>CM072933.1:35987500-37347500 GCA_036971965.1 Nyctalus aviator | reverse complement strand
GAGCAAGCTGTTGCCACGAAGGAAACAGGCCTGGCCAGGTGGCCTCAGACTCCCACAAGAACGCTGTAATTACTGCATTTGTTACTATAAAGAAGTAATAAATGCTACTGCTAACAGCAATCCCCAGGTACCAGGCCTTTCCCTTTTTATATTATCTTATTTAATCCTCTGAGCAGCCTTAGAATTGATGGCTCTTCTCCTCTCCTTGCAGATGAGGGACCTAAGCAGAGAGATTTAGAAACGTATTCTTAGGCCACACAGCCAGTCTGAATCAGAGCAGAGACTCCACCCTTCCTTCCACCCTAGACTGCGGCCTCTTAATGACCACTAACAATGCCTGCCATTGGCCTTTGTATGGGCCAGGCACTTTTTATAACAGTTTCATGGAGATATAACTCACATGCCATACAGTTCACGCATTTAAAAGTGTAGATGCAATGGCTTTTAGTTATATGCGTAGAGTTGTGCAACCACCACCACCATCCATTTTAGAGCATTTCGTCACCCCATAAAAATACCCCTGACCTTTTTAGCTAACAATCCCAACCCCCCCCCCATTATAATCCCATTTTAAATTAAAGGACTGAGCGTAGAGAGCCTCTGCGACTTGTACAATATTAGACAGAGGCAAGAAGGGCTGGGACTCGGCCTCCCCTGCCCTCTCCCCACACTGTCTGCCAGGGATCTCAGTGCAACCTGTAAGGAATGCACCCTCTGCAGCCCTGGCTGGGGGCTCAGCTGGTTGGAGCGTCGTTCTGTAGAGCAAAAGGTGGCAGGTTCGTTTCTCAGTCAGGGCTCACTCCTAGGCTGCAGTGGGTTCCATCCCTGGTCAGGGCACATACTGGAGGTAACCAATTGCTGTTTCTCTCACATTGATGTTTCTCTCTCTCTCTCTCTCTCTCTCTCTCTCTCTCTCTCTCTCTCTTTCTCTTTCTCTCTCTCTTCCTAAAAACATCTTCGGGTGAGGACTTTTTTTTTTTAAATCCACCATCTGCACAGAGTGGAAAATGAAACCAGATGGTGACAAATCTTACACGTGCGGCTACTTCCGCACCAGTCCCGTGACTCGCAGAGGCAGCGCGGCCAGGCCCTCGTCACCCTCGTCACGCAGGGCAGCAGGGCCCGGGACCCAGGTTCTGGATGGACACAGTGAGCACAAGGCCCCATAAAGAAGCAGGGACCCCACTCTGCTCACCCCATTCCTGTACCTCAGAACCCCTATAGGACCCACAAGACCTGGCCCCAACCCCTGGCCTCCATATTCCTCCCAGGAATTCAGAGGCACAACCACCAGCAGAGGGTCTGTTCTGCGCCTGGCCCCCCGCCAGGGGTCCTGCCCAGAGGTCGGGGGTCACGGGAGCATGGGGAGAACTGTTGCCATGACTGGTCAGGCTCCCCCAGTGGAGACTCTGAAGGGTACAAGCTGCTGCTGTTGCCTGGACACATTCTTAATCTGGAACCCTAGATTAAGGGTTCCCCCACTCCCAGAGGAAACACCGCAGGAGGACCTTGTGTGTCCCCCCCTCCACACACACACACACACACACACACACACATCCCTTCTCTCATTCTCCCAAACACCCTCAAGCTTGTCTCAGTCAGTTGTTCTCTCTGCTGGCCAGGCGCCCCACACTTCCTTCCTTGTTTATTTATTCCTTTATTTTTAATCCTCACCCGAGGATATCTTCCCACTAACTTTTAGAGAGAGTGGAGGGAGAGGGAAAGACAGAGAGAAATGTCGATGTGAGAGAAACACATCGATTTGGTTGCTGCCTCCTGCACATGCCCTTCCAAGGCCAAGGCCCGAGTCCCGGGAGGAGCCTGCAACCGAGGCACGTGCCCTCGACCGGAATCAAACCCGGGACCCTTCAGCCCAGAGTCCGGCATTCTATGCACTGAGCCAAACCAGCTAGGGCTTCACAATGTTTAAAGCCTGCTATTCCCCCCAGGAAGGTGTTAGGCCTCCTGGTTGGGTCTGTTTATGAGGTAGAGGCAGCCATCTTGAGCCAATGCCACCTCCTCTGGGGAGTCTTCCTGGATGCCCTAACCAAAACAAATGGGTCCTCCCTCCTGCTGCTGGTTCACAGCATTTTAATTTGTTGGCTTTAGATATGGGTCCCCATTAGCCTGCAAACTCATCCCGGGCAGGGTCCTCGCTCCCTCAGTCTGGATCCTCCCAGCCCCCTCCCCAGCTGTGACACCAGGCCCTCCGGAAGAGCGGGTGGGAAATGAGGCAGAGTACCCATTGCTCAGGTTCAGGCGTGACCTAGCCGCAGTGCACAGAATCCCCCCAGTGGCTGCCCCAGGTGCCCAAAGGTGAGGGACTCTATGGATGGCAGCAGAACTGGAAGGGGGGATGGTCACGGCCACTCATTGTAGGTTCCAGTTAAAATAAAGATCGACCACCAGTTTAGACACAGTGCTTCTCACCAGAGCAGCTAAGATGCCAAATGGTAGCAAGGCTGGCAAGAAGGCTTTGTTCAGACCATCTTACAGCTGGCACGTTGGCTCAGCCGTGAGGGCCAATCTCAGGACTGGTGCCTTTCCTCTCTGCCCCACCAGCCCAGCCCGGGCCTGGCACAGAGCATGCCCCAAGACCCACCAGGAAGGGAGGCGTCAACTATGGGTTTGTAAGAACTGGGCTCCAAACCCCTGCAGCAAGGCCCGCCCCGTCACACAGAGCCAATGCCAGAGCAGGAAGGGGCTCTGAGCTCGCCCGTTTCGCCTCTGCGATATACCCAGGAGGCAGGTGAGGCCCAGAGGAGGAAGGCAGCAAGCCCAGGGTCACACAGCCATATCTCCCAACTCCCCGCCCAAATTCCTCTCCCATCGCAGGCTGCCGCATCCCTGCCCTGGCCTCCCTCTCTCCCATTCCGCCCTCCTCACAGTCAGACCAAGACCCAGCTGCCCAGAGTGTCTTCTCGGATCCCCTCCCGGCCTCATCCAGCCTCGCTCACTTGCTCAAGCTCTGTCCTCTGCCCACGATGCCTGACTCTCCCTTTGGACCCAGCAAACTTCCACTCATCCTTCAAGGCCCAGTTCAAATGCCATCTTCTCTGACACCTCAGGTCATAATCACTCCCATTTGCTGAGCTCCCATCCCACTGTGTTCTGAAAAACCAACAAGGTCATGTTAACTCTACTTAGGGGGTCCCCATTGCTTGGCACACAAATTCATTGAGGGCAGGGACCTGACTCTGGACAAAGCAGGGTAATAGCAATATGTGCCTACACAGTGCACACGACCGAAGGGCCTTGCACACTGTCAAGTCCTATGTGACAGGGAGCTGTCTGCATTATCGTCAGATTTCCTCCCCACGGCTATTTCCTCATCCACCCCACGGGGGCAGCTCATGAAAGCACATGACAGTGCGTGTGCGGGGACGGGACGCACGTTGTGCCTGAGCCGTGGGAAGGATTCATTCCTGCTCCTGTTCTTATTTGTGTCACCTTCGTTTCCCTTTATCTCCCTGAGGGCCTTGCTCATGGCCAGTGCTCAGTTCGTATTTTCTTTGGAATGAATGACTTTGGCATTTGAGACGCTGAAGAAAATGGGTTAAAATCCAAAAACCACATGGAGACCCAGAGTTAAATCTTATCATGGAAATGCTGCACAGTAAGTAGCCTTCTGAGTCCAAAGGTGCTCGGCTGGGACTCGGTCAACAGTCCTTGCCCTCACAGGGCAGGTTTCTGGAACAGGCCAGAGTGAGGAAACCTCTGCTCTGGGGAGGCCTCTGTGCTGGGTGTGGCCCCTCAGGAAACTGGATGGGGAAGCCCCTGGGATTCATGCTGAGGGACTGGCCTCTGGAGACAGTCAAGGGCACAAGCAGAGGCCCAGCCTGAGGCTCAGCCCTGTGGGGTCCATTTCTACCCCTGACCAAAGGCAGGGGACCAGGCGAGCCTCAGTTCCACTACAGTGCAGGCCTCCAGAAGCCCCTCGCTGGACAGCCTCTGAGACCTGATCCAGCTTCTGCCAATGTCACAACAAATCGATGTCCACCTGCCAGGGAGCCTCAGGTCCCCTCTGGACAAATAAGTGAAGCCCAGAGATGGAGAGTGACCTGCCCAGGTCACACAGCTCATGAGAATGTTTACTCAGAGGCCACCCAACGTCAGCCACACCGGCTAAGCAATGACTGGCCCCAGGCTCCCCGAGCAGCCTCCCACCCCCAACAACCAGAGTGCAGCTCATCACTGTGTACCACTGCCCAAGGCCACGTGACCTTGCTTCATGGGTGCTGGGTCGGAGTCATGATCCCTGCATCATCTAACCGTCAGTGACCACTTATTGGTGGGCTGCTGAACTAGTTCAATGACAAGGGAGTTTTCAGGGGACCACGGGGGTGGACAGTTACTTTATTAATGTGATTACCATCCACTGATGCCTGTGGTCTCCGGTATTCATGTATGGCAGCAGTCAGACCCGGGGGAGACCCGCCCTGTCACTGCACAGTGGACAGCCTACGTGGCCGATGGCCTTAGGAGGAGTTCACTCAGCCACACCGCCAGTGTGCACCGGCGCTCCCTGCCTCTCCCTCTGCACGGACCCTGCATCCCTGGGTGATTCCAAACGTCACCTCGTCACCTCGGATTTTCAACCAAAACGTGTGGCCACAGCACAGCGCTAGCTAGCCAGCAGGCTGGCGGAGGGCTCCTGCTGCCCGGAACTGCTGAGCCAGGGCGGGCCGGCGGCCAAGACTCACCCTGGCATCGGAACAAGGTCTCAGCCTTCTGCAGCTGTCCTTACATCCTGGCTTTCTCAAAGCCTGCTCTGCAGAACCCTCGCGTTCCAGGTGATTTTAGCACACGCTCAACTTTGTGAACCAACGGCTGCTCAGACCAAGCCTCTCAAGGGAGGCCCTAACACCTCCAATGGGCAAAAATCTGGTTCTTTGAAATGGGTTCATCGTTAAAGGTAAAGCACAGGTATACATACAGTTTATAAACATATATTCGGTTTATCTATGGTATTAAAATTTCATGGGGTGGCCATTAGGAAAAATGTCTAAGAGGGCTCTTTGGGAGGGGGCGGGAGGATGAAAGAAAGATTGAGAAGCACCGGCCTAGATAGAGGCAGCCATTCAGCAGGCAAATCCCTCTGAAGAATAGGAAGGTGGTGAGAAGTGCCCCCAGCCCTGCCAATAAGGAAAAACCCTCCTTTCCCATCCCCCCATATGACTCATCCCTCTCTTAAAGCTGAAGGGCAAAGGGGTAAATGGGTCCTTTGCTGGGGCACATCAGCTCATACCTGACCGAGCAGAGACCATGCAAAGAATGCCCATTGCTCTCGGCTGCCACACAGGCTCAGGAGGGGCTGGCACACTGAGGAAGGAGCAGGGAAGGGACCAAGATGCAGCAGGAACTGAGGGTGAGAAAGAGAGCAGCCACTCATGGCTTTCTGGTTGGCAGTGATGCGAGGGAGGAGGGAGCAGGTCCTAAGAAAGGGAACTCACAGAGCAGAGCGGGCAGAAAGAGCAGGCTGGCTTCAGGGACCAGAGTTAGCAGGGGGATGTCACAGGAGCAATAATAGCCACCAATACTGACAGAGGCTGGACCACTAGCCAGGCAGGTGCGAGCACCACTCGTGCTGCCCAGGAAGGCAGGTCATGTGATCATCACCGGCAGGTCCGCTCCAGGACCGTGTCTGCCTCAGCCCCCTGTGGCCCCAGGGCCTGGGCAGAGCTGGCCTACAGGGCACACGCAATAAGCATGTACAGAACGAAAAAGCCCTCACTTTTCACACAGGGAAGAACCACAGGGAAGGCAAGTCACTTCGCCAAAGAATCAATCCCAACAGAGCCCATCTTCCTCACCCCTGCGTGCATCTGGGCTCAGAGATCCCTGCCAGCGAAGCTGTGGCCTCGTCCTGTCTGAAGATGGTGAGGGGACGGGCAGGATAAGGGATCATCCTTAGCTGGGCCGCCATCCACCTGGCAGAGCATAAACCTGGTGCCAGCAGGACATGTGGGGTTTTCTTTGGAAAGCAGCACAGTCCAGACCACACAACCTGCCCACAGGAGTCCCCAGACACAGGGCAGCTAAGGAGGAAGCCAGGTCTGCCCGGCTCGGAGACTGGGGAGAGGGGCAAAATGCAGCTTAAGGAGAGGCTTGTCCCTTACCAATCCATCACAGTTGCTGATGGCAACAGCTGCCCCCGGCATGCCTGTGACACTCCCAGTGTAGACGCACTCTTGCTGCAAGGGCCGTCGGAAGAGCTCCCGGAAGTCCTCCTGCCACTCTGCGGAGGCTCCGGGCACCACCAGCCGCCGGTTGGGCCGAAGGCGCAAGTGCAGTTCCTCCCCGAACACGGTGACATTGAAGTAGAGCCGGTCAGGCCACGGCGTGGCTCCTCTGGGGCGCAGGGGGCTGCGGGCCACCCGC
Organism: Nyctalus aviator; assembly: GCA_036971965.1. Taxonomy (NCBI): domain Eukaryota; kingdom Metazoa; phylum Chordata; class Mammalia; order Chiroptera; family Vespertilionidae; genus Nyctalus; species Nyctalus aviator. The sequence goes on along the minus strand of CM072933.1, from coordinate 37,341,119 downwards.
GGGTGACCAGCGTGTGAGGGCGGTGCCGGCGGCCTGTCCTCTGGCGCCCTCCCTGCAGAGGCTGCGACTGGGCCGGACACCACATGGGAGAGGAATCGCCCGCGGAAATCTGTGCTGCGGGGCACGGTCACGCCATAGTCACGGAGCCTTCCGGAGAGGGGCCGCTCTGCTGGAGGCAAACAAGACGTTACTTCTGGGCAGGCTGTGCAAAGGTAAGGGAAAGCCAGATCCCACTGCCAACTTTAAAATTAGTGGTGTAGCCGAGGCCGATTTGGCTCGGTGGATGGAGCGTCAGCCTGCGAACTGAAGGGTCCCGGGTTCGATTCCGGTCAAGGGCATGTACCCTGGTTGCAGGCACATTCCCGGTGCGGGGTGTGCAGGAGGCAGCTGATCGATGACTCTCTCTCATTGATGTTTCTAGCTCTCTATCTCTCTCCTTTCCTCTCTGTAAAAAATCAATAACATATTATTAAAAAAAAAAATTAGTGGTATGCCTGTAGGATATTATGTTCTCTCTTATTGAGGAACTAGAGGCCCTGTGCACAAAATTCATGCACCCTAGGTCTGGCTGGCCAGCAGGGCTGAGTGGGGCCTTCTGCAACTCGGAGTGTCACCTTGAAGGGAACCTGAACCCAAGTTCATCCCTTTCTCATCTCTTGCTCCTGAGCCCCCGGATCTCTGCACTCGGATGAATGGTGCTCAAGTACTTTGTGGACATACGTTGTTTCCGGGAGTCCCCAGGTCCTTTTCAGCGTAGCAGAAGAAAACAAATAATGCCAAGCAGAGTCCTGTCACTCCAGCAGCAAGCCTTCCAACCCTGAGCACTGCAGAAAGCAATGAAATTCCCCCAAAGCCCCCAGGGCAAAGCCAGGGTCTGCCCAAACATTCCCAGTGTGCTGAAGTCACCAGACCCGCCTGGGGCAGGGCCCTCCTCACCAAGCTCCTTGAACGCAGCTGGCAAAACAAACACACCTAGAAACCCAGGGGATCCTGGGCACGCGTTAAGGAGAGAGGAGGAGCCGGAGAGGGGAGGGAGGGAATACAAGTTCTATATTTTTCCATGTTTAGAAAGAAAACTTTTTTTAAGCAGCACAGTGGCTGCCGAGATTTCTACATGGCCCAGCCCCAAGCCGGTTAAGTATAGATCTTCAAAAATAAAATAAAAAAGACGCCCAGGATGACCTGCCCACTGGGGCTGAATTAAGTGTGAGGTCATGGCCCCCTGCTCCAGGCTGCATGCCAGCGGCCCCGTCCTCACACAGCCCTCCCTGAGCCCCAGCCAGGCCAGGCAGGAATGACAGCTCCCTGGCTCCCAGGCCTGGTGATTCATGGGTCCGGGCTTGGGAGGAATTTTCATTTCCACACGGCTCTATCTCCTGCCTCCCCAGCCCCGCTCACAGCGCTGATAAAATCCGGAAAATGATGTATCCTGAAAATCCCCCCATGGCCGGCTCTCCTCTGGTTTACCCATCACAGCACAGGAGCCCCAAGACTCCAGCTGGAGGGGTCCGTTCAGCACATGAGCAGAAGCTCACACACAAGCAGCCACCCCGCCTGGGAATTATGGGAGCTGCCTTTCAATGTTCAGAGCCACCAGGAGGGCACCCCCACATTGCCCGGTGAGGGTGAAGTGTGTCTGGTCTGTGTGTGAACAGAGCGTGACAATGCTGGGGCGAGGAAGGAATGTGTGTTTCTGCGCAGGTGTGTCCACTGGGGTGTAGGGTAGCCACCTGCCAGCCTGATTCTATGTGTGCGACAGACACTTGCATACATGTGCACACATGCATACAAGTTGGGGAGAGAAGACACTGAAAGAGAAAAACACACAGGAGAGAGAGAGAGAGAGAAAGAGAGAGAGAGAGAGAGACCCACAGCGACCAAGATGTACAATCCCTAAGAAGAGAATCCCTATTCCCAAATCCTCTCCTCGGTTGTCTCTCCCAAACTGGTGCCAGAAAGTTAGAGAAATCACAGGACAGCGTCGGTGCACAGCGGAGAACACAGAGCTTAGCCCCAGAGTGCGCACCGCCTCCGACCCGACCGGCTAGGACGCTGCTCGTCCAGCCCCTCAGGCACCAGCGCGTCACCCTGACCCTGCCCTGCCCCGCGTGCACCCCGGACCCTCCGCGCCCGCCCGCACGCACCTGGGGTCGGGCTGCCCGCGGCGGCGCACAGCGCGCAGTGCAGGGGCAGCAGGCAGGCGAGCAGCGCGCCGAGCGGAGCCATGTGGCCGCGCGGGGACGCGGGCCGGCCGGGCGCCGGGGCCCCGCGCTGCGGGCTGCGGACGCGGCTGGGGCGCGCCCCGGGCTGCCGGAGCGCCGACCGGCTGGCCGCCGCCGCCGCCTCCTCCAGCCTCGTCGCCTCCCGCCCTCCCGCTCCCGGTCCCCGGCGCGGCGCCGCCGCCTGGACCGCTGGCTCCGGGCGCCCGAGGCTGGCGGCGGCGGGAGAGCGATGCAGCCAACGTGCCATCGCCCCCGGTGCCAACTGCCGGCCGGTCCTCCCGCGCCGGGAGGCTCCGGGACGCGCGGGAGCGGGCGAGGGGGCGGCGGGGCGGGCCGGGGGTGGGCACTGGGCGGGGCGGGGCCGGGCGCCGGTCGGAGCGGGGGGCGCCGCGCTCGGGGGCGGGGCGCGGAGCTGGGGAGCGCGGTGGCGTGCGGCCCCGCCGGATCGGAAGTGCCACGCGGAACCACAGCTGCGGCTCCGGGAGCTGGGCGAGGGTCCCGCCAGCCGCCGGGGCTCTCCCGCAGTGACAGCCCGTAGCTGCTTTCCCAGGCTCCTCCGTTCCCCTTGCTTAACCAGCGCAGCCATCTAGAGCCGCAGGGCAGAAGGGACTTCCGACTGCATTTGAGAGGGGAAAGGGTGAGCAACCCCCAGAGTGTTTCCTTAATGCCCCCACTAACCTCCGGACCGCTTGGATCTACCTAGTTTGCAGACTACAGCTCCCTGAGCCCCAAACGCTGAGTGACAGGCATGTGTCCCAGTCAAGAAGAGCAGGGCTGAGCCAGGTGAAGAGAGGGCCCTGGCTTTAGGGCAGCCCTGATGGAAACCCTAGCTCTGAGCCTCCATGTCCTCATCCATGAAATGGGTGTTAATTACAGCACGTAGTAGGTGTTCAATAAATAACATCTATTTCCACCCCTGGCACCTGCCACGCAGCCTAAGGTGGGGAACACAAGAGTCTGAGAGAGGAGAGTGGATGCTGGGTTTGCGATGTTGCCAAGACCAGTTCCGTAGTCTGGCCAACAGCCCAACTCCTGCTCTGCGCTCCAGTTTTACTCTATAAATGTGTTCTTAATGATTTGCAAATGAACTATATTTCAAGCAATCCAAAGGAGGGAATAGGATTTATTTTTTTTTTTTTGAGAACTGTGGAATAAAGAATCTTTGTGGAAAGTGTATCAAGACCCTAATCTTTCTGCCTTTGAGTTCAAGCATTGTGCTGTAGAGCTTTCTTAAAGGGAGGTCAACTTGAGGATGGAAATTCTCTAACCTGACTTCGCTTGGGGATCCCTGGGTCCCCTGAGAAAGGACTTGGGTTCCTTCCCTCTTCTCCCCACGAGAGGTGTCCCAATCTGCACCCTTGCTGGGCTCTGAATATGCTCCTGCCTTGTGGGCGGAGAGCTGGAGTCTTCATCCCCAGGATCCCAGCACCTGGCTCGGAGACTCCCCATAGGTAGTGCCTGTGGAATAAATGAAATGACATTGAGGTTTTGGAAGGTCAGTGCTCTTATGAAGCAGGTACAGAGAACTGAAGTGATGTATCCCAGGTCACACATTTGTAGCTGGAATCAGAACCCAAGAGCCTGGTGCTGAGTGGAAGAGAGAAGCAAGATTGGCCATCAGGAGACTGTTCTAGGCTGGACTTTGCCAAGTACAGGCCATGGGCACATCATTTTCCTTCGGGCTGCAGTAGCTCTCTGTCAAAGGAGAAATCCTGAGGAATCCTGGAGTCACAGATGCAAACTCTAGAGACCTGTGGAAATGCAGAGTGTGTTCTATTCCAAGCAACACCAGAGCATCGGGTTACAGTCTTCCCTCTGTATCCTTGGGAGATGATTCCAGGACCCTCACAGACGCCAAAATCATGGATGCTCAAGTCCCTTATGTGAAATGGCATAGTATACACATGTAATCCATCTTCGCACGCAGGCTACTGCCGAGTGTACATACACACCACTTCACTCACATGGACTCAACCTAGTGCTCAGCACGTGGCAAATTCAGGTTTTGCTTTTGGAGCTTTCTGTAATTCCACCCCCCTCCCCAAATAGTTTCCATCTGTGGTTGATTGAGTCCTTGAATGTAAAACCTGCAGATATAGACAGCTGACTGTATTTGGAAATGGCACCACCAAACTAATCTGTATTAGGTTCGGGAAGAATAGAGTTCCTTTTCTCCATTTTTCTGTTCCTTTAAAATCTGTGAAGTCCAGAGCCAGACTGTGTTTTTGTGTGTGAAGGCTGATGGAGCAAGAATGCGAGGGGTGCATGTGTGTCCGTGGGAACAGGAGATGACCAGGCCCGGAACTGTGTCCACTCTGGCGCTCCGGGAACCCACTGAGAGAGCTCCGGATAGAACCGCCTCCCCTCCCAGGGCCTCAGTGTTCCCAGCTGCAGAGTGGGGGCCCTGTGGGGACGGAAGGGAAAAGTTATGGCCTATGATTGCCAATCCTCTGCCTGCTGCAGGCCATCTCAGGGAAGCTTGCCTGGGAAACTCAGGCCTGAGGCCCCTCCCCAGACTCCGCCCCATTCCTTCCTCAGACTTGGTAAGTCAAGAGGGACAGACCACAACTGGGACCCCAGCCGCCTGACACAGGAACAGTGGGGCTGGGGCCTTCCCTGGAGCCCGTCTTGGCAAGCAGAGAGCAAAACCTCACCCTGATTCTCTACCCCCACTCCCTTCCCAGGGCTACAATGGTTGCTTTTGTTGGCAAGTATTGGATGTCCAAGTTCTTTTCTACTGAGGAAGCCTTTGTTAGGGAGAGGGAACCTAGGAACACAGCTCAGCGTCTGGGCCAGAAGGTGGGGGAATGGCCGGGTGGAGGTGAACAGGGCCAACGCAAAGAAGTGTACTGGCATCAGCTGGCAACCCTCTCCCACGGGCACGTTCCGGGTCCTCTCCTCGCTCGGGGTTTTGCACGGAGGAGAATGGTTTGGGTGCTTCTCTTGCTGAGGAGTCCTATGCAACAGGCTTTCAGTCCAGGCCCTGGCAGGAGCGGGACAGGTGCAGCTCGCCCTGCATACACTCAGCAGCCGGTCGGCAGGCATGACAGGTGTGTGGGGAAGCCTGAAGAACACATGATCCGGGGAGGGGGATCCTGCTCTGGATAAAGAAGCAGGGCACGCAGGGCTGTGGGGATTTGGAGGGAGAGGGGCTCAGCGGGAAGTTCCCCGGAAGACGTGGGTCTGAGCTAAGCCTGCAGGAGAGGAGGAGAGGACATACTTCTGAATGAGCCCAGACGTGGAGGTGGGGACAGACGCCCTGAGTGAGCGCCCCCCTGTGGGGGAAGGCGGTCCTGGCCCGCAGCCCATCCTCCCTGGAGCACAAAACCCAAGTTGGAACTACAGGTGCTCTGACACATTCTCCAATCCATTGTTCACCCCCCTTATACACGGCAGTAAACTGAGGTCTAGAGAGGGAAAGGGACTGGCCCCTGGTCACACAGCTAGTTTAGAGGAGGGCCAGGACCCCGGCTTCAAAACCAAGGCCCCTGCCCTCTCGCCTGCAGAAGCACAGCCTCTCCCCAGTTCCCCCCGGTCCCTTGCTCTGCCTTCCAAGAGGAAGATGAGAGGGTATGAGGTTGAGACAAACCCCACACCTCAGGGGGAGGCATAGATGCCCCCGATCGCAAGGAAACAAGAATGTCAGCCTGAGAGGCCAGGCACCCCTGAGAGAGGGTGTGTGGGCTGCACAGAGGCAGGCACAGTGTTGTCACCACTCCGGAGGCCCAGCAGGTGGCTGTCTTTGGTTGAGCACCAGCTGCTATGCTAAGCACTTTGCATGTTACCCTGAAATACACACAGAGGGTCCCTTTCTTATAACCTCTGGTGTGACCAGCGACCAGCTGGGCCTTGGCATGCTCTGGAGAGGAGAAAGGGAATCCCACCCTAACTCAGGGGAATCTGCCACCATCCACCCAGTTAGGAAACGGGACAGCCGGAGCCACCCTAGTCACCTCTCTCAGGAACCATGTCAATCACTGCTAAGCCCTGTGGTGTCTGCTCTACAGGACCCTCCCCTCTCCCCCCGCCCAAATATAGCTACTTCTATCTCAAATGCACATCCCATCACACCCAGGCCATCAGTACCCCTCTGGACACTGCCATAATATGTCCTAACAGACCCCAACCCTGCCCTGTTCTCTGGCCCCTGAAACCTTCCCAGCAAATACATCTGGAGGAGGTATCTGAAACACACCTCAGGTCAGGCAGCTGCCTCCACTACAAAACCTGCAAAGGTTCTGTTGCCCTTATGATAGAGACCAGACACCCTAATTCAGCCCTGGATGCTCTGCACGGGGAGTCCTGCCAGCCCTCCTGCAGCCCTCCAGCAAGCTCCTTGAGTGCATGCTCGCCTTGCCTCAGGGCCTTTGCACAGGCTGCTCCCTCCAGCCTGGAAGCTCTATTCTACCTCTTCACTCAATCAATCCCTGCCCGTCTGAGGGTCACCCTTCCAGTCCTCTCTTCCTGAAGCCTGTCCTGTCCCATCAACACGGTCAGACCCTCTTGTTGTTGCACCGTCTCCGTCTCCTTCACAGCACGGGTCACCGTAGAGCTTCACGGGTTCTATGTGACTCACAGGTTCATATCCGCTTCCCCCACTAGACCGTGAGTCCACGGGGAGCAGGGACCTCGTCTGGACTTTCCTCCTCATGGTGTCCCCAGTGCCTGTCCTTCCTTGGCATCTAGTGGGGCCCTCAATCCACACGAGTTAAATTAATAATCAGAAGAAAGGGGGTTGGAGAAGGAACAGCTCATGGAAACTTTGGGGAGTTGAGTGTTTCCCAGAATCACGTCGTGCTAGGGGAAAACTTGAGACACACACGTTCTGATTCCACCATCAACATGAAGGTCAGCAGCAGGCTCCTTGGGGGAGCAGGGAGGGGGTTGAAGAGTCGCCTCTGTGCTCCCCCAAGCCTTGACAAGATATTAAAAACAACAAAATCATCATCATAGCTGCCACCTGTCGGCCAGGCACTACATATTTACATCGGTTCTCACAGAAACCTTGCAAGTCGGTCTCCTCATCCCCATATACGGGCTCATACATGGGCCCTCATACGTTAGGCGATTTGGCCCAGTGCTCACCGCAGGTTCATATCGGGGTCACACTGATACCCAAGTCAGATTCCAACTCTCAAGCTTCTGAGGATAGGACAGTGTCTGCATGAGGCTTTTGCACCCTCACATCATAGAGGTCACCTTCATTCTATCGTCCTCTTTTACTTTTAAGAACCTTTCTGTTGCCATGGCCAGTGTTGCTAAGCAGTTAGAGCATCAGCCCGCACACCAAAGGGTCAAATCCTGTTCAAAGGTATGTACCTGGGAAGCAGGTTCCATCCCAGGCCATGGTTGGGGCGTGGACAGGAGGCAACCAATAAATGTCTTCCTCATATCTGTGTTTCCCTCCCTCTCTCTTCTCTGTCTCTCTCCCATTCCCTGCTTTCCACTCTCTCTGAAAAGCAATGGGAAAAACCCTCAGGTGAAGATTAACAAAACCAAAAACAAAACCTTTTTGTTGTGAAAACTGTAACATAGAAAAAAGTTTTACAAAGAGGTAAACTGAGGCCCAGAGAGCGAGATGACCCCTGAGGCCGCACAGTGAGTTTGTTCAGGGGCAGGATCACACCCCGTGACTCCTGGTGCCCGGGCAGATCACCTTGGAGCACCCCCACTCTTAGTCCCTCCTGTGCAAGAACCGTGGGCCCCTTCACCATTGGTTCCCACCACAGTCCACGGAAGAAGACAAGTGTGGATCCCTTCCTCCTGCGGCCTGAGAGCCATCGTCCTGCTAAGAAGTTCTAGGGCTGTAGTTCTCCGGTCAGGGTCCCCCAGGCCAGCAGAATCAGCATTCCTGGTTGTTTGTTAAGTTTTCAAATTCTCGGGCCCCAGACCTCCTCAATCAGAAACGCAGGGGCGGGGGACCCAGCAATCTGGGCCAGTGGTCGGCAAACTCATTCATCCACAGAGCCGAATATCAATAGTACAACGATTGAAATTTCTTTTGAGAGCTAATTTTTTTTAATATATTTTATTGATTTTGTACAGAGAGGAAGGGAGAGAGATAGAGAGTTAGAAACATCAATGAGAGAGAGTCATCGATCAGCTGCCTCTTGCACACCCCCTACTGGGGATATGCCCGCAACTAAGGTACATGCCCTTGACTGGAATCGAACCCGGGACCCTTCAGTCCCCAAGCCAACGCTCTATCCATTGAGCCAAACCGATCTCAGCAAGAGCCAATTTTTTTAACCTTAAACTTCTTGTAACGCCACTTCTTCAAATTAGGCTCGCCCAGGCCGTGGTATTTTGTGGAAGAGCCACACTCAAGGGGCCAACGAGCCGCATGTGGCTCTCGAGCCGCCGTTTGCCGACCACGGCTCTGGGGGATTCTGCTCATCTTCAAATGTACGTCATTGTTCTGAGCAAAGCCTTGAAGATCGGGGTCACATTAGGACTGAGAACAAACTCACGGAGGCCCTGTGACCTGCTCTGAAATAAAGGATGCCATCCTCACCTCCCATTCGGTCTCCTGAGTCTGGGCTGGAGCTGTGTCTGAACTCTGGGCCCGGGCAGAGCTCCAGGAGCATCCAGAGGAACCAGAGACCATGCCTCGTGGCCTCCTCCACATCACCCTTCCCCTCCCCCGCCCCCAGCATTCCCTCTGCATATTTGCTGGCAAGTGTCTGAGGGCCGTATCTAGGCGACGCGGCCGGGTGCAGCTAACCACTGTGAGTTGTCATGCATTACAGAACAGCTGATACCCCTGAGACCAGCTGAGCCATGAGGTCAGTTAGAAACAATGCTGTTTGGGCCCCGTGCGTGGACTCTGTGTGGCTGTGGTTGCTGCGGGTGGAAGGAAGGGCTCAGGGAGAGGAGGGCTCCTTGTCCTCAATAAGGAGGGAATGCCAAGAAGGCCAGCTGTCCTCCGGGAACTCTGTCTCTGCCATTTCCGCCTCTGAAACGGGAGGTCGATGATTGCGACATCAGCATCCTTCTCACCAGAGCCCAGTGCAGCCCCTGATGTTGGCCCTTTGGCTACCACTAGGGGTGGGCAGAAAGCAGAGTCCTCTCCCATGTCCTGGAGCCCCTCGGGGGTGATAGGACTCAGAGGGACCTGTGAAAGGCCCTCATCTCACAAGCCTTTCTTCTAGGCCTGGTGTCCTCTTAGATGCCAGGCGTGGCATCCTGCAGCAGTGAGGGGCCAGGCCTCCGTTCTTTTCCTTTCTCTAGACCATTTGGGTTACATGTAACCAAAAAAACTTTTTCTTAATTAAATATGGCCTACCGTATGACTCCACATAATATGGAATACTGAAGAAGGCCTGTTCTGGCCTGGTTCATTTGGCTTCTCCACAGAATCATCCAGAACCCCGGTTTCGTTCTCTTCCCACTCTGCCATGTTTGGTGGTTAGTCTCGTCCTCGGGTTTATCCTTTCTTGCTTACAGAAGAGCTGCATTGACTTCCCGGCAACATATGTTCACCAGACACAGCAGTGACCAGAGGCAGTGGAGGAGGGAGTTCTTTCTTGACCGCTCTTTTTGAAAATGTTAAATTTCCAAATACACACAAAAGAAGACAGAATAGTATGAAGACCCCCATCTTCCCATAATCCAGCTTCAATCAATATCAGCGCATGGCGGTCTTATTCCCTTGCACCGCCTCCCCTCCACACCCTGGGGTATTTTAAGGCAAATTCCAGACATCATTTCCCTTTTAGGATCAGTAGCTAATAGGTAAAGACTGTCTTCAGTAAAACAAGACAATATCAAGAACTAAAACCGTAATTCTTTGTCACAGCTAACAAAATTAACCAGAATCCCTAAAATGATCTTATATCCAATCGTTCAAATTTCCCCACCGCACCCCAAAATATTTGTTGTTGTTGTTTTTTAAGACTTGGGTTGTTCAAATCAGGGTCCAAACAAAGAGCTTGCACTGCACTGGCTGATGCGTCTCTGAAGAATCTTCCCATCGGGACCATGGTGGGCAAACTAGACCCAGGGCCGAGTCCAGCCCGAGGCCTGCTTGTCAACACACCCAGCACCTCCACCTGCTTACACAGTCACTGGTTCTTTCATGCTACCCGGGTAGAGTGAAGAAATCTCTACAGAGCCAGCCAGACTAAAATATTTATTACTTGGTTTTTACAGAAAGGGTTTGCTGATCCTTAGCATGAACAATTTCCCCTTCTCTTTTCTCCTCTCCATGTTTTCAGTTGAGAAACCAGGACATTTGCCCCGTACAATCCCGAATTTTTTTGTGCCCCTTTTGTGGATCAAGGCAGAGGTTTCAGAGGCCCCCACAGCAATGTGCCTTCAGGTCTCTGTGTCCAGAATTGCCCACAGCCTGTCCCTTAGCTCCTGGCAAGGGCAGAGGCCCTCCTCCGAAGCTCATGGCCTCTCATAAGAAATGAATCAAATGGGGTTCCCATCAGAAGGAGGGAGGGGAGTGGATGGTTGCTAGGTGGGAAACCAAAGGTGAGTCCAACCTTCCAATATGAGTCATCTCAGCAAAATGCTGGAGCGTGTCAGTCTCCCTCTGCTGGCTCTAACCATTCAGGAGCCCCCTCGAACCCAGGACAGAGGTTCTCCCTACTCCATCTCCCAGCTCATGGTCAACATCTAACAAACCCTTGGCGCAGCTCCTCTCCTCAGAGATTTAAACTGAGGTCCAGAGAAGTTAAGTACCATCCCAAGGTCACACAGCTACTAGACAGTGGCAGAGTTGGGACTTGGAGTCAGCTCTTCAGATCCCCAAATCCATGCACTCCATGCTGCTGTAGGGTCTGGAAGCACGTTATTTCTCACCAAATTATTAGTTTCATAGTGGCTCTTCATAGGGCATGGCTCCCCAGAGTGCCTGGAACTGGGCTAGACCCATAGCCAGCTCTCAGGAGACTGCGAGCCACTGATTAAGTCCTATGCCCTGGTGCCCTGTGCCCTCTCCCTGTGCTCTGGATAGAGATGGTCCCTGCAGCCCCAACTCCAAGGTGAGAAAGGATATCAGCCTGCAGGGATACTCAGGCCTTGGGAACTGAGTGAGGCTTGATACTCATTATCTCACCCAACAGCTGATGGCAACACCCCAGTGGTCACCATTAGTCACCTGTTCTTCACCGGGACTCAGAGCTGCCCCACATTTAAGCTCTATTGGCTTCCAAGGTATACTTTTTGGCAAGACCTCCAAATCAATCAGCCAAGTCAGCGCTGGGAAGCTAGGAGGTTTGTGGGGTGGGAACCGGGTCAGCAATCTCCCCCAGGGCCCCTGACTCAGTCACCGAATGGCTGCTTGGGCCAGAGGAGCTGAGCCTTGGCAGAGGGGCATGGGGAGCCGCAGGAATGCAAGGTCATGAAGCGAGCAAAGCACCCGGAGAATTAAAGTACAGTGCGAAGTCCTAAATCCAGACTGAGCTAAAACAGGACTCTAGATTGCACGTTGCACGCTGCAAAACCAGAGCTCCTGAGCGAGGCGCTTCCCTGAGTCCACTCCAGCTGGCCGCGGAAGCGTCCTCCCACTCGGAAGTGACTGGCCTCCACCAAATGTTCAAAATAGGTCCGCATCCCCTTGCAGCACGCGGGCAGAGAGCAGCTGCGAGGAGCCCTGTGGAGGCCGCCACACCCAGTGACCTAATGCCTTCCTTTCTGAGGCCCGAGCGCCCCGGGAGGTGGGGAGGCAGAACCCTCCATCACTCCCTGGGTAGTGGCTTCTGGAAGGTGCACCCCCATCAAAGTGCAAATGTCAGAAAGCAAAACACAAGACACAGATGGGCGTCCAGGGCCCTGCTGGGTTGTGGTCACCTGAAGACACGTCATTGGCTGGGGTCTATTCTGTGCTTTGGGTTTCAAGGAGCCCTCTGGCAGCCCGGGCTCAGACTGGACCCACCCAGAGCTACTGTCAGCTTCAGGGACTCCTTGGCCCTTCCTCCTCCAGGTGGGTCTGCAGCAGGTAGCTCCAGGGACTCAGGAACAGCAGCCAAAGTGAGAACCAAGCAGCTGGTTCCCTCCTCCCTCCAGCCCCACAGCATCATCCATCATCGACAGGAAGGGACCCTTACTCCCACCCCTCCCCCACCATTTGAACGGGCGCATTTGTTACCACACCCATAGGGGCTCCTTACAGCCCCACCAAGGCCCCCACTGGGCTCTTGTTCTTCCTCTTCCAGCTCAGCACCCATCCTTGTCACACAACTAAATGGTTTTGAAGGGTCTGAGATGTTACCCTACTTCTAGGCCAGTGGTAGGCAAACTCATTAGTCAACAGAGCCAAATATCAACAGTACAACGATTGAAATTCCTTTTGAGAGCCAAATATTTTAAACTTAAACTATATAGATAGATACATTGTTATTAACTTAATTTAGGGTACTCCTAAACTGGCCTTTGCTAAAAACTCAAGGGGCCAAAAAGCTGCATGTGGCTCATGAACCGCAGTTTGCCGACCACTGTTCTAGGCTAATCCAGTTTCCTGGCAGAAGACACACGGAGCTTCTGGGTCAGAGACCAAGACTTTGTGACTTGGGGCACAGCAGACAGCATGACCTTCACCTTTCATCGACCCCCCTCTCCCAGGTCCCTCAGAGCCAAGTTAGAGGCAGGCCTGGGTGGTGCTGTGCCCGCAGTGGGTCTGTGTCACAGCTGAGGAACCCTGAGTTTGGGAAATTCCAATCTTACAAGGGGGCTGCTAGCAGACCTGCCCAGCCATCACCGTTTGGGGGATGGGGGCGGGGGAAGAGACATCAAACAAAGCTGCCCTCTGTCCAGGAGACAGATGAAGATCTTTATCTGCCGGGGCCAGTTACTATGCAAAATCCCCAGAACAAAAGCTGTGAGGAGATGTATGGAACCACAGGAATCGCCTCCCAGCGGACACTGGGGGAGCAATGCAGGCCTGTGAGTGGAGCGGGGAGAGGCCACCTGTCCTCATAAGCGTTAGGTGGGCCCTGAGCCACATCCTCTTCTTCCGGTGGCTGAGCCCTGACTTGCAGGAAAGCATCTGGAAGCAGAATCCGAGACAACGCAGAGGAGGGCTGGGCAGGGAAGCCGGGGGGAAGGGGTGGGGGGGGGGACCTGGGCCCCAGGAGAGAGAAGGAGGCGGCAACCAGGGAGAGATGGGGCGTTTCCAGGACGATAAATGCCAGCTGTTGTTCTGGCTGTGTCTCGTCGTATGGCTCTAAACGAGATTACACATCAGTCGGACATCCAGGTCTGGGGGCTTTGGTAAGAGTCTGCGCTCTGCAAATGAGAAACTGAGAAGTACTCCAATGATGTCATGGGCGGCTGTGAAAGCCCTTTGTAAGCCCTACAAAGCTATGCAGGTGAGAGAGGCGATGCAGACCACGATTAAATGGCCACAAATGTGCTCCTGTAAGAAAGGCGTGGAAGCAGAGCGTGTCCATGGAGCTGCGGCAAAGCACGGGCCCGGTGGCCATATGCTGGGCTCAGCTTTCTAAGCTCCCCGCCCCCAAGAGTGAGAACAGGGTGAAGATGACCATGATGCCAGCAGCCACCTGCCCAAGGCCCCCACCAGGCCCTTTCACACTCACAGCACCCCTGTGTGGTTTGCTGGGCAGGTGGGCATTCATTCTCCTGCTTGTAGATGTGGAGGCCCGGGCCCGGGGCCACTGAGCCCAAACTGGAACCCATTCAGCAGAGCACCCAAGGTCCCGGAGGTGGAGGGGCCGGAGCGGGGCCAGAGCCAAGTGGTCTGCAGCATCGAGAGGGCCTCTGCCCTGCCTCTCACAGGTGAGATTGAGCATTGGCTGGGTGCTTGATGAGGGTGACCAATTCACCCAAGGTCTGCCCATGACTTTCCGTTTTCAGCATGAAAAGTCCCTGTCCTGGGAAAACTGGGGTCATTGGTCATGCACCATGTCCAAGCTCACTGGCTTCAGAATGGGGCTTACTTCCTTCCAGGGGACCCCGGAGTACCCTCAGGTGAGCCAGTCTTAGCTCCTGCTCTTCACCCCACACTAGCTCCACTGTTGCCAGGAGACCTGCCTTGTGCAGAAGGTGGAGGTGCTGGAGAGGGGGCTGGGGTGGCTTGAGTCCACAGTGGTATGTGGAGAGGTGGGGGGAGATAAGAGGGGGGGGGGAGATGCTGTAGAGACCTGTCTCTTACACGCCCTGCTCAGGCTCAGCTCCACCTGAGCAAGTGCCCACCTCTGTACCACCATGGCCACCTGCCCGCTCCTTCCTGACATCCTGCTCTATCAGCTGCCCCTGCCCACCATGGTCCCCAGCCACCCAGCCATGCTCCAAGTGAGAGCATATCTGCTGGGAGCTGGCAAAGGAAGGCGAGGAAGTGACTAGCCTCCTGCCCTTGAGCTCCTTCTCAGTGGTCACGCAGCTTCCTTTCCCCCACAGCACCTGCACCCTCTGCCACCACACCCTGCAGCAAGACGCCACCCCACCCACCCCCCAACGCCTGCCCCTGGTGCTCATTGCCTGGTTCACCCTGGGCTCAGGCTGCCAGCATTTCCCCATCCCTAATCCTTCTTCTTAAAATAGCCCTATTCTAAGCTCAGTCACCCTAGATGAGTTTTCCCTATTTTGAACTTCATGTATGTAGAATGATAGTTTGTATTCTCTGGTGTTGGGTTTTCTTCATTCATATTTATGTGTGAGATCCATCCATGTTTTTGTATTGGTTGCTCACCATTTTTTGTTGCTGTGTAGCTTCCATTGCACAAATACACCACCATTTAGTCACCTATCTATTGTTAGTGGACGTTTAGGTTGTACTCCTCCGCGGGGAGAATGAGCAAGGATTTCTTGGCCAAGATTCTTGACTCTAGGGCTCCCTCTTCTGTCATACTAAAAAAATGTCTTCAGAGCGTGGCTTAGAGGCCCCTGAGAACTGCTTCCTCTGAGACCCTCCCCAACGCGTAGCTGGATCTTCTCTTGGTTCCTCGCTCTCCTGTTCAGTTTAGGGTATACTCCCAGCCATTTCTCCTTTGGGGGCTTGTCCTAGAAGGGATAGTTGGCTGGTAAGTTTCAACAGTTCATGCGGAGATTTCCATTTCACATGCTATTAGGAAGATTAATTCGCATCATAATTATAAAGCACTTCCAAGGTGTCTAGCAGATAGTGAATATTAAATATGAGATGTGTGTAATAATTATAATTAATATCTTCCTATTGGTCCCCTCTACACAAATCCTACCCACAACCAAAAGCTATTTCCTTGATGTGGGTCCCTCCTTTTTTGCCTCCATGCCTCTGCTCCTGCTACTCCTCTCTCTGCGCAGCCTCGGCCACCTGCCAATCCTTCGAGAGCATCCTATTCTGGTGACGTCAGGAGGTTAACGAAACCCCAAACCACCCCTCTGGACTTCTGTGGCTCCACATTTCCAAGCCACGCATCCCAAACCTCCTTTACGATGGTTTGCCAGGAGCCTAACTTTTATTTAGATCTTTTCGTCTGTGCCACACCCTTTACACACATCACCTCATTTACTCTCCATGTGAATACTTTGCATTATTGAGGTAGTTGGCTCAATACAAATATTGGCCTCGTTTTATAGATGAGAACACCGAGGCTTAGAGAGGTCAGATACTCATCCGAGGTTAATTGCTAGTTGTGATAGAGCTGGGATTTCAGCCCGGCTTCCAAGGCAGTAAACGTGGTCATGGAGCTACAACGTCTGTGGGTCGGGAGTGCCTTGAAGGATAGACTCCTGCCTTGCGTGCTTTTGTCACTCTCTCTGTCATGATCCGCACCTAGCAGCACCTGGCACACACAGGTATTGAGCAAAGACTTCACTGATGAGTCACATAACGGGTGAGTGTGCACAGTGCCTTGTGCTGTCCAGGGTGCGGGCTGTGGGGTTTGAGGAAGACACTTTTCTAGCTGAAAGGCAGGTGTTCGGGTTTCAGACACTGCTCAATTTCTTCCAAAGAGTCGTTAGTCAGCCTCTTACTCAGAACTTCTTCTTTTTTTTTTTTTCCATGCATGTTTGAGCTCAGAGAAACATGTTTTCACAGGTCCTTGGCCACTAGTAACCCCTCAAAAACTCCCGGACGTGGCCAAGCATGGCCCGCAGGACACTCACAAAACCCACACCAGTGTGTGTTTTTTAACTCTATAATCCGAGGCCACCACTCTCACAGAAAACGCTCAGACCCGCCGCTCTTTAAAAGAAATATCCGAAAATTAAGAACGCACTGATGAGTTAGAAATAATCTTTCCAGATGTTGGAATTTTGCTTGGATGTGAAATCACTCACTGGGCAGCTGTTTGTGAGCCGGGCTTCTAAGAAAATGCTGGCCCCCGCCAGAAAACCCAGCGTTGGTCCCTGCTCTGCCACTGGTTAGCTGTGTAATGTTGGGCAAGAGCTTCTTGCCGAGTCTCTCTCTCTCTCTCTCTCTCTCTCTCTCTCTCTCTCTCTCTCTCTCTCTCTCTCTCTTTCTCTCTCTCTCTCTTTCTCTCTCTTTCTTAATTAAAGACATAATTTTAAAAATAATTCTGGTTTTATCACAATGTTGTTAAGCATAGATGAAATAATGTGTGTGAAGGTCTTTGTACAGTAAAGTCTATGCTCATATCAAGAGGGTGAGCCATGGGATTCCCTGGAGAAGGCTGGGCTGCCAGTTTTCAACAGCTACGGTGGGCCATTGGAGCAGATGAGTGAGCCGCGGAGGCAGCCTGGTGAAAGTGAAGAATGGGGCAGAGAACGAAGAGGCAATGAGAGACTGTGAAGTCAGAAAGAGAAATACGAGAGGACAGGAGAGAGTGAGGAGCCTGACGTCCGTCTAGCCCCTGTAAGTACCTGCGTTCTGGGAGAGTCCCACAGTGAGCTATTCTTATGGCAACCCTCGTTGTTTTAAATGATAAGAAAGCAAGAGATTCTACTGCTACTACTCGTTTCTATGATATGCACCTTAGCAGTCTAAATTCCTGTTTTATTAATCAATAGAGATTACACCCCAATCAAGGGCGTTAGCCCTAGCCCTGTGGTCGGCAAACTGCAGTTCGTGAGTCACATGCGGCTCTTTGGCCCCTTGAGTGTGGCTCTTCCACAAAATACCATGGCCTGGCAAGTCTATTTTGAAGATGTGGCGTTACCAGAAGTTTAAGTTTAAAAAATTTGGCTCTCATATCATTGTACTATTGATATTTGGCTCTGTTGACTAATGAGTTTGCCGACCACTGCCCTAGTCAATTTGGCTCAGTGGATAGAACATGGACCGAAGGGTCCCCGCTCAATTTCCGTCAAGGGCATGTACCTCGGTTGCAGGCTCAATCCCGGCCTTGGTCAGGGTGTATGTGGGACTCTCTCTCTGTCTCTCTCTCTCTCTCTCTCTCTCTCTCTGTCTTCCCCTCCTCTTCCATTCTCTCTAAAAACCAATGAAAAAATATCCTTGGGTGAGGATTAATTTTAAATTTTTTAAACAATTTTAAAGGGTGTTACAAATGTCCTCTTAATGCTACCTTAGTTGGGTGGGTCCCATATAAAAATATTCTCAGTGTGGGTTTGTAACTACCATAACCATGTCCCTATCATCTACCAGGGGCTTAGATCTCTTTGTTAAAACTGGCACAAAAAAAAATTTCCCTTCATCTAATGGAGTGTGAATTAAATGGTGGTTGCTATACTTATCAGAGCCTTTTGAATCTTTTTGAATAAAATAGAAAGACTAGGATAGTCTAATTTGTTAGGCAATAAATAAATATTTCATTCAATGTTTGTTGAATAAATATTTATTGAATGAATAATATTTGTGAAGTCAAATACTATAGAATAATTATCCTTAAATTTCCCCCTGCTGCAAAATACCTAGAGAACCTGCATTAAATATAAGAGCCTGCATCTGGCCCTGACCGGTTTGGGCCTGCGGACTGAAGGGTCCCGGGTTCGATTCCGGTCAAGGGCATGTACCTTAGTTGCAGTGGCCACATCCCCAGTAGGGGGTGTGCAGGAGGCAGCTGATCGATGTTTCTCTCTCACCAATGTTTCTCTCTATCCCTCTCCCTTCCTCTCTGTAAAAGAACCTGCATCAGGAAGCATAGATGAAATTGAAAATAAGTAAGAGACATTCCAAGGTTCCGGGAACCAAAGAGGTAAGAACTAGAGAGAAAAGCAGACAGACCTGCCTTTAGGTGCCCTGAGGGCACGTGCCTCTGGAGCCTACGTTACAATAACCACAGGGGTAAAAAGCAGTGACGTCGTGGGGTGGGGAGCAGAGGTAGGGGAACTGAGGCTGAGATCATCCCACATAAAACCTAAATAAATTCTCAGAGGGCTAATAATATCCATGAAAGGATAGACTAGAAAAAGGGTCTATTTATTGGGAAAGGGAGTCAAGTACGACACTTGTTTGTCTCAGTCTCAACTCTGAGTGGAAGGACAGAGTGTCTCCTACAGCGTCATAACCACAGCCTGACCTTCCCGACATTGGAGGTTCAAGTTTACACTACCGGTGTGGGTGAGAAGGTGCCACGCCAAAATACAAGCAAAAAATAGCTGGGTGGGTAACACTGGGAGACGCCTCCCAAAAGCAAATGCAGACCTGCTCTGGGGGAACAGTCTCAACCCAGGCTTTGCAATATTCCCACGGATGAAGAGCACCTAAGCCTGAGCTCACCGTCTGAATTTCTAAGCAACACAGCAAGGATACAAGCCACCCAGAGGGATGATCCAGCTGACATAACACGATAAAGAATTAGATGTGCCAAAGCTTCAGGTGTTAGCTAGATGTAAAATTTTAAAAGAGTATGTTTGAATGTGTTTTTTTTTTAATGGTTAAGGAATAGAAAACATAATTATGAAATTTGAAACAATATGAAACAGAGTACATAAATAAAAATATAAATCATTAAAAGTAAAAATTAACTTAACAGCCGAAAACTGGTTTGGCTCGGTGGATAGAGCGTCAGCCTGCGGACTGAAAGGTCCCAGGTTCGATTCCGGTCAAGGGCATGTACCTTGGTTGCTGGCACATCCCCAGTAGGGAGTGTGCAAGAGGCAGCTGATTGATGATTCTCTCTCATCGATGTTTCTAGCTCTCTATCCCTCTCTCTTCCTCTCTGTAAAAAAAAAAAATCAATAAAATAAATAAATAAATAAAGTTATTTTAAAAAAAATTAACAAAATTCTGGAAGACCCACACTCTGCAGGTAAGACTGAGGGAAAATAGGCCCACTCACACACTCATGGTAAAAGTGAAAATGAATGCCACCCCTGTGGATGGCACGTATATACATATACACACATATTAGCATGTACATATATACATCCTATATATGGATATTTGTAATGTACGTATACATGTAATTTTTAACAAAAGGGAACATGCATAAAATTCAGGTCCCACAAATCAGTTATGTACTAGGTTGATTGCAACATTGTGAGAGCAAAAAAAATTTTAAATAATTTAAATATCCATAAATAAGGGGCTGGTCAAATAAATTATATTTCACCCATATAATAAAATGCCGTGCAACCATTTAAAATAATAAAAGAATGGGGAAACTTTCTATGTGCTGATATGGAAATATCTTCAAATTATACCTTTTAATAACAAAATCAAAATACAAAGCAAGATGTATAACATGATTACTTTTGTGTGAAAAAGGGAGAAAATAAGCAATTTTCTCCCTTTGCTTAGATATGTTATACTAGTTATACTAGAATTTGCTTATATTTGTGTGAAAATACCTCTGAGAAGACACCAAAGAATCCAAAAAGGAGAGAGGGGGCACCTGTGGTGGTGAGTTGGCAAGATGCTGATGGAGAAAAGGGGCAGGAGCAAGAAGATTCACTGTGTATCTTCTTATATTGTTTTGTTTTTTGTATCTTGGACAATATATTGCCTAATTTAAAAATTCAGTGAGTGGATTAAATAGTAGATTAAACACAGCAAAAGCAAGAATTAGTGAATTACAACAAAGAACTGGAGAAAATAATGGGAAGTCAGTACAGAGCAGAAAGTAGCAAATATATCTCATTCATATTCCAGAAGGCCAGTACAGAGAATGAGGGAGACAGGACATACGAAGGGCTAAGGGCCAAGCTGTTTTCCTGGATGGTGAAAAATGCAAATCCTCAGATTCAGGAAGAACAAATCCCGAACAGGATAAATGAAAAGCAATCCACACCTCCAGAGACATTGGAGACACCCAGAATGTCACAAATCTAAGCTTAGAAGTCATTGCTCTGAACAGAGAAGACGATGACAGTGGCCCAGACATCTTAGGGCCGTGGTCGGCAAACTGCGGCTCGAGAGCCACATGCAGCTCTTTGGCCCCTTAAGTGTGGCTCTTCCACAAAATGCTACAGCCTGGGCAAGTCTATTTTGAAGAAGTTTAAGTTTAAAAGATTTGGCTCTCAAAAGAAATTCCAATCGTTGTACTGTTGATATTTGGCTCTGTTGACTAATGAGTTTGCCAACCACTGTCTTAGCGGAACTCAAAAATGCTGACACCTCCACACCAATTACAAGCCATGCTGGCCTTCCCAAATCCTCCATCTCAAACAAACTTCTTCCTCTTGTTTTTATAAGCATGCAAATAATTTTCGCTATCTGTATGTTAAAATACGTTTTTGCTATAAGTGATGATATAAAGTTATATAATTGAGCATTTAAGACAAACCATGGCCAAAACTTCACCATTTGCAGCAGAGTCAGGTCACAGAATCTGGGAATCGTCTGTGGGAAAACATAACACTGGAAATTCCGGAAGGCAGTTCCACTGGGAATGGAGAAGACCATCACTGACTATGCAAACAACAGAGGGCTTAGAGGGGCAGCCCTCAAACAATGCCACCAAGACTAACCGGTGCTGTGCGCATGGGGAAACACGGGTCTAATGGAACAGTTGGCACTGACGTACTTTATTTGGGTCATTTCATTTCAGTTGTGGTTGAACCTGTCACCGTTTTTAGCAAATAACTAAAAGCTTAGAAAAGCAATTCATTTCTATCTTCATGGTTTGTAGCAAATTTTCGGAAAATCAAAAATGGAAAGATCTTAACAGTCCCTCCCCTCAAAAGAAGACAAATTTTCTATAAAGGAATGGCCACAATAGAAGCCCAAAACAGAGAGCTCACTTCAAAGTTATTTTAAGAGGTGTCAACCAGCACTAACTCCAGAGTGTCAACCAGCTAAAATTATGGTTCAAAACCGAGGGTGACGTAAAGACATTCCAGGCAAACAGAAACGGCTCCCAGAGACACTCACTGAAAGTACTTCTAAATGGGTGTACTTTAAGAAGAAAAAGGAAATTATCCCCAAAAGGAACTCAGAGATGAAAGAATAATGAGCAAAGACATTGGGAAGCACATGGGTAAACATGAAATCATAGTACCCAATGACTAATCTAGTAGAGGAAAAGTAAGATAGAGCTAAAATACTGGGTAAAAATAGACCTCAGAAGGAGAAAGGGGGATATTAGTTAATAGCATTCTAAGTATCCCTGGAAAAAGAGAATAATACTAACAACTTTAGACCCTGCAAAGAGGGAATGTTAGCATTTTTATGGATAAACACTAAAGAATCAGAAAGATTTTAAGATCTAAACCAGTAAGAGAAAAAAAAATGTAATTTCTTAGAAATAAACTCTCATAGAGCAGTAATCACAATAAATGTGAATGGCTTAATGCACAGTTATATAGATAGATTAGATGACAAAACAAAATCTAACTAATTATGTCTAACAGAGTTTGAAAGTAAGATAGAAGATCTCCAAGATGAGGACTAGTCAGGACACTTAAAAATTACTAAGATGGTAAATTTTATGCCATGTGTGTTTTATCACAGTTAAAAACAACAATAAAAAAGAGAAAGTTGGGATAGCTCTACAATCATGGACAAAATTGCATTATTTGGGATTAAAGGGGTTAATACATAAAGAGTTCAATTCACTGGGAAACAAACAAGTTAAACTTGTTTAATAAAATAGCCTGAAAACATAAAGTAAAAGTTGACAGAACTCTAGCTGTAGGGGGAAATATATAGATCTTAAACAATCTATCCTCACAGGGAGAGATTGTGGCATGATTCTCTCAGTAATTAATATATCAAAAGACCATAGATCTGGACATTGAACCCTGTACCCAAAATTTAGCAAATTATAAAAATAAAAGACTATTTTAAATTATAGAATAAAATTTTTCTGCTCAGGTTCACAGGAACATTGACAAAATTGAATATTTGGTAGACCATAGAGAAAATTTCAACATACATCAAAGAATGGTGGTCATATAGACAATATGTTCTGACTACAGGGTAACTATGTTGAAAATCAATAACCAAAAGTATTTAAAACTCCATTTTTGTAGAAATACAAAAGCGTACTTTAAAAAAAACACTCACAAGTCAAAGAAAAATCGTAAGGAAATTTATGATTTCCACGTATACAAAGAAAATAAAAATACAAACTTAAAAAGATAATCACCCCCATGTTCATTGCAACATTATTTATAATGACCAAGATATGAAAACAACCCAAGTGTCCCTCCATGGGTGAATGGATAAAGAAAATGTGACACACACACACACACACACACACACACAATGGAGTATTGCACAATGGAATATTATTCAGCCGTTAAAAAAGAAAACCTTGCCATTTGTGAAAACATGGATGGACCTTGAGGGCCTTATACTAAGTGAGGTAAGTCAGATAAAGACAAATACATGTGGAATCTTAAAAAGAAAACCAACAGGCTGCGATTGCTGGGAGAGGGAGTGGGACCATTGAGGGAGAAGTGAGTCAAGTTCAAGAAGGCAACGTGAGCCCCTCTTCCCGTAAGCAGCCAGGGGGACACGAACTCGAGGTATGAACCACTGCATGGTGTCACACGTGGTCTGGGTCTGCGGCTCTCTGTCCCCATCACCCAGGCGGTTGGAGGGCGAAGTGAAGGCTCCCCACTTACCCAGCTGACCCCATTTCAGATCGGTGTGACATTGTCCCCCGAAGACGCTCTGTGAGTCAATCAACCCATGGAAACTTTACCCACCCTGACCTTGAGGAACACGGAAACTGAAGAAGACCACTGGGCTTTGGTCCCACCCAAGTATCTCCCCCCAGTGGGGTCCCACAGCCCTGTGGCTGCAGCCACGGGCGAGGGCTGAGAAGGGTGGGACCCCGGTGGCCACTGATTCTCACAGACAGGACACCCTGTCCTCGGGTATGTGTTTAGGGCTCAGAGTCTGGGCTGAGCTGGGGGATAGGTGTGGGCAGGAAGTGGGCGAGGAGGTTTGAACATTGTTTATTCCCCCCATACACACACACACACACACACACACACACACACACGCCACTCAGGGAGGATGGGATGGTCACACATGAACGCTGCCTCAGGGCCAGGCACTGTCCTCAGCACTTCACGCGTAGCAACTCCCCAATATTTTTATAACCTCTGCCGTCTACACTATTGTTATTCTCGCTTTTAGTTGAGGAAACTGAGGCACAGAGAGGCTAAAGGAACTTGCCAGCCACAAAGCTAGGACACGAGCGGGCTGGCCCAGCTGGGAGTTCCTGCTCTGTAGCGCCCTCCAGGGAAGTGCCCTGACACCAGAGTGGACCATGGAAGTCCTCAGGCTCCTGTGTTCACTCCACGAGGCCTCGCTTCCCCAGGCTGCTCCGCTTGGCGACTGCGCCTCTGGCCTCACAGTTTGCTTCCTGAGGGCTGCCAGCGGGGCCGGATGAGGAGGTGAGGACAGGGTGGGTGCTGGCGGGGACACGGGGGGCGGGGGGGGGAGCGAGATGTGTGACCACAGTTGGGGGCGGAGGCAGGAGGGCAGGGCAGGAAGCAGAAGTGATGTGAGAGGTGGCCTGGTGATGAGCTATAGGGCGAGTCTGCCGGGAGGGGTGACACCACTTCAGGAGCTTCCTGTGACGAGAGAGGGTGTCTGTGTGGGAGCCTCTCACTGCAGGACTCCAGGTACGGGGAAGCCAGGGGTCGGGAGGCTGGGAGTCCTAGGTGGGGTCAGGGGAACCTGGAGGGGAGCTGCTCCTTTGGAAGAACAGCCTGATGGGACAGGAAGTGCTGTGACCTGTAAAGACGAGAGACTTGGGTCCCGGGCTGTGCTGGTCACGGTCCCCCTGGGCAACCTCCCTCTGACGTGGGGCCTCCGTTTCCTCATCTCTAACGTTAAGAGGTTGGAATATGTAGCTCTGAGACCCCTTCACATGTGGACGGCGAAAGCTTCTAAGAAAGCTGGAAACAAGCTTCCTGGGAGACACTAGGATGGGGGCCCAGAGGGAGCTGAGCTCCTTGGGTTGAGGGTCTGAGCTGCGCTGGCCTCCGGAATGGGATAGCCCTCGGCGGGGGGGGGGCCTTTGAAAGACTCCCCTTGTTCTGTTACTGCCCTGGGGGCTGCCGTGTTGCCGGACCCCCACCATGCAGTCACTCCTCTGGGCCAGGCACAGAGGGAATGCGGGGGCAGCTCCTGCCCTCCACAGTCCCGGGGATTCAGAGAGACTGCCCCCCCACCCTCACCCCTGTCCCCCGAAGGTTCTGAGCGGGGAGCAGCCCCCAGGAGTTCATTTGCATAGAGCAGTGGTTCTCAACCTTTCTAATGCCACAACCCTTTAATACAGTTCCTCACGTTGTGGTGACCCCCAACCATAAAATTATTTTCGTTGCTACTTCATAACTGTAATGTTGCTACTGTGATGAATCGTAATGTAAATATCTGTGTTTTCCGATGGTCTTATGCGACCCTGCTAGCTGTTCTCAACCTGTGGGTCGAGACTGTATTAAAGGGCCACGGCATTAGAAAGGTTGAGAACCACTGGTGTAGAGGTAGAGAGAGAGTCCAGATCCTGAGCAGGCCCAGGTGAGACCCCAGGGCCACCTCCACATGAGGAAGAACCTTCTACCGTATCGCTGTCAGATAGTGGCAAAAGGTAGCTGGTAGAACTCCTCAGAGCGTTGGGCAGAGCGGGGAGGGGGAAGATGCACAAGCAGGGCTGAGTGCCAGGGAGCCTGGAGAGCCAACGTGACGGCCCCTCCCACCCAGCATCTCGGGGTCTGAGCCTTTGGAGAGCTTTTATTCTAGGAGGTAGGCTGATGCTCTTCCCGGAGGCTCAGGGAGAGGACCCCCAAGGGAGAATGGGGAGAATGACACTGACGCACCTCATTTCCTCTTCGTTTCCACGAAAGGCTTCGTGGGAAAGAGAATGAGAGGGGCGGAATGGGCCCGGAACGCATGGCTTGTTCCAGGGCCCAGAATGGCACTTCCCTAGAATCCAGTCTTCTCCCGAGTCCCCAGACCCCCTCCCAAACCTGCTACAGCTACGCTCAGCTCCCCTCCTGTGCACACAGAGCCCCCTCCCCACCGGCAGCCACTCTGAGGACAGGGCCATCCATCTGGATCCGCAGAAGGCCTTCAATAGTGGGGATCTTAGCAAGGGGCTCCTCCGGCTGTGACCCAGGCAAGGCGCTCTCCTCTCTGGGCCGCTCCGTACAACGTGGTGGCCAGGTTTGCAAAGGCCATTCCGGCTCTGACCTCCGGTGACTTGAGAGACACCTCATTCCCTCCCCATTCTATGTGCCCTGATCATCCGGATGAGGGGAGGCTGTCGGCCACTCTCCTCACCTCTGCCCCTAGCTTCCCAGGGGTTCCGACAGCCTCTGTCTCCACAGCCCCATGGCCGCCCGTGTGCTCCTCGTGGGCATCCTGCTCCTGCTGCTGCCCACGCCTGCCCCTGCCCCCTGCTACACTGCTGCGAGATCCGAGTGCCAGAGCGTTCACAAGGCGGTGCCTGGCTCCGAGCTGGCTGGGGAGGGCGTGGATGTGACCAGTCTCAAGCGCTCAGGCTCCTTCCCGGTGGACACCGAGCGCTTCCTACGGCCCGATGGCACCTGCACCCTCTGCCGCAACTCCCTCAAAGGGGGTGCCCTCCAGCGCCTGCCCCTGGCGCTCACCCACTGGCGGGCCCAGGGCTCAGGCTGCCAGCGCCATCTGATCAGGGCCAAGGCCAGCTCCACAGAGACTGTGGCCAAGGAAGCAGCTTCCAGCATCCGCAACGACTGGAAGGCAGGGCTGGAGGTAAACCCCAAGCCCAGCACCAGCGCCCGCGTGACGGTGGCCGGCTCGCACTCCGAACAGGCCAACTTTGCAGCTGACAAAACCCACAAGGACCAGTACAGCTTCAGCACCGACACAGTGGAGTGTCGCTTCTATCGGTGAGCGCTGGGGGTGCTGGCAGAGGGGGCTTGGCAACGTTCTGGGGGATGCTGGGTGGTCGGGGAGCCCTGGCATGGCACAGTGGGGTCTTAAGGCTGCTGCCACCAGGAGGAAACCACAGCCCAGGTCCTCACACATCAGGTGGTCCAGCACCCGGTGGCCCTGACCTGGAAGAGCCCAGGGAGGGGACAGCGGAGAGGAAGCAGGCAAGGCTGTGCTGAGAGCCCCAACAGAGCGCCTTCAGGCCTACTGAGGGCCCAGCCCCTTCCCTGGGCACTGCCAGCCTTCTGCGGGCAGGGGCCCTGGCTGGGTCCCTCCCATCACGGAGCCTCCTTCGTCCATTCAGACACTATTCATGTCCGCGTTGCCACGCTCCGCGCTGGGGATTAGGGCTCCGAGGCTGAGCACCAGCCCTCAGGGACCGAGGCCCCACGCCTGAGAAACGCGTGGTCTCATTGGGCAACCCCAGCCCCCTGCCCTGATTCCTCACCCTGGAAGGTCACCTCACAGTGAGTCAGGGTTAGAGTCGTCAGCATACGGGGCCCAAGCCACGGGACAGACAGACGAAGACCACAGGACTAGCATCCAAAGCTCGAGGAACATCCTCGCTGCAGCAGCATCACTTTTGTCATTAGAAAATAGAAAGGAAAGGGAAAACTTTATTTTGAAAAGGAAAAGTGGAAATGCCTCAACAAAGTCATTGAGGAGGCACAGACAGGGTATGTTTCCTGGGTCCGGGTCCCAGCTCTGCCATGTGTGTATGTGACCTTGGGCACTTGAGGGAGTTACGGAATCCAGGACAGACCACCCCCTGCTGGGCCCACCTGATGTCTTTCCCTCCCCACCTCCTCCCCCCCCCCCGGCCCCCCCCAGGTTTCACCTGGTGCACGCTCCGCCACTCCACCCCGAGTTCAAGAAGGCCATCAGGGACCTGCCCCCCCACTTCAACGCCTCCACCGAGCCCGACTACCGAAGGCTCATCTCCAACTACGGCACCCACTTCGCCAGCTCCATGGAGCTGGGCGGCAGGGTCTTCGCCCTCACCGCCCTGCGCACCTGCGAGCTGGCCCTGGGCGGGCTCTCGGCCGACGAGGTGGGGGCCTGCCTGGCCGTGGAGGCCGAGGTCAGCATCGGCAGCCGCGCCAGCTCCTCGTCGGAATACAAGGCCTGCGAGGAGAAGAAGAGGCAGCACAAGATCGTGGCGTCCTTCCACCAGGCCTACCAGGAGCGCTACTCCCGGGTGGTGGGCGGCCACCACACCGCTGTGTCCGACTTGCTGTTCGGGAAAGACGCGGGGCCCGAGCAGTTCTCGGCCTGGGTGAGATCCCTGGCGGACAGGCCCGGCCTGGTGGACTACAACCTGGTGCCGCTGCACGAGCTTCTGCGGAAGCAGGACCCGCGGCGGGAGGCGCTGAGGCAGGCCGTGAGCACGTACGTGATGGATCGTGCCCGCTGGAGGGACTGCAGCCGGCCCTGCCGCCCGGGCCAGCAGAAGAGCCCCCACGACCCCTGCCAGTGCGTGTGCCACGGCTCCGCCGTCACCAACCAGGACTGCTGCCCCCGGCAGAGGGGCCTGGCCCGCTTAGAGGTGATGAACTTCAAGGCGACGGGTCTGTGGGGAGACATATTCACATCCGCGGACGCCTACCTGAAGGTCTTCTTCGGGGGCCAGGAGCTGAGGACGGGCACGGTGTGGAACAATAACAACCCCGGGTGGGCGACGCGGCTGGACTTTGGGGATGTGGTCCTGGTCTCCGGGGGGCCCCTGAGGGTGCAGGTCTGGGACCAAGACTCTGGCTGGGACGACGACCTGCTCGGCACCTGTGACCGGACTCCGCAGGCCGGCCAGCACAGGGTGGAGTGCGGCCTGCATCACGGGCGCCTGGTGTTCTCGTACCACGCCACCTGCCTGCCTCACCTGAAAGGGGCAACGTGCCTGGAGTACGCGCCCCAAGGGCTTCTGGGGGAGCCCCCGGGAAACCGAAGCGGAGCGGTGTGGTGACGGCGGGGGCCTGACAGGGCCTGTCTGCCCGGACTGAAGGGGTTCTCGCGGAGGGAGCCAGGGGCTGTCTATCTTCATATCCCCATTAGACACAGCGGAAATGGGCTTCCCCCACCTTTTTTTTTTTTTTTTTTTTTTTCCTCAGTGAGGTGGCTGGACTTACAGGCAGCCCTGAGTCTCCCTGTCCGAACTGCCTTGGCTCCCCAATCTTCTGGAGCCCAGGAAACCAGCTGCCACTGGGCCATGGGAGCCATGGCCGCCGGCCGCTGTGCAGGCCGCAGAGAGGCCAGGAGCTGGGCAGAGGGCCAGGAGGCCACTCCCTCCAGGCTGCTTGGTGTCCTCGAAGGGCTATCCCTTCCTAACATGGTGGATTTTCATCATTTTAGATGTCACCCTTCTCTCCCAGCGGCTCTGTGTTCTGTCTTCTTTGCGTCTCAGATAGAGCTTTGCCTTTCTTGACCTGTCCCGTGTGTATACAACCTGGCAGAGAACCAATAAACGCGACGTGACGACAGCTGTCATGGAGGCGGCTGTGACAGAAGAGAGGGTGGGGACCAACACGGCCCTGGAGACTAACGTCTACTCCCCCAACCCCGCCCGCGTCAGGTGGCTCACCCCGCGGCAGGCAGGGATACGGGACCTGTCTTCCACTTTTGTGGGGAATGTGGGGACCCGACCTATTTTACTTTCCGCATAACTCTCTCATTTGAGAAACAAGAGCGTCAACTTACATAACGAAGGACATTCTGCTCCCAGCTGTGAGGCCGTAGGGAGTGTGTGTGTGTGTGTGTGTGTGTGTGGAAGGGGTGGGGGTGGGGGGGACTATGGCGAACTAAAGGACCCAGGTCTACTCTAGGGGGTGGGAGCTGCACTCTGCACCAGCCAAACATTCGCAGGCAGGAATGTGAGCCCAGTGAGGCCAAGTCTTCTAGATTCTTAAATATATAGAGATATAGATGATATAGATGATATAGATATAGATATAGATATAGATATAGATATAGATATAGATATAGATATAGACATACATATAGATATAGAGATAGAGATATATATTATTGATTTTTTTTTTTTTTACAGAGAGGAAGGGAGAGGAATAGGAGTTAGAAACATTGATGAGAGAGAAACATCTATCAGCTGCCTCCTACACAGCTCCTACTGGGAATGTGCCCGCAACCAAGGTACGTGCCCTTGACTGGAATTGAACCTGGGACCTTTCAGTCTGCAGGCCAACTCTCTATCCACTGAGTCAAACCGGTTAGGGCTAGATTCTTAAAGTAACTAGAAATCTCAATTTGACTTCTAATTGTTGACAATTCCTTTCACCTTGTAAAAAAAAAAAAAAAAAAAAAAAAAAAAAAAGCCTGATGCGGGAAAACATGGGACCAGCCAAAGAGAACATGGAGGAGGGCCACCCTCGATCTGGAGCAATCAGTTTGGAAACTATTTCCTCAGGACCCATGGAGAGGCTGACAGCTCTGCCTTGTCCCACAGTCTCCGAGGAGGGGGCCGTGGGTCCAAGCAGGAGGTGTGAAGGGCTACCTGGTCCGCGTGCAGGAAACGCCAGAGCCCTGGGGTCAGATGTAAAATGAAATGGCCTGGGTTTCCTGTGCCTGGGACACAGGCCTAGGAGCAGGCCCACAGGCTGTGCAAGGCCGTGGTCGGGGCTCAGAGCTGCCGGCACAGCCCTCCTGATTGATCATCTTTGAAACCCGCTGTCAATCAAGCCCCCCGAGGCTTGTGTGAACCCCCAAGTGGCAGTACACGGAGCCTGAGTCCTCCAGTGGGACGGGAGGGATGGGCGAGCACTAAAAGCCAGATTAAAACCACCGTTCTTAGCATGTTTCCGCTGGCAGCCACACACACAAACAAGCGCGGGAAGAGAAATCTTGAAACTGCACGCTGGCTGCTGCACTACTTGAAAATGAACTTGGGTGGGGAAGCAGGGAGGGCCAGGGCGGGCTGCGGGAGCGGCTCTGGTGAGCGGGGGCGGGGGGATGGGGGGTCTTGGCCAAGTACCCACATGGTCGGTGACCTCCAGCAAGCCCCTCTGCTCCCTGGGCCTTGGTTTCCCTCCTCGGGGCACCGTGAGCTCTCTGGGTCAGTACTCTGAACGGGTCCTGAACCGTTACCCGGTTAGCCCCCCTGGTGGACCTGTAGGGAGAGTGAGGCCAGAGGAGAAGGGACGGGACTGTGGGTGTGGCGTTAGGGGCCAGGTGTCTTCGTGTCCTGGCACTCCATCCAGCATGGCTTTGGAGAGAGCAGCAGGGCTCAGAGAGGAACGCCCGGAGGGGACCAAGGCCCGCTCTTGTGGTGGGGCTGCTATGGAGCCCTCAGCCCTAACAGAACCCAGCACGTTTTTGTCCCCACCCCACATGGACATGGAGGCGCTGTGTCATACCTGAGGCCCCGTGTTTGTCTGCGAAGTTCTCCACTGTGCCAGGTGCCTTCCTTCTGCCTTCCAGGTCCGGTCTGCACCCTGCTCCTCCCTGCGCCGGCCCAGGAGGCTGACCCGTACGTCCGAGCCTGCCTGCCAGTGGGCAGAGGCCGGAGGGAGGGGAGAGCTCGGAGATTAGGCATTCACTCCACTCAGTGTCTCTCAGTGAGGCAGCCTGGGGTCCGCTCAGTCCCTCTTCCTCTCCGGGGGTCTCTGTGCACTCTCTCTTTCTTCCTGGATTCCAGCAACCGCCCCCTCCCCTCATCCCTTCAGACCTAGGGGCGGCAGCAGCTCTACTGATGTGAATCCTGAGTGACGGCACTGTCCCCCATGCCTCCCCACACCCCCCACACCTTTGTAAGTAGGCCCTTTATAAGCAAACTCCCTCAAATTAGTACTGCCTGAATATGTCACTGGCTTCTGCTAAGGTCTGAATGCTGGTATTCCCCCAAAATCCACATGTTGAAAACATAATCCCCAAGGTGATGCTATGAGGAGCTGGGCCTCTGGAGAGGTGATTACGTGGGGTCACTGCCCTTATAAGGGCCCAGAGAGACCTCTGCCCTTTCCCACCATGTGAGGACACGGCGAGAAGGCAGCGTCTGAAGCCAGAGAGTGGCCCGCGGGATCGGCTGGCACCTCGATCTTGGACTTCCAGCCTCTGGAACGATGAGAAATAAATTTCTGTGGCGTTGCGTTTTAGCAGCCCAAACGGCCTGAGGCGGCCTCCTATTGGGACCCTGATGGCACACCACCTAAGGGTCCTGGCGGGAAGCAGCCACCTCCCCCACCAAGACAGCGAAATGCCCAGTCCGTGCTTCCCCGACCCCTCCTGTAACTGGGAAAGGACTTGTGACTGGGCCTGCTGGTTGGGTGCACCTGTCCCAGGTGTGGCATCTTTTCGCGAAAGGTCAGGATCTGAGTGCAGATGGTTTATGCCAGAGGCAGTCCGGGGAAGGGTGAGGGGAAGGGTGCCAGCGAAGGGATGGTGGCCCGTAAAAGGGACACTATCCTGCCAGTCATGGCTGTGGGCACCACCATCGCCCCCCGCCCCCAGCCCTTAGTCATTGGTTTTCTACTTCTTTCATTCTGACGTGGAGTCCAGTGCTGGTGACGATAAATGCTGGTGGATGACACCACCACTCTCCTTCTCCCTCCCTGCTTCAGCATGCACACCCCTTTTCCAGCCATTCTCCCACCCCCCCTGGCGGGCCCATGTCCTGAGAACCTCTGCTCCACTGTCCCCAGCACCTCCCTCCCAAAGGCATGAAGCTCAGAGGACAGGGACCATTTGCGGTTCCATCAGTCAACACATGGAGCACCTGCTGGGAGCCGGTCCTGGGCGGCCAATGAGGAAGCCACGCAGGGCGTCTGTCCTCCTGCGGCCAGACGGGAGACATAATGGAAGATACAGGGGGCAGGGTGACGTTGGGGGAGTGGGCTTGGCTCGGTTGCTTTTCTCTGGTTTTCACATACCTACATGCGCGCGCACACACACACACATGCGCGCACACAAGGTCCACGTGATCTCTTCCAAGACCTGGGCTGCTGCTGACCTCAGCCCTGTTTGTGTCTTTAAGCAGTTGCTGCAGCACCTTCATCTGCCTTCACACATGCTCCGTGGTCTCTGAGGTCTGGCCCTGGCTGTCTGGAGGCTGGGTCCGTGTCTCAGATGTGGGCAGGGGAGGGCCTGCAGAAGAAGCTGAGGGAGAGCCTTGGGGAGGTGCAGGAGCCCCTTGTGGCTTTGCGAGTCCTCCACAGTGTTCTTCGTCCCCCCACATCTGTCACCGAGGCCAGCCATCTCTGCATCCTAACATTGTCCCCTTCTGCCCGTCCCCACAGCCTCTCCAGCCCCGGCTACCACCATCTCCTCCCGTGGTCTCCTCACTGATCCCCAGACTCCCGTCTGCCCTGGCTGTCTCGCCAGCCATAGCCACAGTGGTGCCCACACACTGCCCGTGTCCCCTGAGCCCCCCACCCCCAAGCCAGCCCCTGCATCTCTCTCTGAAGGCCCATCCTGCAGCCCACTCTGCCTGCCCCTTTGGAAGACCACGCTGTGGGGAAGTGCCCATGCCCTGCCCAGCCCAGAACAGAGCTCAGGGGCCCATG
Source organism: Nyctalus aviator (assembly GCA_036971965.1). Lineage (NCBI taxonomy): Eukaryota > Metazoa > Chordata > Mammalia > Chiroptera > Vespertilionidae > Nyctalus > Nyctalus aviator. The sequence continues at coordinate 37,308,210 of CM072933.1, read as the reverse complement.
CAGGCGATCTATTCGAACCCCAGCTCCCTTCGCTGAAGGGAGAGCTCCCAGCAGGATTAAGCTCCAATACCCACAGAGATGACTTACTTGGCCACACGCGCTCTCTTGGCTGACTCCCATCCCCGCCTCAATTCCCCTCTCCCCTACGGGTATTTCCTGGAATCGCCGCCCACATAAATTACCCAGCCCCTGTCTCAGGGTCTGCCGCTGGGGAAACCGGCTGAGAAGCCCATCTGACCACATCGTTGCCTTGCTTAAAACCCTTCATTGGCTCCGTGTGGCTCTTGGGATGAAACTCAAACCTCCTAATGGGACACATATGGCGACCCCACTCTCCACTCTGCTCTCCCCTCGCTAAGCCCCGCCTCCCTGAGCGTGTTGGTTCCTCCGTGGGCCACGTGCTCTCTGGCCCTTCACACATGCTGCCTCCTCTTTTCTGGGACTTGTCTCCTCTGGCCTAAGACCCCCTTGGCCTTCAGGCTTCAGCTTCAAATGTGGCTTCCTCCAGGAAGCCTTCTCTGACTGCCAGGTCGAGGTCACGACCCCTACGCCTCTGCTCCTATAATTCCCATTCTTTCCCAAGGGCCAAAGGCCATTTCTATCTTATTCGTAGTTGAATCAATTAAGGCAGCACCTGGTATAAGTTTGATGCCTGAAAAATATTGATGGGATGATTAGATGGGTGAGTGAATGAATAAACGAATGAATGAATGAATTAATGAATGAATGAAATCCACCAAGGAGCCTTCTAGCCTCTGCTCAAACTCCCCCAGAGTCAGAGAGCTCGGTGCCTGTGGAGGCAGCTGTGCTGCGTGTGGAAGAAATGAGCCACCGTGTTACACTGCCTCCTTGTGACGTCCAGCCTGGCCGTGGTTAGGGGTTCTGTGGATATAACCCTCTGGCCCCCCTCAGACGTGGTTGGGCAGAAGAACCACTGGGCTGATTCCAGCCCAGGCCGCCACAGCGGGGACACTCACCCGGAGTCACGGAGGGGACACACACTGCCCGGGTAGAGGTGGCGTGGGCTGGGCCGGCCCCTGCTCTCCATTCTGACCACAGAAGTGAGAGCCTCTCGCAGGGTGGAGGGGAGCCTCTTCGGGGTTACCCACCCACCTCTCCCTGCTCAGTGGACTCGGTTCCAGCCAGGCAGCTGCTTCTCTGGCCCCAGCGGGTGCCCACTTGGCCCAGGAAGGTTGTGACCCAGCAGGGCCAGGCCCACCACCTTCACCTGCTCATGGATTCCTCTCCCGCTCCTGTCCCTGCTGCCTGCTGAGGTCCTTCCCAGCCAAGACCTCTACGGCCCTGGTGGCCACACACCTGCCAGGTCACACTGTCTGCCTGGTTTCCTCTGCTCGGGATGGGGTTGGTCTGGTGTGGCTGAGACGGGGACACAGGTGAGAGTCTCCCAGGTGGTTAGGGTTAGTGTCACACAGAGAGAGACTCACCCCCCTCACAGACAGGGCCCTCATGAGCAGCCAAAGCCTGAAGCCCAGCCCACAGAGGACATGACCCTAGTCACACACACGCCCCAGACTCGCCATAGAGCGATAGGAGACTGAGCCCCAATTCCATCCGTTCTCAGCACATTGCAAGCACATGAGACTCCCCTGCAGACCCCAGCTGTAAAACAAGGCAATAGAACAGAGACTTCTGCACCATCACACTCAGAGGGGCCGGGCCCTGATTCCAAACGCATGTAGGCCCAGCCCTCAGCAGCCATGGCTGAGCGGACCCACAGCGTGAACCTGCTCGGCGGGCAGGCCCCGCTGTCCTGAGTCATGAAGAAGCCCATTGGCTTTTCTCTTCTCAAAGGCCCAGGTGCACGACCCCGGGGGCCAGCGTCGGCACAGCTGCTGTTTCACAGGGACAATCAGAGTGTGCTTACTGAGGGGCTCTCAGTGCACATCGGGGCTCACATTCATGCTCCACAGCAGCTGGCTCCTGGTTTCCTCTTAAAAAGGCAGGGACATCCGTTCCAGCAGGACCACAGCTTTTCCCCTGAGGACCCGAGTCCCCTCAGCACTCACCGTGAAGTGGCCTCCAGGCAAATGTCTGGGTCTCCCGTTCCTCTCAACTCACAGGCAGCATCAGCTCTCAGACTGGTTCCTCTGCCGAGGCCCTCCACCGTCGGGAGGTGGTCATAAGGGAGGACATCGGTACCACCCGGGCCTCTCCCTCCCGTGGTAACATGGCACTTCGAGGGTTTTAATTCTGTAAAGCGTTTTCCCACGTGGGAGTAGTTGAGAGAGACCCCGCTCCCTTGCCTGGCCTCTTCACTACCATTATTTCTCTCTCACCGACACCACCGACGAAATACTAAGAAATCACGTCTCTTTCCCAGCGGTGATGCTCAGTGGTTGAGTGTCATCCCATGCACCAAAGGGTCACCGGTTTGATTCCCAGTCGGGCACATGCCCGGGTTGCAGGCTCCATCCCCTGAGGGGATTGAGGGGACATACAGGAGGCAGCCAATCGATGTTTCTCTCTCTCTCTTTTCTCTCTCTTCCTTCCTCTCTCTCTAAAAATCAATGAAAACATTTTTACAAAAAAAAAAAAAAAAGAGCGTTTCTTGAGGGATTAAAGTAGTGCTTTAAGGACTGTACATGCATCCGCTCATTTAATCCTCCCAACGAGCCTGAGCATGGAGGGACTCGGGCCCTTGTGGACATGAGAAATACAGAAAGCTTCCCCTCCCCTTTGTCTGCACCTCCTCACCAGACCGCGCTGATTCCTGAATGTGTTTCCCACAGCCTCTCCTCCATCGTCCTCACCACGAGGCCTTCCCCAGCTGACAGGGCCCGGTGCTAAGGGATGCTCCCAAGAGGAGCCGTCTCCCCATGCCACCCTGCCATCGCTTCTTAGAAACGTGATAAAACATACACAGTGCAGTATTAATCGCTGCAACCACTTGCAAGTGTGAGTTCGTTGAATACATTCACAGTGCTGTGTAAGGATCACCCCTGTATACTCCTGACACGTTTCCCTCTCCTTCGGTAAGCTAGTGCTAACACACACCCCCACCAGCCTCTGGTAAGCTCTACTCTGTTTTTCATCCTATTACAGGCACCTCCTATATGTGGAATCAGACAGTACAAGGGTGGGCAAAGGTAGGGTATAGTTACAGCTAAGCAGAGTTTATTCTTGTATTGCTACTTATTAATTGTATTGTTTTCCATACAATTTAGAACAACTGTAAACCTACTTTTGCCCTACCCTGCATTTGTCTCCTGGGTCCTGCTTCTTTCACTTAGCATGATGTTTCCAAGTCCATCCGTGTTGGAGCATGTGTCAGGCCTCCCTTTCTTTTCACGGGCGTGTAATATTCTGTCGTAGGGCTATATCATTTTGCTTATCCAGTCATCTATTGATGGACACTTGGGTGGTTTCCGCATCTGGGCTATGGTAAATAATGTCGTCATGAACACTGAGGCACCAGGGAATGTTTGAGTCCCTGCTTTCACTCCCTTCAGACATACAGCTAGCACTGGAGTGCTGGGTCATATGGCAATTCTGTTTAACCTTTTGAGAAACCACACACTGTTTCCACAGCCTGCTCCTACCTTCTTAGTTACCCTCTCTGCCTGGCCTTCCTGTCCCTGCCTTTCCACCTGTCAAATCAGGACTTGATCGTGGATCCATAGTTACCAGCCAGTGACGATAAGGAGAGAGAAGAAAGCTGAATGGGTGGGCATCTGTTACTGGGCCTTGGGATCCTCTTGCCTGGTGGACTATCTCATTCTGTCTTCTTCATCACTGTCCCCATAGGCCCTAGCAGAGGCCCGGCCTGGAGCAGAGTAAGTGCTCAATAAACATTGTTGAATGAATAAATGAATGTTTACATGTATACACCCGCCCCCCCAACACACACACATACACTGAGGACTATGAACACATCCAGGGTAGGAGCCATGGCTGTCATCTCAGAATTCCCACCTAGCCTGATCTGAAAGAGAAATCACAAACAAAAAAGCATTTGTTGGCCGAAACCGGTTTGGCTCAGTGGATAGAGCCTCGGCCTGAGGACTGAAAGGTCCCAGGTTCGATTCCAGTCAAGGGCATGTACCTTGGTTGCGGGCACATCCCCAGTAGAGGGTATGCAGGAGGCAGCTGATCAGTGTTTCTAACTCTCTATTCCTCTCTGTAAAAAATCAATAAAAAATATTTTTAAAGAAAGAAAACATTCGTTGGACCAAAGCTAATTAGCATGATTGAGAACAGATTGTTTGGCCTGGTGTGGGAGTGGAGGGACCATGAGACTGTAGAGGAAGGGAGGAGGGAGATGGGGGAGGGGACACGTGGGCACAGGAGCCCTGCTCCTGAGGAGAGGCTGGGCTGGAAGGAAAGCTCCTGGATCCTCCCTCCTCACCTACGCCTGCCCGGGAGCAGCCCCCACCACTACCTGTCCCCCATACAGAAAAGCCAACTGCACCCCAACTGTTCCCCTTTTACCTCAAAACAGTGTAAGACCCACCACACGAAGAGCCAGCCCTGTGTTTGGAGGAAGGGACTTCGTATCAGAGCCAGCCCAGGGGCCCCGCCCTCAGACGTGTGCCAAAGAGGCACAGACTCAGCGCGTCGAAGTGAGAAGGGACTTCAGGCTTCTTGTTGGTTTTCGCCTTTATCTGCCGTGTCTTCAGTGCCCGCCAGGGGACAGGCCCTGAGAAAAGGGCATTATTTCATTTCATCGTCCTAAGAGCCCGTTTTACAGAGAAGGAAACTGAGGCAAAGAAAGGTTTGATAGCTTACCAAGCCCCCCAGCTGCTGAGCGCTAGGAAGGTGAGAGTCACACCAGCGGTGCTGCGGCCAGTGGACCAGCAGAGGGCGGGAGGCTGGACCGGGAGTTGTCAGGAGCGTGAGGGAGGAAGTAGGACCCCGAGCTGGCATGCTGACCTTCCTCTCTGCCTCTCCAACACCTCAGCTGGCAGGTAAGGCCCCCACGGGCAGGACAGGAGAGGGTGTCTCTCAAGGCCGTGCAGACCAGCCCAGAAGGTCCCACTCTTTAGCAAGAGCCCCACTCCCTTCCGTTCCCAGGGCCCTCCCTCCCTGGAAGACTGAGCTGAGGGGGCGGCAGATGCTGGAGGCCGCTCAGGGCAGGGACCCCTCCTGCCCCTTACACAGCGAGCTGGGCAGAAGAGAAATAGAAAAGCCTGTGTTTAAGCCGGAGCCACAGTCTAAACATAAACATCTGTTTGTGATTTTAAAAGCAAAACAAGACTTCATTTTGCTGCACCAACGCGCAGGGCAGATGGGATGGCAGGGGCCCTACACCTCTGTGAAGAGCCCAATCTGCTCGCAAGTCCTCTGGAAACCACGGGAACCGTGCAAATTAGCTTATATAACCCGTATGTGACCCCCTCATGATTCTTGTCTCCGCAGGTGCCGCAGGGACCCCGGCTGGGCGGTGCAGTAGCTTATCCTGTAGTGTTTGGGGAAAATAACACGAGGGTCTTCCTTCAGGAGGTTCAGTGACTTAGAAGTTCTGGTCATTTCTTCCCTAGTCATGTCCCCCAAAAAACATTTGTTTGTTTCTTGTCTCTGTTACATCCATGACGCTGGGCAGGAGCCCTGATTGGTACCATCTGGAGTGCACACACGTCCAAGGCTTCCCTGCTCCAGATGTGTGCGGCGGGCCACACCCTCGCTTGCCAAGTGACCTTCCTCGCTGAGGCTCCCCTTGAATCCCCAGTTCCTCGGGGGGTCGCCTAGACGCACCAACAGTTAAGCCAGGGGTTCGGGAGAGGAACTGATGTGGAAATGCCACAAACAGGAAGGCACAGCAGCATTGAAAAGGGGCCCTGCCCTAACCGGTTTGGCTCAGTGGGTAGAGCATCGGCCTGCGGACTGAAGGGTCCCAGGTTCGATTCCGATCAAGGGCATGTATCTTGGTGGTGGGCACATCCCCAGTGGTGGGTGTGCAGGAGGCAGCTGATGGATGTTTCTCTCTCATCAATGTTTCTAGCTCTCTATCCCTCTCCCTTCCTCTCTGTAAAAAATCAATAAAATATATTTTAAAAGGGGAAGAAAAGAGCTCACGGGGCGACACCTGTCCTGCCTCAGGTCCCAGAGACAGCTGGGAGGCCTGCGCATGCTCCAGGGTGTCCAGGGCGGGGGAGCATCACACTCCACTTTACAAAGAAACCGAGGCCGGAGGAATGGAGCAATCTGCCAGGCACACAGCAGATGCTCAGTAGCATCTGTTCACTCAAGAAGCGCCCACAGAGACGGTGCTGTGCCTGGAGCCACGTGGACAGAACAGCCCCCCACAGCTGGTGCGCTTCTGGCCTTCCCCGCCCCCTCCCCACCAACGTCCTGCTGGGACCGACTTCCTCCTCAGCAACCTTCCCTGGAAAAGGTCTGTACGAAGCCATGATCCCACTGTCTTCAGCCAGGGAGAGAGTGGACCCGGCAGAGAGAAGGCAGCCTGTGCGCTGATGAGGATCCGAGGCAGGTGGGACAAGGGCCCGTCAGAATGGACCAGAAGGGAGAGATGGAGAGGCCCAGGCAACCTCGGGGAGAGGGTCATCTCGAATGGCCCCGGCCCCCTCCACCCAATGCTTTCAGAGACGCCCCTAGCCCGCCCTCCTCTAAGGGCTTCACAGAAACACACACACACACACACACACACACACACACACACACCGGGGCTTCCCTTCCAGGGGAGGAGGGGCAGCAGGTGGCTTTGACCAGTCAGCCTGCGTTCTTCAGAGTCTCTCCCAAAACCTGCTGGAGAGACTTAGCCCACCTGACAAGGACATAACCCCCCCTCGTGAGACACATCCACACACCTGTGTTCATCCCCATCTCAAAGCCCAGCAAACAACCTGTGGCACCTGCCCGGGGGGCGGGGAGGGGGGAAACCGCCACCCAGGGGTCCCCCAGAACCACACAGGGCCTTTCGGGGAGCCCTGTGCTTCCTGGTGATAGAAAGTCAGCTATGGTCCCCGGAACTGAGTGGATTTGGCAGCAATGACAACCACATGTCCACTCTACGGACCCACGCGTGCACGGGGATCTAATGATGAGGCTGTAGTTCAAGGATTTCAATATATAACGTGGGGCCAACTGGATATCCATTTGGAAAAAAGACTGTATTCTCCACCTCACGTCATTCACACATTAAAATGTATCCCAGATGAATTAAAGCACTCACATGGAAGACAACACTGTGCAAGCAGTCAAAGAAAACATAGCAAATGGGTGTCTAACCTCGGGTGGAGAAGATCTGCTTACACAAGACACAAAATACAAAATGCATTCATTTGACTGCAAAATAACATGCCTTCTCTCTGACAAAGTGCACTCTAAAAACGTTACAAGACAACTCTAGCTGGTTTGGCTCAGTGGACAGAGTGTTGGCCTGAGGACTGAAGGGCCCCGGGGTTCAATTCCGGTCAGGTTGCTAGCTTGATCATGGGTCCTGGTTGGGGCACATGTGGGAGTCAACCAATTGATGTGCCTCTCTCACATCAATGTTTCTCCCTGTGTGTCTCTCCCTCTCCCTTCCACTCTCTACAAATCAATGGAAAAATATCCTTGGGTGAGGATTAACAACAAAAAAGTTCAAGACAACCTTGTGTAAAGACTTGGCTGTATATCTATATCTATATATGAAACAAACTGTACTAAAAATTTATGCCTAATACTAAAAAAGGCAACCCAGTAGGAAAACAAGCAAGTACATAGAGATTAGATCCAAGTGGCCCATAAAAATAGGAAAAGCTGTCCCAATTCATTAGTAATTGAGAAAGTCACATTAAGTTAAAAATAAAAGATGGGTTTGTTTGTTTTTTCTATCAGATTGGCAAAAATTAAAAAGACCGGTGACCTCAAATATCGGGGTGGGAGTGGGGAAGCGGGTATTTTCATAAACTGTTGGTGTGTGGTTCGGCCCAGAGACGGCCTGGTTTAGTTCAAAGGAAGAATGAAAATTGCTTGGGGCTGCGTCCACACGCTGTCACGCAGGGTGTTTTGATGGGTGAGGTGGGCGGGTGGTAGGAAAAGGAAAGAATAAGCCAAGAAGAAGCACAAAGTGAAACTTAAAAGGCCCATGTCACAGATCATCCGTCCGTGTGACTCAGAGGAAATGGTCTTTCTTGTGGGTGTTGAGGGCAAACTCTTGAAAGCACACGGGGGTTTGAGCAGCATCGAGTCCCAGAACCACAAGAAGACCTTGAGGGAGGGTTTTCAAAACAGTCATGCTTTCCCCTTGCCCCCTCCCCCCAACCCGCCACAGCAAGGACACTCTTCCCGAAGCAGGCAGCTCTGTCCCCATCATGGAAACTGTCAGAGAGGATTCCAGCACCCAGAGCTGCTCCCACGTCCCCCTCTGGAACGGGCTACAGCTGGCGATCAGACACTCGCTGGGCCTCGGCATCCCGCCTGCACACGGGGACCGTGGTCCTCACCGGTGCTGTCGCTGGCAGGCCGGACGGGAGGATGCGTGTCTGACAAGGCACGTGCTCCGATAGAGGACGCAGTGAAACGGGCAAAGGCCATTACTGGCCTGGCAGAGGGCCGCTGAGGGGCACTCCGGGGCACTGAGGCTCGGAGAGGACAGGCTCTGGGGGAGCACGCGTGTCCGGTGATATCTTAAAGCTAACGATGACGCAACGTAGGTAAGAAATGAACCACAATTCACAGCGATTGTATTGACTTGTAAAGCCTGGAACACTTTATTTCTTACCTACGTTGCATTATTGTTAGCTTTACAAGTCAATAAAAATAAGTCAGCAAAGGACACAGACAACCTATGACAGAAAAATACATATGGCCAATAAACACGAAAGATGTTCAGACTCACTGCTCATTTAAAAGAAATATAAAGTGCCAAAACTGATCTGGCTCAGTGGATGGAGCGTCAAGCCTGCAGACTGAAGGGTCCCAGGTTCAATTCCGGTCAAGGACATGTAGCTTGGTTGCGGGCACATCCCTAGTGGGGGGTGTGCTAGAGGCCGCTGATTGATGTTTCTCTCTCATCGATGTTTCTAACTCTCTATCCCTCTTCCTTCCTCTCTGTGGAAAATCAATGAAATATATATATATATATATAGTTAAGTAAGTATGAGATTGTGAGAGGCAGTGAGGGCAGGCGCTGGAAAGCAATGTGCTCAGTAACTGCTATTTGAACAGACCTTTCAGGACAAATACAGGCGCATCTCAAAAACCTCTCACGAGGCAATCCCTTTACTTAGGGAATAACCGGGCTGGCACCGGCAGAGGCAGAGGGCGAGTATGGACTCAGCTCACTACAACCCCCCCCTCTCTCCCCACCCCTCCACCCCGAGGTCACAGTACACAGATCGGTGGCCCCATACTCGAGATGGGGGACAGGGCGAGAGGGAGAAAGGTGACTTCCTCTGGGGAGAAGGATGACGTATGAAACGGGAAACCAGGGCGGTCATTTCCCCAGGCGGCGATGGGCAGCGACCTCCCTCAGAGGGCACCGCAGCCGCCAGAGGGGCCCAGGCAAGAGGGAGGGTGTTGCTCAGGTCCTCAGAGCAGCAGACACCAAGGAGGGACTTGATGTGCAGGAGATGCGTTTGGGGCGCCTCTGGGAGGGGGAAGGAGGGAGAGACGGTGGCAGAGGGCCTTCGGCAGAGCCCCACACTGCCCGGGCTCTGGGACCTCTAGGCAGACGGACGGGAGGCCCCACAGGAGCTGAGCTGCCGGAGGGAGGAGCACGGGGATGGGCAGGAATCGCGGAGCTCAGTCCTGGTCCGAAGCGGTGACGGAAGGGAGAGAGCGCTGCAGGGGAGCAGGGTCTGAGGTCCCAGGCGCAGCCGCTGGCGGCTGTGTGACCCGTTCTCTGTAGCGGGCTCTCCGGGGTCCGCGCGGTGCACGCTCATGGCTGTCACGGAGGGCCTCCAGGCCGGTTCCCGAGTCCGGCCGTCCCAGCCCGCTGCCCCCCTCCCGCGTCTCCCACGAGACCTCCCACTGACCACGTTCACCGAACCTTCGTTTGCCGGGGCCGCTTTCAGTGACATGCAGTCCCAGGGGCGCCCGCCATACCTACACAGAGATGTGTGTTTGACGGTGTGCCCTTCTCAAAGGTACTGTTTACAAATCTTAACATGAACCATAGCCCACAGGTCAGGCTGTAGAGGGGGCTGGGTTACACAGGAACACACGTGTGTTAAGATTTGTGTGGTTTTCAGACAAGGCGTGTGGGTGAGCCGTGGGGGACTACGGCTGAGCAAGGGCAGAGAGACTGGCGAGGCACTCACTGTGGCTCAGGCGCCGTCCTGAAGCCGCTCGCGTGGCAGCGGCTGAGGGTGCCACTGGCCAGAGGAGCCCCTGCGCTGTGGGCCAGGGCTGTCCCCGTTGCTGCTGCACGCCCCCCGCGGGCTGGAGCAGGCAGGGAGCGTGGGGGACACACCCACGAACAAATCACCCACTCCTGTGCACCCCCACCAAGACCCCTGATTCCAGACAGAGAAGTGAGGACTGCCACACACACACACATACACACACACACACACACACACACACACGAACGCAAGCATGCACACGCCCTGGTTCTCACACCTCCACACTTGCATTCAGAAACCACACAAAGCATCATGGGAAATAACGATGTGCTATGAAATAAGCCCCGGAGGCCTCCCCTCCCAGCCTGGAAAGACGACCACCTCCAGCTGCATGGGGGCCCTGAGCTCCATTCCGCTCACCCCCAGCGGACCTCAGAACTGCATCCCATGGGGCCTGGATCCCCTAATCCTGGAAGCGTCTGGGTGGGAGCCAGGGTCAGTGCTCCCTCTGCCTCACTCCCGCCACTGCCTCTTTACACACCCATTGCCCAGTGCAAATATTCACACACCCGGGCCCTGCAGGGCTAGCAGAACCTGGAAGGGGGAGAGAATGGAGGCTGAGGTTCACCCTCCTTCGTAGCCCCTGAAATTCCTTGTCTCATTTCCCTGGATATAGCAGTCCTTCACACTTTAGTATGAATTCTCCTGTGATGATGCTTTCTTCCAGGAAGGGCTCGGCAGGACAGCTCTGGGCATCCTGAGTGGCATGGGAAGGCACACTTGGGAATGTGAAAGAAGGAAAGGGGTGACTAGAAACAAAAGCCACCTTTTCTGAGGTTGGGGACCCCACAGGGTAGATGCTCTCCATGCACCCCCCCCCACTTGCCTTTACTCTGGGGGAGCAGGGACCCCAGCATGCATCATCAGTTCTATAACACCCGCCCACACTAAGGACAAGTCAGCAGCCAGGCGCACGTCACATTTAGCTGTTTTTAATGCTCAAAAGCTCTGTACAAAATAAAAGTCACAAATGAATCCTCACAACACCCCTGTGAGGTAGGTAGGCAAGTATTATTCTCCCACTGGCAGATGGTGACGGGACCGGCGAGTGGTCCCAGCACAGCTGAGAGTCAGGGCCGGCCGCAAGAACACACAGGCTCCCGCCCAGCTCCGTCCCGGTCTCCGACCCCTCCCCTAGACCGAGTCTGCAGAGAAACGAAAACTTTTAAATCCATGCAAAAATAACAAAAACAAAAACAACCAATCTGGAAAGGTAGTGAACAGAAGACATACAGTAGTTTTGCAAAAAAGAAATCAGCCTGAAGGGTCAAACACTTCCCAATACGAGGTGGACACGAACCACTTCAGCCTCTTCCCCCCTCTTCAAACGCCGTGGCCAGGCACACAGCCACTTGTCCTTCCGGAGGAGCGCGTGGAGGCTGCCACAGACAGGCCCCGCGGGCCACGGCGACCAGGCCAGGCGCACAGCCTCCCCGCTGGACAGCCCTGAGGAAGGGCTGCAAGGCCAGCTCCACACCCTACCTCTCTGCCTCTTCTCAGCAGCTTCTCGCTCTCCGGACACAGCAGACGCTCTAGGTCAGCAGTGCGTGGCCCCTTCCGCTCCCCCTGGAAGGCGGCTCAGGGGTCCTCGGCAAGAATGGTCTGCAATCCAGGGGACCCCTCGGGCCCCCCTTAGCCCACGCTCATGCTCCACTGCTGCGCCCGAGGGTCCCTGCGTCAGCGGGCGGGGCACGGGCCACCCTGGGCTGGCGGCGGGAGGAGGTGCCAAGGGCCCAAGGCTGGGTGCTGTGGCTCACTCAGCACCTCCCACCAGGCTCCCGGGCAAATGGAGCTGGCTCATTCCACCTTCCGGAAGCTCTTTCTTCCCCTGAGAGGGTCTCCCTGGTGTTTCCGGCTGCTTAGCAAACTCCACAGTCCTGCCAGCTCCCCAGAGGGGCAGCGGGGTAATGAGAGACCGAGGCCCCGGCAGCGCCCACCACGCCATGGGGTTGAACTTCTTGGAGTCTCCAGGTCGGAGACGGGCAGGAGAGGCCAGAAAACGAAGTAAAGCTGCCTTTGAAGTCACAAAGCCACCCAGAGGGCTGTCCACTCCCCCAGGGAGCCAGGGGCCCCGAGGACAGTGCCAGGCAGCTGAAGGGGGGAAGCCAGAGGGAGAGCAATGAAGGAATGACAGGAAACCAACCCTGGCCGCTGCTCTGGGCAGGGGCCGCCCGACCTGCTCGGGAAGCGGAGGGGAAAGGAGGGAAGGGGAAGGAGAGGGGAAGGGAGAGGAGGGCAGTGGCCATGGCAAGTAGCTTTGTTTGGCAACTTGGGGAGTGAGCTGCTTGCAGGGCTGCAGGGTCTGCACTGGCCCTCCCGAGGCTGTTGTCAGACTGTCACTCCCGTGTAGGACTGTGCGCTCACTGTCCTGTAAAAAGCCCTTTCGCAAAGCGGGTCCCACCCAGCCCCATCTCTCGGAAGCTGGGGCACCGTCCGCTCAGGGCCACTTCAGTGAGGGCACCCCAGCCTCCGAGGGGCCCCGCGGGAGGGGCCGGGGCAGGGGATCGGTCCTACAGGAAGTCCCCGGCGGCGAAGGGCTCCAGGCTGTGGCTCTGCTCCTGCCACCGGCAGCGCAGCCCGGAGAAGGGCAGGTCCTCCGCGCCCGGCAGCTCGGGGAAGCCCAGCTGGTTGAGGATGTCATAGAGCCCGGCCTTCGCAGCCACCTGGGGAGGACAGAGGAGATGGGGCTGCACTCCAGGGAGGGAAGGTGTCCTTCGGGCCCCCTGCCCCCTCCGTGCCTTCCTTCCCTCTCTGGAGCCGGAGCTGCCACCTCGTCACAAAACGCAAACGTGCCGAAACCAGTTTGGCTCAGTGGATAGAGCATCGGCCTGCGGACTGAAGGGTCCCAGGTTCGATTCCGGTCAAGGGCATGTACCTTGTCATGGGCACATCCCCAGTGTGTGTGGGGGGGGTGGGGGCGGGGGGGAGGCAGCTGATTGATGTTTCTCTCTCATCGATGTTTCTTTCTTTTTTTTTTCTTTTTTTTAATATATTTTATTGTTTTTTTACAGAGAGGAAGAGAGAGGGATAGAGAGTTAAAAACATCGATGAGATAGAATCATCGATCAGCTGCCTCTTGCACACCCTCTACTGGGGATTTGCCCGCAACCAAGGTACATGCCTTTGACTGGAATTGAACCTGGGACCTTTCAGTCCGCAGACCGATGCTCTATCCACTGAACCAAACTGGTTTCGGCATCATCGATGTTTCTAACTCTCTATCCCTCTCTTTTCTTCTCTGTGAAATATCAATAATATATATATATATATATATATATATTTTTTTTTTTTTTTTTTTTTTTAAATGCAAACATGTGCAGTTCGCTGGGAGGGACCCAGCCAGAGAGTTGAGCTGGCAGGAGGCAGCCCGGGCCCCAGACTTGCCATGTGCTCCGTGCTCCTCACAGATGGGAGAGCATCAGTCCCCTGCGAGTCACCCGCTGGCCCAGCGCCTGGCAGAGGGAGCCCTCACCACCCCTCTCTGAGGTGGTGCCCACAGTCACAACGTGTGTCCATTGTAACATCGAGGCAGCAGATTAATGGGGTTAACTAACTTGCCCAGGGTCGCCCTGGCAGGCGGCAGGGGCTGGGCCTCCATGCACCTTGCCCTTTGCAGAGTGGGCGCGGGCTGAGCACAGAGTGGGCGCGGGCTGAGCACAGAGTGGGCATGAAGAGGCCAGGCAAGGCTGCCTTGGGGACACACAGAGCAGGGCCCGCCTGACCACACACCTGGTCCCCTCCTGCCTCCTCATGCACCCAGCCACCCACTCGGTCACCAAGTGCAGACACCTGCTGGCGACTCCAGGTCAAACGAGACAAAATCTCAGCCAAATAGAAGAGAGATGAGAAGGCTTCCCACCCACAGGGGCCTCTCCAGGCAGCCTCAGTCTGCCTCCCCCTCTAGCCTCCCCCCTCTAGCCTCCCCTCTCGCCCCCTCTCTCGCCTCACCCCCCTCTCGGCCCCCCTCTCTCACTGCCCCCCTCACCTCCCCTTCTCTAACTTCCCCCCTCTCGCCTCCCCCCTCTCACCTCCCGCATCCAGGCGCTGAAAGGCCTGGGCCAGGAGTCCGCCCTCTCCAGGTGGAGGTAGGCGTTGAAGAGCACCAGGTAGACATAGCGCTCCAGGTACTGCAGGCTCCGCAGCTGCAGCCTCCGGGCCTCCTGCTCCGACTTGGCTGCCTTCACCTGCAGAGGGCGCCAGGCGGGGGTCAGCACAGGTCCTCCCCACCCAACACACGTGCACCACACACACTCACACCGCACTCATACCACACACTCACACACTCACACCATGAACACCACTCACACCACACACTCCTACCACACACACCACTCACCATACACTCACACCACACACACCACACACTCACACCACACATGCACACCCCACATATACACACACCATACATACACACACTCACTCACACCACACACCATACACACTACACATTCACACCACATATAAACTTCACTCACACCACACATACCACTCACACTACACACCACACACATACACACCCCACACATATCATATCACATACACACCTCACACACTTACACCATACACACACACACCCCATACACACCACACACTCACACTAAAAACTCACTCATACGACACACATACACACCCCGTACACACCACACACTCACACCCCACACATATCATACCACACACACATGCAGATACACATATACACACATACCACATACACCCCACACACAGCCACTCATACCCTCTCACACACCATGTACGCCCACACCATACAGACAGATACTCACATACATGCACACACACACATTCACACCCTCAGCACCAGGTGGAGATGGGAGGAAGGGATTCAGACAGCAAGGCCAAGGGCGTCCGAAACCCACTTCCTCCCGGGGAGGTGTGGACAGGTCATCCCACTTCCTCACTGAAATGGTAACCACGGTCCTGTTCTGAGGGCGAGGACAGGACAGGCTGCCGTGGCAACGCTCTGTCAGGCCCCCTCCCTCACCATCTCTGATCGGTGGCCGGACAGTGGTCAGCCCAGCTACACTCTTGGGAGGTTATCTCCAGGCAGACAGAGGGAGGAGCTCAGAGCAGTGGGGAGAGGGAGGATGGAGGCACACCCAGGGCCAGGCCGAGCCTGGACCCTCAGCCGAAGGGGCAGTGAAGGCTTCTGGGGACCTGAGGTTGGGAATGGCCCCGGGCTACTGCTGGGAGACAGATCAGGGTACCTGATTGCTTTAAACCATCAACCAACTTTGTTTAGAACGAGGCCGTGGACAGAAAACAAAAGGATCTGACCTAAATACACGCCGTGGCCAGCACAGCGCAGCTCTGGCCGCCACGGACGGGTACCACCGGCCGCGACGCGGGGCTTCACCCCACCCCTGATGCTGCTCCCCAAGCTCCATCCGGAGGCCCGGGGCCCGTGTGAAACCACTTCCTTAGAAGGAAAGGCAGTCACCAGCGGTCCCACCGGAGAAAAGCCACTGTGAACTCCTCCCAAAGAAACAGCGAGGAGAAATGCCCCAACTCGGCGCGGCTCCCGGACAGGCCACACCCACCGTCCTCTCAATGCCCCCACCCCACCCCCACCCCCACTCCCATGGGGTCGCGGCCTGCGGCCGAGACCCCACTGAGGCTCGGGTCTGCACAGCAGTCATGGTGGAGAGGCCGAGCGATTCCTGCTGAGCCCCCGGGCAAGGCAGGGTAGAATTATCTCTAAATGCAGACCACCGGCTACAGGTGACGCCTGGACACTCCCCGGAAAGTTCCGTGGGCGCATCCTGCCCCATGGAAGTCTGCGATTTGAGGAATGACCCGTCTTCCTACCGAGGCCCTGGCTTCCTTAAAATCACCCCGTGCTGGCCCTGCCTGGGGAGGAGGCCGGTAAAAATAGTGGAGCTGTTTTTAAATGGCCGGGCAGGCCAGGCTGTCATTAGCTGCGGTGCGGCGGGCACGGCCTCCTGGTCCACTGGGACTGAACCCTGAAATAGAAGGGGGCCCGGGAATGGTGGCCTGGGCACTGGCATTTCCGGCCTCTCCAACCTGCAGTCCGCCCGGCACCCACGGGGGCCGGCCTGTCCGGGGCCCACTGCCGACTGCGCGCTGGGTGAGCCCGTCCCATCCAGACCTGCTCGTCGGAGTCTAACCCGCTCCAGGGGAGGCAGTGTGGCAGGTGAGGAAGGCCTCTCTGGGGTCGGGGTCTGGCGGCTCTCTCTCCTCCTGCCACCCACTCGCTGTGTGGTCTTGGGCAAGCACAAGGGTCTCCCTTCCCCAAATGCAAAAATGGAGGGAACAGGCCTGGCCAGTGTGGCGCAGGAATTGAGCATCAGCCCACGAACGCAGAGATCATGGGTTTGATTCCTGCGTTTCAGGCTCCATCCCCAGTGGCGGGTGTGCAGGAGGCAGCCAATCAATGGGTTCTCTCTCACTGATATTTCTCTCTCTCTCTCTCTCCCCCTCTCCCTTCCTCTCTGAAGTCAATAAAAATATTTTTTTAAAACATAAAGGAAGAGATCCCAGAGAGCCCACCCCCACCGCCTCTCTCTGTCCACACGCACAGCCTGATAAAGGCCGCGGGAGGGCACAGCAAGACGGCAGCGCCCTCAGGCCGGGAGGGGTCCTCACTAGAAACTGAGTCCGCCAGCACCTTGGTCTTGGACTTCTCAGCCTCCTGAACCGTGAGAAAATGGAATTCTGTGGTTTCGGCCACGCAGCCTGTGGTACTTGGTTATGCCAGCCCAAGCTGACTGCACACCTGTGATAACCTCACATCCTCACCAGCCTCCATCCCCGACCTGGGAGAGTGGGAGGGTGACATGCCACCAGGCCAGTGCCATCCTAACACCAACCAAACAAAGGCATCATAAGAGAAAAAAACAAAAAACTACAGATCAATGTCTCTCATGTGTCCGATGCAAAAACTCTGCCACAAACCAAATGTAGAAAATATATAAAGATCATTTACCATGACCAAGCAGGATTTATCCCAGGAATGCTAGGTTGGTTTAAAATCCAAAAATCAACGAACACAATACACTCTAGCAATAGAATAAAGGGCAAAAAGCACATAATCATAAGAAGAGACATAGAAAAGTATTTTTAAAATACTTTACATCTACTCATAAAAAAAATAAATAAAATAAAATAAAATAAAATAAAATAAAATAAAATAAAAAACACACTCAAGCCCTGGCCAGGTGGTTCCATTGGTTGGAGCACCATCCAGGCACCAAAAGGTCGTGGGTTCGATTCCTGGTCAGAGAGCACACGAGAGGCAGTCAACTGATGTTTTCTCACATTGATGTTACCTCCCCCCCCCCCCCCCGCCCCGCCGCCTCTCTCTTCCTCTCTTTTTCTAAAAATCAATAAAACATATCCTCCGGTGAGGACTAAAAAGGTCAAAAACACTCAAACTAAGAAACCCACAGTTAGCATCAGACTTAAGAGTGAAAGACTAAAAGCTTTCTCTCCAAGATCAGGGACAAAAAGAGGGTGTCTGCTCTCCCTACTTTTGCTCAACATTGTACGGGGAGATCTTGCCAGGGCAGTTAGACAAGAAAATTAAGAAAAAGGCGCCCAGCCCCGGCCAATGTGGCTCAGTTAAGAGAGCATCAGTCCAGGTAACACACGGCACCGCTGGATTCCCAGTCAGGGCACATGCCCGGGTTGTGGGCATGATCCCCAGGAGGAGTTGTGTAGGAGGCAGTCATCAGACCTCTCCCCCTCCCCCTCCCTCTCCCTCTCCCCCTCCCCCTCCCTCTCCCTCTCCCTCTCCCCCTCCCCCTCCCCCTGCCCCTCCCTCTCCCCCTCCCCCTCTCCCTCCCCCTCTCCCTCTCCTTCTCCCTCTCCCTCTCCTTTTCCCTCTCTCTAAAATCAAGAAAAGCCGAAACCGGTTTGGCTCAGTGGTAGAGCGTCGGTCTGCGGACTGAAAGGTCCCAGGTTCGATTCCGGTCAAGGGCATGTACTTTGGTTGCGGGCACGTCCCCAATAGGGGGTGTGCAAGAGGCAGCTGGTCAATGTTTCTCTCTCATCGACGTTTCTAGCTCTCTCTCTCCCTTCTTCTCTGTAAAAAAATCAATAAAATATATATTTTTTAAAAAATTTAAGAAATAAAATCAAGAAAAACCTATTTTAAATAAATAAATAAATATTGGAAAGAAAGTAGTAAAACCACAATTGTAGGTGACATGATCTCGTATACAGAAAACTCTAAGGAATTCACCAAAACAAATAAGAACTAGAACTAATAAACAAAGTTTAGCAAGGTTGCAAGCTAGATCAATATACAGTTACCAATTGCATTTTCATACCATAGCAATGAACATACTAACACATGAAATAAGGAAAATCAATTCTATCCACCATAGCGTAAGTACAATAAACTAGGAGTAACCTTAACAAAGGAAGTGTAAAACTTACACTCCGGGAGCTATAGAACGTGCCGGCAATGAAAGAAGACCTAAATAAATGGGGGAAATCTCTCGTTCATGAATCAGAAAAGTGACTGTTGTTCCCCCAAACTCCCGAAACGGATTTACACATTCAACATAGAAAAAATCCCAGCTGCTTCCCTGCAGAGGGGGACAAGGACTGTGCCTGACCGGGAGCACTAGCATCATTTAGGAGCCTGCTGGACATCCAGCCCTACAGAACCTAAGACCCCGCTGGGGTACAGCAACATGCTTTCTAACACGCCTCCGGGGGACCCTGGTGTTCACTGAAGCAGGGGACGCCTGCTGAGAGGATCTGGTGTCCTCGACCTTGCCCATACACTGGAATCCCCAAGAAAAGTTTTTTTGTCAAAGATCCATCCTCTGGGCCCCAAGCAGACCAACTAAATAAGACTCTCCGGGGTGGAGTTCAGTGAAGGGTATTTTTGAAAGCTCCCAGGTGAATCTATCACGCAGCCAGGTGAGAAGGACTGACTGTGTTAGGTGTCTGAGGGCCATGCCTTCTTCAGCATGGAGCACGCTCAGCTCGCCGGGGCCACCTGGTGGGCGCACTGAGAAATAACGCTACATCCTGCTTCTGTATCACCACCCACAGCCATGACCACCACCATCCTCCTATGGCAAAGGTCAGCACTGTCCTGGCCTTTGGAACAGGGGGCTGGTGGGCGTGGTGGGGAGGGGGAAGGGCCCTCCACTGGCTCTTCTTCCTGCCTCCTCCCTGAAACACTCCACAACCCAAAGGCAGCAGGAGCAGCCACTGCTAACCATCGCCCCAGCCACACCACCTTTCCCTCTCTATTGCCAGCAGAGTTAGAGCCGCCTTACCCACCCAACATCATCCGAGAGCTCCCAACACCACGGTGCTCACAGGCTCCAAAGCACCTCCGCTGCCTCCACACCTACCGTGTTTCCCCGAAAATAAGACATCCTCCGAAAATAAGACCTACTCACAGGTTTCCTTCTGAGTGAAATATAAAGCAACCCCCCGAAAATAAGGCCCCCCCCCTAGGCTAAACATGAGAGATTTGGTCCACTGATTCTGAAAGAAATGGAGTCACAAGAAATTCACCAGGAAATTCAGGAATTGGATTGTTATGATGATGTTCCAGAAGATGATGACATGATTGTCATTGAATAAATGAGTAAATTCTTGATACTGTAGGCTTCACAGTTTGTCTGGTTTGTGTTGACAACTACTGTACTACCGTACCAAATACAGGTAATAAATTTCCTTTATTTTCATTTAACAATAAATGTGTACCATATTCTTCTTCATGGAAAAATAAGACATCCCCTGAAAATAAGACCTAGCGCATCTTTGGGAGCAAAAATTAATATAAGACATTGTCTTATTTTTCGGGGAAACAGGGTACTTCACGCCATTCGGCCTCCTGGCTTCTGCTCATGAGCCCCTCCTGCCAGAAGGGCCTTCCCCAGCTCCTATGATGCTGGGATTGTTCCAGTCCCTGTGGGCTCTCTTCTCTCTCCCCTTCATGCTCCCTGCTCCTCCCTGTGTGCCTCGCAACGGACACCCATGGCTGCAGAGCTCAGAGGAGGGGAGGGTGATCCCCTTTGGAGGTGGGGTGGGGTGAGATACCCAGAATGCCTAAGGAAGGGGTGTGGGGAGGGGGCCTCTGATGCTTTGAAGCAGGGCTAGGCTTCCCTTCCAACTCCTTGAGCTTCCAGATACAGAGAGAACTGGAAGCTCAGGTACTCGGCCCCCTCAGTGATCTGCCCCCTCCGTGTCCTCTGAAAGCCAGAGGAGCTCAGTCTCTCAGCGCATGGCTGCCACCCAGTGGCCGCATCCACACCACTATGAAGGCCCTAGAGAAACAGATACAAGCTGGCTGGGGCCTTGGGGAAAATAGTCCATCTTCCAAAGGTCAGGAAAGTCCATTTTCTGAAACCCCTTAGCCACCTCCTCCACCCACATCTGGCAGCTCTTCCAACTGACTTCTGACCTTGAGCATCGCCTGCCCCAGCCAAGCACCCACCCATGACCCTGAGCAAAGGTTGGCATGGATCAGCCGTTTCACCAGGGGGTGCCCGGTGCAGGCAGAGCATGACACTGGCCTGGAGCAGCCCCCTTCTCGCAGGGGCCACAGGCAGACGCTGCCCTTGGGGATTGCTGGCCAGCAGCAGACAGCACAAGGCTGGCACCAAGGAGATGCCCACTCACTTCAGGCTTCAGGCACAGTCTTCTTGAAGCCCCCGGTGCCCCCACCGCTGCCCCTTCCTGGCCCAGCACCTCCTCTGCCCCAGCAGCCAACCAACGGATGGGACCGGAGGAGCACGGGATAGGCCGCTCCGTGTGCCACAAAGTCCAATGCCCAGGGCTGCGGGCGGGTCACATGACGGGGCCGGGAGGGCCATGTGTGACAGCGCACTGGGGACCACGGCCACCAAGGGGGCACCATTTTTCTAAACAGGCTTTTACATGTATCTGGACCTTTACGGAAACCTTCTGATTTACTGCCCAGTCTCTCCACGGTGTCAGCTGTTAACTGCTGCCCTGCTGGTTATCAAACAGCCGCCCCCAGGACCACAGAATGGCCCCGTCTGCCCCGGGGCCCCCTGACAGAGGCAGAAGGGCTGGTGTCTGGCACCCTGTGGAAACCTGGGCAGACAGGGAACCTGGGCAGACAGGGAACCTGGGCAGACAGACAGGGAACCTGGGCAGACAGGGAACCTGGGCAGACAGACAGGGAACCTGGGCAGACAGACAGGGAACCTGGGCAGACAGGGAACCTGGGCAGACAGGGAACCTGGGCAGACAGGAACCTGGGCAGACAGGAACCTGGGCAGACAGGGAACCTGGGCAGACAGACAGGGAACCTGGGCAGACAGGGAACCTGGGCAGACAGACAGGGAACCTGGGCAGACAGGGAACCTGGGCAGACAGACAGGGAACCTGGGCAGACAGGGAACCTGGGCAGACAGACAGGGAACCTGGGCAGACAGGGAACCTGGGCAGACAGGGAACCTGGGCAGACAGGGAACCTGGGCAGACAGACAGGGAACCTGGGCAGACAGGGAACCTGGGCAGACAGGAACCTGGGCAGACAGGGAACCTGGGCAGACAGGGAACCTGGGCAGACAGACAGGGAACCTGGGCAGACAGACAGGGAACCTGGGCAGACAGGGAACCTGGGCAGACAGACAGGGAACCTGGGCAGACAGGGAACCTGGGCAGACAGACAGGGAACCTGGGCAGACAGACAGGGAACCTGGGCAGACAGGGAACCTGGGCAGACAGGGAACCTGGGCAGACAGGAACCTGGGCAGACAGGGAACCTGGGCAGACAGGGTTCCGGGCTTGCCTGGCCCAGCTGCTGAGCCCTCTGACCTGCTTCCCTGCACACACTCCACCACGTGCTCCAGAATCAAACAGGGGGACAGGGGGGGGGGCGGGGGGGGGGGGCGGGGCGGTTGTTAGGGGCCGGGCGTGTTTCCATTTCAGGGGTCACCCCCATTTCCAGCAGGTGGTGGTGAGGCCCAGAGCCCACGAGGGTCCCCAGGGACGCCTAGCCGCTCCCGCCCACAGCGGCCACGGCCCGGGCCGCGCGGGGCGAAGGCACTCACCTGGCGGAAGGTGCAGATGATGATCTCGCGCAGGTGGTAGTGCATGGGCGTCATGGTCTCGCTGACGATGTCCAGCGCCGCGTCCACCTCCTTCTTCACGCGGTGCCCGTCGGGCAGCAGCTGCACCACCTTCATCACCACCTGAGCCAGAGGAGGGGGCTGAGCAGAGAGAAGACCAAGGGGCCGGGAACGGGGTGGGGTGGCCTCACCCTCAACAGCAGCCTCACCCCACACCAGGGCCTCTGGCCTCCAGGCTCAGGCCCGGACCCCAGTTCTCAGGTGGGGTTGGGACAGGGGCTCCTGATACCTCTGAGGCCAGGGCTCCTAAGCGGTAGAAACCTTGTTTCAAAAAACCCTTCTCCAGACTCTTATCTACAGAACAGAAAGCGGTGTGCACAGGCGGGTGGGTGATAAGCAGGCAATGCAGGCGATGAGCCTATGTCGGGGCCCCGCTGGCTCTGGTCACCACCACCAGCAGAGGCCACGGCCATTTCGGGGACACCCAAGTACGGGGAACCCAGCATGGATCCCTCTCATCTGATGCAAACCCCCCTTTACTCCTAGGGAAACTGAGGCCTCTGAAGGCCCCTCTGTAGGGTAGGGCTCTTCCCCCTAGTTATCCCCCTGGTAACTCTGTGGATCAGGCACCCCCACAGCCAGCGCCAATCCCAGTCTCCATGGCCTCTCACCCCACGGTGGCAGCCCGCCTCCTCTCTGGGAGCCAGAGGGGGCCTGTGGGAATATAACTGGGAAGAAGCTGCAGGTTTTTCAATTTAATGAAGGGAACTCCTAGCCTCTCCCCTAAATTGCTCCTCCCCAGGAATTCTTCATCTCCTTGGCTGTCACCACTGCCAGCCAGAAACCCACGCTCATCCTGGGTGCCTTCCTTACCCCAAGACCTACCAATGAGAGCTGAGCTTCTCCTGCTGGTCCCCCAGCCCCTCCTCTCCTCTTCCTGCTCCACACAGCTAAGCCCCCACCCAACCACCATGACCTCCTCTGCCTCCACGCTAGCCTCAAGGTCAGGGTCAAGCACTTAGTGTAGCCCTTCAGAGTCCTCACAATCTAGGCCCTCCCACCTCAGCCCCAGTACCTCCAGGCTTGCCAATTGCAGCCTTAAACAGCCCCTGTCCTTTCCAGACTCGCTCTTTTGCACACTTGATCTCCTCTGCACACTAATCCTCCTCACCCACGAACTCACTCATCTTTCTGAAATGTTCTCTAATGTCACCTCCTCCACGAAGCCCTCCTGGGCTCCCCCAGTTGCGCCCTCAGCCTCAGAACCAAGGCCTATTCCAGCCCTCTTCACATCATATGTGATGCTCCCTGCCAGGCTGTGGGCTCAACAGGCCCAAACTAATTGCAAAGGAAGCTGGTCTAGACAGGGGAATGTCTTGGGATGGGTGAGGACAGGGGGTTAGGGGCATCTTTGGGTCAAATAACTTTGGAACACAGGTTCTGAGGTCCACTCCCTGGCTTGTGCCTCAGCCCCATCACCTCTCTGATATGGCCTAGGGGGTGATGAGCCTAGCTCCCTGTGCCTCAGTTTTCTCACCTGTCAACTGAGAGTTGCAAGGGCACTAACTCTTGGGGGCTGTAAAGGGTGAATAAGAGTGCACACAGCTCCTAGCAAAATGCTGGGGCTAAGTAAAAAGAGGTCTAAGTATCACATCTGACTGACATGAAGACTAAGGATTCGGCTTGGAAATAAACTCTCACGGATATGATCAAATGACTATTGACCAGGATGCAAGACCATCCGGTAGGGAAAGGACATTCTTTTCCACAAATGGTGCTGGGAAAACTGAATGCCCACGTGCCAAGGAATGAACCTGAACCCCCAGCTTCTCCATATGCAAACATTAACTCAGAATGGACTCAAATCTAAGAGCTAAAACTATAAAACTCTTAGAAGAAAACAGAGGGAAATCTTCATGACACTGCATTTGACAAAGAATTCCTGAATATGACAACATAAGCATGAGGCAACAAAAGAAAAGATAGACAAACTGAACATTGAATTTTAAAACGTTAGCAAAAAGGGACACTATCAGCAGTGTAAAAAGGCAATCCACAGAATGGAAGGAAACACTTACAAATCACATAGCTGATAAGGGATTGATATCTAGAACATAAAAAGAATTCCTACATCTCAACAACAAAACAACTCAAATCAAAAACAAGCAAAGAACTCGACAGACATTTCCCCACGAAGATATACAAATAGCCTAATGGCACATGAAAGACCAGTAATTATTAGAGAAATGCTCATCAAAACCACAATGCTATGCCACTTCAGACTCACTAGGATGGATATTATTTAAAAAACAAAACAAAACAGAAAATGACGTATTAGCAAGGGTGTGGAGAAAATGGAACCCTCGCCTCCTGCAGGTGGAAATGTAGAATGGTGTAGCTCCTGTGGAAACAGTTCCTCAAAAGCTAAACGTACAGTTACCATACGGCCCAGCAATTCCGCTTATGGAATTGACAGCTGACTCAGATATCGGTACACCCATGCTCATGGAAGCATTATCCAAAGCAGCCAAAAGGTGGTGGATAAACAAAATACGGTATAGGCATCTAGTGGAATATTTGTCAGCCTTTAAAAGGAAGGAAATTCTAATACATGCTCAACATGAAGGAACCTTGAAGTCATTATCCTAAGTGGACTACACAGACACAAAATGACAAATGCTTACTATGAAATGCTGTATTACAAATGATTCTACTCATATGCAGCACATTGGACAGTCAAATCAGAGACAGAAAATAGAACAGTGGCTATCAGGAACTGGCGGGAAGGAGGATGGGGAGTGACTGTTGGATGGCTAATCCATTTGGGATGATGACAAAGCTCTGGATGGGTCAAAACCGGTTTGGCTCAGTGGATAGAGCGTCGGCCTGCGGACTGAAAGGTCCCGGGTTCGATTCCGGTCAAGGGCATGTTCCTTGGTTGCGGGCACATCCCCAGTAGGGAGTGTGCAAGAGGCAGCTGATCGATGATTCTCTCTCATCGATGTTTCTAACTCTCTATCCCTCTCTCTTCCTCTCTGTAAAAAAATCAATAAAGTATTTTTTTTTTTTTTTTAAAGAAAGAAAGAAAAGAAAAAGTTCTGGATGGTGGTGACGGTTGTGCAACAAGGAGAACATACTTAAGGCCACAGAATTGCGCACTTAAAAATGGTTAAAATGGTAAAAATTCTGTGCTGTGTATATTTACCACAACAAAAACATAAGAAGAAGAGCATCGGTAAAAATAAAGAGAGAAAAGGGCCAGGTGAGGGAACAGCACGTGCAAAGGCCCGGAAGCTGAGAGAGCTTGGCGAGCTTGATGACCCGCGAGGAAGCCAGGGTGGCAGGTCGGCAGGGAGGGGCGCATGGCTAGGCTGGCCAGGTGGGCGGGAGCCACCACAATGCTGACACCGGGCAGCCATGCGCCGGCTCTGAGCTCCACATCCCCGCCTGTAAGAGGAGACACTGCCACCTGCTTGCCCGGTGTCTAGGAAGACGACATGCATGTGGTGGGTGCATAATGCATGGGAAAGGTCAGTGGCTGCCCATCCAGTGTCCTGAACTGAAACGGGGTTGGGGCTGGGCAGGCCAGAGCCCCGCACCAAGGTCGCCCACCACAGCTGGGTCCCAGGTCCCTGGGGGGGGGGGGGGGGTGTCAATGCTACCCAGACAAGAAGGTGGCCAGCGGACTCCCTCAGGACAGACAAGTCACCTAGCAATAGGGTTAGGCAGGATGAGGGGCATCCAGACCCCTTATCACCCATGGTCACCTGCCAGGGCCCCAGAGCCAAGCTGCCCCACACCTTGGTTTGCTCACCTGTGAAATGGGAACAGAGAAGCACTGATGTGATGAAGTGGAAGAGGAAACAGCACTAAGAGCTCTGAAAATTCCTCCCGACCTGCCAGCAAGACGTGCCCTGCCCCCTCCCCCAGGCACCTTCCAGGGCGCGCTCACCTCAAACTCCCCCTTGGTGAACTTGGCATCGGGCACACTCACGAGTTCCTCCTCAGCCACCTCCGGGAAGCCCTGAGGGAGGACAGCTGCTGGGATGGGAGCACTCCTTCCCAGGCTGCACGTCTCCCTCAGCCCACGAGCCCCTTGCCAGGGGTCTGCTCCCCACGGCCCCCTGCCCAGGATGCGTGGACACGCCAGGCGTCAGCTCGGCCCCGGCACCCTCCCGGCACGGCCGGCGTCCCCAGGCCCCCGGTGCCCACGCTGCCCGGGCGGACCGCGGCACCCCCCCCCCCCCCCGCGAGGCCCCACGTACGCGGACGTGCCAGAAGGCGAGCACGGCCACCACCATGGCCGTCGTGGTCCGGCCCTGACCGCTGAGGCAGCTGAACACGAAGCCGGCGCCGGCGTCCGCGCTGAGGGCGCCCCGCAGGACCTCAAACAGCCGGTCAAAGTCCTGCGTGGGGAGACCGAGGTCTGAGTCAGTGGGTGGGTGCTCCCGGCTGCACAGACTCCCCGGGGTGGCACACCTCCCCCCCCAAAAAAGGGAGTGCTCACCCTATGCCAGGCTCTGTGCCAGGCTCACAGCCTGTCTACACACACTCAACTCACTGCAGTGCACACAAGGCCACGAGCGTGTCACACCCCGTGCACAGCATAACCCCCACCCCGGGGCCGGGAAGGACGTTTAAGCCAGCAGACACATGCTCCAATGTGGGCTTCTGCTGCCCACCGTCCACCAGGCAGAGCACACACACATGTGCACACGCTCCGATGTGCGGCGCCCCAGGCCACGCATGGACCCCCTGCTCTGCTGCCCACCGGAGATGCACCCCACAACCCAGGTCCTAACCTCAGCGGGTCATTGCAGAGCACGGCCACCAGGGGGCGAAAAACTACAGCCAACCAGACCCAGAGCGCAAAGGGAGACAGGAAACCCAGGCCCCATCACCTCCTATCAGACCCCCTTACATACACCACAAAGACCCACACAGACACAGCACCCAAACAAGGTATCACAGGCACACGGCGACCCTCACACAACACACGCTGGACACACACACCACACAGAGGTATCCGCCTACCTTAAAGACACACTACACAGACACCCACAAAGACATAGGTCACAAACATGCAGAAGCCACAGGCACACAGACCCCTTCAGTGACACAGCATCCCACAACACCCTCCTCCACAAAGCCCAGACACACACACACACCACATATTTCCTCAAAGACACTCTCTCCACACTTGCCCCAGTAAAGGTAAGATATCCGTCACAGACATCAGTAAGAGACACACACCACACACATATACCCATTGTACATGACACCCACTCCAGTCCCCCAACACACAGACACCACAGACACCACGGACATGCTCACCCTCATACACGCCTACAGCATGTAACAAACACACATGCATGCATGCAAATGCCAAGCTTGGGAGGGATGTGAGTAAACCACCTGAGCCAAATCCAAAACCCTGTGGCACCAGCTCCCGGTCCCTCAGCAGAGCCGTGGCCGTAGCCAAGGCCCAGGCCAGAGGGGAAGCGGCCCTGCCTGCCTGGCCCCTCACCTCCTCGCGGGGGGCACAGAAGTCTGGCAGGGGGATGCGGTGGTAGGTGAGGCCGGGGCAGGCCCGGCGGTGCTGGCTGAAGACCTCCTGCGTGGTGAGGCACGTCTGGAACCTGGGGGTCCGGGGACCCTCCGCGCCTGCGGGAGGCGCGCTCAGGTGGGCCTTCAGCTGGGTCTCCAGGTCCTAGGGAGGTGGGACAGAGGGCACACAGACTACTGAGGCAGCCTCCGGGCCAGACCTGAAAGACCAGAGTCTGCTGTGGCCAGGACAGTCCTGGCTTCCGGACCCATGGCTGCCCGGACCCGGGCCTGCCCTTCCCGAGCCTCAGGGATCGTAAACCAGACCCGGGGCCAGGCAGGGGGCCATGGAAGGAATCCTGAATCACCCACTCCCTCACACTCGGGGGCCTCGGTTTCTCCATCTGTACAACAGGCGCATGGGACCTTCCAAGGACCCTCCCAGGCCAATTCCCCGGAAGGCCAGAGGCGTGCAGAAGGCGGAAGGGCCTCACCTCCAGCTGCGCGGTGGTCATGGGCGGCCCCGGCCACCGCAGGCTGTGGGTGTGCCCGTCACACTCCAGCACCGCCTCCTCCCGCAGGCTGACCCAAACGATCTGCTGCAGCTTCCTCTTGGCATCAGTCAGGTAGGCCAGGATACTGCCCAGGGCCTGCAGGGGCAGGAGGGAGGTCAGCAGAGGGGCTCACCCTCCCCTCCCGCCACCCCACCAATGGACCCCGGCCGGCTGGGGTGGTCACCTTGGCGCTGGGCTGGGCTGTGCCGTAGATGGGCATCCGGGACACCCGCCGGAAGTTGGCCACGTCCATCTCCTTGATGGTGCTGAGTGCGTCTGGGGAGACGAGATCGTCCGCCCTCTGCGGGGAGAGCGGCAAGCCTGGTACTCATAGCGGCCACCGGGGGGATCCGAACCAGCGCCCCCGGGGGTGGGGGGCAGCGGGAAGGGGGGCAGCACTTCGCACTCAGAGCTTCATTGCTGCCCTGGCAAGGGGACCGGCGGTGCCCACTCGCCAGATGAGGACGCTGAGGCTGGTGGCAAAGACCTTAGAACTGGGTCTCCGACCCCCTGCCCAGACCACTCGGTATGAGATGGAGCAGAGGGGCCAGAAGGCGGAGGACGACCCCGTCACACTCTCAAGAAGATCCCACACCCACAGGCTGTCGCCGCTTTGCCTCGGTGAGGGTGCTGCTCCCCTGAGCCCCGCAGGAACCACAGGCCAGCCCCCCCACACCCCGCTTCCCCAGGCAGACAGCCCCACTCACCAGGGAGCCCTTGGCGATGAGGTCCCCGGGGGCCACGGGCCCCGCTGGGCTCAGCGTCACAGGCAGGCGGTACAGCTCGGGGTGGGCACACAGCCAGCGGCTGAAGCTGAGGGCAAAGGCCAGCAGGTACTGCCGCCCAAGGCAAAGAGAGACGGGGTTCAGGGCACAGGGCCACCCCAAGCTCCCCCTGCCTGCCCCAGGGTGGGGGCGGGGGGTGTCCCAGGAAATACCCCTGATGGCCCAGGGCATGGATGAGAGTGTGGGGAGCAAAAACCAGGACGCCCAAGGCAAGATCTTTCTGGGCCCCCAAGCCCTGGCTAAGGGCACCCAGATGGGGTCCAGGGGTGAGCGGTAGGTCCTCCCTTTTCTCAGGGACCACCCCCATCTGGGTCTCCCCTTACATCCCCCACACTGCTTTCCTCTGGAACCAACATACGTGTCCCCAACTCTCCCCCCTAATTCCACAGGGGTCTTCGTTGGCCCCAAGCCTGTCACTGGTGGGAGGCTGGAGGGGCCGGGGAAGGGTGGGGTCCTCGCAGCCCGGGCCCACCTGCTCGTGCAGATAGTAGTTAAACAGGATCAGGTAGAAGTACCGCTCCAGGCTCTGCAGGGCCCTCTGCCGGACGCCCTGCTGGCTGCTGCTGCCCTGAGAGGAGGGGACAGGAGAGAGGTTGGGAGGTAAAGATGGGGCTGCTCCAGCCCCCAGCCCCACCGGGAAGGAGGGCAGGAGTTCAGCCTCAGAAATCCCCAAGCAGGTGTATAGCATCTCCCTGAGCCAGAGGCCCTCACCTCCCTGCTTCTGGGACCCTCCCTACAAGAAAGCGAAAAGCATCGAAACCGGTTTGGCTCAGTGGATAGAGCGTTGGCCTGTGGACTGAAAGATCCCAGGTTCGATTCCGGTCAACGGCATGTACCTTGGTTGTGGGCACATCCCCAGTAGAGAGTGAACAAGAGGCAGCTGATCTCTCATCGATGTTTCTAACTCTCTCTCCCTTCCTTTCTGTAAAAAATCAATAAAACATATTTTTTTTAAAAGAAAGAAAGCGAAAAGGCCCACAAGACAGTGCCCCAAGGAGCCACAATCACTACCCCTATGTAGAGAGGGGAAACTGAGGCTCAGGGCAATGAAGGGTCTTGGTCCACGTCACAGAGCCGGGCCCCCCAAACCAGCGTCCTAACCCCAGCCCAGCACTGTGGGTGGGGGCTGTCGGCGGGCAAGACTCCCCAGGCTCCTTCCCTCGCCTTCAGCTGTCAGGTCCTGCTGGGTGAGCACCGGCCTCAGAGGGCAAGGGAGACGGGGACAGGCCCGAAGGAGAAGCCAGGCCCTTGGATGAAGTTTAATTCCATCTTTGGGAATCCGGGATAGAGGTCAACAAGCGACTGCTTCTATAAAAGGCCACACAGTGAGGATT
This sequence comes from Nyctalus aviator, assembly GCA_036971965.1. Classification (NCBI taxonomy): domain Eukaryota; kingdom Metazoa; phylum Chordata; class Mammalia; order Chiroptera; family Vespertilionidae; genus Nyctalus; species Nyctalus aviator. The sequence goes on along the minus strand of CM072933.1, from coordinate 37,277,639 downwards.
CCTGGTTTGCAGGCAGACGGTCTCTGTTCAGCGCCACCGCCGTGGCGGAACAGCCAGAGACAGCGCAGAACGAACGCGTGGGCGAGACCAGCCCCGGGAAAACGCATCCACCAAAGCTGGTGGTGGGCGGGGTCTGGCCCAGGGCCACCGTGTCCCAGCACCTGCTACAGGCTACGGGAGAAAAATCCTACGTGCACAGAAGCTCATGGTCACAGAGCTGCTTGGCACAACAGTGCTGACCAGGATAAGGAATGAGAAGGGACTCAACTGTGCGGCGAGGAGGGGCCTGTGATGAATCACGGCCAGCGACTGCCAGGAATGCCTGCCTGGGTCAGGTCCCCGCTGAGTGCTCTATGGGTCTCATCTGACCGGCCCTCCACAGCAGCCCCAGGGGTCACTATCATCCGTGGCCCCTAGCCCACACCCACACGCCTGGGTGAGTGTGGCAGGGCCAGGACCGGACCCTGGGCCACCACGCTCTTACCCTGTCAGCCCAATGATGCTGAACCAAACAAGGAGCTTAAGCTACGCAGCCCAGAAAACTCTCCGTATACAACAAGCAGGGATGAGCAGTGGAAAGACACGCAGAACATGCAGGGTGCGAACCCCCTGCTGGGGTCGCCTGCACGGGAACATGGTCAGCGTGAAAGAGGAAAGAATACGGCCCAATGTGCTCCCAGCGGCTCTGCTGGGATTACTGGAGTTTCCTTCTCTAATTTCTCAGTTTTCCATCATGTAATGCTGCCTTTTAAAGATGTTTGTAAAGTGTTAAAGGAGGAAAAAGCTCTAGCTGAAACCGGTTTGGCTCAGTGGATAGAGCGTCAGCCTGCAGACTGAAAGGTCCGAATCCGGTCGGGGGCATGTACCTTGGTTGCGGGCACATCCCCAGTGTGGGATGTGCAGGAGTTTGCTGATCGATGTTTCTCTCTCATCGATGTTTCTAACTCTCTATCCCTCTCCCTTCCTCTCTGTAAAAAAAGCAATAAAATATATTTTAAAATAAAGAGGAAAAAGCTCTGCAGCTTCAGATTCGTTCCGCGCACTGTTTGCAAACACTGCCCTGCGCCCTCGCCCAGAGAGAGGACCGGCCTGCTGAGACGGCGAGAGCCGTCACGCTCCCGGTGGCGGCAGGCTGGACCCGGCCCCCTCACCGTCCTGAAGAAAGGCCAAGGTTTTACGTGGGGGAGAGCCACAAGCATCCTGGGAAGTATCTAAATCCAGAGGCCCCAGCACCCCGCCGGCAGCCCCTTCCTCCATCCTGTTTATCCTGCAGCGAGGGACCTGGTCAGGGAAAGTAAACTTCCCTCTTCCTTCCGTCCTCCCTGCACATCCCGCCCCCTGACCCCTTCCTCTGCAAACCGCGCTTCTCCGGGGGAAGCAGCAGCCGGGACAGGCCCGTGGGAAAGGAGCCAGCCATCAGGCCCAACAAACGGGGCTGCGGGTTGACCGAACACGGCGGCTCTCCCCGCTCCACGCCTCACCTGGGCCGGGCCCTCGGGCCGGACACGGTCCAGCTTCCTCTGGTGCTTTAAGACTGCTTCCTTCAGGTCGTGCAGCTCAGCGCAGGCCGTGATGGCTCTGTCCACCTGGGGCCAGGGGCCAGGGGCCAGCAGCAGGGAGGGCGCAGGGTCCAGAGAAGAGGGTGGCAGGCAGAACAGAAGGAGGTAAAGAGGATGATTAGCCAGGAATGAGAGCAGGGGGTCCCAGGGGAGGAAGGGACCCCACCCGTGAGGGTGTGAATGCTCCCTGCCCGGCCCCGGCCCCGCCCCCTTGCTCACCTCCTCCACCATCTTCCTGCCCTGAGGCACCGCGCGGAGGAAGCTCTGGATCACCTGGAGCTGCTCCAGGGGCAGGAGCTTGGTCTTCGCAGGGGCAGCCCTGACAAGGAAGGGGCGGGAGCATCCTCAGGGCGCGGGATGGCCCTGCTGGGACCCTCCAGCTTGTGTGGCCGCTGAGAGGCACCAGGCTCCGGGTGTGAAATGCTCCTCTCAAGTTGGGGCGGGAGGCGGGGGGGGGGAGCAAGGGGCATTTTCCCCACTGGGGAAACTGAGGCCCAGAAAAGTCAAGTGACTTTGCCAAGTCTACAGCAACCGGGACACGAACCCCAGCTCCCCGTTTCCAGCTCTGGCTCTGAGCCCCCGACACATCCCGGGGGCCCTGCCCACACCGCTCACTCAGGCCTGGAGGCAGTCCCGCTCTGGTGAAACAGGACGAGGGTCCCCAGGACCATGCCCAGGTTGGTCCTGCCCACACCCGTCTGGCAGCTGAAGAGGAGGGCAGGGGGAGGCCCGTGGGCGTCTCGGAGCAGCAGCAGGCTGGGGGTCTCCTGGGGAAGGACCGTGGATATCATGTCACAGCATGACCCAGACACCCCTCGGCTGAGGAGCTGGTAGGGGTCAGGGGTCGTGACCCAGGCCCACCCCCACCCCAGTCTGCAGCAAGTGGCGGACAGACAGGAAGCTCGGCCCCTTTTGCCCAACCCCAAGGCCCGACCTGCTCCACCCGCCCTGGGAGCACAGGCTCTGCCTCATTCCCCGACCCAAGAGGAGACCAGGGCACTGGCTCTGGAACTGAGAGCCACTCAGGAGCGGGGCCACCCCTAACACCCTTGCGAGGTTCTGGTTAAAGGGACCCCGAAGGGGTTGGGAGAGAAACACCACAGGACTCAGGAAGTATCAGAAGAGTCCAGAGGGTGAGAATGTTTGGCTCCAGTAAAGAAATGAGGAACTTGAGGTCTAGAGTTAGCAGATTTGTCCAAGGTCACACGGCAGGTTAGCAGCCTCGTCACCGCCCAAGCCAGTCCTCCAGGCAGCCCATGCTGGGCCCTGCCATCCGAGCGTGTACAAATACACACCCGCACAGGCACACGGATGCCCACAACCCCCGCACCCATGCACACATATCCATCATACTCAACACCACCCACAACTCAGAGGCCACGCCTTCCCTGAGCATCTCCATGGAGACAGGGCCTCTGCACAGGCCCACTTTCCAGGCCCCTCCTCGCTCCTCAACGCTGTGCTCCCAACACCCCTCCACCCCACTTACCCGGAGGACACTGACAAAGGCATCAAACTGGGATTCCAGGGGAGCCCCGTGCTCTGGCAGGGGCAGGCGGTGGTACCTGCCGGGTGAGGGGGGAGTAGCCAGTCAGGCAGGCCACACACCCCGGGCATCCCCCACCCCTGCATTCCATCCAGCCCCACCTGCAGCTGGTGAGGCTGAGGCCGCCGCCGGAGGGCAGACCCAGGTCAGCGTGCCCAGCACCCCGGGGCCCTCTGCGGGGCTGGCCCTCGGTACCTGTAGGCGGGCTGCAGGAATAAGGGCCGCTTGTACACCCCCTCCGTCACGTGCACATCATCCTCACCCCGGATGGCCACGGCGTGGGGCTCCCCCCGCAGGTCCTCCACGTCGTGGTACACGTGGTACGTGTGCTCGCTCAGCTGGGCAAAGTCGTGAATCTGCACGGAGGAGTGGGGGCCGGAGGGCCATGACGGATGTTCAGGCCCCCCAGAGGGAGCTCCCGGCCAGGGTGCTCTCTGTGACCTGCGTGTCCCACGGGCAGCTACCCATGCCCTGGGGTCAGGGGAAGGGCTCTGCCCAGCGGGCAGCAGGAGTTAGCTAAGCCACCAGACTGAAGGACAGGGCCAGACGCGGTCAGCTGGGACCAGAGAGGAGGCCTGACAGGGAGATGGGGGACCACCAGTGGCCACTCCGGACGAGGCTTCTGCCTGTGGAAGTCTGGGGGGGAACTGTGACCCCCCCATACCTCTGTGGTATGTCAGCAGCCTCTGAGGCCTTGACAAACCCTGTAGAGGGTGGACAGCGGGACCTCAGAAACCAACAGGAGAGACGTGACCCACCCCAGGGCTCAGAGCTCAGAGCTCAGAGCTCAGGGGGCTGAACTCAGCCTCAGGCTCCCAGACCTTTCGCCCCACCAGACCTTTTTCTGAAAAGGATGCTGCGTGTGTGTGGGGAGAGAAGCAGGTGGGAAAGGGGTAGGGGCGAACAGCGCTGGGAACAGGAGGTCCTTCCTCTGGCTGCCGTGAGCCGGCCCTGTAGCCAGCCCCTGGCCCAAACAGGGCAGGAAGATGGGTATGAGCCAGTGAGAGCAGCGCTGAGCTGTGCTCTGGAGTCTCATCTCAGCTGCCCAAGGCCCACCAGGGAGGGCCCCGCCCACACCAGTGGCTCTCACCTCCTTCCGGATGGCCAGCTCCAAGCTCTCCGCCTGGACCCCGGACCCCACACCCTGGAGATTCTCGTGGAGGCTCTTCTTGTCCCGGGGCGTGTAGGGCACGAAGTCCTCTTCCGCTCGCAGGAACAGCACGGGCTCCTCCCGCACACAGAAGACGATGCACTCCTGCCGGGAGCCGGAGGTCGGAAGTCACCCCAGTCCACAACCCTGGAATGTGGACTCCCGATCCACTGCCCCCCACCAGGCCTCTGAGCAGGCCATTCCCCTCTTCAAGGGCTCTGCACCCCGCTGTGGCCCTGACACCTGAATCCTACCCAGGAAGCAAAGCTCAGACCAAATGCTACCTGCCCGAGACCCTCTCCTCTCAGGGTCCGTAGTCCTCCCTCTGAACGTCCTAATGTCCATTCCCCTTTGTAGTAACATCATCAACGAACACATCTTTTCTTCAGGGGGTTACAGACTCCTCCCAGGTAGACTCCCATCCTGGCCTCTGCAACTCCTAGCACAGAGCCCTGGACCCATCCAGTGTTCGATAACATCAGTTGAAGAAATGAATGCCCTCACCCCCAATACAGTCATTCATTCACTGTGTATCCCACAGACGGAGGGAGATAGTGGGGAGACCCCACTCTGAGGTCAACCTGAGAAGATGGGACCTGACCACAACAAACACCCCATCCCACTCTGGTTCACTCACAAACTCCCCTTCTACCCCCCAAGTCCAATCAGACACACCATGTCGAAGAGCCTGAAATCACTGTGGACCCTCAGACTCTGTTCTGAAGACAAACCCCCACCTCAACAGCAGGCAGGCAAGAAGAATCATTAAAAACAGCCACTTAGAGCCCTGGTCAGTGGTTCAGTGGTTAAGAGCATCAGCCCACACACCAAAGGGTTGTGGGTTTGATTCCTGATCAAGGGCACATACCTAGGTTACAGGTTCGATTCCTAGCCCTGGTCGGGCGAGTTCAGAAGCAACCAATTGATGTGTCTCTCCCATGGCAGGTTTCTCTCTCTCTCTCTGCCTCCCTCCCTCCTTTCACTCTCTCTATAAAATCAATGGGATCCTTGGGTGAGGATTAACAAAAAATAAAAAAGTAGGCTTTTAGAGTTCCAGATATGTCTGGGTTTGGGTCCTGAGACACCACTCATGAGCTGGGTCACTTATCCTCTATAAAATGGGAGGATAACATCCCTGCCCTTTTGGGTTGACGTGAGGCTATGTGTTAGCTGTGATCATCATCCTGTGACTTTTTCGTTATGACCTGGGTCCTCTTGTCATCCTGTCACCTTCCTCACTTCCTCCGAGGCTCTCAGAGCGGGGTGTATAGGGGCTTCTGACCTCACAGGACAATGCAGTAAACATTTGCTCAGAATTTCCACCCATGTTGATCACAAAGACCATCATGGTGCTCAAGGCCTGATACAGGTCGCCAGCGCCCTCCCCTTCCTGTGGCCAGGACCCTCCAAAGCTCTGAAGTTGCCTCTCCAGGGAGCCCCGTTCCCCAGACATGGGGGGCTAGCCCCTGCCTGAAAATGGACCATGCTTACCTTGTGCCCGTCCTTCTGGAGTTTCTGGAGGACCTGCCTGAAGCCCGAGAGGCTGGGCTGTCCCATGCCAAACACGGGGAGCCCGCCCCGCACTTGACGGAAGTTGGGGGCCCCACAGCTCCGCAGGGTGCCCAGCTGGTCCATCTTCTCAGCAACATCCCGCACCAGGAAGTAGCGTCCCTAGCAGTGGAAGAGTCAGAGGGGGACACTGAGGTGACTCAGGGCATCTTCTACAGGCAGGGCTCTGTCCCAGGTCCCCGGGGGGGGGGGGGGGGGAGAGGGGGGGGAGTGATTAGGGAGATGGGGAGGGGACACGGGACACGGTCCTCAAGTTGTCTGCAGGCTGACAGAAAAAACAGATGAAACACGCGACCATCTGTGATCCCGGGAAGTGGGTCACGGAGTAAGGGGAAAGAAAACACAGCTCTCTTGCCGAGACCGGTTTGGCTCAGTGGATAGAGCGTCGGCTTGGGGACTGAAGGGTCCCAGGTTCGATTCCGGTCAAGGGCATGTACCTTGGTTGCGGGCATATCCCCAGTGGGGGTGTGCAAGAGGCAGCTGATCGATGACTCTCTCTCTCATCGATGTTTCTAACTCTCTATCTCTCTCCCTTCTTCTCCGTACAAAATCAATAAAATATATTAAAAAAAAAAAAGAAAAAAAGAAAACACAGCTCTTCCTGAGTGGGAATCTGCAAAGGTTTCGTGCAGCAGGTGTTGGCATCAGAGCCGGCCTTGAGGGAGGAGAGCATGAAGAGGCACTACAGGAGCAGGAAACTACAGGGGGCAAACTGTGGGTGGACCCACAGCTCCCTGGGAGGCAGAGGAAGGTCTGGAGAAGAGGCCAGAGTAGGGAGTCACAGGAGGCCGCAGGAATCCACGAGAGGAAGGCTGTCCTGTCCTGGCCCTCTCCTCCGGCCGCGCGGTTCTGAAGGAGGGCAGGTCTCTCCCCTCCCCAGCTGGAGGGAATGAATGCATGACTAAAGAGAAAAGAGGGAAAGGGAACTGGACATCGGGGAGAACAGCGGGGACTAGAAGAGCTCGTTCCTGAGGTCACCACATCTACCCCCTGCTCCACACCTGCACTGATAGGTAGGACCAGTTCTCCCAGATGCCAGAAATCCTCAGCTACTCTCTCAGCCAACCGTGGGCATGATTTTTCATTCTGTCCTTCATTCGTGGACCCTTTCCTGAGGACCTACACTGTTCTGAGGCTGGGGCTACAGCAGGGAACAAGGTATATGAAAAGTCATCTGTCCTTGTGACTTTACTTTCTAGAGGATATTTAAGGCAAAACACACACACACACACACACAAAAAAAAAAAAAAAAAAAAAAAAAGACACAACAACAACAGCTAAGCCAGAGAAGTTCGGAAACTTCTAAAGAGAAGGGAAGGGAGATGCTCACCCTAGGGCAGTGGTCAGCAAACTGCGGCTCGCGAGCCACATGCGGCTCTTTGGCCCCTTGAGTGTGGCTCTTCCACAAAATACCACGTACAGGCGCCCATGAACAGTGCGATTGAAACTCCATGCATGACCCATGCACAGAAGTCGGTTTTCAGCCTGGGGGAGTTTTTTTTGAAGAAGTGGTTCTAACGCCAAGACACACTCAAGGGGCCAAAGAGCTGCATGTGGCTCGTGGAGCCGTGGTTTGCCGACCACTGCCCTAGGGGAAGCAGTCCTGGGCCTAGGGACCTTTTGTCCTCATCTACAGTCTCCCTGGTGCTCCAATGGAGGGGGTGTGGGCATGCTGGGGCCAGGCAGGGGATGGATGGAGAAAGAAGAGCAGGCGCTCCACAGATTGGAACAAATGGGCTCCAGAAAAAAAAAAAAAAAAGTCAGAGGAAGTGGGAATGGGATCCTGGAAGGTGGAATGGGGCAATGAAACAGAGAAGGGGACAGTGGGGAGGCAGAAGAGATTAGGGAGAGAACCTAAAGAAGGACAGGAGGGGCGGAGAGAAGCTAGAAGAGGGAGGAAAGAGTAGGACCTGACCTCACCTGCACCAGGTAGTGCTCAGGGGTAGCATCCGAGAGCCGGCCCAGCGTGTAATGGGCCTTGAGCAACTCATCATGGATCTGGAACTCCTCCTTGCAGTTGTACCTGCCAGGGTTACAGATGGAGACCAAGTCAGGCAACCTCCGCAGCCAAAGTCCACCCCACCCTCATCTGACCCCACAGCAGGCCCACCCCACACCCACTGAAGTGGTTACCCATTTGTGGCAGAGACAGCCCATTATACCACAATATCCACTCTCCCTTTTGTGAGCAATTACAGCAACCCTGGAATGGGAAAGAGCCATCCATGTGAAGACTACATTTCCCAGCCTCCCTTGCAGATGGTATGCTCATGTGATTGTGTTCTGTCCAATGGGATGTAAGAAGTAATTTGTGCAACTTCTGGGTCATTCCCTTTAAGGGAAGGTGTGAGCCTTCTACATTTCTCTCCTCCTCCTGGCTAGCATCCAGGAGTGGTAGCAGAAAGCAGATATTGATGATGGCAGGGCAAGAAGAGAGGAGGAGCCCGGCTGATCATGCAACCTGGGGCATCTCTTGGACTTTTGAGTGAGGGAAGCTTCTGTCTTGAATAGGCCTTCTACTTCGGAGTTACTTTGGTCATGGATGGTCCCCTCCATCAAACTGTCTCTGGGAACAACCTCCACACTGTGATCCCACAGCACCGTGAGGTGGTTCAGGACACAGGCTTGAGCCATGAACCCACCTCCACCGCTTTGGAGTCACCCACTCTCTGTAGCTACATTTCCAGTGATTCCCACCTCCTGGGGCTGCTGTGAGAAATCAATTCATTAAACAATGTAAGTGCTTAGCCCAGTGCCTTGGGCTCAGTCAGCACTTATTAATAAAATTATTACTAGTGGTGGTACTACCTCCACACAGGGCCACTTCAAACAAAACCCAAGACGCAAAAAGCTGGTGTGCTGATTCTAACAAGGAAGAAAACACAGCCTCCCAAAGCGAGTGAGCTGGTGTCCGATTCTCTTTACAAAAGAAACGCCTCTCGGAAAGGCAGGGTGGTGGCATGCGTGGGAGGGAGCACCAGGAGAGGACACAAGAGACGTGGTTCCTGCTGCTCGCTCTGCCTCCATCGCACCGCAGGGCCCATGGTGGGCAAATCTCTCTACCCCCTCGATATTCAGTTTGCGTATCTGAGTTTGTTTTCACATCTGATCTAAAGGGTGTTATTAGGTCAGGAGTCAGCAAACCTTTTATGTCAAGGACCAGATAGTAAATACCGTAGACTTTGTGGGCCATACAAAGTCTCTGTTACAGCTATCACCCCTGCAGCTAACGTGTCAAGCATCCACAGATAATATGCAAATAAACGAAAATGGCAGTGCTTCAATAAAACTTTATTGACAACGATAGGTGCTGGGCTAGATTTAGCCCGAAAGATACAGTATTCTGACCCCTGTGTTGGATGACCTCTAAGGTCCCTTCCCCCTCAAACACTGTCAATCGGAGGAGTACTGGGCTCATGGCTGCGTCAGGAGGCACACACCGATTTTTATAGCAGGTTAAATATTATGTCATCCCCACATATCCTGATAAGGAAACAGAGGCCCAAGGTCACGGAGCAAGTCTGGACAAGTCTCCAGCACTGCCCTCAGGGCCCAGACCCAGTTTTGTCATCTCCACTAGGGAGGCTATAGATCAAGTCCCTCTTATGTAACATCTCCTTTCCTCCCCTCATCGCAGACACCGTAATTTATTATGATTACAATTCCCCGGTCAGGCCCCCAAGCCAGCAGGCCAGATGTACCATTCCCACCCTCGGGTTTCCTTACACAGAAGGCCCATCTGCTAGGTCCCTGACAAACGGCTCTGTGTGGGATATATTTCATTGCTAGAGCACCCTGTCCTGCTTCCTGCGTCCGGGAGGGGCCCAGAGGCCGGGGAGCCCCGTGGGCAGATTCAATGCAAGACAAGGCTTTCCGACTCCCCAGGAGAGGGGCCCGAGGCCCCTTCGGTCTGCCTGGTTTCGGGGCGCCCAGCACCCGCTCCCGCATTGTGCCCGTGGGGCAGGTCGGGTTTCAGGGGCCCTTCCTGATCCTCTTCCCCTGGGTACCCAAGTCTCTCTCAAAATATGGCAACAGAGCGAGCCCTCAGCCTCTTCCAGGAAAGTCCCTGAAGGGCCTGATGAGGACAGGGGACCAACAGCTTCCAGCTTTTCCAGCCCAAGGCCCTTTAATGGCCTGGTGTTAACCGCAGTTTCCAACCACAATTGCTGGTTGTGGCAGGGAGGAAATATCTAAGTTTGATGCATCTAAGGATATAAACTTCTTTTGAAAAATGTTCAGCCAAAAATTATTTTCAAGAGTGTCCCCCAGCCAGTCCTCCCTCTCCACACTCCCCAGCCCTGTGGGCACTGTAGGTCACATAAGCTGGAGACCCATGACAGAGACTCTGCCACCTGCTTACTGTGTGGCTCCAGGTAAACTGCCGAACCTCTCTGGGCCTCAGTGTGGTCATCTAGATACTAAGTGCGATATGCCACCACCCCTCCAGGCAGCTCCCAGAGCCATGTCTTCCAGGGACATGATGACCCTCCCCCTGCCACTCACGTGATCACGACGGGGGCCACCTTGTTGGGGATGATGGACTTGGCCTTACTGTTGTGCAAGCCCGTGGACTGGAAGGAGTGGGCGCTGAGCGAGTGCCGCCCATCCATCGCGCTGCTGCCCTGGAGGCCCTCGAAGGGGGCGCCGGCTGAGACCGTCTGCTGGGCGGTGCTGGCCGTCGTACCCATAGTCAGCCGGCGACCTCAGACCCAAGACCTGTGGGGGGAGAGGGGGTTTGGTCAGGGAGGAGTGGGGAGAGACAGGGCAGGAAGAGACCTAGCCCACCCTCACCTCCACCACAAGTACAGGGCACACTCTGAGGCCCAGAGAGGGCCAGCTCGCCCTGTGGCTGGAGATGGAGGGCAGGTGTGCGGCCTGCCACATGCCACTGAGTGTCCGCCATGTGCCCAGCCCGCTGCTGGGGCTTTGGGGGTGGGTGGACATAGAAAGATAGAAAGATGAGCCCCTGACCCATCAGACTGTACACTCCGCTGGCGAAAATAAGAGAGGAAGGGGTTCATCTCCCACACCAGGTGGGGTATGAGGGCTCTAGGTGGCTGGACCAGGCCACATGGAGGCCAGGCCTTCCAGAGTATGGCAAATAGGAGACTTGAGGGAGAAACAGGGGCACATGCTGAGGGAAGTCAGGCTTGGATGTAAAGGATCTGGATGGGCACAGGGTCCAAAAAGGCATTCTAGCCATGAATGTCACAAAACAAGACCAGCAAAGACCAGATGAGGTGAGCTCTGAGTAGATCAAGGGTCCAGTGAAGGCACCACACCCCTCAATTCGACATCAATATCATCCACATCGACATCATCAACCCCATCATCCACATCATCAATCCCAACTTCAATGTCACCAACATCTCCAACCTCAACCTCACTATCACCAACCTCAGCCTCAGTATCACCAACCTCAGCCTCCACACCATCAATCCCAACCCAACATCAACAGACAGAGCTTCTGACCCACATGAGGCATCTGCGTGGAGAGCTCTCCCCCAGGGAAGCCCTAGGATGCATGAAACACAAGGTGGATGCATGCTCTGGGGGCAGTGTAGCTTATATAACAAAACGCTGGCAACAACCTCCGGCCAGCAACAGGGGATTTGTTGAATAATCATGGGACATCTCTAAAGTTCAATGTTAAATGGCCATTTCATATTGCCTGACATGGAAAGACGTCTCACAGACAGGAATGGAAGGAGCGGGCTGCAAGCTCAAGCTGCGATCCTAATTTAAACCACGGAAGTGTATCTATCAGGAGGCAAATCTGGAAGGACACACACCAAGATGCGGGTGTGAGTTATCACCAAGTGAGGAGATTACAGATGACTTTTTACTTTCTCCTTTCTGCTTTTCTGCATTTTCTTGATTGTTCTCCTCTAAACTGGGTAATAAAGTTAAAGCTTATTTAACAAATAAGAGAATGGCTGGGAATCGCCTGGGAGCGCTGTTAGGAGCTACAAGAAGCTATGGGGAGGATTTATTCCAGGGTCCAGACATGGAAGGCAGAACTTTCTGAGAGCTGCTGGCTCCTCGTGGCATTAATGGCCCCAGATCAGGAGAAGAAGGGACCCACCTGCCCTGCCCACCCCAACCCCACCTGCACCCTGACATGGGTCCACCCTGCAGAACACACCTCCCCTCTGCCTTCAGCTGGGCATGAGCTGCTCCAAGTCAGCTCCAGTCACCCACACTCCCCAGCCTGCCCCAGCCACAGCCTTAGCCCTCACCTCCAGCCCAGCACCCAGGGAGCAGACGGCAGAGGGGCTCAGCAGCTCAGTCTGAGGCTGCACTCACTGTGCCCTCTCCCCCAGACCCTGAGTCAAAGTCCCTGGTCCCGAGGCGGGTGCTCCCCAAGCCTCCCCCAGGGATGTGCTCACGCTCCCCTCCCCAGAGCCACCTACACAGAGTGACCAGCCTCATGCTGTCCCTCCCGGAACCCTCCCAAACCACCACCTGGCTCTCTCTCTCTGCAGCTTGAAACCGGGTCCCTGCCCAGCCTGTCACACTTGAAAACTCCCAGCAGCTGCCTGACAGCTTTGTGAACACACACACCTGGTGTTTATATGAGCCTATCAGAACTCTCCACACCCAGTCCAATTTCCCTCTCTCTCTCTCTCTCTTTCTCTCTCTCTCTCTCTCTCCACCCCCTCTCTCTCTCTCTCATCAAACATGGAGGGAATGAGTCTCTGTTTTTAAATAGAAACGCAGGCGGCTCAGAGAGAGTGAGGAGCTAGCTCCACAGGGGACCCCCAGCCTGCCGACAGCAGAGCCGGAAACCTCTCTCCAGTTCTCCCCTTTGCCTGCGGTTCACCAAACTTTCCCAGACCCCTCTCAGCAGTCTGGGCCAAGGAGCCACGGAGGGGAACAGCCTCTCCAGGAACACAGGCGGCTGTCCCCAAGGAGGGCATGACCAACAGCAGCAACAGCTGGCTACGGCTGCCAGGCCAAGCCAGGCCCTGCTCCCATCCCTCCTCCCCCTCGCCTCCTGCCAATTCCAGCGCCGGCCGCCCTCCTCCCTCACCAGCTCCACAGGCGATGACGGGCCCCAGCCAGCAGCGCCCCATGAAGGCAGCCAGGAGCCGATACAGATGTGCACAGCTGCAGTCCGCCGGGGTGGGGGAAGAACAGGATCCTTTGAAAGCTGAGCTGCCTCCAGAATGTTCAGAGGAGGGTGAAACCGTGGGATCTCCAGCCTTCTCACTCTGCAACTCTCCCTTGAAACCTCACTCGACCCCGCCCTGAGTTAGCCTGGCCAGCACAGGGGCCTCCGCCCACTGGCCGAAGCCTGCAGGGCCTTGGGCAACTTCCTCCCACGCTCTGGGCCTCCGCGTCCCCAGCCATAAAGAGACAATAAGGGGGGGATGGTCGGAAAGCCCTTGCCCGTTTCAAATGGGTCCGGCTCCTAAGATGGGCAGTCCTAGCGGTCCCAACACGGCTGTCCACTCCCAGGCCAGTGGTCAGCAAGGGGAGAGTCGGGGTCCCTCGTGCTCAGACCTCTCCTGGGGGGAGGATGGGGAAGGTGGATTTGGATGAGACCAGACTAATGAGTCTGGATAGTTTTCAAACAAGTCTGCCTTTACTCTCCTAACTTCCAACGAAAAGCAAGCCTTTCCTTCAAGCACAGGAAAGCGGCCCGTCGCATCTCAGATCCGGGACGTGATCACCATAAGCTCACAGGCGGTTCACACCCCGCCTCAGTGTGCAGGTGTCCGGAACGTGGCTTGCACTCATCATTCCTTTCAAACGACAGTAATTATCAGGCCCGGGTCCCCTGCCCACAGACCCACTTGGGGTCAATTGCACCAAATAGTCTTGGGCCCCTCTCAGTGGGATCTCAGGTTCCCACAGCTGACTTTAACCCAGAAAGCGTGGAGAATTCTGGTGACCCGGGAAAGACGCCTACTCGCCTTACGAAGCCAGCCATAGGGAAGCTGCTGTTCCATTTGCAAAGAGGGGTTCTCGGCATTTGGGGACCATCAAAACCATCACCGTCGCCTGGGGTCCTTCCTGCTGGGCATGTGCCGGTCAACGCCATGCGCCAGCTTAAAGTCCCCCTCGAAGCTGAGCAACTAGAGCCTTGTCACTAGTGTGTCTTCAAAAAGCAAAATTAAACCTTACTTCACCTAATGGATTACCTTATCAATGCAGTAATAACCAAGGACGTCTTACTAGCTCACCAATTTGTTTTGTAATATTTCTGGTAGCTCTCTCTCAATAAAATGTACCTCCTCCTTTACATGCCCATGTATTTTATTTTGTGCATTTAGAAATATTCTGAGAAGCCCAGCTGGCATGGCTCAGTGGTTGGGCATCAGCCTATGAACCAAGAAGTCTCGGTTCAGTTCCCAGCCAGAGCACATGCCAGAGCTGTGCACTCGATCCCCAGTGTGGAGCGTGCAGGAGGCAGCCGATCAATGATTCTCTCTCATCACTGATGTTTCTATATCTCTCTCCCTCTCCCTTCCTCTCTGAAATTGATGAAAATGTATTTTAAAAAATAATAAAATCAATAAATACAAATATTCTGAAAAAAAGGTCCATGAACTTTCTACCAGATTGTTAGGCTCTTGGCAAAAAAAAAAAAAAAAAAGAGGAGCTTCTACTTTTAAGGAAAGAATATTACCCACCAAGCACAGGCCCTCCTCCACCTTTTCTTGGCTTCTACTTACTAACATTTCAAAGCGCCTACTAAGCACCAGGAACCACCCAGGGAGCTTTCCATCCTATGGTCCCCAACAGCCCCGTGAGGCTGAGGCCTCCGTGTCCATTTTCAGATGACAACCACTCCTCATCAGTTTGCCTTCTTGCCTCTTCACGCTGATCCTGGCAGCAAGCGCACCCCACACTCTCCCTCCCCCCTGGGATCGGCACAGCCCCCACTCAGGGTCCAGAGGAACCCTCACCACTCCACCCTCTGCCGGAACACCCCAGACCTAGCAAAGCAGAGAGACGCAAGGTTCCCGTGGAGGGATCAGGAACTCCAGACTCCATTTCACCCTTGTTGACCAGCAAAGAAGCTACAGACTCCTCTGGGCCATAGTTACAATGGCATTTAAGCAAGTCCCACCCACATCCACACTATCCTCCTGCCTCTGGGGGAAAAAGCAGTCAGTCCCGGCCAGCTGGAATCCATGGCAGGCAGGTGACTTGTTTCCCCAAGAAGAATCACTCTCATTGAGTCCTGACCAAAAAAGGAGGGGCCAACTCTTCTAACTCAATAGCAAGGTAAAAAAGTACCGTGATTTTACAATGGGCAAAGATGTGAAGGTAACATCTGAAAGCCAAATAAGCATATTTCAAGATGTTCAGCCCTAGCTGGTGTGGATCAGTGAATAGAGCTTTGGCCTACAGACTTAAAGGTTTCCAGGTTCGATTTCCATCAAGGGCACATGCCTGGGTTGCAGGCTCGATCTCCAGTAGAGGGTGTGCAGGAGGCAGCCGGACAATGATTTTTCTCTCATCATTTATGTCTATCTCTGTCTCCCTCTCCCTTCCCCTCTGAAATCAATAAAAATATATTTTTAATATATTTATAAAAATATATTTTTAATATATTTAATATATTCTAGCTCTCTATCTCTCTCCCTTCCTCTCTGTAAAAAATCAATAAAAATATAATATATTTTTATTGATTTTTTACAGAGAGGAAGGGAGAGAGATAGAGAGCTAGAAACGTCGATGAGAGAGAAACATCAACCAGCTGCCTCTTGCACACCCCCTACCGGGGATGTGCCTGTAACCAAGGTACATACATGCCCTTGACCGGAATCGAACCTGGGACCTTTCAGTCCGCAGACCAAGGCTCTACCACTGAGCCAAACCGGTTTCGGCTAAAAATATATTTTAAAAAATAAAACAAAATGACACCTATGGCTCACATTTCATTTCTACTAAACAGTATTGCTGAGTCTCAAGTCCTCCATGGTCCCTAAGAGCACCCTTAGGTCAGCTTGTGGTCCTCAGCATTGAGCCCACCACCTGCTGTGGGTAAAAACTTAGCTACTGTGCCCGAGGGGCATGGCTCAGTAGTTGAGTGTCAACCTTTGAACCAGAAATCACAGTTCGATTCCCATGCCCGGTTGCAGGCTCCATTTCCAGTAGGGGGCGTGTAGGAGGCAGGAGGCCACCAATCAGTGATTCTGTCTCATCCTTGATGTTCCTATCTCTCCCTCTCCTTTCCGCTCTAAAATGAATAGAAATATATTTAAGCACAAAACACTGAACTATCTGTTTAAGGCATAAGGAAACCATGAGGGGAAGGCTGATATCCCCATCTAACAGACAGAAAAGTGGGCACTCACAGAAGCCAGGGGTGTGAGCGGCTCTCCAACACCCTTGACCTGACTGGGAGCACTGTCACTTCGTCTCTGTGGGGCAAGGACCTTGGCACTGGCTGGTTCCCATTTCCACCACATGGCAGTGGTGTGACTTTGAGTACATGGCTTACCCTCTCTGAGCCTCGATGTCCCCAACAATTACCTGGGGACCATGAGCATGCCTCCCTACCAGGACTGTGTGTGAATGAAATAAGGCAATGTGTGTGTAAAGCAATACCCACCCAGCCCGACAACACAGCAAGAACCAGACTCATCCCTGCCCTTCAGATCAGTCCTGGCCGAAGCCTTCCTTCACTTCCCTCCTGCCCCTACCCACAGCCCCTTCCTGCAATGGCGGGCTGGTACCAGAATCAATAAATACCCAGACACCGCCTACGAAAGGAGTGGTGTCCCTGGGCTGCCATCCCAGGCAAACGGCAGGGCAGAGTGGGGCTGAGCCACAGCAGCTGCCCTGCTCTGGTCACACGCAGTTAGGACTCTCACTGCTTCGCTCTGTCCAGTGAGCATTTTGGGAGGTTTCCATCAGCTCCTGGCCTTCATCAAGAGCCAGGAGTGGGCAGGTCCTCTGTCCACACTCAACATAGAAGAATGAGTCTGCACTCCTGTCGGTCCAGCGCTCCGCCCACCAGCCATTGGCCCCTGACTGGACAGACTGCACAGCCTCCGGGGTCTCTCTCCTTCCTTCCTGTGGCCCCACAACCCGCCTCTATGTCGCAGCCAGAAGGATCTTTTAAAGCCCTAAAGATACCGTTGGCTCTGCGTTGCTGTTTCCTCTTCTGTAGAATGGGGGTCATAGCCCTGTCTCACCCTCCTTGAGGGCTGCTATCAGTAGCAAAGACAGAAAAACCACAAAGACACCAAAAAATCCACCCGCTGTACAAATGGAATGATTGCCATGGGAACACGGGCAACAGGCGGCAGAGGGTACTCGGGCGGAGGTACATCTCCCCCTCACACTGGCACACAGGCCCCCCGCTCTGCCCCGTGCCCTCCCCTTGCCATGATGCTCCAGCCACTGTCGTCCTCCTCCTCCTTCCCACACCCAGGCCACTCCTCATGAAGGCTTCACACCACCACCCTCTTGTTCACATGGCAGCCCCTGCCTGTCACCTTTGCTCAAATGTCCCTCTTCAGAGAGGCCTCTCTGAGACACTGCCCACCCCACCCCAAAGTCCTCCATAAATAAATGGTGCTGGGAAAACTGGACAGGTACATGCACAAAAATGAAACTAGACCACCAACTTACACCATACACAAGAATAAACTCAAAGTGGATAAAAGACTTAAATGTTAAGTCCTGAAACCATAAAAATTCCTAGAAGAAAACATAGGCAGTACAATCTCAGACATCTCGCATAGCAGTATTCTCACCTAGGGCCAGGGAAACAAAGGAAAAAACAAACAAATGGGACTTCATCAAAATAAAAAGCTTTTGCACAGCCAAAGAAACCACCAACGAAATGAAAAGGGAACCTACTCTATGGGAGAACATATTCATCAATGATTCATCCGATAAGGGGTTAATTTCCAAAACTCATACACCTCAACACCAGGAAGACAAACAATCCAATTAAAAATGGGCAAAGTACCTGACTAGACAGTTCCCCAAAGTGGGCATACAGATGGCCAAGAGACATATGAAAACATGCTCAACGTCACTAATCATCAGAGAGATGCAAATTAAAACGACAATTAGATATCATCTACACCTGCCAGAATGGCTACCATCAACAAATCAACAAATGACAAGTGCTAGCGAGGATGCAGAGAAAAAGGAACCCTCGTGCACTGCTGGTGGAATGCAGACTGGTGCAGCCACTGTGGAGAACAGTATGGAGTTCCCTCAAAAAGTTAAAAATAGAACTGCTGTTTGACCCAGTGATTTCACTTCTGGGAACATATGCTAAAAACCCCAAAACACCAATCAAAAAGAATATACGCACCCCTATATTCATAGCAGCGTTATTTACAATAGCTAAGATCTGGAAACAGCCCGAGTGCCCACCAGCAGATGAGTGGATTAAAAAGCTGTGGTACGTTTACACAATGGAATACTATGCAGCTGTGAAAAAGGAGGATCTCTTACCCTTTGAGACAGCATGGAAGGACCTGGAGACTATTATGCTAAGCAAATAAGCCAGTCAGAGAAAGACAAACATCACATGATCTCACATGTGGAATCTAATCAGCAATCAAACTGACGAACAAAACAGCTGCAGGGGTGTGGATTCGTAAAAAGAATAACAGATCTCAGTGGGGAGGGGATGAAGGGGACAGGAAGAGATTAACCAAAGAACATACATCCATACACGCATAACCCATGGACACAGACAACAGTGTGGAGAAGGCCTGGGGTGGGGCCGGGCTTGGGTGGAGGGCGGCGAAAAGGAGGAAAATGAGGGACGTCTGTAATACTGTAAACAGCAATAAAATGCATTTAGAAAAATAATAAATGAACATATAAGGAATAAAATAAAGCCATCTGGAGTCTGGGATTGCAGGAGCCTATAAGGTTCTCCTCCTCCCAACTGGTGGGCGGAGTTATGACATTACTGGCACCTGTCACAGAGACATCTCCCAGACACTGAGCCATCAATCAGCGCCTGCCAAAGTGTCCTGGAGCCCACCCTTTCCTGTTCTGCCCTGGGTCCAACCCTCTCCTGTTCCCCCCCTTAAAAAGACCCCCAGACCAGCCACGTGCTGCTGATCCTCCATGTCCAGGCGGCAGCTGGGTCCATTCCCACTCCCCAACTCCTTCAATTCTGATTTCTCTACCTCCGTAATGAGTCCTGCTCATTACTGGGGAATAAACTTTACTTTAAAACTCCTTGGTGATCAGTTTCCTGCACCTCAAACCTTACAGAGCCCTTCACCTACTAAAATTACATGTTTCTGAAATGTCTTATTTTTTCTAAACTAAAAGTCTATGAGTTAAAAACAGAAGGTGGAGGAATGTTTGGGAATACTGCCAAGTGTTCAGCAGTTGGGGCTGCCATGATGGGGTGGGGGTGGCTTTGAGTTTGGGCCTCGGCCTTTGAAGGCCTGAGTTCTGGCAGGGATGTGTCATCACTGTCACACGTTGAAATGACACCTCCAGGAGGGCTTGGGGCCCGGGATGGACGAAGACCAGCGGAGTGGCAGACGGCCAGCTGAGGAGCCGCAGCCATTGGGGGCAAGGGCAGGGCAACAGTGGGGGCGGGGGGGAGCATGGGGCAGATGGACCCCTGAGCTGGCAGGAGCTGCAGGAGAGGCCAGCCCTGCCCTTGGTCGGGGTGAACAGGCCTCCCTCTTAGGTCCCCTGACCGGTGGAGGCAGGGAAGGGGCTCCTGCCTGCTCTGAGGCCAGCAAAGACCCGTCCCACGTGGGCTGGAGGCTGTGGAGTTCGGGACCTCGGGAAGGAAAAGGGCCCTTCCTAGCACCTGGTGGCCTGCTTCCTGGCCTGGGGAGCCCCCCACCTCTGGAGCCCCCATGGGGGTAGCCTGCCAGGCAGAACGCTCTGTCCATATGGGGGCTGGGATGGGGGACAGGGCTAGAGTGAACATTGTGAGGACAAGTGGGGATATCTGAATGTGAACTGTGCGCTGGATAGACAAGTTCACTTCCTCGGGTGTGATGATGACTGTGGACACGAGGAGAATGTTCTTGTTGGTAGGAGACAGAGGCCGAAGTGTTTAGAGGTGAACCATCTTGACGTCTGTCGTCTTCAGACGGCGGAGAGAGAGAAACACAAACGGAGTAAATTTAGCAACTGGCGAGGACGGACCTGCGCTCGCTGTGCTCCGCTTTCAACGTCTCTGCAGGCCTGAAAGCTTTCTACATAAAATGCTGGGGCCAAAAACCGTTTTTAACAACAACAACAACAACAACAAAAATTATCTTAATCTAAGCTGTCTTAGGAGCAGCCCGTTTTCCCTGGCTGTCCCCCTCGGAGCCGAGCCAGAGAACGCGTCTCATCTGGAGGGAAGAGGTCGGTCAGCCACGGGCCAAAAGGGCCACGTGTGTACATGGCTTGAGCCTTGCAGTTCGGTGCTTTTCCACCCTGATCAGCCGCCAGGATGTAAGATCACGTGTCCGCATTACTGGAGGGCCCCCTATCGTCCTCCTGGGCCCTCCCCCAGCCTCCGGGGGTCCCACCCTTATCCCCGAGGCATCCTGTCCTTTTGTGTCACAGCACCTACCCTTCTTCATTCAACAAGCCTTCCGGGCCCCCAGCCTCCGGCCAGCCACTGCCCTGGGAGTGAGCTTGCTTCTCCCTCAGACCCAGCAGCCCAGACACAGGCCACCTGCTCTGATCCCGCCGCCCTGATTCTGACCATGGCCCCTGGGCTGACTCCTAACCTCTCAGAAGCCCTTCTGCTCCCGTTGCTGGCCTGGGGCATGTGGCTTTCTGGTCCCAAGGCAAGACTGACCTCCCACCTGGGCAGCCTTCCTGGATGAGGCCCTGCGGCCCCTGAAGGCTGGCCCCGCTGCTCGGGTTTGATCAAAAAGCCCACGAATTGCCAAAACCAGTTTGGCTCAGTGGATAGAGCGTCAGCCTGCAGACTGAAAGGTCCCGGGTTCGATTCCGGTCAAGGGCATGTACCTTGGTTACGGGCACATCCCCAGTGGGAGGCGTGCGGGAGGCAGCTGATGGATGTTTCTCTCTCATCGATGTTTCTAACTCTCTCTCTCCCTTCCTCTCTGTAAAAAGTCAATAAAATATATAAAATAAAATAAAATAAAAGCCCACGAACCTTAAATGTCCATCAAAAGAATGACTAAAGTAAACTGGTATATATTTAAGTGATAGAAATAAAAAAAGGAATGAAAAGGAACAAATTAGATCAATACATAATGATACAGATTTAAAAAAAAAAAAAATCCCATGATGCCTTCACCCCTCTCCCTCCCTGCCCTCTGTATTACCCCAATGAGGGGCAGCTGCTGCCCAAAGCCAAGACCACACTCCCCTCTCCCTTGCAGCTCCCTGGGGCCTTGTGACCAATCTGGCTAATGGGACATATGGGTTGTTTGTCACGAGGCAAGTTCCAGAATCCTTCCTTCCCTTCCCTCCCTTCCTCCATCCCGCTGCCTGGAGCCCAGATGTGGTGACCGAGCACGTGAGGCCACAGCCTAGGAATGGCGAAGATCGAGTTCCCTGAGGCATCCAGGGACCCCGAGCCCTGGGCTTGGAAATGACACAGATATAAACTTCCATCTTGTGTAAACCACTGTCATCTGGATTTTCCTATTCCTCGAGGCCAAATCTAAGCCTGACTAATGCACTCGTTATTTTTAGGTCTGACCCTCAGTGACCACACGCCACATGCAACATGACAGGACCTGCTTCTTTCCCCGCCTGCAGGGCAATGTCACGCTTTCCCAGGCGAGGGTCAGGCAGCACTGCGGGCTGGCGGTTCCATGCTGGGGCCTGGGCCGGGGGGTGGGGGGGGTCACAGAGCACAGAAGACAGCATCCCCGGCCTCCAGGGCCCATGGCGATGCACACAGGTGAGTGACCATGGATGGCTAGACCGTGGCTCCCTGAGTCACATGCAGAAACTTGGAAAGTTCTAAGCAGCTAAATGTTTGCTTCACGCTGTAGACTAAAGGCTTGGCCTCCACTGCTCCACAAAGGCAGGCAGAGACTACGCGAGTCCCCCCACTCTCCCTGTCCCTCTCAGACCTGTTCTGAGCAGGGGAACTCCCTGGAAAACCAGAAAGTATCATTGGTTGGGAGGGACCCTGCCTGCCGGGCTCTTTCTCGGAGGAGCACGGGGAGGGGAGAGAGAAATCCCAGGGAAGGGCAGCCATTCTGCTCCTGAGAAAGCCTGGAGCTCCTGCCCATCACCAGGTTCCGGGCAGGCCGGGGTTGGGGTGGGGGAGGGCGGAACACCGAGGGGAGGACGCTGGGGAGGACCGGGGTAAGAGTACCTGACATGCTCACCTGCTTCTGTCCAGGAAGTTGGGCATCCGGACACTCCAAGGTCAGGAGAAACCTAGTCTCCTCAGACCCCCCCACACCTAGGGTTCTGGCCCCGCCCACACTCCCCGGCCTGCTTCCAGGGGCTGAGCCCCAAAGGGCCGGTGGGAACTTATGCTTGAACCCCACTTCCTACCTCCAGCAATGTCACAGGGCCCTGAAGCATCATTTCAAGGAGCTGAGCAGAACCATGATGGGGGTCTGTTCCCATCCCCTCCACCACAGTGGCCTCCAGTCCAGACTCCCTTACCTGGCATTCAAGACGCCCTGTCCCCCTCAGACCCCTCAGTCTTTTATGGAAGTTCCACGTGTCAAAGAGCCAGGAGCAGAGCTGCTGTGCTGCCTCCTGGGTCAGAAAAAGGGGGCTGCAGAGCCTCCTGCCCCCAAACCCACCCTGAGGCCTCGCTTAGGAAGGAACGGCTCCATCAGGGTCTCTGGCCAGAATGTTCACGGCCCTTCCTGCTTGGAGGTCCCAGGGCACATCCAGCCCTCCCCTGCCCCCCTGCCTCTGCCCGCCCCGGCCCCACAACCAGGGATACCATTCCCACCCTCCCCTTCACCCCATCCACCAACGTCCAGTGGCAATGACCCCTCCCCTCCCAAGCGGCCCAGCACACCGCCTGCACCCCACACCCTGGCCGAGTCCACAGCCTGGTGTTGGCAAATACGTGTGTCATCTGCAGACTCTGAATCCGATGCTCCTCCGGGGACCCCCGAAGGCCGAACCCACGAGAGTTGTAGGTTCCTTTTGTGAAATGAATTCATTTACTATCTCATTTCAGCTCCAGAACACCCCTAGGAGAAGGGCAAAAGCCCAGGCTACTGTGCCGTTTAGCGGGTGAAAAAAACAGGCTGGGTGCAGACTGTGTGGGTCCGTTGGGTGAGTATCATCACCATGCACCAAAAGTTGCAGGTTCGATTCCCGGTCAGGGTACATATCAGGTTGGGGATTCAGTCCCCAATCAGGGTTCTATACGGGAGGCAATCAATCTCTGTTTTTCTCTCTCCTTTCTTCTTTCTTTAAAAAAAAAAAATTAATAAAAACATATTAAAAATAATAATAACAACAAAACCCTGAGGCTCAGAGAGTTCACTGTAGGACACAGTGAGAGAACCCAGGCCTCTGGTTTCACCGCCGGGGCTCCTTCTACTCCATCATCCGGCCACCCCTCTTCCCCCGCTTCTCCTGGAGGCACCCTCACTTTCCGAAAAGACACTGGGAAGCTCAGCGCAGGGGCCTCTGGCAGCAGGAACGGAACAAGCTGGACCCAGAGAAGCGTGCCCCTCCCGGGACCACAGACAGCCGCTCGCACACCCCTGGCAGCCAGATGCTCGGGGTGGGTAACAATGGAGCTAAAAATAGGGCGGGAGGCTGAGTGACCAGCTGCAGGAAACATCTGCCTCAGCGGCAGAACACACACGCAGGAAGTCACTGAGCGGCAGGCAGCAGAGAGCTGGAGGGGAGGAGTCGGGAACACGCTCAGGTCTGTATCCAGGGCGGGGGCTCGGACCAGCCCACCACCTGCCCTGGGCCTTGTCCCCCAACGCCCAGCACGTGCGCGCGTGCACATACACAGAGAAACACACACACACACACACGAGTCTAAATCCCCCTTGCGCACCAATGTGTATCTTAGAATCAGAGGCCCCCGTTGTTCCTCTCGTTTTACAGACGAGAAAACAGAGACCTGCCCACCGTCGCCGAGACGTGGACAGCAGGGAGGACAGGGGCCTCCTCCCCTCTCCCCTTGCACCGCCCCGCTGACCTGCTTCGCTGGCCTGTCCACCCAGGGCCAGGGAGGACCCTGACCAAGAGGAGCTGTCCTGCTCCAGAGAATGAAGCACTTTGAGCAGAGGAGACAGAATTCACACGAGACCTCCGTTAGACTCAGAGAGGAAGCGCATGGCGACCCCTGAGCTTCAGGCCCAGCCTCCCTCTCCGGCCCATTGCTCCCCAACTCCCACCCCTGTGCTCTGAGCTCCGGCCAAAGTGAACTTCCTGCCATCCCTGCAGCAGACAGCATCCCCACACGCCTCTGCAGATAACTAAGAGTAGCAAAAATGATGATAAAGCAGAGGTGCATCTTACCAGGCCGGGGGCCTGGGGTGGGTGTGAGGCAGGAATGGCGCCTTTGGAAATCCTCTAAGTAGCCCATAAAGGACAAGGCCGGGCCATCGCTCTGCTAGTCCGACCTAGTCAGTCCTCCTCCAGGGACGGGACAGATGCCACTGCCTCCTCTGCCGAGCAGCAGACACAGTTTGAGGCCCTCACACCAGCCGAGCGTGCCTTCATCCCACACCTTCCCGCCCCGCTATCCCTGCACCAGGACGCCTTCCTTAACCTTACCCCAGCCACACCCCACCATGGAGGGGACCCCATGAGGCCCCCCAGGCCGGGGCTCAGGCTGGCCTTCCATGGCATCCCGGTGCTCGGCACAAAGCCACTTGACTGAACAAAACTGGAAAGATTTTTAAAGGAAAAAAAAAAAAAAAAAAAAAAGAATCAACTCCACGGGAGTCTGTGTTCTGAGCAGAAATGAGACAATGCAGACAGGATTGCAGCCCAGAATGCAACAGGCACACCCCATAAACGCAGCCCGGTCAATTGCTTATGAAAAATGACGGGGGGAGGTGAGGGATGCTGACCTCCGGGTCCCACACAGCAGAGAAGGTTAACGAACGAAGGAACAGGGAAGCCCCTTTGGGGCCAGGAAGGGGGGAGGGTGACTCTGAGGGGTCCCTGTCTGGGAAGCAGACCCCACCCATTTGGGAGAGTTGCCTGGCTGAGACCCCTCTCTCCCAGGGGAGGCAAGAAAAACGGGGCACCTGTAAAGTCCCCCGGGCGCTTCACTTACTCCGGAGCACCAAACACATCCGCCTTGAGTAGGACTTGCCATCCCAAATGACAAAGGTCTAACCCCCATGGCTTACCTCCCCGCGCCCCACGCTGTCTCTCCGGTTAGGGGGAGAGGGGGAGAACGGCAGCAGGCACACTGTCCCGGACCCGGACAGCGGCCCAGCACTGCACCACGTCCATCCACCTGTCATCCACCCCAAAGTTCCCATAGCACGCTCTTCGGGGTCCTGGGGTCCCCAATACCTCCCAGGGCTCTGCGGGTCAACACTATCATCAGGTCAGTAATAAGCCACCTGCCTGTCTCACCGTGAGAGCAGCTGATGGAGCAGAAGCCACGAGGGTGACCGCTAGAGGCTCCGCAGGCACTGACCCTGAGCGGGGCTGGCCATGGCTCACAGCGAGAGTGCCAGCGTCACTTGGGATGTCCCTGGGGAAGCAGTAAAAATGATGGATGCCACCAAATCGCAGCCCCGAGTGCATGTCTTCTTAACAATCTGTGTGATGACAGGGACGTGCACATGGACTGGAGTACGACAGAGGTCTGAGTGGAGGCCGAGCTAGCCTCCACAGGGCTCCACGGAGCACCACCGTACCGGGGAGAACGCAGAGAGACAAAAGGAGGCTGTTCAGAACTGGGGGTCGCGGGAGCATGGCCTCAAAGCTGAGCAAGCTGAGCCTGCCTCTTCACAGAGAACAGGCGGCAGCGTTGGCTGCCAATGGCGAAGTGTGGGCATTCCAGGGGAAAATCAGAGTTTTGGAGAACTTGCACCAGCCACTGGGAGTTTGATGGCGTCCCAATGCATAAAGATTTTGCCCTGAGCCCTGACTGGTTTGGCTCAGTGGATAGAGCGTCGGCCTGTGGACTGAAAGGTCCCAGGTTTGATTCCAGTCAAAGGCATGTACCTAGGTTTTGGGCACATCCCCAGTAGGGGGTGTGCAGGAGGAAGCTGATATTTATCTCTCATCGATGTTTCTCCTTTTCTCTCTGTAAAAAAATCAATAATATATATTTTTTTTTCTTACACATTTTTTATTGAGTTTTTATAGAGAGGAAGGGAGAGGGATAGAGAGCTAGAAACATCAATGAGAAACATCGATCAGCTGCCTCCTGCACACCCCCTACTGGGGATGTGCCCGAAACCAAGGTACATGCCCTTGAACAGAATCAAACCTGGGACCTTTAAGTCCGCAGGCTGATGCTCTATCCACTGAGCCAAGCTGGTTTCGGCTAAAATTAAAAAAAAAAAAAAGATTTTGCCATGTGAGTGGTGTTGGTTTACAGCTGTGAGACACAGAATTTATCCTTGTATTATTATTTATTAATTATTGTATTTTTTTCCATAAGAACAATTGCAAACCTACTTTTGCCCCTCCTTGTACGTAATTTTCGGATATGATGAAATGAAATGTGCCCACATTTGGAATATCTGCATAATGCAGTGAGGCAATATTTCCCCGATGACCAAATATTTGATGTTTCATAATCATGCCTGGGTCAAAGATCATTCATAGCGCAAGACAGTCCAATGGATTTCAATGTAACAAAATATGCAAAGTTCATTAACATGTTTTTCAGATTCTATATTTTAACTACACTTTAAGAAATTATCACCTGCCAAGTTGTGTAAGTAGTATCACAGAAAATATCTATAGGCTAATAAACTACTCCCTTTTGTTTTTTTATTTATTTTTTTTTATTTTTGTTAATTTCAGAAAGGAAGGGAGAGGAAGAGACAGGAACATCAATGATGAGAGAGTCATTGATTGGCTGCCTCCCATACGCCCTCACACTGGGGACTGAACCAGCAACCCAGGCATGTGCCCTGACTGGGAATTGAACCGTGACTTCCTGATTCATAGGTCAACGCTCAACCACTGAGCCATGCCAACAAAGCTATTTCTCTCATTTCAAACACTTATCTGTGTGAAGCTGGATTTTCTTCATAGACTTTTTTTTTTTTTTTTTTAGTATATTTTTATTGATTTCAGAGAGGAATGGAGAGGGAGAGAGAGAGAAAAAAACATCAATGATGAGAGAGAACCATTGATTGGCTGCCTTCTGCAAGTCCCCTACTGAGGATCGAGCCACAATCCGGGCATATGTCTTTGACCGGAATCAAACCTGGGACCCTTCAGTCGGCAGGCTGACACTTTATCCATTGAGCAAACCAGCTAGGGCTCTTCATATATTTTAATTAAAAACAACATATCAGAGAAGATTGAAAGCAGGACTAGATATGAGTATCTGTCTTCTATTAAACAAGATATCAAAGAGATTGGCAAAACAATGCCACTCTTCCCACTATGTTTTGTGTTTTGGAAAAATAGTTATTTTTTCAGGAAAAAATTTTTATTTATGTTAACATATAATGAGTTTGCTATTGTTTTTTTAAAAGGAAAAAATAAATATATGTTTTTAAATATACTCAGTTTTAATTTTTAATATGGTAAATATCAGTTTATGTGTATAACCCACACAAACAAAATCTCTTTAGGGTCTCCAATATTTAAGAATGTAAAGGAAGCCCTGACTGGTTTGGCTCAGTGGATAGAGCGTCGGCCTGCAGACTGAAGGGCCCCCGTGGGTTCGACTCCAGTCAAGGACATGTACCTTGGTTGCAGGCATATCCCCAGGAGGGGATGTGCAGGAGGCAGCTGATCGATGTTTATCTCGCATCGATGTTTCTAGCTCTCTATCCCTCTCCCTTCCTCTTTGTAAAGAATCGATAAAATATACTTTAAAAAAAGAAAAGACTGTAAAGAAAGGAGCCCTGAGACTAAAAGTTTACACATAGCTGTGGTTTAATCCCCACAGGAGCCTTTGGTTTTGTGTGCCAGCATCATTCCCATTTTACAGGCACGAACACTGAGTTGGCACAGAGCGTCTGGGTAACTCACCCAGGCGGCTGGGCGCTTCTGAGTGGATGCTCAGCTCCTACAAGCTATCCATCATAGGAGGGTCCTAAAGGAAGTGCAGAAAGATGAAAGATAACAGGTTACAAAGGAAACCATGCAAGTGAAAGAAGAGAATGCAAGTAAATATTGGCATAATCTTGGGGTATAAAAGAAATTTCTATGCAAAATACTTAAGATATACAATTGACTATCAATAGATCAGACTACACAAAATGGTAGGCTTCTAACCAACACAGAAAAAACTACATAGGCAAATGGCAAACTGGGTAAAAATATAGTTAATGTATTTTTATTTATCATACTCAATATAGTCTTTTGTTCAAACAAATGAGAAGATAAAATGGGCCAAAAAAACAAAGAAGAAATACAAATGGCCAAAAAAAACATGAGAAAGATGGCCCCTTGATTTGTAAGTTAAACCCTGGGAAGGACGGGACGCCGAGCACTGCCTAGCATGGTGTCTGTCACACGAGCAGCAGGACAAAAACCCGTGTTGCTGTGGGCGCCAGGGGTCGGCTCCTTCCCAAGCACCTGTTGCCATGTGAACCGGCACAGCTCCCTGGAGACCAATCTGGCAGTCATTTCAAAATACCTCAAAACTCTCCTATCAACTGATTTCAAAGGAAATAACCAAAGACATGGCCAAACAGGGCTGGTTCAGCTTTGTTTATATTGGGAAAGACTGGGAACATCTTGCCCATCAGCAGGGGTCAAGCCGAATGTACTATGGGTGTCACCATGCGGTCATTAAAGCAAAGGGAACGTCAAATACGAACGCTGTGAGTCCATTGGTCTAAAACTGAAAAACAGGCCAAGTAGTTTATGGTGTTAAAAGTCAGACGAGAAGTCACGTCTAGAGCAGGAGGGCGATGGGGTGGGGGGGGGGGGGGCTGGGGGGAGGGGAGGGAGGCGGTGGAGGGGGGGGCGGGTGTTAAAGGGAAAAGGGGAGGGGGAAGGGCAGGGGCGGGCACAGGAGCCGGGGTGCTGGGAGAAGGCTGATCCTTGGCCTGGGAGGCGGTACAGGCTGTGCTCGCTCTGTAAAGTCATCAAGCGGCATACTTGTGAGGCCTATCCCTTTCTGTACATGCGGAGCCTCAACTCAAAAGCTTCGAAAGGAAGAAGTAGCCGTGTATTTACTGACAGAAAAATACGTACTGTGTGCAGTTTTTTTCCTTATTATTTCTTTTAGAGGGAAGAACAGAGAAAGAGAGAAAGATCGATACAAGAAACATTGATTAGTTGCCTCCCAAATGTACCCTGGTGGGGAATCGAACCCACAACCTGGGCATGTGCCCGGACCGGGAATCAAACCCATGACCTCTCTGTGCATGGCACGATGCTCAGCCAACTGAGCCACGCCGGTCAGGGCCTATATGTAGTTTTGTGTGTTTTTTTAAGACACCAAACAGTATTTCAGAGTTTTGTCCCTTTAAGAAGCAGTGAGGGATCTCTCTTTCTCTCTCACACACACACACACACACACACACACACACACACGCAGGAAAAATGTCTGGAAGGCTAAATCTCTAAACATTGATGAACTTTGGTTACTGCTGGGAAATAAGAACATAAGATTTTTCTAATCTATATTTTCTCTGATTTTTCTAAAATGAAGCTGTACTACGTACAGAAAAGAGAAGATGAAAGACCTACACAGTGTGGCCTCTGATTCCTGTGAGGTTCTGTATCAACCTTCCAGCCCAAAGCGCCCCTGGCCCACAGGAAATGGGGACGTTCCCGAGGTGCCACTGACAGGGAGCTCACTCCTTCCCGCGGCAGGAACCAGGACACTGGAGCCAGAGAGACCTGGGCAGACCACAACGCTGCCCCCATCAGAGGCCCGGCTGGTCCTGCCCTCTCTAAGTCTCGGTTTCCCTAAGTGCAGTGGGGGTCAAACCAGAATACGGAAGCCAAGGTCTGACTGTGCTTCTCACACACAGGCTCCCCCTCGTTCCCTCGTTCCCTCGTTCCCTAGAAGAAATGGGGGCCCAGGGAGGCTGGGCAGCATCCCCAAACCACCAGCCTGCCACTCCGGGGCCCCCACAGAGCCCCCACAACTGGGTGTGGTCCAGAGGCCTGCCTGCTGGTCCTGACCTCAGGAAGTGCCCTGCCCTCCCCGGGCCGCAGTGCCCCAGGGTAAAGAGCAGGCTCGGCATTGAACTTGACCTCTGGTAGCCTCCCTCAAGCCCCACACCCTTCATTCCCATGAAACGGCCCTGTGGAAGGCGGTGGTGGCAGGAAAGGTGGACGGCGGACCCAGACAGGAAGTGACCTCAGAGGATGAATGACAGGCGGGCATTCCATCAGGAGCCCCACCTGCTGGTGACCTTCGGGGTCCTGGGAGCCAGGAGTAGGTAGGCATGCGGAGGCCAAGCAGGAAACCGGATTTACTGAGGAAGGCCAGGCACATGGCAGACGCCCGGGCGGGGAAGTGACTTCATTTCACACTCTGTCCTCCCCGCTTCCGTCCCTGGCACGGAAGGGAGTTAACCCTGCGAGGGCCACGCTTCCCTGCCCCCGGGCCAGCTCCGCCCGGGCCAGGGCGCGAGAAGCAGGCTCGCTCCTCTCCCCACTGCGAACGCTCCTGACGCACAGATACAGGAACGGAGGGGCTCGGAGAGGCCGACAACGGGGAAGGGACCCGGGACGTTCCCACCACACCACGGGGCCCAGAGGAAGACGTGAACCCGGGAAGGCTTCCTGGAGAAGGAGGCCAATCCGCTGTGCCTGAGGATGAACAACCCTGACAGACAAGAAAGGCATTCTCGCAAAGAAAAAGTAGAACCAAGATTCAAACTCGGGCCGAAACCGGTTTGGCTCAATGGATAGAGCATCGGTCTTCGGACTGAAGGTTCCCGGGTTCGATTCCGGTCAAGGGTATGTACGTTGGTTGCGGGCACATCCCCAGGAGGAGTTGTGCAGGAGGCAGCTGATTGATGATTCTCTCTCATCGAGGTTTCTAACTCTCTATCCCTCTCCCTTCCTTTCTGTAAAAAAACAATAAAACATATTTTTTTTTAAAAAGATTCAAACTCGGGCTTCCCTGGCCCCATTGTCCAGGCTTATCCCAGCCCATCAGGCCAAACAAAACCTAACACCGAACACCCGGCCGGGAGCTCTCAGGCCTCCGGTGGTTTCTGGCGAGGAAAGAACTCGGCCACCTCAAACCTCCAGGAGCAGAGGGACAGGCAGCAAGAAAATGCCAGGGCCCGGGAGGGGAAGAAAAATATTTTTATGTTTTTCCCTCTTCCTGTTTATCTATGCGCTCGATCCCGAGCTCCTGTTTGTTCAGGGAGAGTTTCTGCCAAGAGTGACATCCTGCCATCGGCCATCCTGGGCCAGGCAGTCCCCACCAGCCTGTGCCAGGGGCACCGGGGCCCACAACCCCCACAGACCCCCGCCCCCCTGGCCCGGGGAAGCTGCTGCTTCATAAAGGAGCTTTCAACAGAAGCCGGAGCCCGGCGAGGAGGACCCGAGCCCGGGAGGTGGGCTGCTGCCAGCGTCTCCCCAGGGTCAGGTGGCACCGATCGGCTCCCCTCTCAGCACCTCCCCTCTCAGCACCGATCAGCTGCAGAGGTGTGGCAATGGCCCTGAGCCTGGCCAGGGCAGTGCCGGGCCGACTGGTGACTTGCTGTGTGACCTTGGCCACGTTGCTGGAATTCTCTGAGCCTCGTTCCCTTATCTGTAAAATGAGGATCACAATGGGACTGACTCATGAGAATGGGGTGAGGATCGCCAGAGACAACATAGTGGACGGGCTGGCACCCAGTATGTGTAAATAAACATTCTTTATTCCCACTCCCACCATCAAGCTGGCCCCTTTACTCCGTCCTGAAGACCTGAGGTGCCTTTAAAATGTGCTCCAGCCCTTGCTGGTTTGGCTCAGTGGATAGAGCATCGGCCTGCAGACTGAGAGGTCCCAGGTTCCATTCCGGTCAAGGGCATGTACCTTGGTAGCGGGCACATCCCCAGTAGGAGGTGTGCAGGAGGCAGCTGATGGATGTTTCTTTCTCATGGATGTTTCTGACTCTCTATCCCTCTCCCTTCCTCTCTGTAAAAAAAAATCAATAAAATGTATTTTTTTAAATTAAAAATAAAATAAAATGTGCTCCAAAGCAGTGGTCGCCAACCTTTCAGACCTCACAGGCCACCGGTTGGCGACCGCTGCTCCGAAGACCAATTATGGCCTTAAAAAGGAATGAAATCTGACGCATGCCACCACATGGATGGATGAGCCTTGAAGGCATTATGCTAAGTGTTTAAAGAAGCCGGACCCCCAAGGTCAAACACCGTATGATTTCACTTCTAGGATGTACGGTATCTCATACCTCATAGCAGGAAGGCTGCCAGGGGCAGGGGTGGGGGAGGGAGGGAGGTGGGGAGTTACTGTTCAACTGGCACAGAGTTTCTGTCTCAGAAGATTAGAAAGCTGGGGAGCAGGGGATGACAGTTGCACAGCCATGGGAATGTACTTAATCTAACCGAACTGTCCAATTAAAAATGGCCAAATTGATAAATTTTAGGGTGTGTAGATTTACCTCAATAAAAAAAAATTAAGGGCTGCCCTAACGGGTTTGGCTCAGTAGATGAAGCATCGGCCTGTGGACTGAAGGGTCCCAGGTTCGATTCCGGTCAAGGGCATGTACCTTGGTTGCGGGCACATCCCCAGCAGGGGGTGTGCAGGAGGCAGCTGATCGATGTTTCTCTCTCATTGATGTTTCTAACTATCCCTCTCCCTCTCTGTAAAAAAATCAATAAAATATATTTTTTAAAAGATTTGTTATTACAAAAGTAATTTGTACTGACCGTCACAAGTCACAGATGAATAAAGAAAAAGTTTATGCTCTCCCCTCCAAACCCCCTCCCAGCTGATACATACAACTCCAACCCTGGCTGTTCAATTTGAGGCATGCCATTTCATTGTATCGTTACTGGTCCCACAAATAAATACCAAGTGTCCATCGCGTAAGCCAGACAGGCACCGTCCTGGCCTTTCATGGAAGGAAAAGGCATTCCCACAAGGCAGGGGGGGCGGGGAATTCAAGAAGAAATACAACAGAGACACATTTTCTACATCGGGATGTGGGCTGCAGGAGGCTGAGACGCTGAGATAAAGCACGAGCACGGTAGCTGACAGGCCCTACTTCAGGCCTGACAGTCACAGGCGCCCGGGGCTGACATCGGAAGGACAGGAAGGTTTGGGCCACGTGAAAAAGCACGCCGGGCAGAGGGAGCGCCCGTGCAGACGCCTGGATGGACAGAACGCGGAACTGAAAGGAGACTGTGGCCTCCATTGCACAACCCTAGCATCCTGACATCCTAAGTGCGCACAGCCTGACATCCTAAGTGTTCCTTCTGCAGAATGGACCGCCGGCACGGGGACTGCCTGGAGGAGAAGGATGTACCGTTTAAAAACCCTGGTAGCTATTGCCACATCACTTTTCCAAAAGGTTTTAGCATTTCGCACAGAAAACGCAGTTGCTTCAGAGGGCGGGTTTCCCAAGCGCCTCGTGGGATAGGGGAGTTATCAATCTTTTTCATCTCGCCCGCCCATGTGAGATCTCTTCGAGGCCCTGAGGCCCTGACAGGGAGTGGAGGAAATGGCAGGTGCTCCTCCTCCTCAGGACACCGCGAGGTTCACCTAAGGCTAAGTCCACCTGACCTGCTGAGCCCCGTGCCCAGCACAGGGAAGGCTCAGCAAACGGGAGCAGGCTCTTCCCGTCGTTTTTGACCCCGTGCCAGGTGGCAGCTATCCGTTCCATCATTACCAGGCTGACCAGGGGGGCTCCCCAAGGGAGGTGTTAAGTGCTCAGCCTCACAGACGCTGTGTGGCTGCCCACGGCCCGATAACAGGGGGCAGGGGCGGGGAAACATTGGCTCGGCATAAGAGCACTCTGCTGGGAATCAAGGGCTCAGATTCAAGTCAAACTTTCTTTCTTTTTTAATTTTTATTTATTTTTTTCTTTCATTTTTTTAAATTAATGTATTATATGTGTACATATCTTACCAATCCCCCCTCCCCCTACACACACACACACACTCCCATACATGCCCTCCCTCCCCAGAATTTTGTGGGTGTTTCCAATGTGTCCTGAGGGGGTGGGCGGGGAAGGCACCCAGCCAACTGGAACCATGAGGTAGCCAGTCTGGGAGGAGCAAGGGACGTGCAGGGGTGGGTATTGGATGGCCCCGGGGGTGTCCCAATGAGTTCATGGGGAGGCAGAGAAGTACCTGGATCAGGCTTTTACGTTCTAACAAGGTCGCCCATTGGCTATGCTTCTATGCATGCAAACAAGTCCTTCAGTTGATCTCTTATCTCCCTCCTATCTCCCTACCCTCCCCACTGTCGTTTGACAGTCTGTTTCTTTTACTGTCTCTGTATCTATCCTTTTGTTCATCGGTTTATAATGTTCCTTATTATCCATAAACGAGTAAGATCCTGTGGTGTTTCTCTTTCATGGACTGGCTTATTTCACTCAGCATGATGTTTCCCAATTCCATCCAGGTTGCTTCAAGTCAAACGTTCTGAGATGCGCTTTCCTCATCTAGAACACGGGCTAACTCTTTCCCTCTCCGGGCAGCCGTCCTACAAACACTTCTGGGGCACCTACTATGCGCGGGGCCTTGTTTTGGGAGCTGACAAACAGAACAAAAACTCCTGCCTCGCACATGCTAGCTGGAGAAACAGAAGTGAACTACACAAATGAGTCACGTATGTCAGGAGGTGATGCGTGATAAGAAAGAAAAAGGTTATGGAGACGAGGCACGAAACGCTAAGACTCCCAGGGAGGAAGGACTCTCATTTGAGCAAAGGCGTGAGGGAAGTGGCCTCGCAAGCCCCGTGGCTCCCTGGAGGAAAAGCATCCAGCCTGAGGGCACAGCCTGTGCAAAGGCCCTGGGGTGGGTGTTCCCAGTGTGCCCTGAGGGGGTGGGCGAGAAAGGCACCCGGCCAACTGGAACCATGAGGTAGCCAGTTTGAGTGGAGCAAGGAACTGCAGGGGTCGGTATTGGATGGGGGTGTCCTGGGGAGCCCAGTGGGTGTCACCGTGAGTTCATGGGGAGGCAGAGAAGTACCTGGATCTGGCTTTTACGATCTGACAAGGTTGCCCTGGGCCGAGCGGGAACAGGGAGGACGCTGACCGACCTGCAGGTGCTGCGGGGCCTGGGCCGGCGGCGAAGACAAGGAAAAAGGGCTCGTCTGGATCGCCCGCTGTGAAGCCGAAGCCCACAGGACGTGCTGTCCTGTCGTTTCCGAAGACGGAGAGACACAGAGGAACCAGGGACGTCTTGGGTACTGGGCCTGAGCAGCTCACTGGAGGAATGAGGCTGCCACTAACGGAGACAGGACAGACTGGGCAGATGTGTGAAGAGAGGATTGAACAGACAGACAGACGGCCACGGCCTCACCCTGGCTGCAATCACGGAAGGAAGCAGCAGACCCTAAAGACCTCCAACAAACGAGGAACTGCTCCTGAGGCCCGTGGAGCCCCCGGGGAAAGACACTATGGACACAGAAAGGGAAGAGTGGGCAGAAGGAAGTCAGCGTGGCACACTGGACTTGCTGCAAGCTTTGCTGTCCACAGAGCCCAGGTCACGGTCCAGGCTGCTGCTCAGGTGGGGAAACTGAGTCCTACAGTGAGTACCATTCAGAAGCCGGAAAGGACCAGGATGAGCTAAAGGGGTGGGCGGGGAAAGCACCCAGCAGCCTGTTTAGTTCCTGCAGCTCCCACCTGCCACCCCAAAGAAGGGCCATGAAGCTGGGCCCTGTGTCCCCAACACCCAGGACGTCTGCGGGACCCCAAGAGGCGATGCAGGGCCCTGGGCTTTCCGGAGCCAAGAACATGACTCAGACTCCATGGATGTCAGCTTTGGCATCTGTGAGATCTTTTTTTAAATTGGGATTTAATTCACATATGATAAAATTACACTTTTTAAAGTATACATTGTACATCCACAATGCTGTGCGACCATCACCTCTAATTCCAGAATATCAAACCCAGAAAGTTAAACACAGAATTACCATATGGCCCAGCAATTCCACTTCTAGGTATTTAACCCAAGAGGATGAAAAGCAGGTATCCGAGCAAACAGGTGCACACCCAAGTTCACAGCAGTACCGGTCACAATCGCCACAGACAGAAACGATCCGAATGTCCACCAACGGATAATGGATAAACAAAATTTGGTGTGTGCATACAATGGAATATATATTATATATATATATATATATATATATATATATGTATACACACACACACATATTCACTCTTCAGCTATAAAAAGGAACAAAACACAGCTACACGCTACAATGTAGATGAACCTTGATAACATTATTCTAAGCGAAAAAAGCCAGATACAAAAGGTCACATATTGTGTAACTTCATTCATATGAAACGTCCAGAACAGTTCAATCCATGGAGACCAGAAGAGAGATTAGTGGTTAGCAGAGCTGGGAAATAGAGTGGAGGTGAGGGTGGGGGTGGGGTCTGGAGTGACCACTTAATAGACACTGTTTCCTTCTGAGGGGATGAGAATGTTTTGGATGTTCAACATCACTAATCAAGGAAATGCACATCAAAACTACAAAGTGGTATTACCTCATGCCTGTCACGGCTGTCATTGAAAGAAGATAAGTGCTGGCAAGGGTATAGAGAAACAGGAACAGTTATACACTGTTTGGCAAGAGTGTAAAATGGTGCAGCCACTACGGAAAGTAGTTATGAAGGATCCTCAAAACTTTAAAGCAGAGCTGCCCTACGATCCAGCAATCATTCCACTTCTGGGTACTCACCCCACTTTGAAATCAGGTTCTCAAAGAGATATCAGTTACCCACGCAATAACAGAGATGGGCTTTCTCAGTTCACACAGATGGTCTCAATGGGAACATAGTCCCAACTGCTGAGAAGCTGGGCCTTTACATTAGTTACTGCTCACAATAGCCAAAAGATGGAGGCAACCGTAAGGTATGAATGTATGTATATATACATATGTTACGTAGAGGTGTGTGTGTTTATGTATACACTCATATATGTATATATACGCAAATGTAGGTTCACAGCCGTAATATTTATTTGTACTACAACTGTAAACCTACTTTTGGCCATCCCATGTATATATATATACACACCACATTTTCTTTACACACACACACACACACACAGGAATATTATTCAGTCTTAAGAAAGAAGATTCTGCAGTATGGCACAGCACGAATGAACCTTAAGTACATTATACTAAGTGAAATAAGCCACCAGTCACAGAACGACAAATACTGCAAGATTCCATGTATCTGAGGAACCTAAAGCAGTCAAATCCATAGACGCCAAGATGGAGTGGTGATTGGTTGCCAGGGGCGGGCGATGGGGAGTTCTAATACCAGACATAAAGTTCCAGTCCCGGATGGCACACTTTAAAAATGTGTTGAGGAGGGTGGGGGAGGTCAATCAAAGGACTTATATGCATGCATATAAGCACAACCAATGAACACAAGACACTGGGGGAGAGGGAGGGGAATGAGGGCATGTGGCAGGGGGTAGGGGAGGCTGGGGAAGGCAATGGGGGAAAAAAGAGATATATGTAGTACTATGTGTAATTCTTTAAACAATAAAAAAAAATTACATTTAAAAAATGTGTTAGGGCCAAAACCGGTTTGGCTCAGTGGTAGAGTGTCGGTCTGCAGACTGAAGGGTCCCAGATTCGATTCCGGTCAAGGGCATGTACCTTGGTTGTGGGCACATCCCCGGTAGGGGGTGTGCAAGAGGCAGCTGGTAGATGTTTCTCTCTCATCAACATTTCTAGCTTTCTATCTCTCTCTCTTCTGTAAAAGATCAATAAAAATAGATTTTTAAAAAATGTGTTAGGGAGGAAGATCTCAATAAAATAAAAAATTTTAAATGTTTGGGAATTAGGTAGAGGGGATGGTTGGTTGGTTGCCCAAGATTGTGAGTGGACTAATCACCACTAAATTGCACATTTTAAAATAGTTACCTTTTACGTTATGGGATCTCACCTCAATTTTAAGAAAAAAGTACCGAGAGCCGACCATGGGACATTTGAATACCGCCCTGCCATGCAACTTGGGCTCCAGTCCTATTTACAATCCAGTTCCTTCTCCTCAAGGCCAAATGACATCATTGTGCACAGCACAGACAAAGGTTGTGGTTCAAACAGAAGAGGGAGTGGCGGGGAACGGAGCCGCCCGTAGCCCCCGCAGCCTGGATGTCCCAATTCAAAGGCCCGGCCTCTTAGCATTCGGGACCATGTTCCCGTTGAGACCATCTGTATGAACTGAGAAAACCCATCTCTGTCTGAGCCAAATTCCAGATTCCCACAAGAAGTGGGTTTAAGGTCGACTACTATAGTACATACAGATTCAATAACACCTCTATTCCACCCGCATCTTCAATCAAACAAGTCAGTTTTCCAGGTGCACTGTGAACACAGACTCGGGCTCAAGTGTAGATAATCAGAATGACCCCAAACTGTCCAGCCAGCACAGCACTATTAATGCCACTCTGTCTAGCAGGCTCAGGGTGACAGGGACAGGGAGACAGAAGAAGCCTGGAGCTCTGCTCCCTGCTATCAACCCAACACTGGCAGTGGAATTGCTATTCACATCTTCCATTTGAAATGCGTTGGCTTTCTGGTTTTATTAGTATTTCATATATATTTTATAGTTATGTACATATAAGGCACTTTAGTTTTATTTTTGTGCACATTTAACTTATCCTATATATTAAAAGGCTAATATGCAAATAGACCGAACTGCAGAACGACCGGTCGCTATGATGTGCACTGACCACCTGGGGGCAGACGCTCAATGCAGGAGCTTCCCCCTGGTGGTCAGTGTGCTCCCACAGGGGGAGCACCGCTCAGCCAGAAGCTAGCACACCGATGGTGGCAGGAGCCTCTCCCGCCTCCATGGCAGCCCCGAGGGCTCCCAGACTACAAGAGGGTGCAGGCCGGGCTGAGGGACGCACACACACACACACACACACACACCCCGTGCACAAAATACATGCACCAAGCCTCCGGTATTCCAATAAGAAAAGTTAATAAGGCTTTTTTTTTTTTTCCTTTAAAAGGGAGTACACGTATACACACACACACACACACACACACACACACACACACGAGCATCGCAACCCCAAGCAGTTTCCTAGAAGAGTCAGCCTCCCCAGGGGGCAGCCCCACCGAGGCAAGGGGTCTGTCCTCTGTGGACTCAGCAGGTGGCTCTCTCCTTGGGCTACACCCTCCAGAGACAGGAAGAGGAACCCCTGCTGCGAGGCAGGATGGAAGACACGTCCCCCAGACACCAACTTGTCCGCCCCCACGACAGAATGGCCCCTTTTATTCCCATGCCTCCCTCCTCCAGAAACCTGGTCTGGGTGACCGCCCCGGGAAGCTTTCATCCTGTCTCACTGCGCCCCAGCTCAGAGCCGGGGGGAGGTGGACACCCCCCCACTCCCAGCCCTCCGCTCAGAGGGAAGGTAGGTTCCCAGGAAATGTGCTCGGGTTCCGGGGACTGACTGGGGGCTATGGGAAAAGGTGGGTCCTAGGGCCATGGACCAATGTGATCCCACTCATATCCCCTCATCAAAAACTACACAGTCACATAGCGGCCCGGGAAAAAGCCCGAGGGATCGTCGGCAAGTGCTGACAGCGTTAACCTCCGGCGAAGAGAGAAGGAGGCGGGGGAAAGAGGCTTTCTACATTGTACTCTCCCTGAAGCTACTATTTGAATATTTCATAAAGATCATTGCCTTATATTGTTTTGAGTTGAAAACATTTTCAGGAGCAGGGTGGGCGTCCGTCAACTGGAAACTTGGTAAGCAAGCTCCCTCCATCCACAGGAACGCTGCTCAGCGGCGAAAAACGAACTCGCTGCAAAACATGCAGCACAGTGAGCACATCTCAGCAATCATGTCAGGGAAAGAGGCCAGACATGCCGTACCTCGCTGGTCTGGCAGATAGAGCCTCAGCCTTCGGACTGAAGGGTCCCAGGTTCGGTTCCAGTCAAGGGCACATGCCAGGGTTGTGGGCTCAGTCCCTAGTGTAGGGCGTGCAAGAGGCAGACAATCAATGATTCCTCTCATCGTTGATGTTTCTATCTCTCTCTCCCCTTTCATTCCTCTCTGAAATCAATAAAAATAAAAATAAAAGAAAGAGGCCAGACATAAAAGACTACCTATTATATGAGTCCATTGTTGTGAAAATCCAGACAAAAACAAAGCCTTAGTGACAGAAAGGAGATAATTGGGCCTGAGACCAGGGGTGGGAGTGGTGACTGACCACCAGGAACCTTCTGGGCGATGGAAGTGTCCTCAGACCTGACTGGGGTGGTGGCTACACACCCACGACATTCACCAACACTCACCCAGCTGGGTACTTAGAATGGGCAACCGTTATGGTGTGTACACCTCAATAAAAAGTGTTAGTAAGGCAGAGGAGGGGATGGGGAGCAACTGCTTAATAGGCATGGGCTTTCCTTCAGAATGAGGAAGATGTTTTAGAAATTGATAGAGCGACAGCCCATAGCATTGTAAAAGGTACTCAGTGCCACTAGATTGTACACTGGAAAGTGGTTACTTTCATAGCACGTGAATGTCACCTCAATTTAAAACATCTTAAAGGTAAACAAGTGAAAACGTATTACACCCATTTTGCAGACGAGAACATTGGGCTCAGAGGAAGCAGTCCACCGCCAGCCCAGGGCTTAGCTACCTGCGCCTCAGCCTGGTTTAGCGCTCAGCAGACCTGCCCGGCACCTCCCCCAAGGGCTCTGCTACCCCGTGGGCCCATCCCCAGGGGCATTCCCCACAGGCCCTTCTCTGGGGCATTCCTCATGGGTCTTGGAGGAGCCGGCAGAGCAGTACCTGCAGGAGGCTCCACATTCATGAGCTCCAACAACCGACGCTGCTGCATGAGGGCAGGGAGAGAACACCCCCTAAGAGGTGGTCAAACTAAGGCTAAAGCACCGCAGGGCAAGGACGTGTGTGTGTGTGTGTGTGTGTGTGTGTGTGTGTGGTGTGTGTAGGCCCCATCAGATCCAGGCGGAGGGAGGTCTTCTACGCCCTGCCAACAGGGCCCTGGGGTGCTAATAGAGCCGCTCCCGGAGAGCGAAGAGGGGCCCCAGGAGGAAGGCCTCAGTAACCCCCGGGGCAGCAGTGGAAGGGGACACACCCACCAGCCCCTCTGTGACCAGCAGGAGAGGGGTTAACTCTTCCATGGGGTCTACAATTCCAGGAAGAGGAAAAGGGGAAGAGAAACTCCCTCAGTGCTTTCTAAACAGAATCTTCCAAACCACCTGCAGAGAGGCAGGCCCTGGACTCAGGTCTGCGGAGGCTGGCATGGTGCGAGGTCATCTGAGGGCACTCACCTCTCTCCCCCCGCGTTGGCCCAGCCTCACGGGCTTCTGATGGGCGAGGGCAGGAAGCCCAGCAGTGGCCCACAGCCCTCCCGGCACCACACCCTCCCTGCTCCCGGAATTTCCGAAAGCCCCAGCTCCCAGGGAACCCGCAGGGTCATCGGCGACACACCCAATTCCCAGATGCTCCCCGCTGCCTGCCATGCGCATGTAAGGTAACCCCAGATGACCCGTGACTCTCTCATGGAGTACCCCAGACCAAACAGGGGTAGCCTCTCGGGGCTGTAATGTTACAGGAGGTAAAGACAAACAGTTTCTGAAGTCCAGAGATCCCACTATTAGACACTCACTCCTCAGGAAAGGCTAAGGAGTTTTCAAAGGCTTCAGTTTATTGAAAGGAAGGGGAGGGGGATTTATTAACCCGTGGGTGTTTGGACTAAGAGCAAAAATAGACATGTTCATCTTGGGGCAGGAGCAGTCTGAAGCCCCAGCTCAACAATGAGGGGCCCCAGGGAGGGCTGACAGCATTTTTAAGAAGTTAGGGGAGCCGAAACCGGTTTGGCTCAGTGGATAGAGCATCGGCCTGCGGACTAAAAAGTCCCAGGTTCGATTCCGGTCAAGGGCATGTACATTGGTTGCGGGCACATCCCTGATGGGAAGTGTGTAGGAGGCAGCTGATGGATGTTTCTCTCTCATCGATGTTTCTAACTACCTCTCCCTTCCTCTCTGTGAAAAATCAATATTTAAAAAAAAAAAAAAAAAGAAGTGAGGGGAGTCTCTGGAGAAGGGGAAACAGAGACTGTGATTCCTAAAAGGAAAGGGAGATGAAATCTGATGGACCTCCAGCCGTGTCCTCACAGGGAGACCAGGACTGCCTCAGAGCCCAGCGTGGGAGGGACAGAGGCCCCAGCCTGCAGGGTCTTTCCTCACAGGACCGGAGTGCTGGGGTGGAACCCTCCCCAGAGCCACGGATCTGTCCACGGCCCCTGGACACACCAAGCTCGTCACACCTTCGCAGGGGCTGCTCTTCCTGCTTAGGGAGCCTTCCCTCACACCTGCAAACTTCCGGCCATCCTTCAGAGCCCCTGAATCGTCCCCCTGCCCCCACGCAAGCCATTCCCTGCCTCCAGCTCCACGCAGAGCCAGCCCAGACCCCGTGAAGGTACCCGGCGGGTATAGCCGCACGTACATACGTGTCTCTCTTCCCGTGCAGAGGCTCTCCCTCCCCTGCACTCACACTGAACCCCCAGCCAGAAACCCAAATCCAGAGGCCTCCCGGTGCCTTCCCACCACGAGGCACCGAGCAAGCACACCCTGGCCTCGCTGGCCTCACGGCTCTCTCCCGCCGCTGAGTGACACCAGAAGCACCGAACGTTTACGGAGCGCTTGCTATGAGCCACATGCCACCACCACCCACTACCTCCTTTCATCCTTCAGACTTTTATAACAGTTATTTTTAAAAAAAATATATTTTATTCATTTTTCACAGAGAGGAAGGGAGAGGGATAGAGAGCTAGAAACATCAACGAGAAAGAAACATAGACCAGTTGCCTCCTGCACACCCCCCACCGGGGATGTGCCCGCAACCAATGTACATGCCCTTGACCGGAATCAAACCTGGGACTTTTTAGTCCGCAGGCCGATGCTCTATCCACTGAGCCAAATGGATTTTGGCTTCATAACAGTTATTATCATTAATCCTGTTACACTAGAGAATCAGGCACAGAGAGGCTAAGTGAGTGGCCCGGGGGCACACAGCTGGTGAAGGAAAGAGCAGAAACCTGGTGTGGTCCCAGACCCACTGGGGAGGCAGCAAGATGCTCAGCTGGGGCAGGTGTCAGGACAGGTTCTGAGTGGAAGAGGAGCCTTCTCTCCTCCGGTTCCAGCCAGAGATCTGGGGAGAGCGGCAGGGCAGCCCCCCTCCCTCCCTCCCTCCCACCCGAGCCTGCGGCTGCCAGGCCCACCCCCACTCTGAGTGCCAGTTACAGGAAACATAAAAGGCCCATCTGCAAGTCCCTTGGCCCCGGACCAGGGAGGTGCGCGGCTGCCCGCCGGGAGGCAGAGCCATGATTTGGGGCTATTCTTAGCAAACCACTGGCTCCCCTCCCAGAGGCCCAGGAGGCAGCAGGCCCCGTCTGCCATTTCCCGGCCCCCGTGTGGAGGTCCCGCAGAGCTGAGGCGTGGCTGGAGGGCAGGGGTGAGAACAAAGCCCTCCAGCTTTCAAACGAGCGGTGCCTGCTGGCCCATCCTTCCCAGGGCCAGGCACCTGGCTGCCGGAGCAGCTCTGCAGGCCCGGCCCAGGCTCGCTCACCATCAAAGCTCCAGCGGCCGGCCGAGGCTCACCCAGTGCCAGACCCTGGGCCACATGCGTCCCACAGACTGTCTGCCATTTAACCCTCACAACACCCCCAAGGGCTGGGGTCGCTGGCCCCATCTTTGAAATGAGGAGTTTCCTGTTAAGTGAGTTGTTTGAGACATTAAGTAGCTTGCCCAGGGTCGTCCAGCAAGTTACTGTCAAGCTGCATCTAGACTCTGGGCTGGCTCCCAGTCTCCAGGGTGGGCAGAGAGAGGCGCCTGTAGCCGGAAGGTAGAAGGCCCCCCTTCCCTGCCCAAGCCCAGGGAGGGGCAGTCTGCACGGGAGAACAATGGTTTCATCAAGGACCCCATAGCATGGCTGCACTCTCTCCCTACCAGGCGTGGTCCCTTCCACGCCAGACACCCTCAGAGGGAGAGTCCCCAGCCAGATCCCCATCCCCATCCCCGCCCCGACCCCGACCCAGGACACGGTCTCTCTTCTGGAGACTCCGGAAGATGAGACTCAAAGGTCCAGGGAGGCCCTGCTTGTGCTTAAGGTATGCAATGCTCCCTCTTACTAGGGCGTGAGGAGGTCAAAGGATTCTCGGAGCTAAACAGAGAATACTGAGTCCTCTGGGGTCTTCAAGCCCGAATGGAGGGCTAGAAATGAAGCCACCCCACAAAGCACCCGCACCATTACCCCAAGCAGGACCAGCTCCCAGCACTGCTGCCACAAGGGGCCACGGGATAACTGAGCGGAACCCACCTCAGACTGCGTCTCAGTGCCCCCTCTGTGGTGTCCTGGCCTCTGCTGTCAGGTGACTCAGCAGGTACAGGTGTCTGTCTCCCCGGGG
Organism: Nyctalus aviator; assembly: GCA_036971965.1. Lineage (NCBI taxonomy): Eukaryota > Metazoa > Chordata > Mammalia > Chiroptera > Vespertilionidae > Nyctalus > Nyctalus aviator. The sequence goes on along the minus strand of CM072933.1, from coordinate 37,233,216 downwards.
AGCCCACAGCCACCTCTGTGTCTCCCCGGGGGGTACTCAAGCCGCTTCTATGTGGCTTCACCCCTGTCTTGTGCCCATGAATGTCAGCTCACATGCATGTTGATAGCCCAAATGCCTTACACGTCTGCCTCCCATGGAGGAGGCGGGGAGGGGGCTGTGCAAATCCTCATGAAGGAGCAGATCTGTTTATGTAGCATCTGTGGCCCATGTTTCTGTGTTCACACGGTCTGGCCCACCTCCGCTGTCTTCCTGTCTGTCTTCACGTCTCTATCCAGTGTCTGTCTGCCCACGCACGACACACATGAGTACACATACATCTCTGCTCACACAGCATTCCCCACCTGTGCCCGGGCGACCCTGCATGTGCCACCTGTTGGGAGTGGGTGGGCACGTTCACCCAGTGCTCACAGTGCCGGCCAGGGCTGCCTGCGGGGTGAGCTCGGCAGCGCCCCCTCCTACAGCAGCACCCAAGGCTGCGGGCACAAGCACACTGCCACCTCCGCAAAGCCTTCCAGAAAAGCAGAAACGTGCCAGGGACGCCGGGGGAGGGCAGAGCCCCAGACACAGCAGAACCTCAGACGTGAGGTCAGCGCCGCCCCGGGTGCCTCCCACCTCAAGCCAGCCCTGCCCAACCCACCCGCCTCCAACCCCCCAACCCGGCACCCGTGACCCGTGGCCGGAGCGTGGCTGTCTGCACTCACAGGAAACCATGTCTGGTCCGGGGCCTCCTCCAGCCTCCCCGCCTCATCCCCAGCCCCCAGCAATAGAGGCTCTGAAGAAAGGAAGTGAGGATTTCCTCCCGGCTCGCCTCTGTACCACCAAAAAGGCTGGATCTACACCCCAAACCTCAAAGGTCCCAGGGCAGCTGGGAGAGCCCGGCGCTCAGCCTGACCCCAAAAGTCCAAAGAGTTTCTTCAGAAATCCACCAGCAGGAAGGAAAAACAGACAGGTGGGAGGGGGGTGGAGGAACATCCGTGTGCGAAGGAGAATTCCCGAGCGCCCCTGCTGCCCCCTGCCCCCGGGGTGGTGAGAGGGCTCATTACTAGCAGGGATGTAGGAAGGATGGGTGTGGAGCCAGAAGGGTTTAAGCATGCTTCCATGATTGCAAGAGAACTGGATCCCAGGCCCCTTCCCTTCCCCCCCCCCCCCCGCCCCCTAAAGCAGCCTATGTCACTCATTTAGCAATGGATCGAGGGTAGCCTCTTGGCATTCACACTATTATTACTGTAAGTCCAAGACTGGCATGGAAGCCCCATATCAGCACACCATGGTTTCTGTCTCACTTTCCCCCATGGGGCTGAGCCAGCAAAGGACACAGCCCTCCCACTCCTCCCACACTGCGTCCTCCCAGGCAGAATGAGTCCTCCTAGGCAGGGCGGTCCTCCCAGGCAGAGCCGTCCTCCCAGGCAGAGCGGTCCTCCCAGGCAGAGCCTGGTGCTGGTGCCAGACGTGTAAGAGGCGCCGGGTCAGGTTGCTCTGCATAAAAGCCAGGGGTTCGCCCTCGGGCCGCTGCTTGGGAAGGTAAAGACCCCCAGAAGCCTGAGGGAAGCAGGAAGCTCCCTCCCACCTGACTCCCGGTGAGGCAGACCGTGTCCCAGCCATCCGGGCCACCTTACACGAGGCAGCAGGTCTCCCCCACGCCATCCTCTGCTGCCCGGCAGGTCGCTGCCTCTCCGGGAAACACCTCCGAGGAGGAGAGGGTGGCTCTCCTGGGAGACCCAGGCTGGCAGAGGGCGAGGGCCAGGGTGGCTCAGGGTCAAAGCATGTGCCCCCTGGTACCGCTGGGCTCTCCCCCTTCCCCAGGCCTCAAGTCCCCAGCAGATGAGCCCCGGGGACCCCAAGTGTGGACCATGAGACAGCTTCTCTCCCCGCCACTCCGCTCCGCGGGAAGCCGGCTCCGGGGCCGCCCCAGCTCCTCGGCGGTCTCTACTCACAGTTTGGTACGCGCTCCCTTCCCAGGCTGCAGTCCCGGGCGAGTTGGGGTGGGGGCACATCTCCGCTCCTCTCCTCCTCTCCCTCCTCTCCTCTCCCAGGGCCCAGCAAGGCCGAGCTCCGAGCTCCCGGGGAGGGAGTGATCCCGGGGATGGGGAGGGGGTAGTCGGAGCAGCCCGGGGGCGCGCACGGGGAAAGGGGGTCCCGGATCCGCCCTGCCCTCGCCCGCGCGGTACCTGCCAGCCTGCGGTGGGCGCGCGGCGCCGGGACTGCGGGCGCCGAGTCGGGCAGCGGCGGGGCGAGCCCGACGCGGGCTCCGGCTCGCTCCTCCCAACTTCCCCGGCCCATCCGTGGGCCGCGGCGGCTCCGGAGGCGGGCGGGCCGGGCGCGGCGAGCGGAGGGAGGTCCCCGGAGCTGGAGCCCGCGCTCGCCGCGGAGGGAGCAGCGCGCGACCCAACCCCGGCGCCTCCCCGCCGGGTCCCCGGCCCCGCGCGCCACCGCGCAGAGGGGCGGCCGGACCGGGCCGCCAATCACCGCTCCCGCCGCCCCCCGACCGGCCCGAGCCCCGGCCCCGGCCCCGGCCGACGAGGGGGCGGGGGGCTCGCATTTAAAGATACACTCACCCGGGCCACCACGTCCGGATCGGCGTCCAGAGCGCGGCTCCCGGCCGGGAGGGGGCGGCTGGCCCCACCTTCCCGGCCCCGCTTCCTCCTTCCGCCCTCCCACCCGGCTCGGGGGGAAAGTTTGGGGCGGGGGAGACCGCCTGGGAAGCCAGTTCCTCTTCCCCTGGCCATTAATTCGGTTCGTTCTGGAAGGTACCCAAACCGACATCCAGCCTCCGGGCTGGAGGGAGAAGCCAGTGCTGCGGACGCCACACCCCCTCCCGGAGGCCGGCTCCCCGGCCGGGCTCCCCTCGCCCCTCTCAGCCTGTCCAGGCCCGGAGGGCGCTGGGTGCTGCTGTGCAACCCGATCGCGGCGGGTGCCCCTCTGGGCCTCCGCCATCCACGGAGCAGAATGTCCGCTCCACAGCGGGTTCCTCCCCAGCCCTGGAAACCCGCTGAAATGCACCCCTCAGCACCTGGGGGCGCAAAGGGGAAATCTGGCAAGAAACTTGGAAGGGAAGGGGGTCCGATCCCTCACCGCCCCCCAGGGGAACTTGGCCCGCCTTCCGCGCCGCGGGATGGTCCCTGCGCCGCGCCCCAGCCAGTCCCGCCCCGGGTCCAGCCGCCGCCGCGCCCGCCCCCCGCGCGCTCCCGTGGGCATCCACGTGCGCTCACTCTCCGCCACGGCTTCCTCTCCGGCGTCGGGCTTTGTTGTGGTCGGTGAGTCACTTCCTCCTTCCGCTTCGTGCCCGGGAAAGCCTTATTCCTCACCTGTCACTACCTGCCTCGCCCCCAGTCTGGACCAGAGCGGGATGGGATGGAGCCCAGGGTCGCCACAGTGAAGGCAGCCCAGGCCTCGCCTCCGCCCAAAGGCGGGCCGGAAAGCGCCGGGCTGGGAGTGGGGCGCTCAGGCCCCGCCGCCCCCCTGAGCCCCAAGAATAAGTAGACGAGAGAAGTGGCTATCATTTGTGGTGCTGCCAGGTCCCCAGCACCTGGGTCCCCCGTGCCCCCAGGATGATTTCACAAGGTAAGTGCCTTTCCTGCCCCTGTCCTAGTGGGTGAGGAAACGGGCCCGGGAGACTTGCCCTGGGCTCCAGGCCTCTTCCCTCCCTAAGGTGTGCGGGAGGAGGAGAACAGGGAACGCCCAGGAGCGTGAGAAGCTGATCTGACCTTCAGATCTAGGCTCAATCTGGCTCATGGTTTACCGGCCGTGTGGTTTAGAAAATGTGACATAAGCTCTTTGATCTCCAAGTTCCTCATCGGAAAGATGGTCTGTCCTCCCTCAAAGAGAGGCTGAGGAGCCAGGAAGCGGGGCGATGCCCTGGCCTACTGTATGTCACATTGCAGGCTCCATCCTTGGACGCGGTTCCCTCCCTTCTTCCTCAGACCTCACCCCCATAACCCACCCCTCCTGCCATCCGACACACACACACACACACACACACACACACACCCCCGGCTGATGACCCGCTATCCTGAGGATGCTGTGTTCTGCATAGCTCAGCCAGGACTGAGATAGGGCTGCACATACACACTAGCATGTGCAGCCCTATCTCACATACTCATGTACACATAATACCTACACATACATATACATACACACACTCACAGCTCCCCCTGCCCCACTGGCCAGCAGATGCTGGAGTACATGGCTGTCTATCTCTCTAGACTGAGCTCCTGGAGGACAGAACTCCGTCTCTGGTCCCCATAACAGTGCCTAGCACACCATCATTCACTCCTTCGTATCCACCAGGCAGCAGCAGGTGTTCTTGTTGACTCAAGCAGAAAAGCCCGGGGCAGAGATGTCCCAGGAGAGCCAACAATCACAGCCCTTCTGGCTCCACAGACAGCCTTCGGGCTCAGCTGGTAGGCCCCAGAAATAGAGGGCCACAGTGAAGCAAAGAAATCTACTCCGTGCCTGTGTGCAGAACCTAGGCAATAAGCCGGACCCCACAGCAGTTCACGAGCCATGCTCTCCACTAGTGTGTGCTCCCGTGATGTATCCAGCTCCCTCCCTCCCTCTCTCCTTTCCCTCCACCTTGTTTTTAGTAAAACTTTTTTTTAATCAGGAGGAGAAGGAAGGAAGGGAGGGAGGGAAGGAGGAAGGAAGGGAGGGAGGGAAGAATGAAGGGAAGGAAGGGAGAAATGGAGGCCTGGGGTCTTAGAGGTGTCTCAGAGACAAACACAGGCTGCATCCAGACCACAGTGTCCAGCCTCTTCAGCTCACCCCAGTCTGGAGGTTCTGCCAGGTCCTGTGTCCCTGGCTGCCTGCTGGCTATCGGGCTGGGGTGCCCCCAACAACAAGAAAGCCTTCAGGACCAGATTTGTGTCACCATGGCCTGAGAGCGGGAAGTCATATTGAGTGAGAGAAGAAAGAAGGGACACAGAGCAGCCTTAAGTGTACCCAGGAGAAGGCACTCTCCCCAGCCCCAGGCAGAGGGAGGAACAGCTGTGCCAAGTCTCTCTGCCCAAACTGTCACAGAAGCTCCCTGAGGCCCGGAAGCTCAGAGAAGAACCCAAAAGTCCCCGAGAAAGGAGCCATGGTCCCAGAACAGGACCTCCATCCACTCAGCCAGCACCCTACCAGCTTACCCACCCCCACCCCCATCATCCCACATACACAAGCACCCAAGATACCACCTTATTGTCTAAAGAGTGCCAGGGTCCTGTGTATAAAAGGGTGCTTGCATTGCTCGTGTGTGAACTCACGTTTGCAAAGATGTGAATAAGAGAGTGCATGTTTGTGCAAGTGTCCCATGGATGTGAGTGTGGATGTACCAATGAGCATGTGTGTATATGTGATGGTGCGCCTCACACACACAAACCAGCCTGCTATAGTCCAAAGTCAGGCTGCTGTGCAGAGGGGAGTTAATAACCCTGTTACTCAAGCTTCCAGAAGAATCGCTGTGGCCGCCCACAGCCCCCTCTGCCCAAGCAGACAAGGTGCTGGTGCTCCTGGGAGAGAGAAAATAAGCTGTAGGGAGCCCCCAGTTCCCTCGTGGCAGTGCTCAAGCTAAGAATTACTTCCTGACAGGCACACATGACTTGCTGGAAGGCAGAGGAGCTGGGTTCAAACCAGCAAAGATGAGACTTGACAGAAGATGAGAAACAGACCCTACTGTTCTCTCCTGCCCCTTGTTCCCCACCAAGCCCGCCCCAGCTGGGAACACTAGGTCCGAGGAATGGACAGTGTCAGGGCAGGGAGCCAGCCTGGCCTTGCTGCCCGAAGCCACGGCATTATGGAGAACTGGGGCCCACGTAGGCCCTCCAGGGTGGGCGTCTTGGAGCCTGCAGGCTGCCCCTGAGGCAGATGGTCTCTGAGCCTCAGGTGGGCAAGCCTGCTGCCCAAGTCCCCGCGCAGAGCCATGTCCATCTGCCCTGGCTGCCTCGGGTCCTGCTGTGGCTGTCCTTCCAGGGGTCCTTCCAGGCCCGCTGCCCAGTCCCCAGGACCCAGCACCCCTCGGTGTGCAGTCAGCTGCTTAAAGATATGGGCTTGGAGGAGAGCAGAGTAGCCCTCGATCTAGCCTCGGCAACTTAACCACTATGTGATCCCCCCCACCCCAAAAGCATGACGTTTCTCCCAGTCTCATTATCTTCTTGAGGAAATGTCACGCTTTTGGGGTGGGGGGGTCACATAGTGGTTAAGTTGCTGAGGTCCTGCCTCCTGGGAAGGTCTGGAGGATTAAAGGGGCCCTGGCCCTCAGCTGGCACGGCAACTCTTGTTGTTGTTACTATTGTTGCCACCTGAGCTCACACTCGGACCCGGCCCTCAACCTGCCAGGGCAGAGGGTTCTTGGAGGTGAGTTCAGGTTCCATCTCCTCCGGGTAGTTTTCCTGGCTCACAGGATCGGTCTGCGCTGGGACTCCTTCCCCCGTTGCCTCTGTGCAGGGGCCTCGGACCTGAGCACCCCTGCCCGGCACAGAATGTCTGTTCCGTAATTGGCATTATAATTAAAAACAAGATGATTCCTTTTATTGGTTGTGCCCTCGGGCCCAAGGATGACATCTGCCACCTCCCAAAGTCACACGTTGCTTTCAAACATGTTTGAACAAGAGTCAAAGTCAACAATACATTTTACATTGGACCATCAGGTGCACAGAGAAATAAATATGTGTGTGTTTTACACACACACACACACACACACGCACGCTTAGCCTTACTGTGTGTGATGCATCCTGATTCTGTCCTATTTCTTTTTGTTTTTGCTGATTGTGTTGCACAAAACTGATTTCACCTATGACCTGCAGTTTGAAAATGCTCCATGACGAGATTCCGGAGAGCAGGGGGACCACCCCTCCCATCCCCAGCACCTCTCAGTCCCTGACTCAGGGGTGCCCAGGAGATGTGGGAGGAGGGTGGTCCTGTTTCCAGAATAGCCCTCCGGTTCCAAAGGGAGAGTGCTCCATCAGAAGGGGGGGCAAAAGGGAGAAGGGCCCGGCTGGCATGGCTCAGTGGCTGAGCACCAACCTATGGACCGGGAGGTCACAGTTCAGTTGCCGGTCAGACACATACGTGGGTTGCAGACTCCATTCCCAGTGAGTTGTGCAGGAGGCAGCAAGTCAGTGATTCTCATCATTGATGTGTCTATCTTTCCCCCCCTCTTCCTTCCTCTCTGGCATCAATAAAAATAAAAAAGATTTTTTTTTTTTTTTTTAAGGGAGAAGGAATTCTGACTCATTCTTCATTCAACACATAGTTCATTCATTCATTCATCCGTCAGTCAGTCAACAAACATTAACAGAGCCCCTTCCATATTCCAGGGCAGGACACTGTCTTCCGGTCCCACAAGGCTGTCAGGGAGAGAGGGAGTGCCCCTGTTTCAGGGGGAGCTGCTTAAGTGTCCGAGTTCCAAGGAACATTCTTTTTTTCTTTTCTTTTTTTAAACATGATTTTTTTATTTTTTTTTAATATATTTTTTATTGATTTTGTACAGAGAGGAAGGGAGAGAGATAGAGAGTTAGAAACATCGATGAGAGTCATCAATCAGCTGCCTCTTGCACACCCCCTACTGGGGATATGCCCGCAACCAAGGTACATGCCCTTGACCGGAATCGAACCTGGGACCTTTCAGTCCCCAAGCCAACGCTCTATCCATTGAGTTGAACCCGGGACCTTTCAGTCCCCAAGCCAACGCTCTATCCATTGAGCCAAACCGGTTTCGGTCCAAGGGACATTCTTTAAGCACCTACTATGTGCCTGACCCTGGGCTCAGGGCCGAGCTGAGCAAGAACCCACCTGCCTAGGTGCTCACTGTCCTGTGGGAGAGGCAGAGAAGTAAACTGTTTTAGAGTGAGGTGTTTCCTGAGGGAGGGAGGGGCGGCAGGAAGTGAGACCAGGGTACTAGGGGCGTTATGGGTGACACTCAGCCTGACCTTCCAGGTGAGCTCAGGGTGCAAGTGGATGTCCCGTGGGGGACCCGCGACTCTAGCAATGCACAGTGACACGCTCCAGCTTTGGCACCAGACAGACCTGGGTTTTAATCCAGTTTTGTCACTTCTATCTGTGTGGCCTCAGGCCGGTCTCTGAGCCTGTTTTCACACCTACAAAATGGGGATAGTCATACCTACCTTGACAAACTTTTGAGATTACATGAACCCTTAACAAAATAGCTGTTGGACAGTTAGCTCAGTGCATAATAGCAGTTGTGGCTACTGTCGATCATCATGGGAAGAGCCCTCTCAGGCTTTGTCCCCCACCTCCCCCTCCTCTCTCCCCTCCCACCCCTAGCCAGCATTGCACGGTGCCTCCTTAGAACAGGCAGAGGATCCCCTGCCCCCACTGCTATCAGAAAGGAGCTCCGAGTGGCCTTCCACTGGGTCTCTGCAGAGTTCTAGGCCTGGACACTGGGGATAATGAGGCGGAGGGAGGGAGGAGCGGGGGCGGGGAGGGGGGGGGTCTGCCAGACCCTGCAGCAGGGACACCATCCATCCCTGACTAAGCAGGCTGTCACTCCTCTCCCTCCCACCCTGTCCCTTTAAATAACCTAGATCTGTTGCCCAGTTGTCTCCAAGCAACACCACTCAGGCTCCCAAGGATGTCTCACTCTGACAGAGCCTTTTATGCAGATGCTGCAGGGAGGTGGGGGCGGGGCAGGGGTCGAGGGAGCTGCAGAGGCCTTCATGTGGCAAGCTCCCTGGTCCCCGGGGACCGGTGGGCAGGGGGGCAGTGCTTTATTACCAGAAACATTCCGAGAGAGGTGGGGGGTGGAGCTAGGCTTACAGGGAAGGTCCCAGACTTCCTTGGAACACACAGGAGCCAGCCAAGTGACTTGGGAAGACTGCTGGCCCAGGCTCAGCCAGACTCACTGGCCCTCTGGTCTTTCTACCCCCGCCAGGTCACCCACCCTCTCTGAACTTCAAAGAACCTGGGGGCTAGCAGATGGCCTCAACGAGGAAAGGGACACTCGGACGCTCTGACAGTTTCCATCCAAATGACGAGCACACAGACTGTTGGCCTCAGCGACTGCATTTCTAGAAAATGAGCCCTAGACACATACTTGCAGAGGCACAACGTGACAAACACACAAGGTGATTCCTGGTTTCCAGCGGTGAGAGATGGATTCGACGGTGTGATTTATCAAATCTACAGTTCCAGGCGCAGGGCTCCCAAACCCCCTAGGAATTTCCCAGGTGCTGAGAGCAACAGTGGTGCCTTTTGCTATGCTAATGAAGTGACTTGCTGAGAGGAGCCAGCCCAGTGGTTAGAGGATTGGAATGTTCAGTCCCACCCACCCCCAACCCCCACCCCCGATTTCCAGAGAGGGGAGCGGGGCTGGAGGTTGAATCAATAGCCAATGATTGACTTAGTTCATCGTGAGTAGGTAAAGAAGCTCCCATAAACCCCAAAACAACAGCTGGGTTCAGAACTTCTATGTTGGGAAAGCAGAAAGCCCACCAAGCCGGCCCCAAGCCCCAGGAGGACGAGCTCCTGCATGCGGACCTCGCCCTGCGTGTCTCTCCATCCGGCTGTGGGTTCCCGTTTACATCGGTAATCTAGAGCCAATGGGTTTTCCTGGCTTCTGGGAGCAGTTCTAGCAAAGTCATCTGATTTGTAGCTGGCCGGCCCGTCAGAAGTACAGGCATCGACCTGGGCTTGTGATTGGCATGTAAAGTGGGGGTGGTCTTGAGGGACTGAGCCCTGTGCCTGTGGGATCTGACTCTGGCTCTGGGAGGTGGGAGGTGGTGTCTACAGGGAGTTGAGTTTTCGGACCCCCTCCTGGTATTGAGACTTGTTCGTTGGTGTGAGGAAGTCTCCACACACAGGCTGGAATTGGAGCTGGGAACTCGGTTTCTTTTTCCTTTTATTTTTCAATTACAGTTTACATTCAATATTATTTTGTATTGGTTTCAGATGTACAGAATCGTGGTTAGAAAATCATATACCTTAACAAGTGTTCCCGGATATGTCCAGTACCCACCTGCTGCCACACATAGTTATACAATATTATTGACTACATCCCCTCTGCTGTCCTGCACATCCTCATGGCTATTGTGTAATTGCCCATCTGTGCTTCTTAATCCCTTCCCCCCTTTCACCCAGCCCCCAATCTCCCTTCTCTCTGGCAACCACCAGTCAAATCTCTGTGTCTATGAGTCTGTTTCAATTTTGTCTGTTCATTTATTTTGTTCTTTAGATTCCACATATAAGTGAAATCATATGGTATTTGTCTTTCTCTGATTAACTTATTTCACGGAGCTTAATACCCTCTAGGTCCATCCATGCTCTCCCAATGGTAAGATTTCATTCTTTTTATGGATATATATATATATAGACATATATATATATATATATATATATATATATATATATATATGGCAGGTTTTTTTTATCCATTTCTCTATTGATGGGCAGTTGGGTTGCTACCATATCTTGGCTATTGTAAATAATGCTGCAAATGGACATAGGGGTGCATATATTCTTTTGAATTAGTGTTTTGGGTTTGTTTGGGTAAATACCCAGAAATAGCATCACTGGATCATAAGGCAGTTCCATTTTTCATCTTTTGAGGAACCTCCATATTGTTTTCCTTAGTAGCTGCACCAATCTGCATTCCCATCAGCAGTGCATGAGGGCGGGAACCGTTTTCAATTGGCAACAACTGAAAGATCTGTCAGTGGAGAGATGGTTGGCCAGATAAGCTATGAAACACCCAGAAACTAGAAATACCATGCGACTATTTTACAGCACGAGGAAATGAACTGGAGAGCTGGACAGGGACAAGGACTGTCAGGGCAGTGCCATCCACTGGCCTCTAGGGAAATGGATTAGCGATGGACTCTTGTCCAGTGACACCCAACAATGAAGGGGTGCACAGAGAGCATGAAAACACAGTGTCCTGGGGTAAAAGTCATCAGTAGAGCTAGGTTAGCCATATACTGGCACCGAGGTCCAGCAGCAACACTGTACACAAAAAAGTATCATCGTTTTTTAATTTTTTAATTTTTTTTTAATATATTTTATTGATTTTTGTACAGAGAGGAAGGGAGAGAGAGAGAGAGTTAGAAACATCAATGAGAGAGAGTCATCCATCAGCTGCTTCTTGCACACCCCCTACTGGGGATATGCCCGCAACCAAGGCACATGCCCTTGACAGGAATCGAACCCGGGGCCCTTCAGTCCCCAAGCCGACGCTCTATCCATTGAGCCAAACCGGTCCCAGCAGTTTTTTTAAATGAGGATGTGTACAATATGGGCAAGTGTTTCTCAAACACATGCCATGGTGTCTATAAGAAAAAGAAAGGAGATGAAGGCAAAATAAAACAAAGAGAAAAACACTAGAGAAAGGCCTCTCATATATTGATGATAAGGATGATAAAGATGTGCTATGGATTAAGAAAAATGATTTACTCAGCTCTGCAGCTGAGGAAAAAAGGGAGGGAGGGAGAAGAGGAGCCGGGAGAGGAGATTTCAGGACAGGATCTCTAAACTTCTCCCCCTTTAGGAGCTGTGAAAGGGAGTATCTATGTATTTTACACACACACCACAGTGACTGTCTCTGAAGGACATGAAGAGACCAGGAGCGTTAGTTGTCTCCAGGGAGTGAGGTGGCTGGGGCTCAGGCAGAGGGAAACTTTTCACTGTGTCCCTTCTTGTGCGTTTGAATTTGTTTCCGATGGATATGTTATCTACTTCTCAGTAATGAACTTGTGTTCACAGGCCAGTCTCTAGAAGGCCATGGAAGATACTGGGAACAGGACCGGGGAGGGCAGCCAGCTTGCTTCCCACTCACGATCCTTCTGCACAGTGGGGTTTGTTACCCTGGGCATCTGTGGCACATTCTGTCTGCCCAGGGACAGAAGTCTTCCCAAGGGAGACTTCCCTGAGGAACTGCTGGGTGTTAGGATGTCCTTACTCCTCCCAACCTGGACCTGACATTCACTTCCCGTCACTCTCCTCAGTCCCAGCTGGCCCTGTTCCCCCAGCCATGGGACCACCAGGGTACCTGTATGTGTGTACCACTCTCTTTCAAATATTTGAGAAATGCTATCTCATACCCCCCACCCCCACCCCCCAAGGCCTCTCCAGCTCAATATCCCCAGGGCTTTCAAAGGCCTGTGGGAACCTCCAGGACCAACACAGGCTTTCACTATTATTCTGCCAGCAGACATCCCGGGGGTCCTTTTCCCAGGGGAGTCAAGGAGAGAATGAAGGCCTTTTCTCTCTCCTCACTCAGCACCACTACCCCCCAGGAAGCTGGTCCTTTGCTCTGACTTCACACCTAGCTGACATCTGACAATTAGAAAGCTGTAGACAAGTCTCCTAAGACCTGCCCTCCCCCCTCATCCCACTCACCTCCAAGCTTGTCATCCCCTCTACTTCACATCTCTGAAGGGGGTTCAGCAAGCTGGTGCTGACAGGAGACAGTGAAGCCTCGAAAATGCCCCCTGTTTTGTAGGGAGACAGGGAAAGGCCAGGGTGGGGTGTCAGGAAGGAAGCACATCCCTGTGCGGGGGATCAGAAAGGCTCAAGGGGTCTTGGAGGTGAGCATGCTCATTCTCCTGCTCAGGGGTCCTGGTTTTGAGACAGGCCAGGACAAGTGGGACAGGGAAACTGAGGCAGGCAGCTGACCAAACTGACAGAGCAATTTATAGCAGAGGCAGAAGGCCACTGCCCTAGAGAACACCTAGGCCTCAGTTGTATTTCAGCTCCAGGCCCAGAGAGAACAGCAGCAAAACCAGGTGAGCAACACCAGGACCAGCTGCAGGGACTGAGCAAGCCCGGCCCTGGCGCCGACCAATCAGTAGAGACAACAGCTGACCACCCCCTGAGACCTCCCCTAAGATTCAATAATAATAACTGATTTGTGAGATTCTTTTGAGGATTATAGCAAATGACATAGTTAGTACCCATGGAGGGCCTTAAATGCAATAGGTGCTCAAAAATATTCTCTCTTCTTTTCCTTTTGCTTCACAGTGTCCCCCCTCAGGCCCTGATGGCTTGGGTTACTGGAAGGTAAGTCCATTCCCTTCTCTGGGCCTGTTTCCCCACCGATTAAATGAAAGGATAGGGCTAGCTGACCCTCCACTAGCATACATGACATAGTAGTGCATATGTACTTCATGAGGCAGGATACAGGCCCTGGACAAGGGTGTTCTTAGCTGCATGACTCAGAACAGCCAGAAGCTTGGAGATAACTCAAATGTCCACCAAGAGAAGAGTGGACAAAGGAATTGTGGTGTGGTGCCACAATGGAACACATCCCAGCAACTAAAATGCGTGAGCTACCGATACAGGCAAGGCCGTGGATAAATATCACAGACTGATCAGTGGGAAAAGCCAGATGCAAATCAGAACATAGGATAAGATTCCATCATTTGGGTGAAGTCCTAGGACAGGCCAAACTATCCTGTGATGATCAAGGTCACAGGAGTGGTCACCGCTGGGTGAGGGAACCTGCTGGGTGCTGGGGATGGTCTATATCTTAACTGGGTAGAGTTACTCGGACATATACACTGAGTGGCCAGATTATTATGATCTCTGAACACATAATAATCTGGCCTCTCTCTCTCTCTCACTAATATATATTAGTGGCCTGGAGCATGAATTCGTGCATGGGTGGGGTCTGGCCGGCCTGGCCAGAGGGAGGGGACATGAGTGATTGGTAGGCCTGCCTGCTGGTCAAACTCCTGGTCGAGGGGACAAATTGCATATTAGCCTTTTATTATATAGGATATAGACTGAGTGGCCAGATTATTATGCCTTCAGAGATCATAATAATAATCCGGCCACTCAGTGTATATATATATATATATATATATATATATATATATAGATAGATAGATATATAGATATATATATCTGTGAGAATTCATCAAGTTGTGACCTTAAGATTCGTGCACTTTGCTATATGTATCAGAGTCCCCTTCACCCACTATGTTCCAACCCAACTCCTTTCAGTTCTTCCAACTGGCCAACTGGGGTCCCTCCTCAGCATCCTTGCTCTTGCTGGTCCCTCTTCCTAGAACGCTTTTTCCTTTTTGCTCAAATGTCACCTCCTTGGAGAGGCCTTCCTGGCCACCCCCACAGGACACAGCCACCCCTTCTCGCTATTGCATCACCCTGGTATAATTCTCAGCACAGCACTCATCATTATCTGATGCTGTCTTTGCTCAGTTTGCTTGTCTGTTTATTGTCTTTCTCCCCTACTGGGATGTCAGCTTGTGAAAGCAGGAACGTGTCTGTCTAGGTTGAAATCTTGGCTGTACCTAGAGCTATGACTGACATACAGTAGGTAGCAAATAATATATTTGTGGGTGAATAAGCCATCTCTAGAGCAGATGAGATTATATCTCAAAGCTTTACTCTCTTGAAGGTGGTGAGAGGGAACTCCCTTTTATTTATTCAATCACCCCATAATCAGGCAAGGCCTACTATGTGCTGAGCACAACCTTGAGAGGTTCACCGTGGGCAGAGGAGAAAGGCTCATGCCAGATTTTTCTAACAGTGTGAGGACTAGGCAAAAGGGGCATGTGCCGAGGCTGGGGGAACACCCAGAAGTGAGTGGCTGGCTCAGCCTCCCCGTTCCTCGGGCAGGGAGATTGCATTTGGCCCCCGGTGTGGCCACAGCCCCAAGCCAGCTGAATGTCTGGGCGGCAGAAGGCCCTGGGCCTTGGCAGGAAGCCACCCCCTTCTAAAAAGCCAGAGAGCTCAGCCAAGAGCAACCACTGTTCCCGCTTGCAGGCCTGGTCACCTGCTGCCATGGAAACCTGTCCTGCCAAGACAGTGGCACCGAGTGCAGGAAACGCAGCGCCAGGAAGGGGACAGGGCCTGTGCCAGACTCCCCTGTCCTGGTGAGGGAGGCACCTTGCCTGCCTGAGCGGCAGCTGAGTGAGTGTGTGTTGTTCCTGCAGTTTTTCTCTGAGTGTGCATGTGCACACCACACTAAGCCAAGCAACGGTGGATGTCTCTCCCACATCTGGGGTTGAGGGTTCCGGAGGGTTAAGAATTGTTCAGTAACAGAAGCTCTCCTTCACTGACCATTTACTACACGCCAGGTACGATTCTAAATGTATTTCCTCTTTCCAGTCTCATAACAACCCTAGCAGGCAGGCACTGCTCTCGCCTGTACAGAGGAGAACAATGAGGCGCAGTTGGTTGAGTCACTTGCCCAAAGCCTCACAACCAGTAAGCAATAGCGCCAGGATTAGAACCTGAGCCGTCGGGCTCCAAACTCTCAACACTAACCAGAAGGACAGCCTCTCCCCAGAACGGAGTCATTTCATTTTCCCACTCGTTACTCAGTTCTGAACTCTGAACAGGCACCAAGGAAAAAAGAAATGGATTAGATCTGGTCTCTGGTTTCAAGTGGCCACTACTAGCCCTTGCAGGCAATGCTGGTAAACATAACCATGATGCAGAACCACGCGTTTCAACCGAGAGAACTACAGTCAGCCCAGTGGGACAGGGGGACAAAGAGGCCAGCCTGGCTCCGCCCTGCCCTTCAGATCTCCAAAGGGGGCTCTGGGATGGAGGTGGGCGCTGTCCTGGTCTCAGAGGATGGATGAAGTTCTGCCCTGGGGGTCCACCTGCTGGACAGATGCAGGAGGACAGCTCTTCCTACCGCAGGTATTTCCTGGGCGCCCCCTCGGTGCTAAGTAAGGGCAGGAATACAGGGCAACACGGGAGGGAATTGCTAACCCCGGCAGCCCTTAGAGTCTGGTGGAGGAGGCAGACACGAACCAATAGCTCACAAGTGAAGATGTGACCATGGCTGAGGATCCGGGCCCTGAAGGAAAAGTAGAGGGTGCTCTGAGGGTGGGTGAAAGCAGGTCATCTGTAGACGGGCTGGTGCGGGACCCTCCTCTCCAAGGAGGTCAGACTTGAGTGAAGATTAGAGGCTGCACAGGGGTTTGCCAGGCAGAGTGGGGGAAAGGGCATGCCAGGCAGAGGGGATGGTGAGGACAAAGGCCGGAAGTGGAAACAAGCTCACCAAGTCTCAGGAACGGAAAGACGGCTGTTGTACCTGGACTGGACGGCCCTGAGGCCAGGCCCGGGCTTCCGGAGCCTGCGCTCAACCCTAAAGGCAAAGGAGGCGCTGAGGCCTTCACTGGGGGAAGTGCTGCCAGCCCACCGAGGGCAACAGCTCCTGTGGGAGCGGGCATGGGGAGGGGAGCGAGGTGGAGGCAGGGAGACCAGC
The DNA here is from genome assembly GCA_036971965.1 of Nyctalus aviator. Taxonomy (NCBI): domain Eukaryota; kingdom Metazoa; phylum Chordata; class Mammalia; order Chiroptera; family Vespertilionidae; genus Nyctalus; species Nyctalus aviator. The sequence continues at coordinate 37,217,045 of CM072933.1, read as the reverse complement.
CAGGAGGCCCCTGTAGTTGTCTAGGAGAGACCATGGTGGCTGGGAACCCAGGAGGTGGAGAGGAGCAGATGTGTTCCAGAGAACGACTTTGGAAGCAGAATCTGTTGGGGTGTTGGGGGAAGAAACCAGGTCAGGTTGGTGTAATTAGGCAGAAGGAGGAGCTTTCGTAAAGTGGGAGCACTGAGCAAGGAACACATAAAGAGCTCAGTCTGGGGGCAGGAGGAGTTCAAGATGCCCAAGAGGGAGCACAAGGAGATGCAGGGGGGGAGGGCGGTGTCAGGGGGGTGTCCTGCAGTATAACTTCATCTTCCATCCCCAGGATCCGAGGAATTGTCTTGGATAGAGAAAGGCAGGCACCCTTTGGAAGCCTCCGGGAGTTGAGACTCAGTGGGAGGGGGAGGGAGGGAAAGATGACAGAGCAGGAGTGGGGCACAGGGGAGGGGGGAGGAGGCTGAGGGAACAGAGCACAGAGCAGGAGCTGCCAGGGAGGTTGGGGGGAAGCTTGGTGGCTCAGAAGCCAAGAGGAAGGGGAGCGTTGAAACTGTGTCAAAGGCTGGTGTGAGGTCAGTTAGGGCCGGAACCAGCTTGGCAGCTTGGAGTGTCCCACAGCCCAAGCCGGGGCAGGTCCACAGTGAGCTGGGGCGGGAGGACTGCTGGCGGCGGAGTGACTGAGAGTCAGGGAGTGTGGGGAGGCATCACCAGGGGCAGTTTGGCTGCGAGGAGATGCTGCAGCCAGAAGGGGGTGGGGGATTGCTGTGGATACAGGTACCAGGGCCCCGTGGTGTGCCTGGATGGGGAGAGCGGACGTGGGGAGGGATGGGAAACACGGGCAGGGCTATGGGGCCTGGCAGCTTTCCAGGGCCTGTCAGCTTTCTTCTGTTCCCTCCACTTTCACCCTGGTGTCTGCAGTCAACCCTGTAATAACACTCTCACGAGGGAAACTGAGCCCCAGAGAGGAGAGCGGGGCGGAGGTCACACAAGAGCTCTGCCCAGGCTGTCTCCCCATGGCAGGCAAAGGGCGGTGTGTGTGTGTGTGTGTGTGTGTGTGCGCGCGTGCGTGCCAGGCTGTCGGGAGTCTCCAGAAGCCAAGAACCCTGCTGAGGTCATGTGGGCCCCTTGACCTGGTCTAGATGCCCTTCTCTCCCTGCCAGGCCTACCCATGCGTTCCCCACCAGCACCCACCCTAGGCTGTGGTGGGGCACAGCGGGCAGGCCAGCCCTCAGGACCTGAGCCTCACTGGGGGACAGGGCTTTAATTTTTTTAAATACATTTTTATTGATTATAGAAAGGAAGGAAGAGGGAGAGAGAGAGATGCAAACATCCATGATGAGAGAGAGTCATTGATCGTCTGCCTCCTGCACGCCTCCCACTGGGGATTGAGCCTGCAACCCGGGCATGTGCCCTTGACCAGAATCGAACCTGGGACCCTTCAGTCCACAGGCCGATGCTCTCTTCACCGAGCCAAACCGGCTAGGGCGGGACAGGGCTTTTAAAGGGAAAAATACAAAAATATACAAATGCTAGTAGGAGTTCGGGCTGGGGCCTCGGAAGTGTCTGAACGGAACCCCATGTTCATTAGCCTCAGGTAACTCGGGCTGCGGTTGTCATGGCATCGCCGTGGGCGCCCACCTGTAGAGCTGGAGCAGGGTGTGAGATAGCTGTGGGACGCGTGTATGGCCCCTCTGGCCCTGGGTGCGCTCTGACACACCGGCAGGCCATTGCAGGCTGGCTCCCTGGGGTAAGGAGAAAGGAACTCTGCTCTCCCTGAGCCCAGGGGCCCTGGATCCACAAAGCACCTTTGAGGACAAAAAGGCGGCAGTGGGTGCGTGACCCACCCCAGAGCCAGCCCAACACCCCTGGGGCAGGGGAAGGGCAGTAAAGGGGAAGGGGGTGCCCTGGAGATGGCCCTGAACTAGAACTTCATCCTCCACCCCCCACAGTCCACACAGGCCACCCCTCCCCACCAGCAGCAGGAGAACTAGGTTATTGCACAGAGTCCCCGAGGAGACAGGATGGAAAGGAGGGGGACACATCCACCCGACCACCGCGAGGGCTCCCCCTTGTTGTGCCCGGGTTCGCGTCCGGGACCAGTGGTGGGACCGCTGGGCCAGGGAGCTGCGCGGCAAACACGTCGGACACCGCCACAGTGCGCTCAGGCTGCCGGGGCGGGGGCGACCCGCCGCGCTGGATCTGGGACCACGACCCCCTTCCCCCGCGCCGGCCCGGGGACACTCACCGCCTCTCCCGGCGCGGTCCTCCCCGGCCGGTCCCCCACCACCACCACCACCACCGCCGCAGGCTGCGCTGCCAGCTGGGCGGGCTGAGTCCCTGGTCGCGGTCCGCGCTTTCCCACGGGGGCAGGCGCCGGGGCCAGGCCAGGGAGGGCCCTGCACAATTGCCCGGCGGCGAGCTCACCTCCCAGCAGCTGGACTCCTGCCACTCTGCAGCCTCCCCATGGTCCTGCTGTGCCTCCCGCCACTCTGCAAGCCCCCTCTCCCCCCATAAGCCGGCTGTGCCTGCCGGAGAACACCGGGAGCGGCAGGCAGGGCTGGGCACCGTCCCCCTTCCTCCTTTCCCACTCCGTCCAGTTAAGATCCTTCTCCACAGCCAAGGGCAGGCAGAAGGCACGCCTTTAACTCCAAGTCCAGCGCTCCTTTCCTTTGCCTCTGCCACCTGCAAGGTGACAACCAGCCTTCCTGAGGCAAGCCAGCTCTGGGATCGGAAAGCGCCCTTTCGCCTCCTCATTAACACCTGTGGTTCCAGGGCCCTGAGCCAGGGTCCAGAGGAGACTTCTGCCTCCGGAAACTCATGGTCCGGGAGGAGGTGGGTGATGGGCATGCAGGAGCCCTGAGAGAGGGGCCCTTTGGTTTGATTGGGCTGGAGAAATCCAGGCTGGCTTCCTGCCCACCCACCCCCCACCCCCGCAACCACAAGCCTCACTGGCACTAACTTAAACCAACACCCTCCCCCTCTCTGCCTGGGGGAGTTTCCTCAGCGGGGCTCCCACGGAACTCCCCCTCTAAGTCTGTCCTTCTCAGGGCAGCTCACGACCTGAGGCAGGTACAGCAGAAAAAGGGTCCTGTGACCTTAGATCTTACTGTGGGACAGGAGCGCGGTTCTGAGGGATGCAGTCCAAGGGGGGACGGAAAAGGGGAACTGAGGGAGGGGGTGGGAGTGGGGAGGGCGAGGTGCTGGCAGCCAGGAGTAGGCTGGGAAGGGGGTTGGGCTGGGGTCTCCCCTGAGAGGGACGTTAATGTGGTCCAGACTGAAGCTGGGGGTGCAGGGCCTCCTTCAGACCTCATGGCCCTTGTCCTCTGGCTCTGAAACAGCCGAGGGGGTTGTCAGAGGGGTGTCAGTTGTCAGGGGAGGTGATGGGAGCAAGAGATGGGGGAAGGATGATTGATGTGTGCCCTGACCAGTGTGGCTCAGTTGGTTGAGCATAATTCTATGCATGGAGAGGTCTCGGGGTTTAATTCCTGGTCAGGGCACATATCCTGGGTGGCTGCGGGCTTGATCCCCAGTGGGAAGTATATGGAACGCCAATCCATATATCTCTCTCATCTCTCTCTATCTATCTATCTATCTCTATCTCTATCTCTTCATCTGCCATTCTCTCTCTCTAAAATCAACAAAAACAGCCGGGACCGGTTTGTCTCAATGGATAGAGCGTCGGCTTAGGGACTGAAGGGTCCCGGGTTCGATTCCGGTCAAGGGCATGTACCTTGGTTGCGGGCATATCCCCAGTAGGGGGTGTGCAAGAGGCAGCTGATGGATGACTCTCTCTCATCGATGTTTCTGGCTCTCTATCTCTCTCCTTTCCTCTCTGTACAAAATCAATAAAATATATTTTTAAAAAATTAAAAAATTAAAAAAAATAATAAATAAAATCAACAAAAACAGCTCTAGCGATTTTTCTCAGTGGATAGAGCATCAGCCTGCAGACCAAAGGGTCCCAGGTTCAATTCCAGAGCATGTACCTTGGTGGCAGGCTCCTTTCCGGCCCAGGCCCTGGTCAGGGCTCCTACAGGAGGCAGCCAATTGATGTGTTTCTCTCATATCGATGTTTCTCTCTCTTTCCCTCTCTCTCCCACTCTCCCAAAAATCAATGGGAAAATATCCTTGGGTGAGGATTAATGCTTCCCCCCTACCCCCAATAAAAACAATTTTTCCAAAATAAAATACTTTAAAAGAGAGTGATTGGTATATGAGGGAATGGATGCGAAAGCCATAGGATATGGGGGAGGGGGGGGAGACACACGATTTGTGATTTTATAACATGTTGAATCATAAGGACATTATCTCAGCATGGGATTACCCAGTCCCTGTTCCCCAAAAATGTGAGCATGATAAGTGGGAAAACAGGTACAGTGCTGCTTCCTGAACCTGGAGGTTGCCCTCACACCAGAGTCTGAAGAGGAGACCAGATTGCCCTGGGGTCTTCTTAGCTGCTTGTCCCTTCCTGAAAGATAGGATGGAGAAGGAGGGTTAGAGTCAAAAGAGACCTGGGCCCCAATTCTAGCCCAGCTGCTAGACCCTGTGCATAGCATTTATGCACTTCAGGCCTCAGTTTTCTCATCAGTAAAATGGGGACAATTATACCTATCGAATACGATGTGAAAGGAGCTTCTTAGAGTGGTGCATGAGGCATGTGTCCAAAGCACTCGGCATTATGCCTGGCATAAAATTGGTATCAGCTGGCCTCCAACATGTTTTTTCCATCTCTGAAATGGACACACATGTGACACAGCCCCCACCCCTAATCCCCATGTGTCCATGGGTTTTCTTAGCAGCCATAGAATGAAAGGCTGTATGGGTGGGAATGTATTCAAGCAGCTCCCATGAAATTATCTGCCCCCAGAAGACGCTTCGTGCCCCGTTGGGTCTCTGGTTAATCATATTAGCTTTTTAGGGCTTCCCGCATACCCACCGGGTATGTGCATCTCCCTCATCCCCACCCCCACTCCCACCCCAGCTGTCTTTGAAGTCCAGTCCCTTTGATATGAGTGGGGAGGGGGCGAACCAGCCTGGGCTCCTGCCAACCCTACCAGTCAGTGGCTAACAGGGCACAGGGCTTGAGGAGTTTGGAGATATAAGCACCACCCATCCTGCCTGAGTCACCCCACGGGCAGGCTCTGGAGTCAGAGTCCCTGAGTCCAAATCTCAGCATTGCTGTTAACTGACTGTATGACCCTGAGCACGTCACCAGCCTCTCGGTGACATCGCATCCTAGAAGCCAACAGAAGCACCTACCTCATGGGTTTGTGGAAAGCTAGAGAGAGGGGGGGAAACGAGAACAGACACCCTGGAAGGGCAGGGACTTCGGGGTCCCCCTCCAGCCCACCGAATCTATAGACCTCTAAGACGTGGGTGTCCCAGAGGCCTTACTGCACTTGTAGAAGTATATTCTGTTAAGTTTGCTTCTGTCTCACAAGAATAAATGCTACGCACTTACAAATATCAAAGTTTAATTATCTAAATTTCTTGAATGCTTATGAGTTTTATGAATGTTGAATAATTTTTATATCTTTATAAGTTTATTCTACTTACATTCATTTTTTACAATCTGACACGTAACAACTGTCCCAGGCTCAGCTGGATCATCAAACTCCAGCTCAGTTTCAGCATTGGTGACTCTCAGCGGAGGAAGACGGGAGGCAAGAGGTGGGGGACAGGGTTGGCTGGCGGGGCTGTGGGAATCTCTGCGGAGCTTCTGGGGTGGGAGGAGAGGGCATCCTCCTGGTGGTCTGTCTCTTTGTTTGTTTCCCAGGCCAGGCTGAGCTGTCACCTCCTGACCCTGTGGGAAGCACAAGTCGGGCCTGGGCTCCACCCGGGAGGGGCCGAGCAGGGCCATCTGACCACAGGAGCTGGAGAGGGCATGAGATCCAGTCAGACAAGGCCCTACCAGCTGTACCATCTCAGGCCAGTCACTCCCTCCAAGGTGATGCCCACCCTGCTCAGGTCACACAGCCCCTGCAAGGATCAGGAGAGAGAAGGGAGGTGGCAGGGCAGCATAAGCAAAGTGCACAGAAGGCTCAATAACATGAATTGTGTTCATAAGTAGCCAGGAGCACTTGGAAAAGGTTCTCTGTTGATGTCACCAGCATGCCAACACCAGCATGCCAACACAGGTGTACTGAGCACTTATTAAGCACCTACTGTGTACCCATGTGCCCAGCAGAGTGAAGTGGAGAACTTGAAAATGCAGGAAGCTGGTGACTTGCAGGGTCTGCATCCTTTTGGTGGCCACCGGATCAAGAAGCTTGTCCTTGCCTTCTTACCTCTGTGGCTCTACCCCCTCCCGAACCCCTAGGACCCCCGAGTCCAGGGACAGGGTTAAATGTATTTATTCATTCAACAAATATGTACTGCAGACATGTATCAAAAACTGTGCTAAGCACCCGGGGTTCAGTGGTAAAGGAGCAGACAGAGGATCTGGCTTATAGCCCAGTGCTGAGGAAGGGGAACAGACCAAAAATAAACAATTATACTAAACAAAACAAGTAACATCCGACCGTGGGAGTGCCGTGGGTGATGTGACGGAGTGCAGGCATCGGTGTGGCTGGGGAAGTGGGGAAAGGGGTCTCTGTGCAGGGAGGTGATAAATGACTGTGTGGGGACAAGGGCATGTCAGTCTGGGTTCCAAAGGCAGAATGACTCAGGGTCCATCACAGTTTTGCCACTTGCTAGGAGCTCCATCTTGGGCAAGCTGCTTAACCCCTCGAGCCTCAGTTTCCTCACCTGTAAAATGGGAGTAAATATACAATCTGCTTCATAGGATTGATAGGAGGAGTGCATTAGATAAAGCAAGAACATTATGGTAAGCACTTACTAAGTAATAGATTATTTCTATTTCATCCAGCCTGGGCCAAGTACCCACAATCCATGGGGCTAGTCCCCATGGAGAAGGACAACGGGGTGGACCCAACCCAAACATCCCCCAGGGTGGGTTTCCAAACAGTCCCGAGCATCTTTCTCTCACAGGTAGCAGGGCCTCAAACTCATCTGTCTTTAGCCAGGCACAGGGGCACAATATGTTAAGGATCGGTGGGGACACTTCAGAGAACAGACCCTGCCTACAGGAACAGCTACTACTCAGCCATGGGGACCGTTTGCCATGTTGAAATGGGAGCCTAGACCTCTCCATTTCTCAAACGATAAAGGGGGGGCTGTTTTATGCAAAATCTTAAGCATTTTCAGTATTGGCAACTTAACTAAACACGTGTCCAAGTACTGCTGGGGCCTGGTTCTGCAGCCTCCACTTACCAAGGCCGGCACTCGGATGGAGCCCAGCAGCAGGCCTGCGGGTGGAAAACTCCTAGGGGCTCAAGGACCTCCGCCGATCCACAGAGAGTGGCTGGGACCAGATCCACAGAGAGTGGCTGGGACCAGATCCACAGAGAGTGGCTGGGACCAGATCCACAGAGAATGGATGGGACCAGATCCACAGAGAGTGGCTGGGACCAGATCCACAGAGAATGGATGGGACCAGATCCACAGAGAGTGGCTGGGACCAGATCCACAGAGAATGGATGGGACCAGATCCACAGAGAATGGATGGGACCAGATCCACAGAGAATGGATGGGACCAGATCCACAGAGAATGGATGGGACCAGATCCACAGAGAATGGATGGGGCCAGATCCACAGAGAATGGCTGGGACCAGATCCACAGAGAGTGGCTGGGACCAGATCCACAGAGAGTGGCTGGGACCAGATCCACAGAGAATGGATGGGACCAGATCCACAGAGAGTGGCTGGGACCAGATCCACAGAGAATGGATGGGACCAGATCCACAGAGAGTGACTGGGACCAGATCCACAGAGAGTGACTGGGACCAGATCCACAGAGAATGGATGGGACCAGATCCACAGAGAATGGATGGGACCAGATCCACAGAGAGTGACTGGGACCAGATCCACAGAGAGTGACTGGGACCAGATCCACAGAGAATGGATGGGACCAGATCCACAGAGAGTGACTGGGACCAGATCCACAGAGAATGGATGGGACCAGATCCACAGAGAGTGACTGGGACCAGATCCACAGAGAGTAGTTGGGACCAGATCCACAGAGAATGGATGGGACCAGATCCACAGAGAGTGCTGGGACCAGATCCACAGAGAGTGACTGGGACCAGATCCACAGAGAATGGATGGGACCAGATCCACAGAGAATGGATGGGACCAGATCCACAGAGAATGGATGGGACCAGATCCACAGAGAATGGATGGGACCAGATCCACAGAGAATGGATGGGACCAGATCCACAGAGAGTGACTGGGACCAGATCCACAGAGAGTGACTGGGACCAGATCCACAGAGAGTGACTGGGACCAGATCCACAGAGAATGGATGGGACCAGATCCACAGAGAATGGATGGGACCAGATCCACAGAGAATGGATGGGACCAGATCCACAGAGAGTGGCTGAGACCAGATCCACAGAGAATGGCTGGGGCCAGATCCACAGAGAGTGGCTGGGGCCAGATCCACAGAGAGTGGCTGGGACCAGATCCACAGAGAGTGACTGGGACTAGATCCACAGAGAATGGATGGGACCAGATCCACAGAGAGTGGCTGGGGCCAGATCCACAGAGAGTGACTGGGGCCAGATCCACAGAGAATGGCTGGGGCCAGAGCCTGAATGGGGAGGGGAGAAGCGGAGGCAGATCACATGAGGAAGCTTCATGGAAGAGGAGACCCTTGAGCTGGACTGTGTGAATGAAGAGGGGGCAGAATCATTCTGGGCAAAGGAAGAACAACTTTGAACTTTGGGGAAGGGTAGGTGTCTCCATGGGGCTAGAGTACATTTGGGGACAATGGGATTGTAAGGGGAGGAGGGTTGTAGATCACAGAGAGAGTGCGCCCAGCCTAGCCAGTACCTCTCAGGTCTGAGTCGGCCTCCCTGACTCACAGCAGGCGATGGTCAGGAATGAACCAGGGGCTTGGGGGTTGGAGAGGAGCAAGTCAGGAGTAGTCCCTGCCTCTGGGGAGCTACAGTCTGATGGTGGCCACTGAAGACAGTTTGGGCAAATACTCTACCACATCGCTGGGGAGCTAGTGATAGGTGTGTAGAAGAGACGACTTTAAGCTGTCTTGATAGGTGTGTAGGGGTTTCCCCGAGGGATAAAGCGGAACCGGCAGGAGGCTGCATGCAGCAGAAGAGGCGTGTGAAATGCGCAGGTGTGTTGGGAGCCTGCTTCAGGAATATGGAGTTCGTTCAATCACTTGGCAAACACTTGGGTTCCTGTGTGCCAGGGGCTGTGCTAGGCACTGGAGGGCGCAATGAAGCAGATGCTCTTACCCTCACAGTGTGTACTATTTAACTTCTCCATGCCTCAGTTTCCCCATTTCTGAAATGCTTTACAAAGTGCCTCACAGAGCTTTATTGAGGGGTGAATAGAATCACGTGGCTAACATATTTGTGAAGACAGCCTGGACTGCCCTAGCTGGTTTGGCTGGATGGATAGAGGGTCAGCCTGCGGACGGAAGGGTCCCAGGTTTGATTCCAGTCAAGGGCATATGCCTGGGTTGTGGGTTCGATCCCCAGTAGGGGATGTGCAGGAGGCAGCTGATCAATGATTCTCATCATTGGTGTTTCTGTCTCTCTCTCCCTCTCCCTTCTTCTCTGAAATCAATAAAAATATATTTTTTTTAAAAAAAAGAAAAAAATCCCCTATATGTTTAAAAAATAAATAGTTGCAGGACTGAAATGGCTTCTTGCCTTGTCTCCCTGATAATCTAGCTCTTGGAGTCAACCTGCCATAGATGCAATAGACAAGCAGCTTCATTCAATGAATGAATACACACTTATTACTTAGAGCATGCCTGTCAAGTAGATACTATTCTTTATCTCCGCATCACAGTGGGGAAAGCAGAGGCTCCAAGATGCTAAGAGGCTGGTCTAATATGCCCAGGTAGCAATAGAGAAGGCTCCAGGTACTGCCTCCTGGCGGCCTGACCTCAGAGCCCCGGCACTCAAACATGCCGCCTATTGTAGCTCATGTCAAGAGAGGGTCTGGATGGCCTGATGGAACGCATTTGAGAACTCGGAGGGACTATGCTCTCCGCCCTCCAGCCAGCTGGGATGGCCCTCAGGGTTATCTCCCGGGTCAGGGGACCTGTGGGTCAGTCTGTCTGGGGCAGGGGAAGTGAGAAGGCATCATTCCCTTCCTGGGAGGAAGGCACTTCTGGTCCTTCTTGTAGGAAACCCATCATCCTGGATGAGTAAATGCGTTAAAAAAAAAATAATTAGAAGGATGACGGTTGGCCTCTGTCCTGAAGAGGTGACAGAGACTCGGGTTCTTCCAGGAGAGAGTTCAGAGGTGGATGAGCTTCGACAGTTACTCTTGCTGGTCAAAGAGTAATTCCAGGCCTCTACCTGGCTCTGGGCCAATACACATCCGGATGAGCTCTGTCTGCAGCTCCTGGGCCCTGGGAAAGGCCAGACTGTTTCTTGAAAGTTGTTTCTTTAAGTCCTGGTGCAAGGCACATGTCTTCTCCCATCTACGGGGAAGGTAAAGGGCGAAAAGCACAGGTTTGGTGAACAAGCGGTCATTCCCTTCTCATACTGGCTGTTTCCTGGTGTACATTTGTGACCTTGGACAAGTTACCCTGGTTTCCTTTGAACCTCTGATTACTCATCTCTGAAGTGGGGACAATGATAAAATCAATGCAATGATTAGTAAAGTGTCTATTGCATTAGGGGCTTGTTCTCTGATGGGTCAAAAAATATTAACTCTTGTTCTCTGATGGGTCAAAAAAAATTGTTGATTGTCAGATTGTCCAGCTTTTTCTACTGAGGATAAGAGTGATAATTTACAAGCTCTTTCAGAGTTGAAAATGGAAGTCCAACGTGTGTTTAGGGATTCTATATATATATATATATTCCAATATGTTTGCCTTATTTATTTGTACATTAAAATATTTTCTCTCAATAAGGTAGTAACTATTGTGATTAGCATTTCTTTTAACTGAAACATTTTTTGAGCATCTACTCTATACTACATAGTGCAAAGGACACGGGATGAATAAAGCTGTATCCTTAATTTCAAGAATCTTCTGGTCCCTTATGGGAAGTAGATAGATCATCCTTTCCCTTCCTTCCCCAGTCTTGGTGGTAAACTGCTCTGTGCTGATGTCCCTGTGTAAACAGGGACCACCTGGGATTTGGGAGACCTGGGTATTGGGGAGGCTGACTCCTGTACCTCCGTCTTGCTATGCACCCCTCCCCTGTGTTGTCATTCTTGGTTCCCGTATCCTTGTCAGGGGCTCCCACAGCACTAAGCACAATCCATCATCATTTTTCATGAATATATTCATAACCTGGGTTCGATTGCCTTCTGCCTGTGAGGAGGGGTCTGAGGCAGAGGGCTGGGGCTGACAGCACCCAGCCAACAAGCCTCCAAGCTGGAGAAGTTGGGTGACAACCACACTAATATCCAAATGCACAAAGCTTTACAAACAAGCCAGGTTTTGGAACTTGCAAAGCATTTTGGGATTTGTTTCAATTACTCTCCATGAAAGGAAGTATCCCCAGACGTGCTTTATATACGAAGAGAGGTGGTTTCCAAACCACAGCTAGAACCCCAGCTCACCCAGGTTCTCAAAGTTGTCTGATAGGAATCACCGGGAGCGCCCAGACAGTGTGGCTCAATGGTTGACGTTGACCTTTGAAACAGGAGGTTCGATTCCCCGTGAGGGCACAGGCCTTTGGGGGGGGTGGGGGGTGGCGAGCGGGAGGGCGGGAGGCAGCCAATCCATGATTCTCTTTCTTCATTGATGTCTTTATCTCTCTATACCTCCCTTTTCCTCTCTAAAATCAATTAAAACTGTATTAAAAAATTATTAAGGGAGTGCCTGTTAAAATGTAGAAAAAACCCTCTCGTCACATTACAATTCTAGAGGTCTGAACTGGGCCCCAAGAATCAATAATGTGACAAACACTCCTGGTGATACCTTTCCTCAGGCAAGTCCAGGCACAGCGCTGCTCACTGACTTCTTCACTGAGCCAAGGCTTACCGGCTCCCGCTGTGACCCGCGCTGTGGGAGAGCACCGTGAGCAGGCCAGGCCCCAGCCTTCAGGAGCTGGCGGCGGCTGGCTGAGCAGATTGTCCAGGCCCATGGTCTGCGCAGGTCTGCAACCCAGGCCTGCCCTAGGCCAGCTCCCTTCCTGCTGGGTGGAATGGCGTCCGCCCCACACAGGGCTGCAGCCTGCTGGGCCTCCTTCCACCGTCTAACACTCCGCAGCGCTGAGCAGTGGTTCTTGGGAGCAGGAGGCGACCTGTGAAAGAAACCAAGGTCACATGGCGGCTCAGTAAGCGCTAACCAACTGCTAACGTGCTGGTTGGCTAGAAAAGGACATGGGGGAGGGGGGACCCTCCTGAGTGGAGAAAAGCAGTTCAAACCTGATGCGGGGCAGGGATTTACATTTCTTTAAAGGTAATTCCAGCCGGGATCTGACTTAGCACCTGGAAAGGGAGGCCAGGCAAGGATCTCTCTCACTTGAGCTGATGAGGAAAGCAGGGCCCCGAGAGCCAGAAGTGAGAGGTGCCGAGCGAAAACCCAGGTCTCCTGAGGGACCTGCCGGGGCAGACAGCGGCTGCTGGCCTGGACATCACCTTTCTCCTGAGGGCCCCTGCGATGTGTGCCTGTGAAGGGGAGAGCCCGAAGTCACCACAGACACTGAGGGGGCCGGGATCACCCGGCAGATGGGCTCGGCTCCAGCTTCAGCGGGAACACGTTCCTTTCTCCAGTGGAGAAGTCCGGTCTTCATGCTGGTGGCCCCTGCCCTCTGTCTTTCCCAGGGGAGCACTTACATATTGGAAGCAGAACCCCATGGGCCTTGGTCTGGAGCTCACCTTTGTTCCAGCAACCCTGAGGACCCAGTAGTTCACCCCAGGCTGACCCTCCACATGGGCCCCGCCAGGTAAGGCCAGGGGTGCTCCCAGAGTCCATCTGGACAGCGTCCGGGAAGGCTGCTGGGCCGGGCTGGGCTGACCATCACAGGCCCCTGTGGTCCATACACCCTCTGGTGGACCAGCGTCCACCGCCATTCCCTACCTGCTCCTTGCTGAGCCAGACATAACCTCTGGAGGCTGAAGGGACAGGAAAGGACAGGGATCCCAGGTGAATGGAGCACCGAAGCCACAATGCTGACCTGGGAGTTTGCAGGCCGCAATCTGCTCTGTCTGGGAAATAACACCTAGAGCGCCAGGGTGCCCAGACCCTGCAAACTAGATGGTCCATGGACCTTTGGGCTCCTCCCTACCAGGCCCAGGCCCCGCCCTCCCGAGTAGGGGATCTCTCTGGGGGACACCCCCCAGGGTGTGGGGAGGGGGGGGCGGGAGGGCGTGTATAAGATCTTAAGGCTTCCCCCAGGGAGGTAGGGCGGGGCTGGGCGGCTAGGCAGACCCAGGATATAAGGAGGGCCAGGCTCCGCTCCCCGGCCCGGCCAGCCCACCACCATGCACGCCCCCCGGCTCCCCTCCCTCCTGCTGCACGTCTGGAGGGCGCTGCTCCTGGCCGGCGCCGCCTCGGGGGCCGCGGTTCCCCTCCACGCGCGGGGCCAGCCCTCGTCGCCGTCCCCCCTGGCCTACATGCTGAGCCTGTACCGCGACCCGCCGCAGGCGGACATCATCCGCAGCCTGCAGGCGCAAGGTAGGCAGCCCGCCTCCCGGGAGGAGACCGGGGTGGAGCCGAGGATGCCGCGGGTGGGGACTCCCCAAGTCGTGGGTCTGGGGGTGTCTCGACGTCTGCCCTGGCTGGGGCGCAGGGCTGGCGGGTGGCGGGATTGTGGCGCTCGGGGCGGGTCCCCCACAGAGACCGCTGGGTCCCGGGTCTTGGTTTGTGTGGGTCCAGCGCGGCACCCTAAGTGGGAGCCCGATGGCGCCACTTCCCGTCTGTTTTGCGCCCGGGTTTGCGCACCTGTCGCAGGGGAATGGATATTGCCCTGACCAGGGCGTGGTGAGACAAGCCTGGATGACAAAGCACCAAACCCCGCTGAGCACAGAACCAGGAATAGCCATCAATGGGCCTTCGTTTTGCTGCAATGATTTTGTCCAACTTTTTTCATTTGGAGAGCGAGGCTGATGGGTACCGGTGCGGCGTTGCCAGTCTCCTGATGGAGGCAGGGTCTCCAACACGTAGCCTCCGGCATTAGGACCCAGAGGTGTGGGGGTAGAGTTGGGACACCCCAAGTCGAGAAGCGAGGCCGGTTTGGGTACTCCAGGCCTGGCCGGGGAGGTGGCCGTATCCCCGGTACCACGGGTTCAGAGCGTAGATTTGGAGGGGACAGGAGGAGAGAGGGCGGTGATGGCCGTGGTGACCTGGGGGCTTCTCCCTCCAGGACCGTTCGGGGTGCACTGGGACTGGGGGGGGGGGCAGGTGGGTGTTGAGCAGGGGGAGCCCTTCCCGCGGGGTCCCCTCTCCCCGCGCAATCCACATCCCAGCGCCCGGAGTGTGTGTGTGTGTTGGGGGGGGGGGGGACCCGCCGCCCTGCGCCCCCCGCCGCTGGCCGGGGCTAGACGGCCCTCCCGGGGCTGCGGCGAAATCCACATCCGACAATCTGATCTGCCCGGCCCCCCGCTGGCCTCCTGCGGTCCCGGGCCTGCCCAGTCTCGGGTCAGACAGCTGGTGACCCTCTCCGGGAGGGTCATCTGGGGACCAGCCAGACGAGGGACACCCGGGGGGCAGGACAATTTGAAAGGTACCGAATGCTCGGCCCCTCCGCCCGGACACTGCGGGGTTTGGGGGTGGGGTTTTGGGGGTGGGGCGGGTTGCATTTTTCCAGGTCCCCTTTTCCCGAAGTTGGGGAGTTTGTTAGTCTGGGAGGAGTCAGGAGAATTGAGTCTTTGCCCCTCAAACCCCGCCTCCCCGTTTCCCCAGGTGTCCCTGGCACTTGACTTGATTTCTCCAGTTTCCTCTTTTGCAAAGTGGGGAGCTGGCTTTCTTTCCGCCTCATTTGTGTGTGTGTGGTGAAATATACATAACAAAAATGGGCCGTTTTGCCCGCTTTTAAGTGCACAGTGGCATTAAGTACATGCCCATTGCTGTGAATCGCTTCATTTTTTAAAGCTGTGAGAACCGCCTGGCTGGAGGGAGCCTGAGGAGGAGGGATTGCCCTAAACCCCCTTTTCTTTCCTGGGTTTGTTTGTCAGCTGCACCAGGAGGGCTGACATGGGTGTGGGTTGGAGTCTTACCAAATAGGCTTTACATCTGTGTGGCCCTGGTTTAAAGGAGCCCGTGTTTATAAAACACTTGGCATGAGTGCAGCCCAAATCGCTTTTATTACATAAACGGGAGATATAGTTTTGTGGGGTTTTTTTTCTGAGAAAAGCTTTCTTACCTTTTTTCTTTACATTTTATTTGCTTATTTGTTTATTGTTAATTGCCACCCCAGGATATTTTCCTCCTGGCTTTTAGAGAGAGTGGAGCATCAATGTGAGAGAAACACATCGATTGGTTACTCCACATGCGCCCCAACCAAGGCCGGGATCGAGCCTGCAACCGAGGTGCATGCCCTAGGCTGCCATCAAACCCTTCAGTGCACAGGCCGCACTCTATCCACTGAGCCAAACCGGCCAGGGCACATTCTTAGCTTTCATCAGGCATCCACGACCCCCAAAAGAGTAGACACCCCTATTCTAAGATGAACCTTCCAGCACTGTGTCCCAGGGAGCCCTTGGCTGGCGGTGGGGTTGAGGAGTCTCAAGGTTCTCCCGCAGGAAGGAGTCATTTCCCGCCCTCCCTCCGTACACACCGCCCATCCCGGTGACGGACGACCTCTCCACCTTCATTTTAACTGGGGACCTGGGCAAAGGCGGTTGATGACAGCCAGTGTCTGTCAATATTGCACTTGGGTGGTTGTGCTAGATAAAGACTTGACATTAACTCAGTATTCACAACATACCAGTGGATACTGTCACCACTTCCCTTTTACAAAGAGGGAAAACTGAAGCCCAGAGAAGGCCTCAAATAATAACAACCTGCCCAATGCTAAACAGCAAATGGCAGGATTTGAACCATCACTGGAGAACTCAGGGCCCCTGCTCCTAACCTCTGAGCTGGAATGCCTTCCCGCAAAAGGCCGTTTGTAGATACTTGAGGTGATAGTTAACTCCTGGTGCTTGTGGCCTGGAGTTGCTACATGCCCCACCTGGTCCCCAGGTGGCCAGGTGGTGTTCCAATGAGCAGCGGGTAATGCCAGCCTCCTCCCCACACCTCTGAGGAGAGTTGCTAGTCAAGGGCCGGTTATTGCCCCCTGCGGGTGCTAATGAGGAGGGAAGTGGGAATAAAGTGAAACGGAGCCACGAGGGTGGGCTGGGAAAGTTGCCTGAGAGTGAGCCTTGGAATTGTCCCTTCTAATGCAGGCTGGATTTCTCAGAGAAATTCACTTATTGTCTGACCCAACATACTCTGTGAGACAATAAAATAAATAGAATAAACTGTTGCCCTAGCTCAGGGGTCGGCAAACTGCGGCTCTTTGGCCCCTTGGGTGTGGCTCTTCCACAAAATACCAGGGCCTGAGCGAGTCTATTTTGAAGAAGTGACGTTAGAAGTAGTTTAAGTTTAAAAAATCTGGCTCTCAAAAGAAATTTCAATTGTTGTACTGTTGATATTTGGCTCTGTTGACTAATGAGTTTGCTGACCACTGCCCTAGCTGGTTTGGCTCAGTGGATAGAGTATTGGCCTGTGGACTAAAGGGTCACTGGTTCAGTTCTGGTCAAGGGCACATACCCGAGTTTCGGGCCAATCCCCAGTTGGGGGCGTGCAGGAAGCAGCCGATTAATGATTCTCTCTCATCATTGATGTTTCTAGCTCTCTCTCCCTCTCTGAAATCAATAAAAATATACAAATATAAATAAATAAACTGTTACGTGGTCTGCCCAGAAGGACCTCAATCAGATCATCACTACCTCCCGGATCTATGCACAAAAGGGTTTTTATTTCTATGAATAACCCTTGTCTTTTATTTAGCAATAAACCCTCAAATGTCTGAATTTTCCTGGGTCTGATAATGCAGAGGGGGGTAAGGCATTCCTATTGCAAAGAAGAAACTGGGCTGAAAAAAGTTAAAAGTCACTTTTTGGGACCTGAACATTTATAAACCCATGCCATCCGAGACATCAGACCAAATTAGTTCAGGACTAAAATAAATGGAATGTGCTTCCCGTTCCTTTTCATTCGCTTCGGGCTTAGTTGTCGTGGGTGGGGGTGAGGGGGGGTGGGATAGGGCTGCCTGTGCTGGCATGTCTGCCCTGGGCCTGTGGCTGAACTGGGGCAGGAGAGAGTGAGCGCCCTGCAGGTAGAGAGGAGAAACCGCTGGGTGGAAAGCGCAAGGTCAGCGCAAAGTCAAGCTTAGTATGCCTTGAGAAGCCTATTTGTAAGGTGGCCAACACTTCCTGAAGGTTCTGCCTCCATCTTGAGAAACTGGCCAGGAAGAGGGCAGCCAGTCCTTGGTTTCTGATGCCTGTGCCTCCCCAAGAGCTCTGAGCCTTTCCGTGATCTGCATACCCACCTCATGGAGCCTGTGCGACAGGCCGCCCTTCCCAGAGAGAAAATGAGGCCTGGCGAGTGAATTGCTTCAGGGTCACTGGGTGAGTTGGAAGCCCAGGGTTTAGGTCAGAAAGCTCAGGGTTTAGATCTAAAGCTCAGCCTTAGGGTGTGTGTGTGTGTGTGTGTGTGTGTAGAGGGAATGGAAACTAACTCGTCCAATTTTTACCATTTGTTCTCTGGCTTTGGAGTGCCTTGAGGGGGAGTGGCAGAATAGTGACTTGGAGCTTGGGCTTTTCAGTTAGGCAAACCCAAGTTTATTCTTGGCTCTGCCACTTTCCTAGAATGACACCTTGGGCAGGCAATTTAACTTCGAGTCTCAATTTTCCTCGTCTCTAAAACGGGTTCAATCACATGCCCATCTCCCGGGGTCAAGGTGAAGATTAAGAGAAGTAATTCGTCTGAGGTGAGAGCTTAGACATGAGCTACGGGGGTTATGGGGGTTACGCTGACGGAGACTGCGGGAGGGCCCCACTGACGCCGCCTCCTTCCTGTTTCTCCCCACTCAGATGTGGAGGTGGATGGGCAGAACTGGACCTTTGCTTTTGACTTCTCCTTCCTGGGCCAAAAGGAGGACCTGGAGTGGGCTGAGCTCTGGCTGCAGCTGGCCAGTCCCGTGGACCTTTCCCCGGGCGTCCCACTCTCCATCGAGATCTTCCACCAGCCGAAGCTGGAGGCGGATCGGGACCCAGCCGGCTGCCCTGAGCGTCTTCGGATGGAACTGTTCACTGTGTCTCTGTCCCAGGTTACCTTTTCCTCTGGCAGCATGGTCCTGGAGGTGACCAGGCCGCTCTCCAAGTGGCTGAAGCACCCTGGGAAGCTGGGGGAGCAGAAGCCCAACTTGGCCAGAGGATGCTGGCCGCGGCCTCCCACGCCACCTGTCGCGAACGTGCTCCTCCTGCTCTACTCCAACCTCCCTCCCGAGCAGAGGAGGCTGGGCGGCGCCACCTTGCTGTGGGAAGCCGAGAGCTCCTGGCGGGCCCAGGAGGGACAGCTCTTCCAGGAAAAGGGCAGGAGGCACCCGAGACATCACTTGCCGGACAGAAGCCAACTGTGTCGGAGGGTTAAGTTCCAGGTGGACTTCAACCTGATCGGCTGGGGCGCCTGGATCATCTACCCCAAGCAGTACAACGCCTATCGCTGCGAGGGCGAGTGTCCTAACCCTGTGGGCGAGGAGTTCCACCCCACCAACCACGCGTACATCCAGGTGTGACGCCAGGGCCTGGGGGGGGGGGGACGGGACAGGCAATCTGTGGGGAAGTGGCTGTACAGCCAGATCCGGGGGGAAGACTCCAACTCTGCTATTAAATGGCTGTGTTCATTCACCCCTGCACAGTTATGCAAGCACCTACCGTGTGCTAGGTCTAAGGATATGGAGAGGACCAACCTCAGCATCCTCAGAAAGCCTACATGGATGGGGTCACGCCCCCTGGCGTAGTCTTGTACACATCGCTTTCCTAGGACCTTTCCCTTGTCTTTCATAAAATTAGGGGTGGAGGGTACACACTAGAGGGTTTCAACTCCTCCCCAAGCCTGACATTCTAGGAAAGGAAGTTCAGCATCTGGGGTATGGGGGGATAGAGAGGCCTGGGTTTGATTCCTACTTATTAGCTGTGTACTGTTGATCAAGTTGCTTCCTCTCTCTGAGTCTTATGTAAAATGGGGATATTTTATAGGGTGTTATAGTGTTAAATGAGATCATATGTATACTGCATGTATAGTAATTGATAGATGTTCTGTTATCATTACTAGAAGTCTGTGATTCACTGATGAAATGGGGGCCACATTTGTGGGG
This sequence comes from Nyctalus aviator, assembly GCA_036971965.1. Taxonomy (NCBI): domain Eukaryota; kingdom Metazoa; phylum Chordata; class Mammalia; order Chiroptera; family Vespertilionidae; genus Nyctalus; species Nyctalus aviator. The sequence continues at coordinate 37,197,696 of CM072933.1, read as the reverse complement.
CCATGATTGAGATAATAATATCCCAGCCACTGTAGATATATATATATATATATATATATATATATATATGTATTATATGTGTACATATCTTTCCATTGCCCCCCACACACACCCATACATGTCCTCCACCCCCACCCCCCCCCGAGTTTTTCCTCCATTGGTTTTGCTTATATGCATGTATACAAGTCCTTCGGTTGATCTCTTATCTCCCCCAGCCACTGTAGTTTTGCTGCCTAAAATAGGAATTGCGTACCCATCTTGCAGAAGTTAGATAAGGCCATAGACTACCTACCACCAGTGTCATTAATCAGCCCAAGTTCTAGAAGGTGTTGGAGGGAGAGGAGTGGCAAGAGAAGGAGCCGGAGAGAGTAGAGAACAGAGGCTATTCTTGGCTGGGTGGCTCAACTGGTGGGAGCGTGGCCCCATACACCAAAAGGCTGTGGGTTCAATTTCCGGTCAAGGCACATAGCCAGGTTTCGGGTTCCATCCTCCGTCAGGGCCACTTCACCTCTCCCTATACATCAAGTGAGGATTTTAAAACAGAATAGAGGCTAAGATAACGACCCTGACATTTAGGCAGCCCTGCCCTGTTCTCACAGGCCATAGCGTGTTTCTATTTACTCCAAGAAGCCTAGACTGAGCATCTCTTGCCCTAGAGCAGCGGTCGCCAACCTTTCGGACCTCATGGACCACCCGTGGTCCACAGACCACTGGTTGGCAACCGCTGCCCTAGAGGGCATCCTCCATGCCATTCCTCAGGTGGGATTCAGAGGCGCTGGGGAGCATGTGAGCTGAGCTCGTGCAAGGGAGGCACTGGTGGGGGCCAGCCCAGAGGACCTATCCCTGGCAGAGGCCTTCAGAAGCCTCTCCAGGCCCCACTTCACTCCACCAACCCACCTGCAGCGAGGCCAGAGGGAGCCACAGGGACCCAGGGAGTCTCAGGTGCCAACTCTGACCTGAGAGGGTGTTGCTGGGCCACAGGGCCAGGGCCCCGTTCCAGAATGCCAGGGGGCAGTGACCTTTCCTCCCATGGACTCTGCTTGCCCTTCTCCGGGCAACACAGCAAGTCCCACAAGAATTTCCACATGACTCTCTTCTGCCTCATATTCTTGGAACTACGCCAGGAGTTTCTTGGAATATTTTATAAACTGGTATTCACTCTAGACTATCATAATAGGAGAGCATATACGTTAACTACTGTTCTACCCAGATACAGCTTTTAGAATCTACTCTTTGAAAGATGCTTTAAAAAAGCAGAAGCGATTTTATTATTTTTTAAATATATTTTATTGATTTTTTTCAGAGAGGAAGGGAAAGAGATAGAGAGCTAGAAACATCAATGAGAGAGAAACATCGACCAGCTGCCTCCTGCACACCCTCCACCGGGGATGTGCCCGCAACCAATGTACATGCCCCTGACCGGAATCGAATCTGGGACCTTTCAGTCCGCAGACCGACGCTCTACCACTGAGCCAAACCGGTTTCGGCGCAGAAGCGATTTTAGAAGTTAGCGTGGATGAGGTATTGGCATGCCGATTCCTCTACGAAAAACAATTTTCTTCTGTTTTTTGCACCCAGTCACTGGTCTAGACTCTCGGTATCTTTTTCACACTTCACCCAGAAATGGCCTGTTCTGACCTGAGTGCCGAATTAACCCCGCTCCTCCCCTTTCAGAGTCTGCTGAAGCGGTACCAGCCCCACCGCGTCCCTTCCACCTGCTGTGCCCCCGTGAAGACCAGGCCGTTGAGCATGCTGTATGTGGACAACGGCAGAGTCCTTCTGGAGCATCATAAAGACATGATAGTGGAAGAATGTGGGTGCCTCTGAGGTCCTGGCGGGGCGCTGGATTTGCCCGTTCCCCCGAAGGCTGGGGGGCTCCTGGAAGACACGACCATCCGATCCAACGCGAAGAAGTAAAGGGAAGGCTGCCCTGTCCACCAGGCACAAGGAGGAGGCTGTCCACGCTGCAAACGTAGGCCCTCGAGTCCGGCTACACAGAGGCCATCAGGAGCGAGAGGGGGAGCCTGGGAGGCAGCCTTGCTGGGTTTTCTCTTTGCTGGACAGACAGTGGCGAGCGGAAGCACTAATGAAGAGACCTGACCTGTCTTTTTAAACCTGTGCCCTCCCGGAAATTGTATGCAAACGTTGGGGCGGCATATATGCATTTTTGAGGTGGGGACAAGGTTGTCTGTACCTTTTATGTATTCTTGAAAGTGGTCTCTGCCACCCCCGCCCCCAAGATGAAGCATCCCTGAGTTAAATTTAAAAAAGTCTGTTGGCTCCGGTTGCCTCAGGCTGGGCGAGGGGCCCACATCTTTCTGGCTGGCCAGTAGCAATCTGTTGGCCTCGTCCAGGCTTCCTTAAGTGGATCTCTGCTAAGGAGCTGTACAGTCATAAAGCCACTGCAGAGTCCTTCTAGGCCCGTTGGTGCCTTTGGAGGGAGAGGCAGGACTCGTCCCAGAGAGCTGGCCACTTTGGACTACAGCAGCTGGGGCCCTCAGACCCCCTCCACCTCCCCCACCTCCCCCCGAGTCTATTAAAGCTGGTGACAGTTCACCTCCGTCTCTCAATGCGTGCTATTGATGAGGCCCTGAACTTCCTGTCCATAGGGATGAAGACCCCGCCCGGGTGGCAGATTTGGGTTATGGTCACAGAAGCTGTGTGGCCCTTGTCCCTCACGTGAGTAATTCACTACTCAGCCTCATCCTGTGACAGGAAAGCAGGTGGATCCTAAATGCATTCTTGTGAAATGTCTGTTGGGAAGCTCAGAAGAGTCACGAGCTGTAAGTTAGGCTTTACTCCATTTCCCTACAAAGCCTGCTAAGCCAGGCCCTGCCATCCCGTTATCTATCCTTTATCAGCTTTTGCTGCCGAGTGTTCTAAGATTGCCTTAATTCCAAGTTTCTCACAGCAGCACAGGGAAAGGAGCATAGCTTTCTTGTAGGGAGTTCTCCCACCAAACACAGGTCTTTTTGCCTTTTGGATGAAAAGACCCCAAAGGCAGCAATTCTGCATTTCTCTTATCAGCATTGCCAAAATGGGGGAAATAAACTTTTATATATATTTGTTATTCCTCAACCTGGGACATGTTTCCATTGGTTTTTTAGAGAAGGAGGGGGAGAGACAGAGGAAAACATCAGTGCGAGAGATACATCTATCGGTTCCCTCCGTTATGCACCTTGGGATGGGATCCAGCCTACAACTGAGGTACGTGCCCTTGAACGGGAATTGAACCCACAGCCCTTCAGTCCAAGAGCGGATGTTCTACCCACTGAGCCAAACTGGCTAGGATGAGCTATACATTTCGTTTGGCAGGGCAAGGGGCCCTTTTGTTGGGAATGTGAGTGCACCTGCCTCACCAAGAAGCCATCTTTGGGAAGTGATCCCAATCACGCGAGGAACCTTGCTGAGTTCAGACATGCAGCCTTTATTGGGTCAAGATAGTAATCCTGGCTCAGGCAGGGTTGGCTAAGCTAGAGCCAGGCCTGGGCCTGAGAAACCTCAATGCCCTGACTCAGCGGCTCATTTCCTGGAGTGGGAACAAAGCTGCCCTGCCCACAATTTTGATCATAATGGGATTCTGCATCTGATTCCTGGAAGGGCCTTGTGAAGTCAGTTTTTGTCCCATTCTCTTTCCTAAATGAGACCCCAGAGAGACCTCGTGGCCTGACCACACAGTTAGGAGTGGCAGGACCCAGACCCGAGCTTTGGTCTCGAGCCCCGGGGGCACTGTCCTTAATAGTAGAGGTCTTTGCTGCCTCTCCTTCCACTACCAAACTGAACTTCTCGGGGGAGATAATCCCATCCCAGGACTTAAGAGCATCTTTACTAAGTAGGTGCCCAATAGTTCTATGGCGGGGGCCAAGAGAGCAGGTCACGCTATTTTGTGGCTATGGCTTGTGGGAGCGTCTCCTTAGCAGCTCTAACTCAGAGACCAAACCTCACCGAGGACAAGGCATTGCCTCATGGTAGGCAGAAGACGCAGGCACAAACGAGTGAAGCTACCTTCTTCTGACCCCTGCTGAAAACTCGGTTTGGTGTCAGCAGCAGGGATATCCTGCTGTCTCGCCAGAGGTATTTAGACACTTTGTAAGTTGGAGGACATATTACCTCTTGATAACGGAGTCCTGTCCTAACCTGGGGTCAGGAAGGGGCTTTTATAGAACAGGGGTACCTTACCTCGCTCTCCAGGCAAAGGCCTACTTGTTTCTAGAGCAGTGCCAAGTCAGTAGGTGAGTAGGAGAAATCAGGTGCAGTGTTCTCCTTGGCCGGGGAAGTGGGCAGGCCCGCCAGTAAGTAAGGGTGGAGAAAGGACAGAGAGAAGCAGAAACAACAGAGGATACTTCGCATAGCACCATAGTCAGGAGTTCAACTCCGTCTTCTAAAGCCTCTTTTATTAGCAGCAAAACCCTCACCCCTATACCCAGAATTGCCTTTGAGGTTCATATCCTACCTGCTTTTGGGGCAGAATCAGGTATGTATGAGAGTACCTTCACAATTATTTGGCCCTTAAAGAGTCTTCAGGTCTGGCCCTTCCCAAATTTGCTTACTCGGGAGCCGACTGAACTCTGGTGCCACGCCAACTGAGCTGTGCTCGAGTGCTTACTGATCTCGATGTACAAGGCACTGGGCTAGTGCTTCCTTTCCCACCTTACTTGAGCCTCACCACCACCTAAGAAAGATGACCAGAACCCTACATTAGAAAAGGAAACCAGGGCCGAGACTCCCTATCGGCAGGAATGTGGCTACTATGCAGCAGAGCTGGAATCTGGCCTCTGACTCCACAGCCTGTGCGAACCCTCTAACCTTTCGGGCCTCACGGACCACCAGTGGTCTGCGGGCCACTGGCTGGCGACCGCTGATCTAGGCTGTTCTGACGGGAACACACCTCAAGTCATTTTATCCTGCGGACTTGACTGCATCTGAAGCATGAGAGGATACTTGTTCTCAATACTAATGTGTGAGCCTCACTGGATTAATAATAGCAAGGAATCCAATGCTATGCAGCACAGCCTGGTCTATTTTAAGACATTAGATATGATGGATTCCTAACACGTGCTGAGGCAGAGCTGTTTGGGCTTCCTCAAGGTTGGCACTTAGTTTCCTTGTACATCCGGCCCCAGCACATATCCCTTCGCCTCTAAGCGCTGCAGGAAGGGACCCATCACCGCCTTGCAGACAGGGCCAGATAGACAGTCAGCGCCCCCTACATGGGAGAACGGACACGTGATGTGGCCAACTGCCATTGCCCATCTCCCTCATCAGCCAAGACTCCCAGGATGTGAAACCAACAGGATTTCACCTGAAAATTTAAAAAATTAAAAAGTACACCAAGTTGATATCCAAGATCTTTATTGATTTAACTGTAACAGCAACCATTGGTGAGAATATTTTTTCCCCCCCACTAATTTCCAAACACCCTGCTGGTGTGAAAGGACAGACAAGAAAAACAAAACCCCCAAAAACCCAAACCCAAAACAACTGATCACAGAATCACACAGGACTGCCTCAGGACTACATGGTGCCCTCTGCTATCCATCCATGACAGTGAAATGGATGAGGGGTCAGGGTCAGCCACATCAAGGCGGATGAAGGGAAGATCAAAGGAAGAATTGGCAGTCTCTGCTTTTCCATTCAGAATGGATGGAATTGGGCCACTCGTGTCGCTAAGACAGGACAGGGCGTTTTTTAATGTTTAAAATACGTTAAGGATGCTTCGAATGGACACCGAATACGGAGTGTCCACCGGGCTCTAAGCCACCCTCTCTAAGGTTTACCCTGGGTAGCACAGGGTCTCCTCACCGAGGCGGAGGGAGACGGGCTCCATCTGCAGGTGAAGGAAAGGCACTGGCTCACAGTACTCAGTGATTTGGACTCGCAGCAGGAGCAGGATGGCTCACGTGGACAACGCGCCCCTTACCTCTACAGTGTTCCTCCCCCTCTCCTGGTTTCAAGTAAAAATTACCCTTGGCTGGGGCTTTGCCTTTTTTTTTTTTTTTCTTTTTTCTTTTTTTCTTTTTAAAGATTAAGATGTCTCGAGAAAGGTATGGCAATGAGCAAGTATGGCTATTCTGTGCTAGATTCATGGAATTCTCCAAGTTTGAAGTGTCCAGGAATTCTGGTTTTAAGCACCAACAAGAGTTCCCTTTGCAAATTTCAGCATGGCTAAATGATTATCAAGCATTGCAGTATCTCTCAGCCGGCCTCCCACTCAGAAAGGTGGCAGAGTTAAGAATTTAAATACTCCCCAAAATGTATTTTTATTTTCATAGTATTTTCTATCAGCATCTACAGTATGGTCTGCCGGGGCTTCAGGCAGAGGTTAGGCAAAGAGAAACCACAGACCATGTGAACAAGACATTGAAAGTCCTCCTAAATCTAAGCTTTCCCAAAAGCTATCAACTTCCAGAACCAGCACAAAAAAAAATCCACGTTCCAGAAGCTAAGTAAAGTGACATGAATGATTGTTTGAAAAAATAGGGATGTACCAATCATCCTTAGTCTTCAGTAAAAAAATTTTATGAGCTTGCCTCAAAGGAAACGCCAATACTCAACCGGAAAAGGAAATGCCCCTGGGGTATAAGCATCCTATAGAATTGCCTCCAAATCTGTTTTCATCTTTTATCAAAAGCTGAAAGGTAAAGAACTTCGGGGCGGGGGGAGTATCTGTGATAACTGCACCCCCTTCTAGTCCAGACAGAAACTGCCCTCCCAAAGAAACAATGCCTTTTTAAAACAAACACTGCTCCCTCCCAGAGGTCACAGGTGAGTGATTGAGTTTCGCAGATTTATCAATAGCTGCCGATATGCATGTAGTCCAGAGACATGCCAAGAAGGGAAAATTCTGACCCAAATAAAGGCATTGGGCTTCCTCTTTAAAAGAGATATACAAAGGGCTGAGGGCCCTGGCTCAGCAGCTGAGATGCTTGATATCCCAGCGAGGAGCCAAGACCGAGAATAGAAAAAGGTTCAGTTTCTGGGATATTACTGCCAAGATGATGAGACCTTTGCACCAGTGGCCCTAATTCAAAGCATATGCTCAATACATCCTGGCGGAATGATGGACTCTGGGGATGAAACCCACTCAAATCTAGCGGGCTGTATTCTAACAGAAATGTTTGAACTGGGAAGATAAGTTCTGAGAGTCACAAAGAGCGGGTAAATAAAACACCGTCTAGGTTGACTCCACCTTAAAATCAGAAGGAAAAGCATAATTAATTTGAAGGCGCGTTAAAGACGAGTTCCTTACTTTGGGAAGAAATAGCTGTTTCTTATAGCTGTCTCAGGAGCAATGCTTTTCTTCAAGTCTACACTGAAGCAAGCAGGGCTACAGATAAGAAAATGTTGCTAAGAGGCAGAGTGCATATCCGTATGAGAATATGCATCTTCGAGATGTCTGAAACCTCTAAACCTTGGTCAGGCATGAGTGCCACAAACACAGAGCAGACACTAAGCATGCGCTGAACTGACAAACCTCACCCAAGTTAGTCACAAGAGTGAAGACAAGACTGGTTCTCTTTAAAATACCATTTCCATCAAGAGGCCCAGGACTAAGTGGGCACACGAGTTAACCTGTAATACTAAGCTAAAGGACAATCAAGCGCCGACATTTCTAATTCCCAGATGTTCCCTACTTTGACAAGGAGCTCCTTGGGTGACACGACCCAGGTGATTCAGCCCGTGCAGTTGGAGACCAGGTGGGCCTGGTTCAGATGCCATCATCTATTTCACCCTGAATCTGAACTCTAAAGCAAGCCGGGCTACAGATAAGAAAATGCTGGTAAGAGGCAAAGTGAAAATCCATACAAGATGAGTTCTTATATTACTGTTCTTCAGCTCAGCAATCCAACGATTACTTCGAATTTGCTCTCTTTGCTAGAAACCCTAACTCTGATTGTCAGCTTTAGTGGATCAGCTACACAGGCCCAGCTAATTCCCTTTGTCGATTCCTGGCTAGGGGGGATAGCAGGCAAATGGTATTGAATTTTAGGGACACCAAGCACAGGACTTGCAAAGTAGCATCTTTGGGCTATAGTTAGCCAGGCAAGTGTAAGGGATTACGCTCTCCTGGGAGCTACCATTTCCTGCCGCCTCTCTCAAAACTAGCAGGTAGCTTTCAGGAAATAGTCTGTCTTCTATCCCAGTTTGGTGATAACACATCTCAGAAAACTGTTTTCAGTAGCAACATCTCTCAATATATCATCTAGTTCAAACCTAACGCCACGCCCCTTGGCCTAGTTTCATCCTGTTAGGGGTGAGGTGATTTAAAGATATACCCACAAATTCTTTGATACTGCTCTGTACAGTAGGGAGGGTCTAATTCTCCCCTGGAGTGCAGGCTGGGCTTAGTGGCTTGTTTCTAAGGAACAGAAAAAGAAGTGAAGGTGTGTGCTTTCAGACTGTCATAAAAGGCACTGCAAATTCCTCCCGGTCCCCTCTTCCCCCATCACTCACTCGGGGAAGCCAGCTGCCATGGTGTGTGGACACTCACAAAATTCTACATAGAGACTCACATGTGGCACCCTGCCAACAACCACAGAGAAAGAGCGCGCTCAGGAGTAGATTCTCTAGCCCCAGATGACTGCAGATCCTGCCAACATCTTGAACTGCAACTTTCTAAGACCCCTGTGCCAGATCCATGATGCTGAGCTGTTTCCAAATTCCTAACCTATAAAAATTGACAGATGTTTGCTTTTTTAAGATTTCGAGTTTGGGGGGAGTTACACAGCAACAGATAAGAGAAATGGAAGGACAGAACGCCTGGCTTGGAAGCCTAATACCCAGGAGCCAGTTTCTCTAGTCTGTGCTCCCGAGAAGGGGTTTAAGTATTTAAACAGAATGAGGAATTGGCGAGCTAAAGAAATCACACTAGAAAAGAACAGAGAACCACGAGGATGCACGTCTTCTGCAGGAATTAGGAGAAAGGTCATCTGTCATTAAGATAAGACTGTCTTCAGAAATACAGAAGACGGCTTTCTCTTAAAAGAAAAATACATACGATCACTAAGATTTTAAGAACCGTTTCACTCAAATGGTACCCTAAGGGTGTTCCCTCCCCAAGGAAAAGTCAGGATAGTTCATTCAGGGATTTATCTCTGGGTTTCCTTTCAAACATCCAGAAGTAAACCACCTATTGGATTCTGGCTTGCCCTGAAAACGATTCTGAGGCTTAGCACAAAGGCATCATCTGTTGGAATTTTATCTGCTGCCTTGTGAAATCATCTTCAAAATATCAATGAGTGAAGTCAGAGTACTTCTAGTGGCGGTGGACTCCAGGAAAGAAGCTCACCAAGCAGTAAGGAAGTCCTTGCAGAGGAGGCTAAGGGTTGTACTATAGAGCAGATACTCCCAGGAATACTAGAAACATGACTTCTGATTAGGGGGCCATGTGCAGAGCTCCCCCACGTTGCCAGATAAAGGGGAAAATCCTAACTTGATATTACTCAAGCTGGCATGTCTTAATTCCATCCCCACTGCTCGGAGAGATAGCTGAGGTTTCGGGGCAACAATAAAGATCAGGAAGGGGACACTCCTCTGCTCACTGACAGGCCGGCCAGCTGTAGTTGGAGTCCGATTCCACAAGACGCCAAGGCCAGGGTATGAAGAATGAAAGCTTCACACCTAAAGAATCATGCTCCGGGACAAAGAGGTCCTAAGCAAGCTTCTTAAGCAAATGACAGTGTAACTTGTGATTTTCCAAGAGAATGTAAAGCGAAATCTGGAGTTTAATTAAAATCAGAACAGGGATACAGTAAACAAGCAAACAATACTTCTCTGTTCACCAGTTTTCTGAGACGGAAAGCATCTCCAAAATTTTGGAGGTCCGGCTTATTCCTGAGAGACATCAACCATCACAAAAAGGTTTCACTTTTTGAACTATTCACATTTTATAGCAGAAAACAGAACAAAGTTCCTCAGACATCCTCCCTCTTTTGTCTAAGATGTATTTGCACACAGGGGCTTTTCATAGTTCAAAAGAAAAACAAACAGCTTTCTTTCTTAGCCAACTGGCCTGTTCCTCTCACCCTGGGTTGTGATCTCAATAGATGATTCAGGGCACCAAACCCAACCAGAAATTCCCAGGACATCAGAGGCGACTTGTCTTTCTATGAGGGGACAGAGGCATTAGTCTTTCTAAGAGGGACTGAGTCACTCTCCTGGGATGACTGTGCCAGTCAATAGTCAGGGGGGGGGGGTGGCTAGGGAGCAGGGGCAATGACAGAGCAAAGGGTAAGGGAAAAGAAGGAGGCTTTTATGAACAACCCACAAGGCAGAATGGTCCAGCTTTACCACCCACCCACTACAAACGCCAAGCATGCACACCCAAAACTAGGAGGAGAAAGGAAAGAGCTCATAAGAAACTGCAGGAGACAAAGGATGGTGACATGGAACAGCAGACTCGCCTACAGACATTTCTCACCTTCCTAACACTGGAAGATGTGATTAAAAAGTTGCTGTTCAGAATTTACTGAAAACATATCTAAAAATAGGTCTGTAGTTATCTTAAAAAATAAAAGGTCACTCAGATGAGTGACAGATATTATCAGATACCAACACCTGAGGTATCTTTGATGTATATTTGAAACATGGCCTGGCAGAGAAAAAGGAAAGGGGGAGGGGAGGGAGGGAATTCAGAGTACAAAGGGAAAGAAAACGGGAACACATCTTGAAGCCCATGCTTATCTATCTCAGCAGCCAAATAAAGCAGGTCCACAAAGGAAAAGCATTGAGTTTTTCTAAGGGCATTCTGGAAGTCATCTTTAAACTAAAAACAAAACAAAAAAACTGCAGTCTGCAGTAATATTACAATGACAACTGAGACTAGTTTACTCAAATGGGCCTAGGCTCTTCCAAAATCATGCTTAAGTACTATGATCAGGCCTTGTTCAAAGTGCTCCATCTCTGAAGTCATTGGGACGCTCAGAGAACAACAGGACTGCAGCAACATGATGCAAGTAGGGAGGAACAGAAGAGGAGGAAAGAACAGCTGGTTACTGACGCCCCCCCTCTCACGTAGAGTTTAAAAATGTTTGCACACACGTGCTAAGTACAGGAATGGAAAGATGAACTATCATACCAAAGACAGAAGGCATCCCTCCCAGAGGTTGGAGGGGAAGCAGACCTCAGAACAGTGTCACAGGCAGTGTGACCAGAGCTGTACAGCCTGTGCTGGCCCCAGGGACAAACACCTTCAGGGACAAGAGAGAAAACAGCTCTTTTCTTGTTTATTTCCCTCTGGTTTTGAAGACCCGAAACCAGACTCTTGTAGCACTGAACCATGGGTGGAAGACAGGGAGGAGACACAAGATAAGAACATGAACAATGCTGAACCCACCAAACCTCTGAAACACTTCCCCACACGTTCCTGGAAGCCGGCAGTTGTTGGTAGGTTGATATCTGATTTGGGATATTTTTTTTAATTGGGGGGGGGGGTGTATCTCAATACAAAAATGACTTAAGGAAGCCAGAATACAACTGTTTTCCTTTGTGGGCTGCTTAATTCTACAGAAATATGCCATGGGCCTTCAATCTAATCTAAGTGGGAAGGGGGACAGGAAACAGGAAGAGGAAATGTCAGATGAAGCTCATCTTCGCATCATTTGGCACCCAGAGGAGAGGAGGGGGCGCTGCAATGGGGACTGCTGGTACTGCTTCTGTGTTTTCATTGTTGATCCTATTGGCCGAGTCGGGGATACACACAGGTATCAGCGTTGCTGCTGTTCTTCTGATCCTTGCAGGACAGTTAGATGTCCATCTCAAACTGAGCATCGTCCCCTGGTTAGAATGAAAAAGGTGAAAAGTCTTACACAAAAAGGAAAAGCAAAACAGCTTTCATTGTCATTCCCTCTGCACAAGGGTAAAAAATTAATTCAAACTGTCCCATTCTCTGCTGCCTTAAAACAACTGTTCTGCTTTGCTTTGGCCGATCTTCCTAATCTAAGGAGCATTTGCAAAAAGGATGGAATGAAAACCTTCCCAGTGTCCCTGTATCCATAGGTTGACCAGACAGGAATCCCTGGGGTGCTTCTTGCCATTATCACATCAGCACACTCTTCTGGAAGTTTTGAACTTTGGCCCAGCTTTGAATCGAGACTTTGTCCTTTAAAAATTCATTTGGGCCGAAACCGGTTTGGCTCAGTGGTAGAGCATCAGTCTGTGGAGTGAAAAGTCCCAGGTTCGATTCCGGTCAAGGGCATGTACATTGGTTGTGGGCACATCCCCAGTAGGGGGTGTGCAAGAGGCAGCTGGTCGATGTTTCTCATCGACGTTTCTAGCTCTCTATCCCTCTCCCTTCCTCTCTGTAAAAAAAATCAATAAAAAATATATATATATATATTTTTTAAATAACTCATTTGGAATTTGAGGGGGCAGAATGCTGGCTTATGTATGTGGGTCACGGAGTGCAGCCGCAGGTGGACGTCAAGGGCTGGCCGTTTCCACCTCCCTCTTCTGCTTCCAGAGACAGTAAGGACTCATTACTGTGTGTGTAGGGGCTGTTTATTTAATTATAGGCAGTCCTAGAAAACAGGGAGGAAAAACATATTGCTTCCCCCCACAAGCTAGAAATGGGGGTTATTAACCAGTTAACTGCCGCAATATTTTGAATTAAACTAAAAAAGGTCCGACATTTATGGTACACAAATAGCTAAACAGTTTTGTTTCTTTGTGTTTTCCCTAGTTGCAGGAAGCCCAAGTTCCCTGATCTTTTTCCCCCTCTGCATCCACTAGGTGGAATTTGATGATTATTTGAAACTTAGGGTTTCCATAACATTTCAATTAACTTTGGTGAGGGTAGAAGGAGAACTTAAGAGACATATAATTAGCCAGGACCGGTTTAGCTCAGTGGATAGAGCGTCGGCCTGTGGAGTGAAGGGTCCCGGGTTCGATTCCGGGCAAGGGCATGTACCTGGTTGCGGGCACATCCCCAGTAGGGGGTGTGCAAGAGGCAGCTGATTGATGACTCTCTCTCATCGATGTTTCTAACTCTCTATCCCTCTCTCTTCCTTTCTGTGAATAAATCAATAAAATATATTTTTTAAAAAATAAATAATAAAATAAAATTATATATAAAAAAGAGATATATAATTAATTGGCCATTGGTTATAATTGAAGCATCAATATTTTCCAACCCAGAGCTGATATTCAGATTTCTAGGGTCGCCCTCTTGAACCCCAATACTAGCAATTCTCTTACCAACTGCGTGCTTTCTATCATGATTGTTCAGGTTGTTCAAATTGTTTACTTCTACTTTGGAGTCTTCGATTAAGGTGCCAGGGCTGGTGACTCCTGGGATATTGGGCAGATGACAGGGTGGGGTCTGAGCCATGGGAGAATTTCGACGATCCAACAGAAACTTTCGATCATAAATGATTCGGGTTCCTGGAAAACATCGTTGGACAGAGTTTGAAACAAATCAAGGGGTTATCAACATATAATACTACCCAAGAATTTATTTAAAACCCCATCTAATTCTAACCCTTAAAGATTTTACAATTCAAACAAAGAGGGTTAGCTCGAACTTCCTAGGTCTCTCTGCTATCTTTCCAACTGGGGAAATGCCCTATTTATCCTTCAAGTTTCAGTTCCAACATCACTTTCATTTACAAAGCTTACTTCAATGTTACTGATCCATTTATTCATGCATTCATTTCACTGGTTTCTTCTTGTTTGTGCCCTAACTGCAGACTGAACTCGCAACTTTGGCATTTCAGGATGATGCTATAACCAACTGAGCTACCCAGCCAGTGCCCTTTTTTTATTAAAAAAAAAAAAGATATTCTTTCCCCCCATCTTATTCAACACACACGACCTATTCCAGGACTCCTGTTTAATCTATTTGTGCCTCTCAAGACTGTGAATTCCTTATGCCAGGGCCATGATTTATTTATATCTGGCCTAATCATCACGTAGCTCTTCAAAAAGTTTTAAATAAAGTTATAAAGTTTGTGAAAAATTAACCAACAGATGGCCACCCTTAAGTTGAATGCACTGAGACAGACATTTTTTCCAGAAAGAACTACAATACAGAAGCTAAAACCGACAAACCAGTCTGCTTACCAGTGAGTGCTACCAGAATATTTTATAATAGTTCCAGAGTGCACTTTACCTGATAAACAGTTAAGAAAACCTGCTGCTGTCCATTTACAAGTGCCCAATGATGACCTAATGCAGTGGATGCCTGAGCTCTGCTGCTGATTCTAAGACTACAGCAAGCTCAGGAGGAAAGATGTGGTGACCTTGAGTGAAGTCTGTTGAATGGGTAAGGTGGAAAGGGAAGGGCAGTTAGGGGCAATTGGGCCGGCAGGGGAGGGCAGTTAGGCCTTGATCAGGCTGCAGGGGAGCCGTTGGGGGGTGATCAGGCTGGCAGGCAGAAGTGATTTGGGGCAATCAGGCAGGCAAGCAGGCGAGCGGTTAGGAGCCACCAGTCCTGGATTGTGACAGGTACATCCCTCGAGGAGTCCCAGATTGGAGAGGGTGCAGGCTGGGCTGACGAACACACACAAACCCACACCCCCATTGCACAAAGTTTGTGCACCAGGCCTCTGGTGTAAAATAAGAGCAAATAGGCAGAGAGGGAGCCTAACAGCTTCCCAATGAACAAAGGGAAGGAAATTTAGTGGATGGACTTTGCATATCTGTTGTGTCATCCCACTTTTTTTTTTTTTGTCACTACTAAGTTTCAGAGATGTGAGGTTTCACTTTGAAATGTTCTTACCAACATTAAATCTGCAAGTCAGAACAAGATTACTCTCATTTCTGCAATACACCAAGCATAGAAACTGGAGATGAGATGTTAGAAAAGACAGGATAAAAATAAGCTTTCTACTTCTAAATTACACATTAGCAACAACATATATATTAAAAACTATAATGGAATCAACTAGGAAATAAGAAATAGAGATTCTACCTATATGTGTGAGGTATAAGAGAAACTTTTAATAACTTTTATGACTGCATCGGTGATAAGATTTATTTTTTACAACTTTGTCAATATATGTCACATATAATTAATTCACTCCAAGTTTTAGTACATCCGCAGAATTGTGCAACCATCACCACAATCAATTTTCAGACACTGCCATCATCCTCAAAAGAAAACCCACACATATTTAGCAGTCCCTTCCCATTTTCTTCCAACCTCTTCCAGTCGTAGGAACTGTTTTCTGTCTCTATAGATTGGCCTGTTCTGAACATTTCATATCAATGGAATCTTATGTGGTCTTTTTATGACTGCCTCTTCCACTTGCATAATATTATCACAGTTCATCCATGCTTAGCATTTATCAGTACTTTATTTTTTATTGCTAAATAACATTCTATTTTAGGTATATATATCATTTTATCATTTAATCAGCTGATGGATATCTGAGTTGCTTTCATTCTGAATAACGCTCCTACAAAACATTCATGTACAAGTTTTGCGTGGACAAATAATGTGGCAAACTGAGAGGGGAGGAGAAGTGAGGTAGAAAGTAATGGAAGTGTCCTAGGTTCCTCATCTTTCATTGAGAGTCAATGGTATTATCCAATGTTAAGAAATCAAGAAATTGTGGTATACAGCAACAATGGTAAGCAATAAAAGCACTATAAACAGAAACTATTAAAAGCAGTTGTCTACTGACATTTTACTTTGCATGTTATGTACTTTTCAGTTCGATTTTTCTTTTTTTCTATTTTGTTTTTAAAATGTGCATGTATTGTCTGTCTGCCCGGCCGGCATGGCTCAGTGGCTGAACACCGACCTATGAACCAGGAGGTCACAGTTCCATTCCTGGTCAGGGCACAGGCCTGGGATGTGAGCTTGATCCCCAATGTAGGGCATGCAGTGGGTAGCCAATCAATGATTCTCTCTCATCATTGATGTTTCTTTTTTTTTTAAATATATTTTATTGATTTTACACAGAGAGAGATTGAGAGGGACAGAGAGATAGAAACGTCAATGAGAGAGAAACATCGACCAGCTGCCTCTTGCACAGCCCACACTGGGGATGTGCCCGCAACCAAGGTACATGCCCTTGACCGGAATCGAACCCCGGACCTTTCAGTCCGCAGGCCGACCCTCTATCCACTGAGCCAA
The DNA here is from genome assembly GCA_036971965.1 of Nyctalus aviator. Classification (NCBI taxonomy): domain Eukaryota; kingdom Metazoa; phylum Chordata; class Mammalia; order Chiroptera; family Vespertilionidae; genus Nyctalus; species Nyctalus aviator. The sequence continues at coordinate 37,181,618 of CM072933.1, read as the reverse complement.
ACCGGTCCCGGCTCATCATTGATGTTTCTATCTCTCTCCCCCTTCCTCTCTAAAATCAATAAAAAAAAAAATGTATATATGTATATATGAGTATATATACATATATACATATATATACCCACTGCACGCCCTACATTGGGGATCAAGCTCACAAGCAATTGTTTGACTGGTAGCTATGATGCGCACTGACCACATGGGGGGCAATACTCAATGCACAGGCACAGAAACATGGAACAGACTGATGAATCTCAGAAGGAAGGGGAGAGGAAGCCTGTGGGAAGAGATTAACCAAAGATCTTATATGCATACTAGAGGCCTGGGTCCCCCAGCCTGGCCTGCAAGGACCAGGCCGAAACCAGCAATCCCATATCCCCTGAGGGGTCGTGGATTGCAAGAGGGTGCACTGGGCCTCTAGCATTTAAAATAAAATAAAATAAAATGTGCATGTAATACTTTAGTTTTCATGTCTGGATTTCCGAACAAACAGAAACTTTTAGATCTAAGGTTAGCATTTAGAAAAATTTATAAATTTTCTTTATCCCTTGGTGACCAGATATTAGATAAATCTAGTATCTTGAGCCACCATGTTCTTAATGCTGACATTACAAGCGACAGTAACACAAAGTCCCTTTGATGGAGAGTAAAAAAAAAAAAAAAAAAAAACCCTCTCTATCTATTGATCTAAAAACTAGTGCATTTTCAAATGATACAGGACAAAAAGGCCAATGAATGAGGCCCAAGATGGTTAATACAGAAACAAGGTCATTCCAGTCTAAGGGCCTCTTCCAAGGTCGAGTGGCTTAGTTTAAGTGATAATCCAAGCATTTAGCTATGTACCTAAGAAATTGTGTAACGTGAAATAAAACCACCTAGAGAATGTCCACTGTAACATGGCTAACTGACAAGGCAGCAGTTAACTCTACTTTCAGAGTGTTCTCATCATAAATTCTGTTTAACTAAGGCTGCTTCCAGAATCAGAATTAAGCACATACATGCAAACAGAGAGCTGAGAACAGAAATATAAGTTGCCCAAATTGCATTGCTTAAATGAGATGGCCACAAAACCCTCCAAGAAGGCTGAGATGGACCTTACACCCTCATATACCAAGTGTCCCAGGCCAGAAGGGAGAGTGTGGAGTCACACGGGCCTCTCCCTCAGGGGACTGTCTCCACTGAAGAGGAAAATCTCTCCCAGAAAACCCTGGCCAACTTCCCCCTACATCTCATTGGGCCAGAACTGGGTCAGATGCCCACTAGAATGAAAACTGGGGAGGCTATAGATCTGTCCTGGTGCACATCCTGGGGCCTGCACACTGCCATTAAAAAAAATGAGGACATCTGGGATAGCATAGAAGATGGAATACGATTAGATTAGAAATCAACTGTGTTTAATATTTACTTAAATAACTATTAAGTTAACCAAAATGGGTTAAAATTTAAATTAGGAGGTCGGGAGGTAGAAGTATATATATTGGGAGAAGGGTTTATCCTCCTCTTCCAAAGTAGGGAATTAACAAAACAAAACAAAACAAAAAAAACACACAAAAATCTGAGACATAGCATTAAATCCTGTTATTCAGAAATCCAGAGTAAACACTAGAATAAACAGCTAACAGTTTAAAATGGTTTCCCAGGGGAGAGAAAATGGAGATTAGAGGGGATGGGGCATGATGCTGCTTTATGTTATTAGTCTAATAATACTATCCTTTTCAAATCTTACTTTCATAGGTATAAAAAATAAACATAAAAGAAAAATAAAAGGGTAAAAAGCATGAATTTTGAAGACATTATGCTAACTCAAACAAGTCAGTCACAACAGGACAATTATTAAATGACTATTTATGGAAGTTACAAAGAGGAATCAAATTCATAGAAACGGGTAACAGAACGGTGGTTGCCAAGGGCTGAGAGTGAGGGGGTAATGGGACGTTATTATTTAATGGGTATGAAGCTCCCATTTGGGAAGATGAAAAAGTCCTGGAGATGTATGGTGGTGATTATTGCAAAACAATGTGAATATACTCAATGCCATGGAATTGTACACTTAAAAATTGTTAAAATGGTAAATTTTGTTATGTATATTTCAACACTATAAAAAATAAACTTATTCCAGACTTCTAGCTTCCAAATATGTGAGAATAAATTTCCACTGTTTAAATCCTACTCCTCTGCCCCACAAAAAAATTTAAGATCAAGAGATAGCGTAAACAACAACAACAACAACAAACCCTACAAGAAATTAAAGGAAAACAAAAAACAAAAAAATAAAGGTGGCCCCAAAGTACTTGTAAATATACTAGTAAACATACATACAACAGACTGGCACTGCTAAGGCAGCCAAGGCCATGAGGAAGGAAGGTATCCTTCCAAACTAGAAAATGAATTAAAAAGAAACAAAGCACGTGTCAAGTCGTTTTAGTATTCCATTAGGAATTCTCAACAATTCTCCATCTATGCCTCATGCCCACCAAGAGATCAGAAATAAAGATGAGCAAGCAGCAAAGTGCTTCCAACGGAAGGAATTCGGCCTCCCCCACCCCCTAATAAGGGAAAATAAGTGAAAATACAGAAAGGAGTTATAAAGAAAGCTGTTTTCTCTGCTTTTTATTCCTTCAGCTTGGGAGGGTGCTAAGAGCCTGTGTTTGACTGATTAAAGCACATTCCTGAACCAACTTCAGTTTTAAACATCTGTTCTCCATGGAGGCTCTGGAGGAAAAGGCTCTTACTACGGTAGTAAAAGCTCTATGCCAGAGAAAGCGGAGGAAACGAAAAGCTGCCTAACTCAGGATCCTCCAGGGAGGCTGACGGTGGCCAGCCCATGTTCAGTGTGCGCAACCACGAAATTCCTAGTAAAATTGCTATTAAAACCAAGAAAGGGACAATTTTCGTATCAGCAAAAGGAACAATGGGAGACTCGCGATCTGATAACTCAGCATATGACCACAATTATTGGGGCAAACGGAAAACACCCAACTGTTTCTGTTAAAGCCAATCCTGTCTTTTAACTCCAAGTCTCCGTAACGTCCAGGAGCAAAGATTTCGAAGATATTGGGGTTAAAGGATGGCTCCCTGCCCAATCACTTAGGACACTGCCATCACAGAACACACACTAGGCTGAAAGGGAAGTGGATGATGACTCTGCTCCTATGCAGAAGGTCCAGTGTTAAAAGAGGCCTGAGAGAGCATCTGTAGGCAGGAAGCCTGTTATTTTACAGGTGAGGAAACTAATATCCAGAGAAGTTAAAAGTATTTGTGGAGACACAGTGACACAGGAGTTTGGAAATCAACATCAGTAAGTGAGGTCCTCTAAGCAAGTATGGTTCTCTTGAGTCTTGGCTGCAAAAAATGAATGGAAACAAGTGATCTTATAAGCTAGTACCAGGTCCAAAATGGTGTATGAACACAAATTTTAAATGTAATCTGATTTTAAATCTATCTAGCCTTGACAATCAGAAAATCTGGGTCAAAATAAAGTATATCAAATATGTCCATTTCTGTTTAGGCTTGAACATTCATCTTGAAATAAATTTTCTCTACAGAAAATGCGAGGCCCTAACTGCAGGAAATGCTGGTTGGGATCCAACTGCGATCTGGATGCATTCTTTGGACTAGATTTCACAGATGTTGTGGCTCAGCCTGTCTGTAATGCTAATAATTACTGAAGGATCACTGCTATTGGTATGGAGAAAGTACTCAGATTCAAATCTGGCTTTCACTCCAGCAATTTGCTTTCCTCCCAAGTTCACTTGCTTTAGGCATTTCTTATTAAAAATAAAAAAAACCGGGCCCGGCCAGTGTGGCTCAGTGGTTGAACATCAACCTATGAACCAGGGGGGTCACAGGTTCGATTCCTGTCAGGGCACATGCATGGGTTGCAGGCTCAATCCCCAGATAGGGGTTGTGCTGGAGGCAGCCAAACGTTGATTATCTCTCATCATTGATGTTTCTCTATCTCTCCCTTTCTCTGCGAAATCAACAAAACCATATTTTTTTAAAAATTGAAAATGGTGCCCTAGCCAGTTTGGCTCAGTGGATAGATCATTGGCCTGGGGACTGAAGGCTGCTAGGTTCAATTCCCGGTCAGGGCACATGCCTGGGTTGCAGGCTTGAACCCCAGTGGGAGACAGTTGATCAATGATTCTCTTTCATTATTGTTGCTTCTATTTCTCTCTCCTGCTCCATTCCTATCTGAACGCAATAAAAATATTTGGGGGGGTGGGGGGAGATTGAAAATGGTAGCATAGGCTTCACCTATTCAATTAAGTTGAATGACTGAAAGTCTCAACTGACTTCTGTCCTAGTATAAATGGAGCAACACAAGTCTTTTAAATATTAATTTGTTCTTCTGAAGTCTTGAAAAGGTTCTGCCACTCACCAAGAAACTATTCTGCTCGGGACTCCCTTCCTTTCCAATCAGCAGAACTAGCTTTCCCTACGTTAACTTTACCCTGTCTGATATGCAAACCTTTAGCAGGAATTAAGCCTACAGTGTCTGAAAACCATGCAAGACCCCTATTATAAAATTGTCCCTGAGACTCCAGTCCTCAAAGTCTTTGCTAAGGAACCCCTGGGAGAGCTAGCTTACAGATTTGTCCCTCTTCATCCTTCCCATTAGACACTTCCACCTTGCACAGGTCTGTCCTGCACGCTGCAACACCAACGGGTAGGAGCCCTGTCTTCTCTTGCCAGAACACACTTGGCTTAAAGCACTGCTGCGTACCTTCGGGATGAGGACTTGCTTACTGCCTTCTCCAGGCTCAGAATTCAGTTTCTCATCAGCAAAACTGCACCCAACATAAAAAAAAATAAAGTACATCTTCTTTAATATATCCTTTGGCTGCTGATGAATATGAGACTAAAGCTGACACTCCCATGGAGAGGCAACACATGTTAAATTGGGTTACTCTGAGGTAAGTAAATGCCATCTTCCTTGTATACAAGGCAAAATGACTGACACCTTTCATTATGTTTTCCATGCATATAATAATGAAAGCCCTTTCGTTGATTAACAAAAGCTAGAGAGCCAAAGAGTACCTTTGTTTGTTCAGAAGTTTTTGGCCTAGAATAAACTCAGCCCAAGGTCACTGAATTAGAAATTTTACAAGAGTCAGAAACTGCCCTTCCTTCCCCATATCTACACAATGAACTCTATTCACCTCTACTAAGAGACCAGATTAAAACTCAGGACTCCCCCAAAGTACTCTTATTTTATTAACCATCTGAACAGATTCTTTCCCCTTTCTTCTGCCATCTGCTTGGTTTTCTGACCCTTCCGACAGCCTTCAGGTAATTCTGGCCCAGTGAACCAATAACAACAACTCTGGCAGAGAAGGAGTAAAGGCATGAACAAGATTTCAGGCCATCATAGTTAGTTCCCCTCTGGTGCTCTTGTTATGGCAACAGCATATTTTTCCACAGCTGATGAGGCTGTTATGCAGGGGGAAAAAAGACAGAAAGAAAGGCTAAAAGAGGTATCTATATTTCTGCTCATTCCCCAGAGCACAAGGCTCCCTGAAGGAGACAGTTCAGAATTTACAAAAGGAATAAGGCAGCAGAAAAAAAATCGCATTAGCTAGCATTCCAGGGGTAGAAAAGTCTCTTTAAATGTCTGAAAACTTCCTTTTTCAGCAAAATAAGCATCTTATAATAGCAGGAGAAACCTGGGATAGGGATAGGATGCCAAATTTGAGGCTACCCACTGCCATTAATTAGCAGTATGGCACTAACAAGTTACTTAATTTCTCAGGACCTCTGTTTCTCTCAGCGAACCAGTGTTGTGAGAGTGAAGCCAAATAATAACTTTACCTTCCATTGAGGCTAGAAGTGGCTTCTCAAAGAACCAAAATAAAATAAGATCCAAGGACATTTTTTCTTGCTTTTAATTTATTCAACAAAAATTTTTCTCTTCCCTAATAATGAAAAAGCAACATAAGAAATCTAAGAGATTACAGCAAGTGTGTTTTCACCCACTTCTCATTGCTCAAACCGAAGCAAGGCAACTTGGAGAAACCTTCCTCAGGACCGGCTATATCCTCTGAGCCCCAATGAATCAAGAACTCAAGAGGGGGAGGGATGGAGATAGTTAGGTTCACCATGTTGTGAAAGTCCCTGCCCAGTCTGATCATGTAGGGCATTCAACACATCAACTGTTATCCTGGAATGCTCTGACATGTGTATGTCTCCAAGCCTGAGACAGGAAATGCTAATCCCCTTCCTTTCCAGTAAACAGATTTCCAGGACAAGCCTACTGACTCTAATTTTTCTAAATGTTTTCAAGTCTGAAATATGTGTTAGCACTTAACTCTATACAAGTATTTAGTTCTGGAACTAAAAACCATTTCCATCCTCGATACCCACAAAGATTTTTGAGACCATTCCGCCCTGACCAGTGTGGCTCAGTTGGTTGGAGCAGTGTCTTGTGCACTGAAAGGTCACGGGTTCCATTCAGGTCAGGACACACCCAGAGATGGCTTAAGGGAGGTTGCTGATCGATGTAAAACATTGCCTGTCTCTCTCACTCTTCCCTTCCCCTCTCTAAAATCAACAAAAACATATCCTTGGATGAAGATTTTTAAAAATATTTTAAAACCATTCAGAGCAAGGATTGCATTTCCTACTTTTGTCTGTAGTCCTCCTTTGTGCAAAGCACTGCACAGGGCCCACAAAACTCACTTCCAAGATACCTAACCTCATTAATTCAGGTGCTGGAGGAGAGCAAAAAAACAACAAACCGTCTTACCCTGGTTCTGGGAAATAGAATGATATTGGGGGGGAGAAGGGGGGTGGAGAGACAGAGGAATGTAACAGGAGAAATGAACAAACCATGAGGGCAGAAAATTTCCAAAGGGGAAATTGAATCAATAAGTATTAAACATCTCAACTGCACTGCGTTAACTGCTATAAAATAATGACTAAATCCAATCACAACAGGGCTATATACTCTAAACACATTATGTAAGTCTTGGTGTTAAAAATCCAAAGATCATGATGTGTTCTGCCATAAATACAGGCTTAATATAATAGATGAGCTAACATGACAAGTATTTAAATCTGGAAAACAAACAACAACTGTGTGTGTAGAGACTATCTAGAGGCAGGTTCAATGATATTTGAGAAAGTGTGCTGGGTCAATCAATCAGTGTTCTTGGCAGAAACTTCCCAAGCATTTTAGGAACTAATCCAAACTACTAGACTGGATTCTATCTTTAAAGCAAAGCCTAAAGACCACGCATGCCCTTATTTTAAAAGCATGGTAGCTTGGTTCTTTGAAATATGCCAAAAGGGTGACCCTCTGTGCCTCTTCCCTCAGGGGAATAATGATTACTACATATCAGCCATTTTTCAACCGGTGTGCCACAAGAATTTTAAAAAACATGCCTATTTGACTAGTCAGGGGCACTGACCTCTTTTCCCTTAGATTGTCAAATAAAAAATGACAACAGCCAACTCAGTAGCCATCCAGTGTGCATGAATCAAAATTACATCTATTTTTTTGTCAGATCCGCAAAAAAATACTTTGGTATGCTGTAGATTTTAGTAATTCGGTTATGTGTGCCATGAGATGAAAAGAGCTGAAAAATCACTGCTATAAAGCTAAAAGTTTAATTCCTCCCCCCCAAACAAATAACAGTTGAGTTGCAATTATTATCATGACATAGCTTCGAAATGGCTGGAAGCAGAGGCATTTACTGACCGCAAAGAATTCTCTAAGTTACAAACTCCTTTCCATCACCTCAGAAAATATTATCCATTCCTTAAACAGCTGTCAGTTCATATTTAAGACAACACTATCTGGAACAGATTCTGCTCTGCAAAAAAACTTTTGCCATTAAAAAGCAAGGTCTCGACGTGTTCAGGGGCTGGCCTTGCACAGACCAGGCGAGTGGGGAGGTTTCTCCGATGAAGTAAGCCAGCTCACTGAAGAAACTCCGTTTTGCAGTTAAAACCTTCCTTAAACTCAGCTCTGCACGCCATGAACTTCTCTGGGCCGGGTCATGTTAAAGCCTTCCAAGCCAAGCCACCCCTCCTCCTAGAGCCTGGCTGGATTCCTCGGCAGAGCTCTCTCCCAGATTTTTATCCCTTGTTGGCAAGGATGTCCTCTTACTCTAAGGTCCCTTCTATTGTGCAACGAATTCAGGGATCGCCAAGGCCTCACTCACTGGGCGGGTTTGGGTGTAGCGCAACGGGTGAGCCCAGCCTGCGGGGAACGGCCCAGCGATCCTGGAGAGGGCAGGGGCTGCCAGCACAGTCCCAACCAACCAACCCTCTAGGGGCCAGGCGCCCCATCGCCAAAAGAAGGCAAAGTTCCCAAGTTAAAAACGACGCCCCATTCCCTTCGGGAAGGTCCCTCATGATCCCTTTCCAGTCTCCTCCCTTTGGAGAACAGCCCAGTCAGGGGACACAACCTTTGAGCTCCCTTTTCCCCTGACCCAATCGAGGCCTCTCACCTCTACCCCAGTGCTCTTCCTTGTAAACAGCTCCTGGTCGTGTTTTGAAAAGCAATGCCCAGGCACCGTCCTCTGCACTGCCCCTTCCTCGAAATCAAGCCATCCCCACCGACCAGGGCGCCCCCTTCATAATGGCCTCTTCAATCTATCTCCAAGCCCTTACGGCTGCCAGCGCTCTACCACCCCCACCTCCATTCCCTTGGCTAGTACTTGAGCATTACTTTATCATCCCTCGGTTGCTCCCCCCGCGCCCGTGGGGCCTCGGTACGCAGAGTAAACAATGCTGTCAAAGCAGGATAAGCTGGGCGAGGCTTCCAAACGCCGCATTCCAGCCCGCTCCTGGCGTTCTAAAAGCGGCCAAACAAGTCGTCGCAGGGTCCCGGGAGCGAATTCCTCTTCCCAACTTCCTTTCTTTAAAAAGGCCTAGCAAGACAGCTCCAACATCGAGCATGAATGTGCACAAATGCACGGCACGCAAGAGGAAGAGGCAATGCAGAAGCAGCAGTGCAAGGCCAAGTGCAAACGAATTTGCCCGGGAGGAGGGAGTCGGAGAAGGGGGTGGGGGGGGAAACTAGGTCGAGTGCCACGAAGCGGGAACAAGGGCTTTTTTTTTTTTTTCTTTTTTCTTTTTTGCAAAGAAGGGCCACGCTTCCAGAGTGGGCGCGCGCTCCATCGAGCTGCGAGCGCGAGAAAACGCGAAGTTCAGGTTCCCGTAAAGCGGTCCCACGGGGCTTTGGTGGAGCCGGGCAGGTTGGGTCGGGCCAGCAGTTGGCCCACGCCAGCGGCCCGGCGTGGACACGCCCTGAGTTAAAGGACCGTGGCGGGAGGCTGGGGGGACAGGGCGGAGGCTGCGGGCTGCAGGCTGGGGGAGCCGCGGGCCGCAGGGTGCCCGGGGTCGGGGGTCGCTCACCTCCGGGCGTGGTGGAGAAGAGCGTCCCCCCGGGCGTGGTGCAATAGTCATGAGGTAGCTGCGCGGCGTCGTTGATGGGCACGGTGCGGGTGGGGATGGCACGGCTCTGGCTGGGCTGGTGGCCGCTGCCGGCGGACGAGGACATGGCTCTGGGCGCGGGGTCTCGGCTTTGTGCGGCGGGAGCGCAGGCGGGCGGCGGCGGCGGCGGCGGCGGCTGGGGGCTCGGGCTCCTCCGGCAGCACGGGCGCGCGGAAGGGCAGGCGGGGCTGGGCGCGCTCCGCTCGCTCCTCTCAGGCTTCCTTCCTCTCGTTCCCTCGTCCCGCTCCGCTCCCGCCGCCGCCCTCTCAGCCGCCGCCGCCGCCGCCGCCCGGTTCTCCGGCCTCCGCCAGCAGCCTCAGCAGCAGGAGCAGCGGCAGCAGCGGCGACGACGACCGGAAGCGGGTGAAGGCGGGAGCCAGAGGGAGTTCGGGGAAGCGACTCTTCCGGAAGTGAGGTGTGCGTGGGCGTGGCCTCGGCGGCGAGGGGGCGGGGCGGGGCCGGACCGGGGCCACCTCTCCGCCGCCTCGGGCCGTGGGGGGTGCGGGGATGGGACCTGCGCGAAGTGTCTGTGAGCCCCGCGAAGGTAGGCACGGAAAACTTCACTGGTTTCTTTGTTTTAATTGTCAGTTAGCACTGCTTTACTTGAGCTGACTTCTGATTCCCTAACCATCTAAACAAAGTGTAAGTTTTACTTTGAATTCCTCAATAATAAATGTAGGCAGGCAATGTATGCATGATATATTAAGGAACAAATCAGAGCAGAAAGGTTTATCACGGTCGCCCAGTTTCCAAATTCCTTTTTCCAGGGGGAACCACTGGTACCAGCTTGTTTGTGTCCTTCTAGAGACAGTTTCTGTTTACACACATAATGCAACAAATACACATGAAAAAAGAGATTAATAACCACCCAAGTTACAAGGATGACTATTGAGTTAGAGGTTAAGAAACTGAAGCACAGAGGCCCTGGCTGTGTAGCTCAGTTGGTTACAGCATTTTCCCCATACCCCAAGGTTGTGGGTTTTAACCCCATCAGGGCCCATTCAAGAACCAACCAATAAGTGCATAAATAAGTGGAACAACAAATCGATGTTTCTCTCTCTCCCTTCCTCTCTCTATAAAATTGATGGAAAAAAAAACAACAGGCCAGCTCAGTGGTTAAGCATCAACCTATGAACCAGGAGGTCACAGATTGGATTCCTGGTCAGGGCATATGGCCAGGTTGTGGGCTCCATCCCTAATGTGGGGCGTGAAGGAGATAGCCAATCTATGATTGTCTCTCATTGTTGATGTTTCTATCTCTCCCTCTTACCTCCTCTCTGAAATACACACACACACAAAACACTGAAGCACAAGGTGCCTAAAAAATCTAGATCTGGAACCCTATTCTTTCCTCCAAGGAAAAATACTGTTTGGTCTCAAAATTTGCATTTTTAAATATTATTAAAGATCCCAAAGATCTTTTGTTTGAATAAATTATATCTATTGATAGTCTCAATATTAAATTAAAACTGAGAATTTAAAAGTGTTCTTTAGTTCATAAAATGTCATTGCATGTTAAGGTATGTTTATTTTTAAATTTATACCCCCCCTCCAAACCCTCCTCCAAAATTAGTGAAAAAAGTGGCATTGTTTTTTACATTTTTGCAAACATTTTAATGTCTGCTTAGTGGAAGACAGCTGGAGTCTCACTTGTGTTTCTGCATTCAATTTGTTGTGATGTTTTGATTCAAGTATATGAAGAATACCCAGATTCATACAGGTATGCAATTGAAAAAAGGTACCCACTCAGGTTCCTAGACTGGGTCTCAGCCCCTGACCCCCCCACAAACACACTTTGAAAACCACTGCTCTAGGCAGCATTGCCTCTGCCCGCAATGTACCCAAGATGGAATTAAAATGATAATCATGGGCACCGTCAACATAGTTATTTTCCCATTTTGTGAATGAGGAAAGTGAGGCTGAGATATGTGCTTAGCCCAAGTAAAACTGCTACTACTTCACTACTGAGAGAGCCAAGCCAACCATGTGATTGGACTGTTGGAACTTTCAGTCCCACATACCTGATCACAGGAGGACAAGGGCTGGCGATTGAGATCAGTCGCCAGTGGCCAATGATTTAATCGATCTTGCCTTTGTTACAAAGCCTGCACTAAAACCAAAAAAGGACTGCAGCAGGAAGAGTTTGGAGAGCTTCCTGGCTGAGGAACACCTGGAGATTTGGACAGAGTGCCATACAGAGCAGTGAGATCTCTGCACCCTTCCCCAGTATCTTCCCCCATGCATCTCTTCCATCTGGCAGTTCCTGAGTTTTTATAATAAACTGGTCATCTAGTAAGTAGAATGTTTTCTAAGTTCTGTGAGTTGCTCTAGCAAATTAATCAAACCCAAGGAGGGAGTAGTTGGAATCTTTGATGTATAGCACAGGTGACAACTTGAGCTTGCGATTGGCATCTGAAGTGGGGGGCAGGGCGTGGGGTAGGGGTAGGGGGTGGCTGTCTTGTAGGACTGAGTCTATAGCCTGTGGGATCTGACACTAGCTCCAGGTAGTTAGTGTCAGAATGGAGCTGAATTGTAGGACACCCAGCTGGTGTTGGAGACTTGCTTCGTGGTGAGGGGGGAAACCCCACACTTTGAAACTGGGAGAAGATTCTTCTCTCTGAATGTCTTGGGGGACTGGGAAGCTGCCGGTGTAATTGTAACCTCACAGACACAGTACCCCTAGATCCATAACTGATGGGATTGAACATGTAAATTATACTACATTTGGGCAGCCCTTTCTTGGAACTTTTCATATTTATTAGGATAACTAGATTTTTTTTTAATATATTTTATTGATTTTGTACAGAGAGGAAGGGAGAGAGAGATAGAGTTAGAAACATCGATGAGAGAGAGTCATCCATCAGCTGCCTCTTGCACACCCCCTACTGGGGATGTGCCCGCAACCAAGGTACATGCCCTTGACCGGAATCGAACCCGGGACCTTTCAGTCCCCAAGCCGACGCTCTATCCATTGAGCCAAACCGGTTTCGGCAGATTTATTTATTTATTTATTTATTTATTTATTTAATGGAAGTACCTGAACCAGGTGTGCTCTTCCGGTAGTCTGTTATTCCACACTAGTTAGCCACCCTGGCTTCCCTAAACTCATTCCTTCTAATTCCACTGCAGTTCCCCCTGGTTCTGTCTTTCCCAGGGGCAGAAGAAGATTGTTTGCTCCCCACCCTCCATAATGAGGCCACCCACACTAGATCTCTATCATCATAAGGATAATGGCCCCTAGATCTCTACCATCCTAAACATAATAGCCCCTTACTTTGGGATAACACTTTCTCACTTTACAAAGCATTTTCAGACCATTATCTCACTTAAACTGAGCCACAGCCTATAATGGAGGCAAGCCGCTTATTATTCTTATCTACATTCTACTGATTAGGAAGCTGAGACTCAAAGAGACTTCTCTGAGGTCTTGCTCAGGCTTCTGGCTGGCTGTCCTATGCCCTTTCTCCTGTATCTGCTGGCCTCCTGCGTTATAAAGAGGGGAAGATGCTCATGGGCACTAACTTTTTAAAAAATATATATTTTATTGATTTTTTACAGAGAGGAAGAAAGGGATAGAGAGTTAGAAACATCGATGAGAGAGAGTCATCGATCAGCTGCCTCTTGCACACCCCCCACTGGGGATGTGCCTGCAACCACAGTACATGCCCCTGACCGGAATCGAACCTGGGACCCTTCAGTCCACAGGCCGACGCTCTATCCACTGAGCCAAAACTGGTTTCGGCAGCACTAACTCTTTATCATCACCTGTGCCGAATTTGCTGGGAGGTGAGCAGCATCCATTCCCTGAGCTTCTGGAACACGAGAGACAGAATAGGTTCAAAAGGTGGTGATAATTGTAGATAACATCGAGGCATCTAGGCTGAGTCAGGTGCTGTACTAGGCCTTCTAGAGATCTTATCTCTAGTACTCCTAACCGCCATAAAAGGGTAGATGTTATTATGCCTATTTACAGATGAGGAAATAGCTTCAGAGGAGCTAGCTTGCCAAAGGTCACACATGCTGTCTCTCTAGAAATTCTCTAGCCTCTCATTGTGGTTGGAAACAGTCTGCCGAGCCCAGGCTTTGACAGCAGACATGCCTTGGTTCATAGGCTAGCGCTCCCCCCTGCCTGCTGTGTGACCGTGTTCTCGCATCTGAAAAATAAAGAGGGGAGCCTCTCATTCGCAGGGTGCTCTCCTGAGGACTACATATCAAGCCCAGCGAGGGTCTGGCTGATGGGAACAGTTAGGCACCAGTGAGATCCAAGAAGGTGCTAGGAGCCAAGAGGCTGGGAGAAGAGGGGCAGGTAGGAAAGCAGCATGAATGGCAGAGGGGACCACACTTCAGGCTCAGTATGTCCTCATTTGGAAGTCTTGTCAGGTGATGCCATCAGAAGCCCATAGCTGTAGATTTCAGAAAATGAGGCATTATTTCTTCAAAGTTACTTAGGAATCATAAAATCCTCCATTAAAGCCAGTTTATTATTTGCCTGTTTACTTCAATTCAACACTTGGTCCCTCCTCCCCCCGCCTCCATCCCAACATTTAGTAGAAGATTCTTCATGGGTACAGCCCTCCCTCTCTTACCCATGGCCTGCAAGGGCAGTAAGCTTAAGGCCATACCAAATCCTGTGGCATGTGCCTGTTTTTATAGTTTGAGCTCCAACCAGAAAGAGCACTGTCATCCAAACAACGAATGGTGCCAGCATCGGCCCAGAGGCAAGGTACAGGTATACAGAGCTTGGGAGCCAAGAGTGGGGACTCTCCAAGCTGAGTTGCTTTGTCCCCAGGAGCTTCTGCTCTCTCTTGGGTGGAGTTTTCAGAGGAAATTCTGTATGCTGACTGGGTGGGCCCATAGGGTTCAGAATAGAAAACTCTGATTGCCTTTGATCTGATTCGCCATGTAGGCTCTGTATTTGCTACCTGGCTTTCATCTCTCCATCAGCTAATTCATTCAGAAATTCTTATTCAGCCCCTGGTATGACCCTGGCTCTAGATTAAGGTGTGAACAAGGGCAGACCTTGTAAGCTCCCACCTGGCCATGGGACTCACCTGCCTTGGTGACAGCCCCTTGCACCCAGTTCTTTGGCTGGATTGGGATGGGGTTTTTCGTTCATCCACACTGCCTAGGCCCAGAAGCCTTGGGGTAGCAATGCTGGCTGTGTGTGTATTGGATTGTATCACCACCCTCTCTTTCATGGCTTCCTGTTATTCTTGGAATCTTGAATAAGTTCCTCCCTGATCTGGCCTCATCTCCTACCTTTCTTCCTCTCGCTTTTGATGTTTCTGTTTTCAAAATGGACCATGTGCCCTCCCATCCCAGGGTCTTTGCACTTGCTAGTCCCTTTGCTTGGTTCTCTGTGGTGACCAGACATTAAGGTGACCCCATGATCTCCACTTCCTAGTGTTCACATCCTTGAGTGGGGGTGGGACCTGTGACTTGCTTCTAATAGAATATGGCAGAGGTGACAGAATGTCACTCCTGTGATTACGTTAAATTATGTAAGACTCCATCTTGCTAACAGACTCACTCTAGTCTCCCCTCCATTGTTGGCTTTGAAAAAGCAAGCTGCCGTGAGTCCTGCAGTTACAAGGAAATGAATTCTGTCAGCAGCCTGGGTGAGCCTGGTCCCTCCCACAGGTCTGCAGTCAGGCCTCCATGGGAAAATGCAGCCTTGAGTGCGGCCTTGCAGAGCACCTGGCTTAGCTGTGCCTGGACTCATAACCCACAGAAACTGCAGGTGATAAATGTATTGTTTTTAGTCACTACGTTTGTGGTTAAAAAAAACAAAGCTGTCAATTTGTTACTATTTTCTGTAGGCAGCATAGAAAACTACTGTATTTCCTAACATCTACCTAATCGACTCATGCTCGTCCCCCGTCATTCCCATCCAAGTCAGACAGACTTTCTCAGGGCAGCCTTCCCTACCCTCTCTGCCAGGGCTCCATCTCCTTGTTAGAGGCGCTCATACCATTGTGTACCTCACTTCCACACGACCTGAACCATTGTAGCTATGGTTATTTAATTAATATCGCCTCTCCACTAGATTGTAAGCGCCACGAGAGCAGCTATTGTGTTCTCTGCTTCTCTCCAGGGGCTGGCACAGTACCTGTTGAGTAAATAAATGATTGGCAGGACATTCAGCGTCAGAAGGAGTGCAGGAAGAGGTGGGCTAGATAGCTCAGTGGTTAGAGGCTACAGTGACTTGGGGGAGAGTATGTATTATATTCCTAAAAACTCACTTTTATTGTGACATATCTGAACAACTGATGCTTAGAGCGTATTTGGGGGTGTCCTTGGTGGGAATAATATGTGTCCATACATATAGTTGTCACCCTGGGCCACCCCAGGACTTAGCATGAGTGTGTTTCTTTTGGAAGCTCCAGGCTCCTTCCTCCTTCCAGAACTTTTTGTATTTTGATCACCAGGCAACTCTCTTAACAATATTCTTCCTATGAGTTTCCACCTTCCCAGTCAGCGGAGGGAAGTGCAGGGGGAGTAGGGAAGGGTGTGGTTAGGTGGAGGGAGCTCCGGCTTGGCAGCTTCAATAAGGCTTATAAAATACCAGATAGCTGCACCAGGAAAAGACAGAAAGGTGAGTTCATGGGTGTTACGTACTGAATCATATCTCTCCCCCCCACACCAATTTATATGTTGAAACCCTAACCCTCAGTGCAATTGTATGTGAAGATGGGGCTTTTAAGTATGTCATTAAGGTTAAAAGAAGTTACAAGGGTGGGGCCCTACCTAATCCAATAGGGCTGTTGCTGTTACAAAAAGAGGAAGAGATAGATACCAGAGCGCTCTCTTCAGCATGCGAGGAAACAGTGAGAAGGTGACCATCTGCAAGCCAGGAAGAGAGACCGCACCAGAAACCCAGTCACCTAGCACCTTCATCTTGAAGTTTCCAGCCTCCAGAACTGTGAGAAATTGATTTCTGTTATTGAAGCCTCCAGTCTATGGTATTTTGTTATGGCCACCTGAGCAGATTAAGACATGGGGTGACCCAGAAGGCTCCGTTACGTTATAACAAGGTTGAGGGCTTCAGAGTTTAGGCCTGTATTCTCCTATATCCAACTGTGTCCCCTAACTTTTTGGCATCCGAGTTTAAACATACTCAAGTCTCTACATCAAGCATGTCAAACTCGCAAATGGCAGGCTGCATGACAAATGAGGCATGTGGCCCTTCGGCCATGCATTTGACATGCTTGCTCTACATCTTTAACCCTCCCTCCCTAGAGGCCCTTCCGAGGCTTGGCCATGTTTACCTTCTTTGTTTCAGCCACACCTCCTGAAGGAGTTGTCTATACCTGCTGATCACTCATTACCATTCATTTGCTCCTCATTCACTTCAGTTTGGCCTCCATAGCACAGAAGCTGCTTTGATGTCCCATCCAGTGCACACTTTTTGGTCCTCATCTGACTGTTCTAATCCTTCGCATTAATCTCTTCTGTGTCTCTTCATCCCTTCCTGCCCTCTCGCTTGCTCGCTCAGGTAAAGAAGCTGCCATGCTGAGGGAAGCTCTGCGGAAAGACCTCATGGCGAAGGCCTGGGGGAGGCCGTCTGTCGAGGCTTGTGAGGACTTGAGGTATTTGTCCAACAGCCAGAACTGCCTCCTGAACTAAGAAGTGAACTAGGAAGAGGGTGCTAAGCCTTGAGAGACTGTGAGAAAGTCAGAGCCAGAGGACCCCGCTAAGCCACACCTAGACCCCTGACCCATATAAACCATCTATGCTAATAAAAGGGTAATATTGCTAATTAGACTGGATGTCTTCTGGATGACTTTCCAGATGTCCTTCCTGACAAAGCTGGGCCCAGGCACCTGCGCCCGGCCTGGGCAAAAGCTGCCAGAGGTCCCAGGTGCCTGTGACTGCGGCCGATCCAGGCAAAGCCAGCTCGGGTCTCAGGTGCCTGTGGCCGACCGGAGGAGAGAAGCCTGGGTTCCAGATACAGGGGCCAAGGCCATGGTGGTTAGGGGCAATCAGGCATGCAGGCAGGTGAGCAGTTAAGAGCCAGCAGTCCCAGATTGCAAGAGGGATATCTAACTGTGGTTTACAGGGATCAGGCCTAAACCAGCAGTCAGACATCCCCTGAGGGGTCCCCGATTTGAGAGGGCGCAGGCGGCTTGAGGGACCCTCCCCCCCATGCACAAATTTCATGCACTAGGCCTCTCCCGGTACAATAAATGTTTTTAGCCACTAAGTTTTGGGTAATTTCTTATGCAGCCATAGATAACTAATGCAGTCACTAAATTGATTTCTCAACCTGCTAACAGGTGATGACTTATAAATTGAATAACACTGATCTAGTTTTAGATGCAAGTACTGTGTTGGGCATCAAAGGGAGATTTAAGGATGAATAAGATCTGCTCATTGTCTTCAAAGAGCTTTTCCTGTCTTTTGAGGATCTTAAAATTTAATAGGCTGCATGTATTTCTAGGATAGGGTGTTCCACTTGTTCAAAGACAGAAGAAGGAAACGAGAGGCTCCCTCAGGCTGAGATACACAATGTGGTGAGCCCTGAGATATGTTGATTGTGGAGTCCTTCAGGGGGAAAACAGGCTTCACAGGAAGACCCAGAGGGATTTCCACATCCACAAAGGCTTGGAAGAGAGAGGATGAGCCCATGAAGAAGAACTCTGCTCAAGGGAAAAATCAAAGTGGCCACAATTTTATCTTATTTCCACTGTGGTTAGAGCCTGAGAATTACTCAGGAGATCGTGGGAATGGGAGGGGGTAGAGAGGGAGGGAGGAGTGCGTAGGATGACAAGGACTGTGATGAGGAATAAATGAGTAAATGTGTGTAAAATGCTCACAACAGTGCCTAATGCATACCAAGTGACTATGTGTTGTAATCCTCTGGTCCAGGCCGCAGCCATGTTCACGAACAGCTTTCAAATCCCTAAACGCAATAGTCCCCTCCGTTCTTCCCCTCCTCACCTCCCACAACCGCCCTTGATATTGATCCTAGTAATTGTTAGATGGGAAGTGGTCCCATCAGGGCTCTCAGTCATCTAAGCTGAGCTGTTCTTTCTGCCCACAGGATAGTGCCCTTTCCACAAGTGCCCCGGGGGATTTATTTTTCTCAGCAAGGGGTAGATCCTCCAGGAAACAGCCAAACGAGTTTGTCATTGCACAAGCGGTTTCCTGGTTTGCAAGGCTTTCAGACCTCAGCGGACTGTGTGCAAGCCCTGGCAAACATCTGAGCCTCGTCGAAACCAGTTTGGCTCAGTGGATAGAGCATCCGTCTGTGGACTGAAAGGTCCCAGGTTCGATTCCGGTCAAGGGCATGTACCTTGGTTGCGGGCACATCCCCAGGAGGGGTGTGCAAGAGGCAGCTGATCGATGTCTCTCACTCATCGATGTTTCTAACTCTCTATCCCTCTCTCTTCCTCTCTGTGAAAAATCAATAAAATATATTTTTAAACACACACACACACACACACACACACACACACAAAAAAAAAAAACACACACCAAACACACATCTGAGCCTCTTTCTGTTCATAGGTGAAGGGTATGTGGCTTCCAGCTCAGGTGACCAGGTTTGGACTGGGGCCTTAAAGGGCCCAGACCTCCAAAGATGCTCTGGATTTTTTTCTAGGAACCCGTTTGGGTTCTTAGAAAGCCTTAGTGTGGTTTCCCCTTGCACAGCTCTCTCTTCTGAGTTGTTATTCTGAAACTGAAGGTGGCAATGGGTATTTTGCAAGAGATGAAATTTTGCCAGTTGATTGTGTTCAATGACATCTGTGAACATCATGATTGAAAACCTTAGAACTGCCGATAAATATTTACCCAGCACCCACTAGGCATTGTGGGGATATTTATTGAGCACTGAGACAGATTGCAAAACCAGTTGCAATTCTCTACCCATCCCTGTATCCATGTTCCTTGCAATGTGACTTTGCTGTTCTTGCCACCAGAACATGGAGTCTATTTCCCCACCTTTTACCTAGGTTGAACTTGTGACTTGGTTTAGCCCAGTGGTTCTCACCGTGGGCCACATGCCCCACAGAGGGGTGGGGTACAATTCGAGAATGAGTTAACAGTGATTTTTTTGCATTTCTTAAGGTTCTAGGGGCTTCATATACAGTATATAAGTATATATTGTGACTTGCATTTTAGTTCTCTATTATATGTTTTGAAACTATTTGCTGTTGTTTCATATCACGTCATATTATTATTTTAAAAATAATTTCTTAGTGATTTCTTCCTAGTACTTAAACTATTCTTTTGTTCTTTTATTTTCCTCTTTCATGGATGTCATGTTCTTTGGAAGCTTGTTTAGACCAAGTTAATGGCCTTTTAGGCATCCTTCAATGAATAGTTCACTTTTTGAATAATAAGAACTATATGTCACATGGGGGCAGCATCAGGATTTTATTTATTTATTTATTTATTTATTTATTTATTTAAATCAATCTTTATTGTTCATATTATTACATTTTAAAAAATTTTTTAAATATATTTTATTGATTTTTGTACAGAGAGGAACGGAGAGAGATAGAGAGCTAGAAACATCGACGAGAGAGAGTCATCTATCAGCTGCCTCTTGCACACCCCCTACTGGGGATATGCCCGCAACCAAGGTACATGCCCTTGACTGGAATCGAACCCAGGACCCGGCAGTCCGCAGGCCGATGCTCTATCCACTGAGCCAAATCGGTCCTGGCTGTTCATGTTATTACAAAGGTTCCTCATTTCTTCCCCCATCCACCAGGTTCCCACCCCACCCTCTGCCCCCTCCTCACCCCCCATTGTCCTCATCCATAGGTGCACAGTTTGTTCAGTCTCTTCCCGCAGCCACCACTCCCCCTTTCCTGATAACTGTCAGTCCACTCCCCTCCTGTATCTCCGACTCTACTACAATCAACAGCTAATATTGTTCATCAGGTTTTTCAATCTCCTTTTTTTGTTGTTGTTGTTTTTTTTTTATTTTATTGATTTTGTACAGAGAGGAAGGGAGAGAGATAGAGAGTTAGAAACATCGATGAGAGAGAGTCATCGATCAGCTGCCTCTTGCACACCCCCTACTGGGGATATGCCTGCAACCAAGGTACATGCCCTTGACCGGAATCGAACCCGGGTCCTTCAGTCCCCAAGCCGACGCTCTATCCATTGAGCCAAACCGGTCCCAGCTTGTTGTTTTTTAATTAATAAACTTTTACACTTCTAAGAATAAATTTTAAAATCTAATAATTTTAAACCTTGCTTTTTCTGCCCTGGGAATTGAGAAGCAAACTTGTTTACATGTAAACTTGCCCTTAGGCTATCAAAAGATGTAGCCATTCAAATGTAAATGAACACATTGTTTAAAGATAGCTGCTGGTTGGAATAGGATTACCTGTTCTGGGTGGGAAGGGCTTGTCCTCTATTTTCTCCATTAAAATTAAGGTGTTAGCTTTAAAACCTCTTTTTGGCAAGAGACCTTAAACTTTCAGAACTTTAAATTTTTCAGATAGTAAATCAGTTACTTAGCATTTTCTCAAATCAATAATACCTCCACATGTCCAAGGATACACTTCACACAAAAGACATTTCCAAATAGATCAACCAACTTCATCCAGACCCCACACAAGGCACTCACAGATCAACACCTCAGCGCTATAATAACTCAACACGTCCAGGTCTAAGCCTTCATCACTTGATTCAGCAGACCCTCAAGTTCCCCCAAAAGTTTCCAGCCATGTCTGAGAGGCAGCCCTGGGGCGTGGGCAGGCGAGGAGCGAGCCGTTCTGGGCCTGGCTGCTTTGGGCCTGGGCTCTGTTGCTCTGGTCCGCTCCACAACCTGCTGCTCCAGGTCTGGCCACTGCCGCTCCTGGACTGGCTGCTGCTACTTAAGGCCTGGCTGCTTCCGACCTGGTTGCTCTGGGCCCGCTGCTCCGGGCCCAGCCACTCCGGGCCTGGCCACTCCAGACCTGGCTGCTCCAGGCTTGGTTGCTGCTGTTCTGGGCCTGGCTGCTCCCGACCTGGCTGCTCTAGGTCCGGCTGCTCTGGGCTCTGCTGCTCCGGGCCTGGTTGCTGCTGCTTCGGGCCTGGCTGCTCCCAATCTGGCTGCTCCCGACCCGGCTGCTATGGGCCCGGCCGCTCCGGGCCTTGCCTCTCCCGGCCTGGATGCTCTGGACTTGACTGCTGCTGTTCTGGGCCTGGCTGCTCCTGACCCGGCTGCTCCGGGCCCGGCCGCTCTGGGCCTAGGTGCTCCGGGCCTGGCCACCCTGGGCTTGGCCACCTACGTCCCAGGCCTGGCTGCCACTGCCCCAGGTCTGGCTGCTCCAGGCCTGGCTGCTGCTGTTCTGGTTCTGGCTGCTGCTGCTCCGGGCCCGGCTGCCACTGCCTTGGGCCTGGCCACTGCCGCTCCAACATTCTGTCTTTTTTAAACATATTTATGTTGCAATGTTGGCTGCTGAGTTGAGTTCTTAGTCTTCAATTTTTTAAGATCTTCTTTGTATTCTTTCTTAAGTAATTTTACTATCTTTTGCTATAACTTGATTTCTTCACATTGAAAACTTCTTCGGTTTCTTCCTCCTCGTCCTGGAAGCTCAGCAGGTTGGCCTGCGGCACCCCTTTGTTCTCCGCGGCCTCCTGTGCGGCTTCAGCCTGTTGCCGGGGTCGGCGCCACCCAGGAAGCAGCCCCCGGCCTCGGCTCCATGGCCCGCGATCAGTGTTGAGGGCCCAGTGCCCCCTCCTCACCCCCCCAGGGGCCCCGTCGCCCGACTTCTTGACGGCGCCCGGCTGGCCGGTGTCCGGCAGCAGCTCCTGCTCCTCATTGCGTTCCTCCCAGTCTGGAGCTTTTTTCTCCTTCCTGCTCGGAGAGTCTAGCATCAGAGTCAACAGACTGTAGACTGTCTTCTGCTCGCAATGTGCGTGACTCCCGGGGCTCTGCCCCTCTCTGCTCCCCTGGGACTCCACCTCACAGCCCTGTCTCCCTCTGTTTGAGCCTGGGTCCCCAGGGTCTGGCCTAGAACTGGGGTTCAGAGCAGTCGGAACTGGGGCCCATCACAGCCAGAGCTCTTGTTTCCTTCCCACCGGGGCAATCTGAGCATCAGGATTTTAGAGATGCTTAGATGGGACATGGCCAAAAAAAAGGTTGGGAACTGCTGGTTTAGCCAATACAATTATGGCAGTGATGTAGTGCCAGTTTTTTTTTGTTGTTGTTGTTGTTGTTTCGTTTTTTGGTTTTTGGTTTGTTTTTTTACAGTGTAAGAGAGAGGGATAGAGAGAAACATCAATGAGAGAGAAACACCGAGCAGCTTCCTCTTGCACACCCCCTACTGGGATGTACATACAACCAAGGTACATGCCCTTGACCAGAATCGAACCTGGGACCTTTTAGTCCGCAGGCCAACGCTCTATCCACTGAGCCAAACTGTTTAGAGCTAGTGCCAGTTTTTAGCCTACACCTTGAGAGACTTGGCCTGATTCAGCTCTTCTCTTAGAACTCCAAAGCTCCATGTGAGCCAGTCTGGGCTAGCCTGCTGGTGGATGAGACATGTGGCCCAGTTACCTTAGTCAGCAGCTAGCCACTCCCAGAAGCACAGGCCTCTGGCTGCCTAGCCACTGACCCCAGGTGCATGTGGGAGTCCAGCTGAGGCCAGAACAATTGCCCAGCTGAACCAAAACTAAAATGCTGGCCCATAAAATCATGAACTATAAGTAGATATTATTTTAAGCCACTTCTACATTTTGGGGTGTTTTATTATGCAGGGGGGGAAAAAAGTGCTGACTGATACAAACCATGTGCCAGACTCTTGTCTATTTGAAATCAGGCAGAGCCAGTTCAGAGATGGCATAACAACTGGCATGAGGCAGTGAGTGCTCTGTAGAAGCAAACTCACTAGCAACAGAAGAAGTGGCATTTGAACTGGAGAGGAGTCTTGTCCACGTGGAGTTGGAGCGGCCAGAGATACAGTGATGATGAAGTTGGGGAAAGGCTTCCATTGTCTTCCTGGGAAGGAGTCAGCAAACTGGGCTGCTCAGACATTCCCGTGAGTGGTAACCCTTGAGGTCAGCGTCTGTGTCTGATTCATCTTGAGATGGCCCAAGACACAAGGCGTTGTCTGCATTAGGCTTTCGGTTTTGAAAGGCTTTCTTTGGAGAGTTTTCTAATGCCCTTCCCTGTATTCCCACTTACCCAATTGTATTAGCTTTCTAGGGTTGTTGGAATTGCCACAAGCTGGCTGGCTTAACACAAGAGAAATATATTCCCTCACAGTTCTGGAGGCTAGCGGGCAAGATCAAAGTGTTGGCAGAGTTGATCCCTTTTTAGACGCTCTGTTCCTTGCCTCTTCCTAGTAGGTGGTCTTTGCCCACCAGCCTTGGGGTTCCTTGGTTTGTAGAGAAGCATCACTCCAATCTGCCTCCATTATCATATGATGTATCTATGTCTGTCTGTGTGTCTCTTCTTTTAAAAGCGCTAGTCAGCCGAAACCGGTTTGGCTCAGCGGTAAAGCGTCGGTCTGCGGACTAAAAGGTCCCCGGTTCGATTCCGGTCAGGGGCATGTACATTGGTTGCGGGCACATCCCCGGTGGGCAGGAGGTGGGGGGCAGGAGGCAGCTGGTCGATGTTTCTCTCTCATCAACGTTTATAGCTTTCTATCTCTCTCCCTTCCTCTCTGTAAAACATCAATAAAATATATTTTAAAAAATATAAATAAAAAATAAAAGCACCAATCACAGCCTACACCAGTATTATATCTGCAACTAGAGGCCTGGTACACAACATTCATTTACTCTTGGGCCTAAGCTGGCAGGCAGACATCCCTTTTGCAGTCAGGGGCTCTTGCAGTCCGGACCCCTTGCTCCTTATTGTCTGCCTGTAGTGGAGGCGGGAGAGGCTCCCACTGCTGTGCTTGCCAGCTGTGAGCCTGGCTTCTGTCTGAGCAGCACTTCCCCTGTGGGAGCGACTAACCACCAGAGGGCAGCTCCTGCATTGAGCATCTGCCCCCTGGTGGTCAGTGCATGTCATACCAACCAGTCATTCTGCCTTTTGGTTGATTTGCATATTAGGGTTTTAGTATATAGGATGACCCTATGTCCAAATAAGGTAGCATTCTGAGAGTTAAGATTTCAACCTATCTTTTTTGGGGAGATACAATTTAACCCATAACATTCATCCAAACCTAGGGGAACATGTGTTCCTTATTTGACTGCCGCAGACCCCAGGGGCAGAATTAAATGTTCTTTCTTCAGGATTCCCACACATTTAATACATGTTTCTGTGTATTAGAGCATTTGACTCATTGATCATCCTCACTAGCTGAGTTAGGGGCTGCATTTCTTTCATCTTCCCCAGAGAATCCCCCATAAATGAGGACCTAGGAAGCAGCTGCCCTGCCCTGAGCGGTCATGCTGGGCACTATAACCTCAACGTTTCGTGTATTTTTTATTTTTTACAGAGAGAAAGAGAGAGTTAGAAACATTGATGAGAGAGAATCATCAATCAGCTGCCACCTGCACACCCCCTACGGGGGATACTGGGGATGTGCCCGCAACCAAGGTACATGCCCCCGACCGGAATCGAATGAACCCTTCAGTCCGCAGGCCAACGCTCTATCCACTGAGCCAAACCGGTTTTGGCAACGTTTCGTGTATTAATCCTCACAGTGACCCTGTGAAGTATTTGCATATTTTAATTCCCATTTTATAGAGGAGAACTAGAGACAGGTGACGTACCTTGGCGTAGCTTGAATTATTGTCTCTAAAAACCTGAACGGGCGCCTGAAGGTCTCACGTGAAAAGTTTCCTATTTCCCCATCTTCGCGTTTTCTCAAAGTACCTGGATCTGGTTATTTCCGCTCCATTCCCTGGAGAAACAAACCTGGAGCCGCAGTCCTATGTGCCAAGCCTACCCGCCAGCCTCCCCAGCGCTTCCCCCAAGAGCCGCACACAAAGCCGACCCAGCCGCGGGAGCGCGCGGGCCACCCTTCCGCGCGTGCGCGCGCCGCTCCTGGGCGCGGCGTGGGGACCGCGCGCCGCTGGGTTGCGCGCGCCCCCGGCCCGCTGCCTGCTCCCGCCCCCGCGGCCTGACCCGGCGCAGCGATTGGCCGAGCGGCCGAGCACTCAGCGCCCGCCCCCAGGCCCCGCCCCGCCGGCTCCCGCCGCCGGCCGCTGTCGTGTGGGGCGCCGCCGGCGGCCGAGGGAGCGTGACTGCGCCGCGCAGGGCGCTAGGAGGCATTGTCGCCGTAAGTGCAGCAGACAGCGGCCCGGACCGGGGCCCTGCACTTCGCGCCCCGCGAAGGAAACGTAGTCTGAGGCTGAGCTCTGGAGGGGCTGGGGGAGAGAGGGAGAGAAGTGTCCCCGTTCCTGCAGCGTGCCCTCCCCTCCCCCAGGCCACCCGATGCCAAGAGCCAGCGGGGTGCCCGCTGCGGCTCAGGCAATGTCGGGGGGCCCGGCGCCGCGCCACGCGGCCCATCCTTGCAGCCTGCGGCCGGACGGGCTGGGGCTGGCTCGGGAGAGAGGGCGCAGCGGTGCCCGGGGGTAGGGAACTCGAGGAGGCAGGCGGGCCTCCTTTCCCCGCGGGAGGAGGCGGCCCTGCTGGGAGAAGCGGTCGTGTCCTTCGTCCCTGGGACTTTCGGGGTTCGCTTCCGCTCCGGGGAGCTGCAGGGAGTGCCTCCCGGCCTCCGGAAGGCGCGGGAGTCCCCAGCCCTCTGTGGTCGCCACGTTTGTTTGTTTTTTTCCCCCCTCTGCCGGCTCTATTCTCCCCAGTCCCCGCCTGCCGGGGGAGCCGAGAGCCGGCCGCGAGGAGCCATTGGCTGCGGGCGCCGGGGGGTGGGGTAGGCGGGCGAGGCGGGGTACCCCTTTCGCCAGACGCGGGGACCCCGGCCTGGCCGCCCCGCTCCGTCCCGGGAGGCACAGCCCGAGGATGCTCAGATGCCAGATGCCTGCAGGCGAGCGCGCGCGGACCCTGCGAGCCCCGTGGCTCAAAACCCAGGTGCCAGCCTTCCCTGCCCACGCCCCAGCGGGCTCCTTTCCCCTGGGTGAAGAACTGGGTCAACTCGGTCCTGGCCTCGAGTGGGCCTTCTAGGCTCCTTGGGTCCGATCCGGCTCGCGGGCTCTCCCCTCCGCCTCGCCAGCCCCCCCATTGGCCTGGTCCAGGAGACCCGCAGGAGCCAGCGGCGGGGGAGCTTGCGTACATGGTTCCGGAGGCTCGGGTTGCCCTTCCGAGCGGCGCCAGGCTCTAAAGTTCCCCAGTGGCCACACCAGTAACTAAATATAGGAGCAGCTGGTGCGGCCGGGGTGTCGCGGCAGCTCCTTTGCTCCGATCTTGGGGCTCCAGATAAGGTAGAGTTCTCCCCGGGGAGGGCGGGAGCGGTGGCAAGGGGCTACTGTCAGGATTGGAGCAGAAAGCAGCCCTCTCCCAGCCTCCCGGCCAGGGGAAATGAGGTTACAGGTACAGGAGGGCTGTGTTGCCAGCTCTCTTAAAGCCGGGCAACTATTTTTTCCGGCATTCGGTTATGATATCCTAACGCACTGCACCTGTTTAATACCTGTTGGCCGTGCCTTGTGGGAGAAGTGCTCAACGGTTTGCAAAAGCTTTTCTCAAACGTTATGATGTCGTTTATTGCTCAAAACAACCCAGTGAGGGAGATGATACATCCATTTTAAAAACAGGACTGCTCACAACACAGAATTTTCCAGAACTTCGGTTGGTTTAGGTCCGTGGTCGGCAAACTGCGGCTCGAGAGCCACATGCGGCTCTTTGGCCCCTTGGGTGTGGCTCTTCCACAAAATACCACAGCCCAGGCCAGTCTATGTTGAAGAAGTGGCGTAAGAAGTTTAAGTTTAAAAAATGTGACTCTCAAAAGAAATGTCAGTCGTTGTACTGTTGATATTTGGCTCTGTTGACTAATGAGTTTGCAGATCACTGGTTTAGGCTGATCTCCTTAAAAAAAAACTAAAAAAAAAAAACACCTCTTCACAGCTCCCTGCAGAGAAATGGGATCTACAGAAGGGCCTCCAATCCCCTCCACCAGTGTCTGGGCACAGACTGGCTGCCTGTTCTCTCTACCCACTCCACCCCCTTTCTTGTCATTTTGGGTACCTCTTCTCAGCCCCTGATCTGTTCCCTCCTATCCCTGCCATGTACCTACATGGCAGAGGGCACGCACACTCCTTGGGCCTGGGCTCATTCTGCCTCCTGTCACTGAGTCTCTGTTACTGGCTGGGAAGCTCATTCTGGCCCATGCCCTGTCACTACCTTTACTCCCCAAAGGTAGCTTTGGTCCTTGGAGGAGATGCTCAGAAGCTGTCCATTGGATTGAACTATTTCCTGGGACTGTGATACACGCTCTGAGGAAAGGGGAGTTGGGGGTGTGTTGCTGGCACAGCAGTGTATGAGTATGAGTATGAGTTTGTCCCCCGTGTCTAAGGGTCTCCAGGATTGGGATTGCTTTCCTTGCAATTTTCTAAGACTGCTCTTTACTGCCTGGGAGCAGCCGGGGCCAGCAGAGTCATCAGATTTGGGTACCCACGTCCAGACCAGACCCACGTGGGCTAGTGGTTCCTGTTTCTCCCCTTTGGGACACTTTCTGATACCGGCACCTCTGCTTGTGGGGTTGACCAGATGCTTCAAGGAGTCCACACCTTGGGCCTAAGGAGTTGGGCTCTGGGTCCAGAAGGACTGCCTTGTATACTAATTGTTCCCACTGGCCAGTGTGATATATATATATATATATGTGTGTATGTGTGTGTGTGTGTGTGTGTATATATATATATATATATATATATATATTTATTTATTTATTTTTTGGTGGGACTACATGAGATTGGGCAGCCAGAATAGTGCTGACATGCTGGTTTTGATTTACTCTAATAGTTTATATAGACAGGGTCCCCACATCCTTAGAGGTGGCCCTGTCTAGGGGGGTTTGCACTCCGTCACTTACATGTGACTCAGACAGTTTCTCATTTCCCTCAAAAACCGTTTAAAACAAAAGAAGAGGAGCAGCTTTATTTGTTCCTCCCCAAACCTCCTTTCTCTCTGGGCTCCTGTTACATGCTAAATAAATAGTAATAATTATTATTTTACTATTATTTTTGTCAAAGAGGCCCTGTTGGGGCTGAAACTAAGTTGGACACCCTTGTAGGAGCCTTTTTAGGGGACACACTCTAGACTCCTGTCATCCGAAGTTAATTCTGCCCTCATTTCGGAGCCCTCTTACTCCATCTTGGGTCCGATACTCAAGTGGCCCTGCCACCCTCCCATCTCACAGCCCTGCCTGTGCCAAAGAGGGACAGATCTTCGTCATCTGACCTGGGAGACAGATTGTCAGCTGAATTTTAGGAAGGAATTCTCCCTTGGAGGGAGGGCAGTTTTAGGTGAAGGGAGGGTGGTTTCCTAGCCAATTAGCCAGGCTGGTGATTTTAGGCAACTGGAACCTCTTGGGGGGCTAGGGCACATCTGCTGTGCCCAGAGCATCCTGTGGAAGGTAAGGGGCCCCTTCTCCTAGGGACTTGATCTGACTCACTGACTTTACAGGTTCCTCCTGTTCCTGCTTCGAGGTCCATTCTCTGACCCATACTAAAGGGTGTCCTAGCCTGCCAGCAGGGGTGAGGTTTTAATCTGAGTAGTTTTCATCAAGGGATACTATGGCCTAAGGCCGTGGTCGGCAAACTGCGGCTCTCGAGCCACATGCAGCTCTTTGGTTCCTTGAGTGTTCTAACGCCACTTCTTCAAAACAGACTCACCCAGGCGGAAAACCGACTTCTGCGCGAAGTTTCAATCGCACTGTGCGTGCTCGCCCGCACGTGGTATTTTGTGGAAGAGCCACACTCAAGGGGCCAAAGAGCCGCAGGTAGCTAGTGAGCTGCGGTTTGCGGACCACGGCCCTAAGGCGCCACCGCCCTCTCCAACCTGGTGGCAGCTAGAATTGCAGGCACAGTGTCAACGTAATCACCCTAGAGCAGCGGTCGCCAACCATGGTCCATGTGGTCCGAAAGGTTGGTGAACCTGGCCTGGAGGATCCCAGACCCTGCGCAGACTGGAGATGTACCTTCTCTTTCCTCTCTGCTGAGAAGCCAGCATTGCCTCCATGATGTTTCTCAGAAAACTCTTCCTCATTAGAATCACAATTCAGAGCTATTTCCTCTTCATTTTACGCCCACTACCTCGTAGATGCTCCATACATGTTTGTGATTATTGATGATAAATATTAGAGATGGGGAGAGGAGGGAGCATGGTATTGGAGGAAGAACTGGCTTAGGAGTTTGAAGACCCAGGCTTTTTGTTTTCATCTCTCTGACTCACCAACCCTTTGGGGTCCCGTGGTGTGACTCTGGGTTAGGGGGAGGGCCTGAAAGGTAGCCTGGTGAGGGGGTCTGGTCTAGTTTGCCATAGTCGTCACTGTTCCCTCCTGTCTTACCAGGCTCACCTGGTGCAAGGTCCCCATCTGACACTGTTAGACATTTGAATGTTTGATCCTTCTCAGTTAGACAGTGTCTTAGATTTATTATAAGAGTCCGTTGGGGGGAAAAAAAAAGAGTCCGTTGATTTGTATTTAAAATTCAAATGATAGTTGTTGCCGAAACCGGTTTGGCTCAGTGGTAGAGCGTCAAGGTCTGACTGAAAGGTCCCAGGTTCAATTCCGGTCAAGGGCATGTACATTGGTTGTGGGCACAGCCCTGGTAGGGGGTGTGCAAGAGGCAGCTGGTCGGTGTTTCTCTCTCATCGATGTTTCTAGCTCTCTATTTCTCTCCTTTCCTCTTGGTAAAAAATCAATAAAATATATTTTTTTAAAAAAGATAGTTGTTGATCATCATCATCACCATTGGGGGATACTAAATGGGGGTCTGTTTTCAGTATGTGGTATAAAGTATGGGGGGAAACACAGTATAGATTTGCTTTCTGCTCTAAGCTGCCTGGTAAACAACTCAGCTGGCTTGTGCTAGGGCAGTGGTCTGCGAACTGCAGCTCTCGAGCCACATGCAGCTCACAAGCCACCGTTTGCCGCTCTGTGGACTAATGAGTTTGCCGACCACTGTGCTAGGTAGGGCATTAAGTGCTTCTGAAACTCAGAACGAGAGAACACTGAGGGCTGGGGCAATCAGGAAACACTTCCTGGAGGTGGAGAGATGAAAATTCTACTCATTCCTTAAAGATGAGTTCCACTGAGTTGGTTCAAAGTCACATGGGTATGCAACTGGGATTAGATGCTGACATCATGTCTGCGTATGTATTGTCTTACCCTCTCAATTAGTATTTATTGAGTAACTATGTGTCATGGGCTCTGGGCTAGAAAGGTTTTATATAATATATATATATATATATATGTATATAAAATGTTATATTATATTATATTATTGTTGTTCAATCTTTGTATGAACCCAGTGATGTTATTACTACATCTCTTCAGATGAAGAAACTAGACTCAAAGTAGTTTAAGACACTTCCCCAAGACTTGTCAACTAATAAATAAGTTAGGCATTAGGCCTGTTTTCAAAAAAAACCAAAACAGTTTTTTCCCACTGCACCATGTTTCATACCTTCAGTGTTGGCCTCCTTAGTGAGATGCATGTATGTGCTGAACTCACCACTAACTCTCCCCTAAGCACATGGGTGGGCTTGGCCAACCCCCAGCTTGGCCTTGACTGCCCTGCCTGTCCAGCTGAGCACATAGGGACTTTTTATTGGTTTGTTAGCAGGTCTGAGCTCTACCCTCACCCCCCACCCCACCCTTTTCTCTGCCCTTTACATTCTCCTGCCTTTGACCCTCAGACTGAGTATATTAGAGCTCCTTGAGCTATGTGCAAAGCTGGGATTGGGATCTAGGGACAAAGGAGGGCATTGACCTTGGCCTCAGGTTCATTCTAGGTGGGTGCTGCCACTGGTGATGTGGGTGACTTGTAAAGAAGTGAGCACTGCAGGTGGAGCTGGGCTGAGCTGATGATTGCCATTTAGTCACTTTGACGTCAGTCAGGACATTTAGTCCCTCTTTATGCCTCTGATTCCTTCTCTGTAATAAACAGGGGGTTAGCAATGTTTTTAGTGTTCCTTGTGTCTTTAACACCTTGTAATTTTTATTATAACTTTTATCTTCACCCTTCTTTAAGCTTCTTCTCTCTAGTGATCCAATTTCCTTTCTCTCATTTCCCTACCCCACTCTTTGGGGTCTTGCAGATAAATTCAACATCAGGCTGATAACCAGGTCTGCAGGCCAAATAGGTACTCCACACTGGTCTTTGGAGAAGGAATTCTTAGAGACCCGCCCACTGGCCAGACTCTGAGTTCCGACTAAGCCAGGCTGTGTTTTATTTGCCTTTTTGTCCCCACTCCCCAGGATAACAGGAGGAGTGGGCGGGGCACAGGGAGCTGGAGGAGTGGCTCTGGAGGGTCTTGGACAGGGCACCTGCTCACAGGCTGTGAGGTGGAGGGACAAGTGTCTCTTCCCTGCAGTTGGCTGTGCCCCGCCTCCTCCTTCCTGCCCCGCCTGTTAAAGTGAGTCACAGGCCAGCGCACACCTGAGTCCTCCCTCCCGCCTGGCCACTGCTTCAGGCTCTGGGCCCTGTGTCTGGTGTGGCCACACGTGTCGATCCTCCCAGGAAACTGGTAGGACCAGGCTGCCCCCACCCTCTGATGGGCAGATCAGCTGCTTTGAAGGCCAAGCTGGATGTGGCCTGGGCTCTGGGCCCCTCAGGAGGAGGTGAGTGGCCTGGCACTCTCCCTGCAGTCTCCCAGCAGCCCCGGTCCCCGGCCAGCGGGCAGGGGACTCATGTCCCTGTGTCTTCCCCAGGTGCAGGCCCCCTTGTGAGCAGCAGACCGGCCTGGTGGCTGGCGGCAGGACACCCGCATCTGCATGCTGAGGAAGATGGGTGAGGCGGTGGCCAGAGTTGCGAGGAAGGTCAACGAGACGGTGGAGAGTGACTCTGACACCCTGGGTGAGTGAGGGCATGGCTTTCCAACCACAGAGCTCCCTGGAAGTTGTGTGTGAAGTCAGTTTGGAAGTGAAATAGGAAGAGAAGACGAAAGAGGCCACATCTGTGTGGGCCCCTCGTCACGAGGAGCAGTTTCTTGGAACGTTCATAGCCGTTGGCGTTCAGTGTGTGCGTATACTGGGTTCCTGCGTACGACTTGCTTTGGGTCATAGAGAGGTTTGAAAAATACTGAACGAGGGGTTCCACCCGCTGGGAGCCTGCCTGCCTGCTCGGGGACTGCGGATGACTGAGTGTGTGCGTGCCCTTGGACCCAGGGGCAGTCGCTGGCACTGCCAAGTCGGCCCATGTCCCAGGCCTGTGCTGATGCGTCGTGAGGGTTGCCTTACTGACTTCACAGCCTCCCTGTGACGGATGATCCCTGCTAGGTGTGACTAGCGGTGGTCTTTGGGTGAGGAGGAGACGAAGAGTCAAAGGCATAGGGGGCTTTCTTAGGTCACCGAGCTGGGAGGTCTCCCGTTCACTGCACTGTTTTACTTGAACTGTGTCATCTATTTTTTGCTTTGAACTGGTCACAGCATACATATCTGCTGAATTGACTCTCTTGCCATGTGCCAGGTTGGGCAGGGGAGATAGATGTAGTACACTTGTGTGTGTGTGTCTGTCTCACAAAGGAGCGTTTCCATGGAGGCTATCTCCTGGGCAAAGAACCAAAGACTGGAAAGGTAGAGCGTTTATTCAAGTAGCTGTTGGTCAGAGTGTATCTGGAATGTATGCTTCTGGGGCAGGGGTGGAAGCCCAAGAAGGGGAGGGAAACTCAGCCTTCAAGATGAGTTGGCTGCCGACCGGTTTGGCTCACTGGATAGAGCGTTGGTCTGCGGACTGAAAGGTCCCAGGTTCGATTTCCGTCAAGGGCATGTATATTGGTTGTGGGCACATCCCTGGTAGGGGATGTGCAGGAGGCAGCTGGTCAATGTTTCTCTCTCATCGATGTTTCTAGCTCTCTATCCCTCTCCCTTCCTCTCTGTAAAAAAATCAATAAAATATATTAAAAAAAAAAAAAAAAAAAGATGAGGTTGGCTGCCACCTCTTCCAGGAAGCCCTCAATCCTACCCTGTCCACCCCTTCCTCCCTTCCTCCTCTGTAACACCATTCAGTGTCCCTAGAGGGTAGTGATCCTGTGGTCTCCCCGCCAAGAGCCAGCACAGTGTCAGACCGTTGGTCAGCACGTGGACCTGTTTGCTGAATTGAACTAAGGTAAAAGGAGCATCTCCTCTATCAGCAAACAAATGTGAAGACTGTCCCTGATTTTGGGCGGGGGAGCTTTCCGCTGGTGAGTAAAGAAATTCTGGAAGCCGGCGCTGGTCACTAATATGGTTGTACTCACCCCGGTGCTCAAGGTTCTTCATCACTGACATGGTGGTTGAGAGCCAGGGTTTGGGTCACTCAGGCCTGGATTTGAATCCACACTCTGCCACCTCAGCAGTTACTTAACCTCCCTGAGCCTTGGTGTCTTCATCTGTAGAATGGGGTGTAATTGTGTCTTCCTCATCAAGGTAATTAGGAGTTACTGTAATGTCTGTAAGGTGCTTGGCATGTAGGTAGCTTGATAAGTGGCAGCTATTATTTTTCATCCCTAAGAGCTGGAGATAGAGGCCTAAGTCACCCCACCCCCACCCCTCACCACCTAACACACCTCCTGGAGGTGTCAGCCGGCCAGGTCTTGTCTGAGAGTCTGCATTGATTGCCTCTCAGTGCAAATCAACAAATCTCTGCAGTGAATGACCTGCCCCTACTTTAAAATGTCATTGGGGGGTGGGGGGCGGGGAACACATGTAGCTCAGCCTCCTTCAGATGTGTGAAGGGGGTAAGGTAGAGGTGGAGGAGAGGGGGAGAGCAGAATTCTGACCTCCTGGGGAGGTGCTGTTTGAGCAGCAAGGAGGCAGGTGCCCTAGGCAGAGGCAGGGCTGCACCATAGCTGGGGAGAGGCCACTGCACAGCTGTCTCTGGGGCATGAGGGACGGCACCCTGCAGGTGGAGAGCCTGGAAGGCCATGTGGAGTCTAGGAGTCTAGATTTTAGTGTCTCTGGAGCAGAGATTGCAAACTCGGGTGCCTCTGCAGGCCACGTGGGGATTTCTGTGACCTGAAGATTGGGCGCCTGCGTGGGGGAAGTGTGTGGGTGACCAGGGAAGGGAGGGCTGTGACCAGCTTTTTTTAAAAAAAAATATATATTTTATTGATTTTGTACAGAGAGGAAGGGAGAGAGAGAGTTAGAAACATCGATGAGAGAGAGTCATCGATCAGCTGCCTCTTGCACACCCCCTACTGGGGATCTGCCCGCAACCAAGGTACATGCCTTTGACGGGAATCGAACCTGGGACCCTTCAGTCCCCAAGCCGATGCTCTATCCATTGAGCCAAACCGGTCCCGGCTGTGACCGGCTCTTCTTCACTGCCCAGGGCCATGCCCACTGAGGAGCCCAAGCGAGGCCTCTGCCTGCCCTGCCAGACCACTGCAGTATCTGGGATTGGAACCCTGCCTGTCTGGCACCAGAGCAGTGCCCTGTCCCCACCATGCTGCTCTGCGGTTGGGGCAGATGGGTGGGGATTACCAGGGTCATGAGCACAGGGACGCTACAGGTAACTTGGGGAAGGAATTAAACCCTAAGCCATAGCGGTTGGCTGGAGGTTGTGGCTGGAGCTCGAGACTTCCGTGTGTGGTGGGGGTGATGGTGTCTTTAAAGGTAGGGCTGGATGACAGGGGCCTTTTACCTCTTTGGTGCCAAGAGAAGAAGCAAAATATCAGGCGAGGCCACTGTGGGCTCCTGCAGTCCTGACCCTTTGGCAAGTGACACTCATCAGCCCATACAATCCGGGGGCTCTGGGGCTTAAGTAGTAATCACCGCCTACTAAGTACTTGCTGTGTGCAGGGTGCTGAGGGCTCTGCAGGGACATTTGCAATAGAGCCCTGGGCCTGAGGCTAGACCGCCTCGGTGACAGTCAGAGAGCAGCAGGTGACACATGGCTTCATGCCTACCTACGTTGGACAGACCACAGCTGGCCCTCATTCGGGGTGGAAAATGCTGGGGGTTGACGTCCCAGGATATAGTTCTCATGTAAAATAGCAAACAGTCTGAAACCTCCTAAACAACCAGCACCACCGCATTGCTTAAATAAATTTGGTTACAGTTGTGCCATGCAATGTATGTTGCCGTTCACAGTGCGTAACATTTCATCATAGGCTGCTTGAATAAAGACTGGCAAATTCTCCTGTATAATGTGAATTAGAAAAAGAAAAAGAGCCGAAACCGGTTTGGCTCAGTGGTAGAGCGTCGTCTGCGGACTGAAGGGTCCCAGGTTCGATTCCGGTCAGGGGCATGTACGTTGGTTGCGGGCACATCCCCGGTGGGGGGGTGTGCAGGAGTCAGCTGGTCGATGTTTCTCTCTCATCGACGTTTCTAGCTCTCTCTCCCCTTTCCTCTCTGTAAAAAATCAATAAAATATATTTTTTAAAAAAAGAAAAGAAAGAAAAAGACAAAGAAAACAAGGCCGAAACCGGTTTGGCTCAATGGATAGAGCGTAGGCCTGCGGACTGAGGGGTCCCAGGTTCGATTCCGGTCAAGGGCACGTCCCCAGTGGGGAGTGTGCAAGAGGCAGCTGATCGATGGTTCTCTTTCATTGATGTTTCTAACTCTCTATCCCTCTCTCTTCCTCTCTAAAAAAAAAAAATCAATAAAATATATTTTAAAAAAAGAAAAAAAAAGAAAACAAGGATCTCAAACTCTGTAGAGTAAGATGCCAACTATGTTAAACGTGTGTATGTACATAGAAAAAAAAAGTGGAAGGGTATAAAACAAGCTGCAAATGTATGTTAGGAAAAGCTCTGCATTTTTGGGAATGTTCTGTGATGAGCATATTACCCTTGTCAGTAGAGAAGAGCAAGTTTTCAGGAAAGGACCACCTGCCGCTACAGAATGTGGAGGGAAGTAAAACCCTTCCTTCCTAACAGAGGAGAGTGACTCCAGGAGTGGAACGGGCCCCCCTCCGCCCCTCCCTGCTCCGGCCGGGTGGGACGGAGCAGCCACAGGTGTCTCTCTGTAGAGACTGGGCTGGGAAGGGCTCAGTTACAGGCCGGCTCTCACCTTACGCACTGTGGTTCGTGGTTCGCAGCACTCGTGGGTGTGCCTTCCCAGCCAGGCCTGCTCCTCCTGTAACCTGAGCTTTGG
This sequence comes from Nyctalus aviator, assembly GCA_036971965.1. Classification (NCBI taxonomy): domain Eukaryota; kingdom Metazoa; phylum Chordata; class Mammalia; order Chiroptera; family Vespertilionidae; genus Nyctalus; species Nyctalus aviator. The sequence continues at coordinate 37,145,091 of CM072933.1, read as the reverse complement.
ATCCCAGCCCTCGTCGCTGCTTCAGGCCTCCCGATCCCCTGAGAAGTGCGCTTCTTTCCACCTGGCCCCGGGTCTGCCCCTCAGCTCGAATTGAACTGTTTTCGTCCAGCCCCTTCCCTCCTCCCCGCCAGCCTCATGGTGTAGACTCTTCCAACCAGCTGGCAGAGAGTCGAGGACTCTGCACCTCTCCTGAGCCTGGCTCTCCTCTCTGACCACCCCTTGCCTCCCGGAGTCACAGAGACACCTTTCTCTTAGTCACGGTCTCACGCCTGTCTGGGCTTCCCTGGGTCCTCGTGCCCCCCGAGGGGTCTGACTGGCCTTACCCTTCCCTCCCTGGCCAGTGGGCTGGCAGGTCAGGCTGCTCTGCACCCGACTCTTGTGCAGGGGAGAGGCTGCCAGGTCTGCTGTGTGCTTTGGGGATGACTTAAAAAAATGATCATTCTGCCGAAACCGGTTTGGCTCAGTAGATAGAGCGTTGGCCTGTGGACTGAAAGGTCTCAGGTTCGATTCTAGTCAAGGGCATGTACTTTGGTTGCGGGCACATCCACAGTAGGAAGTGTGCAGGAGGCAGCTGGTCGACGTTTCTCTCTCATCGATGTTTCTAGCTCTCTGTCCCTCTACCTTCCTCTCTGTAAAAAATCAATAAAATATATATTTATAAATAAATAAATAAATAAATAAATAAAATTAAAAATTATCATTCCTACAGAGTGTGATTTGGAAAAGCCTGGGAGGTGCAGGCAGAGCAGCACAGCTGGCTGGAGAAGAGGCAGCTGCAGAGATGTGAGTGAGGAAGGACCACTTGGGGCTGGAGAGGAAAGGAGCCAGCACTTCTCTGGGGCCTGCTGCATGTCGGGTGTTGGGATGAGCTCAGATGTTTGATTTGTCGGTTTATCTTTTCTACAGTCTTCTGCAGGCCCTGGCCTGGTAGCTCAGTTGGTTAGTGTGTTGTCCCAATACACCAGGTTGGGGGAGGGGGGTCCCCCCTCAGGGTACATTCAGGAAGCAACCAATGAATGCAGAAATAAGTGGAATAACAAATCAATCAATCTCTCCCTTCCTCTATCTCTAAAATCAATAAATTATAATCTTTTGTACTTTCTGACTCTGAGGATTCATGTCTGTGTTTACTTCTAAAAAATGCTGAGCCATTAGCTCTTGGCATATTGCTCTCCCATCCCTTGAGCCTCTTTTGCCTAGAATTCCTCTTGGCCTTTCCCATTCGGTGCCTCCATCACTGTGTCCTCCCTCTCTCCCCGCCCCCTCGCCCCCTCTCTCCTATATGCTTTTGGTGTGGATTTCCCCAAATCATTGGAGGTACTTTATCAGTTTGGACTCACTCAGTCTTCACAACAATGCTGTGGCTCAGGTAATAAGATAGAGCGTCAGCCTGTGGACTGAAAGGTCCCAGGTTTGATTCCAGTCAAGGGCATGTACCTTGGTTGCGGGCACATCCCCAGTAGGAGGTGTGCAGGAGGCAGCTGATCGATGTATCTCTCTCATTGATATTTCTAACTCTCTATCCCTCTCCCTTCCTCTCTGAAAAAAAAAAAAAAAATCAATACAATATATATTTTTTAAAAACTACAAAACATCCCCATTTTACAGATAGAGAAGCTAAAAGCATGAAACTTTTCTCTCTCCACTGTTTCTACTAGTAAGTGTTTTTTGTTTTGTAGCGTGAGAGTATTTCACTTCTCTTTTATGTGTGGTACTTTTGGTGTAATATGCAGGAATCTAAACCAAGGTCACAGAGATTTCCTTCCAGCAGAGTCATCTGGGTGTGGGCTAACCACGCACATCCACGGACCCCACTTTAAACGTGGAATCTCAGAGGGCGAGCCTGGTGATCTCCATGTTGACACAAAACCTCTAAGATTCTTCCCTGCCTTGAATTTTGAGAAGCACTGGCTTACTACTAGTTATAAGTTAGAACTTCCTCCTCTTGGTGGGGGCACTGGTCGAGGAGGGATATTGTCTGGGCAGGTATGTGTGTGTGTGTATGCGTGTGTGTGTGTGTGTGTGTGTGTGCGCGTGTATGTGTGTGTGTACACGTGCGTGCGCATGTCTGAAAAAGAGAGAAATGAATATGAACATTGATATGATCTATCCCTAGGGAACTGAGCAGCAGTCTGGAGTTGTGAGAAAAATCAAGTGGGATACCAAGGCTAGTGAGAGAAGGGGCATGTTGCTTCCTTTCCTGCCCCCACCCCCCTTCACTTTAGCCAAGTACTTGTGTCCTTTTGTATGTGCCGGCAGAGGGCGCCCTGTCACCAGCCAGCTGGGACTGGGACTTGACCAGGCTGCTGCTGGGTGAGTGCCTGGGGCTGACAGGGCCTCCTGACGCTGCCCAGCTCACATCCTGTACTTACTTACATTCCTGGCTGGCCCCCATGGGGACCTGACTTTGCAGCCCCTTTCTTAAACAAGGAGGCACTTCATATAGACTCATCAAAGTGACGCGGTACATTTCCTGGGGTCAGATGTTGTTTTTCAACACACACTGGGCACCTGCTGTGTATGTCCCAGTGGAGGACCCCAGGGCCCAGGAGGGCCCAGTCTGGAAGGGGAGCCACATGCTCAGGACACACACACACACACACACACACACTCATACTCCCCCCACACCCTCCTGTGGGAGGTGGGCAGCCAGGAGCCTGGTGCTGGTAGGGGCGAGGGACATATGTTTTGCTGTAGTATCTTCCGGCGTGGGGGGTTCTGAGGGTCAGCCAGGCACAGCCTGGCTCTGCAGGCACGGGGGACGAAATAGGCTCCCAGAGCAGCCCTTAGCCAGGCCAGGGCTGCCCGTCTGTGCCCCTCTCACCGGGGAGGCAGGTTGGGAGGTGGCCGGCAGGGGAGAGGAACGGCTGTGGCCGCTCAGAGCCCTGCTGCTCTCCCAGCTCTGCTTCCTGCACAAGGTGATGTGAGGGGGTGACTCGAAGCCACTGCCTGAAGTTCCATCTCTAGATGCGGTCTCTCTGGATTGGGGGTGTCCTCATCCGTAGCAATTCTAGAGTAACCCAGTCTACCTCCAGCAGAGCCCCATAACTATAGCTTTGGTGCCAGGTGGGACGAAGCCTGGCCTCCCGCTGGGTACCCTTTGGGCCTCATCTTTGTGCGCCACTTACATTTAATATCTATTGGGGTGTGTGTGTGGTTTTTTTTTTTTTTAAGTAAAAGTGCATGTTTTTAAAAGTATTCCTTCCAGTGCAAATGCATGGGCTGGAACCATAAAACAGATTATTTATTTATTTATTTATTATTTTTGAAAAAAACTGTCATTTTATTCGGGTCCTTTTAGAACATGTAGTAGCTTTTTGTTGTGGTTAACAGAGCAGTAAGTCACAGGACACCGTTAGCTCTTCCTAAAGAAACTCTGTGCTCCCTAGGAGGAGAGGGGAGAGGAAAGAGGCAACGCACCGAAAAATGAGTACAATCTATTGGCCAAAGGACTGAGTTTGTAGGAAGGCGAACCACCTCCTTCTGAAACTGCAGATTTCCAAGAGGCTAGTTTCAAACAAATCGGAGGGATGGGTAAAGTCCAAGTCTCCAAGTGCTGTTGCAGCAAGCGGATCATCCGGAAGCAACTGCTGGCGGCACTTGATGGCTTTCTCCATGTCGCTCTCCGACATGCTCCGCGGGGAGCGGTGGAGGCTGCGCAGCGGTCCGGGCTCACCGCGGCGAAGGGAGCACCCTGGGCCTCGGGGAGGGGGGCGGCAGCCGGCCCCGGGGACCGGCGAGGATGAGGACCCCGGCGCCGGCTCGGCAGCGGCAGGGGGCTCTAGGCTGGCGGCCGCGGCAGTGGCGGTGCCGGCCCCTGGGGACAGGCCTTTGTGCTGGGCCCTGCGCGGCTGCTTCCTGGCCTCATCCCCGACCGGGAACGCGGGCTCCCGCGGCAGGGCGAGGCGGAGAAGGCCCTGAGCCTGAGCACGGTGCAGGGGCCTCGCCAGGCTGCCGCTTAGGCCCTTGCTCGCCAGGGAGGAGCCTAGGCCTCTGCCTCCGCCGCCCGCACCGCCGCGAAGCCGCCGCTGCTCCCGCTCCATAAAACAGATTTTCGCCCCCCCCCCTCCCCTATCCTAGAGCTGCCTTCAGTACTAAGCTACTCTCGTTCCCTCCACTACCCCCTCTGTACCTGAGGCTTAGGTTCCAGACGCCCACTGAGCCCCATGCTGACCTGGGCACAGAGGCAGTGCCAGACGAGAATAAGGCGAAGGAACAGGGCATGGAACCATCTGGGCAAAGGACAGCCCAGGCAAAAGTACCAGCAAGTACAGGGCCTAATGGGACACCTGCCACAGCTCAGTAATTCTCTCCTGTCTCGCATCCTCTGTGGAAAGCACACAGGGCAAAATGACTTCTCGTGAGAGACTAAACCTAAAGCACGGGCCAGCCAGCACTCACAGATGGAGTTGCCATCATTGCTGTCACCCTTGCCATCCACCAGGGCCAAGTGACCACAGTGGGCGGGAGGCCTCGTGCTTCTCTGCCAGCGGTTCTCACACAGGCTGGTGTCAGCGCCAGGCGCCTGGTTCACACACAGCCGCCTGGGCCCCGCCCAGAGCTTCTGATTCTGTAGGTGGGGATGGGGCCTGAGAGTGTGCATTTCTAATACATTCCGGAGTGACGCTGACGCTGTGGGTCTAGGGACCCCACTCTGAGAACCACTGAGCTGGACTAGCCCTTGCTACTGAGAGTGGTCCTGGAGGCTGCCCGGGAGAGATACAGGATCTCAGGCCCCATCACAGACCTGCAGCATCACAGCCCTCACCTAGAAGGATCCCAAGGTGATAGTTACTGGGAAATTTGGGAAATATGGGCTAACTGACCTCCAGTCTCCTAACCCCGAGATTTCATAAAGAAAGGCATTTGTGAAAAAAGACAATCTGGTCAGGACGAGATCACTTGGCCACAGATTCCTCCCTGGGAGGCTTGCTTCTCTCCAGACCATGGAGCCCAAATTGCCTGCCAGCCCGAGTCCCTGGCACTTTCTTTCTATGACTTGGTTGACAGGAGCTCCATGACCCTTTCCCCTCCTGGGCCCTGTCACCAGGCCCACCGCTCAGCAGGGACTGAGCAGGGGTCAGAGGTCTGCGTTTCTAAGAAACAACTCCAGCTTGGCCCAGCCCTCCTGACTTCCGGCAGAATGCTCTGTTTATTTGCGGATTTTTCTTTACTTGCCCAGTTACTTTTCATCAGGCGTTTGTTAGCATCAACACAATAACTTTTAATGGAGGGCCTGTGTGTTGAATCAGAAGCTTCTTTATTAGTACAGTGTACTCCCTTAATTAGAGGTTTGGGGAAATGCAGTATGGCCATCTTGCAATAATAGTTATAATTATGAGGGTAATTATGCCTTGTGTTTATCACGGAACCTTCTCCGAGCATCTCTATTATCTACTGCAGCTCAGGTATCAGCATCTGGTAGCACTGGGGGAAGAAGGTGTGCTGGAGTCCAGCTGTTGTCCAGATGTTGGTGTTGCCCCAGATCCGCTCATGCTATCCCAAGTAGCATGAAATGATTCCAGCACCAGAGTCATCTTGTCTGAGGACTCTCTGAGCAAGGTGGAGGCCTCAGGAAATTGGTGGAGAAGGCAGGGCTCAAAGGTCAAGTCCAGGAGGGATGTCCTGCCCACACCTGGGTTGCCTTTCCTCTCTCCTCTCTGACCCTAGTCATCTCTCATTCATCAGCATCCAGCCTAAATCTGGGGTGACCAAGTATCCTGAGTTTTCTGGGACTGAGGAGACGTCCCCGGGATGCAGGACTTTCGGTGCTAAAATTGGGAACATCCTGGATAAACAGGGACAAATGGGTCACCCTCCCGGAATCTTTGCATTCAGATCCTTAGTACTCCACCATCTTACCAAAATGACCTTGGACAGTTGACCTATCAACATGGGCTTCGTTCTCCTCCTGTGGGGGTAACGCATGGTTCTTATGGGAATTTAATGAGTTTATATATGAAAAGTGTCTAGTACTGTGCCTGGCACACAGGAATACTCAGTGACATTGGCTGCTGTTGTTTTATTGGGTTGAGTGAGACCTTTGAGATGACCTAGCCTCCATCTGGTTCAGGAGTCCGCTCTGTGGTGACCCTGCTTGGTTGCACCCCATGGTGCAGCACTCACGGCCTCACACAGGAGCCTTTTCTTTGTGACTGGTGACCTAGTCCCTGTCCCGTCAGCTCTGAGGACCCATAGAGGATGGGACCTTCTTCTGGAGACATCTCAGGGCTCTTCTCTTCCCTGGGCAGGGTGCCCCCTCAGTGGGACCTGGTCTCCAGCCACATCCTGACTGTATCCTCTGGAAGCAGTGCTATCTGCCCCTGTAGGCCCCAGGGCTCAGCAGTGAAATTGGCTCAGCTCAGGGGGCTTTTCTGCCCTGTAAACAGGTTTTGTGGGGATAGATGGTACCATCCTCTGACTTAGACCTGAAGAGAGGTCTAAGTCACAGGCTCTGAACTGGAAAGGCTTGTAGAAGTCTGAAGCCAAGGCTCTGGTACCCCATTGAAGGGCTTAGCAATGAAAACAGGCACCTGGGGCTGTTCTTCACGCAAGGGGCCGGATATCAGAATGGTTAGGACCCCTGGCTTCCTGATCAGCCTACTCTGCATTCAAGTCTTGCTCCCTTCTTTTTAGCTGTATGACCTTGACCAAGTCACTTGGTTGCACTTTCCTGGAGTGTTCAGAGGGGATAATTCTCACAGCCTAGCACATATGAGATAGTAACTGTTACTCTTGATGGTTATTGCTGTTCTAGCCCCCCCCCGAGGGACTGGACATGAAGCCGTTTTCTTCTTGTACACAGGTGGGAAGATGCCTGGGCAAGGCTGAGATTTGTTCCAGCATGTCTGGAGACTTGGCTGTCCATATTCTTGTCCTAGGGATCACGGAGAGCAGTGCTGGTCCAGAGATTGGAGTCCACGTGCTATGTTAGTGGCTGGTGCGATGGCCTGGAAGGCGCGGTGTATGTTTGCAGGAATCCTTGGGGCCTTTGCCATCAGTGGAAGCCAGACTGTTCTGAGTAGGAACTTTGTGGTGCACCCTTCCCCGCACATTTACACCAGCCTTGGGTAGGCAGTTCTGAGGTTAAATGATGGAGGGAACAGATGGCGTCCCCAATAACAGAAGAAAATCATAGAGAAGTCACAGAACACAATGTGGAACAGTGCCTGGCACACAGTAGGGTCTTGGTTCCTCTTTCACAATCTGCTGCTGATTATTATTATTATTATTATTTATTATTATTATTATTATTTATTATTATTATTATTATTATTATTTTTAAAGCATCCAGGTTGTTTGGTTTTTGCATTCAGTTATCCTAACTGTATAAAATTATGTATTTTATACAGTTAGGTTTGTTGATCTGTTCCTTTGTGATTCTTCTATAGCTCCTAGTTATAGAAAGTCATCCTCACATAAGAGGTTGTATAAATGTTAAATGCTGTTTTGTTTTGTATTTTTTGCTTTGATTTAAAAAATATATAGAGTGTAATTTGATGTAGAGTATGTTTTGATTTTTAGGTTATTGAGTGTCTTTCTTTTTTGTTTTCCAAAAATTGTTAATTGGTTGCCTATTCTAACATCAGTTATTAATCCTTTCCTGATTTTTTTTGTGAGGCCTCCTTTAGAATTTATTAAATTATGACATATTATTTATGGACCAAATGGGCTATACATTTTACTTCTATGATATATTTCCCCTATGGCCCTCTTTTGAAATAATTGTAGCCTTGCAATATTGGTTACCATCGATCTTTTTTTAATTATAGAGTCATGCTTGCTCATTCCCCCAGTTGAAATTTAAAACCATTTCAGCCGGGACCGGTTTGGCTCAATGGATAGAGCGTCGGTTTGGGGACTGAAGGGTCTCGGGTTTGATTCCGGTCAAGGGCATGTACCTTGGTTGCGGGCATATCCCCGGTAGGGGGTGTGCAGGAGGCAGCTGATCGATGACTCTCTCATAGATGTTTCTAACTCTCTATCTCTCTCCCTTCCTCTCTGTACAAAATCAATAAAAATATAAATAAATAAATAAATAAATAAATAAATAAAACCATTTCATAAATTAAAAACCAAAAAACATTTTAGGATTTGAGTAGGAATTACATTAAACAATCTATAAATCAGTTTCTTTGAAAATCCACATTATTGTTGAAACCAGTTTGGCTCAGTGGATAGAGCATCGGCCTGTGGACTGAAAGGTCCCAGGTTCCATTCCGGTCAAGGGCATGTACCTTGGTTGCAGGCACATTCCCAGTAGGGGTTGTACAAGAGGCAGCTGATCGATGATTTCTCTCATCAATATTTCTAACTCTCTATCCCTCTCTCTTCCTCTCTGTAAAAAAAACAATAAAGTATATTTTAAAAAATCACATTATTTCAATATTTTAACTTGTTATCAATGAACATGTTATAGCTTCACGTACCAATCAATTTTAAAAACATTTTTTTGTGAGCTGTTCTTAATATTATTCAGATCCATTTTTTCATTATTACTATCACTGTATATTTTATATTATTGTTGCTGTTCAGAATAAGATCCTTAAAAACTGTATTTTTATTGCTGGCATATAGAATATCATTGAGTTTTGCATGTTTATTTGGATCGGCCACTTTGCTGAATTCTGTTTCATGTGCGTTGTCAGATGACTTTGGGTGTTTGAGGTTACACATTCATTGCAAATACACATCCTAATAATCTTGTCTGTTTCCAGTGTTTCTGTTTTCTATTTCTTTGCACAGAACTCCAAGCCCATGTTAAGGGAGGCTGCTGGTGGAAGGCATCCTTTCTGGCTCTTTGTTTTAAAGGGACAGCTTTCCCTTGGTGTTGCTCCTAGCTTGTAGACCTGTCGTTTCCACCCAAGGGATATGATGTACAACCACCACAGCCATCCCTCTGAGCCATTTGTGCTCTGGCACCAAGCACTAGGGACTCGTTGTTTGGAAGGGTTTGTTCTTTCTAGAGTCCCCAGCCTACCCCAAACTTGGAGCCCCCAGAGCTGGTCCAGGTCCAGCCTTGATTGCCACTGAAAGCCTGGCTTCCTGGGACTGGGTCCCCGCTGCAGACTTCGCATCCTCTTCTGCCATCCTCACCTGCTGATACAGGAGCTGGTGGCTATGGCAGCAGGGCTGCGCTCACTTAGCCCCACCTGGACCAGAGGAGGCAGGAAGACACTTCTTCTCAGGATGCCTTACAGAGGACCCCTGTGGACCCTCAGTCACCTGGACTTCAGTCTTCACCCCACGTGTCCCTTTCTTTTCTCACCAGCTCAGGGAGGTCACCAATACCCTGCCCTGCTTCGAGCCTGCTACACCTCTGCTGGCACCGTGCTCTGCGGTCTTCCCAATCCAGTGGGAAAGCAGAAAGAAAAAGGGGTCAGTACCATACAGGCTGACGAGGTTTCATTTGCAAACTATGAGAGCAGAAGGCTGGAGCATCTAAGTGCAGTGAGGGAGGGCTTCGTGAAGGAGGTGACACTTGAGCTGGTCTTGGAACAAGAGTAGAAATTCTATGAGGCAGATGAGGGAGAAGGGCTTCTAGTCTGACTGTTTCTACAGGCTTTGCATTATGGTTGCTGTTCACATGCGGATCTTTATAAACTTTCTTTTCTTACTGGTATATAGGAATGTTGTTGATTTCTGTGTGTTTAATTTGGAACAATCTTCAAAGGCTTAGAGGCCTGGGGGAAGCCTGGTCTCTCTTGGAAAAAGACAGGAGTTTGCTGAGAGGGAGATGGGGCAGTGCTTTCTGAGTTGGTGAGTGAGTGCTCCTGGTGTTCAGGGGTCAGGAGGGGGTCACCAGTAATGGGGGCACTTAGGGAAGGAGAAACAACATCTGTAGCATGACCTCTGCATTCCTGCCCAGCACTTGGTTAGTACATTTAGTACTTTGTATTACATTTGCTTTTTCTGGCAGCCTTGGTAGGTGGATAATGATACCCCCACTGTACAGATTAAGAAACTGAGGCCCAGGGCACTTTCATGATTTAGATGAACCTCATCTCTTAACCTTCATACTTTCAGTGTCTTCCTGCTGCCATATCTATAAAACATTTTATTGACATATAATTCATATACCCTACAATTCAGCCATTTAAAATACACAGTTTAGTGGGTTTTAGTATATTCATAGATTTGTGCAGCTATCACCACAATCAAATTTTAGAACATTTGCTTACCTTCACCGCTTCATCTCCATCTCACAATCCTTCAATGCCCCCTAGCCTTATGTAAGGACTAATCTACCTTCTGCCTCTATATACTTGGCTATTCTGGACATTTCATATAAATGGTCTCATACAGTATATGGTCCTTTGTGACTGATCTATTTCACTTAGCATAATGTTTTCAAGGTCCTTTGATATTGTAGCATATACTGGTACTTCATTTCTTTTTATTGCTAAGCTTATTCCTTTTTATGGAGATACCACATTTTGCTTATCCATTCAGCAGTTGATGGACTTCTGGGCTGTTTCTATGCTTTGGCTGTTATGGATACTAGAGGCCCGATGCATGAAAATTCATGCACTGGAGGGGGTGAGGGGTCCCTCAGCCTGGCCTATCCCTTTTCATAATCTGGGAGCCCTCAGGGGTGGGAAGTGACCTGGCGATCAGGGGAAGGTGACGCCACCATCACACCTCTGCTGCTGCCACTGCCAGCAGTGTAAGCCTCAGCCGGCCCTGGTTACCTGAGCCTTGGGTGGCCCTGAGCAACTGGGCAGCCACCATCTGAGTTTGCCTGCAACCTGGACCTACCCTGGGTGGCTGAGGGGCTGAGGGGACTGGGGGACTCTGAAGGCAGGCATGTGGCACATCCGGACCTGCCTGGGAGCGGTCCCAGCCGTGCTGTATGCCTGATGCCCTGGCGAGACTGAGGGGACTGGGCACCGCCATCTTGTGGCTGTTGACATCGCCATATTTGTGAGGGCATGACAGTCAATTAGCATATTCCCTCTTTATCCTTAGATGGGATAGGATGCTGCTATGCACATCCATGTGTAATGTGTTTTTGTGTGGACACCTGGTTCCATTTCTCTCGGTTGTACACGACAAGTGGAATTGCTGGCCATGGGTAATTCTTGAGGAACTGCCAGCGAGCCTGCACACAGCTTTCTTGCTGCCTCTGTACAGGCTTTCTTACCGTCAGAATGACAGGACTGGGAAGGTCACTGTCTGTGTGAATCTTTTTACAAGAAGTAGACTGTTACCAAGTACTCATAAGACTGCAGCTTCACTGTGGAGTCTTTGACGGTTCCTCAGGGACTTGTGAACTTGGAGGGCCTCAAGGGCATTGCCATAAATGCTGGTTGTCGCTGCCTGGCAGAACCCTGCCTTCCACATCCTGGCTAGTAGGCTGTGATAATGGAGAGGGTGTGAGGGAGGAACAAGTGGGATTAAGGGTGATGAAGTCTCCTAGAAGAGAGAGAGCAGGGTTTTAAGCCTGGCATAGGGGGGACAGATGGGAGAGCAAGGAGGCTGGGAGGGGAGACCGGGTCGGGTCCACATGGTTTGGGGCAAGCCCTCGGGCAGCTGTGGCTGCTGACTCTGGTCTGTCTCTGTTCTTTGGCTGCAGATCTGGCCGAGTGCAAGCTGGTTTCTTTCCCCATCGGCATCTACAAGGTCTTGCGGAATGTCACCGACCAGATCCACCTCATCACGCTGGCCAACAACGAGCTCAAGTCCCTCACCAGCAAGTTCATGACCACGTTCTGTCAGCTTCAAGGTAGGCCCTGGTCAGCTCAGCTCAGAGGGGGGCATGGCCAGCCCTCGTCCCCAAGCTCTGACACTCTTGGGAGGGTAACAAAGGCCAGCCCCATCAGCGGGACCTGGGAAGTCATTGCCACGGGGAGGCTTTGAGGATGGACCTGTGTCCTTCCTGAAGCTTAGAAACCTCTGTCATGTCCGCCTAGCTGGCTGTGAATCTGATTGGCTAATGGTCGAGGTGTGGGTCCTGGAGTGATTCTCTTATTCTGAACAGAACAGCGGGGTATTTGGGGTCTTGAGACCCAGACGTATTTCTTGGTAGACTTAGCAAGCCCCCTTCTGGTCCCCCAATCCGGCATTGTTCTCCTGCGCTGCTCTCTCAGTCCAGGAGTGACAGATTCCAGAATGTTGGTGTTTCCTCTGCTGGGCACACACAGAGCAAGTGGACGGGGGTGGGGGGTTTGGAGGGGCTTGGCAGGGAGATGGGCAGGAGGCCAGCAGGTGGGTGTTATTGATTCTTTTGAAGTGACTTCTCCAGAGGGACAGCAGGGTGCAGGTGCCACTGCAGTCTCCCGCTCTCCACAGAGCAGTCCCTCCATCCTTTTGCAAGAGTCCCGGGCCACTCAGCCAGCCTGGGATGGAGCTGCGACCTGGGCAATGGCGTGTGCTTTCTAAGTGGTGGAGCAGGAGAGTTGGGGAGAGCACAAGAGGCATGACCCTCCCGCCTTCTAGAGTTCTCTATCTGCTAGAAGCATGGGAAGGGTCTAAGAGCCTCTGTAGAGAAACAAGTTTGTAAAATGGAAACTGGGGAACAGAGGGACTCGAGCAAGCGTATCTCATACAGCTGATTTTAGACTTCCTAGGGAAACCACAGGAGGGAGCCACAGGCAGGACCTGGAAAGACCACCAGCGAGGTGCAGACACAGGGGCAAGACAGTGGGCTCGGTCTGTGCAGCTGTTTCTGAGTGAAGCTCACAGGGCTCGTATCCTAATATGTAAAGAACCAGGGTCCATCACAACCTAAACGTCCGGACGGATGACCAAACACCAGGCTAGGATCTCAGCCAGCTCAGTGGAAGTCGATCCTGGGTCCTGGGTCCTGGGTCCCAGCCGCCCGCGGCACAGCACTGGGCGGGAGCTGTGGACCCCGGCTGTGGGAACAGAGCCATGCTGCTATTAGACTGGCCTCTTGGTCCCTCCCCCGACCCACAGGCTCTCAGGAACCAGAGCCATGCCGCGATCTGGGAATCTTGGTCCTTCCTCCCGCCCACAGGCTCCAGAGAACCGGAGCATTGCTACAATTGGACTGGCCTCTTAGTCCCCCCACCTCCACCCCAGCCCACAGGCCCAGGGAACCAGAGCCATGCTGTGATGGGACTGGACCCTCCCCAAGGGGTCCCGGATTGTGAGAGTATGCAGGCTGGGCTGAGAGACCTCCCTGAGTGCACGAATTTTCGTGCACTGGGCCTCTAGTTTTTACATAAAATAAAAGCGAGCAAACACTAGATTTAGCCTGAGGGTCACTGGTTGGAGAATTCCCCATAAATATTAGAGCTGTTTCTATCCCCCTCATTTCAGGGGTGGCGAAGGAAGATCAGGGAGAGAAGGGATGTGCCTGGGGTCTCAGAGCAGTACACCCTGGTTGCCCACCTCGCAGGCCAGATGCCTCTCCAGGACACCTGCATGAACTCACGGGTCCTCCAGAGCTGTCTCCAGCCCATTGGAATGGATGTTTGCTTTCCAGAGGGAGATGGAATGATGGCCATGGATGGTGGGGGTGGGTGAGCCCCTGGAAGGGCAGTCAGGCTTCGTTTGGGTGAGAGGAGTTCATTTGTACTTTTTCCTTCATTCACCCTGCCCTGCGCTCCTGCTGCGTTCCAGACCTGTGGGAGGCTCAGAACAAAGGCCACTAGAGCAGGTCTCCCAGTGAAGGGGGACCACCATGGGTGTCAGAGAAATGTGCTTAGAGCCCGTGCACTCATGCCTCAGCCCTGGAAATACAGTCATCACAATACCCTTTGGGTCAGAAGTCTGTTGAAGGGTACAGTTTGAACTCCCTCCTGTGCTGGCTGTGGCTCCTGATGCCCCCACACGCCTCGGATTACCGAGGATGGCTGTGTGCCCATCAGGAAGGGGCTGGAGCTGAGGACCAACCTGGCTCCCACAGAGATAGCTCTGAGCCCCAGCCTTTGCCGTAGCTTCTCTTTCAAATACGAAAGCCCTCACATCTGATGTGTGAAGAGGAGGCTTGAATAAGATTTTCTGGGCTCCTCAGAGCCTGCCAGTGTGCTGACAAAGGAGGGGGCTGCTTGGGTGTTGAGGAAAGAGCCTCTGTGAACTCCCTGCCGCCAGGTTGTCTCCTGTGGACACCCTGGGGACTGTCTTCTGCTGGGCTTATTGGCCCCTCAGAGCAAAGTCTTATTATTTATTGATTTGCTTATTTGCATTTATTAGCCTGCTTGTTTATTTATCTGTGTATCTGCTTGTTTGTTTATTTATTTATCCTCATCCATTGATTTTTTTTTTTTTTAGAGAGAGAGTGGAAGGGAGTGAGAGAGTGAGAGTGAGAGAGCGAGAGCGAGAGCGAGAGCGAGAGAGAGAGAGAGAGAGAGAAAGAGAAAGAAACATTAACGTGAAAGAGGCACATTGATTGGGGTTTGGAAATCAAATCTGCTACCCAAGTATGTGCTCTTGACCAGGAATCAAACTGGTGACTCTTCAGTGCACAGGCCAATGCTCTATCCATTGAGCAATACCAGCCAGGGCAGAGCAAGGTCATCTCTAAATGATTCCATCTCCTTTATGTCCTTCACCCATTTTATGACAAGAAAACGCAAGAAAGGCCTGGGAAGGACAGTGGCAGAAATGAAAAAGTTGAGTTTTAGAGAGAGTGAAGGAGGGAGGGGGGAGAGAGGAACATCCACTGGTTTCCCCCTGCACATGGCCCAACCGGGAATCAAACCCACAACCCAAGAATGTGCTCTGATCAGGAATCGAAGCGGCCTCCTTTTGGTGGAGGGGTGGGAAAGCTTTCCAGTGGAGGAAGGGAAGGCTTCGGGTGAGCCCTGATTGGAGTCCATTGACCTGGGGACCCTGGAGGCAGGCCTGCTAGCCTGGGGCATCCTGTGTGATTGGTGAGGGTGTGTATTTGGCTTTCTCTGCTTGGTGCTAAGTTGGAAGTGGGGACAAAAGTTAAGGAAACTGTTAGCAATCAAGTCCTGGCCATTGGGTCCAGTTGTTACAGAGGTATTGTTTGGTTTCTAGGATTGTTCATAAGGAGAGCAGCCTGACTTCCCACGAGTCTGACTTCCGGCAGACAGCTTCCTGGGCTGCCACTGTTGGGATGGGTTAGTTTCCTGGGCAGGTTGTGGGTCAGAGTTCTATTCTTCTAGTTGGCCTGGCCATTGCCTGTGTGTACATTCCGTTTCTCACAGCCTGTCTTTCAGCGAACTTCAGCAGTTCCTCAGGAGCACCTGTTCTGCGCCCGGCCGTGGGCATGAACAGGTGAGGAATAGCAGGAGAGCCCACGTTCACTGGGTGCACGCTGAGGGTTTTACGTGTGTTATCTCATCCAGCCCTCGTAGCACCCGGTATTTGAGAAGGCTGAGAAAGCTGAGACCTAGGTTCGCTTGCTCGGACCCAGCCACGGACTGGGGCGCAGCTTCACCATGGAGGAGGCAGACCGAATCCTCATCCACGCCCTGCGCCAGGCCGGCGTGGCAGTTCCTCCGGAAGTGCAGACCCTGCGAGCCTTCACCCCTGAGCTGGTTGTAGAAGCCGTTGTCTGCTGCCTGCGTGTGGTCAGTCCTGCGGTGGGCTCCGGCCTCAGCCCCCAGCTGCCTCTCGCCATGTCTGCCCGTTTCCACCTGGCCGTGAGCCTGGCTCAGGCCTGCATGGACCTGGGCTATCCTTCGGATCTTGGCTATCAAAACTTCCTCTATCCCAGTGAGCCCGACCTCCGGGACCTGCTTCTCTTCTTGGCTGAGCGTCTACCTGCCGACGCCTCTGAGGACGCAGACCAGCCTGCGGGTGACTCAGCGATCCTCCTCCGGGCCATCGGGAGCCAAATTCGGGACCAGCTGGCCCTGCCCTGGGTTCCACCCCTTCTTCGCACCCTTAAGCTGCAGCACCTTCAGGGCTCGGCCCCACAGAGTCCTTTCCATGCCAGTAAGCTGGTCGTGCCTGAATTGACTTCCACAGGAGAGCCCCGGGAGTTCCAGGCAAGTTCCCTGCTACTGCCAGCCCCCACGCAGGTGCCTCGGCCTGCCAGGAGAGTGGCCTCACTCCTCGAATGCCATGCCATCCAGCTCTGCCAGCACCCAGCCCGGGACCACCCTGGGGATAAGGAGTGGGTCCGTCGGGCATCCTGCCTCCCCACGCAGGAAGAAAGGCGGGCTCAGCTGCAGCGGCTGCAGAAGCACCTGGCTGAGCATCTGCGTCAGGCCTGGGGCCAGCTGGGGCCACCCCCACAAACCCAAGACTTGGGAGAGCTGCTACAGGCCTGGGGTGCTGGGACCACAACTAGTGTGCCCAAGGGCTCCCGCTTCACACATTCAGAGAAGTTCACCTTCCATCGGGAGCCTGAGGCCCAGGTGGCCCAGTCAGATGTGCCAGCCACCTCCCAGTGGCCTGAACCAGACACGTGGGCAGCTCAGGAGCAGGAGCTGGAGGCTCTTCGGGAGCTGCTGAGTGGAATGAACCATAACATTGAAGAGGTTGAAGCCAACATGAAGACGCTGGGAATCGGCCTGGTGCAGATGGAGACCTGGTATCGGCAGACAGAGCTCAGCACAGCCGAGAGGGAGCAGGCCCTGCACCTGAAGCGGCGGGCAGTGCAGCTGCTGCCAGATGGGGCTGCCAACCTTGCCAAGCTACAGCTCGTGGTACAGAGTAGTGCCCAGCGGGTCGTCCACTTGGCGGGCCAGTGGGAAAAGCACCGGGCCCCGCTCCTTGCTGAGTACCGCCACCTCCGAGAGCTCCAGGTTTGCAGAGAGCTGGAATCCTCTCGACAGCTGGCAGAGATCCAGGAGCTGCACCGGAGTGTTGGGGCCGCGGCTGAGGAAGCCCGCAAGAAGGAGGAGATCTATAAGCAGCTGGCGTCCGAGCTGGAGACCCTGCCCAGAGATGTGTCCCGGCTGGCCTATACCCAGCGCATCCTGGAGATTGTGGGTAACATCCAGAAGCAGAAGGAAGACATCACTAAGATCTTGTCTGACACAAAGCAGCTTCAGAAGGAAGTCCACTCCCTGTCTGGGAAGCTGGACTGGACATTTATGGTGACTGATGAGCTTGTGTTCAAGGATGCCAAGAAGGACGATGCTGTGCGGAAGGCCTACAAGTACCTCGCTGCCTCGCATGAGAACTGCAGCCAGCTCCTCCAGACCATTGAGGACGTGGGTACCCTCCTGCGGGAGGTCCGAGACCTGGAGGAGCTGATCGAGACTGAGATGGGCAAGAAGACCCTTAGCAACCTGGAGAAGATCCAAGAGGACTACCGGGCCCTTCGCCAGGAGAACGCAGGCCTCCAGGGGCAGCTCCATGAGACTTGAGGGGCCCCTGCAGAGGTCTCCCCCACCCCCGGCCTCGGCAGGGCTTTGAAATGTTGGAGGCGATGGCCAAGCACTTGCCCTAGCTGTTCCCCTGTGCTTGCTGTCCAGTCCCTCCTGCTGGGGTGACTCCTGCCCACCTGACCCCAATCCTTACCAGAGACTAGGAGCTTGGCTGAGGTTTACTGGGCGTTGGGGCCTTAGATCCCAAATAAATGAGGGACTGTGTCAAAAAGAAAGAAAACTGAGACCTCGAGCTGGTCCTCGAGGAGCTCCTGGTCTCTCAGAGGTGTCGGGTGTGTCAGCAGACAGCCACCTTACTGTGTGAGGGGTGACGCAGCAGACGGTTGGTTGCTCAGCCCCATGTTCTTCCCCCACTTCCTGCTTTGCTTCCGCCCACTGCGTTACTTTTCTCTGGCTGCTGGCCCTTAGCAGATGAAAGGGGAGAGAAGAGGTATAGGCCTGGGAAAGTGAGAAGGACATTGAAGCTTTGCTGCAGGCAGTTGGACTCTGACGTCTTGATTTTAGTCTGAGATCAGGCAGATCTGCTCTAATGGGTTCTCTCAGCACAGCCCGCCACTGAGATAGCAGGTCTAGGAGAGTCCATCTCACTGAGTTATCCATCTCACTGAGTTATCCAGTTGCCTACGACCAAGAGTCCCTACCTGATCCTGAGGCGGTGGTAAGGCTGTGACCTTCCGCACCGGTTTTTGCTGTCAGCCCACAAAGGCATCTGGAGTTACCTGGTTGAGCTCAGTGGGGAAAAGGCCACTGTTCGTGACCCCTGCTTGTGTGCTTACAGACAGCGGTTCAAGCCCTCCCTCGCAGAGAATTAGAAGAACCCAAGTGCCATGGCCTTCAGCATACTTTGGATAGAATCCCAGAGATGGGACTACCAAGGCCAGCGGGCGAGAGCATTTTAAGAGAGTGTGGTGTACACTATGAAGTCATCGGGCACAGCCTGACCCTGAGCCCGGGGCCCACAGGGGAAGAGCAAGCTTGCCTGTGGTCAGGCTGAACCAGGACCCACCAGATGAGAGGCTGGGTCATTGGGTGTGGAATGCACAGACGCCGAGTTCGAGTCTGGTTCTGGAGTGTGACGCCTTCCACTTCCCCATAGATCCGTGCTCCATGCTGACCTTGGCTCTCTGACTCTCGACTGCAGTTAGGCACAGCCTTTGGGGAGCCCCAGCAGGAGAGCAGAGGGAGAGTGGCTAGGAAGGTCAGTGTGTTTATTCTCCTGGCCACCTCGGGATCCACCTCGGGCTAGCTGTGCCCCTTGTCCGGAGGTCACTTTTCTCAAGGCAGCTTCCACATGACTGACTCTTTCCGGGTGGTGACAGCTCCCTGCTCGTAACCCTGTGTTACTGCATGATCCCTTGAAATTCCACTATAGCCTCTCACACCTTTGGAAATACTTTTTGTTGCAAATAAACTCTCCTTGCGTTAATTTGAGTGTGCCAGCTCTTTCCAGTGGGGGCAGCTCCTCCTCCAGACCATCGACTGATGCTCTCTGTAACTTATTAGCTCGGTAATCACAGGCAGGGTATTTAACTGCTCTGTGCCTCAGTTTCCTCTTGGGACAATGGAATAATACTGGTAATAGTCTTTACCCCTTGTGAGGATTGAATATGTTAACTCATGCACTGCCCTGAGGGTAGCTGAATCCCCAGCGCTGTCCACCGCAGAACCTGGCCCAGTGTTACCCACTGAGCTGGTGAGTGAATGACCTCCTACCACGTGGCCAGCAGAATAATGACCCTCCCAAAGATATCCACATTCTTGGAACCTGTGACTATGTACCTTTCATGGCAAGAGAGACTTTGCAGATGTGATTAAGTCAAGGATCTTGAAACCAGGTGATATCCAGGTGAGTGGGTCCAGTGTCATCACAGGGTCCTCAGAAGGAGGCAGGAGGGCTAGAGTCAGAGAAGTTGATGTCACAGCTGCAACAGAGAATGGATGATGTTCCAATCCTCCAGAGGCTGGAGAAGTCAAGGAACAGGTTCTTCGCTAGGCCCTCCAAAAGGCACACAGCTCTGCTGACACTGTCTCCTTTTACAGATGAGGAAACTGGGGCAGAGATCGTGTTAGTAACTTGTTCGAGGTCACACAGTGAAAAAGAAGGGGTTGGGACTGGGGGTCCAGATGCACAGAGCTCCTTTATAACTACTAATAGGATGAGAGAATATGCAACTTGCCTTTTTTGTTTGTTCGTTAATCCTCAACTGAGGATATTTTTCCATTGATTTTTACAGAGGGTAGAAGGGAGGAGAAGAGACCGAGAGAGAGAGAAACATCAATGTGAGTGAGACATACCGATTGGTTGCCTTCCACACGCGCCCCAACCCGGACCGGGGATCGAGCCTGCAACTGAGGTACATGCCCCTGAGCAGAATAAAACTCAGAACCCTTCAGTCCAAGGGCCAATGCTCTAGCCACTGAACCACACCAGCCAGGTCATTGCTTGCCTTCCTTACTTATCAGTACATTTTAGAAATTG
The DNA here is from genome assembly GCA_036971965.1 of Nyctalus aviator. NCBI lineage: Eukaryota > Metazoa > Chordata > Mammalia > Chiroptera > Vespertilionidae > Nyctalus > Nyctalus aviator. The sequence continues at coordinate 37,125,336 of CM072933.1, read as the reverse complement.
GTCCGTGTTGGGACAGTGACCACTGCCTTACTCTATTCATGGGGGCAGAATGGTCAGCGCGGCATTTTGGTCTGCTGCAGACCCAGGTAGAACAGTTCTCTCCCCCCTTCCCTCTGTCCACCTGAGGAGAGCGTGTGGCTTTTGGAAACTCCCCTCCTGTCTCCTTGCCCCTGTGTCCCCTGTGGGCAGCAGCTGGCTTTGTGCGGAGCGTGAGCCGTTTGAAGGACACTCTTTGCCACAGCACACTGGCCGGCCCTGCCCTGCACCGGGGCCCTTGCAGGCAGCAACACGATTGCTTATCAATGTGGGGGCGGCACCCAAGGCCCCAACTGATCCTCCGTGGACAGGTATTTTTGGAGTTGTCGCATCCCCTGGCTACCTGGCTCCATGGCTACAGCCAGCCTCATCGGTTCCTGAAGGAGTCAGTAGGCCTCATTTCTCCTCGGGGGTCAGTCTAAGGCTCCCGAGTCAGGCTTGGCAGCTGTTCAAGATAAGGAGGATGCGGAAGTAATAGGAAGAACTTGGGGGAGGGGAGGTCCATTTAACAGACACCCGAAACCACAGTTTAAAGAGAGAGTAAATAAGGGACTATCGTGAGGGGCTGCTCTCAGGTTGGGGACGGGGTTGGGAGAGGATGGAGGAGGGTCTTCTCCCGAGACCCTGTCGGTCTGGAAGGCTGGCTGTTCAGCTCTGAACCTTGGTGTAAGAGCAGGAGGAAACATCTGGAGGCCCCTCAGGCCATCCCCTGGGACCAGAGCACCTCAGCCCTCTCTCCCAGAGAGATGGTAGCAAGATCCTGGGCATTGTTGTGACCCCAACAATGAAAAAGAAGGGGTGAGAAGCAAAGCTAGATGTGGCTGCAACCATTCTTAGTTGGCAGCTCAGCACATCAGCCCATCAGGTGGCTGGGCTCTTGGCCACGTTTTTGTTCTTTCTCTGAAATGGTACCTCGGTTGAGGTGACATAAAGTCCCAGGAGTTAGTTAAGATGGGGACTTTGACAGGGATGGGGGCATCTCTCCCAGGGAAACCACCTTTTTTGCCTTTCCCAAGTCCATGGCTTGCTTTCCCCTCAAAACCTGCCAGGCTTATCATGAACAAGTCTGCACTCATAAGTTTTTGACAACTTAGAAGAAATGGACCAGTTCCTTAAAAACCACAAACTACCAAAACTCAAGCAAGATGAAATATCCAATCTGAATAGCCCTATAGCCATCAAATAAATTGAATTCATAACTACAGTGACCCTAAAAAGAGAAATCTCTAGGCGCAGATGATTTTACTAGAGAAGTCTAGCAAAATCTTAAACAAGAACTAACATTAGTTTTTACATAGTCTCTTCCATAAAATAGAGGGCACACTTTCCAACCCATGCTACACAGCCAGTATTGCCTTTATTTCAAATCCAGATATGAACAAGACAAAAATAAAATAAAAAGAAAACTACAGACCACTATCTCACATTAAGACACAAAAAATTCTCAGAGAAATATTAACAATGAAGCCCAGCAGTGCCTGAAATGAATTATATGCCATGACCAAGTGGTAATTATCCATTTTTTTCAGATGTGCAAAGCTGGCTCAACATTTGAAAGTTAGCCAGTTATCTGTCATATATATAGCAGAGAAAAAGCATTTGACAAATTCCAACACCCATTTATGATTAAAAACACACAAAAACAATTCTTGACAAACTAGAAACACTGGAGAAGTACCTGTGTTTGGTAAAGAACATCTATAAAAATCCCACAGCTAACATCAGACTTGATGATGACATGCTTTACCTGTAAAATTCGGGACAGGCATAGATGTCTCCTCATTTTGAAAGTTCTAAACACTGCAATAAGATAAGAAAAACAATTAAGGCATATAGATGGGAAATGAAGAAATAAAACTCTATTTGTGATATAATTGTCTACATAGAAAACCCCAAGGAATCTACAAAACAAACTAAACAACCCCTAGCTCAGCAAGTTCCTAGGATATAAGATCAACATAAATTCTTAGAGAAGGTCATGCACACTCATCCTCGGAATGGCTTTTCTCCCTGAGATAAATCCATGATCTTCCCAAGATCGCTGGATAACTTGGTTCCAGCCTCATTTCTAACACTCTCCCCCTCTCTCTCCCCTCTGTATGAGTTAATGATGGACTCTGTGAAAGTAAACACTGCAGGGGAAGGGGACAGAAAAGATGGGAGAAGATCCTACGTTCGATAGGGTGGCATTTAAGCAAAGACACAAATGAAGTGACGTAGCAGAGCATCCTAGAAAGAGGGAACCACAGGTGCCAAGACCCCAAGGCAGCAGCATGCTCGGAGTGTTTGAGGAAACGCCGTCTGGCCAAGGCAAGTTCAGGAAGCACTGGACTCGGTGTGCTCCAGCATCCCTTCCAACGCTGACCTTGGAACGGTGACGGGGATGTTTCCTGGGTTAGGGCGTGGCTGTCTAAGGACCTGGCTGCTGGAGGGTTCTGGGTTTGTGTGGCTCTGCTGATGAGCCTTGTGCTCAGGATGTCCTTGAAAGGGGAACGAGAGGCAGACAGGTCCCCTGCGTTGTATGTTTTCTTCTCGTCATCACTTACCAGGTATTTGCTGAGTGTAGGGAACAAAGATGAGTCAGAGACAGCCCCCATCAAATGAAATGCAGCGTGGCGGAGCGGGGTGCCTGCAGTGGGGCTGACACTCAGGTGGGTGGTCCAGAGGGCCCTCAGGCAGGGCTCTGTTCAAATGGGGAACCCTGGAACTGGCTGTTGGGACCTCAGAGCCCTTTATCTTCCACAACCCCGTCTGCATCCTGAAGGTTGCAGAGGGACAGGTGGGCTGACTACATAACTGGTTGTACCAGAGCAAAATGAAAATGAGAGACCCTGTTCACAAGCAGGAGGAAGTACCGGCAAAGGAATATGAAAAGCCTTTTTGTTTGTTTGTTTGTTTGCTTGTTTTGTTTGCCTCTGTGGCCGCTCTCTTAGTGTGTCATGGTGATTTTCATGTGCTGTTTAATACCCTTCCAAGTCAGGAAGCTATTGGAACTTTAAATTATTGGTATGAATTTTATACGTTCTTTATATTGTACCATGCCAGTTTTAAATGCAATGTCAGAGCATTTGACTCATGGGATCATCAAATTATGCCGTTTGGATTTTGTGGCTTGTTTCCAGGGGGTCCTCAAATGGCCAGAAGGAAACTCCAGCCAGACGCAGGAAGGATGGAAGGAGGAAGGCAGGAAGGGCGGACGCTCCCAAGTGCCTAGGGTACCCCCGACTCCCACAGTGAAGCGCACACGGGCACATACCCTCGGGCCTGGCAGTTCACACCACATGCAAAACCACCCACTTCACCCTGGCCAGGGGTAGGACCTGGCGAGGTCCAGCCAGGAATCCCAAGAATCTTGAAACCCCTGCTCAGCATATGCTCAGTGCCTGAGGCCAGGGTGAGCGAGAGGTTTTCTCCTGCCAAGACCCCGCCTCCAGCTGCTGCTGAGCAGACACTTTGGTGCTGCTCGCCCCAGCACAAGGAGTACCAGGGGACAGCTGCCACCATGCTGTACCCCAAGACACCACGGGCACGTGTGCCGGCTGACCCTCCCTGTGCCCAGGACCCTTCCAGGCACAGAGGGCTGCAACAGTTGCAGGATAGAGGTGAAGAGGGGGAGCCCAGCATGTCCTTGGGGTCTGGGGGCAAGAGAGCTGGCTGCCGAGAACGCATCCTGGGGAGCTGGTGGGAGTCAGGACCTGGTGTGTGAGCTGATACTCCATGGCCTCGCTCTACTTACAAAACACAGATTCAAGGATAAAATTATTAAGGAAATCTATCCTTCGTAAGCAGAAGGCCAGGAAAGACCAAAGAAGGAGGCTGTCCACTCCAGTCGGGTAGTTAATGGAGTTTATTAAGGGAAACTTACATACGAGGCATGTCTTAGGCAGCTGCAAGACTGAATGGATCCCAAAGAATTCTGGGGAGTAAAGCAGGGGAACAGTCGCAGGTACTAGTTGATGAATGCTGCCAGGTACGAGGAATTGCTGCACGGGCTGGACCAGGTCAGGAGGACAACAACCTGTTCCAGGAACCAGCACATAACAGGAGGCAAGGGATCGATGCTGTTTACGTCAGAGTGAACAGTTATGATGAGGCATTCCCCTCAAGTGTGTGTGTGTGTATGTGGGATGTTGCAGAAAGCAACTGCTGTTCTGGCACTGGTCCAGCCTGCGGGGAGTGGTCACGTCACGGGACAGCCTCTCACCAGACTTTCACGGCGGCAGCACAGAACTTTCCGCCACAAGTATCAGGCCCTTGTGAACCTGGGCCCCTATGTGACTGTGCTGGTCACAGGCCCATGAAGCCAGCCTCGGGGAGAAGAGCTGAGGTCCTTCTTCAGGTCACTTGGAACTTCTGAGCCTCAGTTCCTCTTTGCCAGACAGGTGGGAAGGCTCACCTGTCAGTTAACAAAGGAGAGACTCTATAAGGTCACTTGGGGTCGGAGCCAGCAGAACTCCAGGCCCTTGTGGGTGCTCTCATGGTGGTTCTGCTGCTCTGTCTCCCCCATTCTCCTGCTGTCCACTGGCTTCCTCTGCTTCCCCTAATGTTTACTGAGCACCTACTGTGTGCCAGACGTGCAAAGCACTGCATACACGCAGTCTTCACAGCAGCCCTAGGCTGTGATGATAACAATAGCATGTATGAATGCGTACCCTGTGCTGGGCACGAGCCAAGTGCTTTTCCCTTGTTCACAGATGTAACCCTTCAACAACCCTATGAGACAGGGACTGCTAGTCCCTTCCTACAGGTGAGGAAGCAGACCTAATGTGGTTAGATAACGGAGTGAACAAGTTGTAGGCGGCACAGTTGGGTGTGAACTCAGGCAGTGGGGGCCCCGGGTGCAGCACATTTAGGCCCTTACCTCCCGCCATGGCTCTGGGTTTCTGCCTCTCACCCCTTCTCCTTGCCCCCTGCCCCTGTGGACACCCAGCTTTCCTGTAGAACACAGCGCTTCAGCCTGCACCACCCCAGCCAGCCTTGGGCAGGTCCCCAACAGAGGGACTCCCACCAGCCCCACTCACTTCCTCACCCTGGCCCCTGCGGGTGGCTGGCCAGCTTTTGGAGTAGCGGCTCTAGAAGCAGGAGCCTATCCATACTCCTCTGTCCCCAAGTGACCTTGTAGAGTCAGCTGTGGGAGTGAGGAGCCCTGGGCTGCCCATCCTGTCTTCTCCCATCAAGGCCTGGAGTGGAGGCCTGGTCTGAGGGAGGAGCCATCGTGTCCTGACCACCCTCTGGGCTTTGGAATGTCGGGAGAGCCTTCCATTCCAAAGCCAAAAGCAGGGAGCCCAGATGGAAATGACCTCTGGCCAGCAGTGGGAGTTACCCCTCCTCTTGCATAAACAAGCGTGGAATGGACACCATTAGTGTCCTTTTGGCCTGGGGCGTCCTTGCTGCCTTCCTGTCCGGGGCAGCTGGCAGAGGCTCTAGGCTGCTTCCCTCACCCTCTGTTCTCTTCCTCCCCCACGTGGCAGAGCTCCGCCTGGAAGGGAACTTCCTGCACCGCCTCCCCAATGAGGTCAGTGCCCTGCAGCACCTCAAGGCCATCGACCTGTCTCGGAACCAGTTCCACGACTTCCCTGAGCAGCTCACCACCCTGCCCGCGCTGGAGACCATCAATCTGGAGGAGAATGAGATTGTGGGTGAGTGGACACCACCCCGCCCCCCGCCCCCCTCAGCACCGCCTTCCTCCAACTCCCTTTCCTCAGTGAAGCTCACGGGCTCCAGGGGCTCCAGGCATGGGGCTGTGGAGTTGCATTTTCAGAGCCCGGAGGGCAGCGCGGGGCTTTCTGGCCTGCAATGGCTGAGCACAGGACACCGGACCTCCGAAGGGAACCATCATGAGACCTTGCTGCCTGCCAGGGGCTGGGTGGAGCACTTGCTGTGTCACCTGACAGGTAGAAGGCCTCAGCATTCCCCACCAAGAGGCCTGCACTAGCTGGGCCTCCCTTAAGCCGCAAGCTGTCCCCCTGGCAGCTCTCTGCCATCCGAGGCTGCCCCTGAGACCCATCAGCTCGGGACTTCTATGCATTTACTCCTCCTTGAGTCCCTGGCTCGCCCTTCCTGGTTAGAACACAGGAGCCACTGGGAAACAGGTTTGGAACACCCTCTCTGCTGTCCCCCAGTCCAAGGCTGCCTGTCCCTGTCTCTGTCCAGCGTGCTGGAGGACAGCCCCCATGCTTGGAATCTCAGAGCTCAGCCTTGCAAGGACCTATTCAGGGTATAAGGCACTTAGGAACACAGACTCTGGTCTGGACATGGATTTAGGCTTTGGGGAAATGTCCCTTCGCTCACCAGCTGCCGTTTTTTAATTGAGCGTCTTGCACTGTGCCAGGCACTGTGCTCAAGACAGAGATGGACCAAGTGTCCTCCCGTCCTCATGGGGCTTATGGCATGGTCAGTCCCACCCGCTGATACTCAGTGAGCACTGAACTGTGCTCTTGTGTAAACCTCCCCGTAACTTTATGAGGCAGATACTGTTACTCTCCCCGGGTGAAGAAACTGAGGCACGGAGATGTTCGGTAACTTGGCCAAGGTCATGGCACGCCAAGCGGTCTTGCTTCATAACCCCAGCTACTCAGGACAGTGCTTTGCATAAGGAGAGAATCTGTTTGCACATAGCCATAGGGAGATAGAAAGCCACAAGCCACATACTGGTTGTAAGGAAACTTTCTCGGGGTGGAGTGGACAGTGCATGGTAGTGAGGCAGGACCTCCTAGGCCAGGTAGGCAGTCAGCCCCGCTCCTGACAGCTTACCTCGTGCACCAGAGCAGGGGGGCAGCGCCCTGGAGGGAAATACTGGAAGATCGGAGGTGCTCGAACTGGATGTACATTTACATTTTTCGAAGAGCTTTACAAAAACCCTGTGCCAAGACCACACCCCTGCCAGTGAAATCAGAATCTCTGGCGGTGGGTTTGGGGCTTGATGGGTTTTAAAACTCCCTAGATGATTCCAGGGTGCAGATGAGATGGAACCACCCACCACCAACAATCCCATTCTATCCCGGAAGAAGCTGTAGCCTCCCTTTTCCTCCTCCTCCCAATGGCTGTCTGGTGTGTGTGTGTGTGTGTGTGTGTGTGTGTGTGTGTGTGTACATCAGGAGTGCTCACAGTTGGCCCGGAGCAGGTCTGCCTCAGGCCAGCCTGTAGTGTGTGGGTTCTTGACTTCACATAGGAAAGATTTCACAGTGTGAGTCCAGGTGGGTTTGAGAATATGTTTTTTAAAGCTGGGGACAGACAGTGAAATGAAGGAAGGACTTAGGATAGAAGAAACAACAGAGGAGCCCTAGCTGGTCTGGCTCAGTGGATAGAGCTTCAGCCTTTAGACTGAAAGATTGCCAGTTCAGTTCTGGTCAAGAGCATGTATCTTGGTTGCAGGCTCAAGCCCCAGCCCCTGTTGGAGTACCTGCAGGAGGCAACCAATGGATGTGCCTCTCTCACATCAATGTGTCTCTCTGTCTTCCCCCTCTCTCCCACTCTTTCTAAAAATCAATGGAAAAACTCAATGGAAAAAATGTCCTCAGGTGAGGATTAACAAAAAAACAAATAAACAAACATAAGAAACAGTAGGGGAGAGCCTAAGTGGTGCTCTGCTCCGGCTCTCTGGAGGCATTATAGGAGAGAAGTGGGCCACAGCAGCGCTCAGTTAGCTCCCTGGGAAGTCAGAGAAAAAGGGGCCTTGGAGACAGGATCAGGGTGTGAGCCTGGGTCGAGCTGCCGCTGCTCACTGCTCTCCTGGTTGCAAGTCACCTGGGGACCCTTAGAGCTTAGGAGGAAATAAAACGTTCTTGCCCGGGAAGGAGCACGGGTGTGCCCTAGAGTGAGCCTGCACTGAGTCTTTGTCTTAAGGGATTTTCATCTTTTATGTTTCTGCTGGCAAGAATCGTAGGGGAGGGTTACAGCAGAGTATTCATCAGCTTTCAAGATGAGTTTTTTAATATGCTGATGCGTCAAAAGGAGCACATAGGGGAGTTTTGGATTGTGCTTTGGTCTGTTTTGCTGTTATTGTAGATCTGTCTGGCTTCAATGTGTTTTTTGCTATTTGCTTCCCAGCTTCCTCTGTCCTTGGGTTTAGCGGGCACACGTGGCATTAAGTGGGTCTTTGTTCTCCGTTGTCCCAGGCCAGGGTGATGTGGGCTGTGCGTTCCCTGGTCAGGGAGGAGGGCAGGCACCATTTGCTCTCAGTGTCCTTGTTCAGGAGATAAGGTCTTGGGATTCACAGGCCGGCTGCAAGCTGCCCGAACGGTTTGGCCTTGTCTAATTTTCTTGTCTCGGTTTCCCCATTCTCTTGCCTGGGCATTTTCCTAGCGTCTTACTGTCCTGCCACATGTGGTTTACCTCCCTCCCTCAGGTTCCTCTTTCCACTGAACCCTGGGCCCAGGGCGCACAGATCCCCTCTCCTGGTTGTCCTGCAGCACAGCCTGCTCACCTGGCATTTTCAGAAGGAGCTTTATCAGTAAGTCACAGCAGGGGGAGCAGAGCCATAGTAAGTGGGTTAGTTCCCAAAGGAGCCATTTATGCTAAGGTGACCAGATTGTCCCGCTTTTGGCGGGACAGTCCGATTTTTAACAAATTTTCCCATGTCCCGCGGTGTTTTAAGGAAGTCCCGATTTTTGGAAAGAATCTTTCCAATCTTTCAAAAAATCGGGACTTTTTTTTAAAACGCCACAGGACGTGGGGTAAATTGTTGAAAATCGAGACTGTCCCGCCAAAAGCGGGACGATCTGGTCACCTTAATTTATGCCCAGGAACCCTGGTGTGAGTGGAGAGGAGCTGGCCTGCGCTCCAGCACCGGCTACTCGGGAGCCTGCAGTCCTGCCCGGTGGGCGGCAGCTCGGCTCACCAGTGGGGAGCTGGAGGCACTTGCTCAGGTTCAGGGACCTCGCCTTCAACTCATTTTGTTTCCCCAAATCCGGTTTCTTGGCAGGGCCCTCTCTAACTCATTCCCACCTGGTGGTTATTTGGGAGCTATTCTTTTTACTTATTTATTTATTTTTTAGAGAGATAATTTTTAAAAAATGTATTTTTATTGATTTCAGAGAAGAAGGGAGAGAGAAATAGAGACATCAATAATGAGAGAGAATTATTGACCGGCTGCCTCCTGCACACCCCCTACAAGGGATCAAGCCCACAACCTAGGCATGTGCCCTTGAACGGAATCAAACCCAGGACTCTTCAGGCCGCAGGCCGACGCTCTATCCACTGAGCCAAACCAAGTAGGGCTAGGAGCTTTTCTTCTCACTTTCTCAGTTGTAAGAGAGGTCTTCTTTCTCAGATGATGATCTTAAATGAGCAGGAAGAGTGGTAAAGTTGGGATCGGCTCCTACTGGCTACCAGTAAATCTGGGACAAATTGAGCACCAAGATAACAAAATACAATAATGAATTGTAAGAAACAGGAGTCCCTATTGGTAATAAATGGATAGATGGGAGAGAAGGGAAGGCCCTTGCTTGGAGTAATGCTGAGGGGCTGCTGGAGTTGGAAAATCATAATTTTGTAACCACCATGCAGAGCAGAGCAGGCAAGAATCCGCCGTGGATGTTGAATCTAGGGGCAGTGGGTGCTAAGTGTGGGTGAGGGGCAGGATGTCTGCGTGCTCTTAAAGAGCGTCTCCACATTTGGTTTCTCCATCATCTGTTGGGAACACTTGGCTACTGCAAATAGTGCTGCTGTGTACATTTGTGACTGCGTTATTTGAGGACCTGTTTGCAATGATCTCGGTCCTACTCAGAAGTGGAAGTGCTGGGATAAATGGAAGTCAAATAAAGTTCAACTTTATTTTTAGGATGCTTTTCTGCATGCAGGGCTGGGCGCCAGGAGCTGAGCCCATGTGCATTGGGTGATAGAGAGCTGCTCCCACCGCGTGTCAGCGTCTTCCTGTTCCATCCTCTTTCTTGGCCCCGGCCCCCTAATCTATCCCTCTCTCCCCACCAGACGTGCCCGTGGAGAAGCTAGCCGCCATGCCTGCCTTGCGCAGCATCAACCTCCGCTTCAACCCTCTGAACGCCGAGGTGCGCGTCATCGCCCCGCCGCTCATCAAGTTTGACATGCTCATGTCTCCGGAGGGCACGCGGGCCCCCCCGCCGTAGGCCTCCGTCCTCGTGCCCACCCAGAAGGGACAGCAGCCACTTGGCCTGGCGCCCTGAGGGGAGGGAGCTCCAAGGGCCCGTGGGAGGCCAAGCTTGGAGGGCTGGGGATGGGTGGGCCCATCAGCGCGTGGGAGGGGGTGCAGCGGTCCAGGATAGATAGCTTAGAGCGGTAGAGGGTCCTGGGATGCCCAGAGGAGGAGGCGAGGTGGGGGCCAGAGCCAGGACCGTGTGTGTGAACTCGGGCAGGCCCCCACCCTCTCTGAGGCTTACAATTTCAGGGAAAGGGCTAGCGGCCGTGGGTCTCCGCCTCCTTGGGCTCCTTGGAGGCCTTTTGGGGAACACGCGCCTCCCAGCCTTCGAATCCTCGGTGTCTTCTGAGCTCGCAGATGAGCTTCGCCGAGCATTTCCTGGGCCCCTGGGGGTGGAGGCCTTGCTTCTAGTGCTGAGAGCCAGTCGCTGCCCTGAGACGAACAGAAGACCGACCACCTGCATCTATTTATTGCTTCCTGGGAACCAGCCCTTCTCCGCGCCCCATCCTGAGCCCTGTGGACCCCTGGATCGGCAGGAGCCTGAGCCGGAAGTTGTGGGAAAGCTGCAGAGAGAGTGCGGATGCCACAGCAGGGCTGACAATGTTTACACAGGAGCCCCAGGGCCATCAGGTGGGGGAACTGGGGAGTAGATCAAGTTGGCTCCATCCTTCCTCATCCTTACTCCAGAAGTTGGCTCCATCCTTCCTCCAACCTTACTCCAGAAGTTGCTGGAGTGACCAGCTGTGCCTGGCACCACCCCTTGAGCTACAGGAGAGTGTCCCAGAGAGAAAGAAAGCCATTGGCTGCCTTGTCATCAGTTCACCTGGAGGCAGGCGGCACTATGGACCATTGGATTGCAGCCGGCCAGCCCCCGGTCACCACTCAAAGCCCTGATAACCTCGTCATTTCCAGGCTCTGAGCCTGGAGCCTGGCCAGGCAGTAGGGTGACCTGCCATCCACGTCTGCTTGGGGCTTTCTGTGCTCACCTGGGGACAGGACCGGCCACAGGGACAGCTGGTGGCTCCACCAGGTGAGGCCTGGGCTCTGGCTTCCTGTGACAATACCCGTAGTGTGGAGAACCCCTGACCTCTTGATCCTGCAGGTGTCTACCTCCCACCTTCTCATCTGTGGAGCAAGCAGATCAGAGCCCACCTGGTCTGGACTTTTGTCAGAGTCTGTGGGAGATGCCCGAGTCCCCAGGACTTGGGGCAAACCAGGCCACCCAAATCCTACATCCGTGGGCCAGTGGCCACCCTGCCTCACTCAGAGCACTGACCCTTTCTAAGAATGTTCCCATTCCTTTCCCCTCCCCCTCCCCCTTCCCCAGCCTGGAGGCTGCCCTGCCCAGGCCTCCTGTCTCTTGCTGAGAAGCTGGCAGGTTGGGAGATTGTAGGCCTGTCACCAAGCACTCAGGACTCAGCGTCCCAGGAGGTGCCCGTTCCCTCTGCTCATCTCCCAGGCCTGGTGGCTCAGGCTCTGGGAAGAGGGTTTTCAGGGCGAGGAGGCCAGATAAGATCTCCAGGGTAGGAGTTCAGCCGGGGACAAGTGAGGGCTGCGGGCTGCAGCCTAGCCCCGCCTGGCCGGGCCCCACTCACCGTGTCTTTGTTGAAGAAGGGGTGTATTTGCCTGATACACAAAAAGGCAGTGTATGGCCAGAGCCTGCACCTCAGTGTGGTCTGCAGCAGCACCTCTGGGAGCTTCTTAGAGGCAAGGACCTGAGGCCCAATCCCAGACCTCTGGGATCAGGGCCCACACTCCAGCTCCCCAGGGATCCCCACAAGCACTTTACTGTTTAAGATGCATGGCCTGGGGAGGGCCTGGGAGTGGAATTTCTCAGCTTTCCCCCAACACCAAGTCTCTGCCCACCCCCCTCCCTAAGGCAGCCCTTCACTCCCACCGGGCCACTCCCGTGAAAGGAGTGACCTGGGGTCCCCAGGTGATGAGGGTTGGATCTGCCCGGCCCCCTGGCTTCCCTTTCTGGTTCTCCCGAATGCCAAGCTGCTCCTTCCCCAGGTTCTCATCTCAGGCCTTCCAGAGGGGCTGCTTCTGGAAACTGCGTCCTATTCTGCTCGGAGAGCGTGCCCTGGCCTCTCTGGGAGAGCGGGGCAGCGGAGAAGCCCTGGATCAGAGCACAGTGTGAGCCCTTAGCTTCAGTCTGCAATAAAGAATGCATTGGATTCACCTGCCTGGTTGGCGTTTGATTCATTCTCACCTCACAGGCCCCACAGCCTGGGTGCCAAACCTGCCCACCGGAGCAGAGGCGGGGCTGCCCTTCTAGCCAAAAGCTGGACCGGGGTGACACCTAGCAGAGGGGCCCGGGTGCAGCCAGCAGGAATTGACGCATGCCCCAGAGCTGTGCTGCTGCAGAGCAGCTAATCGTCAGCCCTGGGGAGACCCATATCCCGGGGGATGGATAAAGGAACCCGTTGTCCCCCAATTTTTCCCTTACCGATGCCAGAAATTACACCCTTGGCAATTCATTCAGGGTCCATGTTCTCAAAGGAGGGTCTGAACCAGCAGCACTGACACCAGCGAGCTGGTAAGACAGGCAAAGTCCCAGCCCAGATCCCCAGAGCAGACAGGCGGGCCCAGCGCTCCAGGTGTCCTGATGTAAGTTAGAAAGCGCTCCTGGGTTCAAGGTTCAATCAGGGTTTTTTTTTTCTAAATCTGAAAGGCCAACCCTTCAGCGTTTGCCGGAGTTTTAGGCCAGACACTCCACTGTTTTCACTTAATGGACACAGCGCAGGGGTACCTGGAGTGTCTGAGTGCGTTAGAATCACCCATTTAATCCCTGTAACAACCCTGCCAGCTCTGAGTGGACACACCGCCTCCCCCCCCCCCCCGCCCATTTCCTGCCTGAGGGGTGAAGGGGATGCATGGGACAGGCTTGCCAAGGTCCGCCATTAGCCGGCTGCCCCCCAAGACCTGCCCACCTTCTCAAGAGGCTTCACCACCTTCCCAAAGACACATTCTTCCTAATACTGTGGAGGCGGACCCGAACTCCACCCTGAGCTAGAAGCCCTCATCATCGCATGCCCCATCCCACACCTGGCCAGAGCTGCAGCCCCTCAGCGTGCCCCAGCCCCCGGGAAGGAAACTGCTCCGGCTCTCTAAAGCAGAGATGGAGAACCTTCTTTCTGCCAAGGGCCATTGGATATTTACGACATCGCTCTCGGGCCATACAACGTGATCAACTTAAAACTTAGCCTGCTATAATTGGTCAAACATTTAATTAACTCACCCCTAATGCCCTGGCAGGGCCCGACCAAATGATCTGGAGGGCCAGACGTTCCTCACCCCTGCTCTAGAGGGAAAGGTAAACTGTCAGTGAGAACGTTCTGGCCCAAACCTCTCCTGTTTTACAGATGGTTGGAGTGACCTGAAGGCATGCAGGGAGCTCCTGGCAGAGCCCACGCAAATGCCCAGGCTTCCTGGCTCCTGCTGCAGGGCCCTCGGCGAGTCTTGGTGATCGGAGCTTATCTGCTTAGCGCTCCTGGCCTCCCCTTGACCTGCTGCCCTACTTGTTCCCTGGGTGTGTCAGCCATTAGATCCCCCCTGCCGTTTAGCAGCGCAGATGACAGCGCTGATGGCCTTCCTTGGGGAGAGCTCTAATGACCATTTCAAAGCACTTTGCAGGCAGTGTTCTGCAGAGGCTGGCAGAGGAAGGGAGGGGCACTGCCCCGCTCCCAGGCAGGGACCTACCCTGGTCTAGACCTCAGCCTCTGCAGCCACCTGGCCTCGCTCTTCAAGGGGACAGCTCTCCTCTCCTACCCCGCCATCACCGAAGCAATGCTGAGAACTCTGCTGGGCATCTGCTTTCCAGAGACCTTATTGCCACCAGGCTGAGGGCCCCTTACATTTCCCTGTGGCTTCTGGGCCTTTTCTAAATGGTGGCTATGCCTTCCTCGCCCTGCATGCGCTTCCAGCCAGGGAGAGAGAGGCTGGGTCTCCGCTCCAAGATGCTAGGCTTTCCCACCACCAGCCTCATGCCAGTCCCTCTCTCGGGCACCTGCCACTCTCCCAGACGTCTCAGAACAGTTCCAACTCTGCTTGGAGGAGGCGTTCGCGTGAAAGGCGTCACGAATCCCTAGGCCACAGCTGTGGAAACGGGGATGGGAGGGGATGGATAGCAATTCCCCTAAAGGTGGGGCCAGGCCGAGGGCTTGCCAAAATGGGCAGAGCAGGAAGCCCTGGAGGTCACGGAAAGGGCGGGGCTCCTCGGCGAGGTCAGGGATTGTTCTGTGCCCTGGGTGACAGCACCATCGTTTCTCAGATGCTCCCAGAAGGCCAGGGACCTCAAGGACAGAGTCAGGTGGAGGCGAGCAGGGCTTCTCCACCAGGAGTCCAGAGGAGTGTCCCCTCTTTCCCACCGTCCAGCTGAGCAGCGTTGGGTGAGGCATTAGCCTCAGTGGCCTCACTACCGAACAGGAGCAGTGGTTTCCTATTTGTCTGAAAGGCGCTGGATCTGAGATTCAGGACTGGGAAGGGCCCAGCCTCCAGTTCCTCCAGTTCAGGTGAACTTGGAAGGAGGTATGACCTGAAACAGCATTAACGGAGCCTCAGGTCTCCTGGGAACCCTGTTGGGGGAAGGAGGGAGTGAGGGGAGGCACTTTAAAAAACCTGCATGAGCAGATCTTTACCCAATTTATATGTTTGTCCTTTACCCACAACTTCGGGGTAAGAAAGGGCATTGTATTATTGGAACTTAATTTTTAATCCTCACTGTGACTTTGAGGGGTTGATTGTAAATCCCACTGTACAGAAGGCTTAAGTGACTCACCCTGCATCACACAGATAATACATGGTGGAGGAAGGATTCATACCCAGGCCTCTCCCTCCATGGCACTGCCCGGCCTGCCCCTCAGAGCTTGGACCACTGAGTTTGTGTTGTGCGGCGCCCCATGTAGCTGGTTCCGATGGTAGAAGAAATTTGTCTGTAGCAGAGAAGGCAGAAGAAAGAAAGAGTGGCTCTGTGATCCAGAACTCTTCAAATAAAAAAGATGGGAAGTGGGGGGATTGGCCACAAGCTTGAGTTAATGCCCTAGAATAATGTGGCTGCTAAAGAAAAAAAAGAGAGGGGAAGGGAAAGAGAAAGTGAGACTACCTTATTCAAAGCCTAGTATCCAAATAAATATAGCTCATATTTGTTGTGTGCCTACTATGTGCCAGGTACTTTTATAAGTGTGTTAGTACTTGGTAGGTGCTGTTATTATCCCTACGTTGCAGAACAGAGGAAACTGTGGCACAAAGAGGTTATTTATATAACTTGCCCATCGTCACACACGCAG
This sequence comes from Nyctalus aviator, assembly GCA_036971965.1. NCBI lineage: Eukaryota > Metazoa > Chordata > Mammalia > Chiroptera > Vespertilionidae > Nyctalus > Nyctalus aviator. The sequence continues at coordinate 37,109,898 of CM072933.1, read as the reverse complement.
TAAATGGCAGTGCTGGGCTTTACAGAGTGCCCTGAACTCTGCAGGGATTTGCTATGACCTGTCACCATTCTGGGTCCTGACTGTCAGAAGGACTTTACAAGAACCGTGAGTACTTCCACAAGAAGGTGGACTCAATACAGTAATAATATGAGTAGCTAACCTTTATGAACATTTACTATGTGCCAGACACTATTCCAAGTGCTGGACATAGAGTAACTCTTCAATCTTCACAAACAATTCTGGGAGACAGGTACTATTGTTGTCCCCGTTTTACAGATGAAATGGAGGCGAGTCACAAGAAGAAAAAAGCCCAAAGAAACTCAGCGCCTGACCTTCAGAAGGGCAGGTTTGAGAGGGCACCCTCCCTCTGGCTCTCTGAAGGGCGGTCCTGGCGTAAGAGAGAGTGGGTTGAGGGCAGGAGCACCCACTGCTGGGCATTAGGATTAGGGTTAGGGTTCAGGTTCGGGTTAGACTTGGTGACCCTAACCCAGGCCAGGGTTAGACTCGGTGACCTCTAAGGCCCTTCTAGCTCTGTGACTCTGCCAGGAGCTGGAGGGAGAAGGAGGCTAGGAAGAGGCCTGATGTCTCTGTTTCCCCAGGGTCCCCCTGCAATAGCCCCATAACCCCCAGTGAAGGAAAGAATGGCCCGTTCACTCTTTCACCTGCCTGGAACCAGAGACCTCAATCCATGCGATAAACGTCTGTGGTGGTGGCCTGTTGGGTGCCTGATGGGCGGAATGGCAGGAGGAAGTTGGCTCCCATCTAGCTTAAGGCATCGCTTGTTGAACACCTATGCGCTGATCAGAAACTGACATCCCCTCCTCTATACCTCTCAAAACCCGGGAAGACACTTGCCCAGGATAAGCATCTGGTGAGCTCCTGGGCAGGCCAATTCCAGAGTCAGAGGTCAGCTACCCCACCATTGTGCCACTCTCCTCACAGAGCTCAGAGCTGATGGGGCGCCCCAGCTCCCTCCCTTAGCCCTCCTGTGTGTTCACATCCCCTCTCAGGAGGGCCCAGGGGCCTGGACAGGAGGCTGGGTGATGGTGAGGGTGGGAGGGGGAGAGGGAGGGAAAAGGGGTGAAGTGGGGTGGGGTTGTCAGGCTGGGGGGTGATGATAAAGACTGGAATCTAGAGCTGAATGTGGGGCATGAGAGGGGTGTACAGTTACTGGAAGCCGTTGCCAGGACTTCAGTGGTCAGGGGTGTGTGTCCCCACTTTAATGCTGGGATCATCTCTGCTGAAGAAGCTCCATCACTTGGCTGGGTGAGGTGGGCAGGGGTACTACAGCAGGCACAGGTGTGTAGGGTGTCATGGCAAGGATGCCCAGCGGGCCCCCTCCCTCCCCAGCGATGGCAGGTGGCAGAGCCTTGTGAGCAGAAGCTCTGGGCCGGAGCCCTGAGCCCTGGCCCCTGGCGGGCTGAGACCGTCTGTGAGTGGAGTGACCCCCAGCAAAGGGCTGGGGCTGTGAGCCCACGCTTCCTGCTCAACTCCAACTCCAGGACCCCACTCGGTGGCAGGGGAGCAGACCCCGAGGAGCCAGCTCCGGGACACCTGTCAGCTGGGAGCCCCTCACCCTTCCACCTCCCTCCACGGTTATACAAACAAATATGCAGAAGAATCTGAAAATTGATAGGATGCGTAAAAAGAGTGCTAGCGAAGCACCAAGCCCTAGTGGTTGGAAGCTGGGGAAACAGTCTCCTTGGTGACCTCCAAAGTGTTAAACATCACTAAACCCAACTGTAAGTTCCTGGAGATGAGGGACTGTGTGATTGAGTGGTTCTCAAATCTGGCTACATTTGAAAGTCACTAAGGGAGCTTTTAAGAGAAATACCAGTGCTTAGACCCCACCCCAAGAGATTCTGATTCAGTGGGGAGGAGTGGGGAGAGGGGGCGGGCAGTGGTGTCCTAGATTATTAAAAACCACGTGATTTTGATGTGAGTCAGAGTTTAGAACCAGTGAAGTTGTCAGCCTTTAAATCATATTATTAGAACTTCCTTCTGATAAGAAAGGTCAAAGTGGAAGTTAGTGAAAAGGAAAAGGAAAATCACTTGAAATATCCCCAGTGGGCAAACATTTATATCATTTATGTACACACACACACACACACACACACACACTTTTATACAGAATGTAGATTTATTACTCACGTACATACTATTTTGTAGCCATTACTACCCATGGTCAGTATTTCCCCCCCACCATTGGGTCTGCTCCTTAGGGAAATCCCTAGGTGGAGTGTTGGCTGGGAGAGTAGGTCCCTTGTCAGGGCGCTGGATGGATGTGTCCCAGTTGTGAAGGCTGAGCTGCCTTGTGCCCCGATGACCCCCCGCAGTGCATAGCCACACTTGGCCCTCGCTGAGCACTTCTCATCTCTGACAATCTGATTGATGAAAAAGTTGTATTTTTAAAAATACATGAACTTGAACTTGTTTCATGTGCCCTTAACCATCCTGTTTTCCGCCTTGTGCTCTCAGCAGCCCCTATGCTGTGTTCTTCAGCAGGTCCCTGTGCCCCTGGGCCCCGGCTGTATTCACCCAGGAGGCTCTTGGCAAGTGGGTGTTGAATGGTGAACCCAGGTCTCCAGTGTGGGGCTGAGCTCCCTCGAGGTACCAGGACAGGCAGGCAGGCGATAACGATGAAGTTATTAGTGTGAAGGTAGTGAACTCCAGTAGATACCTAGACTGACTGTGCTCAGGGCATTCATTTTCATGGTGTTTCCTCTCTCACACAGGAGGCATTGCAGGAAGGCTTAGACCAAAAGTATTATAAAAATACTAGAGGCCTGATGCATGAAGATTCATGCAAGAATAGGCCTTCTTGCCAAAATCGGTTTGGCTCAGTGGATAGAGTGTTGGTCTGTGGACTGAAAGGTCCCAGGTTCGATTCCGGTCAAGGGCATGTACGTTGGTTGTGGACACATCCCCAGTAGGGGATGTGCAGGAGGCAGCTGGTTGATGTTTCTCTCTCATCGACGTTTCTAGCTCTATCCCTCTCCCTTCCTCTCTGTGGAAAATCAATAAAATAAATAAATAAATAAATAAATATTTTTTAAAAAAGAAAGAAAAAGAACAGGCCTTCTTTCCACTGGCTGCCGGCACTGCCTTCACTCTGGCCCGGAGCCACCTTTCTGCATTCTAACGCTGCCCTGAGGCCCAAAGCTGCTGAGGCAGTGTGGAACATCCCCGACTGCTCAGTGTCTGTGTATGCAAATCAACCTGCCATCTTTGTTTGGTTAATTTGCATATCCACTCCTGATTGGCTGGTGGAAGTTATGAGGGTATGGTTAATTTGCATGTTTCTCTTTTATTAGTGTGGATTATATTCACAACCATTGTATTGTTTAGTAGTCAGTACTGCTGCTCATGACCCTAATAAGGGTCATGCACTCAGCATTCTCCAAGTTTTTGCACATTGTCTCATTGGCTCCTAACCACAACCCCTTTTCAGTAGTAAGTGAGAACGTTTCTTCATTTTATCAATGAGGACTCTGGTTCCCAGAGAGGTGACCTTATTACCCGAGGTTGCAGCCAGAAGTGTGTTTCCATTTTAGAGATGAGAACTTGGAGTTCCTACAGAGATGAGGTGGTCTTAGTCTGCTCAGGCTGCTAGCGAAGAATAGCACAAACTGGGTGGCTAATGAATAACAGAAACTTACTGCTCAACAGTTCTGGAGGCTGGGAAGTCCAAGATCAAGGCTCCAACAGAGTGGGTGAGGGCCCTCTTCGTGGTTTACTGTCTTTGTTCTGACACAGAAGGGACGAGGGAGCTCACTGGGCTCTTTACAGGGCACCAGTCCCATCCATGAGAGCTCTGCCCTCAGGACCGAATTACCTCCAAGTACATCACATTGGGGATTAGGTTTCAATAAATGAGTTTTGAGGGACACAAACATTCAATCTGTCACCTGGAGTCACCAGGAAGAAGGCAGAGAGAAGGGCTGGGACTTCCCAGTCTGTGTGCAGGGGCTCTGGTCTAAGTCCTTTAGTTCTGTGATTCTCAAACTGGACCATATATTGAATCACATGGAAGATACGTTAAAACAGAGACAACTGGGTTTCTGATTCCCCAGATCAGGGGCAAGGCCTAAGAACTTCCATTTGTGACAAGTTTGGTGATGCTATTGCTCTGGGATGCACACTGAGAACCCCCAACCTGTCCATCCCAGCTTCAGCTTTCAGAGACCCAGGGCTTGGTCTCTGAGATCATCAAAGAGCCGTAGAGGTGAACATTATTAGTAGTATATCCTGAGACATCCAGGAAGCTGCCTTAGGAGGGGAAGGGCTTAATTGGGTTTGGGGATGAAATTTTCACAGGCTGTAAAGTATCCACAAAGGTACCAGGCAGATGCTAGAAAGACAAGTCAAGGGTGTTAATGAAGTCTCTGGCAGATGGCATGGAGCTCAGGTTGGGGGGAGCGCTGCCTACCTCCACTCCATCTCATCACAGCCCAGGGGAGTTGCCAGGAATAGAAAGTTTTTCCTTCTCTAGAAGGGATCCATCTACAATACCTTGAGCCTTCCAGCCCAATTGAGCCACCAGATGACCACAGCTGCATGAGTGATTCTGAGAGACCTGCAGAAGGACCACCCAGATCGCCAAGCTACAGTGCTGCACCACTAAATTTTGGAATGGTTTGCCCTATAACAATAGATAACAGAAACAGAAATCTTATTATTTTCTAAAATTTATGCTACAATTAGGGAATTTTGAATGCTGGATACTGGATAATCCTTTATAATAAAAGGTTATTATGTAAATCAACCCAAAACAGTGGACACATACTGATCACCAGGAGGCAGATGCTCCACAGCAGCACCAAGGATATCCAACTGAGGGTGCAGGCCAGGCTGAGGGATTTCCTCTCACCCCCCACCCCCACTCCGAGTGTATGACTTTTGTGCACTGGGCCCCTACTTGATATTATGACATACTATAATTTTTAATTTTGTTAGGTATGATAAAGATACTGTGGTTATGGGTGTGTTGGTCCTATTTTTCAGAGATACAAGCTGAAATATTTATGGATGAAAAGAAGCCATGTGATGATTCACTTCAAAATAATGCAGAGAGGTGGGAGCATGGTGGAACAAGATTGACCTTGAGTTGATAATTGTTGAAAGTGGATGATTTATGCACAGGTTTCTTTGTACTCTTCTTTCTTGTAAGGTTCATTAAACTACAGACTCTTGTATATGTTCACTATAACATTCTCTTTTGTATATGTTTGACATTTTCAATATGAAAATAAAGATGTTTGGGTGCCATCAGACGTCCCTGGAAGGGCCTACACAGGAAGTGTTATCTCCTCCCCTCACTGTGCACAGAAGCTTCCAGCTTCTTCACCTCTATCAGCGGGCCCGCTGTCCCCCTCCAGAGTGCCCCTGAGGCACCTGCTGGTCCCTGCATCCCTGATTGTGCCAGCTCATTGGGCCCACTCCCCCTCAGGGTCTCTCTGTTCTCTAGGTCCCCAGCCTCCAGTGGGCCTCTAGTGGCTGAGCTCTGGATGTGACAGAAGAGTCCCTGAAGGCTCTTCATCCGTGGGTCAGGCCACATTCAGTCCCAGAGGAAGGCAGCAGGAGAGCTTCTGAGACAACACCGTGGATCACTACATCTAATGACTTTCCAGCAGAGCTGTGGCTGGACAGTGAGCCATTCCCTTCTGAATGTGGCTGAGAAACACACACGGAAGCCTGGGGCTGGTTCAGAGACACACAGAGCAGGGCCAACGCTGCTGCGTGGTCCTGTGTCACCTGAGCAAGTCATGGAACCCCTCTGATCCCAGTTCCCCCATTTGAAATGGGGCTAATGCCTACTCCGTTTACCTCATGTGGTAGTGGGAGGGTGAAATTAAATAAAAGATATGAAAGGGCTTTGTTAAATGATGTGCAAATGAAGCAGCTGATCACCACACCGGGAGAAGGTGAGGGTGGGTGGTGGCCTTGGTTTTGGATGGCTTTCTTGTGAATTTAATTTAATTCAATTCAATTCAATTTCTCCCTTCCTCTACTGCCTTCTTCCTTTTCCCAACGAAAGTTCCACGGAGGAGGTAGTGAGGAAGGGCATCAAAGATTTTGAGGGTGTAACAGTCAGGGTTCCAGAAGAAAACGGGTGGTGCCCTCAGAAAGGGTTTAACTGAAGAGCGTGTAACAGGGAGACTTTACAGAGGGGAAGTGGAGCAGGAGAACCAGCAAGGGATGGCGGAGTAGCCCTGACTGGCATCACAGGAAGCTGTCAGTGCGAAGGGAACAGAGCCACTGTTGCCCTGCAAGAGCTAAGAGTCGTGGGAGATGAATCACCTAACAGATGTGCCCTAAAGACAGCCTCACAGGCAGTCGCGGGCCAGGCAGGGAAGGAGTTGGGAGATTAATACTCTGACCTCTCTTCTCCAGTCCTTCTGTCTCCTGGAGCCTCCCATTGGCTGATCAGCAATCAGAGGGCAAGAAACCTAGGTGACTAGTCCTTACATGTTAGCTTCTGGGGCAGAGAGCAGGGCTGAGAAAGGTGGAGCGTAGATGGGACAGAGGGGAGTTGTTTACAAATGGAGAACAGCCCACGGCATCAGGAAATGAGTAGAGGGAAACCCAGGTGTGAGGTGTGAGGTCAGGGTTTGAGTGGCTGAGGGTCGAAAGGCTTGGATCCAGTTAGAAGTGGAGTTGAGCACATGATGGGGTTCTCCAGAGCACGGTCAGGGTTTGGATCACAGAAGGTTCTCACCCGTGGTGAGAAGCCAGTCATCTCTTCATTGCCGAGGAGCCTGACCCATGGGCTCCTTTGCTCCTAGTGCAGCCCTCTCAGCCTCCCCACAGAACCCGGCCCCTGCCAGAATGGGAGCCACGCTGAGGCCACCCTGGCTGCAAACCTCATCTTCTCTTCTTACTACCGACACTCCTCACCAGGGACGGCTTCAGCACGGTGGGTAATGCCCTGGTCTGCTTCAACATGCCCAAGCACCGGCACATGAGCATTGTGACCAACATGCTCATCCTTCACATGCCTGTCAACGGCCTGGCTGCATGCCTACTGCCTGTGGACACCTCATCACTGTGGAGGCCATGGAGGCAGAGGGCATACCCTCCTCTGAGATCATTGCTCGTCTGCTCTCTAGGCCAGGATGTGGTTGTCTCAGTTCTCAAGACGGTCATGTGGCTAAGGGATTAAACTAGAATAATAGATGCAATGAATTGACCTTTTCTTTTTGCAGGCATTGTGTGGCTTACCCTCCCTGCATTATCTTAATTAATCCTCACAACAATCCAGTGAAGTATGCATGATCATCATCTCCATTTTCTCGGCGAGGAAGCTGATGCTCGGAGGGATTAAGGGACGGGTCTGTAGTTGCACAGCGAAGCGCCAAGTGTCCCATTCCCACACCCATGTTTCTAACAGCTACCTCCTTCAGGCTTACTCTCCCAGGTGGCTCCCGTGGGCAGAACCAGAACCACTGGAAGAAGTGGTAAAGAGGCAGATTTCTTCTGAATAAAGACCTAAAAGCCAATTATTTGAGTCACTGGGAGTGTCTAAGTAGGCGCTGGCTGACCATTTAGCAGAATAGACCTCCTGGCCACTAAATTGCTGCCTGTTCACCTGCAAGTGTCAGAAAGATCCCACCATCACCCACCCTCTCCCCTGTGTCTGAATAAGGTTCCACAGACCGTGGGACTCTGGACTTCCAGGGCTGTGGAGACCCCAGGAGGTCCCAGCCGGCAGGTGCTGAGCTCAGAGCCCCACTCCCAGTGACTTACCTGGCTTGGGGCAGGGGAGTCACAGTCCTAGTTTCTATAGGTTTTAGAACCCAGCAGAGTGGAGCCAGGCAGTCAGCTTCCCTCTGTGTGCTGGCTCTGCCTTACAGGACCTTGACTCACTGCTGAATCCCAGGTTCTTTCCAGGCTGCTAGACATAAACTGTGCTTCATCTTTCTTCCCAACACACCAAGGCGCGCGCGCGCGCGCACACACACACACACACACACACACGCATACACACACAGGCACACACACACATATACGAGCACACATACAGGTGTCAATGAAAAAAAACCATTGAAACCTGTAGAGAATTTTAGTGAGTTTATTTGAGCCAAACTGTCAACATATGCCAGGAAGCAGAACCTCAATAGATTGAGATACCCGTATTTTCCGGCTTATAAGACGACCCCCTAATTTTACAGTTAAAACATAGGTTTAGGCCTATATTCACTGTATAAGACTACCCCCCACTTCCGAGGCAACACCAGTTCTTTTTTTTAATAGACCGCCTCTCTGACTCTGGCCAATCTGAGCAGGCTTTTTTTCGTTTCAAAAGTCATCTTATACGCCGGAAAATATGGTAATGCTCCAAAGAATGGTGGGTTACATTTTTCTTTTTTTTTTCTTTTTTTTAAAAATATATTTTATTGATTTTTTACAGAGAGGAAGGGAGAGAGATAGAGAGCTAGAAACGTCGATGAGAGAGAAACATCAACCAGCTGCCTCTTGCATACCCCCCTACTGGGGATGTGCCCGCAACCAACATACATGCCCCTGACCGGAATCGAACCTGGGACCTTTCAGTCCGCAGACCGACGCTCTACCACTGAGCCAAACCGGTTTCGGCTACATTTCTATTTATACATTGCTATCAAAGGAGGGACCTAGGTGGTTACATGAAATTCATTGGTGATGGATTAAGGAAATGGGATAAAGCAAAGCAGTGGGAAACCCCTGGGATCGGGATAAAAAGTAAAATGGTGGACGTGTACTTAGGTGAGTGCAGGAACATTAACATGATAAAGAAGGAATTTGAGGCATCTGTCCTGGCGCTCACCACATTTGGTTGTGCCCCAGGGGCTCCAGAAAAAGGGAAGTTACAAGTTAACCACACATCTCACAGATATGTTATCTTAGAGGCAGGAAGGCAAATGGGCTCAGTAAAGAAGATCTAAGTTGATGTTTGTCAGGGAAAATATCGGCCTAGGACATGACTACCCACTATAACCTGTGTGTAGTTAAAATATTTAATTTTCAAACCATCTTTTGTGGTTATTTTAGGTCTCTGAGTTTGCAAAACTGCCACGCAGGCCTCCCCTGAGCTTGTCAGGTTAGCATGTGGCTCCTTTCATTCGCACAGGTGCGTGCACACATACAGACACACATACAGGCACACACAGGCACATACACATATAGGCACACACATACAGACACACACACATATAGGCACACACAGGAACACACATACAGGCACATACACATTCAGGCACACACACACATACAGACACACATGCACACACATACAGACACACACACACCGGTCAACAATGATATGGAGAGATCACTGGTTGGTTAAGGTGGTTTTGCCAGTCCTTTACAAATGCCTAACATTTTAAAATTGTTTGAAAAGATAATGCAGCTACATGGTTCAATAGTCAAAGTCCCCCACAGGCATCTGGTGAAAACCTCCTCTCCACCCTGTCCGCTCTTGGAAGACAACATGTCCGTTTCTTATGTCTCTTTCCAAAAGTATTTTACACAAGTGCAAGCAAATTCAGGAAATGCTAACTCGGCAGTCACTTCGCCGTTACCTGTTTTCTGCTTAAAAACATAGCATGCTATTGTAAATAGGATTCATTAAATTAATTTACATGAAGTTATTCTATGTTAGCAAATTAAAGCGTTTTTTTTTTTTTAATTCTTTTTACAGCTGCTTAGAATTCCATTGTGTGGGTGTGCTGGAGAGAAGCCAAAAGCAAGGCCCGCCCATACTCCTGACACTTCGTGTTGCTGAAGCCATTCCCCTTGACCCCTTCCGAGGAGAACATGGACGTCCATCCTGCCAGCTCTGTGCCGGTGTCTGAGCTGGTGTCCAGGGTCGGTCACTTCTCTCCAAAGCCCTACAACAGGACTTCATGCCGAGCAGCTGCGGGATGTGCCCTGAAGAGCCTGCATCAGGACCTGCAGGTACGCTGGGTTTCACCCTCTGGGTCTGAGCCCTTTGTGTGTGTGTGTGTGTGTGTGTGTGTGTGTGTGTGTGTGTTGGGGTAAGCATAGGAGGGCTCTGTCTTCCCTCCTCTCCTCATAGGGGACCCACCACCATCACCCAGGCCCAGGCAAGAAGCTAGGGTGTGACAGGCAGCTAGCTGCAAGGCCACGGAGGGGTTGGCCTGTTTCCTCAGGGACAGGAGGAAGGGAAAAGGAAAGCACAGAGCCCCTTTCTGCCTCTGGAAACACACCTCACTGGAGCTGCAAGCACAGGCCTTCCCAAGGCCCTTTCCCCTGTCCCTCCTGGGAATGGCCGGGAGAAGTTGGCAAACTGAAGCTGGTGTGCCCTTGGGGGCCCCTAGAGGACCAACGCTAAGTCCCTCTCAACATGGATAACTGGCACCCTAAACAGGGTTTGGGACCAGGAGATTCCTTGTATATTCCAACTCTCACCCAACATGCCTCATCGCTTTGGAGAAATGAGGCTTCTCTTCAAGAGATGGGAGGAAATGGGATTGCCCCGGTGATCCTCGAATGACCCCAATAACCTGCAGCAAACTGGACATTTCCCCTCATTTCTATTGAAAACCCAGCGTGGCCAGGCTATGTGGCTCAGCAGCCCAGGAGGTCACAGTTCAATTTCCGGTTGGGACACATGCCCGGGTTGCCAGCTCAATCCCCAGTAGGGGGTGTGTAGGAGGCAGCCAATCTCTCTCTCACCATTGATGTTTCTGTCTCTACCTCTCCCTTCCTCTCTGAAATCAATAAAAAATATTTTTAAAAATAATAATAATTTTTTTAAAAAATGTGACTAGAATTTTAGTGAGTAAAAAAGAAACATTTCCAGGAAAGACTTGGACTCCGAGACTTCGATTGTTTTCTTAATCTATACACAATGACTTAACCTTGTTTATTCCAGATGTAGGGGCAGAAGAAAATTCCTAAACAATTATCTAATCTTCTCAAGCAAGTCCCCAGACACTGTCTCGTTTGATTCACGCAGATGAGGCAGAAGGAGACATTGTTGTTGCCATTTCATAAACAAAGTGACGGACGCTCAAAGGGGCCAAGGGCACAGCCCACAGAGGGGCAGGGTTTGGATTAGAATTTGTCTTCTGGCGGTTTCTTTCTCCGCTGCATCCTGCCTCTCAAGGAGGTGGATTACTCGAGGGGATAGTGGGGAGGAAAGCTGGAAATTCCCACAACGGTTTCTGCCGAGGTGAACCAGAATCTCCATCCTCAAGCTCTTGGCCTGGGAAATGCATCTATTATGTCAACTCTTTCAATGTCTGGCCTGATCTGCTCTGCGTACATCTCCAAACCCACGTGTTGAGCCCGGTGCCAAGATAGTAAGGCCCATCAGGCCACACACACACACACACACACACACACCGGTCCAGGTGTCTGGGGATGATGGGTGAGGGTCCTGGAGGGGGCATGCCATTCTACCCTCATTAGCTAATGTATGTTTGGTGCTGTATCAATGTTATGTATCATAGGCCAGAGAGCTCCTGGCTATTGACTGACTCCAAGCTCTAAAAATAGGCCAGAGAAACTGCCATCTCAAACCCAAACGCTTGTCCCGTGAGCGGAGTCTGTCCAGAGACACTGTCTGGTCGCTCTGTGGAGTGTGTTTCCCCTTTAGCGTGGCCTGCCCAACCACAGCCTCTACAGCCGGAGAGACCAGGACGCTCACCAAGCCAACCTTCCCATCAAGGCCCCTTTGTTTTATTTCCCCTCAAAGACGCCGTGCTTCGAAAGACAGCGCCTGCAAAGAAAACTGCACTAGTCATCACTGATATATTTTTGCTGTTACTTTTAATTATTAAAAAAAAAAATCAGTCAGAGGCCATGCCTGCCCATTTAGAGATTTGATCTGAATGGTCACGGGAGTGTTAATGGTTTTATAAGGGGATGAGACCTGTGGTTTGTTTTTTTGTGCATGTTCTAAAATACACACAGCATACATTTTACCATTGCGATGATTTTGAAGAGTATAGTTCAGGGGCATTAAGTGACTTTGCATTGTTGTGTATAACTATCACCCCTGTTTCCAGGACCTTTTAAAGCATCCCGACAGCAACTCTGTACCCATTTCAACAGTTCCCCACTCCTCCCAGCCCCTGGCACCATTGCTCTACTTCCATCTCTATGAATCTGACTGTTCTAGGCACTTCATACAAAAGGAGTCATGTCACGTCTGACCTCTGCCACTTAGCATAACGTTTTCAAGGTTTACCCATGTTGTAGCATGGATCAGCACTTGGCTCCTTTTTAAGGCTGACTATATTCCGTTGTATCTGTCACACTTTAAGAAATGGACCTCTGCGACCCATCTCCAGCGTGGTCAGCTTCCCAAGGAATTTACTGGATGTCCCCAGGGCAAACAGAACGTAGGGAGCTGGGAAGAGGAACAAAGAACTGCACTCCGGGCCTACAAGGTGGAAACCTCGGGGCATCCGCCTCAGCCAGGCAGGGGAGGTGGAATCAGCAAGACCTGGAGACAGCAAGACCTGTGCCACATATGAGGAAACAGGTGGCCTCATAGTACTCAGCCAATGAGAAACCAGAAGAGGAACTAACTAGACGGGCTAGGGTCCCATGGTCCCTGCCCCATGGGTGTACCTGTGCAAAAGTCTCTCTCTCTCTCTCTCTCTCTCTCTCTCTCTCTCTCTACTTCTCTCTCTCTCTCTCTCTCTCTCTCTCTCTCTCTCTCTCTCTCTCTCTCTCTCTCTCTCTCTCTCTCTCTCTCTCTCTCTCTCCCCCTATCCCTCTCTCTCTCTCTCATTTTCGCCATGCTTCTGTTTCCCAGTAGGTCCTTTGAAATTTGGACAGGAGAGCCCTTTCTCACATAAACCACATTTCGTGTATCCACTTGGAGGAGGCGGTTTGATAGGCGAGCAGAGCAGGAACCAGCCCAGGTGCAGAGGGTCACCAGTGGGGAGAGCCTCAGGTGCCTAGCAACAGGCAGAACTGCAAACCCGTGCACAGCCATTCCCTTAAGCCTTAGTCCCTGGAGATGACAGCTAGCCCTCAGGAGTGTCTCAGCTCCAGGCCCAGGAAAGCAGCTGAACCAGGCCGAGCGGGAGAGCCGCCATGGCTGACAGCAGGACCAGCTGTGATGGCCAATGGCCCCCTCCCCTGGCGCCAAGCAGGCCCGGGAGGCCTTCTTTTGCTGTAAGTTCTTTCCTGAGCCCATTTCTTCCACCACTCACTCCTTCTCCCTCTGTGACTTTATAAATAAACTTTCTCTTATGGTTTGAGTTTTGGCTCAGAATCCTTCTCCCCGCCAGAACTCAAGCCCTGAGGTTTGCTGCAGCGGGGTTAGCCTGGCGCCATCTTCTCCGCTGCTAACACAGTCATCTGTCAATGGGCTCCTGGACGGTCTCCACCGTTTGACTATTATGAATAATGTGCAGAGTTGTAAGATGCTGGCGTTCTAAGTCCCTGAAAATAGTGCCTGTGTGAACCCAGAGCACAGAGACCCCAGGTTGGGAACTGAACTGGGATTTCTCCCAACTTAGCACTTAGGGGTGACCACGCAGAGTCTCTTAGGATTGTCTCCCTCCCCAGGCCCAGCCTAGCTGCTCTGATCCCCATGCTGGGCTTTCCTTCTTAACTAAAGTGGCTGGAAAATTATGTTCTCTCCACGGGATGAACTTTTTATGAAGCTCTTTTTGTAAGCATCGCTTTATTACCCTGAGCAGAATCCTGTGTCCTAAGACCTGGGCCTTGTTAGGGGCTTTGTCCCGCGCCCCGAGGGCAAGCAAAGCGGATTTCTCCGTCCATGCCATCCTCCGCCTTCGGGCTGGCTGGTCAGGTCTCCTAAGGTGACTGCCCTCTTACGGGTGGAAAGTGAAGAGATGACGAGAGAAAAGGACCAGACCTGTTGACACGGAGAACCCCCACCCCAGCGGGGCTCCTGGAGGGACTCCGGGCCCTGTGCTGCCATGTGCGGCTTGAAAGGTCCTGCTGATCGCGGGTCCCCACTGATGAATGGCCTCCTGCCTTCATCAAGACCACGCGACACTCAGCAGACCAACGCGGGCTGGAGGCGGGCGGCCAGACCTGGACCCCACAAACCACAACGGCCCAGCCCTATGCTGAGGACTTTCTCTCGGGGCCTGGAGGACGCATGAGTTGATTTGGGTTGGAATAGAGGGTGGAGTTGGCAAAGCTGGGTGAGAGCCCCCTAATCATTAGTCTACTGTGTATTCATCCAAAAACCAAGGTGAGAGCCAAACCGAGAACTGGACGGACAAAGCATGGCTATTAAGCTCTGTACCTTTTTGCATCCATTTCCTCAGCTCACCCCTCTGAAATGCCACTGAGGAAAGATAGATGAGGGGGTGAACCAAATGGGTTCATTACAAGCAAACAATATTGATTCCTTGTTGAATAATATTTATGTTTATGGAATTTTATTGTTTTCTCTCTCTCTCTACAAAAGCACTAGAATCACTGTGGAAATTTTACAAAATTTGCATAAGCAAAGAAACAAAAATAAAAAGCACCCAAATCCTACCACAAGAGGTAAGTATAGAGTCATTCTTTATGCATATAAGCAAAGAAACAAAAATAAAAAGCACCCAAATCCTACCACAAGAGGTAAGTATAGAGTCATTCTTTATGCATATCTATATATTTAAAATATTTGTAACAGCTTTATTAAGGCATAGTTTGTGTATGATAAAATTCACCCATCTTAATGTATGTTTTGATAAGTCTTAGCTATTGGATACAATTTGTAACCACTATCCCACTCAAGATATTTCTAGCACCCATTCCCTCACCCCCAAATTCCCTGTGACAATTTGTAGTCAGCCTTGTTCCCCCACTCCTGGTGCCTGATAACTTCCCATCTGATTTCAGAATATCATGTACACAGAACTATGCTCAGCCCTGTTCCCCCACTCCTGGTGCCTGATAACTACCCATCTGACTTCGGAATGTCATGTACACAGAACTATGCTCAGCCCTGTTCCCCCACTCCTGGTGCCTGATAACTTCCCATCTGATTTCAGAATATCATGTACACAGAACCATGTAGTGCGTCTGTCTTCTTTCACTGAGCTCAATGTTTGTGATATTCACCCATGTTACAGCATGTGTTGGTTTGTTCCTTTTTATTGCTGAGTAGCATTCCATTGTGTGGATATATTGTATTGTGTCTGTTCATTCATTATTTGATAGCTATTTGGGTTTATAAATTTCTGAATTACAAATAATGCTGCTATGAGCATATAAAAGCACACACACATACATATATATATATATGTTCAGTTTTGTGTGTGTTTTTTTTTTGACAAATACCTTGATGTGGGTTTACTGGCTATATGGTAGTGTATAGTTTAACTGTAAGAAGCTGCTAAAGTGTTTTCCAAAGTTTTGCACCATTTTTCTTCCCATCAGCAGTGTATGAAAGTTCCTGTTGTTCTTTCCAACTTAATAGTATCAGTCTTTAAAATTTTTTCCTGATCACTAGTGATGTTGTGCATATTTTCATTTGCTTATTCTATATCTTTTTTTTGTAAAGTGTTAGCAAATCTGTCTTAAAATTGTGATTATATTGTAAACAGTTTTGTACCAAAAAATGCTCTAAATCTAAGAGGAACTTGTTACTAATAGATAAATTATTTTAAACCCATCAAGAATGGGTTTAAGCACCCTGGCTGATGTGTTTCAGTGGTTAAAGCATCACCTGCACACCAAAGGGTTGCTGGTTTGATTCCTGGTCAAGGGCACGTACCTGGGTAGCAGGCTTGATCCTGGGCCCATCAGGTTGCGAGCTTGAGGCAACCAATCAATATGTCTTTCTCACATCAATATTTCTCTCACTCTCTTTTCTTCTTCTTCTCTCCCTTCCACTCTCTAAAAAAAAAAAAAAAAAAAAAAAAAAAAATCAATGGGAAAAAATATCCTTGACTGAGGGAGGATTAACAAACAAACAAACAAACAACAAAAAAGAATAGATTTTCCCTAGCTCAGTGGTCGGCAAACTCATTAGTCAACAGAGCCAAATATCAACAGTACAACAATTGAAATTTCTTTTGAGAGCCCAATTTTTAAACTTAAACTTCTTCTAATGCCACTTCTTCAAAATAGACTCATCCAGGCTGTGGCATTTTGTGGAAGAGCCACACTTAAGGGGCCAAAAAGCTGCATGTGGCTCGCAAATTGCATGTGGCTCGCGAGCCACAGTTTGCCGACCATGGTGCTAGTTGATTTGGCTCAGTTGATAGAACGTCAATAATATATATATAATACATATTTTTATAAAAAGAATGGGTTTAAGGTAAGATTAGCAGATAGAATGTGATAGATGTAGGAGGATATAGAATGTGATAGATGTGGGAGGATATTTTGATAGAAAGTTGGGAATGGCTCCTTTGAGGAGATGGCATTTGCATACAGGTATGAATGAAGTGGAAGAGGGAACCATATGGATTGCTGAGAAAAGAACAACCCAGAGAAACATCATGTGCATAGGAGGGGGATCGATGATAAAGGAATTAACTCATATCAATATTTAATTTCAATTATTATGATTCTGGCCAACTCAAAACACTTACTGAGTTCCTGTTAAAAGCCAGGCGTAATTCTAAGAGCTTTGTTGTTTATTTCTTATCAAGGATCATAAGCCCCATGAGGACAGGATCTACATATGTTTCACTCACCTTTGTGCACTGGGATCTAGGACACTGCCTGGTACCTAAGAGGCACTCAATAAATGTCTGTCGAATAAATGAAATAATGAAACAAGTAGGTATTTATTACTATTCCCATAGTATAGGCGGAAAACCAAGGCTCAAATGAGTTAGGTAATGTATTGAAGGTCATATAACTAGGAGATGCTGAAGCTGAGATTCAAGTCTCAGTTCATCTGACTAGGAAGCCAGGCTTTTGCCTCTCCCTGAAGCTGCTATAGATTCTCCTTTCCCTTTTGGGAAACTAAGGTTCAGAATAAAAGAAAGAGGTTTGATAGAGGTCCCCTTTAATCCTAAAAATAAAACCAGACGACCACAGGCTCCAGACGGCTTGCTGTTTTTGCCACAAGACCACATTTCCACCACATTTCGTGGTTTCCAAAGATTTGAGATGGAAAGAATACCATCTCAAAGTAAAAGGTGTAAATTCAGTTTGGTCCAACACCGCACCAAGCCTTCAAGGCAGGCCCAGGCTGAAAGAGACCCTTTGGGTCCCTCTGCATGTGGTCACTGATGGGGTGAAAGCTGCGAACTGGCTGTGGTGTCCTGCCTTGAGCTGTGTTCTCCTGCTGCTTACAATGCCCAGGCCTTTGAGTCCTGTCACCAACAAATGCTGCTGTTGTCATGTGCAAGCAAACAAGCTCATGTGGGTGGAAAAACCCAAGCTTAGTGATTTGGGCAAATTAATTTGGCTGTCACATGGCCAGTGGTGGTGTTAAATCACTCTCTGTTTGAGGAGTGGCCATTCCCCACCCTGGTCTGTCTCCCTCTCTGCCGGGAGGTTAGAACAGCCAAAGCCACGCTCTTTCCGTGACTGAGCAGCCTATATTTATGTTGTTGTTTTTTCAATTGTTGACACTATTAGAGATGTTCCCTATTTCCCCCCCTTTGCCATCTCCACCCAGCACCTTCCCTGGCTTTCACCACACTGTTGTCTGTGGCCATGGGCAATGCTTATATGTTCTTTGGCTAATCTCTTTACCTTCTTTTATCCAGTCCCTCCACCCACCCTTCCCCTCTGAGTCTGTCAGTCTGTCCCATGTATCCAGGCCTCTGTTTCTGTTTGACCGCCCCCAAGGAAGAGCATTTTGCATAGTGTGTTTTGTTCATTCACAGTGTTTGCTGTCTGGCAGTTTTTTGAAGCCACCTCTCATGACCATAATCACCCCCTTTATTATCCTCTAGTCCATGTCTTTGG
This sequence comes from Nyctalus aviator, assembly GCA_036971965.1. Classification (NCBI taxonomy): domain Eukaryota; kingdom Metazoa; phylum Chordata; class Mammalia; order Chiroptera; family Vespertilionidae; genus Nyctalus; species Nyctalus aviator. The sequence continues at coordinate 37,092,036 of CM072933.1, read as the reverse complement.
AAAATGATTCTGTTATCTAGGCTTTACATTATGGAAAATGGAAAACGAACTAATTGTAAAAGAGCTTAGTGTTTACTTTTCACTTTCTGTCACATTAGTAATTCTCCCCCTTTTGCATCTTTACTCTGAATGAATAGTTTCCTGGAAAAACAGCCATCCTCCCCCCAAAAAAGGCAGACGGTAGGCTGTGTTACCACTGACATAACTGCAGTATTCCCATTTTACAGCTGGGGAAATGAGTTGCAGAAAAGTCACGGCATTTCCTTGACACCCCAAAACTCATAAGTAATGAAATCAACACAAAAGTTCAGGCTCTGTGGGTTGCAGGCCAGTGTTCTTGCCACTAAACCAAATTACCTACTTGGTTATCTTCCCCCTTTTAAATGTGACAGGGCAGACAAAACTTACTTCTGGCATGTGTCCGCTCAACAAACTTAGTGTCTGTTGAGTCTAAGAACTTGGAGGAACTCCCCACAGTCCAGTGAGCAGAGATAGAAAAGACAAAAATCATCATGTAGAACAGTACTTTCTTGATGAGATATCATGGTTGACCAAATAACCAACGGAACAGCCAGAGGGGTGTCAGAAAAGTGTTCCCATAAAAACTTGAAATGTCTTCAAGGCTGAGCTAGACACAACCAGTAAAGAGGAGGGTTTGAACAGGGAAGTGGTACACTCAGATCTTCATCTGTTAAAGCTCACACTGGCAACAGGTAGGGATTGAATTGGAGGGAAAGGGGACTGGAGACTAGTGAGTTAGTTCTTTGTGGGAATCCAGGATTGACTAATGCTATAGAGATGAAGAAGAGGCAATAAGTGCAAGAGGTGTTTGAAAGATCCATGCATTATTACCTGGTAAATGGTAGCTTGCGGGAGGATTGGTCATTATCTGGGATGCTTTTAGTTGCCATAACAAAATTTGACTCAGAATAGCTTAACGTAAAGGGATAGGTTGGTTCATAGAACACTGAAGGATTGTTGATCCAGTGGTTCAATAATGTCATCAAGTACCCAGGTTGTCTCTATTCCTCTCCTCTGCCATCTACAACGCAAACTTCATTCTCAGGTTGGCTTTCTTCATGGTACAGAATACAGCTATCAGCAATCAGAGCTGCAAGCTTTCTTGTTACATTAGGAGAGAAAGAGAGACACAGAGAGAATATCTCTTTCCGTGTGTTTCTCCTAAGAGAACAAAGTAACTCCTCAGAAGGAGTCAGCAAACTCATTGGTTTAGATTGGGTCAGGTATCTGTTTTTGAACCAAACCTTGGGGCTAGGGAAATCCCATATTTTTCAATGGAGTTCTGGAACAGATAATGGGCTGAGATTTCAACGATTGACTTAGACTAATCAAGACCCACACCTGAAACTAGAGTCCACCTGCAATCAAATTAATCCGGGAGAGGGGATAAAGGCTGCTGGGAAGTTGTGTTCATTAGAATGTTTTTCAGCTGCAAGAAACAGAATACTCTGAATCAGAGTGGTTTAAATACAACAACAAAGTCACATGAGATAACAATTTCACATAATTTTCCGTTTGTCATCTTAATTGTAGGTTCCCACTATTACCTAAAGGGTACCTCTCAAGACAATGTCCAAAAAAGGAAGAACATGGCCTCTTCCAGTGTATAGCTCATAAAAGCAAGAGAGCCTCTACCAAAAGCTTCTATCACACTTCTCCTTACAAAACTTGGCCAGAATTGTGTCACATACCTACAACCAAAAGGTACTGGCAAGGGAATGGACCACCGTGATTAACTTAGACTTAATCAAGTTAAATCTGACCCTCCCTTGAGGCTGAAATAGCACCAAATTCCCTAAAGCACGTGGCCATACAGACGTGGGTAGACGCCTCTGAACAGGAGTCCTGTTGGGGAGGCAACCATCAGTGACTGCTGCCGAGCTTAACCAAAAGGAGCTTAGATGAACGTCCAGGTTGTGCAAGTGTGGCACTGTTAACTGAGATAGAGGACTCAGTGGGGGAAGGGAGCTCATTTTTTGACCTGGTGAATATGAGATGCCAGCCAAGTAGAGAAATCCAGAAGGTAGCTGCATATAAGAGTTGACTGCTCTTTCTTCTTAAAATCCCCTCTTCTTCTGGCTTCCAAGACACCACAGTGTCCTGATTTGTCTCCTGCCTCTACAGCAAACATGTCAAATTCATGGCCCATGGGGGGCATGCGGCCCACAACAATATTTTTGCACCCCAGACAATATAAATGTATGTAAGAAACGTTTTAATAGAAAGCTTATAACTTAATTTTTACAATATCCTGTTATACATAATTATTAATAATGAACTACAATGTTCACTAATGACTGATTTTTATAATCATGTTGCAATCATTTCCCTTACACGCCTTATTCACAGGCACACCATTTCTCTTCACTAATACTAGCAGCGAATATTTTAACTGCTGATTGCCAAGTCATTAGTTGTACTGACTTGTTTGGTGTGCACAACAGGAAATGTTTTGCTTTCAGAGAACAAGAAAATTAGGTTTATTTGCGTCACACTTATTAATCTGTGCAGTTATTCAGTGTCTGGTAAGTTAATGTTCAAGAAAAAATATTAATTTTTATAAAAATGTTCTATTATTTTATGTTAATGATTACTCGTTTATTTCAGCCCTTTGTATTCAGCATGTCTCTATCGAAATAAACCTACATTTCTATGAAAATTAAAAGCTTTTTTTTTGCCACCCACATAAACTAAAACCTTGTTTATCTGGCCCGTGTTAGTCTTTGAGTTTGACATGCTTGCTCTACGGCATTCCTTCTCAGACCCCTTTATAGATGCTGCTCCTGTCATCCTTCCCTGAGATATTGGGAGTCCTCAGTCCTCTGCTTTTTTAAATTATTAGTATGTTTCTTCTCCTATGACTTAAATTGTCCAAAATTTGTTTGTTTTTATTATTTTTTGTTAATCCTCATCTGAGGATACTCTTTCCATTGATTTTTTAGAGAGAGTGGAAGTGAGGGTGAAGGGGAGAGAGAGAGAAAACAGAGAGAGAGAAACATCGATATGAGAGACACATTGATTGGTTGCCTTCAGGGTAGGGTATTGGACCTGCAATCCAGGTACATGCCCTTGATCTGGAATTGAACCTGCGACCCTTTGGTGAGCAGGCTGACACTATAGCCACACTGACCAGGGCAATATCGATTTCTTTTTAAGTTCATAAGTCTCTGGAGCAAGAGAAGCCATAACATAATGCAGATACTATCATGAGAAATTAAATTTGACTTTGAGGTCATGATTGGTTGAGACTTTTGGGTATCACTTTTTGTGGGGAGAGTGAGTATATTTTCATGTAAAAAAAAAAAAAAGGATAAATGAATACATAAGAAGTACACTGGTAAAAGAGTCATAATTTATTTCACTCTCCATCCCAACTAAACTACCTAAACAAATGATAAATCATCAACCAGCTGTTGTAGCCAGAAACCTAGAAATCATCCTCAACTCCATCTCCCTCATTTTTTACTTTGTGCAGCAATGATCAGGTCCATTAATTCTATCTGGAATGTTGCTCTGTACTCAATCTTCTCTTTTGTCACTTAAATCCGGGCACCACCATCCTTTCCCCCTGGGCCACAGCAGCAGCCTTCTCATTATCCCCCCTGCCTCTACTGTTGCTAAACCCCAACCCAGGCTCCAAGCTGCTAACAGAGTCACTTTTTAAAGCAATACTGATCATGGCATGTTCCAGCTAAAACCCTTCCTAGGTTTCTCATTGCTCTTAGGAAAAAGTTCAAACATCATATGAGAGTTCCCATTGCTTTCCAAGGCTCTTCACTTTAACCCTGACCATATCTCTGGTTTCATCTCTAGATAATCCAGTTCCGGCTTCTGCCTTATCCCCTTTTGCCTTCTCATCCTTTAGGTCACAGGTTAAGGTCACTTCCTTGAAGAGGTTCTCTGCTCCCATAATTCAATGTCTTGCACTTCCTCTATTACTCTACTTACCCAAATTGATTGTAATTATTTGTTAAAGTCTGTCTTCTCTTCATTTGTTGAAGTTCTGTGAAGGCCAGGACTATGTCTTTCTACGTTCTAGATCCCTGTTACCTAGGACAGAGCATGGCCACAATAAATGTTAAATAGTACTTAGTTTTTGAAAGTTTTCTTGATGTAGGACCTATAGGTGATAGTTGACACCAAATATATACATGAGATAACTTAGGGACATAATATCTCTAGAAAGAGAGAACGTAAGAAGTAGGAAAGACAATGATGGCCTGACCAGAAGGCTCAGCTGATTGAGCATTGTTGCGTACACCGAAAGGTTGTGGTTTCAGTTCCCCGTTATGGCACATACCTGGGTTTTGGGTTGGAATCCCTGGTTGGGGAAAGCAGTTTCTCTCTCTCACATCAATGTTTCTTTGCTCCCCTCCTCTCCCCTTCTAAGCATGTCCTCAGGTGATGATTAAAAAATAATAATAAAATAAAAAAGAAAGACAATGATGATTAAGATGAAGAGATGAAGGAAAGCATGGCTGGTGTTGCTCAGAGGTTGAGCACCAACCTATGAACCAGGAAGTCATGGTTCGATTACCAGTTAGGGCATATGTCCAGGTTGCAGGATCAATCCCCAGTGTAGGGCATGCAGGAGGCAGCCAATCAATGATTCTCTCTTATCATTGATGTTTCTCTCCATCTTCTGTCCTCTCTGAAATCAATAAAAATATATTTTAAAAAAATAGATGAAGGGAAGGCTAAGGGGAAGAATGATTAATGAGTGGCCAGATAAGTATGAGGAATGTCAGAAGAGAATGCAATAACAAGTCAAAGTGGAGAGATCATCAGAAAATTGAAAATATCCAACAGAATCAGCCACAGCAAGAGGAGAGGATATAGACTGAAAAGTGCCATTGGACTTAGTTACAGAGCAAGAAAGCTACTGTTTAAAAACAGCTAAGTGCATCATTTGTTAAATTAATATAATTAAGAAGGTATTTCCAGGTGGTGGGCACATGGTGCAATATACAGATCTCATACCATAGAATCCCATACCTGAAACCTACATGTCATGTTGACCAATGCCACCCCAGTAAATTAAAAGATAATAAGAAAGAAAGAAAGAAAGAAAGAAAGAAAGAAAGAAAGAAAGAAAGCTTACTTATAACAGGGGACTGAAGTACAAAAGATTGGCTAGTAAGAAATAAAGAGAGTTCTTCCGAAGCCGGTTTGGCTCAGTGGTAGAGCGTCAGTCTGTGGACTGAAAGGTCCCAGGTTCGATTCCAGTCAAGGGCATGTACCTTGGTTGCGGGCACATCCCCGGTAGGGGGTGTGCAAGAGGCAGCTGGTGGATGTTTCTCTCTCATCGACATTTCTAGCTCTCTATCTCTCTCCCTTCCTCTCTGTAAAAGATCAATAAAATATATTTAAAAAGAAAAAAAGAAAAAAAAGAAAAAGAAATAAAGAGAGCTCTAAAAATAAACGTAGTAGAAGGGCAGCTACTATCCCTTAGGACTGAGACACACAATACCCAAGGAAGAAGCCCTACCAGAGCTGAGAAGCAAGTCTTGTTGAAGGTACCAACCATGGCCTCCTAAATGGGTCCAGAGAAGTCACTGGGAGGCCACATCAGTAGAATTTGCTAGAAAAATGCCCTCAGTGCAGATGAAGGCTGTTCTTAGGGAAATGTCTCCGGAGCACTCTGAGACAAAACTGCTTGAGGAAGGTGACAGCGAAGCTGCTCGCCACGGGCAGGAGCCAGGCCGGAGAAGCGGCACGCACCAGAGCCAGGAGCTCTCGTAGGGGCCTGTGAACCAGCACACCGCAGCTCTTTACTGACAAAGAGAGCAAAGGAAAAATATCCATGTGCCCCAGAGATGGTGGAGAAGGCTGAATTTGAAGCTTGTAGGCCACAAATTGATAACTGGCACACGGTCTGTGGTTTGCCTTTTCGTTTTCTTAACTGTGTCTTTTGCTAAGCAGTTTTAAGTTTTGATGGAGTCCAATTATCTTTTTTTTTTTTTTTTTTTTCATGTAAGGTTAGTGATTTTTGTGTCTTCTCTTTGTCTAGCTTTAAAAAAAAAGGTATTCCCCCTTGCTCCTCTTCACTAATTTCTCTGTTGGGCCAGCAGAGATCCACTGAACATCTCCTCTGGCCAGATACCGTGCTAAGCCTCAGGGAGTCAGGAGAAGGAGAACAAGGTCCACTTGGGCCTGTGGGTCACCACCCTGGCCTTCCAGGGAAAGTGACAAAGCACTGACTCGTGCCCCAGGGAAGCCAGGGCTTGCCACTTCCTTGAAGTTGGTAGTGATTGGCTCTACCGATCACATTCAGTGATATAAAAGTTAGTGCAGAAGTCCAGAGGTCAGGAAAACTTTACTGTCTTGCTCTGAGCTGGCAGGAGGCAAAAGGGAAAGTATGTGTGGCACACTATTGCATCATTTCTGCCTGTTCATAAGTCAGTCACAGAGGAGAATCTGGGTTTTTCCAAGAAAACTGGCTTCATCTGCCCAAAGGCAGAAAAGAGAGAGCAGTTCAATGAAAAGAACGTTGCCTCAAAAACTCTCTGAAGTTGATCCTATTTAATATTCATTTTGCAGAGATTGTTAGCTTTCCACAATACATTGTGTTACGGACTAAACCACTGCTCTACTGTTTTTTGTCTTTTTTCCCCCCCTCTACCCTGTGTTCTAATTACTGGTAAAAGTGTGGTGTAGTTTGTGTTCCACACACTTGATACATGGATTCTGATTAAATATTGGAATTTCCCTTTGAAGCGCTCTGTGAACGAGGCAGCAATAGGACTGAAGGGTGTTGTAGACTGAGTAAGGTAAGACTAAAGGGGTGCTGGACAATTACTTTCAAGCATATCAAATATACACAACATTATTTACCAGCTAATGACAGGCTATTTTATCTTAATGGAAGCTTAAATAAGAGGAAACCTGCTGGAGTTAAAGCATGACAGTTTAGATTAAATCCAAAGCAGTGTTTCTTGACATTAAAATGTTTTCCTGAGGAAGGCTGAAACAGTTTCTAGTCTGGAAACCTCTGAGACAGGTAAGGAGAATCTTATCTGAGAAGCCAGGAGGAGATACTGTACTTAGTAAGTAAGATACTCCATGTTTTTATGATGCTGGGCATTCTTCTTATAAAGCCAATAAAAGCAGAAATAGACTGGTTTTGAGGGATGCATCAAATTCCTTTACAAAGAGCTACTATAATGTTTTTATTAAACCACTGAACTCAGTTGGGGTGTGAACAGGATACAACTTTATTCTTTTTCAAATGACCACTTTCAAGGCATCTGTGAATCATGAAAAGAAATTGGGGACTCTCGGGCAATTTATTTAGTTAATGAAAAGAGGAGGTATGAGGCACCGTAACCTATCCCCATGGTTAACAAACCGCGGCTCGCGAGCCACATGCGGCTCTTTGGCCCCTTGAGTGTGGCTCTTCCACAAAATACCACGGCCTGGGCAAGTCTATTTTGAAGAAGTGGCGTTAGAAGAAGCTTAAGTTTAAAAAGTTTGGCTCTCACCGAGATCGGTTTAGCTCAATAGATAGAGCGTCGGCTTGGGGACTGAAGGGTCCGGGTTCGATTCCGGTCAAGGGCATGTACCTTGGTTGCGGGCATATCCCCAGCATGGGGTGTGCAGGAGGCAGCTGATCGATGACTCTCTCTCATTGATGTTTCTAACTCTCTATCTCTTTCCCTTCCTCTCTGTACAAAATCAATAAAATAAAAAAAAGTTTGGCTCTCAAAAAAAATTTCAATCGTTGTACTGTTGATATTTGGCTCTGTTGACTAATGAGTTTGTCGACCACTGGCCTATCCTAATCAGCTTACTGGGTTCAAATCCGAGCTCCTCCATTCCCTAGGGGTAATTTTTCTGAGCTTCAATTTCCTCATGTGCAAGATGCATAAATTAGTAGCCTGTATCATAGGTTATTGTGAGAAGTAAACAGTTAATGTCTGTAAGGTCTTGGCACGCCTTACTAAATGTTAGCTGTTACTAGTATGAATGTATGAACAAGTATACAGATGCATATTGCAGAAATTCAAGTCATGACACAAGTGTGGGATGAATTGTCACAGTTATGAATGCAGTAGGAAAGGTGACACCCAGCTTCAGGGTGATGCTGTTAGCTCAGACACAGAGCAGTAACTCCCACCTGCAAGAGCCCTATGAAGTTGGGTCCTTGCCTATGAAGAGCTCAGAGTGAAGCAGATGCTTTTGTAGCATAAATCAGCTTTTATCACAATAAAGACTTTCACAACCAATAATTTTGATAGGTTGGTAGTTTACCAGAAAATACTGTGGGTTCAAGCTTAAGCCAAAACATTTCCTCTCTGGGACCTCAAGAAAATCATGTTTTTGTGCTTGGCCCTGGGTTTTATAATTTCTTAACAGACCCTTAATAAAAAACAATTTTCCTTTCTAAAAAAAAAAAAAAAAAAAAAAAAGTGTGGTGTAGTGTCAGTGGTCATGCCTCCTGAAAATTAATGGGAGTCTGGACAGAGACAAGGGAGGGGTACTTTCTAACTAACTAGAATTTTCTTACTATGTTTTCCTTTAATAAAGGGAGCATCTCATTTTACATATTGTTTTGCAAAAATAAAGTTTAAATCAAAATGTTTTTAAGGCACCATTGTGAGAAACTGAAACCGAGGCTATCAAAATTTTAAAATAAAACTAAGCGTTCTGTGAAATGTGGATAATCATTTCTTAATTTATAATTAGGACTTTGAAATAAACTTTTTTTTTTTTTTTTTTTTTTTTTAAGATATAGATTGGGTATGTAAATGATGCAAATCTCTGCCCACAATCTCCATTAGACTTTAGCTTTTGGGGTCTGGCCCGATGAATTGGAACAGGAGTAGAAAAATAAGCTCCATAGAGCTTCTGCTTGACAGAAATGTCCTCAAGGGACCCTGAGCTCAAGCCTGAACTTTTCCAATGCTTCCATCTCAATTCCCCCGAGGAACTGGGGTGAGTCTAACAAGAAGCGGGGAGGGGGGAAGAGTAAATCCTCCTCCACTGGGGAGGGTGGGAATAACAAGTTATACTTGTTGAGTGCTTGCAAGGAGCCAGGCTCTTCCTCCAACTCCCGCTGTGTGTCAACAACCCATGAACTGGTAATTCTGATTATCTCTGATGAGAAACTGAGTCAGAGGGGTTTACAGCAATCTGCCTGCTGCCACTCACTTACCAAGAGGTTGGACGGATGCTTAGCTGGTGCCGGCCGATACAGGCCGGCAGATACAAGTCGTCGGTACTAGGCCTCAGCTTTGCTTATGGATTAGAAAAATGCAAATGAACAACACCCTTGCCGACGGGTAAAGCGGGTGGGTGACTTATGACTTCTGAGATAAGGAACACTTCTGTAAGGAAGGGTGTGTGGGAACCAAAGGTGAATTCCCAGTGTGTGCGGTTGGTTGGGAAGAGGTCCACGGCCAACTCCCAGCGGGTCCAAACCGAGAACTGGAGCTTTCGCTCTCCTCTGACCGTGCCCCAATGTCCGCGGGCCAAAGGCTGGAGCCACCACGGGCCGCCGGCCACGTGGCCCAGCCCCGGAGCCAGGGGGCGGGGCCGTGGGGGCGGGGACCGAGGGGCGGGGCGGGGAGCTCAAGGACGCGCAGGCCGGGCGCAGTGCGCCTGCGCGCGAGGTGGGCGGGGCGGGGCGGGGGAGAGCCGCGGGCGCGAGCCGGGTTAAAGGCGGCTCGGGGCGCCGCTCCCAGCCCAGCCCCGGCAGTGCGCAGGCGCGGACGGCTCCCCTTGTCAGTCGGCGCCGCGTGCGGGTCGCTTTGCTCGGTGGTGGCGGCGGCGGCGGCGGCGGCGGGTCTTCGGCATCATGAGCGGCTTCAGCAGCGAGGAGCGCGCCGCGCCCTTCTCCCTCGAATACCGCGTCTTCTTCAGTGAGTGCGGCGGCCCCGCGGCCCCTCCCCGCCCGCCCGTCCATTCATTCCCGGGCCGTCCCGCCTGGGCGCCTGCGGCCCGCGCTCAGCCCCTCGCCCCGGGCGCGGGATGGGCTCCTCCGGCCGGTCCCATTTCACTGGTCCGGCCCGCGGGCCGGTGGACCCGAACCTGGGTGGGCCAGGCTAGTGTTGCAGGTGCCGGGCAGTGTGTGATGGGAAAAGGAAACCTCTGAGTCACCCTAGAGAGGTGCCTGGAGGGAAACGAATCCCTTTAAGAGGATTGTTCTCTTTGGAAGAAAGAAGAAAGGATGGGGGTGGGAGGGAGATTCCCTGGGACCTTCATTCCTTCACTGTAGCTCTGACTCGGGGCCCTAAGCGGGCCATGTGCCGCCCCTCGTTCTACAAACGGGGAGACTGGGGCCCTGACCCATCCATCCCTCGAGGGGGATTTGCTGGCAGCGCTCCTGCCTGTGCCGCGTGTTTTCCCGCAGCCCTGATGCTGGGAACCGGCTGTGAAACAGAAAGCCATTCCCTCCCAGCACACGGTGACGTCAGCCCGGCCGGCGGGGTCAGAAAGCGCCCAGCGCTGACCCCTGTGCGGGGACCGGGCGTCTGCGGGGCGCCGGCCCGAGCCCACCCGGAGCGGAGGAGCTGCAGGCCGCCGAGCCCCGCTCCCCGGGGCGCATCCCCTTCAGCCTTGTAGGTGCAGGAGAGCTCCCCCGGCTTTATCCTTACTCTCTACCCCAGTCCCCAACCCGCCCCAAGCCGTTAGGACTAGGTGATCGGAGGCGTTTAGCACTGTGTCACCAGGGGCACTTCTGTTTTACCCTCTTTACCGCTTAGTTTGGAAGGGAGTGGGCAGGTGCACTCATTTCTGGGAGTTCCCCATCCAGTGTGTGAAGGAGGGCAGGGAGAGCGGGTTTACAGGGAACAAATGGGGTTACGGAAAGAAAGAACAGAGCTCCTATCCAAGAGTAGCCCGGGGTGGGAGGAAAGGTGAACTCTCCAAGTGTACACATCTGGTTGAATATTAGACTAAAATTCAACGTGTAATATTCAGGACGGCTGCGACTCGCCACTGTTTTAAACATTGGAAAAAGCAGCCAGGGCTGTGCAGGAACGTTCAGGGAGTCACTGAACTATTTTTCCGGAGTTCCTGTTGGCACAGAAATTCCTCAATAGGAGTGTTTCAGAGGGGTGACTGGTTTGAAGGACTGGGGATGGTTTGGGTGATACTCCAGTTATGTTTGCAGAACAAACACAGTTTTTTAGGTTGTGTGTTAGTAGCAAATATTTGATAGCCACTCTGGAAGACCAAAGCCACTCCTTGACTTGGGCACTGGCTAAAGTAACTTTTCACTAAATGGAACTCTCTGGAACTTAAGAATACCAATAATTAGATCCAATTATAACATTATATCATTTTAAGTGTTTGTGTTTTTTTTTAAATCATAGATTTCTTAGACTTCTTCCTCAGTAGGGTATTTTTTTGAATCCTCTGTAATGTTACATTTGCCAGTCTCTTTAAAACTGAGGGTGGGTCGGGCTGAAACCGGTTTAGCTCAGTGGTAGAGCGTCAGTCTGCGGACCGAAAGGTCCCAGGTTCGATTCCGGTTAAGGGCATATACATTGGTTGTGGGCACATCCCCGGTAGGGGGTGTGCAAGAGGCAGCTGGTCATGTTTCTCTCATCGACGTTTCTAGCTCTCTATCTCTCTCCGTAAGAAATCAATTAAATATATATTTTTTAAAAAAACCTGAGAGTGGGTCGGACAGCGGTCACAGGTGACGTGATGGGATTGGGAGTGGTCACTGTTGGTTTCTAAACCTGAGTGGATGCCGTGTGGACCGACTGAAGTTTCCTGGAGAAAAATAGGGAAGCTTTTACATTACTTTTTGGATAATGGTAGTTTGATCTCTAGAAAGTGCTGTTGCAACCTGTGAAAGTGCTGTTGCAACTTGATTATCCTAAAGAAAAATCATAATCTCGGCTGGCTCTGTCTTCCTGGAACATTATTTAAGGAACCCTTTTTTATAATTCAGCAAACTGGTTCCCTCCCTTCTCTTTGAGCCCAAGTATGAGGCAGTCCCTGTCCGTATTATAGAGGTCAGTACCTCTTAGATGCCTGAGGAATGCAGAGGATGAACACTTAACCCAGTCTTGGAAGAGAGTCAGGAAAGGTGAAGTATACAGCCAGCTTTTTTGTGGGAATAAAATCTTGGTGTAAAAATGTGTGCTGTACCATTCTGGTGAGTGGTGTTGACAGTAGGGGAGGCTATGCATGTGTGTGAACAGGGGGGAATATGGGAAATCTCTGTACCTTCTTCTCCATTTTATTATAAATCTAAAGCTGCTCTTAAAAATGAAGTTTCTTTAAAAGTTTACTTCATATATCTGGAAATATAATTAACCAAGAAGTAATAACATTTTCTAATTTATTTTGCAGAAAATGAAAAGGGACAATATATATCTCCATTTCATGATATTCCAATTTATGCAGATAAGGTAAGATGTTCTTATCTTTTGAGCCTAGTCTCTTTACTGAGGTCGGATAGTTCCACATATGGATTTTCTTGTATCTTAACTAGAGTCCTTAGGTGGCTGCCAGCTGCAGTCTGGGGCCTCCTTATCCCCACTCCCCTGCTGCCTGCTGCCACTACTGCCACCACCACCATCACCACCAATGCTGCCACAGGTGGCCAGGGGGAGGGACCAAGGGCGGTTGGCTGGCCAACCCCAACCCCTGGTCAAACTCCCAGTGGAACACCTGGTTGAGGGGACGACTTGCATATTAGGCTTTTATTAGATAGGGTAAGGTCTTAAAATGCCTCATTGTGCTGTGAGCTGAGGGGCATCGACTAAGAAGTCAGTCTTAAATACAGATTATTCAGTTAAAGAAGCAACTATCGCTTGGGAAAGGAGTATAGGAATAGAAGCCAATGTTTTATTTATTTATTTTTTATTTATTTATTTTTTTTTTAATATTTTATTGATTTTGTACAGAGAGGAAGGGAGAGAGATAGAGAGTTAGAAACATCGATGAGAGAGAGTCATCGATCAGCTGCCTCTTGCACACCCCCTACTGGGGATATGCCGGCAACCAAGGTACATGCCCTTGACCGTAATCGAACCCGGGACCTTTCAGTCCCCAAGCCAACGCTCTATCCATTGAGCCAAACCGGTTTCGGCAGAAGCCAATGTTTTAAAGCTGCCTTGATTAACAAAAAAATTCACATTGGTCTTTTTTGTATGTGTGTATGGAACTAAAATCTTAGTGTTCCATTTGTGGTTTTAAAATTAAGTAGCCAGTCCAAAACTTAGGCTGTGGAATATTTACTAAATAATAAAAATTAAAAAAAAAAAAAAAAAAAACTAGGTTATTCAGTGAATACAGAAAAAATCAGTACTTTTATTGGTCTGGTAGAGTTAAGATCTGCAAATAGTGTTAATAAAGGTAAGTCCACAGACTTCTAAAAAGAGGTGCCTGTTCCTGTATATACAGTGAGCCAAAGAGATCTAACTTTAGCACAGATTGGTAGGCTTACCACAAAATGGTAAGACTCTTTACTTCCCTAGGAAAAAAAAGTCTTCAACTACATATTTCAAAATAGTCATGATCCTTGGGAAGTAACCTTAATTGCTAGTGGGTTACTTTCATTTTTACTTTCATTTTGCCTTTTTATATTTTCTAACCTTTTTATAAAGATCATTCAAAATTTGTACATGTTCAAATAGTCATTTAAAAAGAAGAAAACATGACTTTCTTTTTAGCCTTCTTCCTAATAGAAGTTTGTACTGAATTTAGGAACTGACACAAAAACAAGTGTTCGATTCTTTTCTCTACCTTTAAGACATTTTTTTTAATTTTCATTTAATCAGGAAGCTTGATTCACAGTGAGTGCAAATCTTTTGGAGTTGTAAACGCTACATAGGTTATTGATCTTCTTTAGCTAGATGTCTGTACATGAACACGTGAACATCATATTCCAGCGCACATCTAGAATACTAGTAAAGATGGCATTTTGTCCTTGGGTGTGCTGTCTCACTATTTGTCCTTATTTACCAGAGAGAAACAGACGAATTCATTTCACTACTACCAGGAAGTTAGCTGCAGGTCGGTATTGGCACTTGGGCATTGGCAGAAAATCCAACCTGTGTGTTGCTTCCAAGGAGCCTACCTGAGCTGGGGCTCCAGCCGGAGGCCACGGAACAAACATCCCCCGGCCAGTGATGTCACAGGAGGGACCTCTAATTGGCATGGGTTCTCCTGAGGGATTCTTAGAGTGTATTTACTCAGAGGCTCTACTTTGTTACATCTGATTTCCTGGGAGTCGATGTGGACTGCAGGATCCTCCCTCCTGAACACGCATCATTTGAATATTTTTTGTATAATTAGTATGCATAGCAAAGTACTTTGCGGTAACATCTTACACACTATTTTGAGTAATGAAGAGGTAAAAAGTGATTGCCCTAAGTTTATTGATGGTACCTTGGCATACAGAGGTACTAAGGAAGGAAAACATTTTCTTGACACACGGCTGTGTTGTGTTTTTTATTTTTATTTATTTATTATTTTTATTGGTTTGAGAGAGGAAGGGACAATGAGAAAGAGATAGAAACATCAATGATGAGAATCACTGATTGGCTGCCTCCTGCACGCCCCCACTGAGAATCAAACCATGACTTCCTGGTTCATAGATTGACGCTCAGCTACCGAGCCACACTAAGCCAGGCTTGTTGTGTTGTTTTTTTTAAAACAATGCTCCTGTCTTAATCCATTTGGGCTGCTGTAACAAAATGCCACAGAATGGGTAGCTTATAAACAGCAGACATGTATTGCTCACAGTTCTGGAGGCTGCAAGTCTGAGATTGGGGTGCCAGCGTGGTCAGATGAGGGCCCTCTTCTGGTTGCAGACAGCTCAGAGTGTCCTCATGTGGCAGAGGAGCCCAGGGCGCTCTGCAGAGCCTCTGTATAAGTCACGAGGGTTCTACCCTCATCATGTCTTGACCACTTCCCAAAGGTCCCACCTAATATGCCATCATCTCTGAGGTGTGAATTCTGGGGGAACACATACATTCAACATACGAATTTTGGACTTCAACAAGAATTTGGGGGGGCACAGACATTCAGACCGTAGCAATAAGTGACTTGACAATATTCTAGCCAAGGACTAGAATGATCGTAGCAATTGTTGTATCTAATCTTATTGCTTTAAGTTTCTTCACAATGGGAAACTGAAGACTAGATTGGTGTCATGTAAAACATCTTCCCTCAGATTATTCTGTGACTCTTTGAAGTCTCATATGGATTGGTTGGTATTACTTAAATGAAGACTTTTAGCCCTGGTTGCTTGGGACTCAGTTAGCTGAGCATCCTCCCATTCACCGAGAGATCACCGGTTCAATTCCTGGTCAGGGCACATGACCACATTGCAGGCTTGATCCCCAGAAGGGGACATGCATGAGACAGCTGATCTATGTTTCTCCCTCTCTTTTCCTTTTTCTCTAAAATCAATAAGAACATATTTTTAAAAAATGCTTTGCTCTTGTACCACCCAAAGGTGGCTCAAAAAGCACAAGCTCTTGCAACAACTCTATTTCGCTAGTGGTCCATTTCTCAGTGAACTTCAGTACTTCAGATTCCTGCCTGAGAAACAGGAAAGCGTCCTTTTGTTTCGTTTTTAAGGAAATTCACTGTGTACAAAACGAGTAAGGGTGTGGTACACATAACTTATTTTGGATTGTAGCCTAAGTAAAATAACAGATTGACTCCATTGGTTACAGAAGAGTGTGATTTTAAAAATATTTCTGCCCTAATTGGCCTGTGAACTGAAGGGTCACAGGTTTGATCCTGGTCAAGGGCATGTAACTCGGTTGCAGGCTGGATTCTGGCCTCCCCGGGTGCTTGCCAGAGACAACCAGTTGATGTGTCTCTCTCACATTGATGTTTCTCTGTCTCCCTCTCTCTCTAAAAAATAAAAGGAAAAAATATTATTGGATGAGAATTAACAACATCAACAAAAATTCCAATGTAATTAAATTCACATACATTTTTGCATGTGGGTGACCATAGGCCATATCCCTAACATGTTCACCCATTAGGCAGCTGATAATGAAAGAGACGGTACCTCTAACATAACGCACTCAATTTTACTAAGGAAAATGCCCAAAGGATTATCCTAAGTCAGGACTTTCCCGTGTAGAGAGCATTTGACTTGGGATACATGCCATTAGGTCATCAATCCAGCCCGTCCTGGGAATCCTTATAACTCAGACACCCTGCTTGGATTATTTCCAAATCCCATTGGGTGGAAGAAAGCAAGGGCAAGGACTCACTGACGTTTGTTGTTATTTTTTGTAAGCATGTCCTTTGCTCTTGGGTCTATTTGGGAATCAAATGTAAATGCACCTGTAGTTCAGAGTGTCTTCTGGCTTAAAATTTCTAAGATACCAGAAATTTTTAAAATACAAAAGAGTATAAACAGTGTGAAATGTTGACTAAATTAAAACTTTATCTAAATATGAAAGTATTCAAGTATGATTTGATGTTTTAGAAGTTTGATATTTTTTCTATTCTATCTTCAAGTTTGATGTTTAAATACTAGTTCTAACAATATAGGCATGTGTTTGCTTTTCAGTGACTGTGGGGAAGCATATGTAAATATGGAACTATGTTTCTTTTCTCTCTTAAAAAAAGTCAGACTTCTAATTAAATGGGTTAATGCTTGAGAAATATAAATATTTTTTGCAGTGTGTATTATTCTTAGCTTTTTAAAGATACTATCTCACTGTACCCAAATTTTTTGCCTTCTTTTAAATTTTCTATTTCTGTTCCATAAATTGAAGTTGTAAAAATATCACAGAATCTTACCTAATAAAAGAGAAACATGCAAATCAACCATCACTCTGCTATGCCCACAGCCAATCAGCGTTTGTATGCAAATGAACCCAATAAAGATGGAGGTTAATTTGCATATACAGGTGCAGAGTAGAGTGAAGCTTGCTATGAGGGGAATTGGGGCGGCCAAGAGAGCTACTGGAATGGTGCTCTGGACAGAAGTGAGGACTTGCCTGATCCGGGTGGCCCGGGAGTGAGGAAATGCTGGTTCCCAGGTGCTGGGGAGAGGGGACTTGCCTGCTCCCGGGCAGCTGGGAGTGAAGCCAAGGGAAGGAAGGCCTATTCTTGCACAAATATCGTGCAATGGGCCTCTAGTTAATAATATAAACACTGTCTTTTTCAGCTTATTATTTATGTAGAATCATTGGGTTTTCTGGGTTGTTTTTGTTTATCTTTTGGTTTTACATTTTCCAACCAAAGTTAGAACTCAAAACATAGATGAAAATTATAACAATTAAACATAATTGACATGTCATAAATAAGAATAAGCTCCTATTTCCCCCTCAGAGGAGCTTTAAAAATGACTAAAAATTGAAAATAGCTATTCTAACCATAATTTCTGTGATTTATCAACTTTATAAAAAAAACTAATTTGTGCTGATTAAATATGCGTATATTGTTCTTAAAGCAAGTCTCAAAACACAATAACCAAACAAAAATATATTGATTATGTTGATCACAATGATTGGTTATATCTGAAGACTTTGAGAACTCTATTTTATGGATAGCAAATCTTGATTTCAGTCCTGGTTTTATCACTGACTAGTTTTATGATGTTGAGTAAGTTACTTTACCTCTGAGCACTGTTGGTGTTAGTGGAATTTTATGTTATATTCTACACTGACAGCTCATGATTCTATATATATTTAACTTGCTTTTGAAGTCTTATTAAAGATTTTTATTTCAAAAGTCAAATAATATTGTTAATATTTATTGAATGCTTTCCATACCTTAGGCTCTAGGCTAAACCCTTTATGTGGATTATTCCCTTTAACCATCATGTCATTCTCTGAGCTAGGTTCTTTTATTAACCTATTATCTGGGATCACCGGCTAGAACTCATAGGCAATAGTTTCAGGCATTCAGGCTCAGAACTCGTGATCTTAATTACTGAGCTATACTACTTCCCATGAGGCATGTATGTGGGTGGATTTTATTTAGTGCCTTTCTGTTTTTTTCTACAGTAAACATATCTTTGATAATGCAGGAAAGAAAAACTTGCTTAATTAATTTTTTTTTTTTTTAGCTTAGAATGCAAAGGAAATAAGTAAGAGCTTTCTTCCTTTGGGAAGGCCATAAAATTTTGTAGTCCAGGGTCCTTAATGGCCCTGAAGCCCTGGAATGCCCATTGGTGTCTTTCTGAGGTTCTGTGAATCCTCTGAAATTGCATTTTGCTATAAATATGCATTTTTTCCTCAGAAAATGCATATTTATAGTAAATTGTAATTTTCTAGGGTCAGAATTCTCAGTTGTTGAAAATTTTAGAAAAGTTATTAGATAACTGAAAATGCAGACTCTTTGCTTGATTTTTATTTAAAAAAAAAAGAAAGTAAAGTAATTATGGTTGAAATATCTTTTTAAAATTTAGTCATTTTAAAGTTCATCTGAGGGGACAAAAACAAGAGCTTATTCTTAGTTATGACATCAATTAAGTTTGTTTACTTTCTATAGGTACACATGGCTCTAGGTAAAATCAAATATAAGTGTTTATTGAAACTGCTATGAGTAGAAAATCTGTGTAATTGGGAAATAAATGAGTATTACTGAAAGGTATTGATTTTTAAATTTTAATGGAGTAACTATCTTCCCTAGACTCTCAACACAACCCTATATAATCCTATATAATAAAAGCCTAACATGCTAAGTATCCAGTCATCTGTTATCCATTTAACCAATCAAAGCATAATATGCAAATGATATGCTAAAGCCGCTCAACTGCTGGCTATGATGTGCACTGACTACCAGGGGCAGATGCTCTGACTGGTAGGTTAACTTGCTGCTGAGGTCTGGCTGATTGGGACTGAGTGAGTCAGGCCAGACATGCCTTCCCGAGGTCCCTCACCAGCTGGCCAACCTCCCAAGTCCCTTCCTGGCTCTGATCATGCACTGACGGGGTCCCTTGCTCTTGCCTGCACCCTCTTGAAATCCAGGACTCCTCAGGGGATGTTGGGAACAAGTTTTGGTCCAATCCCGCAGGCCAGGCCGAGAGACCCCACTGGTGCATGGATCCATTTATAATATGAATGAACTTCAGGTTCATTCATATTGTTATAAGTTGTAGGAATTCCTCTTTTTAGGCTGAATAATAGTCTGTTGTGTATATATCCATTCAAGTGTTTACAGGCACTTAGGTTGTTTCTATGTCTTGGATAATTGAATAATGTTACAATTAACAGCAGAGTGCAAATATCTCTTGGAGATCCTGATTTTATTTCCTTTATACTTACCCATCAGTGGGATTGCTGGGTTGGATGGTAGTTTTATTTTAGTGTTTTTAAGGAGCCTCCATACTGTCTTCCACACTTTTCTAATTTACAATCCCACTGACAGTAAATAAGGCGGAACCCATTTACTACTTTTAGCAACTCAGAGTTTATCCTATAATCACAAAATCTACTTTCAAGCCAAAATTTAAAACTAAGGGTTAAGAGCCATTTTTACTGGGTGAGCATTTTTTAAAAAAATATATTTTATTGATTTTTTTTACAGAGAGGAAGGGAGAGAGATAGAGAGATAGAAACTTTGATGAGAGAGAAACATCGACCAGCTGCCTCCTGCACACCCCCCACCGAGGATGTGCCCGAAACCAATGTGCATACCCTGACCGGAATCGAACTCGGGACCTTTCAGTCTGCAGACCAACGCTCTACCACTGAGTCAAACCGTATTTTATTGATTTTTTACAGAGAGGAAGGGAGAGGGATAGAGAGCTAGAAACATCCATGATGAGAGAAACATCGACCAGCTGCCTCCTGCACAACCCCTACTGGGGATGTGCCTGCAACCAAGGTACATGCCTTGACCGGAATCGAACCTGGGACATTTCAGTCCGCAGACTGATGCTCTATCCACTGAGCCAAACCGGTTTCGGCTGGTGAGCATTTTTAATAAGATATTATTGGAAATGATGAAATGTGCTGACCTTTTTAGCACCTTTATGGGAGTAGAGCATTTTCTTATCAACTATACAAGCTCTTCTGGTAGGGATTGTATGCCCAAAACTCCTCTAGAAGTTTTTTAAAAAGGCAAGATGATTTTGTTTTTTTTATTAGCTTCTTGCTGTATATCTAATAAATTTATAAGATATAATAAATTTATACATTTATAATAAAATTAATAAGATAAATTTAGAAGAAAATTCTACCACCACTGTTTCCCAAATTTTATTGCAAAACAAAAATAAAAGGAAGGTTGGTAGAGTTGTGATTTATTTTTTATTTCTTCCTATAATCTGATATTTACTTAATTGCTGAAGTTATCTAGAGAAACCCATGTTGGATCAAATAGGAAATGCTAATTTGAGCCATGTATGTAATTTTTCAGTACAGCATGTCATGTTCACTAGGCTTCAGGTTCAGTGATGGAAACAGATCATATGTCATGAGGCATTCATAAACCTCTCAGTAAAGATACATTTAACTTTACTGCTAGGATTCAGAGATAGAATGCAATTAAGAGCATGTTTCTGGTTTATACATACTTAACTACATTACTAATAATAGCCACAGTCTATTCATTAGTAAATGACTTATCAGACTACTGACTTGATCCACAAGAAAACTAACCAGTTTGGAGATGAGACCTAGGACTACCGTGCTACTGTAATATTCCTGTTGAATTGATGAGGTTATCAGCCTAATCAAGGTATAGGTTTCTTGCTGGTTATATACCATATGATCTAGCAATCCACTTTTGGGTATTATCCAAAGGAAATCTGCATTCCTATGTGCATTGCAGCATTATTCATAATATCCAAGATGTGGAAACAACCTGTATCCTTTGATGGATGAATAGATAATAAAAATGTTATTTATATATTTATATGTGTGTGTGTATATATATATGTATGTGTGTGATCTGGGGCCCAATCAGGGGGCCCCTCCTTGCCAGCCTGGACCCCCGATCAGCTTTCAACACCCTGATTAGGGGTGGGGCCGGCCAGCCAACTGCCCAGGGCCCCTTTCTCTGGCCAGCCCTATCCCCAATCAGCCCCCAACACCCGGATCAAGGGCTGGGCCAGCCAGCCAACTGCTTGCAGCCCCTCCCCCTGGCCGTTCACGCCCCTGATCAGTCCCCAACACCCCAATTGGGGGAGGGGCCGGCCAGCCACCCTCCCATGGCCTCTTCTCACTGCTGGCCGGGCCCAATGGGCCCCCATCAGGGTGGGCCACCGGGACCTCACCCATGCACAAATTTGTTCATTGGGCCCCATAATATATTTTGACAACATGGCTAAATCTTGGAGGCATTATGCTAAGTGGAATGAATCAGAAAGACAAATACTGCCATGGCATCACTTCTATATGAAAAAAAGTCTAAGTCGTAGAAAAAATGATGGTTATCAGTGAATGGAGGATAGGGGAAATAAGGAGAGGTTGGTAAAGGGTACATACTTTGAGCTATAATATTGTAAAATGTGACTATAGTTGATAATACTGTATTGTATAATTGAAATTTGCTGAGAGAATAGAACTTAAATAATCTCTCCCTCCAAAAAATAAAAGATAAATATGTGAGGTGATGGATGTATATAGGTATGTCAGATCATCAGTATGTAAACTTTAAGTATCTTATAACTTTGTCAATTATACCTCAATAAAGCCAGAAAAAAAGATAAAGGTTACATTTCTTCTATCCATTAAAAAATTATTTTAAAACACTTTCATTATTGGAATGGTATAATTTAAACTTGTTAAGTTTCTCATCTCCTTAGAATCTGGACATTTTTAATGTTAACATTCTTATCTTATTGATTAAATGATTGCTATATTTCTAACTTTGGGAAATCAGAGCTAATGCTAATTAATCAGAGCCTCCTTTAGGCTGGTCAAAATCCCACCACTAAGAATATTTATTAATCTCTGTCTCCCTTTCCCTGTAACTATAAAGGATCTGAGAGCTTAGATCCCAGAGTAGGGATTTAAAATTCAAAGCGCCGAAACCAGTTTGGCTCAGTAGATAGAGCATCAGCCTGCGGCCTGAAAGGTCCCAGGTTAGATTCCGGTCAAGGGCATGTACCTTGGTTGCAGGTACATCCCTAGTAGGGGGTGTGCAAGAGGCAGCTGGTCGATGTTTCTCTCTCATCGATGTTTCTGACTCTCTATCCCTCTCTCTTTCTCTCTGTAAAAAAATCAATAAAATATATATAAAAAAATAAAAATTAAAAATAAAATAAAATTCAAAGCATAGGAGTGGAGAACAGAGTTCCAAGAAGTCCTAACAATGGGGATAATAAAACCATAAATTCATGATGAGCTAAATAATAGTTGAAACCAGTTAGAATTAAATAAAAAAAAGCATGAATTCCTAGGTGGTATTAAATTTTCTAAAAACTTGTCTTGGTATTTTTAAGTAATAAACATTGGAAATATTAGAATCCACAATTTCCCCCCAATTTATAACTTATAAAGTACATAAAACATAAAATTTGTCATTTTAACCACTTAAAAGTATCCAGCTCACTGGTATTAAGTTCATTCATATTGTTGTGCAGCCTGGCCAGTGTTGCTCAATGGTTGAGTGTCCATCTATGAACCAGGAGGTCACGGTTCAATTCCTGGTCAGAGTACATGCCCAGGTTGTGGGCTTCATTCCCAGTGAGGGGCTTGCAAGAGGCAGGCAATCAATGATTATCTCATCATCAGTGTTTGTCTCCCCCTCTTTCTTCTTTTCTGAAAGCAATAAAAATATATATTGTTTTGCAACCACCTCCACCCTTCATCTCCAGAGCTCTGGTAAAACTGAAACACTATACCCATTAAACAATAACTTCCCTTCTCCCTGTCCAGCCCCTGACTCTTGAATTATTTCATGTGACTGGAATCTTATTTCAATCTGTCTGTTTTACTTCATTTTGCATAATGTCCTCAAGGTTGTAGCATGTGTCAGCATTTCCTTCCCTTTAAGGCTGAATAATATGCCACATTTTGCTTTTCCAGGGATACTGAGGTTGCTTTCATGTTTTAGCTATTGTGAATAGTGCTAAATGTGAACATAGGTGTACAAATATCTCTTTAAGACCCTATTTTCAGTTCTTTTGGGCATGTACCCAAAAGTGTAATTGCTAGATCATATATGTTATATAAAATTTCCCAGAACCAAGAAACCGGAAAAGAAGCTGACAACTCCATGATTACATGAGGAGTTTAAGAGAACTCACAGATGAGGTGCATCTTGGTGGCAGCAAGATGACATGGGTATCCTTTACCCCTTTCCCTCCTGCCCCCTCCTATGGCTCTGTCTTACCGCTAAAAGCACTGAGTCTCCCTGCTGGGAAAGGAGTGTGTGTTTGTAATGTGAGCACGGTGGCAAAAGACCAGGATAAGTGGCTTATCTTAGTGCCCTTTGGTATTGATTTTTGTCCGTTGTACTGGTACACAGTTTCAATGACAGACATTTTATGCCAGGACATCTCAGATTTCCAGGAATTTCAGGAGCATCTGTGATATATACAAATACAACACAAAGAAGGCTCAATGTTATTTACTTGACAATGTTTCCCATGTAATTTTAACAAACCAAATAAGCGCAATTAGTTTAATATTTCTCTGTTAAAAGAGAAAAAGCAAATCTCTTAAGGGACATTTTCAAATCAAGAAAAAGACTTAAATTTTGCATCAGCTTATTTTTTATATTTAAATTTATATACTTAATTAAATTTATTCCAGTCTTATTCAGCTTGACACAAAATTTCCATTCTCAAGATAACCTTTTCATAAACCTTCAACAACTTTTTTTTTTTACAATAGATTTTGTTGTTTTTATTCTTTCTGATTTTGAAACAACCACTCTCACTTTAGGACAAAATTACTTTTTTCCCCTCTTAAAAATACATATTTATACCTTACACTTTTTATTATTGAAAACATTATTTTTTTTATAAATTGGAAACATAGGTTTTTATTTTTTTTATTATTTTTTATTTTTTTAAATATATTTTATTGATTTTGTACAGAGAGGAAGGGAGAGAGATAGAGAGTTAGAAACATCGGTGAGAGAGAGTCATCGATCAGCTGCCTCCTGCACACCCCCCCACTGGGATGTGCCCGCAACCAAGGTACATGCCCTTGACCGTAATCGAACCCAGGACCCTTCAGTCCCCAAGCCGATGCTCTATCCATTGAGCCAAACCGGTTTCGGCTATAAATTGGAAACATAGGTTTTTAATATATATATATTTCAGAGAAGAAAGGACAGGGAGAGAGAAATATCAATGATGAAAGAAAATCATTAACCAGTTGCCTCCTGCATGCCCTCCACTGGGGACTGAGCCTACAACACGGGCATGGCCCTGACCGGGAATCGAACCATCACCTCCTGGTTCATAGATCGATGGTCAATCACTGAGCCATGCAGGCCAGACATAGAAATACGGGTTTTTACTGCCAAATATATTTCTAAAAATTAATCTTAGATCACATGAACTTGAAAAACATTTCTGTTAGTTCTTATATTTTTGAGAATTTTAGAATAGCCCACCCTTATATGTGCTTGTTTTTTAAACCAATCATGTAGGTTTTTTTGTGTGTTTTTTTTAAAGCAAATAATACCATCTAGAGGTAGAAAATGCTACACATCTACAAACATATAAACAGATTTCATGGTTAGCATAAAAGAAGTAGGATCTATTAAAAGGATCTTTACTCCTCATCACCTCTATCAGCCAGTCCTCATGCTCGCAAAGTTGTAGATATCTTTTTCTAGTTTCAGTTCTAATTTTCTAATCCTGGCTCCTGCCTCTAGCTGGGTGTGTGTGGCTATCTGAACCACCCCTAAGAGGGGCCAGCCTGAAGCTGTGGCCATGTACTTTCCCTCCTGGCCACAGTGTGTAATGTGTACTTCTTCAAACAAAGGCATGAGAACAGCCAGTGTGTTGGGGGTGTCCTTGTACTTACATGGCGGTCCACCGGAATCTGGTATATGGGCCACCCTTCTTCACAGGAAAGTAGTTGGTCAACCGAGGTTTCCCCATGGACGCTTTTTTCCTAAAGGCCCATTTCTTAGGTCTCCTGCCTGGCTCACCACTTGTTACTTAAAATTTCCCAGGGCTGAGAGACTAGAGCATGAGGCTGACAACCCTGTCATTCCATTTATTAAGGCACCTAAGATATGAGAAGCATCTTGGGAGGTGGCGAGGTGACTTGGATATCCACTGCACTGTCCATCCCCCAGAGTCTGTTTTACGGTTAAACTAGAGGCCCGTTGCATGAAGATTCATGCAATAGGCCTTTCTTCCCCTGGCTGCTGGCTCCGGTTTTCCGCTGGCACCCGGGACCCAGGCCTTTGCTCTGGCTAGAGCTTTCTGTCTTCACTCTGGCTAGAGTCTCCAGTCTTCCCTCCAGCTGGAGTGTCACTCCTTTAGCTCCCTCCGTCCCCGCCCTCCTCCTCATAGCAGGCATTCCGCCCTGCCTGGCTGCTCCACTCCTGCATGCCTGTTGCCCAGAGGCCCAGAGCAACTGGAGGGGGGCAGGGCTGCCACCATCTTTGTTGGGTTAATTTGCATGCTTTCTCCCAATTGGCTGTGGGCATCATGAAGTTATGAACAATTTGCATATTTTTCTTTTATTGGTTTAGAAGCACTGAGTCTAGGTGCTGGGAAAGAAATATGTGTTTCAATTCACCATAGCTAAGATTTGGAAATAGCCTTCCGTGTGTGTGTGTGTGTGTGTGTGTGTGTGTGTATTAGAGGCCTGGTGCATGAATTCGTGCATGGGAGGGGTCCAGACAGCCTGGCCAGCGCGAGGGAACATGGGTTGTTGGACGGCCTACCTGCTGGTCAAACTCCTGGTCGAGGGGACAATTTGCATATTAGCCTTTTATTATAGGATATACACTAAATGGCCAGATTATTATGCATTCAGAGATCATAATAATCTGGCCACTCAGTGTATATAATAGATTAGATAGATAGATAGATAGATAGCCACCTAGTTTTCAGCGCCTAGGAAAATGTCCCTTAATAGTGGTTAAAGAGTGAGTCAGTTGGGTCTGTGGCTCCTTGCAGGATGCTCCTCGCTGTTTTTAGCCCAGCTAATGTGGTCTGTTTGTTTGTTTTTGTTTCTATTTTGTTTCTATTACACAGATTTGTAATATTAGGTAATGTGATTTTGAAATCTATTATGTATTTATCATTTAATTCCATTGAAGTGTTTGATGTAGTTTCCAAACTTTGAATAAGTGATTTCAGCTCTATTTGCTACTTTGTTTTCTCGAGGCAATATATTCATTCTGTATATTTTCTTAAAAAAAAAAAAAAAAAAAAAAGCTGGGACCTGTTTGGCTCAATGGATAGAGTGTCGGCTTGGGGACTGAAGGGTCCCAGGTTCGATTCCGGTCAAGGGCATGTACCTTGGTTGCGGGCATATCCCCAGTAGGGGGTGTGCAAGAGGCAGCTGATTGATGACTCTCTCTCATCGATGTTTCTAACTCTCTATCTCTCTCCCTTCTCTGTACAAAATCAATAAAATATATTTTTTTAAAAATTAACCAATCTCCTAGGTTTTGTCATCTCAGAGTAACAGCTCCATCTTGTGAGCCTTTACGCTATTGCAGCGAAAACTTTAAAAGCCCTTTGTTCTGGTATCATAGATTGACAGATCCTACATTTTAAAATGCCAGAGTAGTGGTACTAGATAGATCTTGAAAACAACCTATCTCCATTCTCTTTGGTTTTTATGTTATTAGCAAGTAGGCATCAGGATGTTTAGAACAAAACCCAAGGAATGTTTTTATCTCCCCTGGTTTGACCATGGTTTATACTCTTGATTATAAATCTGTGTAGCTTTTCTGTTTGGTTAAAAGTAGCAGCCAGGTAATTATTGGCTTGAAACCTTTGATTTAGTCTCTTGTAGCTCATCAGTCCCTGTTTTTTGTTTGTTTGTATGTTTTTAATTTAATTTATTGGGATGACATTGGTTTATAAAATTATATGGGCTTCAGGTGTATAATTCTATAAGTCCCTGTTTTTTTTTTTATGCAAAGTAACAAAGATGTAATTCTAAGAAATTGTGTGACTAAATGATTTTTATTTTAAATCAACTTTAAAAATACATTTTATAATATAGTAATTGACTACTTAGCTTCTTCATGTGTGCTTTTTATTGAGGCTATCAACTGAAAATTGAATTTAAAGTTTTGTTCCTTGGTAAAATTAATTTTCTGACTCCTCAAAGCTCAGTTTGAATTAGAGATCATATGTCAAGTTGGTATTTGACTGAAGTATGCAAAATGAGATGACTGATTTTTTCGTTGTTTTTCTAAATAATAAGCACTTGGGAATTTTTTTAATGTATCATTCATTTTAAAGTAATCAATATTAAAGCTGGAAACTAATTATACTTAGAAATGCTATTGGTAAAAATATTTTTGGAACATATTATTTTATTTCAATGTCCTTTTGAGGAGTGCTGGTTTTTAAAAACAGCCAAGTTGGGAGAATAATGTGGGTAATTGAGCTGATTAATTTTGTTTGAGGATAAAACTAAATGATGACAAAGTAATTAAACTGATCTGGGATTTGTCTTTCAAACCACCTTCTGGAATAGGTGATCCAAAAACATTTTGAGTAATTTCAGAGTCACAATGGAAATGACTATGCATTGGAGATGATTGTTTTGAAGATGTACTTCCTCAGTGATACAAGTTCTGTTATGTTTAAAAACTACTTCCCTTCTTTATAGAAACATTCTTTCCACACACACCCCTACTATTTTATTATGAAAAATTTACAACATTCAATAAAATTTGGAAAATTATACTGTGGATAACCATACACCCACCACCATGATTTTGTAATAGTTTAGCAGAACAGTATTTTGCAAGAATAATACCTTGCAAAAATAATATTTTGTTTTGTCTCTTCACCAGTCTGTCTTATTTTTTGATGCATTTTATTGATAGTCCATTGATTTCAAAGATCAGATACAATGAACAGTTTCCCTTTGGAGGAACCAGGGCCTGCTTTTTGAAGAGAATGAATTAGCTCCTGTGACCATCTGACCTTCTGTTTTTCAGGATGTGTTCAACATGGTGGTTGAAGTACCACGCTGGTCTAATGCAAAAATGGAGGTATGTGTGCCTTTGATAGTCAGGTGTAGGATATTAGTTTTGATCTAGCCCTACTGATTTTGCTCAAGGGTTAAACAGCTAAAGTTCAAGGTTACCTCTTTCCAATCCCAATCTGTTTTCCAGTTGTATTTCCCATTGCCTGCCAATCATTCCTCTGTGTTCCAACTAAACTCATCTGTTTATAGTTTACAAACATGCTACAGACTTTCCTTCTTTTACATCTTCGCTCTGGAGTTCTCAAAGCCTGGAATTATCTTTTTCTCCTCTGTCCTGTACTTTTTAAGTTCATTACTGACTTCACAGAGTCAACAGGCTTTCCTTGGTCCCCCCCCAGCCACAAATGATCTTATTGGAATTTCTGTTGCATTTCCTTCTGATGTTAATTTTTTGTTAATTTCCTTCTGATGACACATAAGATATTTGTTTTTTTGTTAAGGATATTTATTATGTGTTTTATGTCACTTAATTGAGCTTTTTAAATGTAATCACACTTAATATGTAATAGATATTCAAATCCTTCAATAATTTTAAATGCTCTGAAGGAAAGCTGAATTTGGTAATATTTATTTTGCCCTTTTAATAAAAATCTTTTATTTCTCAAATGTTAGGATTTATTCTAGCTAAGTTTAATTTTCTTTTCTGGAATTACTAAATGTTCTTGTCCCCTTCTTGATAGTTCCTATATACCTCAAATGTTTTCCACTTAAAGGCTGACTATGGAGGAACTTTTATTTCAAATTATAAAAATGTTACAGATAAAATATGTCATTACAGTGGAGCTAGTGGGTGTGCATTCCATAATTTCCTCAAATCCTTATTTGAATAGTATTTCACATCCAAATATGCAGTGATTAGAAAATTTTTATTTCAGATTGCTACAAAGGACCCTTTGAACCCAATTAAGCAAGATGTGAAAAAAGGGAAACTCCGTTATGTTGCAAATGTGTTCCCTTATAAAGGATATATCTGGAACTATGGTGCCATCCCTCAGGTATGTCTCTGTGCAATTGTTAGAAATGTACTTTTTAGCTTACAAAAAAATTAACTTATTGGTGTTAGTAAAAAAAAAAATTTAAATATCTTCAGAAAGTTTTTGCTATAATAGATTTTAAAAACATAAGATAATTAATTTTAATACTTCCTGGAATAACTTTTCAAGATAAACTAAAAGGTAAATATTTACAATGTTTAATTTCATATTTGAAAGTTTGTTCTTTTTTGAAATATTTATCTTTCTATATGGACTAGCTATAAATTATATAAATTCTTTCTTTACAGAATGAGTGGCAAATCTATATAGAGACAGTGTAGACTAATGGTGATAAAAGCACTGATTTTTGGCACCAAAAAGACTAGATTCAAATCCCAAGGCTGCCACTCCCTAAGTTACCTAATTTGTCTCTGTTTCTTCCTCCCTGAGACATGAATATCTCCCCCTGAGATATTAATAGTACTTAGCTCATATGGCTATTGTGAGGAATAAAGCACTTAGTTCACATAGCTGCTGACCATTGTGTTTAGAGCCCTGATTCCCTCTTTAAGCCTAAGCCAAGCTCTGTGGTAAAGCAAGAAGAGTATTCTCCTGAACAGCCAACCCTTTGAAGACAAGAGATATCTGTATTGTTTACAAATTTATCCCCAGCGCAATGTCAGTGCTTATGTAACATTTGAGTGAGGAATCACTAAAATCATGTCTATTATGAGTAATCAACAGATTAAATTCCAGTTTGGTTAGGCTAATGCTGTGGCACCTAGGATTTTTACACAGAATATTCAATTTATTTTTTCCCTTTTGATAAATAGTTTGTTTTTATTAACCATTAAGTCTATTAAGTGGAACCTATTGTGAAACAATCTATAACTTAACCAAACATAGGTCAAACACATCTAGCTTGCTTTAATTATATTATTTTGTCTTATACTTCAACTTATTTAACATTTAGCCTTGAGATACCTTCCCTCTGGGAAAACATTACTGAAATTCTTATTCTTCTGTAGGCTGGATTTGGCTTGGCTGGATCCAGTGTTCTCTATCACCCTTCATTTTTACCTTTCTGACTTTACTCCAGCTGAGAGACAAACAAATCCAAGAAAGTGTTCTGGGTCCGGAGAGAAAACCAAAACAGCAGCTACGTTTTAAAGTTGATTTTTTGGTAAACATAGGCCATCTATTTTTTTTATGGGATTCTCTTTCAACTTAGCAGGAAAGAAAGCCAGTAATTTAAAGCTTCAGAAAATTCTGATCAAACTTTTTTTTTAGTCTATTTTATTGTTTTTTTACAGAGAGGAAGAGGGAGGGATAGAGAGTTGGAAACATCGATGAGAGAGAAACATCCATCAGCTGCCTCCTGCACACCCCCTACTGGGGATGTGCTTGAAACCAAGGTACATGCCCTTACTCGGAATCGAACCTGGGACCTTTCAGTCCGCAGACCGATGCTCTATCCACTGAGCCAAACCGGTTTTGGCCTGATCAAACTTTTTAATCTTAGTTCCTGTCAGTGATGGTACTTTTACCATCAGAACACAGTTTCTGTTTTAGTATTACTGCCTACCTACTTCTGCTTTGGAAATTTATTTTAAAATCTATTTAGTAGAAGATACTAAGTACCAAGAGTTCCTCAAAGCAGTTTCTTTTCAAATATTTTTAAAGTAAATATTTGGGCCTGTATCTGTGTTTGTATTTGTCTCAATTATTAGATGTGTGTTTTTTCTCATTAACCCTCACCTGAAGATATGTTTGTTTGTTTTTAATTGGTTATTTTAGAGAGAGGAAGGGAAAGAGAGAGACAGAGAAACACTGATTGATTGCCTCCTGTTCGTGCCCTGACAGGAGATTGAATCCACAACCTACATATATGCCTTGACCCTGTCCGGGAATTGAACCCGTAACCTTTTGGTGTGCAGGACAGTGCTCTAACTGACTGAGCCACCCAACCAGGGCGTGGTTGATTTTCATTTGTTTTAAATAGGACCACTACCTGTTTTTTTGTTTGTTTGTTTTTGTTTTAATATTTTTGATTGATTTTTAGTGAGAGAGGAAGGGAAAGAGATAGAGAGATAGAAATATTGATAGAGAGAAACATCGATATCAATATCAATTGACTGCTCCTTGCATGTCCCCTACTGGGGATCGAGCCCTTAACCTGTGCATGTACTCCAACCGAATTGGTGACCTCTTGGTTCCTGGGTTGATACTCAGTCACTGAGCCACACTGGCTGGGTGATCATTGCCTGTTTTAAAGCTTAAATGTAGTTTAGCATTCTATGCATAATAGGAACCCTGGCATTTAATTAAAATTATGATGTGTCGGTAAGATTCTTAAATGTGAATAAAACTTATGATATTTCTAAATGAGATAAAATAGCTGAAGGTTAACATTTTTTCAGAAAGATTTATATGATATTTTATTGTCAACATGATCCACTCTGTCAGTAGCATGAATAGGAACGATGTGCTCTAAGCATTTTTCCCCCCTAGACTTGGGAAGACCCCGGACACAATGATGAGCACACTGGTTGTTGTGGCGACAATGACCCGATTGATGTCTGTGAAATTGGAAGCAAGGTAATGTAATCTGAAATGTTTTTCTTTAGTGCCAAGATGATATTAATGTAATATATAATGTTCGTACTCTAAAAAATATTATGAATAATGATGTCACTTGAGATGATTAGAAGCTTCCATTTCATTTAAAGCATTTGTATAATTTGTATAATTATCATTTGTGTACTTAAACCCAGCCTAGAAAAAAATGTATGGCTATGCATATAGGGTATCCCCCCAAATTATATACACTTTGAAGTCAGTGTTTATTATTACTAAAAATGGGTGAAAATTAAGTGAGTTATCAGCTGTTAAAGTGTGTATACATTTTTTTAAATACATTTTTTTATTCATTTCAGAGAAGAAGGGAGAAGGAGAGAGAGAGAGAAACATCAATCATGAGAAGGAATCATTGATTGGCTGCCTCCTGCACGCCCCCTTCTGGGGATTGAGCCTGCAACCCGGGCGTATGCCCTTGACCAGAATCGAAACCAGGACCCTTCAGTCTGCAGGCCAACTCTCTATCCACTGAGCCAAACCATCTAGGCAAAAGTGTGAATACATTTTGGGGGACACCCTATATATGTGGAAGAAGTAGACATGTTCTGCTTTCGAAGGCAGATGACTGGTCCGTAGATGAAGGGTACTGAGAAGCAAATGTCATCGCAACACAAGACAAACCTTGCAATTGACCCAAGCCCAGTAACCTCACGAGGTGGAGATTTATGGTAGGGACTCCTCTATCAAGAAGGGGTGCTGTAAGATTCTAACTGTAGTTATATATCTTTATGAACTTTCTCAGGCTTGGGAAAATAGTAAACAACTGAAAAGAAAGTTGTCATTGAGTTTCTTAAGTCATCAAGTTCAGTCATATTGTATGATGTCTAACTTAGTGGCTTCTATAAAATAAAAGGTAGAGAAAGCAGATTAAAATATATGTTTGAAACAAAATTATGGGAGGTTTATTCTTTGGCACAATCAGTGACAGTAGAAAGAAAGATTAATTACCCTGGACCATGTTACTGATTTTCTTAGGATCTATAAGTAGTAAGGGTGCATTTTCTACTTCCATAAGACTGATGGGCATTAAAAACTGCTTAAAGGATCAATCTTAAGGGAAGTTTGCAGAAATTTGGTGTCTTCTTATTTTTTTCTTCCAAAGTTTCATTCTGTGGTATTATCCTGACTGTGGTTATGACTCTCAGGTCTGTGCAAGAGGTGAAATAATCAGGGTGAAAGTTCTGGGCATATTGGCTATGATTGACGAAGGAGAGACTGACTGGAAAGTGATTGCCATCAATGTGGATGATCCTGATGCAGCCAATTATAATGGTAAGAAAGTTTAAGGAGTCTGAAGTATTTGTGCTTACATCTGATGCACCACTTAACCTCTAACGACAAAGTTGTAAGCTCTTGCCTTCAAATTCTTAAAGAATGGAGGAGAAGCAAAACATTGTTATTTCTAATGGGGAACTTCTATAATTCACTGAGTAAACTTTCTCCTTCATTCCAGAAAGACAAAAATCTGATAGTTTGTGTTTACTATTTTCTCCTTTCCTTCTCATATACTTGCCCTCAGTAGGTCTATTTATTTATTTTTAAAATTTTGTTTTCATTGAAATGTAATTCATATGTCATTAGAAGTCATCATTTTTAAATGTTTATATCATCACAGAAAAGTTTATGAACAGCATGAAAGAGTCCTTAAGGATTTCTTTTTTAAAGAAGTTTTTTTGTATTTCTATTACAGTTGACGTACAATATTAATAGTTTCAGGTATACAGCCCAGGGATTAGACATTTATATAATTTACAGAGTGATCACCCCAGTAAAACAAGTATCCATCTGATGCCATACATAATTATTAAAATATTACTGACTGTATTGTATTTTTTAAAATATATTTTTATTGATTTAAGAGAGGAAGGGAGAAGGAGAGAGAGAGAAACATCAATGATAAGAGAGAATCATTGATCAGCTGCCTCCAGCACACCCCCTACTGGGAATTGAGCCCACAACCTGGGCATGTGCCCTTGACCAGAACTGAACCCAGGACCCTCAGTCTGCAGGCTGACACTCTATCCACTGAGCCATAGTGTCTAGGGCTGTACTGTACTTCTTACCTCCCCAATACTGTTTGTAACTACCAATTTGTACTTCTCAATCCCTGTACCTTTTTCATCCATTCATTTAACCCCTTCCTACCTTGCAACCATCAAAATGTTTTCTGTATTTATGAGTTTCTATTTTGCTTATTTGTTTATTTTGTTTTTTAGATTCTACATATACGTGAAGTCTTATGGCATTTGTCTTTCTCTGATTTACTTCCCTTAGCACAATGCTCTCTAGATCCATTCATGTTGCCGATGGCAAGAATTCATTCTTTTTTATGGCTGAATCACAGTCCATTGTATATCTACACTACTTCTTTATCCATTCATTTATTGCTGCAATAAATATATGAGTGCATATGTCTTTTTGAATTAGTGTTTTGTATTTCTTTGGATACATATCCAGAAGTGGAATTACTGTTTCCTTCTTTGTCTCTTATATAGTCTTTCTTTTAAAGTCAATTTTGTCTGGTATAAGTATTGCTATCCCAGCTTTTGTTTGTTTCCAAAATATGTTTTTCCATCTCTTTCAGTCTGTCTTTCTATCTGAAATGAGTCTCTTGTAGACAGTATATGTAAGAGTCTTGTTTTGCTAGCCATTCAACTACCTTGTGTCTTTTGATTAGAGTATTTGATTCATTTGCATTTAAAGTAATTGTTGAGCCAGAACCGGTTTGTCTCGGTGGATAGAGCGTTGGCCTGGTCCCAGGTTCAATTCCGGTCAAGGGCATGTACCTTGGTTGTGGGCACATCCCCAGTGGGGGATGAGCAGGAGGCAGCTGGTCGATGTTTCTCTCTCATTGATGTTTGTGACTTTCTGTCCCTCTCCCTTCCTCTCTGTAAAAAAAAAATCAATAAAAAATAAATATTTTAAAATAAAATAAAATAAAGTAATTGTTTATAGATATATAGTTATTGCTATTTTATTATTCATATTTTTTCTCTTTCTTCCTTTTCCTCCTTTCCCCCCTCTTCCTCCTCTTTTCTCCTTCTTCTCTTTATTAGTCCTTTAACATTTCTTGTAATACTGGTTCAAGGTGATGAAGTCCTTTAGCTTTTTCTTGTCTGAGAAGCTCTTTATCTGTCCTTCAATTCCAAATGATAGCTTTTGTTGGGTAGAGTAATTTTGATTATGGGTTCTTGCTTTCATCCATTTGAATATTTCATGCCAGTTCATCTGGCCTGAAAAGTTTCTGTTGAGTAATAAGCTGACAGTCTTATGGAAGCTCCCTTGTAGATAACTAACTGCTTTTCTCTTTGTTTTTAACTTTTGGCATTTTATTTGTGATGTGTATTGGGTTCATCTTATTTGGGACTTTTTTGCTTCCTGGACTTGTATGTCTTTTTCCTTCACCGGGTTAGGGAAGTTTTCAGTCATTATTTCTTCAATTAGGTCCTCAATCCCTGGCTCTCTCTTTTCCTTCAACACTATTAATTCCAGGACATTTCTCCACTCCAGCAGGAAACCCCATATCTATTAGCAGTCACACCCTATTCCCACTTCCCTCAGTCCCTGGCAGGCACTTACCTATTGTCTTGTCTCTATGGATTTTCCTATTCTGAACATTTCACATAAATCTCATATAATGATATGTCTGGCTTCTTTCACTTAGCATAATGTTTTGAGGGTTCATCTATATTGTAAAATGTTCAGTACTTCATTCCCCTTTTTTGGCAGTATTACTAACTTTACACAAAACTTATTTTAACTATTTTGAAGTATACAATTAGGTGGCATTTAGTACAGTCACATTGTTATGCAACCATAACTATTATCTAGTTCCAAAACATTTTCATCACTCCAGAAGGAAACTTTGTACCTTTATGCAATCACTTCCTATTTTTTCCTTCTCCCAGGCCCTGACAACCACTAATATGCTTTTTATCTCTATAAATTTCCTGTTGTGGATATCTGGCATTTCTCAGTCAAAATTGTGTAAGCTAAGAGATCTCATAGCACTATTATTCTGTCATTACCAGGTAGTTCCAAGAAAGGTTTTTTATCTTAAGATTTGTCTTTCTAAGATTAATAAGAAAGATTTCTCTTCTTATTGCAAAGAGCATTGGACCAGGTGCTGAGATGTAGATTCTTTGACTTATTAGCCATATATTAACTTGGTAACATTCATAATTATCTGTAAATACCATTTTGTGGAGAAATCAAATGAGAGACCGTAGGTGAATAGGGTTTGTGAATTAAAAAGCACCATCTGAAAGGAGGATAAACTTTTACTTTCACCTTCTACACAAGAAATATTTTTTAAATATCCCAAATTAAATTGCTTTTTAGAGCATTTATAGAAAATTGGCATTATAACCAGTATCACTTTGACCGCTTTTAAGTGTCTGTTCCATGGAATTCCTCATAAATATATGCAAAAATGTATGTACAATGGGACTGAGCCCTTTAATTTGTGGGATCAGACACTAATTCCACTAGTGTCATTATTAAATTTAATTGTTGGACACTCACTGGTGCCTGAAGAATAGGAGAATTGGTCAGAAATTTTTTGGGAAATACCCCATACTTGGGATTTTTGGATTTTCAGATTAATTCTGTATTAGGTGATACATTTTAAGTGAATTATAAGTTCCTTGTAATTGATCAGTGTTTTAAATAGTTCCCAGTTCACTTTGTAAACTTTCCATACTTTTAGTGGTACTATAAACAAAATGCATGATATTTGTTTAACTGTGTGTGATATAAATTGGACTTAAAGTTATTTTATACAAATACCAATAAGCTTTTGTTATTAAATGTATTCCTCCTTCCAAAAACACTTTTTCTAATTGATATTTTTAGCACTTGCATTTTCTGTTTGCTTGCATTGAGGGGCAGCTTGATCAATTAAAGTTGATAGTTGTACAGAAACTTTTTAAAAGTTTTTTTAAACACTTTGCTGTTGGCCAGAACAAAAGCATTATGATTTAGAATGCCAACACTGCACTATAGTTAGAATAGTCTAGTCACATTTAATATATAATGCATCAGTGGTTATCCATGTCATCTATTTTTCTTGTCTTTAGTATGTAATTGTGATGAATTGAGGCTCTATTCATAGAGCCTCAACCTGTCTTTCTTAGTATCATCTGTCCATCTCATAGAAGTTACCCAAACATTTGCCAAACTGTTCTTTCATTATGTAGCTCCAATCATTTCTCCTTTTTCTCATCTAATAGAAGTTACCATTGTACTGGTTGTTCTCTTACCACTTAGTGTCAGAGATATTCTAAGATACTACTTTATTTCTTTTGAATGTGTATATGCATTCCCTTCTCAACAAAATAGTTAGCTCTAATATGATCTTGAACTTTTTTCATAACCGTCCCATAGTTCTTTCAAAGTAAAGATGTACTTGATATTTTATCACATAAATAATTACGTATGCACCTTGCAATCTGCTTATTCTCTTCTAAGGTATTAATGATGTCAAGCGGCTGAAACCTGGCTACCTGGAAGCTACCGTGGACTGGTTTAGAAGGTACAAGGTTCCTGATGGAAAACCAGAGAACCAGTTTTCTTTCAATGCGGAATTTAAAGATAAGGTAATGTGTCATTCAGAACTGTGGCTTCGAGTCTGTTTGTATCGAGGCTTATAATTTAACTACTGTTACCATTTAAAGACTACATGATGATTTAAAAAATGTCTAAAGACATGACTTGATGTTGATTTATTCATTTGAATGTTTTCTTCCATTTTTGACCCAAGGAAATGATTCAAAAGAGACAAAGTTATCGAGCTTTGGGAAAATGATGATACTAAGAAAAGAATACTTTTCTAACAACGTAATGCATATCTCTTCAAATTATAGGATTTTGCAACTGACGTTATTAAAAGCACTCATGACTATTGGAGAGCATTAGTGACGAAGAAAACCGATGGAAAAGGAATCAGTTGGTAAGCACTCACTCTTTTCATGTTTATCACACAAAGCAGACCAGCTTGCTCCAAAGGTTTTAGCAGCCACACATTATCATCACTTCCACTTAGAAAAGAGCTTCTGTTGTTGAATGTATTCCTCCTTCCAAAAATATTTTTCCTAGTTGATATTTTTAGCATTTGTGTCTTTGTATTCAGTGCTCAAGTGAGTGGGAAGGTAAATAAACGCCTGAAAAGTGCCCATAAGATACCTGAAAAAGGACAAACTAAAACTGTGAGGGGACAGTGAGATCAGAACATTCTGAGAGTAAGTAATTGGGAAAGGCATTAAGGAGTCAGAATGGAATGGGTGAAATAAGGCTGAGGGCTAGGGTAAGTATTCTCTGATGTAAATGTGTAAGGTGCATCACAAATAACCAGTATTTACCATGCACACAACCTTTACTGCCACTAACAGTAGGTAATATTTACATGTTTGCAAAGCATGTAACAGAATAAGCAGATTGAACTTAACCAGAATCATCCCAAAGTGTTTTCAGAGTTAGGACTCATACTCACGTCTATCTGGCACTCGATATTCAGGCCAATATACTTCCTCTGAGCCTTTAAAGATTTGTAAGAGAATGTCCATTATCATCTCTTAACTAATGTCTTGGAAATAATAGCTAATGAAGAAACCATGTGTTTTGATGTAGGAACGTTGGAAAGGGGGAAGTATATTGTGGTAGATGATATGATTGGTGCCCAGAAAACACTAGAAAAAATAAAGAAGTCAGTAATTACAGAATTACAGAATGAGTATGTATGTACAGTTGACCCTTGGACAATCTGAGTTTGAATTGCTTGGGTCCACTTACGTGTGGATTTTTCCCCAAAAATTCATACAGCACTGTAAATGTTATTTTCTCTTCCTTAAATGTTATTTTCTCTTCCTTTTCTTAATAATATTTTCTTTTCTCTAAGCTTACTTTATTGTAAGAATACATATAACATACAAAGTATTTGTTAATAAACTTGATGTTATCAGTAAAGCTTCCAGTCATTAGTTAAGTTTTGGCAGGGTCAGAAGTTATATGTGGCCTAGCCAGTTTGGCTCAGTGGATAGAACGCCAGCCTGCACCCTTTGTTGCAGGCTCCTCCCTGGCTGCCGCCCTGGTCAGAGTTTTGCAGGAGGCAACCAATCAATGTGTTTCTCTCACATCAATGTTTCTCTCTGTCTTTCTCTCTTTCTTCCACTCTCCCTAAAAATCAATGGAAAAATATCCTTGTGTGAGGATATTAACAACAAGAGCAAAAGTTATATGTGGATTTTTTTACTTTATGGGGGTGGGGTTGGTGCCCTTAAGCCTCATGTTGTTCCAGGTTCAACTGTAAAAGTGAGATCATATGGTATTTACCTTTTTCTGTCTGACTTATTTAACTTAATGTCTTCAAGGTCTATCCGTGTTGTTGTAAATAGCAAGATTTCATTCTTTTTCTAGCAGCTGAATAATATTCCATTTTTACAGCTGAACAATATGATGTTTTCTTTACCCATTCATTCATCAATGGACATTTAGGTTATCCCATGTCTTGGCTATTATAAATAACTAGGGGGCCAGTGCACAAATTCTTGCACCTTGAAAGTAACAGTGGGGCCACGAGAGTGGGCACAGGGGCAGATCTCATCCCATCCTCCGCGCCCCCACCCAGCCCCTCCTGCCACGGCCCCCCATCACTGCTGTTCCCATGCGCTGATGGTGCCGGCCCCACTTGTACCCACTAATGGCGCAGAGCAGCAATTGGGGCCAGCATTGTCAGCAGTCATGAGCAGCGGCTGCTGCCACGATCACCCCTCAGGAGCAGGAGGAGGTAGAGAAGCCCTCAGGGTGATCAGCCACCACTCACACCATCTGACAGTGCTAAGTGATCAGCGCCAGCAGTGGGTGCGAGTGCTGGGTGGGACCATGGCATGCATGATAGCAAAGAATTTTCAGTAACCACAGAAGCTCGCCCCGATGACAGCAACTGGTGCCCCACCTTGTTCTGGTGCCCCTGCTCACCTGCTCCACCATCCTGCTTCGGCCAACACCCACCATGTTCTGTATGCATCCCCTAGTGTTAGCACACAGCATAGCGACCAATTGTTCGGATGTAATGCCATTCAGTCTATTTGCATTTTCGGGTTTTATATATACGGATGCTTCAATGAACATGGCAGTGCATATGTGTTTTTAAATTAATATTTTCATTTTCATCAGGTAAATACCCAGAAGTAGAATTCTAGATCATATGTTAGTTGTAGTTTCAGTTTTTTGAGGAATCCCTCCCTATGCTGTTTTCCATAGTGACTGTGTACATTTCCCACTAACAGTGCACAAGAATTCCCTTTTTTCAACATCATTGCTGACACTTGTTGCTTCTCTTTTTGATGACAGTCATTTTAATGGATGTGAGATTTTCTCATTGTGGTTTTGATTTGCATTTCCCTGATGATTATTGATGTTGAACATCTTTTCATGTAGCTTTTTGGTATGTGGGACAATGCTCCAACCAACTGAGCCTCCTGGCTGGAGCAATGAGATTATTTTCTTAATTTCTCTCTGTGATAGCTTTTATTAATGTACAGAAATGCAGCCGTTCATGTATACTGATTTTGTATCCTACAACTTGAGTAAACCTGAGGTTCAAGTAAATTGAACTTGAATCTCTGGCCTACCATCTTTCAATGTGTTTTTTGACTCTTGAGAGAAGTTTTTCCTACTGCAACTCATGACTTGACTGCCTTTGTTTTATTTAACAGCATGAACACCACAGTGTCTGGGAGCCCCTACAAGTGTGATCCGGATGCTGCCAAAGCCATTGTGGATGCTGTACGTAAATGCTTCCTTGAAAAAGGACAAATATGGTGCTAAATGGGGAGGGAAAGCACTGCTTTCATCAACTGCTAGAGTACCTCCTGTGTGCATAATACTGTGTGAGGTCTTGAACTTACAAAACATGAACACACGTAAGCAAACATTTGACTGCATGTAAAAGCGGAATAGTGTCCTAGTCCACCCTCAATTGGGCAGATAGCAAAGTAGTACAATTTGTACCTATTATCGGCCATTTTTCACAAAAGAATCAACAGGAACTTACTTGTCAAGGTCAGTTAAAGTTATCACATTTTAGGTATTGTTGCAGGGATGGTTCATAATCCTAGAAAAGACTTTCATGTAAGGCAGTTAAATTTTTTAAATTATCGATTTCAGAGAGGAAGGGAGAGAGAGGTAGACACATCAGTGATGAGAGAGAATCGTTGATCGGCCGCCTTATGCATGCCCCCCACTCTGGATCGAGCCCGCAACACAGGCCTGGGCCCTGCCCTGGAGCCACACTGTGACCCCCTGGCTCGGGTTGATGCTCGGCACTGAGCCACGCCGGCCGGGCTGAGGCAGTCAGCTTTTTGTCAAAGAAATAATTTTGTTTCTGTACTATTTTTTTATCTGATTCAGATTAACCAATATATTTAACTAGATCATCTTAATTTATTCCCATTTACAATATTAAATAAGGAAAACAAAATTAGGTCTGATTTTGTACTGCTTTTTAATTGAGTAAAAGGAAAAATAATTTAGTTATAAAGCCAATAATGGATATTTATTTTTATGTATGAATCCTGACAAAGTTGAAACGAATAAGAAAATTTGGATAGGAAAAGGTATTGGTTGGCAATCATAATGTTTCAATGAGAACACTCTGCCTACATTATATATTTATAATATTATTAAATCACTATGTGTGTAAATCAGTTTTTATTCTTTATTTCAAAATACGTTTATTTTTATTCTCATGTGTGTCATTAAAAGGGGCTTGAATTTGTTAACTTTTTTAGCAGTAGAGCAAACATTGCCTTATTCCTATAAATTATTATTTTTTGAACCTAAAAATTAGGATAGTTATCTTCTGTTCAGATTCATTTTCATTTTTGTCAGTATACTTTTTTGGTTTTTTTTTAAGGATTAGACTAATATATTTTAATATTTTGTTTTAGTTACCACCACCATGTGACTCTGCCTGCACAATACCTGCAGATGGTAAGAACAATATTCTAATAAATTACATTAAACCTTATGTGAATATGTGGGAAAATTATATCTATAGATAAATCTTACATACCACACCCATACAAAGAAAGAAAAGGAAGGGGAGAAGAAACATTTGTCGAGTTTCATAATGTCTGTAGAAAGGAAGATGGTTGTACGCACCACTTCTGGTGTCAGCCCTGATCACAGCCGTTTCCGCACCACGGCCCACTCTGGGGTCTGGGTACATGCTTCATGGGCACTGGAGCAGGCTGGGCTCTGGGTCCCCATCTGGCCACAGGCTGCTTCACTCAGAAGAGTTCTCTCCCCCTCTAGATTGAGAATTCGCTATTAGGTTCCTCTCATGAGAAGCACATGTTTATATGATTAGTATCAAGAGTAAGGAAGCCTAAATGAAAACACTGGTAAATTACCTGTGTTTGCTATAGTGAAACTTGCAAGTATGAAAGTTTGTTTTAAGATAATCAATAATAGGACACATTGAAGCAAATATATTCTTCTTTGTTACATGTTGGGTATATTTTGATTCTTAATGAGGGTTCTAATTTGTTTTTCTTTTCTCTAAATATAGTGGATAAATGGTTCCATCACCAGAAAAACTAAGGAAATTTCTCCGGAATACAAGCTGATATTACTGCATCATATTCATCTGGAAGTATTAGATGCAAAAGTAGTGGCTTTCCTAAGTTTTAAATTTATAGAACTAATCTAACAAAGAAAATTCTGCTGTGACCAATCCAATATATTTAGTATGTTGTCCATATGAAAGCATTTTTCACCTCAGCTAAGATAACTTTGAGCACATGCTTAAATATCAAAGCAGTTATTGGAATTTGGAAGTCATTTGTGAATAAATGTGCGAGATATTGGATGTATATGTTTACTATGTGTTAGGAAATAAAATTATTTTGCTGAAATTTGTCTTATATTTTCATTTTAATCTGAAGCCAGACATTACCAAGCAGGCATGGGTGCTATTTGTTGTTTAATAATTTTTAGACTAAACCTGATTTTACTTTTAGGAATCTGAGAATGAGATTCCTTATTTTTACAGTAGTCTTGATACTGTGGTCTTGCCTAATTCCTAGCATCCCACTGTAAAGCAAAAGCTTTAAAATTTATATCATATTAGCAGAAAACACAACCTTGCTCACCTTTTTGTAAAATTACTTTATTGATTAAGGTATCACATATTTGTCTTCATCCCCCCACCCATTCTCTTCCCAAACCCCTCCCCACGTATGCCCCCTCCCCCCTGTTGTCCGTGACCACTGGTTAGGCTCATATGCAAGCACACAAGTCCTTTGGTTGATCTCTCTCTTACCCCACCCTCCCCTTCCTTCCCTCAGGTTTGACAGTCTGACCGATGCTGTTCTTGTTCATCAGTCTATGTTGTTCATTATTTCCCCTAGATCAGTGATTCCCAAAGTGTGGTACCGAACCCCCAGGGGTACGGGAAGAGTTTGGTAGGGGTAGGCGCTGCACCGTGCTTAGCTGTGCCTAATTCTACGTTCTCATGAGTACAAGGGGTACTCAGCATTACGAAAATTATAAAAGGGGTACACATATGTCAAAAGTTTGGGAAACACTGCCCTAGATGAGTAAGCTCATGTGATACTAGAAATACATTTATAAGAACCGAAAATGAGACAAGCAATATTGGTTCTGCTGAGAGGCAAATTAATCAGTCAATAGTGAGTTTTCTTTCTGGGCCAACGGTTCTTTTGAGTCCCAATTTCTATGTCAAACAGTTCCTTATGTGTATATATCAGCAATGATATTTCAGTTTTGGATGGTGGACAAATGGTGGTAATGAAGGTCCGACCCTCTCTGGTTTGGTCCTGGGCAACCTGCAGTGAGGCACAGCTGCTGACTGCTAGTATGGCAAGGCGTCGTCCGCGTCTTCCATCTCTGGACTGCTTCTCTTCTGTCTTCATGGCTTGAGCACTCCTGTCAATTCCTCTCTGTTGCAGGAATCCACATGGTCTCAGAGTTGTTTTCTGAAAATATACATATTCTCAATCAAAAGTTAATAAAGGAATCTTCTATAAATTTGACTTGTGATCCTTTTTCATTTTTTGCCCAAATGATTTTCCTTTGGCTTGTTTTGACACCATGTATGTTTTACATGGGTGTCTTGCCTTGCTCACCTTTTGAAGTGATAGTTACCTTCTTTACTTCCCTAGGCAACTAATTGAACTCTTAAGTTATTTTCATTATTCTCTGAGTTATCAGCCAGAATAGCTTTGTGATTAAGTTCGTGGGCGGTGGACCTATACAGACCTGAGTTTTTATTTTTTTTATTTTATTTTATTTTTTTTAATCAATCTTTATTGTTCATAATATTACAAAGGTTCCTCATTTCTTCCCCCCTCCACCAGGTTCCCACCCCACCCTCCACCTCCTCCCCATCCCCCATTGTCCTCATCCATAGGTGCACAGTTTATGTTCAGTCTCTTCCTCCCTCCCTTTCCTCCATAGTAAATCCCTTTTCAGATAGTAAATCAGTTACTTAGCATTTTCTCATATCAATAATATCTCCACATGCCCAATGATACACTTCAGACAAAAGACATTTCCAAATAGGTCAACCAACCTCATCCAGGCCCCACCCAAGGCACTCATAGATCAACACCCCAGCGCTATACTAACTCAACACATCCAGATCTAAGCCTTCATCACTTCATTCAGCAGACCCTCAAGTTCCCACAAAAGTTTCCAGCCATGTCTGAGAG
Organism: Nyctalus aviator; assembly: GCA_036971965.1. NCBI lineage: Eukaryota > Metazoa > Chordata > Mammalia > Chiroptera > Vespertilionidae > Nyctalus > Nyctalus aviator. The sequence continues at coordinate 37,047,630 of CM072933.1, read as the reverse complement.
GCAGCCTTGGGGCGGGAGCAGCGAGGAGCGAGCTGTTTCGGGCCTGGCTGCACCGGGCCTGGCCTCTGTTGCTCTCGTTCGTACCACAACCAGCTGCTCCGGGTCTGGCCACTGCCGCTCCCGACCTAGTTGCTCTGGACTTGGCTGCTGCTGCTCCGGGCCTGGCCGCACCTGACCCGGCTGCTCTGGGCCCGGCCACTCCGGGCCTGGCCGCTCCCAGCCTGGCAGCCGCTGCTCCAGGCCTGGCCGCACCCGACCCGGCCGCCCCGGGCCTGGCCGCTCCCAGCCTGGCAGCCGCTGCTCCGGGCCTGGCCGCACCCGACCCCGCTGCCCCGGGCCTAGTTGCTCCAGGCCAGGCCGCTCTGAGCCTGGCTGCTCCCGGCCTGGATGCTCCGATCTTGGCTACTGCTGTTCTGGGCCTGGCTGTTCCCGACCCGGCTGCTCTGGGCCCAGCTTCTCCGGGCCCGGCCACTCCGGGTCTTGGTGTTCCTGGACTGGCCACCCTGGGCTTGGCCGCCTCCGCCTCAGGCCTGGCTGCCACTGCCCCAGGTCTGGCTGCTCCAGTGCTGGCTGTTGCTGCTCTGGTTCTGGCTGCTGCTGCTCTCGGGCCTGGCTGTTGCTGCTCCAGGCCCGGCTGCCACCGCCTTGTGCCTGGCCACTCTAGGCCTGGCTGCCGCTGTTCCAACATTCTGTCCTTCTTTATGTTGCAATGTTGGCTGGTGAGTTGAGTTCTGACTTAGTCTTTGATTTTTCAAGATCTTCTTTGTATTCTTTCTTAAGTAATTTTACTGTCTTTTGCTCTCACTTGATTTCTTCACATTGAGAACTTCTTTGGTTTCTTCCTCCTTGTCCTGGAAGCTCAGCAGGTTGGCCTGTGGCACCCCTTTGTTCTCCTCGGGCTCCTGCACTTCTTCAGCCTGTTGCCGGGGTCGGCGCCGCCCAGGAAGCAGCCCCCAGCCTCGGCTCCATTGCCCGCGCTCAGCGGTTGAAGGCTCAGGGGCACCCCCCCCCGCCCCGGGGGCCCCGTCGCCCAGCTCTTTGCTGGTGCCCGGCTGGCCGGTGTCCGGCAGGGGCTCCTGCTCCTCGTTGCATTCCTCCAGTCTGGAGCTTTTTTTCTCCTTCACGCTAGGGGAGTCTAGCATCAGAGTCAACAGACTGTCCTCTGCGCGCACTGTGCACACGACTCTGGGGGCCTTGCTTTTCACCGCTCCCCCAGGACTCCACCTCACAGCCCCATCTCCCTCTGCTTAAGCCTGGGTCCCCAGGGATTGGCCTAGAATGGTGAAAGTCTGGACTGGGGCTCAGAGCCGCCAGAGGCTTTGTTTCTTCCCACTAGGGCAATCCAGCATCAGAGTTAACAGACTGTCCTCTGCGCGCACTGTGCGCGAGACTCCGGGGGCCTTGCTTTTCGCTGCTCCCCCAGGACTCCACCTCACAGCCCCATCTCCCTCTGCTTAAGCCTGGGTCCCCAGGGATTGGCCCAGAATGGTGAAAGTCCGGACTGGGGCCTAGCGCCGCCACCGCTGCCGCCAGCTGCTGGAGGCCCTGCCTCTTCCCACTAGGGCAATCCAGCATCAGAGTCAACATTCAGTCCTCTGCGCGCAGTGTGCGCGCAACCCCGGGGGCCCTGCTCTTCGCCACTCCCCTGGGAATCTGCCCCACAGCCCCGTTTCCCCCTGTCCGAGCTTGGGACCCCAGGGTCTAGCCCATAACTGGGGCTCAGCGCTGCTGGTTTGGGGGTTCATCCCAGGCCGGGGGTTTTATTTCTTCTCTGCTAGGGAACGCCAGGCAGGCCCCCAGCCTTCTCCTCCTCTCCGGCCGCGACCTCTCCGCGCGCGCATGTGGGCTTGCAGCATGTCTCCGTACCTTAGGCTTTTTTTCAGCTCCTCTGATTTTCCTTCTGGTTTTCTCTTTCCTTCTTGTTGTAGCATTTTCAGTCAGTCAACTACCTGTAGCTCTGGGCAATGTCCACTCTACATTTTAGTTGTATTCCATTGAAATTGTTGTGTGCTGCTGCGGTTAGGTGTCTACCCGAGCAGCTATCTTGGATCAAAAAGTCCAGACCTGAGTTTTTAATCCTAGCCCATCTACTTATCAATTCTATAATCTTAGGTCAGTTCCCACCCGATTCCTTTCCTTCATTTGTAAAAAGAGATGAGCCTGGCTGGCTGTGGCTCAGTGGTTGAGCATCCACCTATGAATCAGGAGGTCACGGTTCGATTCCCAGTTTGGGTATATGCCTGGGTTGCCAGTTTGATCTCCAGTGTGGGGCGTGTAGGAGGCAGCCAATCAGTGATTCTCTTTTTGATGTTTTTACCTATCCCTCTCCCTTCCTCTCTGAAATCTATACAAATATATATATTTTTTAAAGTGAAGAGATGCCGAAACCGGTTTGGCTCAATGGATAGAGCGTTGGCTTGGGGACTGAAAGGTCCCGGGTTCGATTCCGGTCAAGGGCATGTACCTTGGTTGCGGGCATATCCCCAGTGGGGGGTGTGCAAGAAGCAGTTGATCGATGACTCTCATCGATGTTTCTAACTATCTCTCTCCCTTCCTCTCTGTACAAAATCAGTTATATAAATTAAAAAGAATTTTTCTAAAAAGTGAAGAGATGTGATTCACATTATGTATTAAGCATTCAAACACTTTGAAATTTTTAATGAGATCATTGTGTCACAGGCAGCAGTAAGAAATAGAGGGATTCTCTCTAGATTTCCCCAAAGGTAAGATTTTGTAAAACTATAGTATATCACAGCCAGGACTCTGACCTTTATACAATCCATCGATCTTATTAGGATTTCCCAGTCTTATATTAATTTGGATGATACATTGTTCTATACAAGGTAATCACCTATGTAAGTTCTTGCATCCTACAAGATACTAATTCTTTCCTGTTTTTCTCTAAAAGTCTATGGTCCATTTTGAGTCTGTTGTATAAGGTGTTAAGGTTTAAGTCAAAGTTCTTCCCCCCCCGCCTTCCTATGGATGTTCAGTTGCTTCAGTATGATTTGTTACAAGGTTTTTCTTCATTAAATTGGTTTTGTGCTTCTGGTAAGTACCAGATGCCTGGGTCTTTTTCTGGGTCCTCTGCTTGTTCCACTGACCTATGTGTTTGTCCCTCTCTCAGTACCACACTCCAGACTTCTGTAGCTACATGGTAAGCCTTACTACCACTTGGAGTACTTCCTCCCACTTTAGTCTCTATCAGGATTTATTTAACTAGTTGTTTAAATGTGCCTTCTCATTTAAAATTTTTTTCTATCTTCTCTATTATCCTCACGCAAGGATATTTTTCCATTGATTTTTAGAGAGTGTGGAAGAGAGAGGGAAAGACAAAGAGAAAACACCGGTGTGAGAGGATCACATCGATTGGTTGCCTCCTGCACTCACCCTGACCAGGTCCAGGCAGGGAGGAAGGAGCCTGCAACCAAGTTATGTGCCCTTGACCTGAATCAAACCAGGGACTCTTCAGTCCACAGGCCAACGCTCTAGCCACTGAGCCAAACTGGCTAGGGCAGTGATAGCCAAACCGTGGCTCTGGCCCCTTGAGTGTGGCTCTTCCACAAAATACCACGGCTTGGGCAAGTCTATTTTGAAGAAGTGGCCTTAGAAGAAGTTTAAGTTTTAAAAATTTGGCTCTCAAAAAGAAATTTCAATTGTTGTACTGTTGATATTTGGCTCTGTTGACTAATGAGTTTGCCAACCACTGGGCTATGGCTAATTTTAAAAATTATATATATATATATTTCAGAGAGGAAGGGAAAGAGAGGGGAGAGATAGAAACATCAATAATGAGAGAATCATTAGCTGCCTCCTTCACTCTCCTTTCTGGGGATTGAGCCTGCAGCCTAGTCGTGTGCCCTGGCTGGGAATTGAACCCTGACTTCCTGGTTTATAGGTCAAAGCTCAACTGCTGAGCCACACTGGCCAGGCCTCATTTAAATTTTAAAATAATACTTTCCTATGTCTATTGTTGAGGCTTATAAAAAAATCTTGCTGAGATTATGATAGATCAATTTTAGCCATGTGCTTACTTTCCTACTGTGTTTGTTAGTGATTTCTAATTCCATTAAGATCAGAAAACACACTATGTATGATTTCAATACTTTTTATATTGTTAAGGTTGTTTTATGGCCCAGAATGTGGTCTGATTTGGGGAATGTTCCACTGGTGCTTAGAAAAAAATGTATTTTGCACCTGTCAGAATGGCCAACATCAACAAATCAACAAACGACAAGTGTTGGCGAGGTGGCGGAGAAAAAGGAACCCTCGTGCACTGCTGGTGGGAATGCAGATTGGTGCAACCACTGTGGAAACAGTGTGGAGTTTCCTCAAAAAACTGAAAATGGAACTCCCATTTGACCCAGTAATCCCACTTCTAGGAGTATATCCCAAGAAACTAGAAACACCAATCAGAAAGGATATATGCACCCCTATATTCATAGCAGCACAATCTACAATAGCCAGAATTTGGAAACAGCCTAGGTGCCCGTCAGCAGATGATTGGATCCAAAAATCATGGTACATCTACACAATGGAATACTATGCTGCCATAAAAAAGAAGGAATTCTCATCTTTTGCAGCAACCTGGATGGAATTGGAGAACATCATGCTGAGTGAAATAAGCCAGTCAATGAAAGAGAAACACCACATGACCTCACTCATTTGTGGATAATAAAGAACATTATAAACTGATGAACCAAAAGATAGATATAGAGACAGTAAAGCAACAAGCAGACTGTCAAATTACAGTGGGGAGGGGAGGAGGATCTGGGGGAGATAATAGATCAACCAAAGGACTTGTATACATGCATATAAGTACAACCAATGGACATAAAGCTCTGGGGAGGGAGGGTATATGTGGGAGGGAGGGAGGGGGGCAAAAAAATAAAATATATTTTTTTTTAAAAAAGAAATAAAAATGGGTTTAGCTCAAAAAAATAAATAAATAAACTGACTCAATTCCTCAAAGTGATGAAATTAGCAAATAAAGCTACCAAATTTACAATTTCAAAAAGAAAAAAATAGAAAAAAATGTATTTTGATGGTGTTGGGTGGAATATTACATTTATGTTAACTAACTCCTGTAGATTGGTGGAAGTGTTCTGTATCCTTGATTTTTATCAGTTTTATCAGTTGCTGAAAGGAGGGTATTGAAGTCCTCAGTAATGACTGTAGCTTTGTCTGTTTCCCTTTCCGGCTCTCTCAGGGCGTGTGTGTGCTTTCATGTATTTTGAGGCTCTGTTGTTTGGTGTGCACACACTTGAGATCTCTATGTCTTCCTGGTGGATTGATTCTTACATCATTATGTAATTTCCTCCTTGTCTTTAGTAATTTTCTTTCTTCTGTAGTCCACCTTATCAGAGATTAATATAGACACTTTTTAAATTAATGTTGGCAAGGTCTATCTTTTTTATTATTTTATTTTTCAACCTACATATGTTGTTGAATTTGAAGTAAATTCTTATAAGTATCATATCGTTGAGTTGTAATTTTTTTTTACCCATTCTTTTAATTGATATGTTCAGACCAGTGATTTTCAACCTTTTTCATCTCATGGCACATTTAATAAATTAATTACCAAAATTCTGTGGCACATCAAAAATAGGTGTAATTTTAATTCATTCATACCGGATGGCTATTGTGTTGGCTGTTGCCATTTTTTTATTTGACAGTCTAAGGGAAAAGAGGGCACTGTCCCTGACTAAGTAGTCAGTTATTGCATGTTTTAAAATATTTTGTGGCACACCGGTTGCAAATCACTAATTTAGACCATTTTCATTTAAGATAATTATTGCCAGATAGCACTTTATCCTGTTTGGAGTTTGCTCTGCTTCTTGTGTCTGTAAGTTTGTGTCTTTCACCAAATCTGAGAAAATGTTCAGCCATATTTCTTCAAATACTCTTTCTGCCCACTCTCCTCTCTTCTGAGACTCTGATGGTGTGAATGCTGGGTCTTTTGTTATTGTCCCACAGGTCTGTAGGTTCTGTCTCACCCCACCCCCCAGACTATTTTCTCTTTTTCAGACCGCGTGAGCTCTCTTGTTCTGTCCTCATTCACCGAGTATCCTGTTATCTCCACTCTAATTTTTTTTATTGTTTAAAGTATTATAAATAGAAGTACATATGTTTCCTTTTTTTCCCCCCAATTGACCTTCCTTCAGCCCAGCAAGTCTTTTCTTTCTGTTAATTTTTTTTTCAGTTCTATTTCCATTGGTTCTTTTTTTTTTTTTTTTTTGTAACTACTATTTCTTTACTAAGAGACTTTTAAAAATATTTTAGCTTATTTCAAGCGAATTTCTAATGACTGTCTAATCGCAGCTGCTTACAAATTTGTACAAATATTCATCTGTTGTCATCCGCTGATTGTCTTTCCACATTCAAGCTGTGCTTTTCCTGGTTCTCAATCTGATGGGTGGTTGGTAACAGAGCTCTAGACATTTTGTCTGTTGTGTTAAGACTCTAGGTCCTATTGAAATCTTCTGTTTTTGCAGGCATCACCCTTCTTGGGTTAGCAGGTGTGTTTTGGTCTGCTTTTGTGGTCTCAAGGGCAGTATGGTTTTCAGCAGCTTTGCACGTTCATTTTGGGCCACGTGGTTTACCCGGTGCTGCTGGGGCTTCTGTTGATCCCTGCAGGTGCTGCCTGAGGGTAGGTGGGTATCTCCTGGTGGAGGAGGGGTGTGGAGGTCCCCCAACTGGTCCTCCAACCCACCCATCTGCCCTCGTGCCTCTAGATGGGGGAGGAGAGTCTTAGGTCAAAGGAATAAAGAGGCTTCCTGAATCAGTCCACCCATTACAACTGGATTTCTCCCTCAGGCTCAGCTCCACTGCCCCACATCTAGATAACTCTTGGAAAAGGGGTGTCTCAGGCCTTGAGTGGAAGGAGAGTGCCTCCCCTGGGAGATATATATTTTAGAGGCCTGGTGCATGAATTCGTGCATGCGTGGGGGTTCGGCCAGCCTTGCTAGGGCAAGGGGACATGGGCAGTTGGCCAGCCTGCCTACTGGTCGAACTCCTGGTCAAGGGGGCAATTTGCATTATTAGCCTTTTATTATATAGGATATACACTGAGTGGCCAGATTATTATGCGTTCAGAGATCATAATAATCTGGGCACTCTGTATATAATAGATAAAATAGATAGATTATAGATAGATAGCTGGTCCTCATTATTTCTCATTGTTTGCAGATTCCAGAATTTGCCTTCTCTCTAAAATTTACCTGTAACCCCAAAATCAATACTTACCGTGCTTTTTTTATGGTCATTTACAGACATGCATGCAGAGTGGCAAAAAATCTGTCACCTGATGTGTTCATTCCAGCTGAGGTCAAACAAGGAGACACTGCCTTCTTGCTCCACTCTCATATTGTAAACAAGTGTCCACTGGGGTCTAGGTTTCCCCCTCTGTGTGCTTTTTATTGGTGATTTCGCTGTTTAAATAGCCCCTGAGGGCGGTGCAGTGCTCTCCAGTGTTCCTAAGCAAAGGCTGTGCTGTGTTTTAGGGAGAAAATACTTGTACTATATAAGCTTTGCTCAGATAGGAATTATACTCCTGTTGGCCATGAGTTCAATGTTACTGAGTCAACAAGATATTTTTAAATAAGCAGTCTTTAAGCAGAAACACACATAAAATAAGGCTATGTATTGTGAACAGAGGATTGCAAGAACTTGCTTCTGTATTTCCCCCACCAGCAATGGTGCAGTATAGGCTAATTCTGTGTTTGGGGTGAATTTATAGAACATAACTACTGCGAATAATGAGAATCAGGTGAATATAGGTAGTCATGTATATTTATAAAGCAAAATTGGGAAGTTGACTTACACCTTTGTAACCTGCTATTTCAGCTTAAGGTAAACTTTTCTCCCTTTATAAAAGCATTCAACACTATATAAAATGACTCAATTAATTACATAATGAAGATATATAATAGTTCACTAACTAATCATCTATCATTTGCCTTTCGGTTTATTTCTAATTTCTTCCAATTTTAAATTATTGCTATAATGAATTAACATTTTCATCAAATTTCAGAAAATGTCTGATTTTTTTCCTAAGAATACATTCCTAGAAGGGCAACTATGAGTATGCAGATTTCCAAAGATTTTGAATAAGTGCTCAACTGCCCTCCAGAAAGAGCTTATGTTTGCCTTCTTGCCCACTGCTCAGGAAAGTGCCTCAAATCTCAGGTTTTTTAATGTAATAAAAAAAAAATCTCTCTTCGTTTATTAAATGTGCTTTCTCTTTCTTCCTAGTAATGTCTAATTAATCCTCAAAAGAATGTTCAAATCTTGTGTTTCTCAAACTTCAGAGGGCTGCCCTAGCTGGTTTGGCTCACTGGATAGAGCATTGGCTTGGGACTGAAGGGTCCCAGGTTCAATTCCGGTCAAGGGCATGTACCTTGGTTGCAGACACATCCCCAGTGGGGGGTGTGTAGGAAGCAGCTGGTCGATGCTTCTCTCTCATCGATGTTTCTAACTCTCTACTCCTCTTCCTTCCTCTCTGTAAAAAAATAATAAAAATATATTTTTAAAAAAACACACAAAATTTCAGAGGGCTTATTAAAACCAACTGCTAGTCCCACCCTCAGAGATCCTGCTTTCTTAGGTCTGCAGTGGAACCTGAAAATGTGTTTCTTTCTTTTTTAAAAATATATTTTTATTGATTTCAGAGAGGAAGGAAGAAGGAGAGAGAGAGAAACATCAATGATGAGAGAGAATCATTGATTGGTTGCCTCCTGCATGCCCCCTACTGGGGATCCTATATACTCTATAACCCATTTCTATATTATTAATAGCTTGCATTACTATGGTACATTTGTTACAATTGAAGTATCAATAGTGAAACATTATTAATAAATCCCTCACTTTAATTAGATTTCCTTTTATTTTTGTTTCTGGATCCCACTAGGGATCCCATATTGCATTTAGCTGTCCTATCTCCTTAGGTTCCTCTTGGCTGTGACAATTTTTCAGACATTTCTTGGTTTTCATGACCTTGACAGTTTTGAGGAGTACTGGTCAGGTATTTTGTAGAATGTCTCTCACTTGGGACTTGTCTGATGTTTTTCTCACGATTAGACTGGGGTGACGTATTCAGGGGAGGAAGATCCTAGAGGGAAAGAGCCATTGTCATCATATCTTACACAGGGCACATGTTGTCAACGTGATGTGTCACTGTGGATGCTAAACTCTCACCTGGCTGAGAGGTCCTTTGGCCATCGCATCTTTGCTACAGACAGTTTTACCCATGTAACTAACTGCCCCTGAGGCAATTTTGCTGTAAAAAACGATAAAGTAAATGGCTGACAGCAGCTTTGTTTCTTGTTTGTTTGATTTCATTTTTCCACTGACTCATCAACTGCCCTCCGCCAACTTAATGTATTTAATTAAGCCAGTTTTCAGTTAGGCTTCATTTCTCCATTGCTGGACCAACCGCCTCCAACACATTAAGGTATGTAAGCTAGTTGTCAGTTAGCTTTCATTCTCCATTGACGAACTTCTCAGTTCTCCCAGGTTCATATGACAAATAATTTCAGCTAGTCCTCACACTGGCCTCACAGGGACACGCAGACGTGCTGCTAGTCTTAAAACAGTGAGCAGTTCTTCCAGAAGATGACGACTTGCCCCAAGAGTTGTCTTATTTTGAAACGCACTACCTTGGGAGTGGAGAGGCTGAGGGCTCTCTGTGAGAATGCAGAGCTGAATTCACATTCCCAGAGAATGGAGACACTGTTGTAGTGTAACCCCCATCTTGCAAAGGTTGCGTCAAAAAAAGTTTATTATGAAAAAAAAAAAAGTTTATTATGGCGTCATTTATTAATAGCCAGCGGCATACGAGGGAGCAAAAGCGCTCCAGACCTCGCAGCCCCGGACAGCTTGCTGCTCTGCCTTATATTGGCAGAATATCACAAAGGTATCGATTACGTCTTTGCGTCTGGAATGAGGAACCTGTTTCACGATTTTACAGAAGTGAAACTGAGTAAGTTAGTTATCCAAAGTATCTACAAATCACTGAATTGATAGAAACACATTATATGGGACCACCGGGACAATTTAGAATAATTGTGCTGTCCAGATTCTGGGACCACTGAGTCAACAGGACGCACTATCTGTAGCTACTGAGGCCATTTAGGATAATTTGTGCTCTTATTCTGGGACCACTGAGTCAACTGAAACTCAGTTATCTGTCTTAGTTCCCAGAAAAATGTGCTTCAGTAACCAGTGAGATCGTAATTAATGGGATTTTCAAACGCCACCCCAACCCACCCAGTTCTCAGGACTTCAGACTTGGACTAAATCATACCACAGACTTTCCTGGTTCTCCAGTTTGCAGACAGCAGACCATGGGACTTTTTAGCCTCCATTACCCTGTGAGCCAATTCCTTTAATTTCCTCTTAGATCCATCCATTTAGATTCTATTGGTTCTGTTCCTCTGCAGAACCCTAATGCAGTTGCTTTTCAGTCTCCATTTTAATTTCTGAGTGCGTGTCTAGCCAATGTTGAGCATATGTAGGGAACAGAATAGAGTGGAGAGGAGAATTAAGTAAAACTCCTCTGCTCAGCTCCTCTGTTGGCTTTCCAGAGCATTCCCAATGAAAGCTAAAGTCCTCACAGTGGCCTAAGGCTCTAAGCTTTGCTCCCCATTGAGAGACAATTCTCCACAGTCTCTTCCATTTCTGCTCTTCTTGGAGCAGAATTGCTGGCTGCCTTTATTTGGACTATCTTTTCAAGGATTTTATATATTTTAGGAATAGCCTTGAAAGACAGACAAACTGTCTGGGGCAGGGGGACAGGTTTACTGTCCAGTGTAATAATGTCTCCTTCTGGGTCAAAGGCCAGGCAGCTTTGCTTGCAGTCCATTATGAAAGACTTGAGTTCCCTAAACTCTGAGGGTTAGCATCACTGGGCTGTGCTCTGACACCCCCAGGGCACTTGGGGGGGCAGGGAGGCAAGTGGAAAAGACACAAACATGAAGCTCATGCTACTTGCTGTGCTTGAGGTAATACAATCCTTTGTCTCTGCCCTTAGGAGTCCGGTGTCGCTGTCAGCATCTGCCAAAGCATACTAGACTAGGTCATTAGCTTGCAAGTGAAGTAAAATCTCAGAACATTCCCAATTCTTAACTGCCTACCTCCTCACCTCTCTCACCTCATCTGCTACGCCTTCCCTTGTCATCTGTCTAGCTACACACTGGTCTCCCAGCTGCTCCTGGAACCTGTCAAGCACACTCCTGCCTCAGGGCCTTTGCACACGGCTCTGCTGTCAGCCTGAAACCAGGTGTCCTTCAGGTCTTATCTAAATGACACCTTAGTGGGGTCTTCCTTGACTTCTCTCTTTAACATAGCCTTGTCACCAGTAAGCAGGTGGACTTTTGCCAACCTGATGAATGAAAATGAGATCTCAGTTTATTTATTTACCTTTTATTATTTTCTACATATATAAACAAGGTGGAGCAAAAGTAGGGTTACAGTTGTTCATATGGAAAATAATACATAATTAATAAATAATAATATAAGGATAAACTCTGTGTTTCACATACAACTGTAAACCTACTTTTGCCCCACTGTATAATCTGGAATCTCTACTATATTTCTATTATTAGTTTATGCGTTTAAGAGCCATTTATAGTTCCTTTACAGTGAATTGTCTGGTCCTAATCTTTGCCCATTTTCTAACAATAGTCTTTTTCATATTAATTTTTCACTTGCCTTGGATGTGATTATATATATATATTTTCAGCTTGTTATCTTTTGAGTTTATGGTGGCATCATTGTTATTTTAATGTAAAAGTTTCCTATATTTCTGTAGTTATATTTGTCAATCATTTATGGCTTCTGGATTTTCAATCCAAACCAGAAAGGTCTTTTCCATTCCACGAATATAAGGAACTCATCCATGTTTTCTTCTATTTTTCTAGTACTTTTATGGTGTCAGTTAAAAATATACAAATCTTTTAATCACTTGGAACTTACTTGGTGTAGTATGGGATTTATAAATTCACATTTTAGATTTTTTATTTTTATTTATTTATTTATTTTTATTTTTAAAATATATTTTATTGATTTTTAACAGAGAGAAAGGGAGAGAGACAGAGAGCTAGAAACGTCGATGAGAGAGAAACATCGACCAGCTGCCTCTTGCACACCCCCTACCGGGGATGTGCCCGCAACCAAGGTACATGCCTTTGACTGGAATCGAACCTAGGACCTTTCAGTCTGCAGACTGACGCTCTACCACTGAGCCAAACCGGCTTTGGCACCTTTTAGGTTTTTTGACTACCCAATTGTCCCAATCCTTTTATTGTTTTTAAGCACATAATTGAAACATTCATTGAAAACACTAGAGGCCTGGTACATGAATTCATGCATGGGCAGGTTCCCTCTGGGCAGCCTGAAAGAGATCAGGCCACAGCTCATGCCCTCAGCCTCGCAGCCCTGCCTGGCACCCTGCCTTGCCTGGCACTGCCCCCTTACCTGCTCCACCAGCCCACTGCTGGTTGCCATTTGCAGGGCAATTGGATCCCTGATCGCACCCACCTTGGCCTGGTGCTGCCACGGTTCTGCTCTCATCAGGGCCCATCAGGGCCATCAGAGCCAACAGCACCTCCACTGCCGCCTACTGACAGCACCATGTTGCTGGAGCCCATCATGTTCCATGCCGCCCCCTGTTGGTGAGCACATGTCATAGGGAGTGGTTGAACTCCCTGTTGAATGACCGCCTGAGAGGAAAATTTGCATCTTAGGCTTTTATTATATAGGATATTCTAGAAACACTGCCAACATGGACAATGCCTCTTTCACCCATCTTAGAGGTGGGGACACTGTAGCCTGGGGCACTTGTCAACTAGCCTCAGGCTGCCCAGCTGGTGTTTGCTGTTCTGAGAATTTGCCAGTGTGCTCCTTCCTCCCCAGCCGCCCAATCATCCTTATGGTTTGGGAACCTCCCACTTCTTGCAGCCAGACTTCTATCAGGGTCAGTAATCTAATGCACTGGCCAGCACTGGGGCAGCCCTGTTTCAGGATGTGCACAGTGGGGTTCTAAGCCCTATGGACAGTTCCCCTGGGTTAGCCAAAGCTGGTGAGAATTCTTGGAGCATGGACTGATCCCTTTCTATGTCTGTGTCAAACTCAAAGTGAAAGACCCACAGGACAAAAGGAGAGAGGGTGGTGAGCTTGCCATCCAGCCCCATCTGAGTATTGCCACTTTCATTTCATTTCTGTATGTATTTGGGTCTATTTCTCTACTTTGGCTTTTTGTGCACTAGCACCAAACTGTTTTAATTACTGAGGACCTATATTCTGCTTAACTATCTGATAGTGCTAGTTCCTCCCTTCTCGGTCTTTTTTTTCAGGGCTTGTTTCCTGACTAGTGTCATTTTTCCATTTGAATTTTAGGCATAAACAGGGTGGTTTAAACACACACACTCACACATAACGTATTAATTCTATTAGCACTTATATATGAATTCTGTTAACTTTATAATTTTACTTAGATAATTTAGATCTTTGGGATATTGAGTTTTCCTATCCAAAAATATCCATCTTCTCATCCGACTCAGTTTTCATATTTGTAAAATGGGAGTAATAATACCCATCTCATAGAATTAAATGAGAAAATTCATATGAAGGACAAGATAAATCGAGTCAACGTGTTGCTCTGCCGTTCCTAGCCTATGAACTTGGGAGCTTCGTCCCTTCGGGCCTCTCATTTGTAAACTGGAGGTAACGACGGCGTCTCCTTCGTTGGGCTGGGACGAGGGTCGAATGAGATGAGGCATTCCAAGGACTCGGTGCACACGGCCTGGAACATAACTTCTCCAAAAACAGTAACTGTTCGTCTAAAAGACAGGCGATCACAGGGCCAAGAGACTTAAAACAAAACCTTGCAGGGATCCATCCATCTCAGGTCGAGGGCTCTCAGGCCTGTTCTTCTTTCCGAGAACCTACCTAACCGCCACCCCTCGCGCCTGGGAAGGGAGTCGGCATTGGAGCCGCGCTGCCCAGCGCCTGGGTGCCCTGCCAGGCGCCAGGGGACCGCCCCCACCCTCCGGGCCACCGCGCTGCCACGTCTCGCGCGTCCTGCCCTCCTCACGGGAGGGGGCGTGGCCAGGCCTGGCCCGCCCCCGAACGCGTGTCGTCACGCCGGAGGCCCGCCCCTCCGCAGCCGGACGCGCCAGTACGGCGGCCCCGCGGCTGCAGAGTTCCTCGACGCTGGGAGGGGCGGGGCAATCACGCGCCCGGAAGTCCCGGGGGAGGGGTGTGACGTACATCCGGCGAGTAGCTGGCGGTCCCGGGTGCTGCTGGGCTGTGTGCTCAGAGGAGGGTCGAAGCCGCCCGCCGCCACCGCCGCCGCCGCCGCTGCCGCCGCCGGAGGAGCCTGTTGGGCCGTAAGTGTGGCGGCTGCCTCGCGGGAGGGAGCCGGGGGCGGACAGGTCGGGGCGGACGACTGGAGGGTCGGGGCGGAGGCCGGCGCTGGCGGGGAAGGGGGGGGAAGTGACACGCAGGCGGTTCTGTGAGGCCGTGGGACTGGTTCTGGGCGGGGATGGGCCGCCTCGGCCCGGTCCGCTCGGTGCCGTGCCTGCCTTTTGGGGTACCAGGCCGATCTGTATTCCGCTCGGGGGTCTTGCAGCTGCCGGGCGGGATACCAGCTTTCCTGTCTGTACTGCGCGCTCTGGTTTACGAAACGGCTTCATATATCCCCGTCTGTGAAGAGCCTTGCATTACAGCCTTGGGTGGGCGAGAGACCTTGATGATGATCCTTGTTTTACAGACGCGGGGACTGGGGCTCGCCGGGGCGCCGCGAACTGGCCCAGGCCCCAGAGGTAGCAGGTGTGAGCGTTGGAACCTGTTCTGCCTCCCAGTCCCGGGCTCTTCCTCCATCTCCCCCCCCCCTTCCCGGCCCCCCGCACACACTCACTCCAGCTCTGTTATCATCTGATGTCCTTAGGTCTGTCTCCCTCTTCTATCACCCCTCTGTCTTCATTTCATGACACAATTTCTTCATTTTGTTTGGTATAGATGAATGTTTAGTTCAGGATTCTAGCTGAGCGGCCAGGAGTACTCTAGTGAGCGTCGATACCAAATTGCCTGCTTAAGTTGTGACGGGGCGGGAGGGGGGTCTTATGGAGCTTTGCAATGGGTCTGGCCTTTGACACATACACCTGCAGCTAAGCAGGTTTCTTAGCTACCCCAGATCAGTCTGGGATGGTGTTTCAGAGTTGCTCAGAAGTAATGAGTATGTATAGGAAGTGAGGGATGCATAGACTCTTGCTTGGCTAATGGTCAGTCTAGTGCTTTTCCTTGTTATTTATTTGGTCAGTCAGTCTTGAAATTTGTAAATTTTATTTTTTAAAATTTTAATTGTAAGTAAAATTTGCAAATTTTAGTTTTGGGTATGTTGGCAGTGCTTTTGTTGATAGTTAAGAGTCCTTAAATTGTAGAGTACTCTAGTTTGCAATAAAATACCAAATTGCCTGTTAGTATTCATAGGGTGGTAAAGGGGATCTAGGATAGATAGTGCTGGTTAACATACCATTCAGAAGGTGTGATGCATTCTACGGAAGAAAACTTGAGAAGATTATCAAGAGTGTAATTGGTGGGTTGAGGAAGTTTGTTGTTGTTTTTTAAAAGCATTTTGTGATTTCAATTTGAATTTTTTGTGTGATATTAACAGGAAGAGCGGTGACTTTGGTATTAAAAGAGGAAGGTTAGCAGAGACCGGTTTGGCTCAATGGATAGAGCGTTGGCTTGGGGACTGAAGGGTCCCGGGTTCGATTCCGGTCAAGGGCATGTACCTTGGTTGCGGGCATATCCCCAGTAGGGGGTGTGCAAGAGGCAGCTGATCGATGACTCTCTCTCATCGATGTTTCTAGCTCTCTAGCTCTCTCCCTTCTTCTCTGTACAAAATCAATAAAAATATATTAAAAAAAAAAAGAGGAAGGTTTAAGTTCTGGCACTGTTACTTTTTCAGCTGAACAGTCTTTGTTAAACCAGCTAACCTTGGAGTGTCAGTATCCTCAGAATGTTAAGTGAGGCCAAGGATTCCTGCCCAGTAGGATTGGTGTGAAGAGAGATTTGTGCAGGCATTGCATAAACTATATAAAAGCAAAGCTCACAAAGGGATACAGACCCTAAGATCTCAAGAACGGAGGTGCCATGAAGTTAGAGTAGTAATGCAACACAATGCTTTGTGCCCAATAGGGTTTTTTTCTTCTTCTTTTAACATCACCCGAAGGGTTTCTTCACTCTCCATAGATCATTCTGATGGGAAGAATTATAGGACTTTCAAAGCAGGTTATGTCAAGGAAAAATAAATTGGAAAATCAAAGTAGTTCATTTAAAACAAAAAATTCCTTCAAAAGGGGTTTTCCCTTGTCACTTTCTTTCTTTCTTTTTTTTTTTTTTTTTAATATATTTTTATTGATTTTGTACAGAGAGGAAGGGAGAGAGATAGTTAGAAACATCAATGAGAGAGAGTCATCGATCAGCTGCCTCTTGCACACCCCCTACTGGGGATGTGCCCGCAACCAAAGTACATGCCCTTGACCGGAATCGAACCCGGGACCCTTCAGTCCCCAAGCCGACGCTCTATCCATTGAGCCAAACCGGTCTCGGCCCCTTGTCACTTTCTGAGAATTCATTTTGTTGGGAGTTCTAAAATGACGTGGTAACACTTGACAGAGAGTCTGTAAGGTCTGACTGTAAGCCAGTGAGGAACAAATGGATGATGTGCTGGGTTTAACAGAGTGATCAGAGTGGAAAGCACCTCCGAAGGCGACCCGCACTTCTCCGAGCGGCAGACGGAAAGTAGGAGAGGATGACTGTTGGTGGGGCTGAGAGGCGTGGCACATGGTCCTTTTACTTACTCCATGGAAAGTTCAGCACAGGATCTTTGTAAGTGTGTTAAGTCATTGGACTTCTTAAAGTGCAGGACAAATTTCCAGACAAAGCTGTTATTTAACATGCTAAATTTGTTCTTTCTGCCAAAATATATATTGATGTTACTGAAAGGGAAAAAAAACCTTACTATCTTTTCATATTTAGTTTTTGCCTTCAGTATCCATCCTGACTCAAACTCCCACCCTTCTTTTGGCCATTTTATGTTCAGAGCCATAGAAAATAAGCATTAGCAGTCCCTACAGTTTATAGGTGAGGCCACGGCTTCATTTTAAAATAACACAAAAGCCAGTAATTGTATGAAGAGAAAATTAACACACATCTCAATTTTTTAATTTTTTCATCTAGCATTCTTTGAATGAAGAATATAGATAAGGTTTTATTTTTTTAATTGTGCTTTTTTATAAATATTTTTTAATTGATTTCAGAGTGGAAGGGAGAGGGAGACAGAGAAATATCAATGATGAAAGAGAATCATTGATCAGCTGTGTCCTGCACGCCCCCTACTAGGGATGGAATCTACAGGCTGACCCTCTATCCACCGAACCAAACTAGGGCTAGGGCTATAGATAGGTTTTTATGAGTAACCCTTTTACAAGTTAGTAGTAATAGTAATGCAACCAATCTTTTGTTATTTTAAAAAAAAATAAAACTTAATAAAGCAGTTGGTCACAGCTAGTATAAAGCCCTGTGTTCACATGCTTTTGATGATGGACAGGAGTGAAAATGGGAAATCTTTCTTTTTACCAAATCTGGGATATTGAGGCAAAAGTTCATTGTGATCAGGAAATGCTAACGAGGTGAGAAACCTTAACACCTATCATGGGCTCTAGGGCCTCTAAACTTCACTCAGAGATCCTTTTGCTTATTACCAATGTATGCAGACCTTGTAGTTTTGTCAAGGCCTATGAGAAACAGTCTAAAAAGTGATGTTAGTATCAGTACTGACTAAGGTATATACTTGGCTGGGAACCTACTACAATGTCCTCTTGAGTATTCTCATTTTAAGAAAATCCATACTTGTACTCTTCTTACTGCTACATGGCTCTCCAAAATAGTGGTATCTCTTGTAAGTTGAGACATTTATTTGCAAGAGTGGCTAAACAACTACTATTTAAGAAGAGATAGCAAAAAGAAAATGAAAGCAAGAAAACAAACCCCAAACAAACATATAAGAGACAGCATTGATAAATGCAGCAAGGCAAATTGTGACTATGCTTTGTGTGTGTGTGTGTGTGTGTGTGTGTGTTTTAAGGAATTAAAAAAACATTTATTTGTTGATTTGAGAGAGAGAGTTGCTCCATTTATTTATGCATTCATTGGTTGCTCCTTTCTGTGTCCTGACAGAGGATCAAACCTGAAACCTTGGCATATTGGGATGATGCTATCTGGCCAGGGCTGAGAACTATGTTTTTCAGAGCAGTTTACAAGGATGGGTTAATATGCTTTTCATTCTAGTTAATTGTCCCTTTTTCCTTCATTTTCTACTTAATGAATTGATGTGAAATTGATGCAGATAATTGATGGGACTGATTTTCTACAGGTTTTGTTAACTGGTAGACAGCAATGGTGTATCTAGGGAATAGGAATGAGCAGCTTCCTGGAGGAGTAACATTCAAAGAGGAAAGTATATTGTAGGTTGAAAACTGTTAGGAAATCAGGAGTTTCTGCATTCTGAAGACACAGAGCAAGTATGTCAAACTCAAAGGCCAACACGGGCCAAATAAACAAGGTTAAGTTTATGTGGGCCGACAAAAAACAAAAGCTTCAATTTTCATAGAAACGTAGGTTTATTTTGATAGAGACATGCTGAAAACAAAAGGCTGAAGTAAATGAGTAAACATTAACATAAAATAATAGAACATTTTAATAAAAATTAATTTCTTTTCTTGAACATTAACTTACCAGACACTGAATAACTGCACAGATTAATAAGTGTAATGCAAATAAGCCTATTTTTCTTGTTCTCCGAAAGCAAAATATTTCCTGTTGTGAACACCAAATAGGTCAGTACAAGACTGATGACGAGGCAATCGGCTGCTAAAATACTCACTGCTGGTCTTAGTGAAGAGAAATGGTGCGCCTGGAAATGAATGCAATACGATTATAGTAATCAGTCATTAGTGAATGTATTAATAATTATGTATAATAGGATATTATAAAAATTAAGTTACGAAATTTTTATTAAAACGTTTCTTACATACATATGGTTATATTGGCTGGGCCACAAAATATTCATTGTGAACTGTGAGTTTGACATGCTTGCCCCAGAGACTTCCCTCCAGGTGTAAAATCCTTTGTTTCTCTTGGGACTGTAAACATGCATCAGGGCCTATGAATAAGAGTTAACTTCTCCAGAACTGTATGGCATTCGGAAAGCTAATGTTTGCTGTTCTCATATTTTACACAGGTAGTAAACATTAATAATGTCTTTCATCTTTGAGTGGATCTACAATGGCTTCAGCAGTGTGCTCCAGTTCCTAGGTAAAGCCAATATCTTTGAAATATATCATAGGTTTCAAACTTTCTGCATTTCCTCCAGCAATTTAAATATAAGTAGCCTTTGATATATAGAGAACAAAATGTTAAAGTTTTTTTTTTTTCCTCTTTTAGGACTCTACAAGAAATCTGGGAAACTTGTATTCTTGGGTTTGGACAATGCAGGCAAAACCACTCTTCTACATATGCTCAAAGATGACAGATTGGGCCAGCATGTTCCAACATTGCATCCGAGTAGGTTTGAAAATACCAGCTGATCTTTTGATAATTTAAAGGTCAATATCAGGGTTGGAGGATGAATCCCCAATTGAAGTAGTTCTTCTCTTTTTTAAAGACGTGTTTTTATTGATTTTAGAGAGAGAAAGAGGAAAGGAGAAGGATAAAGAGATAGAAACATCGATGAGAGAGAATCATTGATCTGCCTTCTGCACACTCCCTACTGGGCATGTGACTGAGAATCGAGCTGGGAACCTCTTGGTTCCTGGGTTGACACTCAACCACTTAGCTACACTGCTGGGCAATGGAGTTCTTTTCTTTTTTAATATATTTTTTTTATTGATTTCAGAGAGGAAGGGAGAGAGGGAGAGAGAGAGAAATATAAATAATGAGAGAGAATCACTGATTGGCTGCCTCCTACACGCCCTCTACCCAGGCATGTGCCCTTGACCCCAGTGGAAACTAGGACCCTTCAATCTGCAGGCCGACACTCTATCTGCTGAGCCAAACTAATTAGGACTAGTTATTTTCTTAACTGAGTTCCCAAAAGACAGCTCACTTGAAAAAAAATTCTCTTACCGGACACACTCGGGTCACAAAAACTGAACTTCTGGAACTTGGTCACTCTCTATTCCCACTATTCCTATAACAGGGCACATCTCTCATGTCTACTTCTAAGAAGCAGCAGACACATTGGAGAAAAAAAAACTTGGCTTTTAAAACTAACTTAAGAATGTTTTTACACTTGTATTCGTTTCTTTACAAGGTGAAAGCTTTACTAAAGTTTGCCTTTGTATTGGCTTATAATACTCAGAGCTGGGCCTTGTGTGGATAGAGAAGTTGATTTCTTCTTTTTGATAATTTTTCAGCATCAGAAGAGCTGACAATTGCTGGAATGACTTTTACAACTTTTGATCTTGGTGGGCACGAGCAAGGTAAGAAAAGATTCACCGAAAAGATGGTATTGACTTATGGTTCATTTTGTACCCTTCTTTTTTTAAAAGCAGTTTGTCATTTTTACCTTTTAAATTGCTTGCATTTAGGATTGAAATCTTATTACTTTAATGAAGTTGGTTTATCCCCTTATTCTTTTTAACTAATTTCCAAATTGTGAAAAGTTTCAAAAATAATAGAGAACTCCACTGCTTTATACCTTTTATCCAGATTTATTAGTTTCTCTCTCTATATATATAATACATATTAATACTTTAACCATTTATGAGTCCATCATGCTCTTTTTGTTGTTGTTAATCTTCACATGAGGTTATTTTTCTATTGGTTTTTAGAGAGAGTGGAAGGAAGGGAGTGGGAGGAGAGAGAAACATTGATTGGTTGCCTCTTGCATGGGCCTTGACCAGGGCCAGGGACCAAGCCTGCAACTAAGGTATGTGCCCTTGACAGGAATCGAACCCAGGACCGCTCAGTCTATGGGCCTGATGCTCTATTCTGGCTAGGGCCATCATGGTCTTATATTCCTTAGTATTTAATGTATGTTTCCTAAGAACAAGAATACTTCCTTATCTGATCTTAATAGTTATCAAACCCAGGAAGTTTTGTTATTGTATGTATTCCTTTTTTTGGGGGGTGGGGGGGAGAATGTCAATTGTCCATATCTCATTTATAGCATTTTTTCCTTTGAAACATAATCCAATACGGTATTAGCCTGTCTGTTTGGTTCCCAGATTCCTATCAGGTGTCTTATATGTGTTTTAGAGATATACAGAAAATGGGCCATGTTTATCTGGTGGACACTTCTTTACACTTGGCAAGACCCGAGGCTTAGGAGTAAAACTTTTAAGATTGTGGGAATAAATATCCTGGGAAGGTGGGAGAAAGAAACTATTGAGAAGTTTTCTTCTGGAGCATTATGTTAGACTCTAATATGGCTTTTAAAAAGTCTAGTTAAAAAATAGCATCTTGGGCCCTGGCCAGTGGGTAGTGGTTAGAGCGTTGGCCCACACACTGAAGGGTCATGGGTGGGTGGCAGGTTTGATCCTTGGTCCCTGGGGGGGTGTGTGTGGGAGGCAACCATTTGATGTTTCTCTTTCTCTTTCTCTTTCTGCCCCTCCCTCTCTCTCTTCCACACTCTAAAGAGCAATGAAAAAAATATC
This sequence comes from Nyctalus aviator, assembly GCA_036971965.1. Taxonomy (NCBI): domain Eukaryota; kingdom Metazoa; phylum Chordata; class Mammalia; order Chiroptera; family Vespertilionidae; genus Nyctalus; species Nyctalus aviator. Next base: position 37,025,908 of record CM072933.1, on the reverse strand, counting down.
CTCTGGTGAGGATTAACCAAAACAGATAAATAAGTAGAGTATTGATAACTTTAATTGTTCAGCTAAAAAATGTTAGCCAAAAGGCCGAGAAGCAGTCCAAATAATTTTATAGTCAGATTTCATTAGCATATAATTATATGTATTTTATTTATTTGCAGATTTCATTAGCATATAATTATATATTTTATTTATTTAATACTTATATGCTTCCAAGGCATATATGTAGCATGGATACAAAATAGCAGTGTGTGTGTTTTGATGGAGAATTATAGATTATCTTGATTTGTTTGTTTAGGTTTTTTTGTTTTGTTAATTCTTACCTGAGGATTTCTTTTTCCCATTGATTTTTAGAGAGAGGAAGGGAGGGAGGAGGTAAGGGAGAGAGGGAGAAAGAGAGAGAAAAAAAAGAGAGAAAGAGAGAAGCATCTGTGTGAGAGAGAAACATGGGTTACCCCCTGCATACGCCCAGTCCCAGGCTGGAATTGGGCTTATAACATGCCCTTGACTGGGAATCAAACTCAGACCAATGTGCAGAGACCAATGCTCTAACCACTGAGCACCGGCCAGGGCTTTCCCCACCTCCAACGAGCTTGCATTACTTTCATTTTGGTTCAAAAGGGTATATGGTGTATTTCCTGATTTTTAAAAATATTTGTAACTGCTTACAAATTTATATTCTGTATAAATTATAATAGTTATAAGTTGAACTGAAGTCATCTGGAGAATATGGAACAGTAGGTGTTTTTAAAAACCTGAAGTGGGAATTGTGTATTATTTGATGTGATAATTTAAGTATTGCTTCACAAGCCATTATCATTTCATTTCATAAGCAAATAAAAAAAGATTATAAGCACACTGGGTAGAATGGGGGAGACCGAGCTGATTGGCCTGGAAACTTGGACCACCTGTCAGCCCAGTCTCCCTGAGGTCTGAGCGGATGAGTGTGTCACTACACTTACACATCAGTTAGGAACTAACTTGGGGCTGAAGTTATATAGACAAGTAGTTGGCATCATGATATCTTAACTCAGAGGCTGCAAACTAAAATGGCTCCAGAGGCAAGGAAGGTGATTTAAGTGAGTGAAATGACTGGGTGTAAGACAGTAAGGAATGGTGGGAACTTTGACAAACTCAGCAGCCCAGACTATCCAAAGGGGCATTGGGTGGGTGGGCATGGGGTTGCCAGATGTTGCAGTCTTGGAGAATATTATGCAAAAACTCTTAGTTTTTGAATTTTAAAATCATTTAGTTTATGGACCATCAGTTTATACCTTCTGTTCTGACTTTTAACAATGGCTAGAGTTGGAAAATAATATGGAGTTTAATGCAACTGAAACCTGGCCAAGATTTGACCATTTCATAGATCATTAGATTATTCATTTTCAAAAATGGATATTTTTTACTGATACAACTACGAACTTTGTCTTTTTAGCACGTCGGGTTTGGAAAAATTATCTCCCAGCAATTAATGGGATTGTCTTTCTGGTGGATTGTGCAGATCATCCTCGCCTCATGGAATCCAAAGTTGAACTTAATGTATGTTGATATATTTTCTCTTGTGGTCTGTATTCTAAGGAATACAGCTTAGTGGTGCCTATGCTTAAATGTCCCAGTTAACATTTGGTAAAGGTCCTACTTAGGGAAGAAAGTGTTTTAAAATCTACAACATTGCTTTTCAATGTCCTAAGGATACTCAGCTTGCACTTGAGTAAATTAATTTTGTTTATATCTAGCATAGGGTAACTCTATATCCAGTTAGCTCAGGACACTCCCCAGTGTATGCCTGTTGTCTCATCATAATTAACGCCGTCCCTTTCACATACTACATATAGTTACTCTTTTTGGCATAGTGATACCTTAAAGGGATTAGCATTCGTCCTTTACATTTTGAGTCGGCCTTCTCAGGTTGTGCCTACCCACCTTTGCACTGAATGACTTGCCAGACTGTAATAGTCTTCTCAGTCTTCAGTTTTGGTAACGTGCAGGGTCTGGTACTGTTAAGAACTCGCTTCAAGTTTTCTCCTTTCTCAGTATTGCATTTTCTTGGCTTGACAATTTCTATAATGTTGCCTTTGTTATTTTACTGCTTTGCCCTGTGCCTATTCTTTCTTTTTTATTTATAACTATCCCGTTGCATTCTTGTTCCTGGCAATTTGAACATGTCTCAAGTTAATTTGTAAGTACATTTCTCAAATCTATACTCTTGTGTCATGTAAAACCACCTACAGGGCAGTCCTTCCCTTCCTTACTCCTTGGCAAAAGCCATTCTCTTTGTAAACTCCTCTTTACATTCTCGGTTTTCCCCCCCAAGGTCTAGACTTGCTTCTGGGCTGGTCCAGCCTACTCCCATTCCTTCATTTGCCACAGTGACTCCCAAATGTATTTCTTTGGACTATACCTCTCTTGAGCTCCAACCTCATACATAATGCTGCCTATTATACAATCATCCTACCAGTTCTGTTCTGAAATGGAAACTTGATCTTCCTCCCCATCTATCTGGACATGTAGTCCAGGACCCTGTGAATTACTGGAGATTTCATCACCACCCTGCTATCCACTGTAATAATGCAAGAAGGAACTTTCTCAAGACTTATCATTGCCTTACTTAATATCCATTAATAGATCTTTATCATCTTCAGAACAAAATCTACAAATCTGCATAGCTCAAAAACTCTTTCAAGAGCATGCTTCTGTTTATTTCACTAACTACTTTTCTGTTGCTTGCCTTGAACTATATCTCAAACAGTTTGCCCTTTCTCGAGTATACAGACGTGACTATCCTGCCTGGCTTTCTCACCTGACCCCCTACCTCCTTTCGCTGGCAAACTTGAAAATGTCCTTGAAAAGAATTCAGAGTTCAGGCATGACCACTTCTAGGAATCCTTCTTTTCCTTCTCACATTGTTCGACTCTCCACCTCATCAAGGTCTGTTGTTTTTCCTAGGTTTTTTTTTATTGGTCTTTCCCACCAGACTGTGAACTTAAATGGTAGAGATCTTGTCTTCCTTCTTTTCGAAACCCCTGCACCTAGCAAAACATAGGACACATAGGCATTTTGTTAGCATGAATGAATGACTTCCTTACTCTGATTTTATCATTTCCTGGAACTTAAATGGTCAAAGCATGTTTCTATTTATCCATTCAACTCTAGTCTTTCTTAGCTTTTCCTTTCAGTAAGAACTAGATTCCCAGTGTAATATTGTGATTTATAAAAATTATATATTTGGTCATTCAGAAATATATTTTGATAATCTGAATGACCAAATATGTTTCTCATATATATATATACTTGATTTTTATCCATAGTTCCGGCATACAGTTCTTGGAATTTTCTAAGTGAGGGGAGCCACATAGATATCTTTGGTTATGTTAATGAGGTAGCTTTTAGACCTCACCTAGGGATGAAGCTGGTTGCCAGGAGAACCAACCAGTCAGAGGTGGGAACTTTCAGCCCCAGCTCCTGACCCCCGGGGAAGAGAGAGGGGCTGGTGGATGAATCAGTTGCTAGCGGCCAAGGATTTAATCAATCATGACTATGTAATAAAGCCTCTATAGAAACCCAGAGAGCTTCTGGGTTGGTGAACACCGGAGATTTGGGGAGAGAGGTACACCTGGCGAGGACATTCCATGCCCTTTCCCCGTACCTTGCCCTGTGCATCTCTTTTATCTGGCCTTTTGTAGTAAACCAACAATCCAGCAAGTAAAGCGGTTCTCTGAGTTCTGTGAGTCATTCTAACACATTAAACCCAAAAGGGGACAGGGGTATGGGAACCTCTGATTTATATCCAGTGGTCAGAAGTACAAGCACTAACCTGGACTTGTTACTGGTGTCTGAAGAGGAGTGGGAGTCTTGTAGGACTGAACCCTTAGCTTGTGCAATCTGATGCTTATCTCCAGGTAGATAATGTAGAATTGAGTTGAATTGTAGGACACCACGCTGGTGTATGAGAATTGTGTGTTAATGCTAATAAATGATGTCCCCTCACATTGCACTAGGTACAGCTCACCCATTCTTGAAATCTCTGCCAGCTTTGACTCCTCTTTTGTCTTTTATCATTCAAACTTCAGTCTCTACTCTAAAATTCCCGCAGCACTGTTCATTATATGCTGCCACTTAGGCTCGATCATTATCTCTTACTTGAGCCCTACGGGTAGGTAATTGGGAATTCATTACACTAAAAGTATATAGATTTTCTGTAACTTCTGGATTTGGGGTCTTTATGGTCCACTGCAGTTAGCCTCTCAGTCTAGCACCATAATGTTGGTTATCCCTTGCCATCCCATTTACTCTGTCACTGCATGTCAACATAAATGTGTTAATCCAGCCAGATGATACTCCATAAAGCTTCCTGAATTCTTCCCCTATTGTAAAGCCATTGGTTATATTCTTCTTCCTCTTTTTCACCTGTTCCAGTCCTGTCCCTCCTTCACTGAGCCAAACCAGCTAGGGTTCCTGTCCCTCCTTCAGAGCCTAGTTAGGTTCTACATCCTTGCTAAGACTTTCCTCAAGCCCACGTCAGCGTTTTATTTCCCTGATTGCCTTTCAGAACTTATATTCTGTCCCCATCCGTTGTGATACCTAATCATGCACTCGCCTTGCTTTGTTGACGGATGTGTGAACATAGAGTGAGGATTTCTTGAGGCCAGTGGGATGTGTCTTACCCTCCCTTTCATATCCGTCAGTACATTTTGCATACATTGGGCACTCAGTGTGTACCTGGGGAGGTCCTGTAGTCATTTTTGAGCCTCAATAGTCAGAGCATTCATGCTTCTCAAACTGCTCAGTGGATAGCCCAAGGATGGTCTGTGTAAGCTACGGTTGGGGTGGTTCTATTCTTTGTAAACAGATAACAGCCTTAAGTTGCCAATGTTTTGAAGCCATTGGGGGATTTTTGCCTAATATCAAAGTATTTTTAGGGGCTTTTTGCCTAATATTAAGAGTGTTGTATATAATGTCCAGAATAAACTTAGAGTTAATCACTCAAGTGTAAAAATGATTAGATTTTTACTTTACATTTGTTGCCTTTTAGACAAATGAAAGTCAAAGTGATTTTCATTATCTGGTGGCTTTTCTGGATCCTCACTCTTTTTTATCTTTTCTTCAGGCTTTAATGACTGATGAAACAATATCCAATGTGCCAATCCTTATCTTGGGTAACAAAATTGACAGAGCAGATGCAATTAGTGAAGAAAAACTTCGTGAGATATTTGGGCTTTATGGACAGACCACAGGGAAGGTAAGAGAAAAACCTTCAGAGGACATACAAAGGGAATTCACTGCTTTGCTATCTAGAATTTACTTGTTTTTCTAAAGTTTAACTGGGTTTAGGATTTGTTGCATTACAGGTAATTCATAGACTGTGAAAGCTGGAACATAATCTTCCTTTAACTTCCTTAACTGGAACATAATCTTCCTTTAACATGAGAATGAAGGAAATGGTACAAATGGCAAACTTAATATTTTAAGAATTTTTTTTTACTGTCTTTTAAATTTAATTCTTAGAAATCTCATTTGAAAAAACCTTTTTGAAGCTAGAAGTCATTTTTTTTTTTTACTGGAGATTTCAGGTTATGAAGAAGAGTGTTCATATATATATATATATATATATATATATAATTTTTTTTTCTTTTTAAAAAATATATTTTATTGATTTTTTTTTACAGAAAGAAAGAGAGAGGGATAGAGAGTTAGAAACATTAATGAGAGAGAATCATCGATCAGCTGCCTCTTGCACACCCCCTACTGGGGATGTGCCCGCAACCAAGGTACATGCCCTTGACCGGAATCGAACCCGGGACTTTTCAGTCTGAAGGCCGACGCTCTCTCCACTAAGCCAAACCGGTTTTGGCTATATATCATTTTTCTAAGCATTGAATCCAAAGCACTGGATTCTTGGACTGTTATCCCCATTCTGAAGTGATTTGTTTAAGTTTACATAGCAAATTGGTAATAAAAAGCAGGAGTAGGACCCAAATCTTCTAGATCAATAGATCATGTTGTCTCCAGTTTATAGAAGAAAAGTATGCTTGAGAGAGAAAATTTAAATCAACTATAATTAAGCAGGAATGCTAGCCTTCTCAGCTCAGGATTTCGGCATATTTAATCTATAATAATTCTTTTACTTCTTTAGATAGTTCTTTTACTTCTTTAGATAGTTTGCCCCATTTCCAGAAATGTTTTTTCTAGTCTGTTTAGTTTCCCTCTCTTGCATGAGTATTACACACATGAATTCTTCATTTCTTCAGTGTAACCTGTTGTTAGTGTATCTTTCTGAATGTTTGCATCAATGAGAATATTCTAAAAAGTCCCAGGCTTTTGTCCCAGAGAGCATGCTGGTACTGTGGGTCCCAGTGGCCTTTTTCTTGGTGTGCTGCCAAGCTGGCAGTGAATGTTGGTGTGTTCAAAGCAAATGCACTTCATAGGGAGAGGCTGGGAGTAGGACTGTGCTGCTTACTCTGTCCTGAAAGTATGAAGCCCTGGGAAGTCATTTGTTTGGCCTGGACGACACTTTTTAAATTAATCCCTCCTGAGATTTGTTTTTGAGGAACAGGGAAAGTGATTTTTGTGATCACCCTTTCCAACTTTCCCGCCAGGAAGGTGCTAACAGGCCTTTCTTGACTTTGCCTCCCTTAGGGAAATGTGACCCTGAAGGAGCTGAATGCCCGCCCCATGGAAGTGTTCATGTGCAGTGTGCTCAAGAGGCAAGGCTATGGCGAGGGCTTCCGCTGGCTCTCCCAGTACATTGACTGATGTTTGGACAGTGAAAATAAAAGAGTTTTACTTCTCTGGACTGATCCTATTCACAGCTTCCTCATGAACTTTTCTAATAGACAAGGAAAGCTCTCCACAACCATGCCTGGCGTTGAGAAGCCAAGAGTCTGTCAGCTCTCTCTTCTCCCAGTGGTGACATGTGCTCTTCACACTGTCGGGAGGTCACGCTGCCCCATGTGCTGGTGCAGTCAGCATCCCAGGACTTGGAAGCTGGCAGGATTTGCCGGGAAAAGCTGTGCGCCATCCTGGGGCACCTGAACAGAAAAACACGTCTCACCACTGAGGTTGATTTCAAAAGAAAGCAATTCTATTTTTTAAAGAAAGTGTTGTTTATGTAATTGGTTTCCCTTCTAACTTTTTGAGTTTACAATTTACTTGGTCCAGAGTTTTCTATTCCTTTTTTTTTTTTAAATCTAGTGAATGGCGTATAGATACTTCATAAAATTATTCAGAGGTACATGTTGGTGGCCAGAGGTCAGTCAGGTGTGAACTCACTGCTGTTGAGTTAGCAGTTGGTGGGAGAAGCTCCCCTGCCTTACTGCCTGGAGTAGGTGGCATCACCTTGGGCACAGAGAACCGGAAAGGGGCAGGCCTGGCCTCGCAGTTGCTGTAGGTTCCCACTGTGGCCAGCTGGGGCTGTTCCTCCGCACGGAGTGCACAGCTCTGTTCACTGCAGGTGAGGTCATCATTCAGCGGGTCATTGCTATTATCATTACCTGTAAAGTTACAGATGTCAGCCAGTCTCTGCTTTGAAGTATGGTTTCATTTCTCTTGGTAGCACTTTTCTTTTCAGTTATAGAAAAATGACTTTTGCCTCAGAATAGAGTTGAGACCATCTCCTATGTTGTCTTGTACTGCAAGTGTGTTAATTACTTTTGCACAGATTTTAGGGGGATTTTTCCAAATAGAGTCACACAAGGACACAGGTAATAGCTTACGGGCTCTTAATTTTGTGATTTGAGAACTTAAAAATCTGGTATTGTAGCATGTGGTTGAATCTGGGAGGGATTTACTTGGTGGACTATAAATTTTCTACTAGCAGCATTTGGTCTCTTTGGACTTTACATCAGCTTTTTTTTTTTTTTCCTCTCTTTTAAATCGGTTATCAATTGTTTTGGTGTTTAAAGGTTAACATCTTTTCCAGAATTTTGTTTTTATGGCATTGCCTTTCTCCATTCCAGAAATAAGCTGGGGGAACTCTTAATTCAAGAACTTCGTGTAGGGCTTTCCCTTCTGAGCCAGCATCACTTATTGTCAGCAAGCACTCATACAGAAGCCGCCACATCCCCAGCAGAGCATGAGGATGGTGTTGATAGCTTTCCATTTTCTTAATGCCATGGGTGAAATGGGATTTTCTTGATCCTCACCAATTTTCTACCCTTGCATTAAAAGGATGGGAGGTGGTCTTAAGGTGGGAAAATATCTACATTCATTTTTCCTTTAATGAAAAATTAGAGGTAGTTTCCTCCAAATTGAAAGTTTGTGATGATGATGCTGATACGCAGATGATTGAATTCAGTGGATTCTTGCTTATAATAAGAAGGTAGGGAAAGTGTGGATAACATATTTTTGGGGTAAGAGAGTATTGTTCTTTAGTTGGATTTCTCATTGTTAACGATATCTTCAGTACTATTAGGATAGCATACTTTTTCACTGCCAGGTACCATATGCGGAGGCTCAGGGGAGTATGAGTCTGGAATGAGCATGACTATTTATGAGCAGGCATAGCTGGATTAAGACAGTTGCTGGTTTGGAAAGGGGTTAAAGCCTTAAGTGAACAAATTTAGCTAATGGTGAATTAACTTGCATACTTTTAATTTACTTTGGCTAAAGGTAATCTCTCCTCCATCCAGAGATAAGAGAGGCTGATCACTTCAGTGTTAGTTTTCCTGTTTTTCTCTTTTTTCCCCTCTTTCCCCGTACTCCCTTTGTGGCAAGCTGGAAAACGATGGATTCTGCGCAGGGCAGCTCTTGGTGAAAGTGGCTTACGTTGGCCACTGGAGAAAGAGGGGGTCGGAAAGCCAGGTGGCACCCGTCTGTCTGTTGCTCCACGTACAACACCGTTCCTGTAGAAACAGCAGAAAGAGGCAGCTGTGAGGAGCTTGGCTCTGACAGTGAGGATCTGAGCTTTGGGCAGGAACTCCCATGCATGGAGACTTTTCACTCTGTTTTATCAGAGCGCATAGAGGTCCTATTTCAGGAAAAGAAAAGCAGTCATTTACAAAAGAAAGTCAGTCTGTATCCTAAGCATTTTAATAAAAAGTTAAAACAAACTTTGTGTCTTGCCTTTTTTTTTTTTTTTTTTTTTTTGCAATGATTTTGAGTTTGAACATATCACAAGATTTGTGCTGGGGAAGGCAAAAGTTCTTTCCTACTTGTGAGAAGAAATATATACAATGGATGTGAGACTTGAATTTTGCTATCATGGGAGAGAAAAAGGCTAAGCCAATTTACCCATTCCGCTAGAAATAATGAATTTAGTACTGTTTGAGAGCCTTAGAACATGCAGTCGTCCCAGGATTGGTGGTAATCTCTGTGAGAGAATAGGGAAGACTTGAACAAAATCTTGTATTAATATGCTAGTAAGGACTGCATTCATCTTTAGCTGTGTTTCATCATTTTTCTACAAAATTGGAGAGATCCAGTTAAATGCAACATTTGGCAAAATAGAAAAAAGAAAGAAAGAAACTGTGCATTTACTAGGCTTGTAGGAAGACCTACTTTTAGAAAATCCCAAATGAGATTCTAAAACTAAAGTACCAGCATGAATATAATGGGAACAAAATGCAACAGGTTCTTTTTTTAAAAATATATTGATTTCAGGAAGGGAGAGGGAGAGAGAAACATCAATGAGATTGGCTGCCTCCTGCATGCCCCACACTGGATGGAGCCCAAAACCCAGGCATGTGCCCTGTCCGGGAATCTGACCATGACCTCCTGGTTCATAGGTCGACATTCGGGCTTAACAGGTTCTTTTTGACCAAGTATGTATTCAAATTGGAGGCATCCTGTGATTGAATCTAATGTCCATGTTTATGATAGGAGGCCATGGGTTCGATGTTCATATGCATTTGTGTTTTTCAAGAAGGAATGGAACCAGAGAATTAAAGGTCTGAGTCAATGAGCCCAATACTGAAGGGGTCTCACCTTGGTGGGTCTCACCTTGGTGGTTGGCTGTGACTTGGGACTCTATACTGTGATGTGCCATCAACAGAAAAACCTGACAGAACATACTGGAGGCTTGAAAGTCGTTAGAGAATCACTGGACGAGAGAGAAAGAAACTCATAATTGCTAGGAAGTTGGGACAACTGAGAGATTTTGTTGTACTCAAGCATGTGTGTCACAGAACCAAAAAAGAAAACTAGTGTGTGCTATGGTAAGACTGCTAATTGCAATCCTGCCTTATACTGAAATGGATCATCGTTTCCTGTTCTCCAACAGTTACTGGGAACACTGAGCATTACCCTGTGCTATTTTATTAAAAAAAAAAAATAGAGACAGAAATGTAGTAGTTTAGTAATTGAATATTTTTCATTAATGCTAACAAATACATCCTAAAATAAACTTATTAAAATGTGTATTTTAGAGATAACGGTGATAAATGTCTAGCATGTGGCTGCTTTGGGGGTATTCTGAACCCTTTCCCCACAGACATACTTATTCATGTTCCTTATCCTCAAAGATATTTCTTTGGAAAAGAAGGGATATTTGTGTTTGCTTAGGTCCGTGGTCGGCAAACTGCAACTCGCGAGCTACATGCGGCTCTTTGGCCCCTTGAGTGTGGCTCTTCCACAAAATACCACAGCCTGGGTAAGTCTGTTTTGAAGAAGTGGCGTTAGAAGAAGTTTAAGTTTAAAAAATTTGGCTCTCAAAAGAAATTTCAGTTGTACTGTTGGTATTTGGCTCTGTTGACTAATGAGTTTGCTGACCACTGGCTTAGATAAAATTTACCCCCCTCGGCTAAATCTGGCTTTCTGCCTATTTTTGGTCTGTGAAGAAAAAAAAAAGTTATTTTGTGACATGAAAATTATATGAAATTCAAATTTTAGTGACCATAAAGTTTTGTTGGGTTTTGCATGCTAGGACTGCAGAGTTGAGTATTCGAAGCAATGTACGGCCCACAAAAACTGAACTTCACTCTGGCTCCTTACAGAAATGGCATTTGGGCCCTGACCTAGATAAATTCCCCGGGGGGTTATTATGTGAAATGTGCATATTGTAAAATATAGGCTTATAAAACTATGTTTTACTTCAACCAGTGTTCATAGTCCATTTTAAAGGGCACTTTTATTTGTAAAGCAAATTCAGTTTTCATGGGATTTATAGTGTTGGGCTTTTGGCATCAAAAGACCCAAGATGTGCCCAGCCACTGTTGTTCAGTGGTAAAAGACCCGAGGTGCAATATTGTGCGATCCACGCCCCCTAGTGGATTGCTATATGGTTTACGTAACAAAAAATTTAAAGTTTTGAAATGGCCTAGGATTTCTTTGCCTTATTATCCCCATATAATAAGGAGGGTAATAAGGCAGATGCTGACAGGTGCTGTCATGGCTTAGGAAAATCTAGCCACGGCAGCGCTCATTTCTCTTCCCTTTCCTGAAGCCCAACAGAGACCAGACTAAGGTTCCGAGGGACCCGCCTCCTGCCCCTCCCGCAATCTCTCTCGCGGTGGGACTCATTCTTGGGACTGCTGCGCCCCCTATGCCACACTGGTGGCACGACCAGCAGGGGAGGAGCCAGGGGAGGGCGGCCTCATCAGCCAATCAGGGCTTGGCTCCGGCTCCAGCCAATCCCGGGGCCGGTGGGGCTCAGCCAATCGCGCCGGACGCGGAAGGCCGAAGTCAGTGTTTGCGCCGCTCGCTTCCAGCTCTAGGCGGCGCTGTGTGGGGTCCGCAGGTGCGGGTCGGGGTTCTCGCTGGCTCCCGGGTTCTCCGGGAGCCGGGGCACACCGTCCCTGAGCCATGGGGCGACAGTGGGGGCCCGCCATGAGGGCAGCCGAGCAGGCGGGCTGCGTGGTGAGCGCCTCCCGGGCCGGGCAGCCCGAGGCGGACTCCTGGAGCTGCAGCGGGGTGATCCTGAGCCGCAGCCCGGGCCTGGTGCTGTGCCACGGGGGCATCTTCACCCCCTTCCTGCGGGCCGGCAGCGGGGCCCTGACGGCGCCGGGCGCCGCCTTCCTGCCCGGCGACAGTTGCAGCGACGACCTGCGCCTGCACGTGCAGTGGAGCCCAACGGCCGCGAGTCCCGCGGGTCGCGCGGAGCCCCGGGGCCGCCCCGGGCTGTGCACGCCGCAGTGCGCGGGCCCGGAGCCCGGCCCGCCGGCCCGGCCCCGCGGGCAGCCCCTGCGGCCCCCGCGCGCCGCCGAGCTGCTGCTGCTGCTGAGCTGCCCGGCCTTCCGGGCCCACTTCGCGCGCCTCTTCGGGGGCGAGCCGGCCGAGCAGTGGCGCTTCGCGAGCGCCGCGCCGGACGAGGAGGTGTCGGAGGACGAGGAGGAGGACCAGCTGCGGGCGCTGGGCTGGTTCGCGATGCTGCGCGTGAGGCTCGACCCCGAGGAGGAGGAGGAGGAGGAGGCGGCGGCGGCGGCGGCGGACGGGCGCGGGACGGCGCTGGCCATGGCGCCGCCCGGGGCCGTGCCCAAGGGCGCGTCGCTGCTGGCCTGCGGCTCCCCGTTCGGGGCCTTCTGCCCCGACATCTTCCTCAACACGCTCAGCCGCGGCGTCCTCAGCAACGCGGCGGGCCCGCTGCTGCTCACCGACGCGCGCTGCCTGCCCGGCACCGAGGGCGGCGGCGTGTTCGCGGCGCGGCCCGCGGGCGCCCTGGTGGCGCTGGTGGCGGCGCCCCTCTGCTGGAAGGCCCGCGAGTGGGTGGGCCTCACGCTGCTGTGCGCGGCCGCGCCCCTGCTCCGCGCCGCCCGCGCCGGGCTCGCCCGCCTGCGCCCCGAGGATGCCGCGTCCCTGGCCGCCCTCCTGCCGCCCGAGGTGGGCGCCCCGTGGGGCCTGCCCCTCCGAGACCCTGGGCCCCCGTGGGCAGCCGCGGCCGTGCTGGTGGAGTGTGGCACCGTCTGGGGCTCCGGAGTGGTCGTGGCGCCCCGCCTCGTGGTGACCTGCAGGCACGTGGCCCCCTGCGAGGCGGCCAGAGTCCTGGTGCGCCCCACCACCCCCAAGTAAGGCCCGCCGGGGTGCTTCCACTCTACCCCCTTCACCGAGTCTAAAATCTTAAGTCTCAGGTCTTCATCTTTGGAGTTGTGGAGGCCTTTTGGCATCACGCAGGTGATTCGGGCATCCAGAACTTCAGTGTCGGGGGTGCTGGGCCTCCTGGCAGGGGCTGAGTGAGGCTTGGGCAAGATGCCAAGCAATTCCAGATTTGGGAACGATAGGCTGCACCTGCATCCCTGTCTGGGCATCTTGGGCCTTCCTCTTCCAGTCTGACTTCCTTCTGAGCAACTTCTCTGCACTCACACACCGCTAGGCGGGTGACTGGAGACTTCCTGACGCTGTCCCCATTTCCCTGGTAGTGGTGGTGAAGCCTCAGGGCCCAGGATGCTGTGCTCCTAGGATAATGGTTGAACCTGTTCATCCTATTTAATTTGTCTTGTAGATCTTAACCAGAGCTTCCCATCTGGATCAAAATGATAGACGTGGCGTTCCACCTAATCAGAATGTGCGAGTGGGGCCAGGCCAATAGGTTTTGCACAATCTTTAGGTGATCCTGGTGGGCAACCAGGTTGGAAATTTATTTTTAAAAATATATTTTTATTGATTTCAATAAAGGAAGGGAGAGGGAGAGAGATAGAAACATCCATGATGAGAGAGAATCATGGATCTGCTGCCTCTTACAAGGTCCCCAGTGGGGATTGAGCCCACAACCCCGGCATGTGCCCTTGACCTGAATTGAACCTGGGACCCTTCAGTCCACAGGCTGAGGCTCTATCCACTGAGCCAAACCAGCTAGGGCCAGCTTGGGGTTTAGACAGTCATGTGTTCCCTCTGCAGGGAAAAGCACTTGCCCTCCTTGCACTTGCTCTGACAGTGGGGACAGTGGCCTTGGCTTCCTGGCTTGATTTTCTGGTATAAGTTCTTCCTCTTTCCTCTGTAGTTTTCAGGTGCTTAACTTAAGCCACAACAAAGCAGGATGGCGCCTTGGTGTTAGTGCCTGATGTTCTCTGGTACCTGGCTCAATGCAGCCTTTCAAAATCCTACTGAATTGCCGAGATGAACCCAGCCTGGCTTTGCCGCTGGTGGCCTTCGGGACAACCATGACTGATGGGAATTTCCCTGCCTGTGTGGTCCCCGATACCCCACCCCACCCCACCCCACCCCATGCTTGCTCCCAAGAAAACCACCAGGTCTGCTCGAAGCAGCCCTGCAGGATGCAGCAGGACGTTGTCTAAGCTGCCTCGCCTTGAGGTGACATGGGCAGCCTTGGCCCAGAAAGTGCTGTAGACATGCTAGCACTTAGGTAAACAAGGACCCAGAGGGTTGAAATCCTGTCACGCCTGCCCTGCCTGTGGACAGGATTATCCCTGTTAACGAGGCAGCGAAGGAAGAAGCTGGGCACGCTTGCTTTGGCTCCAACCACTCACACATTATGTGATCTTGGGAACGTTCCTCAGCCTCTCTGGGTCTGAAAAGAGCACCACCGAAAACGGAGGTGACATCAGCGCCTCGTTCACAGGGGTTCTGTGAGGACTTAGTGAATGATGTCCATGGAGTGTGAACACTAGGCCCGGCCCACAGTGCTCGCTAGGTGCCGGGTCTTTGTGATCACGGTGACGTGCAGGAAGCTTGGCAGTTGGTAAAGCTGTTTGGAAATAATGCCACGGGACGGTTAAAGGGCATGCCCGGCGTTGCCAGCCTGGTAGGTTTCAGGACTGACACCAGATCTCTTGACTCCCAAGTCGATGACGTCCACTGTCACTCATCCATTTGCTTCCTCCCAGCGCTGAAGGGTCGGAACACTAGCCTGTCCTTTTGTTTCCCTTGCTCCCAGGAGTGCCAAGATCTGGGGATGCGTGGTGTTTGCCACTCAGGAGACATCTCCGTATGACATAGCGGTGGTGAGCCTGGAGGAAGAGCTGGAGGGTGTCCCTGTGCCCGTGCCCACTGAGCATTTCTACGAAGGTAAAGGGCAGAGGGGCCCCCTGCTCCGGGTGGACCTTAGGAAGGAAAGTCAGTGCTCAAATCCTGCAGATCAGGTTGCCAGTCCCACCGGCCCACCCCCTTCCCTCTCCTGCTGGAAATAATAATTCAGGGTGGCACCCAGCTAGGTACAGTGCTTTTGCTCTTGGGCACTTCCCTTCTTGTGCCCAGCATGCCCAAGGTGCTGGGAGGCAGGTGGGACCTGCAGGCTGGTCAGAGGGGCTGCTCCCGTAAGGCTGCAGGGGCATGATTGGGGTAGGCGGCTTTGGGATGCTGCCACAGAGGTTGCCGCTGGCGGCCGACTTGGTGCGTGCAGTGTGATGTAACTGCAAGGGCACGAGCTCTCCCAGCTGGCCTCTCTCGCCACTCACTAGCCCTGCGTCCTCGGAGAGGCAGTGTGATGTTCTCTGCCTCGTCTCCACATGTGTAAATGGACACCTTCCTACTCGTTGGTGATGAGATGTGGCCTGTAAAGCACTCATCCCCGTGCCCTGTGCATTCAAACACATCACCACTTTTTATTTTTATTTTTATTATTATTATTTTTTAATATATATTTTATTGATTTTTTTTATAGAGAGGAAGAGAGAGGGATGGAGAGTTAGAAACATCGATGAGAGAGAAACATCGATCAGCTGCCTCCTGCACACTCCCTACTGGGGATGTGCCTGCAACCAAGGTACATGCCCTTGACCAGAATCGAACCTGGGACCTTTCAGTCGGCAAGCCGACGCTCTATCCACTGAGCCAAACTGGTTTCGGCTCCACTTTTTATTTTTAACCAAGAGACTGCTTACTAGTCTCAGGAGGAGGTGGATGTTAATTCTGTAAACATTTCCTGAGCGCCTAGCTAGGTCTTAGGAACTCCAAAAAGTGACTATGTACCCAATCCAGCTGGGGACGGGGGGCTGGGGAGCAGCCTGCCACTGAGAAGCGGTTGAGCAGGTGCAGTGCTGGGAGCTCAGCGCAGGTCCCGGCCTCTTCCTCTGGGGATAGGGAGGCTCTCGGAAGGCAGGAGTGTCTGAGCAGAAGCTCCAAGGGCAGAGCGATGGGAACTTTGGAGAGGGCAGGGTTGGGGTTGGGGAGGATGCGTCCTGCCAGACAGAGGAAGAGGAGTTGCAGCTTCATCCTTCTTCCCTTTCTGGCAGGCGAGGCCGTCAGCGTGGTGGGCTTCGGCGTGTTTGGCCAGGCATGCGGGCCCTCGGTGACCTCGGGCATCCTGTCGGCTGTGGTGCAGGTGGATGACGCGCCGGTGATGCTGCAGACCACATGTGCCGTGCATGGCGGCTCCAGTGGGGGGCCCCTCTTCTCTACCTGCTCCGGGGACCTCCTGGGTAAGCAGCTCCGAGGCCCTCTACCACCCTTCCCCTTGCGAGAGCCCCAGCCCCAACTACTGAGGGCTTGGTATTCACCCCTGTCTGGGAAGGTGGTGCCATGGTGCCCGGGAAGAAGTTAGCCAAGGTCTCAGGCTTGTTCTGCTCCCGAGGGTAGAAAGGGACAGATGCTGAGCTGCAAGGAAAGACATCTGGGTTCTGGTTCCTCCTCTGCCCCTGAGCCACAGTGCAGCCTCAGGTAAACCCCCAGCCTCAGGCCGTCTGTGAGGGTCAGGAGTTGGACTCGTCCAGGGGTCACAGACTCCATAGCTTACAGAGGCTGGAAGGTCAGGGGATTGAATAAATGAGTGGAGGCGGTACGCAGTGGAAGGTCAGGGGTGAGCTGGGGTGAACACCGCTCGGCTGAGCACGTTGTTGCCACATCGCGAAGGAATGTGAGCGAACACTGGCTGACCTCCAGTTTTTCACAAGAAGCTGTGAACCTTCCCTCCCCCCCCCCAAATATATGGTTAAATCTTTTGATTTTAAATTTTTGGTAACAATTCAGGTTTTTAACTAAAGTCTGTTTATTAAAACAAACACAAAAACACAAGAAAACATGAGTCCACATGGATACCTCCAGCTGCCCAGCTGTATCCAGCACCCGGGGTTCCCGTGTGCTGCCCTTCTCTCATTTCTGACTGCTTCCTGCCATCGCGAGAGACCTTGCTCTTTCTCCCCACAATAGATTTACTTAGTTCTTCAACGGCACTGTGCAAGTAAAGTCAAGCAACCATGACTTTAAAAATATATATACACACAGACAAGTGCATACAGAAAGAAACATGGATGTGTACTGGTATGTATGCAGTAGTCAATGTAAATATCTATACCCTGGCTCTGTCTGCTGGGACAGCCCAGTTGCAGTGAGCACACAGAGAACCAGATCGCTAATGAAAGGAGCTGGGAGCTGGTTGATACCAGGACCAGGACAGGGAAAAGGGGCTCTTCGTGGTGCCGGAAAGGAAGGAAATGCTAACAAAACAAGTGATGGGACATGTCCGATGATGAAAGAACTAAGAGCTGACTTGAAGGAGCTCCCATGGGAGCAACTGGAGCAACAAAACAAATAGCAATAGTGTTGGCTGATTGCCCAAAAGAAGGATGAACATCCCTGTGTCCAAATAAATAACCAGATAAATCTTCAAATAGAGACAAGCAGCAGCTCCTTCTTACAGAAGATTTGCAATTAATAAATGCAGAATAAATGAGGGGAGTAGGAAATCACTGCTGGCTCACCACAGTAGGAATTGCTGCAGACAGGGTCTGCCGGTGGATGCTAAAAGCAGTGGGTGATAGTTTAAATAGAAATAGGATACTTGCCTAACCCTAAAACACTTAGCACTTTACACAGGGGAAAACAGTCTACAGGGGAGGACCCTGGTGATCCAGTCATTCTTATAGACGTCATACACCTTCTTTAAGAGCACTGAGGACACCCTGCTTCTACTGTGTTCTCAATAATGTATACCCCCAATCTGATCCTGAGGAGACATCAGGTAAACTCTTATTGAGGGGCATTCTACAAAATAGCTGGCCTGCATTCTTCAAAGTGTCAAGGCCACAAAAGACGAGGAAAGGCTGGGGAACTGGCCCAGATTGGAGGAGACGTAGAAGAGGCAACAGCTAAATGCTGTGTGGGATGCTGGTTGCATCCAAAATGGAAAGAGAACATTTGTGGAAACATGGGTGAAATCCAAATTTTAGGGTTAGGCAAATGAGTTCCGTGCTTCAGTTAATATAGCATTGGTTCTGATCAGTGTTTTGATTTGTTTTGTTTTTAATCCTCACCCAAGGATAATTTTTCCATTGATTTATAGAGAGAGTGGCACAAAGGGAAAAGAGGGAGAGAGAGATTGAGAAACATCAACGTGAGAGAGACACTTGAGTTGGTGGCCTCCCGCACACACCTACCTGGGCTGGGGAACCTACAACTGAGGTATAAGCCCTTGACCAGGAATTGAACCTGAGACTGAGCAAACCGGCCAGGGCTTAGTCAATGTTCTGTGGTGACATAAGATATTAATAGAAAGGAAAGCTAGATGAAGGATATACAGGAACTCTGTACTATTTTGGCAAGTCTTCTGTAAGTCTAAAACTTGTCTGAAAAAATACCTGCGCACACTAAGCAGGCCAAAC
Organism: Nyctalus aviator; assembly: GCA_036971965.1. Taxonomy (NCBI): domain Eukaryota; kingdom Metazoa; phylum Chordata; class Mammalia; order Chiroptera; family Vespertilionidae; genus Nyctalus; species Nyctalus aviator. The sequence continues at coordinate 37,007,489 of CM072933.1, read as the reverse complement.
AAAACGTGTCTGAGTTTGATTCATTTATTCGCCCACTCAACAAGTCTTTATGAGCGCTTCCTCTGTGCTGGGCACTGTCTAGGTCTGAACAACACACAAAAGCCCTGCCCTTGTGGACCCCACACCAGTTGGAGAGAAAGATAACGGAATAAGAGGAACATCGGGTTAGATACTGATAGTGTTGTGGAGAAAGCTAAGGCAGGAGGGGGGCCAGGGTTTGTGGAGTTGGTGTCCCTGAAAGAAAGCCTGGTATCAGTCACTCTGGGGGGCGTCAAGCCCACCGTGGGCCTCGGGCCTCCGAGGTGGAGACGGCCTCCCTCCCCGTCCGTCCGTGTCCTGGCTCACACCCTCCTTTCCTCTCCGACTCCTCTGCAGGGATCGTCGCCAGCAACACCCGGGACAATAACACCGGGGCCACCTACCCGCACCTGAACTTCAGCATTCCCATCACGGTGCTGCAGCCGGCCCTGCAGCGGTACCGCCAGACGGGCGACATGGGCGGTCTCCGAGAGCTGGACCACGCCGCCGAGCCAGTGAGGGTGGTGTGGCGGCTGCAGCGGCCCCTGGCAGAGGCCCCGCGGAGCAAGCTCTGAGCCCGTCTCACCCTCCTGAGAGAAGAGCAACCATTTGTGCCATGGGAAGTGTTCAGGTGATGGCAGCCTCGGGATCCCGACACGGCACCCCAGCTGGGCAGTCCCCTCATCAGCACCCGCCGTGCGTGGCTCTGGAGTCTGGATCAGATTTCTCCTCAAGCCAGTAGACCCTTTTGGGGTACTCTCTCCAGCCTTCACCCACCTCTACTCACTGGCAGTAGACACGGCTCTGTGGTTCCTCACCCGGGGGGACCTAGCACAGCTGCACAGAGTCCTGGTCCTGACAGATATGTTGGCAGGAAGGCAGGCCCAGCCCTGGGTTCGAGTCTCCCCGTCTGCTGATGGGCACTGGCTCCTCTGCTCTCGGTCAGAATCAGCAGCTGACAGAGCACTGGCGCTTCCTCAGAAAAACCTCGGCACAGAGGCTCTGCCCTGGAGGCCAGAGGGAAAGGAGAGTGACATCTATCTCCCCGTTCGGCCAGACCTTTGGGGAGACAGAGTCCCTGAAAGTCAGGACTTCTGGGTCTCCGTGTGTGGTGTCCATGACCCACAGGGGCACTCTGCCCCACTGCCTTAATTTTTCAGCCCATACAGTGGGTCTCAGGGATCTTGGTGGGAGGTGGGGAGAGGATTATAAGGTATCGGGGTTTGGGAATAAACAGAACCTGTGGAAGGAACTCTACACTTGTATGAATCAGATTATTTTTTCCCCTTTCTGTTTTGAGAATTGAATTGGGAATAAGAAGCACCAGGCACAGAACCGTAACTTTTCTGTCCTGCTTTCTCAGTGCCATTTGCTCTCCCAGGATATTCTCATGCCAAACTGGCCCTTCCACTGCCTCTGGCCCCTGGAAACTCAGACAAACGTCCTTTGCTAGGCAAGGAGCCCTGCAGTTCACTTCCAGCGCTACCGGCCCTGCTGAGGGGGGTGAACTGCCTCAGAGAGGGCACGAGGGGTTGCCCCGAGCCCCTCTTCCCTAGGATCAAAGTGTCCTCTGGTTGCCAGAGTGTTGAATGAGAGACAAACATCTTCCCTGATCCATGGTTTGGAGTAGGTCTTTGGAGATGGGCCACCAGCTCTGATAAAGCCAGGCCCAAGCCCGTGTGGGGCCACTGTACACTCCTCTCTCTCCTGGCTTCAGGTTTGTGCTGTGACGTTCGGGTCCTGCCTTTGCACCCTGCCCGTTGGAATTCATCGGGAGAGGCCCAGGGCAGGCGGTGGCACTCCCTTAGCTCTCTGTCTCCCTCAGGGCCAGCATGTGCCCAGTAAATTTCCAGTGCTTGTCTGACTCACAGTTGAGACTCTCCTTTGCCTGCTGTGACCTCTGGCCCCCTTAGGAATGATGTCCTGCTGAGGGGTTTCCTGGCTTTAGGGTGAAGGGCCTCCAGCTCCTTGGCTTTACGGGCTGTGACTTTGCCTAAATTCTTAGCCTGTGAGCCTCCACTTGCTCACCTGTGAAGTGGAGATGAATGAAACTTACCTTGGGGGGGGACCCGTGTAAATTTTGAGAAGCTATCCAAGACAGTTTGTTTTCAATAAATATTAACCACTATTTTTCTAGACTGGTCGGATTGTTTAATCAGAAATGCAGGGAAGAATGGTGTTGGAAATTGGTGATGGTTGCATAACCTTCGCATTACTGAATTGTACATGTTAGAAGGGAGAATTTTATGGGAAGCAAACATTTGTGAACTCCAAGGAACCCAGTGCTGGGTCAGGGCCAGATGCTAGAGACCCAAAGTCCAGCAGAGTGAGGTCTCTGCCCCAAAGAGCTGGTCAAGGGTGGTTGTTGCTGTCCTCAGGGTCAGAGTTTAATCCCCACCCTCTTTCCTGGAGGGGTTTCAGGAGGAAAAAAAAAAAAAAAAAGATAAAAACTGTTTGGAATTTTGCAAAGTTCAGGACAAATGCAAGGAGTGCTGTGCCTGAAGCATCAGATCCACCCCACGGCTCTGATGGTTCCTTATGAGACCGTGTAGGCTGGGCGGGGCCCGTGGGCTCTCTGCACCCACACTCTGGCACCATTGCTTTTCTGGGTCCCCCCGGGGCTGAGAGAAGGCGGTGGAGACTCCCATACCTCTCACTGTATTCCCCCTTCACCTACCATCATGGGGCAGAGCATCAGCAGGGTGATAGGAGGAGAGGCAAAGGTTCCAGAGGAGAGGAAGATGCAGCCTGGGCTTCACAGGAGTTACACCAGCTCTTCTCCCAGCTCGAGAGGAAGCGGAGCACCAACTTCTACATGCAGTTGATCACATGGCTCCTACTGGATACTAAGTCTTTAACCACAGCCTCTGGAAGAGATACAGAAAGGGCCACTTCTACTACAGACATTTGTGAGAAGCAGGAAGGTGAATGGCACTGGGCGGCCCCCAGGAGGCTGCCAGGCCCCGCATGGCCGTGGGCAAGCTGGCGGCTGTGTGCCAGACACCAACTAAGACACTCCACAGGAAGGGTCTCGTTGAATCTTCTTCAAAACCCTCAGGGTAGGTGCTAATATTTGTTTAAATACCCTGTTTCCCCGAAAAATAAGACGGGTGTCTTATATTAATTTTCTCTCCCAAAGTTGCGCTAGGTCTTATTTTCAGGGGATGTCTTATGTTTCCATGCACTAGGTCTTATTTTCGGGGAAACACGGGTAGATGTCATCTCTGTCACCTAGTTAGCTTGACCCGACTGCCAGGTTGTAGCTTGCATCAGTCCACTTCTTTACATATCCTACTTAGTCCAAGCTCGCTCTCTCTCTCTCTCTCTCTCTCTCTCTCTCTTTTCTAAATAGTTACCTCATTTTCAGCAGCCCTCCTACTTCCCCAACCTTTCACCATAGAGCATAACTCAGTCCCGTCACTCTTCTGCTTACAGTCTTGCAGTGGCAGATCCCACTGGCCTTGGGGTGACCACTCCCCCCCGCTTCCCCCCCCATCACCGCCAGCAACATGTCCTGCCTCCGGGTCTTCGCACACCCAGAGCACACTTGCTTCCTCTCTGCCCGGGGCCTAACTCCTTCTCCTCCTAGGAGAAAGGCCTCCTCTGCTCCCAGGTTTTCTTCCTTCAATGAGAGACAGATGCTTACTTGCCTTTCCCCAGTCTATCACCCAATCAGGGGTAAGCAGAAACCAGGCCAGCTTGTTCTCATGCCATCTCCCAGCTCCTAGCTCAGGGCCGGGCATGCAGAGGTAATATGACATATATAAGTAATAATCCCACTGGGCTAGCGGGATTCCTACTTATATATAAGCGTAAAGGCAGGAGGCTGGCCATCCGCGCTCGGAAGTCCGGCAGCTTCTGGCGGAAAGCCGGGCCAAACTTGGATCAGAGTCGGAGGGGCTCGCGCAGGGCCAGGCGCCGTGCATCTTAGGGGCGTCAGCTTCACGGGGGCGCCGGGAGAAGGGGGCGTTCCCGTCCGCTAGGGGGCGGGGCGTGCCGGCTGCTATCCCGCCCGGGAGCCCGCGGGGGCGTGGCCAGAGGGCGTGGCCTGAGGGCGCCGGGTCACGTGGGCCGGGCGGGGCCGCGGTGCCCGAGGCGATCCCCGCCCGCGGCGCCCCGGCGGGAGGCGCGCTCTCGGGCTGCCCGGCGCCCGCCCGCAGGGCCCCGCAGGCTCCCCGGACCCGGACCGCCGGGGCCTGGGGAACGCGGCGGACTCGGCCAAGTCGGTGCGCGGAGTTGGGGCCTTAGGAGGAGGGGCCGGTCGTCTGGGACGCGGGGGCCCCGCCTGCAGCACCCCACTTGCCCCAAAACTCAACAGGGAGGCTTACCCGCGGCGCGGGAAGGGAATTAACCCCCTGCCCGTCCGCCCCAAGTCACGGCCAAGTCTTCCAGGTAAGAAGGGTGCCCTCCCTCAGCCCCTAACTCCCCCCCCCTTCCCCCCACCGGCCCGAAGGTCGCGGCTAGTTAGAAGCCGGTGTCCCTGGGAGGGAGGAAAGCCTCCGGCCCGGGGCTCAGGGCCCACGGGCTCCGGGTCACACTAGGGGATCCCCCTCTCCTTTCCCCAAAGCCCCGCTTCCGCGGGCGCCGAGCTAACGGATGGGGCCGGGGAGCCCAGGACGCCTGGAATTCCCGCGGAGCTGCTGGTTGTGGGTGGCTGTGGGCGCTCACCTTCCAGCCCCACCCACCACACGCACCCTGCCTGTCCCTCCAACAGGTGTCCCTTTGACCCCTGGCTGTGTCTGAGGGTGCGGAGGGGAGAGTGTTGTGGGGTCGAATCCTGGGTTCAAAATAAGACCCCCGGAGGCTGATTAATTAATTAAAAAAAGCTGGCAAGGATTTATTGAACTGGCCAGGACAGCCACAAGAGCACCACACGCAGGTGGACTCCAAATGACTGCCCTGTTTCAGGGGTAGGCAATTCCTTTTAAAGGTTTAAACCGCAAGAATTTTCCTGTTGTTCCTAAATCCTAAAGACTAAATTCTAAAGATTGGGGACATCGCTTCTCGGCCTTTTGGCTAAGATCATGTGTAAAGATTGGGGACAGCCCGCAGGGTCGGTTCCCAGTCACATCCTGCTGGACATTGGAATGTGGCCCTATCTTGCCATAGCGATAACACAGAAGCAGAGCTCAGCGGTTGGACTCTAAAGGTTATCTACAGTGTCTATCCCTGAAGCTACTGAGCCAGTGGGAATCACTCTCCTGTGGTCCTGATCCCTGGCAAGGGAAAATGGCCTTAGCCTCCAGGTCTTCACCTGGAAGCTGAGGTAAGTACCCTGTGTTTTAATCAGATGCAGGGGCCAAACTAGAAGGGTTAAAATTCACATAGCAGTTTTTACCAAAGTATGGTTGCCACTATATTTCAGAGAGGCCCTGGGAACCTGTGACCTCACAGGGGACTGGCACAGAGCTGGGTGGCAGACATAGTTTGGGGAGAGCTCACCAGACACCCCGGGTGTGTGTCTTGTGTTCAAGGCCATTGTAAAACATGTGAATGTGTAAACTATCCAGGAGGCCTGCTCAGATGCCACTAGCGTGTGTGTGTGTGTGTGTGTGTGTGCTCCAGTATGCCCTGTGCTCTGAGACGGTTTAGGCTGGGTGGTGCCCATGGGCTCTCTGCACCCACACTCTGGCACCATTGCTCTTCTGAGTGTGTGTGTGTGTTCCAGTATGCTCTTGTGCAAGCACTAAACTCGCAAGACTCACCCTCCTCACCCCAGCACCTAGAGAGAAGCCCTTTAAGAGCACTGTGTGTAACCCTACATCTGGAGGGCCTCCATTCCCCGGGGACACTGCTGGCAGCTGGGCCTGGCCTTGTTCAGGACCATCGCAGCAGAAGAGCTGACCGGGGCTGGTGTGCGCCGGGGCCTGGGGGGCCTGGCTGGTGTTTGGCTGGTGGTGAAATAAGAAAGCCAGGAGGGCCGAAACCGGTTTGGCTCAGTGGATAGAGCTTTGGCCTGTGGACTGAACGGTCCCAGGTTCGATTCCGGTCAAGGACATGTACCTTGGTTGTGGGCACATCTCCAGGGGGGAGTGTACAAGAGGTAGCTGGTCGATGTTTCTCTCTCATCGATGTTTCTAACTCTCTATCCCTCTCTCTTCCTCTCTGTAAAAAAATCAATAATATATATATATATAAAAAAAAACAACAACAACAAAAAAAAACAGGAGGGCCCAGACACAGGAAGTGAGCAGACCACAGTGCTGTTTTGGGAACAGGGGAGTGTGCAGGACGCTGGCACGGGCCTGTCTGCCCAGAGCTGCCCTCTCCTAGGGCGGGAAAGAAGAGCTCCTTTGTTAGATGTTGAGTCCCTTTCGGAAATTGGTGTTTTTGGGGTTATATTTAGCATGCGTTCCCTGGGGAATGGGCCATGGAAGGCCTACTCTCCGCCTGTCCCCGGCTGGATAGGGACATTCGTGGTGTTTGGAGTCACACTGAGGGCCTCTCACACAGGATGGCCACTCTGGAAACGTGGCTGTAGAAATCTTCCCTGGCTTAACCACCGAGGGACTCCAGACTTCGTTTCATTTGTAATCTCTGTGAAGCAACCCTGGACGAAGTCCTTGCATTGATTGGAACCCATGTGGTTCCTCTGCAACTTTGGCATAAATGTAACTTGCTTGTTTTTCGGTAGATTCCTAAAAGCCTCTGTTTGTATCATTACAGACAAACTCCCCCCCCCCCCCCCCCCCCCCCGGCTGGGTATTTTTGGTAGAAACAGGATTTACTGAGAAAATTCCAGTGTATACCAATTTGTGTGTGTGTGTGTGTGTGTGTGTGTGTGTGTACACACGTATATATGTGTGGGCACCCGGGCACCCGCATGAATGTGTTGGGGAAAGGACAAAGGTAAATTTCCTAGACAATTAGGGTTTGTTCTCTTGGACCTTCTCTTAAGCTAACCTTCCTGCATCTGGGCAGGTTGAGTTAAGACTCTCTGTGCTCTCTCCTTTGGCTTGATGTTCAGTTCAGAATCAGATGGTGGGTTTGGCAGTTCTTCAAACAGTTAAGTCCAGACTTACCATAGGCCCCAGCAGTGTCACTCCTAGGTATATACTCAGAGAGTTAAAAACATACGTTCACAGAAAAACTTGTGTATGAATGTTCATGGCAGCATTATTCACAAGAGCCAAAAGGTGGAAACAATCTAAATATACATCAACTGACGGATAAACAAAATGTACCTCCATACAATGCAATATTAATCAGCCATAAAAAGGAATGAAATACTGGTACAGCTTGGCTGAATCCTGAAAACATTATGCTAAGTCAAAGAAACCCGACAAAAGGTATGGAATGGGCAAATGTGCAGAGACTGACGGAAGATTAGTGGCTCCCAGGGGCTGCAGGAGGAGGGAATGGGGAATGACTGCTAATGGATGAGTAGTTCCTCTTCTTCTTCTTCTTCTTTTTCTTCTTCTTCTTCTTCTTTTCTTCTTCTTGCATTGAAAACGTTCTGGATTTAATTGTGGTGATGGTTGTACAATTTCATGAGTGTCCTAGGAACCACTGAATTGTACACTCCAAAATAGTGAATTTTATATGACTAATATCTCAATTTAAAAATTTAGTTGGTAGGAGGTCTGCCCTGTTATTAAAGCTTTATTATTTCTGTAAAAATGACACACACATTTAAAAATATTCAAACAATACAACAACAAAAAAAAAACAACCCAAAAAACCCCCAAAACCCCCACAACAAACAGACTCAAAGAAGAAAGTAGAAATGTCATGCGGGACCACTGCGTTAGAGCCCAAGTCTGTCAGACTGTGAGGCTTGACCCTGGGCAAGTTACTGACTTTCTGTCAGAAATGTCTAGAACAGCTCTCAGATGAAAAGGCAATGAGTGCTAGCTGTTGTAATTATTACACATATATGTGTACATGGAGCTAGACACACATGTCTGATTGCTCATAAGTGGGATTAGGCTGTCCTACTACCTGACTTTTTCATGGACAAACTTTGTTTTTGTTGCATATTTTTTTTTATTGATTTCAGAGAGGAAGGGAGAGGGAGAGAGATAGAAACATCAATGATGACAGAGAATGATCGGTTGCCTCATGCACCTCTCTGCTCCCTCTGGGGATTGCGCCCGCAACCCGGGCATGTGCCCTGAGTGGGAATCAAACTGTGCAGTGACCTCCTGGTTCATAGGTTGGCTCAACCACTGAGCGACACTGGCCAGGTAACAAACTTTGTTTTCTAAGGACTTTATTTATTTATTTATTTTTAAAAAAGTATATTTTATTAATTTTTTTTTTACAGAGAGGAAGGGAGAAGGATAGAGAGCTAGAAACATTGACCTCCTGCACACCCTCTACTGGGGATGTGCCCGCAACCAAGGTACATGCCCTTGACCAGAATTGAACCTAGGACCTTTCAGTCTGCAGGCTGATGCTCTATCCACTGAGCCAAACCGGTTTTGGCTAAGGACTTTGTTGTTGTGGAGTAGTTTTAGTTCATAGCAAAACTGAGGGCAAGGTACAGAAGATTTCTCATATGTCTCCTGTCCTCACACGTGCACAGCCTCCCCCATTGTCAACACCCCCGCCAGAGTGGTCACTTGTTACAGTTGATGGACATGCATTGACACAGTCACCCAAAGACCATAATTTACGTTAAGGTTCATTCTTGGTCTTGTACATCGTATGGGCTGGACAAATCGTGGACAAGCATTTCATGTAAAAAGAATCCCCTCTAAGCATCCAGAATATTCCATTGTATGGTGTATAACAGTGTGTCTTGTAGTCTTTTGTTGATGGGGTCTCCCATTGATTGAGGCTGGATATTAAAAAACAAACATATATATATATATATATATATATATATATATATATATATATTATTGACTTTTTCTTACAGAGAGGAAGGGAGAGAGATGGTTAGAAACATTGAACAGCTGCCTCCTGCACACCCCCTACTGGTGATGTGCCTGCAACCAAGGTACATGCCCTTGACCAGAATCGAACCTGGGACCCTTGAGTCTGAAGGCTCACACTCTATTCACTGAGCCAAACCAGTTAGGGCAAGACTGGATATTTTTTCCATTGATTTTTAGAGAGAGTGCAAGGGAGGGAGGGGGGAAAGAGGGAGAGAGAGAGAAACATCAATATAAGAGAAACATCAATTGGTTGCCTGTCACACCCTAATCAGGGGTGGGGATCGAACCTGCAACCCGGCCGGGTACGTACCCTTGACGGGGAATCGAAGCTGTGAGGCTTTGGTGCACAGGCTGATGCTCTAACCACTTAGCCACATTGGCCAGGGCTACATGTGCTTTTTGAGCACCTACAGGGTGTGTGGCTGTGAAGCAGCTCTAAAGTGGATCGTGGCTGAGTGTAGGGGAGTCCAACTCTCCTCAGGGGCCAAGCAAGAACTGGCACTGGGCCCTGGCTGGGTGGCTCATTTAGTTGGAGCATCATCCTATACACTCAGTTTCCAGGTTTGATTTCCGGTCAGGATACATACCTAGGTTGTGGGTTCAATCCTTGCTTGGGCATGTATGGGAAGCAACTGATTGATGTTTCTCTCACATCAGTGTTTCTCTCTCTCTCTCTCTCTCTCTCTCTCTCTCTCTCTCTCTCTCCCCCTCCCTCCCTCCCTCTCTCAAATCAGTAAACCTATCCTCCAGTGAGGACAAAAAAAAAGAAAAAAGAATTGGTCAAGGCCGACTCGGGTGTGCAAGAGTGTTGGGCAAGGGCGGCCGCAGAGGAGGAAGGGTGGATGAGCTGGAGAGCCGCCAGCCCACCATTCCCCCAGTGAGGGTGTCAGAGGTCAGTGGAGGAGAGAGAAGAGCAGATTCCAGGAGGGGCTTCAGCGCCTCCTCCAGCCCCTCAGGCCCGGGCTCCGGAACTCTGCTCCCGGGACTCCAGAGGAGCAGCTTGCCTTCGTTGAGGCTGTACCTGGTTGGGTGGGCCGGGGTTCGCCCTTTGGGGAAGCCAGTTGGTCCTGGGCCAGTTTGCTGCCCCTCAGACCTGCGCTGGGGTTGCTGGGCTTACTCTCCTCCCCGGGAAGGGCCCAGGGCAGTCCTGGTGGTTAGAACTGGTGAGCATATGGGTTTGACAGGCACCCTGTGTGTGCTGGCCCCTGTCACTGCCCTCCTGGCCACCCACCTTGTTCCCGAACTCATCTTCAGCCTCCCTTCGTGACCCCGGACTTCCTGGCCAAACTCTGTCCTCTGTGGAGAAGGTCCAGGTGTTTCCTAAGGCTCCTCCTGAGCTTCCCTGGGTGGGCAGTGTGACCTGACCAGGGAGGCCCCTCCCCTGACAGCTGGGCAGCCTCTCCGGGCCTGTGCCCGGCCGGCTTGGAAGCACCAGAGCTCTGGTGTTTCCCTGGCTGTGCTGGCTGCTGGACCCAAAGGCAGGCTGGCACCGAGGAGCCGTGCTGAGGGGGAGGTGAAACCCCTTCCATCGCCTGCCTCATTCCCAGCCTCTGCTCAGCTCCTGGTGTTTACTCCTGACCTCTGGCGGGGCCCTGGGCCCTCTTGGGTTTTGGCCCCAGGAGACATTCTCCTTCTGGCCCAGTTGGCAGATTCAGCCTGATGAGCACTCAGGATGACCTTGCTGAGGGCCTGGAGCAGTGAAGGTGGCCCTGCCTGCTGGGAACTCGTCCTGGTCTCAGCCCTGCTGAGGGCTCTTTCCTCATTTGTAAATGGGTAGAATGCACAAACCTCAATGAGTTGGGGACCATTTAGCCAATGAGAAACAAAATCCCCTCCAATCTTCTCTGTCAGATCCACCTCCCCCACCAAGTTCTCCCTCCTCTATCAGCTTCTCTCCTACCAGCTTCTCCTTCCCCCACCAGGTTCTCCCTCCTCCACCAGCTTCTCCCTCCTCCACCAGCTTCTCCCTCCCCCACCAGGTTCCCCCCCACCAGGTTCTCCCTCCCCCACCAGCTTCTCCCTCCTCCACCAGCTTCTCCCTCCCCCACCAGGATCCCCCCCACCAGCTTCTCCCTCCCCCACCAGCTTCTCCCTCCTCCACCAGCTTCTCCCTCCCCTACCAGGTTCCCTTTCCCCCACCAGGTTCTCCCTCCCCCAGGGAAGAAATTAGGCAGTGGACATTTGAATACCAACAAGAACAGTGCCTGGAGCTCCAATCATAAGCTGCCCCTATAATGTGGGGGTCATTTTGGGGGCCACCATGTCTTGGAAACCTATGTGTGCAAGGACATCTTAGGGTGCCCCCTCACATTACAGGGGGTAAATGGAGGCCGGGAGTGGGGGGAGTGGTTGTGCCCAGGACAGTGGGTAGTCTTCCAGCTGCTGGGGTGCTGCCTGAGAGGGCCCCAGGCCGGCTGGAACATGCCTCCCCATCAAGGGGAAGCTGTCTGCCCTTCACGGTTGACTCGAGTCCACTTCCTCCTCCTTGCCACCCCTGCCGCCCCCACTGTGAACCTCCATCCCTGATGCCCACGGCCGCTGTTGGGCTGCTTTCTGTGCATGTCAGCTTTGCCGTCCTTCAGTGTCTCCTCGGCAGCCTGCTTTATTTCTGCTCCTTAGAGCCCGGGCCAGGCCAGGAGAAGTGTGATTGCCTGTCACCTCCAGCCAGCACCTCCCAACCCCTCACTGCTCTCAGGATCTCAGCTGCAGGTTGGAAGGCTCCCCAGGTGGCTGGGCTCCACACTGGAGAGCCCTAGGCCCTGCACCATGGGCAGCCTCTCTGGGGTGAAGCTGGACCTGGGTAAGGCCCCTGACCGCAGCCCCAGGCCAGCTTCTCAGCCCTCGAGAGGGACAGACTCGGGTGCGCCAGGTGACCCGGGCTCTTTGGAGGGTGAGCCTGGGTAGATTGCTTCTCAGGCTGGCTGGGGAACCCAGACAAGCTTCGCTACCTCCTCCTTTTCCCTCTGTGCTGACTCAGCCCAAAGCTGTCCTCTGCCTCAGATGTCCTCCAGTGTCATGCTCTGGGCCAAGGGTTTGTGAATTTCAGGAACTCAACCAAGATTTGCTCAGTCTGCTGGACCCCAGTCCAGCTGCACCAGTCCAGGTATGAGTGTGGGCCTGGGGCACAGGTGGCCTGCAGTCCTGGCCCTCCACTCTCTGCAGACACTGTCTCTGGCATCAAGCAGGTGCTTGCTCCTCCCTCCCCCTCACTGGAGCCCACACGATCCGCACTGCTCCCTACGGTCCTTCTTACCCTCCTTCTTAATTCCTTCTCAGTCTTTAACCAGCACGGCTTCTTCTCCCAGCAGACGTTCCTTCTGGCCCCCTGTCTCCCGGGGAGGCTGCCCAGCAGTCCTGGTGTACACCGCTGCCCCAGGAGTGCCCGGGAATGACCTGCCCACTGCCGGCCTCTCCTCCCTGCCCCACTGTCACGGCTCAGTCACACCGCATCCTGTTTTGCAGGTCGATTGTCAAAACCTGTCCATGTATCTCCTTAGCCCTGGGGCTCAAGCTGGTGACCTGTGAGTGGGCAGAATCTGGTCCGAGTGTTTGCTTAGCTTGGGGCCTAAGAATTTTATTTTGTTCCTGTATGTGGCCCATGCTTGTACTTCCCCACAGATGTGCCCATTGTCTCTGTTACTGTGCACCTGACCAGCTTCCCAGCTCCTCGTCCTCCTGCCCTTCGGTTTGTAAGCACCTCCTTTGCAAGGGCAGGGACCATATCTGTCTGTTTGTCTCTGACATCTCTCTGTCTCTAACCCCAGGATCCACGGCATAGGGCACATCAAAGAGCAGGAGCTCATTTAAGTTACCTTGTGGAGTGAGCAAATATATTGAATGGGGAAAAATGCAGAATAGTTTAATGGGTACAAAAACAATTACGATTGTAGGTACACAGAATATCTCTGAAGGACTCCTATACATTTGGGACCATGGATGCAGTAGAGAATGGAACTGTGCGGTTAGGTGATGGGATGGAACTATGATACCCCTGTTCCGTTGGAATTCAGATTTTACAATTAAAATATTACCGATGACATAAATTAATAAGGTCAAGTCTCAGCCTCTGGGGCCTGTCTTGCTGTGGGCTCACCCTGCCCTCCCAGCCTCGAGCTTCCCCTGACCCCGATGTGGTGTCTCCTGTCCCTGCAGTGGTGGCGGCGGTTCGCGATGGGGTCCCAGGTCTCCATGGAAGTGAGAGGCGTGCACGTGGTGATCGTAGGCGGGGGCTTTGGCGGGATAACGGCCGCCAGCCAGCTGCAGGCACTGAACATCTCCTTCACGCTGGTGGACATGAAGGACTCCTTCCACCACAACGTGGCAGCCCTGCGGGCCTCCGTGGAGAGCGGTAACGGGCTCCTTTCTGGGGCTTTCCTGGTCTTATCACACTGTGACTCAGGGCCCGGTACCTACATTCAACCGCTAGACAAACTCTGGAGAATCTAAAGGTCATTGGCCTTAAGCAGCTACCATATCAGGGCCCTAGAGTAAGAGCTTGGGCTTCCCTGAGGCCCCTGGGCCCAGACTGGCACTGGGGCGGTGGATACCCTGGGTACACCACGGTCCCAGACGTGTGGTCAGGGGCACCCCTGTCGGTATGCAGTTCAGGAGAGGTTCTGGGTGGTTCTGTCTCCCGTGGGCAGCCCAGTTTTACGCTGTGGCCTCCCCTGTGTCCACTCCCAGGGTTTGCCAAAAAGACATTCATCCCCTATGCGAAGAGCTTCAAGAACAGCTTCCGGCAGGGCGTGGTGGTTGAGATCGATCTGAAGAATCAGGCGGTGGTGCTAGAGGATGGCGAGGTGAGCAGGGCTGACAGCTGCTGGTGGGACACCTGGGCACATCTACCCGGCAGCCCTCGGGGGTGAGTGGCCTCTGGCCCCAGCCCTGCCTGGTGCTGAGAACAGCTTCCTCATAAGCAGAGGCCTGACTAAAGCAGCCACAGAGAGTGGGGGCAGACACCTCCCGAGCCTTTCCTGTACCCCAGGCACTGGCTTAGGCTTTACACGGTCTCCTGTGATGCCCACCATGACTTGGGGAGGTGGTGTAGCCTCCTGTCACGTGGGGATAAGTGGCTCTCCCGGGATCCCACAGCCAGGAAGATACTCAGCCGGGATTTGAACTCAGGTAGTTTCCTCCCAGAGCTCATGCTCAGAAAGCCAGTGTCCTGGACCAGTCCCAGGCTTGGCCAACCTCCGTGCCCACTGGAATCAAAGGGTAGGCACACACTGGATCCACATCCCATGAGGGCAGTCTTTTCCTCCATTCCTCTTCCTGTTCCTCAGCCCGGGTAGTAGCTCGGCGCCTGGTATATATCTGCAGTGATGTGAGCTCCACCAATGAGCTGCCACCAGCCCAGTCGTCATGTTGTGGGTCACCTCCAGTCTTGCCCTCTATTCTATCCAAAGCTAAAGGGGAATTGCAAAAAAGGGATGCAATGTCTGTCCTCAATGAGCCTTTGATTTTGTGTGAATCAATCCTACTTGGATTAATGTTAGGGCCAGGAATCTCTCGGTTGGGAAGATTGCTGCGAGTCGCTTTGTTCTGTGGTTTCGGGCCAGACTTTCAGAGCCCTGGAGGGTCCATGAGGGTCCATGGGAAGAGAGGGCCAAGCGGGACGCAGACCTCCCCATCCTCCTCCCATCAGAGCAGCGCTGGTTTTGTCCACTTGATATATTTAGGCTCCAAGCAGGATCTCCCCCCTCCCTCCTTCCCTCCCTCCTTCCCTTTCCTTCCAGCTGCTGGGGTGCTGCCTGAGAGGGCCCCAGGCCGGCTGGAACACGCCTCCCCATCAAGGGGAAGCTGTCTGCCCTTCCTCCCTCCTTCCCTTCCTCCTTCCCTCCCTCCCTCCCTCCCTTCTTTTCTTTGTTTTGGGGGCGCAGGGGGCAATTTCTCCTAAAATACCTATGAGAGTCTAAACTAATTCCACATTGCCAGCTGGAATCCTGCTTACTCCCCACACATAGTTTCCCGTTTCCAGCTTCCCTGCCCCCACTGTGGGGAGCTCAGTCCTCATTTCCACGCTGGGGGCTCTGACAGGAGGCAAGTCTGCTTCTCTAGGTTCTCCTGGGTTCTAGCACCTTACCCCCCTTGGCTTAACCATGTGATGCTTTGCTCCCCACCAAGGAGGGCTGCCTCAGTGCCCAGAGGGCTCAGTACCGTGGGCCTGGAGGTGGATGAGGAACCCGGGCCTGCTCTCACCTTTCTTTACGTGCCCCTCACAGACTCTGCCCTTCTCGCATCTGATCCTGGCCACGGGCAGCACTGGGTTCTTCCCCGGCAAGTTGAACCAGGTCTTCAGCCAGCAGGAGGCCATTCAGGCCTACGAGAACATGGTGAAGCAGGTGAGCACCCCTAGCCCAGGCAGGGCAGTGAGCGCAGACTGGGTGGCCCCTGGAGAGCAGAACAACTGGGGGGACAGCAGGGAGACCCTAGGAGATGCTCAGGGCTGTGACAGCGGCTGCAGAGATGGAGAGTTATTAGAGAGACTCCTGGAAGGAGGTCTTTGGATCTCTCATCAATGTCTGGACATGAGCATCCAGACCTGCTCATGTAGCGACTGGGGCTCCCACCTCCTCTCTCGGGGCTCTTGGTGGCACAGGGCCTTGTGGCTTAGAGAGCAGGCTCGGTCCTTGCCCTCAGTCAGCTCTCACAGCCGTCTGAGATGGGTGGGTGTTCTGTCCTCTTCGAAGTGATGAGGAGTAGAGACCAGGGGAGGATCTCAGGGTGAGTGCTGCTACCTGCCTTGGCCAGGTCTTCCCCTCTCTGCACAGCTCTGAGAAACCAGGAGAAAAGACACTCGTGTAGAGGTTAGGAGCCCAGCTTTTGAACTCAGACAGACCTCGGCCATGGTCATCTGAAGGCTGGGCAGGTGGTATGATACCTGCCTCTTGGGGCTGTTGTGAGTGAGCATCAAATGAGAAAATGCAGGGAGACACCCAGCAAGTGCTAGGCCCCGAGGAAGCACATTTAGGCCTCACATTTGGAAAGAGTTCTCTATGGCAAGGACCCCTGTCTCCCCCCGTCCCCAGAGCTCCCCTTGAGGCATGGTGAATTTGAGCGGGCATTTTCACATTTGCTTTTGCTCCAGGTCCAGTGCTCACAGTCCATCGTGGTGGTGGGCGGAGGCTCTGCCGGAGTGGAGATGGCAGCGGAGATTAAAACCGAGTACCCTGAGAAAGAGGTGGGCAAGCGGCCTTGGCTTTGACCTCTCAGTGGCCGGCAAGGAAAATCAGGAATTTGCGCAAGGCCTGGGAGGCGGAGCTCCCTTAACACACAGTGGGAGCTTGTGTTTCCCGTCTCCTGCTCTCTGCGCTGAGGGATCCCCTAAAGTCCCTTTCTGATGGGAATCTTCCTGGACAGATAAGCCAGGATGTATCTTAGTTCAGTGAGGGGTCGGTCATGCCTTCTGGTCCAACCAGGAGAATCAAGGCCAGGGGAGACCCCTTACAAAGATGAACTCCCGTGTCCCCTCAGTGTCCCAGCTTTGTGACCTCACTTCGATCGCCTCTTTTTGCTGACAACTCGCTTGGCCAAAAGCACCTTTAGTTGCTTTTTTGGTCTTGAAGAGACGGTAGCCCTTGCCCTGGACAGCACAGAGGGAGCCTGCGGTGCAGCCCCTCACTCAGGACTGGCCGGCACTGCCTTCTGCCCACGGGAGGGTGGCCCTGTTCCCTTTTAATGAGGAAGGGATCGAGCATCTGGCTGCCACCCTGGAGGGAAAACACGTCCTGGCAGCTGTGAAGGCTCAGCTGAGGGCTGAGCGATGATTGGTAATTACGGAGGCGAGCACATGCTTGCAGCTGATGCCAGATCCACTTCTGAGAGCCGCGTGGAGCCTGTGGCTGCTTCTCTTTCCCGAGGGGAAGGCATGTTGG
Source organism: Nyctalus aviator (assembly GCA_036971965.1). Lineage (NCBI taxonomy): Eukaryota > Metazoa > Chordata > Mammalia > Chiroptera > Vespertilionidae > Nyctalus > Nyctalus aviator. The sequence goes on along the minus strand of CM072933.1, from coordinate 36,990,715 downwards.
TTTTGAAAAGTGAGATCAATATGGGCTAATTTAATTATACAGTTGTACTCTGACAAATTGTGGGAAATTATGATGAATAATTGATGTAAAAGTTCATTAATTTTGATTTATGGGGTAAAGACCAGTCTGAAGTAAGAAGGAACTCAGGAAAACTTCCATATGTTTATGATCCGTAGACACATAAGAGTAATAACAGCCACCGTACTGTATGTTATGTGCTTTATACACACATGCTCATTTCATCATTACATTTATTTTTTTTTAAATTATCTTTAAAAATATATATCTTTATTGATTTCAGAGAGGAAGGGAGAGAGAGAGAGAGAGAGATAGAAACATCAATGATGAGAGAGAATCACTAATCAGCTGCCTCCTGCACACACCGTACTGGGGATGGAGCCTGCAACCTGGGCATGTACCCTTGACCGGGATCTAACCTGGGATCCTTGAGTCCACAGGTCAACCCTCTATACACTGAGCCAAACCAGCTAGGGCTTAAATTTATCTTTATTGTCGAAAGTATTACAGAGCCCCCCCCCTCTTCTTTTTCTCCATTGACCCTCTCAATCCCCCATCCTTGTCCCCATCATTACATTTCTAGGAGTGGGACCATGATCCTTCTTACTGAGCTGTCAGGTAGTGTCTGAGTGAGTATCTAAGATGGGATTTCAATCCAGGCAGTCTGATTCCAAAGCCCAGGCTTTGAGTACCATTCCAGGCTGCCTCTCGCTTCCCTGTGCTGACCCACAGGCCAGGAAGTGCTAGGTAGTCTTAAAACCAGCTTTAATGTAAATGTCAGGTTACCATGTCAATGGCTTATATATGACTGTGTGACCGTAAGTGCCCAAGGACATTCGAGATAATTTTCCACGTGGTGCTCCGTGTGGTTGTGGCCTGCTGGCCCATTCTGAGTCCTGGACCGGGAACGCGGGCTCCAGCCCAGCTTGCTGGGAGCTGGTTCCAGTGTTGGGCAAATTGCTTCACTTGGGCCCCAGTTCCCAAACCTGTGACCTGAGGTAGGGGAGGAGGTGGGGGAGGCAGACCGGGTGTTTTTGAGCCTCTTATTGTGTGCAGGAGGCTCAGCGGCTCCTCTGTCCTATGGTCGTTTGTCCCCAGGTCACTCTGATTCACTCCCAGATGGCCCTGGCTGACAAGGAGCTCCTGCCCTGTGTCCGGCAGGAGGCAAAGGAGATCCTGCTCCAGAAAGGCGTGCAGCTGCTGCTGAGTACGTGCCCTCCCCCTGGCCCAGTGCGATTGGCCACTGCCCTCAGCTAGAGGGTGGCCACGTTCTCTGAGTCCTGGGGTTGAGCATCAAAGCCCATTTGAGCCCTGATGTCCAGCCAGGCTTTCATGTCACAGACCAGCACTGTCTTGGCTATTGGTTTGGACAAAGTGCAGGTGGTACCTATTTGTTGAATTATTTTTTTAAAATCATCTAAAGGATTTGACCTGAATTCTGATGTGTCTGTGGTGGAGAGAATAATTTTTGGGTTTGTATCTTGAGGGTGGTGAGGGTGTGGCTTTTGTCCAGAGCAAGAGGGAAGAGAGCCACCCAGCAGCTAGCGAGCGGGGCTCTAACCCCAGGGTGTCCTCCACACTTTGTGGGGCTCAGCCCCTTCAGGGAGGGGGTAGTGTCTGCTCTATGAAAGCCTGGATGGCTCTAGTCTCCTGGTTCCTGGCTCTGCAGTGCTGTGATCACCTCTACATTTAGGCAGTGAGGAGGGTCAGCTGGCTTCACCTTTGTCTGGAGGGCCTGTCCGGCCCGGGCAGGTGGGCATAGCTCCTCGTCGGGGAGGCATTTGGAGGTCTTCCTCCAATGGCTTATCCCAGAACTTGGGAAACTCAGCCTCAAATTGCTTCTTGGAACTTTCCTCCCATCGTATCCCTTGGGGCCTGGTGTCCGGATTGTGCTTGTGGGGGTAGCAGGTGGACTGGGAGAGGAGCAGGGCGGGAAGGGGGAGTAGAGTCATTGCCTAATCGGGCTACAGCATCCAGGCCTTTCCTGGGGCCTTCACGGGTCTCCAGACTTCCCCGGGTCAGCGTTGGCGTGGACCAGCCTTGTCCACCCTCTGCCAGCCTCCTGGTCACAGACCTCCCTTGACAGGTGAGCGGGTGAGCAACATGGCGGAGCTGCCTTTCAACGAGTATCGCGAGTGCATCGTTGTGCAGACGGACAAAGGCACCGAGGTGGCCACCAACCTGGTGATTGTCTGCAACGGCATCAAGATCAACAGCTTTGCCTACCACCGTGCGTTTGGTAAGCAGGCGGCAGAGCCACTGTCCACTCCTCAGGTTGCCTCCTCACTGCCCAGCGTTCAAGCCCCCTCAGGCCTTTCCCCCAGGAATCGGCACCCCCTGCTTTCCCCTCCATCCCAGCAGCTCTTTCGTCTCTTCGGAAGGGTGACATCAAACTTTAAATTTAGGTTCAGGTTCTCTCTTGCTGTCCTTTCCTCAGCTGTGATAATGATGACTTAGTCCAAGACGTCCAAGGTGACGAGACCCTTCCAAAATGGGGGCCCGCCCCTAAGCAGCAAGAACAGGTGTCAGAGAGCTGGAAAAGGTCTGCTTTCTGATCCTGTCCTTGGATCACGGATGCAGAGGAAATTCTGGGGTCAGGCCTTTCTCTGTTCACAGGGGTGCTGCTCTCCCCAAACCCTGACCCAGATATTTGGCCACTTGGGCTGGGATGCCCATTTGGGGAGTGGGGGCAATATTGTGGCCTCATGTCCTTAAAGCTCAAGATTGGACCATCGAGCTGATTGAAACATGGAGCTAAGGGACTCGTGCCTTCACGTGTGAATGGAGACTCAGTGGCTCCTTGTTGGTCTGGCCCCGGGTTGCTGTGTCCTCAGGTTCCCTCATTTATTCCTGAGTCCCATTCCTGCCCGGGGAGCCCCTTCTCTGTGTCTGCAGGGGAGACTTATCCAACCCCAGAGGGAGGGAGCTAGTCCAGGCCAGACAGCGGGTGGAACTGAGGGGTAATGGACAGGGAGCCCAACATTTAACACCTGATTGTCCTAATGATATACTTCAAAGATGAACTTTTAAGTCCCTTAAAATGAAAAGTTTATCATTTATTAAAGCCCTGCATTTATTTTAAAAAGCTGATCCACATACAAAAGAAAATTCAAGACTTGGCCAAGCTGTGAACGTAAGCTCTGTGCTAATCATGGCAACTTACAGAGGCATGCACGTTACAGAGAATGGCCCTGGCTGTCCTCTGGCCCGTTTCCACCTGGGATGGTGACAGAGGCGCTCTGAGGAGGGGCTTCAGGTGGAGTAAACGGGGGGCGGCTCGCCTCTGGAGAAGGTGCCTCTTCGGTGGCTTGACCGGCACCAGAGCTGCTCTTCTCTGTGCTCCGGGGGCCGCTCACCATGGCGGCTTAGGGTTTTGGTTTCCTGTTGGTTTTGCCTGGCAGATAGTGGACTGGCCAGCAATGGTGCCCTGAGGGTGAACGAGTACCTCCAGGTGGAGGGCTACAGCCACATCTACGCCATCGGCGACTGTGCCGATGTGAAGGAGCCCAAGATGGCCTACCATGCCGGCCTCCACGCCAACATCGCCGTGGCCAACATCATCAACTCCATGAAACAGAAGCCCTTCAAGGCCTATAAACCAGGTGAGGGAGTCCCACGTGCTTCAGTTAAAAAAATTTTTTTTAAATCATTTTAGAGAGGAAGAAAGAGGGAGAGATAGAAACAATGATGAGAAAGAATCATTGATTGGCTGCCTTCTGCACACCCCTACTGGGGATCGAGCCTATAACTCAAGGGCATGTGCTGGAATCATACCTGGGACCCTTCAATCTGCAGGTCGAGGCTCTATTCACTGAGCCAAACCAGCCAGGGCAACTTTTGCTTTAGTTTTAAGTAAGTAGAGGTTAATCATGGTCAAAGTCTTTGAGATGACTGACCACTAGTACCGAATTTTTCTTTTTAAAATGTTTTTTATTAATTATGGGAGAAGGAGAGAGACAAAGAAACATTAATGGGAGAGCAAAACATAAGTTGGCTGTCTCCTGCATGCCTCCTACCGGGCACTGAGCCCGAAAGCCCGGCAAGTACCCTGACCGGGAATCGAACCTGCAACCTATTGGTGCACAGGACGACATCCAACCCCAATGGCCAGGGCTAGGACAGACTTTTAAAGCTGGCGGCAGGAATACTCCCTAGAGCGCTTTAATAATTTGTAATTGATAAGTAAGTCTGGGGATTGCCTGCCACAGATGGTGAGCGGGACTCTAGCTTGTGCCTCTGCTCCACAGGTGCACTGACGTTCCTCTTGGCCATGGGCAGAAACGACGGTGTGGGCCAGATCAGCGGCTTCTATGTGGGGCGGTTCATGGTTCGGCTGGCCAAGAGCCGGGACCTGTTCGTCTCCACGAGCTGGAAAACCATGCGGCAGTCTCCACCCTGAGAGGAGGCTGGGCGGGAGACGAGGCACCACCTTCACCCGGGAACGGAATGCCTGGCAAGTGGTACCCGCCTGACAGCAGCCAAAGGGCACTCTTTCTGGAGTGAGATGCCACTGATGTACTCACCAGAAACACAACTTACTGAAAAGCAAAGATGGAGAGGAAAGAGAAAGAGAGAGGGAAACAGAGAGGGAGGGAAAAGAGACTAAAAGGACACCCCCTAGAGGATTCTTTCTGGATTTGGCGAGGCCGAAGGCTTCACTTGGTCCTGGGAGTGCGGAGCCAGCCTTCTGCATCACAGGCCCCTTGGATGTGTGCTTGTGCAGGCGCTGGGTCTCCTGAGGGCTGGCTTCCTGTGTGTAGGGCGGGAAGGAGGGCCTGCCGAGTGAGACCAGCTCAGGAAGGGGGTCTCGCACCCCTGTCTTGCCCGTTCAGAGGGCGGGCAAGCCCACACATCCTGCAGTACTCCAGTTGTCAGTGGGAGGCCGGTTTTAAACTGTTAGTCCCGGTAGTCTTTAATCTTAACGAAACTTTCTGTATTTCAATTTTCATACCACATATGCTATGATTCTATATCATAGGTTATATTTAAGAAGGAGGAGGTAAAAATTTCCCTGTTGGTTGGTCCCTGCTAACAGTGAGTTTTTACTAAGCTGAGGGAGTTAAGAGTGAGACCTGGAGGTGCTAAGGGGAGGCAGCCGAGCTGTGAGGCCTGTGGAAGGGTCGCCATCAGTTCACATCCGGGGAGCAGACGAGCCCCTGTGCGCTTCCAGGCTGCTGTCACGAGCAAAGTTACAAGTGAAAAAATTCCTTTGTGGTTTTGTGCCTCTGGCTTCTTGGCCAACCCTAATGTCAGTTATCTGGAGACCCGGGCTGGTAGGGAGGATGCCCGCCAGCAGCTGTGCTAAGGGTAAACTGACTCCTCTGCTTGGGAGAGAACTTCAGTCTGGAGGAGCCTATTTGGGACCCCGTAAGTTCACTCTACAGCAGAAGTGTTTGATGAGTTCATCCGTATAAACTCAGGTTCTGGCCCTGCCCGGCCTGCCCCTCCCTGCTTACCTTTGATGTGGCCTCTGGCTACTTAGCCAGGGTCCTTGGACACCAGCCTCACGGGGGCTCTCACTGCATCCCGTCTGGGCTGTGGCCTGGGATACTGAGACATGTGCCTCTCCCCCAAGCATGACTTCCCCATTGGGGCATCGCCCAGGGCTGAGTTCCTATGGACCAAGGCCAACGACCCCCCCCCCCCCCCCCCCCCGCCCCGCTTCTGGAAGCAGGACCCGATGCCTGAGAAACAGGCCCTTCTGTGCTGTCTGACCTGGGACCTACCTAGCATGGCGGGAGCCAAAGGCCACTGGAGACAGGCCTCGTTCTGTTCATAATATTCTAGACGTGCCCACACCCATGGGGATAGTTTTCCAAACAGGAAAATGTTGCAATAAAAGAATATGTTGTAAGAAAGACACTGAATCTTTTATTTTTTTTTCCTTTCATTTTCTTTTTCTTTAAAAAACAAAACAAAACAGAAAAAAGCCTGGAGTAAATCCTTTTGAGGAGTAGTAACAGGTATAGGGGGCGGGGGTGGGGGGCGGCGGGGCACTAAGAAAGATAAAGCACCAGTGAGATGCCTTTCTAATTTTCTCCTCCATCACGGAACACAGAGCCTCTGAGCAGAGCCCGGGCCACTCCCTTGCAAAAGGAGAAACAGAAGACAAGAATTTTGAAAGGATTTTCTTGGTGTGTGTAAAAGTCAATGCTATAAATCTAAAATGAAGTCTGTATTTTTTTTTTTAAAAAAGTTCTAAAACAACAGGAAGAAAACACATGGAAAGAACCCCCCGTGGAGACCTGGTTTTTAGGACGGAGGCTCTTTTTAACGAGAATATAAAACGCAGAGGCTCCTTCCGCGGGCGGGACCTGCTCCCGCAGCCTCTGCCACCCACTCCCCTTCAGCCGCCCCACACTCCCTCTCTCTCTCCTTTTGAAAAATAAAACCTGCTCCCGTGACCGATCCTCCGGCGACTCCGGTTGGCGAGTGCAGCCGTCCGGCTACTTGGTGTCGAGCTTGGCCATCTCCTGCACGTAGATGCCGATGCTCTCGCTGTCGAAGAGCAGGAAGTAGACGTTCTTCAGCGAGGACGCGCTCGAGTCGTCGAAGTGGGCCGAGATGGCTTTGAGGGTCACCTGAGCGGCCGTCTGTTTGGGGAAGCAGTTTCTGTGCCGAAGGAAAGGAAGAGCCCATGTCACTTCGGTCCCTGGGACCCATGAAGCGACAGCCCCGGGCGGGACAACGCGGGCCCTTATCTTGGCCCTGGGCGCTGCCTGCATCGCGTGGGGTCTAACCACGTGCAGGCTGGTCCACGCACGGCCTCCTCTGATGCCAGTCAGAGCAACAGCTGGGTGTGAGGGGGAAGCAGGGGACCCATAGCATCACCTTACAGGTGCCACACGGACGCAGGACAGTGGTTTTAGCCAAGATCATAGGGCGGACCAGTGAGCGGTGCCCTGAGTTTGAATATGTAGCCCGACTTAAGTCAAGCTTGGCTTTACACACACTACCAATGCAGCATTTCAAACCCCTGGTCTTCAAAACAGCACATAAAGGTTTCATTAGCTCCCTCAAAACCAGTTTACATGGTGGATTGTTCATTAAAGGGCAAAAGTAGATGCTCAAAAGCTTGTGTTCATACTTCCTTTTCATGCACTTAATGTTCCTGTCATCAGCACAGACAGATGTGCGGATGTCACTTCAGCAGCGGTGACTTACAGAAACGGGTCCTCCCCTCTTCCAACCCCCCAAAGCAAACCCTAGTTGAGAGCTTTTCCTTTCTCTGGGTGTGCATGTCACAGCCCTGACCCCTGGCCTTCCTTTCACGTGCGTCCTCTCTTCTCTCACCCCCAACACCCAAAGCAGCACAGGATCCCCGTGAGTAGCAAGGCCTTCAAAGCCTGGTGTTTTCTGCCTCTCACTTCTCTGAGTGTTCCGAAGGATGGAGGCGGGTTTCTTGCCCCATCACCTGGCCAGCACGCCTGCTGCGCTGGTAGCTTCTGGTCTTGTCTGCATGAGGGTGGGCTCTGCAGTCCTGTTCCCATCTCTCCGTGCCCCACCATTGAGTCTGTCTTGCCTCTTAGGCTGCCTGTGTTTGTGGGCAGGAGAGGGGTTTATTGCTTTTGGAGCCCTGGCATCAGGGAAGCACCTGGCGCTGACTAGCTGGCCTGTAGCTAACGGCAGCTTTTCAGGTGGATGTGTAAGGGGAGAGCACTGGCCCCCAGGGAGAAGGCTGGAGCTCCCCGCCCGCCCGCCTGGAGGAACCCCTCCTACCTGCCGCTGGGGAAGGGTGGGAAGGCCACAGACTTGAGCTTCTTGTCCTCCGCTGCCGACAGGCAGTTTTTGATGGTCTCTTCAAGCTGCTCTTCACATTTGTCGGAGCCCCACTGAGGGATGTGACAGTGGATGACAAATTTGGCTGCAAGTCCGCTGGATTGGCTGACGGCAGCTGGGACATGGGAGAGAAATGCCGCAGGTTATTCTCTAGCCTTCACCGTAAGCCAGGGGGTTAGGCCAAACCCCACATGTACCTGTTAGACGTGTGGGGACAAGGAGGCGACAGAGAAGTTGACTGGACAACCTTCCGTGCCTTCGGAGGGAATGGTAGGTTTACGGAGCAGGAGCTGTGCCAGCATTGCTCTTCTCTGACAGTGGACACAAGCTCCTTTAAAGCTGATGGGGCACCACCTGACTTCCTGTGTCCTGCCAACTAGTCACCGGGTGGGGCTACCTATTCACCGGGGTTCCTGACCCAGGGTGCACATCAGGGTCACCTCTGGGGCCGTGGGAGGCTGCGGAATGGCCTCCCCAGATGTCCACACCGAATCCCTGGAAGTTGTGCATGTCACCTCCATGGCAAAGGGGCTTTGCGATGGGATTGAGAGGGAAGTTGAGATGGGAACACAATCTTTTAAGAGGGAGCAGGAAGGTCAAGGTAGGAGAGGATGATGTGTTGGTGAAGCAGAGATGGGAGGGCAATGTCCAGGAGCCAAGGAACATGGCAGCCCAGGACTGGTAGAGCAAGGAACAGCTCCTCGGAGCGGGAACCAGCACTGCTAGCACGTTGGCTCAGGAGCCTGTGGGCTTCTGATCTCCAGAGCTCATACAGAATAGATCGGTGTTGTTTGAAGCCACGAAATTTGTGGTTATTTTTAAAAATATATTTTTTATTTCAGAGAGGAAAGGGGAGACAGAGAGAAACATCAATGATGAGAGAGAATCATGGGCTGGTTGCCTCCTGCACACCCCCTATTGGGGATCGAGCCTGCAACCCGGGCATGTGCCCTTGACCAGAATCAAACCTGGGACCCTTTGGTCCACAGGCAGACACTCTATCTTCTGAGCCACATCCACTATGGCTTGTGGCAATTTTTTATAGCAGCGATAGGAAACCAATACAGTGGCTTTTAGACTGACCAATAGACATGTCCATTGCCACCCTGAGGTCCCAACTCGGCAGGTCTGGTGTGGGCCTGTGCTAGTGACTGGATCCTCCGTAAATCGAGAGCCACACCTTTGTGGCCCTAGCATCAGGGCAGCATCTGGCACTGACCAGATGGTCACTGGAGGGTGTTGTGGGTGGGTTAGGGTTAGGGTCAGGGTCAGGGTCAGGGTCAGGGTTATCCAGATACTTTATGGCCCCTAAAGGACATGACATGATCCACCTGCGACTCTTCAAATTAAGAAATAACCTTCTGATGAGGTACGGCATAGTTTACTTTGCAAAATGAGCGTGTGGGAGCATGCACTGCGGGGGAGGGAGGTGGCGAGGCTGTGCTGGGAACATGGCCCAGTTCCACACTCACCTTCAGCCACTTCCAAGGGGCCCTGGGACTTGCGGAGCTCCTTCACCGTGTCCAGGAACTCTTTGCCCCCAGCCTTTTCCAAGGCCTTCCCTGTGAAGGAGAACAGGCGGGAGCCACTGTGGCTTTCTTTTCAGTGCCACCAACCACACTGTTAGACACGCTTTGACTGGCCAGAGCGAGCGAACAAACAAACAAACCGGACTCAGAAAGTCGGAATAAAACTTTGCAACTGACATCCTGGTTTCCCAGGGGTCACCTGGGACAGGGGTCTGGCTTCTGTCCATCGGGACTTAGATTCAACAGACTCTTCAAGGACCTCCTTAGGGGGTGATTTGACCATAACGTGTCTCCTGACAGGAATCCTAAAGTTGATTTTTTTAAAAAAATATATTTTATTGATTTTGTACAGAGAGGAAGGGAGAAAGATAGAGAGTTAGAAACATCGATGAAAGAGAGTCATCGATCAGCCGCCTCTTGCACACCCCCTACCGGGGACATGCCCGCAACCAAGGTACATGCCCTTGACCGGAATCAAACCCGGGACCTTTCAGTCCCCAAGCCGACGCTCTATCCATTGAGCCAAGCCGGTTTCGGCGATTTTTTTTTAATTGAGGCTCCAGTGTTCTGTTCTCTGGGCTCAGTACCTGTTGTGTTCATTTAATTCAATGCCTTGATTTGATGACCACCTACTGGGGAGTGAGCCCACAACCTGGGCATGTGCCCTGACCGGGAACCGAGCTGGCAACCTTTTGATGCAAAGGATGACACCCAACCAAATGAGCCACATTGGCCAGGGCTGAGATGGTGACCATTGAGAATGATATTTCTTGTGCCTATCATACTTCCCTTCCCAAGCTCTTCTACCTAGCCTGGTAACACCTCCTGCCTTAACGACAATGGACTTGTCCTAGGTGTCCATTTCCTTTTTATCAATGGTTTTCTCAATATTTAAGCTTAAAACATATGTAGAACTTTACCAAAAACACGTACGACAATGTTTGTACCAGTATGACTCATTATTATCTAAACCAAAACTACCCAAATGCCACCAATGGTAGAATGGATCAACAAATTGGAATATATTCCTACAGTGGAATACTATACAGAAAAGAAAAATGAATGGACTACAATCATACTCAACAATATGAGTGAACTTCACAAACTCAAAGTTGAGCAAAAGGAGGTAGACACAAAAGAAGACATACTGCATGATTTCATTTCTAAAGACTCCAAAACAGGATGCCATCTGTGCTGTCAGAAGACAAGATAGTGGTCACCCTTGGAGGGAATGGAGACTGGGAGTGGGGAGAAGGGGACTTCTGAGTGCTGGTAAGGTTCTGCTTCATGATCAAGGTGCTGGTTGCAAAGATGAATTCACTTTAAGAAAAATTCACCAAGATGTGCATGAAGATCTGTTTTTATATACCATTTCAATGAAAATTTCAAAAATATATGCAGATTAAAACACAATTACTCTCCAGTAATGTTGTTCAGCTACATACAAAGGTAGCCACCCCAAGCAGGGGACAGCCAGCTGACAAGGACCTACCTCACAGGAGCTCGCCTGAACAGAGGGCTATCCTGTAGCACTACTCAAGTCGGGGGACCTTACCTATGTCTTCTTTGAGGTCAATTTCGGCTGTGGTTGGGTGGACAATGCCCTCCACTCTCATGGAGCCAATATGGCTGATGTCACTCTGGGTCAGGGACAGCTGCATTGGGAAGAAAGGATGGAAAGATTAGATCCTGTTAAACAGCTTCACATTTACCATCAGATCTGTTAATTCTCTCAGGTACTAATACCGGATGTCAACACAAAGGGCTGTCCATGGAGCAGTGTCTCAGTTTCCCAGGTGTCTGGTTTTCCACAGGCCCTTGGAGCGCAGTGGATTTGATTTTCGCTTTGAGGCTAGCAGCTTGCACCCATCACCCCTTCCAGGAGCAGAAACGGGACCTCCCCTCGTCCCCTGTCCCTACAGCCTGTGCCTGCCTTTCTCAGTCCGGTCAGCCGGGTTGGTGACAGAGCCTCTGAGTAGCCTCTGCAAGGGAAGCCCGGGGCTCGCTCTCTCCTCTGCCTTCCATTCCCTACATCCTCCCCAGAGCACCGCAGACCTGTGGGGCAGGGTCGCAAAGCTGCTGACCTCACTTGAGAGACAGGATGGGCTCCAGGACCCTGACCTGCCTATGCCTGGCCACCTCGCCTATAGTGGACCACAAGCGGGTCTACACGTGTGAAATGCTGCCATAACGTGCACAGGGCTTAGTGGAATGGAGGCATTGTCCACTGCCTCCCCATGCGAGCAAGAACGTCACGATCGCCTCGAGAAGTGAGAGGAAGCTGATCGCCTTGTGACTGCGGATGGCCCCTGGAGGGAACGTGAATCCCGCCTCTCTGCTCTGGGCTTCCATCGGCGATGCCTCAGGAACCTGCCACAGCTACGCTCTCCCCTCACATGCTGGTCCCCACCGCCTCCATGGAGTCACACTGCACTGTGGTCAGGCTGCAAACGCTGCGCTACCAGAGATCTGATCAGCTGTTTTCTGCGGATCGTATTTCAGCCCCAGTTGATCTGACAGATAACTGTCTGTTTGGTGAACTTTTATGCTGGGGGAACGAATTATTTGCATGTCTGGCTGGGCCTCCGCTGAGCTGCTGGCCTGTTTGTTTCTCCTGCAGCCGAGAAAGGCAAAGTATTGGCAAATAATTCATTTCTAACACCAGGGGTTTCAGGAACCATATCTCTATTTTCTTTCTCTGATGAATTACAGTGAGCCATGTAACGTGGACCTCCCGAAGCCTGCCTGGAAAGTTAGCTATGAGTATTTTGGTGAGCACAGAAATAACTGGGGCTCAGGCCATTTCCAGCAAAACCAGTAACGCCATCCTATCTACTGACCAACTACTCTCTAAGCTTACCTTTGGCCGGTCAACGTCAGCATGCACAACTCTCAGCACGGAAGAACTTGTTTACTCATGAATCATTCAAGGCCAGAGCGAAAGTCAGATTAGGGGAACCGGGGATGAAGGAGGCATCACTGCTTGTTTTAAAAAGAGTAGGTTATAAAAATGAAACCATGCCCTGGGGGAGGCTTAGTTGGTTGTGGTGTCATCCCATTGCCCCAAAAGGTTGCGGGTTCGATCCCTGGTCAGGACACAAACCTAGGCTGTGGATTCCATCCCCAGTCAGAGCAAGTATGGGAGACAACCGATTGATGTCTCTCTCTCGATATCTCTCTCTCTCCCATCCTCTCTCTAAAAATCAATAAACATACCCTCAGGTGAGGATTTAAAAATGCAGTCATGTGCCAAAACCGGTTTGGCTCAGTGGATAGAGCGTCAGCCTGCGGACTGAAAGGTCCCAGGTTCGATTCCGGTCAAGGGCATGTAACATGGTTGCGGGCACATCCCCAGTGGGGAGTGTGCAGGAGGCAGCTGATTGATGTTTCTCTCTCATTGATGTTTCTAACTCTCTATCTCTCTCCCTTCCTCTCCATAAAAAATCAATAAATAAAAAAATGCAGAAATGCTTTACTACAGCACAGCACAATTCTCTTCAGTACCTTCTGCCCGAGAACGAGGCTCTTAGAAGACAAGATGGTGAACCCGTCTCCTGGCCCGTCTTCAGAGGTGGAATTCGAAGCCCCTTCTTTATCGCTGTCCTTTGGTTTGGACTGTGGGTAGAAATCAGAGGAACAGGTGGGCAGTCATTCGAGAAAAAGCCCGAAGTGGCTACGTAAAGCTCTTCCCATGGCCACCACCACCGTGGGCACTGAAGGCAGTGGTCAGCGTCTGTTCTGTTCTTGATGGAGGGAAGCAAAGGGGAGCGATATTAGGACAGGAAAAGGGTGTTGCCCAAAATACCAAGTGTGCAAGGGTTCAGGTGCTCCTGTAGTTCTCACTCAAGCCCGCACACAGCTGTGTGATTCTTGCTCTTCTCACGATGACAAGTACCGGAACCCGGGAGGGTCATTCCAGCACACGGCTCTACCCCTTGTCCCGGGTTTCCCTGGAACTGAGGCAGGCAGGGAGCGCTTACATGACCTCCGTGTGTCATGAAGGTCTGGGAGGGGAGCTGACAGCCTCTGACGCTGCGCTGGCCCACAGGACGTCCCGTGACTGTGGAAACGTCCCGTGTCTGTGCTGCTCAGGGCAACGGAGCACGCAGCTCGTGCAACCGAGAAAACACTTTTAAATCTGATTTAAGTAAGTTAAACTCAAACGGAAGGAGCCGCACGTGGATAGCAGTTGCCTGAAAGCAGTTGCCTGGGCAGCACCTGAAAGCATTACTCTGCAAAAGGCATCTCTGGCTGTAGCTGCTCAGTCTGTCAGGTTATCCGCCGCACCTGACACCCCATCGGTTGGCCTTAGGGGCCTCTCTAGGGTAAGGTGACCAGATGTCCTGATTTTTAACAATTTGTCCCGCATCCCGAGGCGTTTTAAAAAAGTCCTGATTTTTGGAAAGAAATCTTTAAAAAATCGGGACTTTAAAAAATATATATATATTTTATTGATTTTTTACAGAGAGGAAGGGAGAGAGTTAGAAACATGATCAGCTGCTTCTTGCACGCCCCCTACTGGGGACGTGCCCGCAACCAAGGTACATGCCCTTGACCGGAATTGAACCCGGGACCCTTCAGTCCGCAGGCTGACGCTCTATCCACTGAGACAAACCGGTTTCGGAGAATTGGGACTTTTTTTTTAAATGCCCTGGGACACGGGACAAATTGTTAAAAATTGGGACTGTCCTGCCAAAAGCGGGACGTCTGGTCACCTTAATTATGGGGGCAGTGGCAGGGATCTGGGACCATGAGAACCACCCAGGCTTTGGAAACCTCTGGGAGACCCCGCCTGATGACTGGAGCTCGTGCTTGGCATTGTCTCTCAGCACCACGCTGTGGAGTCCCGCGTTTTTTGGAGACGTGGCTACACCTCCGTCTTTGACGGCCCAACCTTCCTCCTGTTCAGAGAGCCCCTGGCGCGCAGACGCAGCCTGGCTCACCTTTTTGGACGCCCGTGGCTTGGCAGCCTTGGATTTCTTGCCCCCCTTCTTGCCGGACGTGGCCTTCCTTCCTCTCTTCTCGGGGGGCGGGGAGAGGATGGTTTCCGACTTGCCTTTGGTCCCCCGCTTTTTGGCCAGCAGCTCGGGATGGATTCTGGGCAGGACGCCCCCGCTGGCAATGGTCACTCCTTTCAGCAGCTGGAGAGAGAAACGCGTCGGTTCAGACCACCAGGAGCTCGCTGACTCTGGATCGAGCACAGTTCCCACTGTTGGCAAAACAAGGTTAGGCCTGGCCTTTGTTGCCCCCGAGTTGCATAACGCACAGTCTAATCGGCTTTTCCCGTTTCTCTCGTAGAGAGTATCTGCATAGGCACCAAGGCCCCCTCTGACCTTGTGCAGAAAACACAACAAGCAAAGCAAAATGAAAGGGTTCAGAGGCTGACCCCGGCCCTGTTGCCGAGGGCTCTGGAATTCCAGACATAACAGAGGATAAGGAGCCTCACCCACGGGGAGCGCAGCTTGACAAAACCAAGTTCAAAGGTCAAAGCTGGGGCCAGGCCCAGCAGACCAGTGATCTCCGCACTCCTTTGAGGAAAAGAAGGTCTGGCCAGACCCAGAATATATAACAGGATCTACTCCAGAGGCAATTTTATTTTGAAGCTGAAGGATATGCTAGCAGAACTGATTCTTCTCTTTTATGATCTAAAACAGTGTTTCCCAAACTTCTCTCATGATGAGAGTCACCTGGTAGAGTTGTTAAACTACAGATTCCTGAATCCCAACTAAGAAGTGCTAAACTAGAATTTTTGGGAACATATAGGTAAAATTGTATACTTAACTAGTGCTCTAAGCTTAGAGAATTTTTGGGAACATATAGGTAAAATTGTATATTTAACTAGTGTTCTAAGCTTAGATTGTAAGTATACAATTTTACCTATATGTTCCCAAAAATTCTAGTTTAGCACTTCTTAGTTGGGATTCAGGAATCTGTATTTTAACAACTCCACCAGGTGATCCTCATCATGAGAGAAGTTTGGGAAACACTGATCTAAAAGATCTCTTTTGGTGTAAATGGGACTGGGAACTACAGCAGGAATGACTGCAGCCGGCTGTGTCCCATACGGTCGTGCGTTTGACAAACCCAATCGGGGGCACGTGTCTGTGGGCAGAGGTACCTGATTGAGCTCCTCATCGTTGGCCACGGCCAGCAGGATGTGTCTCGGGGCTATCCGCGCCTTCTTGTTGTCCCTCGCAGCATTGCCGGCCAATTCTAGGATCTCCGCTGAAATCACAAGGGGGAGTTAATACGATCACAGAGTGGGGTCTGAGCTTCCAGAAGCTTTTCCTTGGGAATGGTCTTGGAGTTTGACCACTTGGATTCACTTGTGATTTTTAAGTCTGGGCCTGGAAAGAAATCCAGAAAGCTGAAAAGAATTCAGGTCCTAGACAATTAAGATATTTTAAATATATTTTATCGATTTTTTTTTTTTTTTTTTTTTTTTTTAACAGAGAGAAAGAGGGATAGAGAATTAGAAACATTGATGAGGGAGAAACATCGACCAGCTGCCTCCTGCACACCCCCCACTGGGGATGTGCCCGCAACCAAGGTACATGCCCTTGACCGGAACCAAACCTGGGACCTTTCAGTCTTCAGGCTGAGGCTGTATCCACTGAGCCAAACCGGTTTCAGCTAAGTAAGGTATTTTAGCAAGACCTGACACATGATCCTGTGACGAAGTCTTCTAGTTGTCCCTTGACATTAATTCCTCCCCATCCTCCTTGGCATATGGATCTGATTTTTTTTTTTTTTTTTTTGTGAGCCCATATCCATGGGAAGGAATGAGGACAGTTTTCCCCAACCTCCCTTGTGGATAAGTGTGATCATGTGACTAAGTCCTGGCCAGTGAAAGGCAAGCAGTGGTGTTGTATGGTACCCCTTCCTTTCCTACTGCTGGACTGGGGATGGGATGGCTGGGGTGTGACCATGAAGAAGCTGTGGACGATGGAGTAGCAGACAGGAGGAACTGAGGTGTCTTAGGGCTGTGGAGCTTCCTTACCACCCTGGGCTGTGTTCTGTAGACTTTGTTTTGTATGAGAGAGAAATAAATGCTGTTTAAACCCTAGCATGGGACCTGAGCTGCTTTCAGCCTACTGACGGCAGGGCATCTCTGAAGAGAACAGTGATGGAGGTGAGGTCTGTATTTGGTACCCAGGGGGACCCCTTCCACAATCCCCTTTTCTGCTTCACTTGATGCCCCGGGTCCCTCTTGTCCTAAAGCAGTGTTTCCCAAACTTCTCTCATGATGAGAGTCACCTGGTGGAGTTGTTAAACTACAGATATCTGAATCCCAACTAAGGAGTGCTAACCTAGAATTTTTGGGAAGCACTAGTTAAGTATACAATTTTACCTATATGTTCCCAAAATTCTCTAAGCTTAGAGCACTAGTTAAGTATTACCTATATGTTCCCAAAAATTCTAGGTTAGCACTTCTTAGTTGGGATTCAGGAATCTGTATTTTAACAACTCCACCAGGTGACTCTCATCAGAGAGAAGCTTGGGAAACACTGTCCTACGGGAAAGTGGGCGAGAAGAACTCCCTTACACTGCGGGATGAGGAAATGCTCAACGAGAGGTGACTTCCTACCGGAGACCTACGAGATCTGCCCAGGAAGGGATGTCGGGGCCCAGGGGTTTCCTCACACCCCTCAGAGGCCTAAGCATGTGTTACATGGTAAATGTGAAAGAACGGACAGAAAGGAATTTTCCTAACACTACTTCACCGGCTACCAAATTTTTGAGTCAAGTTAAAAAAAAAAAAATCTATAGAATTGTTTTATACTATCTGTATGCTTCCTCCTTTCTTCTCTTATTTTGTTACTTTTCCTTCTTCCTCAATGTTAGGATGTTCTGCTAAATGAAACTTGTCTCATCTCGCCCGGCTAGCTCAGTCGGTAGAGCATGAGACTCTTAAATGAAACTTGTCTGCTTTTAAAAGTCTGAATGAGCCTATAAAGAAAAATTCCTTCCCTTAGAAAGCTCACAACAATGTGCCATTAAATGGTTTCACTAATACGTGGTGGGGGGGAAGTGTACGTATGTGCATGTGTGTATACATTTGTTTGTGAGGTGTTTGCACAGACGTGTGTGTGTGTGTGTGTGTGTGTTGGGGATGTGCTGGTATAATGGCATAAATATTAAATCCTAAAATTAACAGGGGATTCTGTATGTCTTTCTAATCAACCTAATTTCAAATAAAATAGCACATGAAATTGCCATCACTTATAAAATATATGGTAATAAAATAAAAACTTGGCATAAGTATGCCATATTAATTAAGCAAATGTAATTAACAAAAATTACAATAAAATAATCATTAGAGTTAAATATTTATATGGCATTTCCATAATGAAAAGTGCTAAATCACTGCAAATTCATCTCATTGCATCCCTTCCAGGTTATTAAGCAATGAGTACTGTGTTTACCAACTATTCATTTATACAGTAGTCATGTTTTCTGAATCAAAGATTGAGGAGGCACTGTAGTTTGAGAAGTATAAGCATATTTGTAGAGACAATGGGACAGAGTATTTGAAATTAATGCCATATTGGATAATCTGATTTGCTGCATTCAGGCTGCTGCCCAACCCTTTCTTTATTTAAAAAAGTGTACCCATCAAAAAAAAAAAATGCAGTCATAAAGCTTTCACTAATAGGCTTGCTGGCCTGGCCAGTGTGGCTCAGTGGTTGAGCGTTGACTCATGAACCAGGAAGTCACAATTTGATTCCCCATCTGGGCACAACATGTCCAGGTTGCAGACTTGATCTCCAGTAGGATGTGTGCAGGAGGCAGCCAATCAATGATTCTCATCATTGATGTCTCTCTCCCCCACCCCCTCTCCCTTCCCCTTCCTCTCTCTGAAATCAGTAAAAACATTAAAAAAAAAAACCAGACCTGCAATATGACTCTAGGTTAAAACGTGCAGCTTCCCTCTGTGTGCAGTAAAACGGAGTTTCCTGACCTTGCTCATCTCGGGGGGCCCCATGCCTAGGAAGAGGGTGGGTGTAGGGGCCAAGGAGCCTCCCCATTTTAAGCTTCTGAGGAATCAGATTTAATTGAGCATCTTGGCCCATCACTCTCCCACCTGTGTCACCTGCATCCAGAGGAAGGAGTTAAGCATCCTCCCGAGTGCATGAACTTAGTCGTCAGCAGGGGAAGCAGTGCTAATGGGAAACCCTCCATGCACACAGCCTGCAAGAAGGCCCTGCAGGTCAGGTCACGTTCAGCTGGACAGACAGATGCACAGACGTGAGGCTAACGGATGGGGAATCTCCCAGAATTAAATGCAGCTCAGGAGAGAGTGGCCGCAGGGACGAAGCCGGGTACAAGGAGAGGCTCGCATGAGACTCAGCTCCCGGACTAGCCCTTCCAAAGCCCGCCCTGGAGAGCAAACCTGATCCTGTGCTCTAGTGAGAAAGCAGAGGGAGAGCTTTCTCTTTTTAATGTTTCTTAAGAGGAAAACTTAAGGACGCACACCAGAAAATCGAGACCGACGAGTTCTTTTCTCCGTTGACTGTTTCACCGGAACATTCCTTGCGACGGAGATGCCACCATTTAAATGCGTGAAATGACATTAATCATTATTAATATTTTCAAATGCTGTCCCGACAAGATGCATTCATGTGGATTATAAAAGGAGCATTATCATTAAATATTATAGGGCATTTCCATAATGAAAAGTGCTCCATCCCTGCAAACTCATTCTCACATCGTTTCCACGTGATAGTTGCTACACTGTTGAGTGACTTTATTGATCTTGGGAACACAAGTCTCCGTCTCTGGGCCATCGGTAGGAAAACTGGGCTTGTGTGGCACACACATGTTTCACTGGACATTCTGGGGGGAGATCACCATTCCGTTAAGCGGTAGAGACTTCCCTGGAGGTTTATAGACTTCCATAGCGAACCTCTAACTTCTTGGAGGTCTGATCTCCAGCAATAGTAACCATCTGGTATGCACCTCAGTATCTGGTAGTAAAAAATAAAAAATAAAAAATTCTGTATCCCAAAGGGATGTTGCATATTATTTTGGGAGGGCTTGTGTCCTCTCATTTTGTACACGAACTGAATCAACACGGGATGTCCCGGCCCCAGCAGATGGAAAATAGCACATTAAATGGAGGGTTGGAACAGAGGGCACCAAGTGGCCACTCCTTCAAGACCCTCTCCTTCTCCAGCCCCATTTTGCTTGCACACCTGCCCACTATATGATGGCGCCTCTGGGCTCTGTCTGGGCCCTTTGCTCTGCTCAGGCCCTGAGTCTTTTGGGGGAACCCCATCCCCTCGTGGTTCCAGCTTCCACCTCCCTTCCCATGTGGTCAGATCTGTATCTCTAGCTCTGCTGAGATGTCACCTGGGCCTCCTCACCTGGGTGTTCCACAGGCAAATCAAACTCCCCCGTCCTATCACCCCCTCCCCAAACCTGCTCCCCGCATCGCCCCTGGGACTGACAGCTCCGTCCACACACAGACCTTAGTCGTCCTCTCCTCCTCTTCGCCCCTGTCTCCCTCCCGCTTCATCAAGCTCACGCCTTTGCCCCTCTTCTCCGCGCCTGGTGCCATTGTCCGAGTTAAGGCTCTCTTCTCTTCCGGCCCAGCAAACAGTAGCGACTGTCGAAACGGTTTCCCTGTTCCCGTTTTGTCCTCCTCCAGATCCATGTCAACAAGGCCGCCGCTAGGCCAAAGGTGCCTCTGTGCAACTTAGAAAAAGAAGCCTCTTCCTCAAGACGCCGGACTGCCCCCGATTTCCTCTGAACAAGACCCTTTACTGCCACCTGCTGGAAATGCTCATGATAGACATAGTTATTTGAGGTCCATGATGGGAAAGGCACTCCTTTAACTGTGTGTCTTTGCGCAGCGTACAACCTGCACAGCCACGCGCGTGGCTTCAGAGCACAGATGCGGTGAGTAGAATTCCTTAGCCAAAAACGCTCGGCATTAAATGGATAGACCCAATTATCCGGAAACGATGTGTAAATGATGGGTTTCTATGTGACACAATGATTTCAGGAGGTGCCCTGAAATTCAACCCTGCTTTCAGACTCATTTGTCCTCTCAGTTGGAAATAGAAAACATTCCCTCAACATAAAAAAAGGTAAATTATGCATTCTCAATAGCTCATCGTGGTCCTCCGTGGCCTGCACCACCCACCTCCCCCATCTCATTCCACCCCCAACCGCCGGCCCTGCCACTCTCAGCTTGCTCCTGGAACACAGGACTTCCTCTAGTGTCTGGAATCGCTGTAATACTTCCTCTAAACTTCATCCTTGTTCCTCCCAACCTGGCAATCTCCCCCAGCTCAACCCCTCCCGTCTGAACCTGGTAACTCCTATCAATTCCCAACTCTGCTGCCCATCAGAATCATTTGGGGGAGCTTTGAAAAACCCTGATGCCCAGAACATACCCCAGAATTTCTGGGGGTGAGACCAAGGCATCAGAAAAAGAGAGGGATGGAACCACTGATGAAAGAGGAAACATCATTGATCAGCTGCCTCCTGCATGTGCTCCAGTGGAGATAGAGCCCGCAACCCGGGCATGTGCCCTGACTGAGAATCGAACCCTGAGCTCCTGGTGCACAGGTCTGTGCTCATCCACTGAGCACCACCAGCCAGGCTCACCTTCTCCATTTGCCTGAGGAAGATGCTGGATGCAGGGACTGGTGGAGAGAGGGGGCCGGATGGATATTAATGGCGATGCCTTCCTTCTAGGTGCTCATCCTCTCTTCTAGCTCACGTGCAACGCATGAGCAAACCCTGTTGGCGTTGCCTTCAACATACATCAGGGCTCTACTCTTCCTCGGTACCTTCACCGCCCTCTCTCTGGATCTCTGCTGTAGCCTTCCAGCTGCTTCTCCTGCTTCCACCCTGTGCCCCTCCCCCAGGATCAGATCACTTCCGCCTCCGCTCCAAACCCTGCAGGGCCGCTATTGCTAGCTCCTATCCCCGCTCCACCCACCGCCCCCTCCAACCGTAGCCCCTTCCTCCTTGGGCCTCATTTACAGTCCACGCCCCACTGCTGTTCCCCAACACTCCCAGCACCTGCCTTCCCTCAGGCTAGGGCACCCACCCCCAGACACCTGCAGGCCCACTTCCGGTTTCCTTCAGATGGGCCTTGCTCTATTTTACAACTCCCCTCCCCCTCCCTTTCCTGGAACCCCGTCGGTAGAATCCACTTTATTTGTCCCCCAGCACTTCGCACACACGCCTGACGCAGCACACCCTCTGTTGTTTGCTTGCTTCTCCCTCGGGAATGCATTCTGCTGGAGGCAGGGATCCCTGTCGGTCCTGGTTGAGGCTCTATCCTCAGCATCTACCACACCTGGCCCACAGCAGGTGCTCAATAGCTGTTTGCGAGAACTCCGCTGTTTTACAGGATGCTCTGCTCTGGGAGGTGCTGCAGGTCCTTAAAGACCTGCTGGCTCAGAGTCACAATTGTGATGGCTGTGGAGGCTGGGGGCTCTAACCCAAGACACGTGAGAAATCCCAGCCACGGTCCAATCCTACGACCAGAGAGCAGCCTGAGGACTTAGTGTGCATACTGACATGCAGATGCTTAACAGATATTTGTCGAATAAATAAACAGGGAAATGTAAGCTTTTATCTGAATCAAAGATGCACAGAGATGCCCGAGACTCAAAAGGCCAAATTGTGTTTTATCAGCTCGGAGTGTGACTTCCGCCAGGTGGAGACGTAGAAGGTATTTAATGACTGTGGTTACACACACACTGTAATGGTCAGGGTGGGGCTGCAGAAAGAGCACAGCGTGGGACCGGAGGGTCTCGGGGGAGCCCAGCTCCTGAGGGGAGGCAGGCTGTGGGATCTCTGGGTCACCCACATGGTCTCCAGTCTCAGTGGGTGACACGAGTTTAACAGGTTGTTTTCAAGTTTCATTCATCTTTCTCAAAGCCGGCACCCCAGACCCAGAAGGGTTTCCCATCAGGTTTCTGGGTCCTACACCAGACCCAGGGAATCAGGCCACCGGAAGGGGTGCAGCCAGGAACTTGCATTCTGAACAAGCATCCACCCGAGCCTGTAGGCCTGCTGCTGAGAGACTGGCTTCCACCTTGCTCCTCCTCCGAGCGTCCCTGAGCCAGCAGCGTGGGCATCACCTGGGAGCTCGTGAAGAAGGCGGAGTCTCAGGCGCCTCTCGGCCCCTGTCAACAAGATCCCCAGGTGATCCCGCCTTGAACAGCACTGCTCTATCTCACTGGATCCAATCCGCTGTCAGAGCCCTCCAGCCCCTCTCCCACTTCCTAGAGCGGTGGTCAGCAGACTCATCAGTCAACAGAGCCAAATATCAACAGTGCAACCACTGAAATTTCTTTTGAGAGCCGAAAACCGACTTCTGCGCACAGGCCACGGAGTTTCGATCGAGAGAGAATTATTGATCAGTTGCCTCCTGCACGTCCTCTACTGGGGATTAAGTCTGCACCCCGGACATGTGCCCTGACCGGAATGGAACTGTGACCTCCTGGTTAACCCACTGAGCCATACTGGCCTGGCTATCTAAATGTTTTAAAGCATCCTTGAAATTGTCGAGTATTTTTTTCTGTTTACGACACAAGAGTACAAGAACAAAAACGAAGTAAAACGTTCCCAAACACATAAAGAACCCATACAGTGAAAATCTCATCTCTTGGTAAAAAAGTAATTTAACCACCACTATGGTACACGATTTCCTCCGGACCCCCCGTAGACAGAGGGCCACCTCTGTAAGGGGCAGGACTAGAACGCGGGCCTTGTGGAACCCACTGAAGACGCCTCTGACGCTCTGGTCAGCATTCTTTGTGGACACTGAGTCCCAGCCCATACCCCGGAGAACCGGTGTGCAATGGGGACTGTATGTACAGTGAAGACCCCCTTTTATGAAACAAATAGCAACCCCCATCTCCCGGGACTGTCCTCCTGTAGCTTTTCTTCTTTGGGAACCTAGATTCTCACACATTGCATTCACCTACGCAAGGCACACCTTTTTCTTTTCTTTCTTAAAAAAAAAAAAAAATATATATATATATATTTTTTTTTTTTTAATTTTTTTTTCAGAGAGGGAGAAGGATAAAGAGCCAGAAACATCGATGAGAGAGAAGCATCAGAAAGATGGATGAGAGAGAAACATCAATCAGCTGCCTCTTGCACATCCCCTACTGGGGATGTGCCCGCAGCCAAAGAACGTGCCCTTGATGGGACTCAAAGTTGGGACCCTTGAGTCCGCAGGCCGACGCTCTATCCACTGAGCCAAACCACACCTTTGTCAGGGCTGGGCTGGAAAAGCCCCTTCCCTGTGGGCTCTCTTCCTCCCGTGCTGCTCCCCTGTCCGTCTGATGCCCCTTTCCCTCCCCCGAAGCCGGCGGGCACGGATGAGCGAGCAGGCACGCCCAGCCCCGCTGCCGCCCACAGCGGCCTGGGACAGCAGCCTGCTGGCACGTTACCTGCCAGGTACTCGATGACGGCCGCCATGTACACGGGCGCGCCCACGCTGATCCGGTACTTGAAGGTCCCTTTCTTCAGGTAGCGCATCAGCCGCCCCACCGGGAAGATGACCCCGGCCCTGGCGGACCGGGACAGCTTGGACATCTTCTTCTTCCCGCTCCGGCCCGACATCTTGCCTCAGTTTCCCTCTCAGCTTGTGGATACGGTGGCTTCCTGGCGCTGGCACGATGCTGGAAGGAAAGACAGCAGGGTGAGGAAGGGCGGCTGGAGAACATCTGGGAACCGTGACGAGCCTGACGGTCCTGGGAGGGGGCTGGGACCGGCGGCCACCCCAGGGTGCTGCGGGCAGGGACCAGGGCATGGGGTCTTGGCAGGCCATCGGCAGGCCCACCCACAAACCCCTCCCCACCCCATCAAGCCAGCCCGACCTCAACACGAGAGGCCAAAGACTGTCACTGGAGAGAGGCCATGGCTGGTGAGTCCCCGAATAACGGTTTCCAGCAATGTCCACTTCACCACCCAGAACCATTTGCGATGTGCAGCCTTATCTGGCAGAAGGGTCCCTGCAGATGTGACTGAGTTCAGGGTCCTGAGCTGGGAGCTTACCCTGGATTGTCTGGGCAGCTCTAATGTAATTGCAAAGGTCCTTCCAATGAGGGAGGCAGGAGGTGAGTGAGGAGTGATAGGAAGGAAGGAAACCAATTCTCCCCTCAGAGCCTCCAGAAAGGACCAGACCTGCTGACGCCATTTTATTTTAATGTTTTAAAAAGTTTTTGCTTTTTAAAAAAAAATTGATTTCAGAGAGGAAGGGAGAGGGAGAGAGAGATAGAAACATCAGTGATGAGAAAGAATCATTGACCAGCTGCCTCCTGCGGGCCCCCTACTGGGGACTGAGCTGGCAACCCGGGCATGTGCCCTTGACTGGGACTGAACCTGGGACCCTTCAGTCCACAGGCCAATGCTCTATCCCAGTGGTTGGCAAACTGCGGCTCGTGAGCCACATGCGGCTCACAAGCAGAGGTTTGCCGCTCTGTTGACTAATGAGTTTGCCGACCACTGCTCTATCCAGTAAGACAAGCCAGCTGAGGCTGCCGGTGCCATTTTAGCCCAGAATAAGACTTCTGACCTCCAGACTGTGAGTCAGTCTGTCTTGTTTTAAGCCACTAAACTTGAGGGTGGTTTTTTTATTTTTATTTTTTATTTATTTATAGCAGCAATAACAAAACTAACACATTCCTTTTTTCTCTGATTTGCTTCTGCCTGTTTTAATACATAGTACTTTATTCATAGCCTTGACCTGCAGTTCAGGGCTGATTTCCAATAATTCTTAAAAACTGAAACATGCCAGAAGAGGCCACTTTATCGAATATGTTAATGCGTAGTAACCAAACACCGCAAATTAAAAGCGAGAATGCAGCCGGAGCTTCTGCTCCTTGGAATTTGGGGGAGGAACTTCAGAATCAGCAGGGAGAGGTGACTTCAACACCATGCCCCCAGAGACATGTGAATTTGAGGGAGTTATTTCTGTGTGAGATAAAACAATTCTGTGCTTTTGAAAGAGTCTCTAAATGGCTAAAAAGTAACTCAGAGAATTGTAACAGAGCTTACAATTCTCCGAGTTAGTTATTGTTGGTCAAGGGAGTACCATGACCAAACAATAAAGTATAATTCAGAGTAAATAAGAGCAAATTATAAAGGGCAGGCAAGCAGGACCAAAGGAAAGAAGCCAGAAAACTGTAGGAAATGTTTCAATGAATCAAAGCGCTCTGCCCCAAAAGCAGCACCATTCTCTGTGGCCATTTCGTTTGGGGATGGACAATGAGAAAGTCAAAGTGAAGATGAAACTGGTTCTACCTGTGAAGGCAGCCGTTTCAAATTTTGGTTAGGCCAGCTTACTAACAGCCAAGGTGGCAGCGAAAAGGCCCAAGAAAGTGGCTAAGCATACAGTATGATGGAAGAAAGCTCTAAATGATTGCATGGCTAGTGTGAAAGATAAGGATTTGTTTAATCGGGATGGAAGAATGAACACAGTGTTCAGTTTTCTAAAGTATCTGACTGCTCTGTTATGACTGAGGAGTTTTATATGAAACTATGGAATTAGTAACAAACCCCATTCTGAACACCCTCCTATCCCCAAGTTAAAGGATGCGAGTTGGAGGCATATTATCACCTACCTCACATACATTAATTTCAAATGCATCTGTGTATTTACTAGATTCCCCCTCGATGTGTCATTTTGCCACCAAAAGATGTAGGTAGGTATTCATTCTAAGAAGAGCAGTCAGTCTTAGAATATTATCCCTTTCACAGTAAGACGCAGCAATAAAATAACATCGCCATTTTTAGAGCTACATTGTCCGTGCTTCAGCTGTTCAAGGCTGCTAACTCTCAGAAGTAAACTTATAGATAGACCAGAGGCCTAGTGCATAAGATTCGTGTACTTGGGTGTGTGTGTGTGGGGGGTGGGGGTCCCTCAGCTTGGCCTGCACCCTCTTGCAGTCAGGGAGCCCTTGGGGGATGTCCCACTGATGGTTTAGGCCTGCTCCCCTAAACCATCAGTCGGGAGGTCCTTAGCGTTTCTGTGAAGGAAGGAGAGGCTCCCGCCACCACTGCGCTCACCAGCCGTGAGCCTGGCTTCTGGTTGAGCAGCGCTCCCCCGTAGGAACACACTGACCACCAACAGGCAGCTTCTTCATTGAGCGTCTGCCCCCTGATGGTCAGTGCGTGTCATAGCGACAGGTGGTTCTGCTGTTCCATTGATTTGTATATTAATCTTTTAAAAATATATATATTTTTTAATTGATATTTTTTACAGAGAGGAAGGGAGAGGAATAGAAAGCTAGAAATGTTGATGAGAGAGAAGCATCGACCAGCTGCCATCTGCTGGGGATGTGCCCGCAACCAAGGTTCATGCCCTTGACAAGAATCAACCTGGGACCTTTCAGTCCGCAGGCCAATGCTCTATCCACTGAGTCAAATCGGTTTCAGCTGCATATTAGTCTTAGATAGGATGTCCTCTCGTGGAGGAAGCAATCAATTGCATATTAGGATTTTAACCATCAATTTCTGTTATGGAAACTTAGGTCAGGCATCAGTAAACGTTCTGAGTACCTGTTGTTGGTCATCACTGTCCCGGGCCAGGGGGCACATATAGCAGCGTGGAGTGGTCCTCGCCCTCAGAGAGACTCCTTGGCTAGTTCCAGTGGGAGGTGGCTCCCGGCACAGTGGGAAGAGCCAGGGCTGGGCCCAGGAACCCCAGAGTGTGGCCCCACTTCTACAGAACTAGCTCTGTGAGCGCTGGGTGTCAGCAGTGCCGGTTTCCTCTGTACAATAGGACAGTGACTTATAGCTACTGAAGGTCCTTCTGGCCTTAAATATTCCCATTTCTTTCAGCTTTCAAATGGTTCTGGAAAAGAAGTGTAGTTCCCTTTAAAAAATGAGTTCTAGACCAGTTGGCGTGGCTTGGTGGTTGAGCATCGAATTGTGAACTAGTAGATCATGGTTTGATGCCTGGTTTGGGCGCATGCCCTGGTTTCAGGCTCAGTCCCCAGTCGGGGGTGTGCAGGAGGCAGCAGATCTATGATTCTCTCTTCATCATTGATGCTTCTCTCTCTCCCTCTCCCTTCCTCTTAAAAAACACACACAACAACAACAAAAACCCCACCAAACAAAAAAATACCACCAACAACAAAAAACAAGAAAGCAAGAAAAGAAATGAGCTCTGGAGCGTAAAGAGCCTGTGCATGTTCATAACAATGTGTTAGTCCTGGTGGCTTCCCTAAGCCAATTTTGTGCCCTTTCTAGTTGCTGGTAAGTGGAGGGAGGAGAAGGATTAGAGGGCCTGGTTGCCGAGGAACCACCTAAAAAGTGCCTCCCGGGGTGGACATGCCTGTGGAAGGTGCATGCTGGCTGTCACGTCTCTCCTACCCACAGGGAACCATGCACGGAGGATAAAGGCCACAGGGGCAGGCCCTCCCTCCTTCTCCTTCATTCTTCTCAAATGAAAGTGGCCAGAGAATGAGTAGGCGTGCAGGATAAGGCGAGGGGCTTTCCCAATGCAGCCAAGAGGAGTCACACATGTCGTTAATAACTGGGAATTAGGACCAGGTGACATCAGGGGATGGATGCCAGAAACACTCACGACTATGAAACAATCAAGTAAGGAAAACCGGGGTCAGATCAAATAGACAAACATATCAGCTGGATATTTAGAACATGCAAGGGTCACCCCAGGCACAGCATGTATAACTAGACTCTTTCCTTGGCTCCCAGACTCTTCTCTGTGTTAAGACCTTAACACTGAGTAAAGATGCAGCTCCATTTGAAGTCTAAGTGTGACACTGACTGTTGCATGTGCTTTTAATGCATTAATTTTTTTAAAATTTTTTTTGAGAGGGAAGAGAAGAGGAAGAGAGAGAAACACTGAGTGGCTGCCTCCTGCATGCCCCCTTCTGGGGATCGAGCCTGAAACAGAGCATGTGTTCTGACCAGAATCAAACTGGCAACCTTTTGGCGCATGGGACGACACGCAACCAACTGAGCCACACCAGCCAGGGCTGTAGTATGTAGTTTAATAGACCTGGAGAGTTCTCTGTACCCGGGGAGCCCATCTTTTCAGACATTGTGCTGAGTTAAAGCAACCAGGCACTTAACTCCTAGGCCCCAAGGGCTTGGAGGTCCCCGTAATTGTAAAAACTGGACCACATAACGGAATTGCTGGGGAAGCAGGGAGGAGGCTGGAGGGAGCTGACATATCCTGCCTACCGATCCCACAGATGGAAGGAAGCGTTTGCCTCCTCACTTCCCGGAACTCCTTGAGAGAAGACCCTGCTTTCTGAAGCCATCCCACCCCCTTCCCCAGCCTGAGCTGGACTCTGCCTGGAGTTGTAAGAAATTATAATCTCTGGCTTCCTTCTTTTCTAAGCCACTCCTTCCCAGGAATCTATCCTTTCTCGGGAGGTCACGTGACAAAAACTTGATCTGCTTCCTGTGAATTTGAACCTTTGAAGAGCCACCCGCAGAAAGAGAAAAGAACTATTGCAGTGTGAAATTTCTTTCTGACTTCCCTTTCCATCCAAACATCAATATTTCAATGTTTACATTTATTTACCTTCTGCTCTGCAGCAAGTTTTGCTCTAATTCAGCAAAGCTTAAGGACTCTAGTTCATTATGTTTGTTTTCATGTTTGAAAAATGGGGTCTTTGTGTGGTTACAGGCACAATGTGGGCCCCCCGGAGGCCCCGTGGCCATGCTCGGGTGGCTCCATCCTCCAGGCTTCTTAGAAGAAACTAGGAATAAGATCAGAAAAATACAACCTAGATCTGATATCCGTTCATATCTGAGGGACCAAGAATACCAAGTTTTGTAATTACTTGCAAAATGAAGGGGAGAGTTTGAAACATGCTAACAGTGGGGGACAGGAAAATGAAACTCAAAATTCAGGGAAAGAAAGGGGAAAGGCAGTGCTGGCTGCTCATTCCCTTTCACCTCCAGGAGTACAGCAGCTGGAAGAACAGGACTGGTTTTGTGTGTGCTGGGGAAGAAGACATAGTCAAACTCCATTGTTTTAGGATTATTTCTATGATTGGTTTAAGAGTTTGACTTTACAGATATCATGTGGGTAAATATTAAACTGTAGCACTGACTCAGACATGGACAATAAACTCACAGCGGCCTAAACTACTGTGTTTTATTGATTTTATATATATTTAAAAACATTCTACTATTTCTAGAAATCAGTATGCATTTTGTAATCTATGACATCATTGATCCAAATGAAAGTATTTATGGAGCCATTATTATTATTATTAAAATATGTTTATTGCCAAAACCGATTTGGCTCAGTGGATAGAGTGTCGGTCTGTGGACTGAAAGGTCCCAGGTTGGATTCTGGTCAAGGGCATGTGCATTGGTTGAGGGCACATCCCCGGTGGGGGAAGCAGGGTCAGGTTGCTATGGGCCTCTGGCCACCACTTCCTCATCCATAGAGCGATGCGTAACCTTGTTGTACGTGTGTTTCTATACACAGACACCTTATTTAATAAGGATTATTGATTCATTAACATTGAACTCCGGCCTGAGCAAACCTTATCTAACACGTGTTCTCTCCAGAAGGCACATCCCAGGCCTGCAGCGCTCAGGAGCCGACACAGGGCATCAGCACCACGCCCGGGGCCATCCTAAACAGCGGGGTCACCAACATAGCGCAAACCGTGCAGAACGTGACACCCACGTGAGCCACGACGGGACACGAGTTTCCAGTGGGAGAGACGAAACGGGGCGGCAGGGAGCTCGGCCTTGTCTGGCCTCCGTGGGAAGGTGATGATGGCCGGCTTCGGTATGGCTGCCCCGTGCACGTCCCCGAGTGACGGCAAAGGCACCGGGCAGCTTACTGACTGGGGGTTACAAATACGTTAGTGAGTAGGTGGGATGTGAGACTAGGGGATCCATGAATAATGAGGATCAGATGCACGTCCTTTGTTCTCATTGACAAAAGAGCAGTGTGCCTTTACGGGGATCACCCAGCTTCTCCAGCACAGTGTTCTTTGGGGACCACTGTCTTCCCAGGGGCACTCATCCGGGCACCCCCTGCCCTCTGGCCCCGTGTGGAACGGCTGTTCTGCCCTGCGGGGTCCTCGGGGAACTGCCTTCCCTGCTCAGCCCTGCCCCAGCACCGCCTCTGTCTTGGCTTTCTCCGTGGGGTCCGTGGCATCCACTTCATGAGACAGCCCAGAGAAGTCAACGTTGCTTTCCGACAAAATGGGGCTGTCCTTATGGAAGGACCTTGGGATTGTAGTTTGGTGGGGTATATAATTTTTTAGCATCAAAACCATATTGTTTCAACCCTGCGAAGCCACTGATCCATTGTTTTAAGTATCCTGCATTATAGAGAAGTCTGGTGCCCTCCCCCAAGCTTCCAGTCTTCTTTTTAAAAATTTATCTTTATTGTTGAAAGTATTATAGATATCCTGCCGAAACCGGTTTGGCTCAATGGATAGAGCGTCAGCTTGGGGACTCAAAGGTCCCGGGTTCGATTCCGGTCAAGGGCATGTACCTTGGTTGCGGGCACATCCCCAGTAAGGGGTGTGCAAGAGGCAGCTGATCGATGACTCTCTCTCATTGATGTTTCTAACTCTCATCTCTCTCCCTTCCTTTCTGTACAAAATCAATAAAATATATTTTTAAAAAAAGATGAAAAAAAAAAGAAAGTATTACAGATATCCTCTTTTTCCTCCCATTTGCCATATCTCCCCCTCCCCCCCGCACTACTGTCTGTGTCCATGGGTTATACATGTAAGTTTTTTGGTTACTCTCTCCCCACCCCTCACCCCCACTTCCCTCTGAGATTCGTCAGTCTGTTCCATATTTTCATGTCTCTGGATCTGTTTTGTTAGTCAGTTTATTTTGTTCATTATATTCCTTTGTGATACTTGTCTTTCTCTGACTGGCTTATTTCATAATTAGCATAATCCTCTCCAGGTCCCTCCATGCTGTCTCAAAGCTGCATAGTATTACAATGTGTCAATGGACCACAGCTTTTCACCCACTCAGATTTTTTCTTTCCGTTTACCATTGCACAGGGTATGTCTAGGTGTGGGTCCTCCCCACTCCACTCATCTTGCTCAGCACTTGGCCATAAGCCTGTTTAATTTGAAGATTCACTTCTTTCGTAACTCCTGAAACTTTCTGTTTTTGTATTTATTTTCCTGCATCTTAAAAAAATTTTTTTTATTGATTTCAGAGAGGAAGGGAGAGGAAGAGAGACATAGAAACATCCATGGTGAGAGAATCATTGATTGGCTGCCTTCTGCATGCTCCACACCAGGGATTGATTGAGCCAGAAACCTAAGCCGGAAACCCTATCCTGACTGGGAATCAAACCGTGGTCTCCTGGTTCATAGGTCGATGCTCAACCATTGAGCCACACTGGCCAGGCTCCCTCTCTCTTCCCTTGTCTCCCTGGGATGCCTGTATGGCAGATGTTGGATCTTCTGGATTGTTTCTTGAAATCTCATACTTTTCCTTCTACTTTTTCAGTCCTTTGAATAACTGATTTTGGTAATCATACTGTTATAATTTCCAAGAACTCTTTGTTGTTCTTTGTTCCATTTTCATAGCATCCTGTTCTTTTATGAATGCA
Organism: Nyctalus aviator; assembly: GCA_036971965.1. Classification (NCBI taxonomy): domain Eukaryota; kingdom Metazoa; phylum Chordata; class Mammalia; order Chiroptera; family Vespertilionidae; genus Nyctalus; species Nyctalus aviator. The sequence goes on along the minus strand of CM072933.1, from coordinate 36,958,822 downwards.
TCATATCTTCCAACCTCTCTGAAACTAGTTATGTTTATGTTATCTTCTGTTCTCAGAATCATTTTATCCAATCAGTTGTCCTATTTATTCTCATCTTTCTCTTTCATCTTGGCTTTCTTTAAACCTCTGGCGATCTCTGGCCATGCATATTTAAGAATGAAAAACCAGGTTACCACAGGCAGATAAAAAGCTCTCCTCGGCTACCGTTTGGTAGGCAGGCTCCTGTGTGGGGCCTCTGGGTGCGTTCAGAGGACATGCCAGCGAGCAGGCGTCACCTCAGAGTGCCCTATGAGGACAGAACCGAGAGCCCCCGAATGCCAGAATGGGGAGCTTTCCTTTGTGGGGCCATGCCCCTCCTAGAAATCCTAGACCTGCTCTATTGTTGTCCAATGTCTCTAGAGGGGAAACCTCAGATTGTTAGTTTGGGGGATAAATGTCCGTCATGCCAGATGGTCAGAAACTCAACTAGGAGTGGGGGAGAGAGAGGCCAATTCACCTGGCTGCTCGGGAGTCAGATCTTCAGTGACTCCCCATTTCCCACCCTGCCCAACCTCCGTGTGGCACTCTCTTGCTCTCCTTCGTTGTGGCTTCCCTGTCACAGTATCTACACGGTCCTGGGCCCTTCCAGTCTTCCACAGACGCGCTGACATCTCCCCTCTGCTGAGGATGAACACCGGTTCCTGCTCCCTTTTGAAGTATTTATTTTCATAGTGCTTCTTTACCAATAATAAAAATATTATTATTATTATTTTTTTGAGGGCAGGTTCTAGAGATGGAAAGCATATGTGTTCAATCCATCACTTTTGAACTGGAAACGGAAAGTGTCATTTTAATTTACCATCCTAACAAACATCATCTGGGAATTAGCCTAGAAATGAGTATGCTCGCAAAGAGAAAACACTCAGCTGTTTTATAATTGAGTAATAATGTCATATTAAGAAATTTAGATCACTTTCATTACCAGGTGAGTCACTGGAAACTAATTGGTCTTGAGATAATTGAGGAATATAAAATTTTTGTACCAAGAGATTATGTCAGACTCATTAATATAATAGAATCATATTCAGTGTCTCTGTATTTGTCTGATTATGGCGTATGGTATTACTGTAAACAATATTTAAAATTATACTGTAATGCCAGAAGGGAGGAGAGAAAAGAAAGCAAAACTCTTAAGCATTTGCCATGATTGAATGAATTGCGTTGGTGGGAAACAGCATGAAAAGACAAAAACAGTCTGGTTTCTTGAGACCCATATTTTCTTTTAAATTCAATAAATTATTTCTCAAGCATAAAGAGCTGATAAAGAGTAAACTATCTTTTTAAATCTCTTAAACAACTTCTTGAAAATTTTTTCTATCTTAACTGATGAGAAATATGACAAATCTTAGCCAATCAGCAAGATGGTTCATTAGAAGTTGCCAGCAATCTTGATTTAAATGACCATTTTTCTGCAGTCAAGCTTCTGCTTTTATTTATTTATTAAAGGCCCAATGCTCGAAATTCACGCATGGGTAGGGTCCCTAGGCCTGGCTGGCAATCAGGGCCAATCTGTGGGGTGACTGGCGGGTCCCCTGCTGGCACCCACCTTGGCTGGCCTGAGGCCTGCGGGCAGCTCCTGCATTGAGTGTCTGGCCCCTGGTGGTCAGTGTGTGTCATAGGCACCGGTTGTTCTGCTGTTTGCTCATTTGCATATTAGGCTTTTATTAGATAGGATTGTACTTTGATTGGTGAAGGGCCTACCAGATGACTGGACACTTAGCATATTAGGCTTTTATTGTATAAGATTTATTTATTTATTATTGCTATTTTAGAATGTTTATCGATTTCAGAAAGAGAGAGGGAGAGAGATAGGAAACATCGATGAGAGAGAAACATCGACTGGTTGCCTTCTGCATGTGCCCTGACCCGGAATCCAACCAGCAACCTTCTGGTGCACAGGATGATGCTCAACCAGCTGAGCACAATGGTCTGGCTGCAAATCAGCTTTAAAAAAAAAAGAGAGAGCCGAAAGTCACTTAAGCCTGGGAGCCATGATTACAGGCCAGCGAGTCACAGGTGTGGTTTAGCTGGGCTGATGACCCACCGTGACAAAGGACTTGGATCTATAAGACTGCCATTTTAAAGCTCTTTGAGATCATTCTCTTCAGAAGTAAACAAATCAAAAGGCTGTCATATATACATTATCTTAAATCTAGAAATAACAGGTCTTATAGCTTTTTAATGATGTAATTTAAAAAGAACTTTACTGCTTTCCGAACTGTATACGAACATGAAATTCATAGTGTCATCCCCTAATGGATTCATGTACTGTTTTAAAATGGTTGAAATTTATTCATTTTTAGTCCCCATGACATTTCCCTAATTTGTATAATATTGTGCTTCAGAATGTTTTATATTGTAAATATTTATGAAAAAACGAAGTAGACACGGCAATGAAGCATCTTTACTCTTGCCAGTTGAAAGTTATCCTTGGGGAGAATAAAATGAGATGAAGTAAAACTAGGTAAGACATAAGGGAATTCAATCTAAACATATTCACTATATTTTAGAAATATATTTTTAAAGGGTATGAAAAAAATCTCTTAGCCTCGCCACTAATAGAATTCTAATCTATTTTGGTGCGTTACCCTAAGTGCTGTATTAAAATGATAGTTTGTTAGTATTATTTTGTGGCTGTAAAAACCATTTTCAGTAATACTAGCTAAATCACTTGTTCTATTACATTTCCATTTATGAACTCCAAGGGCAAATCATTATTGCGCAAGTAATCCTTTTCAAACCATTTTCTTCCAAGGCCACCTTTAAGTGAATGAGAACAGTCAATAATTTTATCGTCATATCTGTTAAAGCGCATTAACAATTTATAATGTAAAGAGCGCTATCAAATGCAATTTCATCAAAATGACATGAGGATCAAATTAACCAAATTAACCATCCGTGAACGTTAGGATCAAGCATTAACCCAATTTATTTAAATTATACCATTGGATTACAAATCATTCCCTTTTTAAAAAGTATTTCAAGTCATGTCCTGGAATAATCGAGCAGGAAGCTCAACTCCCGGCACATTCTTCGTAATATGGAGGCAGAGCATGCGTGGCTGCCTCGGGCCTTTAGAAGGGAGAGGCGTTCTAGAGGCAGCACAGCGTAGGATGGGAGCCTATGATATGAGGTGGATACAGGCTATCTGTGGCTATTGCAGTATGCAGTGACTTTATTTTTAAATATATATTTTATTGATTTTTTACAGAGAGAGAGGGAGAGAGATAGAGAGCTAGAAATGTCGATGAGAGAGAAACATCGACCAGCTGCCTCTTGCACACCCCGCACTGGGGATGTGCCCGCAACCAATGTACATGCCCTTGACCAGAATCGAACCCGGGACCTTTCAGTCCGCAGACTGACGCACTACCACTGAGCCAAACTGGCTTCGGCATGACTTTATTTTTATTTTTAATTTTGTTTTATCTATTTTTTGCTTTGCTTTGTGTGTGTGTGTGTGTGTGTGCACGTTTGCAGTGAGTTTAACATGAGTTGTCTTCGTTGGTGTGATGTTGTTTCTTAAAAGTACAAGATGTTGATATATATATTGTTTCCTTTTTATTAGCCTTACAGTATTTTCTAATCTATCTATATATCTCTATCTTTATCTCTATCTATCTATCTATCTACCCTGTTTCCCCGAAAATAAGACAGTGTCTTATATTAATTTTTTCTCCCAAAGTTGTGCTAGGTCTTATTTTCAGGGGATGTATTATCTTTCCATGCACTAAGTCTTATTTTTGGGGAAACACGGTATTTATCTATCTATCTATCTATTTATCTATCCTAATATGCTAAGTGTTTGATCCAGTCGCTATGATGTGCACTGATCACCAGGGGGCAGATGCTCCAACCGGTAGGTTAGCTTGCTGCTGGGGTCTGGCTGATTGAGACTGGGTGAGACAAGCCAGACACACCCTGGAGTCAACCTCCTGTGGCCCCTCCCCAGCCTCTAAAATATCTCTTCTAATTAATTTCCTTTCAATGTGCATGAATTTGTGCACTGGGCCTCTAGTATTAGTATAAATATATTTGGCTATTTACGGTACCAGCTGGATGAGAAATGACTGTATAAAAATAACTTTAGTGCTCCTTGAATCTGAGTTACAGTAATGCATCCCCGAAGAAAATGAACTGGTTTGCCTTCCTGGATCTATTTATTCATGGAAAAAATAAAATAAAAACAAAACCTTTCACTAGGTCCAGCCTGGTCTCTTGTCTTTTTGCTTTTTGGGAATTGGCAAACAGGAACTGTGAGCAACCTATTTTCTTAAAATCAAAGTTTCATATTAACAGTGAGGCTTATTGTTCCAGACAGCGGCCTGTCTCACTTCTCTGAGCCAAGAGGAGCTTCTCAGGTGGGATGAGGGGACCTGGGAGCTCCCTCTGGGGGTGAGGGTGGGAGTACCAGTAGCAGGCAGCAGTCCAGGGACAAGCATGATTGCTGGGCAATTAAGTATATGGGGTGTGTGAAAGGGGTGTGGGACCAGTTTGGGTTTTCAAAACTACAACATGCTGTGCTCTAAGTAGAGGCAACTGCCCCTTTATTCATCCCTCCACCTGCCTCTCCTCCCTACCCTGCTTTCCTTACTGTCAGTCCTCAGGCAGTGGTTGCACCGTGGAGACACGTGGCTGGGGGCCTGTGGCTTCAGTTGTATTGTTTTATCCTAGTGACAGACAGTGCAGCTCCTGGTCATGGCCATGTGAGTCCTCGAGAGCCTCTGGGCCCTGGCTCATCGAATCAGCTGCACCAGGCAACCACTAGCCATCCCGCGTCATCTCACCTGTGGGTGGAGCTGGTTAGGCGTCTAGAGGACATCACGGTGGGGGAATGGAAGGTGCATGGACCAGAGCGGAGGTGTGAGGGAGGGGGAAGGGGCCCAGTTCTGTATTGACCAGCAAATCAGCTGATCTTTCAGAACTTCCCTTTTGCTCAAACAAAACCTTCCAGGAGCTCTAGTTAATCACGCAGATGGAAGGAAGGGGCCTGAGCTGGCTGAGCTGGGAGGTGCCTGGGAGCCTCACTGGCTTGGTCCCCACATTTCCTGCCTTGGGTCTCTGAGGACTCTGAGCTCTGCACCTGAGAACCGCTGTGCAGGCTGACCTCCGAGGGCCGTTCCAACCTGGAAAACGATGCTTTTCTAGGAAGATGCTCAAAATGTCACTCCTACTGAGCCCCCATCTGCAACCTACAATCACAGAGATGGAACAACCATCCAGGTGAGCTTTCCTCTGAAGTCACTATTTCATCGCCCACGATGATGAGGGGAAAGGAAAACCTGAAAACGGCTTTATTTTGTCAGGGACTGCTGCTTCTCCCCCCGGAGACAATGATCTCCACTGTTTACCACAGGGCAGCTGGGGGAAACCCACCGAATAGCAAGGGGGCAACACCTGCGTTCAAAGAACTTCTGGAAGACCGATCAATTTGGAAGTTTAGCACTCTGGTGGCGAACCCAGTGAATTATCATCTGACCTAAAAGTTTATGTTCTTATTTTATAAGCTGCTGGAATTCACCATTTTGTAGCCCACCACCACTACTTAATTTTATTGAGCAATGAAGGCAGCACAAAACCCCAGCTACATAATTCCGTGTATTTACTATTTGTAGGCCAGTAAACACAGGGCCTTGGTTTTCCAGGGTAAGTTTGGTTTTATTTTTGTTATATTTTTTGTCCCGTAGTCATGGAAACGCCCCAAATGTAGGCACCTAAACTATGCCATCAGGACGGCCTCTCATCCAGAAACAACCCCCGGATATTTGCTCAGACGGTGTGTTGTGATTTGGGGCTAACCAATATGGTGGCTGTAGCTAATTCTTTTTTTTAAAAAAAAGATATATTTTATTGATTTTCCAAAGAGAGGAAGGAAGAGAGATAGAGAGCTAGAAACGTCAACGAGAGAGAAACATCGACCAGCTGCCTCTTGCACACCCCCTACTGGGGATGTGCTCACAACCAAGGTACATGCCCTTGACAGCAATCGAACCTGGGATCCCTCAGTCCGCAGACCGATGCTCTATCCACTGAGCCAAACCGGATTCAGCGGCTGTAGCTAATTCTCCTGACATCTTCCATCGAAGTAAATGTCCCTGTACCGAGCCTGGTGGCCCTGCCCATATTTGCACACACACTTCTGTCACAGAGAGAGAATTCTGACTTGAATTACTTAGTCTATTCCAAGTCCAAATTGGAGATGTCAGTCAAATAAATCGGGCAAAGTATGATGGATGGTGAGATGGATAAATGAACATTAAAGCCTTCAGAGAAACCACCGAATTTATCTCACTTAATACTTTGTGACAAGATGGGTTAAAGCACAGCGCTGTGCGGCTCACTCTGATGCTCTCTATCTTTCTTCTGGCAGAGTCAGATACAATAGATGCAAATAAGGAATTTTTAAAATAAAAGTGTGCATACTATTAAGCAGAATTTGAGAGACACTGGAATGCTGGCAGCTTCTTGTTCTTTCCACATGGACGGAAGGACACGGGGCTGAGAACTAAGGATGCCTGGGCTGGAGTCCTAACTCCACTACCTACCAGTTGTGTGGAGGGTGACCTTGGGCACATTCTGAGCCTCTCTTCTGTAAAATGGGTATAACAGTATACACCTATAGGACTAGGTATTATTTAATAAGCATCTTATTTAATACACTTAACAAGAATTAAATAGGTTAATACCTGTAAAGTGGTTGGGACAGTCCTGCAGGCAGCAGGCATTTAATAAACATTGGCTATGATGAATTATTTCCACAAAAATAAAGGTTTAGAGAATTATTTTTAGGGAAAATAATTGCTAACATTGTCCCTCCATTTCAAAAGCCACTACAGTAGACCCCTGACTGTCAGGGTTAAGGGTGCTGACCTCCCAGCACAGTCGAAAATCACATATAACTTTTACTCCCCCCAAACTTACTGATAACATAAGCAGTAGATGAACATGTCTTGTATGTTATATGTAGTATATATACCTGTTTCCCCGAAAATAAGACAGTGTCTTATATTATTTTTTTTTCTCCCAAAGTTGCGCTAGGTCTTATTTTCAGGGGATGTCTTATCTTTCCATGAGCTAGGTCTTATTTTCGGAGGATGTCTTATTTTCGGGGAAACACGGTAGTATATATGATATTCTTACAGTAAAGTAGGCGAGAGAAAAGAAAATGTTAAGAAAATCAGAAGGACGTGAGACCAGAGCATTTTCCCAGACTGTGGAGCTCTTCTTTCCAGGCATGCCTCCATGTGGCTCAAATAAACTCATAAAAATTCTCTACAGCTGTGGGCTTTCTTATGTCAACAGAGAAAACACGTTTACAGTATTTATTGAAAAAAAAAATTCTCGCCGAAACCGGTTTGGCTCAATGGATAGAGCGTAGGCTTGGGGACTGAAGGACCCGGGTTCGATTCCGGTCAAGGGCATGTACCTTGGTTGCGGGCATATCCCCAGTAGGGGGTGTGCAAGAGGCAGCTGATCGATGACTCTCTCTCATCGATGTTTCTAACTCTCTATCTCTCTCACTTCCTCTCTGTACAAAATCAATAAAATATATATTTAAAAAAAAATAAAAAATAAATAAATAAAAAAAGAAAAAAAATTCTCAAATAAGAGGATTCAAACCAGTGTTGTTCAAGGGTCAACTGTACTATATAATATTATAGTGCTTGACACTGTGCGTATGAACACGAGACTTAAAACTCAGCACCATCTTTCTACACCACTGATCTTAGGGGTGGCGTAACGGGGTGATAATGCAGTTTTAACCCTGGACAAACTCTGGGAAACACATAATCGACTGAGAACGTCCATGACAGCGAATATTTTTGTTTTTTCCCAAGGCTGGGCACTGTTGGGCCCTTCCTTGTCTAATCCTAAATTCCCCCAATTCCATCTGCTCGAGAATTCACAAGCATTGCAACGTTAGAATCTTAGGATTTCACAAGATCATAATCTAATATCAAGGTAATATCGGGACTTTTTTAAATGCTGCGGGACGCGGGACAAATGGTTAAAAATCGGGGCGTTTGGTCACCTTACTAATATTAAAAGGGACTTGAGTGGTCAAAGGGTTCCCTTCCTAATTTTAGCCACAATCAAAGGTGTGGCCTGGGAGGGGAGTGGTCAGAAAGGACTCTCAGTCAGTGTGAGATCAGATGGAGAATCAGGGCCCTCGGCCTGAGGCTGTTTCTCCTATTCTCTGAGACGTCCCCATGACACCTAGAATAGTGCTATGGGCAGAATCAACATTCAACAAATATTCCTTAAGTGAGTGAATGTATAAATGAAGCCAGCCTTAAATATTTGTTTTAAGAGCAGTTTTGAGACTTTTTTTTTTTTTTTTTTTTTAGGAAAATGAATTATCTTCTCAACTCTTATCTTTCTCTCCAGCCTAATTTCTAATATGTATCCCAGTGTGCATTCAGGAGGGGGGAAAAAACTCAACACCCCATTCTCAAGTTTTTACTACATTTCTTAAAATTTTTTTTTTTTAATTGATTTCAGAGAGGAAGGGAAAGGGAGAGAGAGAGAAACATTAATGATGAGAGAGAAACACTGACTGACTGCCTCACCAGGGCTTGTGCCCTGATCAGGAATCAAACCATGACCTCCTGGCTCATAGGTCCATGCTCATCCCCTGAGCCACACCGTCCATTCCTTTTAAAAATCACCACCTTCCAATACCATTAATTCTACTGGCTCATTCTTTTCTTCTAAATCTAATTTAAGACACCCATAGAACCATTGCAGTGCAAGAAATTGTGACCTGTTTACTGAGTTCACTCCTCCCTCCAGACCTGAGAAGGGCAGAAGTCAGCCTTGCAAGGGGGTTTATGTAAACCTGATGAAGAACGAGGAGGAGCATGCTGGAGCTCTGAGTCTGCGTCCGGCTTCCTTTGTCCTGCCTTGTCCCTTGTCCCCCTACCTCACTGCATTCTCCAGGAAGCCTAGTGCAAGCCCTCGTGTGCAGCCTAGAATTCTCTTCTCCCTTTCAAAATTGTTGAAGTGTTTTACTTGTGACTTTTTAAAAAATATATATATTTTATTGATTTTTCACAGAGAGGAAGGGAAAGAGATAGAGAGCTAGAAACGTCGATGAGAGAGAAACATCGACCAGCTGCCTCTTGCACTCCCCCTACCGGGGATGTGCCCGCAACCCAGGTACATGCCCTTGACCAAAATCGAACCTGGGACCTTTCAGTCTGCAGACTGATGCTCTATCACTGAGCCAAACTGGTTTTGGCTACTTGTGACTTTTATTGAACATTATTAGTCACTCTTAAGTTGTTAATTATATTTTGTTATCCAACCAACTTATAAATTAAAGCAAATTTCAATATTCGAATCATGGTTATGGATAAGAGAAAGATGCAAATTGATTGTACCTTCGTGACACCCATCAGCCAATCAGGAGTGAGTATGCAAATCAACTCAACAAAGATGGCGGGTTAATTTGCATATGCAGGCACCCAGTGGCGAGGGGTGGGGTGGGATGCTTGGTGTTCCACACTGCCCCAGCCACTCAGTGCTTCTGGGCAGCATGGGAAGGCAGGGCTGGAGTGGAAAGAGGCAGCTCTGGGGTCAGAGTGAAGACGGTGCCAGCAGCCAAGGACAGGAAGACCCATTCTTGCATGAATCTTTGTGCATCAGGTTTCTAGTGAATAATGACTAACTGCCTCCTTGACAAGTCCTCCAATTCTTTTCTTTTTTAAAAAAAAATATTTTATTGATTTTTTACAGAGAGGAAGGGAGAGGGATAGAGAGCTAGAAACATCAATGAGAGAAATATCGACCAGCTGCCTCCTACACGGCCCCCACCAGGGATGTGCCTGCAACCAAGGCACATGCCCTTGACTGGAATCGAACCCGGGACCTTCCAGTCCGGAGGCCGACGTTCCATCCACTGAGCCAAACCGGTTCCGGCAAGTCCTCCAATTCTTGTCTCTGAGGGGGTATCTCCCTATCCATTTATGTACTTATAGAAATGCATAATTTTATTTTGTTTTTAAAATGGCACTATACAGTATGTATGGTTCTGCAATTTTTCCCCCCTTCTCATTAATACTATATGTCTTGGTGTTCTTTCTGTCTCTGTATAGACAGACTTGTTTCATTCTTTTTAACTGCTGCCTAATTTTCCGGAAGATAGATGTACCAGGTTACTGAGCCATTCCCTATCGTTAGCCATTGGATGTTTTCAATTTCAGAATTAGCAAAACTCTGCAATGAAAGGGAATTACAAAATCTGTGCTGGTGTGTGCCTGCTTCTCTAGGATACGTACCAAGAAGTGGAAATGCCGGGTCATAGAATGTGCATGGTATAAATTTTCATGGTGCCAAACTGCCCTTCAACTTAACTACACCAATTTACATACCTGTCAGCAGTATACAAAGGACCAGTTTTCCCACCAGCTTGCCAATATTAATAACTTTTTATCTTGTTTTCCCTGCATATATATTTTATCTCCTGGGCTTGGGGTTGAAAACCCTGAGAGCAGACCAATGACGACTTCATATTTGCGTATCTTCCCGTATTCAGAGGCGTTTAGTAATAGGTGTTCAACAAATGCTTGTTGAAGGATCTCTAACCATGAGTTCTTTGCTCATCTCTGTGCAATACACACTTTTCAAAAAGCATTTGCCAAGGACGCATCGAATGCTGAGGCTATTAAGAATGAAAAACATTCTTAGGAAAGTTGGTGAAGTTTTTGCACACACCTCCCTCTGAACAAGTTACAGACATCTTTCATTTAAAGTTGCCTCCTGCTTTGCTGGCAGGAGGCAGGGAAAACAGACCTGGTTTTCTCAGACAATAGATGGCAGGGTGTCCCACCCGCTGGGAAAGAGCAGACTAATGGCGCCTCTGGAATGCCTGGGAACTAGACAGAAGACAGGGGATGAGGGAGTAAGGTCACAATCCTGAAACATTCTGCATCCCTGGAAATAAATTCTTCCATGGAGTTTCAAAAGAGAGGAAACTATTAATAACGTCTAAAGCATGGCAATAAATGGATCCAGGTGAGGGGGAACTGTGACAGGGTAGGAAAACGTGAAGAATTGGACATATTTTTAAAGGAAGTTTAGAGAGAGGAAAGAGAGGTTTTTAAAGGTGTGAATGTTTGTTTGTTTATACGATAATCTTGGCCTAAAACATTTCTAAAACTCCATGAGCTTGATTCCAAATGACGGCACTCCGAACAGTACTTGGAAACATGAGTTTCCCAGGACGGTAAGAGGTCTCTTTCCATGAAATACAAACAAGTCGAGAATGATGAGTGGCTCCGTGTGTGCTTCACAAAGGAACTGGTTCTAGATGAGAAACAACCTAAGCTAGGAATGTTTCTCTTCCTCCCACCAGCTGCGCGGCCCAGCGAGGTACCACTGCATCTCACACAAACACACATGCAGAAAGGGACGGTGGACTGACTGCCCCTCGGACTCCTGCGGTCTGGGGAGGGAGGGGGGGCCCTGCTTTGAATTCGGGGGGCTGGACGGAGGCGGGGGACCTCACATCCCCAGGGCTGTTGGAGCACCAGGTCTGCCTTTGCCGGTCGGGCCTGCGAGGCGTCATGCCGCTGCACCCCGCACACACACGTGGGCCCGCGCTTTGGGGGTCTCAGCCCATGTCCCCTCTCCCCTGCCCTTTCGGGGAGCTGTTTCCAATAAACCCCGGCAGGGACCAGCTGTACCAGCGCCTGGAAACTCCTGGAGGAGGGGCGCGGGGCTCTTTGGGGGCTCGGTGTCCTCTGGGCCATTGTTGTGCGGAACAAAGAGGGCAGGAGCGGAGGGCGCCCCCGCGAGGAGAGGCGGAGAAGACACCGCGGGCGCGATGTAGCGGCGGCGAGGCTGGCAGCGGGCGCTCCCGGAGCGCGGGCTGGGGGCCCCCCGGAGGCAGGCCGCTCCCACCGCGTCGCCCACCCGCGATCGCACCGCAGCCGCTTTACTTTCCCCCTTTTCCTTATTATTATCATTTTTTCATCTTTTCCCGCGCAAAGCCGGGCTCCGGGGCTGCCCCGGCGGGCCGCCATTTCCCGGGGAAAGCGCGCCGCGCGCCGGCACCGGGCGCCCCGGAAAGGGAACCGGAGGGGAGTGCCCGGCCCGAGCCCTCCTCCGCGCCGGCCGCCGGGCTCCGGGCTCCCGGCTCCGGCGCCCGCGCCCGCCGCGCCCCGGTGCCTCCCCGCCGCCCGGCGCCCCGCGCGCTTCCCATTGTCAGCCCGGCCCCGCGCCCTCCGAGGCCCCGGCGCCCGGCCCTGCGGCTCCCGAGGCCCCTGCGCAGCCCCCCGCCCCCGCGCCGGTCCCCGGGCGGCGGGGCGCCTCCCCCCTCCTCCTCCCGCGCCCCAAACTCCGCATCCCCGGAGCCGCGCGCTCCCTCCGCGCCCGGGGCCTCCGCCGGCCCCGCATCCCGCCTCCGTCCGCCCGCGATGCCCCGTCCCCACCGGCCGCGGGCATCTCACCGCTTCTTCGCCGCCCCCATCCCCTTAGGTCCCAAGGAAGCGAGTTGGACAGCTGGATGCGCACATTTTCCCGTTTGCGGGGAGCGCGGCCTCTCCCGGGTGCGCCCGCAGGGGCCGGGCGGCGGGGAGAGGCGGGCGGGGGGCTCGCCGGCCCCTGCCCTGCTCCCGCGGCCGGTTTTGTTCGCAGACCCCGGAGGAGCCCCCAGAACAATGATGCCACCGCCGCGGCGGGCTCACCTGGCGCTGCGCCCCTGCTCCGGGCCCGGTGCCCTCGGCGCGCCCTCCCCGCGCGCAGGTTCGGCCCGCGGCGCCGGTGCGGGCGGGCTCCGCGCCTTTCTCTAGGTTCCGCCGGTGCGTGTCAATGGCGGCAGCAGCCGTCCTCCGGGCCGCCGCGGAGAGCAGCGGGGGGAGGAGGCGGAGGGAGAAGGGATTGCTCCTGCTCCGCATAACCACCTCTAGGAGGAGTTGCTCTGCCTCATCCCCCGCCAGCCCAGGAGCCGCGGCGGGGCCGGGGCTCTGCGCGGGGCTGGATGGGCTATTGTCCTTGCGGGGCGTTAGCGGGGAGGGCGCGCGGCCTCGCTGGATGGACCCGCAGGTTCGGACCCGCTGGGTGCTCCGAGGACCGCCGGCTCAGGGCCAGGCTCTCCCCAGAGCTGTGGACGCGATCCAGAATCTGCAGGATCCACCTTGGGTGGAAGAAGGTGTGGGCGAGATCGTGGGCAGCTAGCTCTGGAGGAAAAGCCTGAGAAGATGAAAGCAAACAATTGCCACCTGCGATGGCCTCGTGTCCTTTAATCCTAATAAATGCATGAACGTATGTGTCCATCGCACAGGGCGGCCACAGCCCCAAGAACTGAGAATGCGTGTCCATGCCTGCGGGCTTTTAAGAAAGTAAGACTGATTGAGAATCCAGCCTTGCGGAATATGTGGAGTGGCAGATGCATGTTGTGGTGATTATAACTGCATGGACGTAATTTTTTTTTTTTTTAAATCCAGTTGCTTTACAGGCTGTTCATTTGTAATAGTTCAATTCCTAGTAAGATGAACACAAGGCTATTGTCCTAAGAACCAATTTTTATTAGTTTCTCGAAAATACATTTTAAAACATATATTTTATTGATTTTTTACAGAGAGGAAGGGAGAGGGATAGAGAGCTAGAAACATCGATGAGAGAGAAACATCGATCAGCTGCCTCCTGCACCCCCCTTCCCCCAATGCTCTATTCACTGAGCCAAACCGGTTTGGGCTAGAAGACACATTTAAAAAAAATATATTTTATTGATTTTGTACAGAGAGGAAGGGAGAGAGATAGCGAGTTAGAAACATCGACGAGAGACAGTCATCCATCAACTGCCTCTTGCACACCCCCTACTGGAGATGTGCCCGCAACCAAGGTACATGCCCTTGACCGGAATCAAACCCAGGACCCTTCAGTCCCCAAGCTGATGCTCTATCCATTGAGCCAAACCGGTTTCGGCAAGAAGACACATTTTTAATGGCCGTGTGGTGGACAGCATCAGGGTTGGTGATGGGATAGTGGTTGGTCTGTTTCTTCTGGAAGCCAGTCTCTTCTTTGTACCCCGAGATGTTGGCCAGGGCTCTAAGGCTAGAGGGGCGAGTCAAAGGGATTTGTTTAATTCCAGTGGGAAATGCTAACTTGCTATGGGCTAGCTTCCTCCAATTTTTTTTTTCCTGAGGAAGGATTGAGAGGCAATATTTTAATTTTCCACAAAGGAGAAACCCACAATTCTCTAAGCATTGAGCAAATGTGTTTTAAAGCTTCTCCCATTTGGTAGTATTGTGTATATTTGCCCCTATACATTTATAAATGTTTAGGCAATGGGGAATCTTGGGGTGACTGAGAGCCTCCAGTTGCTTGAGTGGGAAGAACCCCAATGCCCACTGCCTTCTGGATTTATACCAGTCAGTCAGGGCTGTTGACATATTTAGCAGATAGCGCTTTAGACCACGTGCATTTTAAACAAGTGTTTGGGAAGTCAGCTGACTCACCCAAAGATCCTGGATGTATCATGAAGGTATAAGTAAACCTCTCACTGTTTAAATCTCACTGTTTAAATATGGTTTCTCAAACCCACCTGGACTTAGTGGTCTCAGTTTAGTGAGGTTCCCTGCACTCTTCTTCCTACCTTTTTACCCTCTCTCTTCCTCTCTGTCTTTGTCTTTGACCTGGTACCCTCTAGGTCAGAAATCTAGTTGGGATAAAGCCCTCTTTGCCCAACCAAGACTTACATTTAAAGGGTTTCAAATGATCCCCTGGACATCTCATACTGGTTTCAATGTCCTCTTCCAATAGGAAGCGCTTACCTCCCTTCTTATAGAGATTTCCGGTGTCCATTCTTGATCAGCATTAGCCTCTAGGCCAACATTCAGGAGCCTTCTGGGAGTGCTGGAAAAATGACCCAATCAGCTAGGCTGACTGAGATATGGTTTAATAATTTATCAATATATATTAGATTCACATTCTCCCTGCAACTTCCCAATAGAAATGACAGGTGTGGTCATTTTTAATGTGTCGGGAGCCGAAAAAGAATTAGTGACTACATCTTAAAAGACACCTCCATCTTAGACATTGTTTCTGACTTACCAGAACTGTGACAAGCCGAGCTTTGGTAGTTAACTAGAAACAATCTAAATGCCTAGCAGCATATCTGGCCATTGAGCAAGGCACACCTGTGTGATAACTCGCCCCGCCCCGTAGGGTCTACTGTATCCTCCCCCGCAGGCACATCCTGCTGATAGGCAACCCTCCCCGCCCTGGATTGTCTCCCCGACAACTCCCCCCTACTACCCGTGTATATATATTGTGACTGCAACAAATAAAAATTGGGGCTTGATCAGAACTTTGTCTTGCCCCCATTCTTCACGTTCCTTGTTTGTCTCATTCTCTTAGGTGGTTCCGGCGTGCCCCCCGTTGATGCCCCACGGGTCGGGGCATTTATGTGCATATTATGTTTCTCGTTTCATCCTAGCATTTTGTTTAGTGCTGTTCTGAGGAAAGCAGGGTCAGGATTCTCCCATGTCCTACAGGTTACTTTCTTCAAATAGGTGATAGAGTTACAACTCAGAGAATCAAGGAGAATGTCAGCTTCATGATCCTCAGGTTCTCAGAAAGGGTCACCGAGTTCAAGCGCTCTATGTTATAGGGAGAGGTCTGGTGTTCAGGTGGGTGAAGTCTCTGCCACTAATTACCCACAAGGCCATGTGGGTAATTAGTGGCAGAGACTCTGATGCGTTTCCATATACCCAGCTGATGTCATTTCCACCAACTCCAAACTTCTCAGATGTACATGGGACAAATAGGCAACCTAATATGCAGATGTACGGTAGTTTAAATTATAGCTATTTAATAATGAACATTTAATACATGAACCTAATTTAATACAAATAATAACGTGTAGTTAAAATACATTGAAAATAGTCAACATGACTATCGACTCATCAGTAGTCTTGAGTTTTGCGGTGGCTTCCAGCTCAGGGGACCTCTAACAAGGTGAATAATTGTGATAATAAGAATTTACACGTATTGAATACTTACCATGTGCCCTGAGCTTTCCCCATACCAACTCATTTAATCCTTCCCACGACTCTAGGGGATGGGCGCTATTTTCTTCCTTTTGCAGATGGAGAAACAGGTAGAGAACAGATGAGAAACGGAGCTCATAGTTACAGAGCTAAGAAGTGGCAGGTTTGTGCTCGTAAGCCCTGCCTTTCTGGTGGTACGAATGTGTTTATTCTGTCTAAACAAAGGAATTTTGTGATTGCTCACATTATTGAACCATTACATGTACATACCCTTGGACCTTTCCCAATACGTATCCTCAAGCAGTCAGCAGAAAGCCTAATTATAGGATGTTTGCTTGATTACTGTTGCACTGAAAATACTTCCTTAACCTTTGACCTGTATGTGTGCATAATATTAGGAATAAATATATTGATTGTGTGTTGACTCCATTAGTGACCTAGATGTCTAGTGAACATTTTATTGGGATGCAGGATGGACTTCTCCACTTAGAGACAGGCATGTGGCATGATTTGGATACTGAACAAGTTAATCAAACATGTTAATCAAACATGTATTCATAGTCTATTATGTCTACTAGTAATTCATCTATAAAACCACCTATTTAAAAAATAGCTTCATGATTTTTTTGTCCCCCCAAAACCTTTTATTTCTTATGATCCAAATTTATGATGTGTGAGGTGAGTGGGTTTTGATTTTCCATGATTAGTCCCAATGACTTTTATGTAATTTGTGACACCTATTATAATTTGTGATCCTTTTACCCTTCTGGAGTCTTGTTATGCAATCACCCTATTAATTTCCTGGCCCTGGGCTCTTCCAGAAAGACTCTGTCATGTGGGTAGGCATTGATATCTGACATCTGTGGATATGATTTACATATCCAGATTCGTTTTGTGTGAGGTTTCTCATCTCCTTTGAAGTAACCTGAGATTTCCTGGGAGTATTATGAAAGCAGATGGAGATCATTGGCTTAAACGCTCCTTTGAATGTAAGAATCAAGGAGACTTGTCAGCTTCACGATCCTGTTGTTCTTAGCAGGGCTCACAGAGTTCAAAGGCTTCATGTTGTGGGGAGAGGTCTGGGGTTCAGGTGGGTGCAGGGACTGACCGAGGTCACGTGGGAGAAACTCTGGTGCATTCCCATATGCCCAGCTCATGTCGTTTCCACCAGCTCCAAACAGGCAATTCCAGACGTTATATTAATTCCATCAAGGCACCAACTGGCACAACTCTAGATGGCAAGTTGGGGCCCTGAGGTTAGCATGCAGACAGAGCACCAAGCTAAATGATACCCTTAATATATATATATATATATATATATATATATATATATATATTTAATTTTTTACAGAGAGGAAGAGAGAGGGATAGAGAGTTAGAAACATCGATGAGAGAGAATCATTGATCAGCTGCCTCTTGCACACCCCCTACTGGGGATGTGCTCACAATCAAGGTACATGCCCTTGACCGGATTCGAACTTGGAACCCTTCAAACCGCAGGCCGACACTCTATCCATTGAGCCAAACCGGTTTCGGCTAAATGGTACCCTTTTATTCTAAGACAGCTTTTAAATCTTTTAAATGTACTGTGTAGGGAAATACTAGGCAATCTAACTTAACATTTTTATTAGCTAGAAATATGCAAAGTCTTTTCTGACCCGAAGATATGCTTTTTTTTACTGGTTTGAGAGAGAGAGAGAGAGAGAGAGAGAGAGAGAGAGAGGGAGAGATGTGAAAAAGGAACATTGATCTGCTACCTTCCATACATGCCCCAAAGGGGGGTGGAAACCTGCAGCATAACCCAAAACCTGGGTATGTGCCATGACCAGGAATCGAACCCACAAGCCCTTTGGTGCACTGGACGATGCTCCAACCTACTGAGCTACACGGGCCAGGGCTCCTGCTGTTATATTTTAAATAGCGAACACGATTAATGCTAAACATTTATTTCCATCAGAACTGGTGGCCTTAGGATCCTACTCATTTGTGGGAAGGATTAATGTCCCTAAAGAAAAGACACCCAAGGCAATCATTATGCTAACGAAGCCCATTCTTAGTGCGGCTGGCTAACATAAACATCTTCCTCTCTCACAAAAGAGGCACTTTACTACAATAACAGCATTACCATACTTTGCAAGTAGTGGTTTCCACTCCCAGCGCTCTGACCCTTTGGTTCCGGAAAAGGGGATTTAAATGAGTGGGAACGTGCGCATAGATGCGTATCTATGTATATACATCTGGATAGGAATAAATAAATACTTGATGTGTGTGTTCCATGGGTGTCCTTTATAAGATGGGTAGCGACTCAGATCGTAGGCTCGGAGTTAAGGCTGATTTGGATTTTAAAGGGATCTGCCAAATGCTTAGTGTTTAACCCATGAACTATTTTGTAAAGGAAAATGACAAGTTTTAGGTTTGTAAGAGAAAGATCTTGTCACCCCCAATTACATAAAGTTGTGGTTAGGAAAATAAGGCACACGATGTCATTAAACTTAATGGAAGCAGAGCGAAGGGGAGGGTGCCTGTTGGTGCCTGGGTCTGTTGGGTGCCGGGCTCTCTGGGAGATCAACCCCTAGGCAGAGAGCTCTTTGCGGCTCAGTGCTGGGGAGGGGCAGCAGGCAGCGCGGGAGTCTGGACCTTTGCATCTGTGTTGGGAGATCTGGGCAGTGTAGCCTCGCACCTAAACAAAATTGCTCTCTGTGATTTAGATCGGCTCCAGAGAATGGGGGCATTGACTTTCCAAATCTACCAAAGCAGAATACCACAGTAAAACTATAATTTATTTATACAAGTGGTGTGTTTTTACAAAGGCCATCTGTCAGTTGACTCTCTGATCTAAAACAAATCTGTTTGTTCCCCAGAAGAAATAACATGTCTGTTGAAAAACGATATGGACGACAGGCTGCCCCAGTCCGCCAGCCATGGTAGAAGAGTAACTGTTTATGATATATTTAATTCTAAGGGAATGCTGTGAGTGGAAACTATTACTTGTAAAGCATGGTAATTCATTTTTCATTGCTTCGAAGCCAAGAAATAGAGCCCCATTGCATTTATGAAGATCGCTGCACAAGAAACGTATTTCTTCTGGAAGAAATATCTAAATAAAAGCATTCAGAGAACTTTGGCCACACGACAGCTCAGTGCTCGGATGGGTGGGCATAGGCCCATGTGCTTGGACTCAAGCCCTGACTTCACTTTTGGAGGACTGAGGACAAATCACTGAATGACCATGACCACTCTATCTCTAGGCATCGTTGATGGCCCTTATTAAAAATTAGATCTTGCAGAAACCGGTTTGGCTCAGTGGATAGAGCGTCGGCCTGCAGACTGAAAGGTCCCAGGTTCGATTCCGGTCAAGGGCATGTATGTTGGTTTTGGGCACATCCTCAGTGGGGGGTGTGCAGGAGGCAGCTGGTCAATGTTTCTCTCTCATCAATGTTTCTAACTCTCTATCCCTCTCCCATCCTCTCTGTAAAAAATCAACAAAATATGTTTAAAAAATTAGATCTTGCCTGGCTAGCATGGCTCAGTGGATAAGCACCAACCTAAGAATCAGGAGGTCACAGTTCGATTCCTCATCAGGGCACACGCCTAGGTTGCAGCTTGATACCCAGGGGGTGTGCAAGAGGCAGCCGATCAATGATTCTCTGTCATCATTGATGTTTCTATCTCTCCTTCCTCTCTGAAATCAATAAACATATATTTTAAAAAATTACATCTTATCATTAACTAGAGGCCCAGTGCTTGGCAGTCTAGAGCCCTCAGGGGATGTCCCATTGATGGCTTAGGAGCAGGCCTAAGCCATCAGTCAGACAACCTTAGTGCAGTGGTGGTGGCAGGAGCTCCTGCATTGGGCATCTGCCCCCTGGTGGTCAGTGCATGTCATAGTGACCGGTCGTTCCATGGTTCTATTTCCATATTAGCTTTTTATTTTGTAAGATACTAAAAAAAGGACTCTAAAAGAAATAGAAATGGAAGAGAAGGAAAAGATCCCTCTTCCAACCCCTCTACACACAAAGGAGACACTTGAGTGAATGCTTATTTATTTATTTAATTAAATATATTCCTTCTTAATATATATTTTTATTGACTTCAGAGAGAAAGGGAGAGGGAGAGAGAGATAGAAGCATCAATAATGAGAGAGAATCATTGATTGGCTGCCTTCTGCCCACCCTGTACTGGGGATTGAGCTCACAACCCAGGCATGTGTCCTTGACCGGAATCCAACCCAGGACCCTTTAGTCCATAGACCGACACTCTATCGACTGAGCCAAACTAGCTCAGGCTGTTTATTTGTAATATTTATTTTGTAATGCAATCTAATATTTCATAATATGTACTCTCATCAAGAAACCAGGCTAGGTCACATGAGAGGTGTACAAAGAGGCATATTTTTTTTTCAGGAAACTTGCAATCTATCTGATAACTCAGGAAATGACAATAGGTATAGTAATTACCTTGGAAATAATGAAAAATAGTTAAGACACCCTGGCTGCTTTGGCTCAGTGGTTAGAGCGTCGGCTCACAGACCTCAGGGTAGCGGGTTCAATTCCTGGTCAAGAGTGATTGCCTAGAGGAGGCAACCAATGATGTGTCTCTGTCATGTTGATGTTTCTTTCTCGTTCCCCCTCCTCCTCCCTCTCTTCTACTCTCTCTAACAATCAATGGGAAAAATATCTTCTGGTGAGGATGAAAATAGCAAGAGTCAGGAGTAATCACTGAATACTTAAGTTAACACGAATTCTTACATTTTGGTTTTCCAAAGCTTTCTTAAAACTAGTTTAACCAGGTACTCCCACCCACCCCAGTTTTATTTACTTTTAATTTATTATTTTCCAAACATTTAAAAATAGGCAGTGCTTGAGTATGATACACAAATCACAAGGTGGAAAGGTAAGTGGTCTAAGGGGTTCTTTCCCGTGTCCCGCATGCGGGCAGTCACCCTCTCCATGGTGGCCATGATGCACATACTTTTCTCTCAGGCTTCTCTTTGTGGCTAGAGATCTTATTTGAGTCTTAATCTGTTAACTGAGCAGGATGTATAAATACGTCAAACGTAAACAATAGCGGGTACGGGTACGACATATGCATACGTCCTTGAAATATATGTTGCACCCTGAAACGGGCGGGATGTATATTTCCGAACAACAAAGGTATTAGTCATCCATACATGTCTCCACATGAATTTAAGACATGGAGGAAATCAGTATAATTTCGCTATTGAGAGTGGTGGACGTGTTCTGGGTGAGCAGTGACGGGTACATACTTACACTTTCCTACCTATTTTCGTATTATATATTATTTACTTACATTTTTTATATCTCCAACCTTATATAATAGAAAAACATATAAAATTGATCCAATCATCAATAATTTGTCAGAAAATTTTAAAAAGTTTTTATGTATGTGAACTAGAAATATGCGTAGATGAATCTCTTTTATTATGGAAAGGAAATTTATCTTGGAAACAATATATATCTGCAAAAAGAGCTAGATTTGGAATGAAGTTGTTTATTTTGAGTGAAAGCCAATCTGGATATGTACAAAATATAATTTTATACACAGGCAAGGACACAAATTATGATTCGAACTACCCATAAGAAAAACAATCAACAAGAATTGTTTTGGAGTTAACACATGATTTACTGAATAAGGTGTATAGGATTTACTTAGATAATTTCTATACGTCAATTCATTTGGCTGAACTCTTGTGTCAAAACAATACAGATATTGTTGGAACAATGAGGATAAACAGAGTAGGAATCCCCAGTGAAATAAAAACAAAAAAATTATAGAAAAATGAACATATGTAAGAATCAAAGACAAACTTATGGTTTTAAAATGGAAGGATAAAAAAGACGTATTGATGCTCAGTTCTATTCATAATGACGAAAAGACAGTGATTGAAAAGAGAACAAGAAGGCAAGAAAAACTGAATGTTGACCTGGATTATAACAAGAATGTGGGTGGCGTAGATTTGGGAGATGGAGTTATGGTGGCCTACACGGCTGCCTGTAATAGGGTAAAAAAAATTTATAAAAAAATTTTTCTACAATTAATTGATATGTGCTGCTTCGATGCATATATTATATACAAAAAAGATAAAGGTCATTTGGATCGATTACACTTTTTGATAGAGTGTGTAGAGAAATTGGTAGATAACAACATAGTGAAAACCCACCCAAAGACATCAACAAGCAGCTCTACATCTAAACCATCACGCTTAGTTGAAAGGCATTTTCCAGAACAAATGAAAAGTGATATAGGAAAAACTAAATCCAGGAAATGCCGAGTTTGCTACAAAAAAGGTTTTAGGAAAGAATCTACATACTGGTGTCCAGATTGTAAGGTAGCACTATGTATCAACAATTGTTTTAAAATATATCACACGGAAGTTGAGTTTTGAATTTTTACATCTATATTTCAATTTTTTAAACTCAATATTTCTATGTTATTTGTGTGCTTTTGTTTATTGTTCTGTAATTGCTAACTTTTTAATATTTTTTATTGTGTATAGAAATAAAAAATATATTTTGTAATCTTTATAATTGTAAAATTTATAATTTTTTAATTCGATGTTTTCATTTTTTTGTTGCTATTCTTTTTTATTTGTCTGTAATTTTGTATTTTCCTTTGTGCTTTATATATAAATAAACTAAAAATATATATTTCATTTATTTTAATTAAGTTTAAATAAAAAAAATAATATAAAATTATGTCCACTGGGCGTGACGTACTGACACGTCCTAGTGAAAGAGTATGCGCCCGCTGTACATTGTGTAATTAAAAAGGGAACTCCCTGGTTAACAGGTTAATATTCAAATCCCAAAGGAGATAGTGCGTCAGGCAGCACATGTGCTTCTGTCTGCTGAGGTCTCAGAGGCTCCAAGGCACGCTCCATGCGGGGCCTCCTGCTGACGCAGCTGCGAAAGGCCCATCTCAGACCTGGGGAGGGCCTCACCTGGCTTACGTCAAAGCCAGGGACCCGTGCGCACATTTGTCTCTCGGGCTGACAGTTCAGGGGTCTGCAACCTTTAAGACATAAAGAGCCACTTGGACCCGTTTCCGAAGGAAAAAAAAAACCTGGGAGCCGCAAAACCATTGCGACATTTAAAACAAATATAACACTGCATATATTGTTTCTTACCTTAATGCTATATACCGGATCGTGCAGTTAGCTGTCAATCTGAAGAGAAAAAAAGGACTTTTTCACTTAACAATGTAAAATATATTTTTGCAAATTAATAGCTAATTAAAATATTTGATTTACCTGGTTAATGGGATTTTTGCTCCTGAACCTCAGTGCACAGTGTCAGCACATCAGGGCTGTAAGGCGTTACCTTCATTTTCACACAGGCTTGCAGGTTGTCGGAGCCGCGGTAACGCTTCAAAAGAGCCGCATGTGGCTCTGGAGCCGTAGGTTGCCGACACCTGGTTTAGGATCCCAGCACTGGAGATAAGAGGGTCCTCTTTCTTTTGTTTTCTTTTGTTTTGTTTTTTGTTAATCCTCACCTGAGAATATTTTTTCCATTACTTTTCAAAGAGAGAGGAAAGGAGGAAGGGAGGGGAGAGAGAGAGAAAGGGAGAGAGGGAGAGAGAGAGAAAGGGAGAGAGAGAGAGAGATAGAGAGAGAGAGAGAGAGGTGAGAGAGACACGTTGACTGGTTGCCTCCCACTTGGTGCTAGGGTGGGGAGCGAACCTGCAACCCAGGTACCAGTAGATGCTGGCGCTCTAACCATTGGGCACACCAGCCAGGGCCTCCCTTTACCTCTTCATGGATCCTTGAAGATGCCTCATGCTACTCCGCTTTATTTCCCGCAAAGCACCTCCTGCAGTTAGGTGGAAGACCTAATACGGGGAACTTTGAAACAAGGGTGAGGGCTTGGTACTGGCTTCGGTAGGCAGTGAGATCTCCGAGCTTCTCATGGGCAGGGCAGCGGACAGCCGCATTTTTGGAAGATTCCCCTGGCCACTGAGCATGCACTATGGATGATGGTGGGGAGGCCCTGGGGCAGGAAGACCAGCCCTGCCTCACCTGCTGGAGCAGATCCCTCCTGAGCTCCACTATGGACAGAATCACTTTCCCTTCTCTGCAGGGAGGTGGCATAGCGATTCCCCCCCATTGTATAACAAGAGGGCGGGTCACGTGTTTTAAACTAAGCGATGTGCATTAAAATCAGTATTTTGACGAGAAAAGGTGAAGAACAGCCAAAGAACAGCCCGTCACAACAAATCACTGAAATTTACCTGGGACACCTTCTCCCCCGGCCTTTCCCGCCTTCTCTGAGAACATCGCTGGCAAGAGGCCCACGTGCTTCTAACCTTGTCCTGTGGCTCCGAGCCACACAGCTGGCTAGTGGCCGGGCCGGCCTCCGAACTGGGGCTTTGTGACGGAGATTCTAAGGCTCTTCCCATTCCGTCTCCCCGGCCCAGTTAATCACTCACCATCCCTGTGTGTGTGTGTGTGTGTGTGTGTGTGTGTGTGTGTGTGTGAGAGAGAGAGAGAGAGAGAGAGAGAGAGAGGGAGAGAGAGAGAGAGATCACATCACAGGCTAGAATCGACTCCCAAATATTTCAACGTAAGAATTTTTGGAGCTGGTTTTATGTGGAGAAATAAAAATGGCCCAGTCTCTATGTTTACACATTTATTTTCATAAAAAGAGACTCTTTAAAGAGGCATACTAAATGGCCCTGTCTAGACTCTTAAGGCATATTCATGGATCCATGACTGATAGGCGGTGTCATCACCGTTTACCGATGACGCGCTCTGTACACAGTGGCAGCCTGTCCTGTGAGCGCAGTTTTGCCAGGAGGCCCCGCTGTCTCTCTGGCTCCCCATTCCGCCCCTCTCTCCGGTGGTTCCTTTCATCCAGCTCACGCCGTGAGGCTGTGCCCCACTCCGTTCTGTGCCGGCGATCATAAAATTCGGTGTTCTCAAATAATAGGACACGCGAGCAGGGAGACCCTTCCTGAGAGCCAGCGGGACGGTCACCATAGGATCTGGAGGAACTTTCAGAAGAGCATCCCTGCGGAGGCCCTGGCAGCCGCTGCTCGGGATGAGAACCACTGGCTCAGGCAGGACCAGCCAGCTCTGAGCCGCAGGGCTGCCTGCGCGGCTCCAGAGCGCGGCTTTCTCTCCGCGGCTGCCGAGATGCAGGCTCCAGGAATCCTGCTCTGAAGGTGCCGCGCGGGGACCCGGGGTTATGAAGGGTTATTGCTCGTGGTCCCCTGTCTAGGAAATGACTCCAGGACTGCATTCTCCATCTTGGAGACAGCTAAGGGCCTGCATACATTACCGCAGCGTGCTGCCGGGATATATATGTTTGCGTTGGTAACCCATATGGTCGTTTGTAATGAAAATGGTGTCCAGGACATTATGGTACATAACCCACAGAGGCAAATGTTCACCTCTCAGAGGCCCTCGTTCTATAAAGAATAAACTCCGTAGTCGAACCCTCCATGTCCCTATTTCTATTTTCCAAGCCAGGATGAATGTTCAGATTACCGTTAGCTTCACACTTAGGTAGCCTTGAAATGGTTATGGGTATTAATGACTCAATTGAATTCAACTGGGACTATTTAACATTTTCTTACATTGCTTCAAAGGTAGATAACATACCATTTTTTGAATTCCATTATCATGAACTAAACTCTGCATTATGCTTAGTGAGACATCCCATATGCTACAATGCATTCTTTTTCACGTTTGTAAATGTAAAAAAAAAAAATAAAATAAAAATCAATAATCAAATTAGGCATTCTTTGTGTGTGTGTGTGTGTGTGTGTGTGTCTGTATGTGTACTGTGGTTCCTTTGCTAATATTTTGAATGCTGAGGTGTTTTCTTGGGAAACACTATAAGGTTGATATTCTATGTGGTTCATCTTACTTGACCCGACCCCAGTCATTCACAAACAACAGATGTTCATGGTATATTTTTCACTTTCCTGCTTGCTCTGTGAGCAATTAAGTGTGTAGCACTCATTGCCTTTTTCAGGGCCTCAGATTCCCAGTCAGACTTGGGATTTTCCTGGTGCTGATCCTCCTCCCTCGGTGTGCAGGGATGGGTGTGGTTTGAGACTTGTGGCTGTCTTCATTCAGGCTTGTTCCTGTTTGGAGGCGCTGCTAGTTCAGGCCTAAGGTTTGTGTCAGAGGAAATTTAGAGGCACTTGATATTTCTGTTTGGAACACTGGGAACACAGGGGTTTTTCTACAAAATTTGAAATGCAATAGCTCCGTCTCCCTGTTTACAAAACAATCACAAGATTTTTTGGACAATAGCCGAGCCTCAGAGAGAAACCTCCAGGGTAGCTGATTGTCAGCTCTGGCTTTGGAATAACTGTTCATCACCCCCTGATGCTCAGCCAGGTATCATTATTAATTAGAACAACAGATTCATAAAATGTGATTTTAGCTGTCTTTAATTTAGTTCTGTATATAAAATTATTGGGAAGCCTACTTCCGGCTGTTAGCACATACCGTGAAGCAATTTGGATAGGAATGGGTAGGAATAATGTAATCAAGCCAAAGAAGCAAAGGCAGTGAAACGGATCCAAAGGTATGCATTTTGTCCCCAAGGACCATACATGCAATTTCTGGGTAAGGTATTTCCATTCTAAGTATTTTTGGTTTTATTTCCTTTTTCCCCCCTGATTACAGAAGTGAATGATATTCATTGTAGGCATTTTGGGAAAAACAGAAACATAGACATGATTCTTAATCTCAACATCAATAAAATAACCATTGCTAACACCTTTTTTCATATCCTTTCTGTCTTTTTTATCTTTTAATATATTTTTATTGATTTCAGAGAAGGGAAAGGGAGAGATAGAAACATCAGTGATGAGATGGAATCATTGATCAACTGCTGCATGTCCCACACCAGGTATCCAGCCTGTAACCCAGGCACGTGCACTGGCTGGGAATCAGAGTCCTGGTTCACTCCAGCAGGGCTAAGATTTTGTCTTAATCACTGGTTTTAAGCAATTTAATTATGCCTTGGTAGTGTTTCCTTCTTCTTCCCCCGCCCCCCCACTATATTTTATTGATTTTTTACAGAGAGGAAGAGAGAGGGATAGAGAGTTAGAAACATCGATGAGAGAGAATCATCGATCAGCTGCCTTTTGCACACCCCCTACTGGGGATGTGCCCGCAACCAAGGTACATGCCCTTGACCGGAATCGAACCCGGGACCTTTCAGTTTGCAGACCGATGCTCTATCCACTGAGCCAAACCGGTTTCGGCGGTAGTGTTTCCTTCTTGTTTACTTCTTGAATCTATGGGTTAGTAATTTTGATAAAATTCGGAAAAATCTCAGCCATTATTTCCTCAATTACTTTTTTTGCCCTCATCCCTCCTCTTTTCTCCCCTTTGGGAACTCCAATTGCATATGTTTAGGCGACTGGAAATTTTCCTATTGCTCACTGATGCTCTGTTTTTTGTTTGTTTGTTTGTTTTTAGTTTTTGAAAAAATAATTCAGTCTTTTTTTTCCTCTGTATGTTTCATTTTGTATAATTTCTATTACAGTGTCTTCAAGTTCATTAATCTTTTCTTCTGCAATATCAAATATGCTGTTCCTCCTATCCAGTGTGTTTATAAAATATCGTTTTAGCCTCTAGTTCATTTGGGTCTTTAAAAATATATCTTTCATATTTCCACTTGCTCAATCTTTTCTCAGCTTTATAGAATATATAGACTGTAATTATAATAACTGATTTTGTGTCCTTGTTGATTAATTCTATGCATATCATTGCTGTATGCTGTATCTTCTTCTTCTTTTTTTAAAAAAAATATATTTTATTGATTTTTTACAGAGAGAAAGAGAGAGGGATAGAGAGCTAGAAACATCGATGAGAGAGAATCATTGATCAGCTGCCTCTTGCACACCCCCTACTGGGGATGTGCCCGCAACCAAGGTACATGCCCTTAACCGGAATTGAACCCGGGACCTTTCAGTCTGCAGGCTGATGCTCTATCCACTGAGCCAAACCGGTCCCGGCTGTATCTTCTTCTTATGGATCATATTTTCCTGGTATTTAAAAAAATATAATAGTTCAGCAGTTTCTTTTTTTAAATTAAATATATTTTTATTGATTTCAGAGAGGAAGGAAGAGAGAGAGAGAGGAACATCAATGATGAGAGAGAATGATTGATCAATTGCTTTTTACATGCCCCACTCTGGGGATTGAGACAACAACATGGGCATGTAGGCTAATTGGGAATGGAACTGTGACCTCCTGTTCACAGGTCGATACTCAATCACTGAGCCACTCTGGCCTGGCTCCTGGTAATATTTTAAATTGGCTCCAGGTATTGTGGGTGCTGTATATTTTGCATTCCTACCAATATTCTTGAGTTCATTCTGGGATTCAGTTAAGTTAATTGGAAAGAGTTTGATTACTTTGAGACTTTCTTTTAAGCTCTTGTCAGATGGGATCAGAGCAGCATTTGTTTTAGGGCTGATTTTGCCTCACAAATGTCTCAGGAATTACAAGCCACAGACTTCACCTGGTTCTATGTGAACTCTAGATGTTTTCCACCTTGCTCCTGTTGAGTGGTTCCTTCTCTAGATTTGGGTAGCTCCTTATGTCCATGTGCTCATCAGGACTCAAGGGGTGCCCTCTCTGTGTGCTGCTCTCTGCTCCTGGACTTTGCCTCCTTGAATTCCGAGTTTTGCTCCTCAATTCAGGAAGACAGCTGGGTTCCTCCTCTCTATGTTTTGGCCTGAATATTTTCTCCAGGCTTAAGTAAGCTGGGGCAATTTAAATACCCACCTCATTTGTTTCCCCTCTCTCAGGGATCACTGTCTTGGGCAGTCAGATAGCCAATGTCTAAAACCAGGAGTTTAAAATACATTTGGTCTTGTATTTTAGTTATTGCATGCAGGAGGGTAAATCTGGTCTCCATTACTCCATTATGGTCAGAAGCAGAGGTCCCTATCCCAACTTTTATAGTGATCACTTCCTTAAGTTACTTTGTAGTTTTATCACCCAAGTGTGCATCTCTAGAAATTATAGGTTAGTCTTGCCCATTAAAAAATTATTATACAGCCCTGACCAGTTTGGCTCAGTGGATAGAGCATCACCCTGCAGACTGAGGGCGGGGGGAGGTGTCTTGGGTTTGATTCCAGACAAAGGCATGTACCTTGGTTGCAGGCACATCCCCAGATGGGGGTGTGCAGGAGGTAGCTGATCGATATTTCTCTCTCATCAATGTTTATAACTCTCTATCTCTCTCCCTTCCTCTCTGTAAAAAAATCAATAAAATCTTAAAAAAATTATTATACATCTTTTGAGTCTATTTTAATATACAGAATCTTCTCCATTCTTCCTTTTCATTTCATGTTATCTGTGGAAGAGCTGGACTATTTAGCCTGTGGTTTCTCATGCTCTGGATTTTGCTGGTGAATATCTGGGGCTCAGTTCCCTCACACATCGTGCTAGTCTTTTGTGTTTCCTGCCATGGGGCAGCACCGGAGGTCTGATCAGACTTGGGTTCAATATCTCTGGTGAGATTACAGTGCTTCTGTCCTCTTTCACCAGGAGGCACTTAATGCCGGTTGACTCTCTTTTTGTGATGTTAGCATTAATGCTTAATGCCAAATTTATCAATTGATTGAGGATGGTAAAATGGTGATCTTCTAACTCTAATTTATTTTTCATTCATCAGATGGAGTACCTTTATAAAGAGTCACATGACCTCATTACTATTTGATTACCCATGGTACAGTTATATGGGAAGGCAGAATAAATGATTCATTTAAGATAATGAATTGGTTTCATATTATTCTCTCAGGATGACCTATTAGGTTTTTTTTTTAAAAATCATTTTAAATACTTTAACTCATAGGTTGATGGGTTTTAATCAATTGCAGTAATTGATTAAAAAATAATTATTCTTTTTGAAGCTCAAATTGTCCCTTCTCTGGCTTGGGGAGCCTCTTCAAGTGGGCTCTGAGTCCTTCTAATACCCTAATAGCTTGATAGTTGCCTCTTTATCTAGTGTGATAAAATGTTTTGGACTCATTTTGTACAAATTCTGCCCCAAACTAGGAACAACAACTTCCCCGAGAAGCCCTAATTTTTTTCTGTGGAAAAGGTATTACAAACAATCTGAGTGCTATTGATGATCACTGCTATTAGGTCATCATTATTTCCAGATTTCTTTATGAACAGAGATAAGATTTTTTAAAAAATTGTATAGTTTTTTAGAGAAAGAAGAAAGTGGGGGGAGGGGAGAGAGAAAGGAACATCTATTTGTTGTTCCAGTCATTCACATATTTATTGGTTGTCTTTTGCAGGTGCCCTGACCGGGGACTGAACCCCCAACCTTGGTGTATCTGGATGATGCTCACCAATTGAGATAGCTGGCCAGGCCCAGAACTAAGATTTTATATGTGTGCTTGTGTGTGGACTTTTTTGTTGTTGTTAATTCTCTTCTGAGGATATTTTATCCATTGATTTTCAGAGAGAGTGGAAGGTAGGAAAATTGCAGGCATGTGTACAAAAAAGAGAGAGGGGAAAGAGAGAGAGAGAAAGAGAGAGAGAGAGAGAGAGAGAGAGAGAGAGAGAGAGAGAGAGAGAGACATTGATGTGAGAGAGACACATTGACTGGTTGCTTATTGCAAGTGAGGGAGCAAACCCACAATCCAGTTACGTGCCCTTGACTAGGAATTGAACCTTCTACCCTTTGGTGTGTGGGTCTAACCACTGAGCACACTGGCCAGGGCTGTGTGTATGTATATTTTTTAAAGTAATTAATGATTTTATTTTATTATTATTATTTTAAAATATATTTTATTGATTTCTCACAGAGAAGAAGAGAGAGGGATAGAGAGTTAGAAACATCGATGATACAGAAACATCGATTAGCTGTCTCTTGTACACCTCTTACTGGAGATGTGCCTGCAACCAAGGTACATGCCCTTGACCGGAATTGAATCTGGGACCTTTCAGTCCGCAGGCCAAAGCTCCATCCACCGAGCCAAACAGGTTCTGGCTGTACTTTTTTATTTTAAAAGAGAAAATATCTTATAAGTTTATTTTGATACTTATAATTCTTAACCACGGAGTTGTAAAATTCAACCTTTTCTATATTGCATTTGTATCTCCAAAACAAGCTAGCCTATCATCTTCAGAACAGAACCTACTTCACTGCGTTTTAATTTTGGTAAATATTTAAATGACTTTTTCTAGCATTTCTGATTGCTTATTTTTCAAAATGGTCTGATTGTTTCATAGTGTCTTGCTCATTCGATATAGCTTCTGCACTTAAACTATCTCTACAATTTTAAGCAGATGGTCTTTATTCTATCTTTCAGTTTTCTGTTATTGTTGGTTCTTAGGATATTATTTCTCCTCTGTGTAGCTTTGTGCCTCGTGTGTTCTGTAATTTTTGATTGCAAACTAATCTTCACCAAGAATCATTTATGTTGGAGTTCTTAATAGGGTTTGTAGACATTTTCCAATAGACAAGCCTGCACTTGCCTCTGGTAATACTGCAGGGGTTTTACTATCTCCAACCAATTTTAATGTTAATTTCAGGGTTGTAGGTAGAGGGGGAATGGGAATTGCTATTCACAGTAACAGGATTTCTTCTGGGGGCGGAGAAAATGTTCTGAATTAATTTTGATGCTTGTACCACTTTGTGGATAAACAAAAACCCACTGAGTTGTACACTTTAAAGTGGCGTGGATATTATCTTATGCATTTTTATTTTATATTATACAGTAAAAACAAAAATATCCAAGTTTATAATACCATTCAAATAACATAAATTCAGACTGCACATCCTCTCTGCCCCAGCCCAAGCCCAGGCCTAGGTGGACAGCAGATTTTTTTTGCTGCATTCCTGGGCCTGTGGATAGTGTCTTTTAGTCCCTCTTTTAAAGACAAAGCAATTCAAAGTGGTTTTTTTTTTTTTGTGTGTGTGTGTTTGTGTTTGTTTTTTTTTTAAATTTTAACTCTTGTCTTATATAAGCCTTGGACCTTTGTTCATGTCCTCAGTGGGCATGAGAATCCACCCTCAAACTCTTATGTCTTAAGTCTAATATCCCTTTATGCCACCGTACTCTTTCTTCCTTCTTATCATTCTAATTTGAGTTATCTTTTTACTTTTAGCTCTGGGAATTTCTTCTCTTGCTTTAGAGCTGTCTCTCTGGGTTAGCTAATTATTTTTAAGCATTGGTTAATATAGCCGGGCCAGTATGGCTCAGTGGTTGAGTGTTGACCTACGAACCAGGAGCTCATGGTTCCATTCCCAATCAGGGCCCATGCCTGGGTTGCAGGCTCCATCCCCAGTGCGGGGCGTGCAAGAGGCAGCTGATCAATGATTCTCTCTCATCAATGTTTCTATTTCTCTCTCCCTCTCCCTTCCTCTCTGAAATCAATAAAAAAATTTTTTTTAAAAAAATTGGTTAATATAGCATATTATTACACTAGTACATATATTGAGTTAGCCGGTTCCCTATTTTTATCACTATAAATAAGGCTGCAAGAAACATTCCTGCTGAGTCTTTTTTTTTTTTTTTTTTTGTAAGGTATAGTCACAGAAGTGGGACTGTTGTGTCAAAGGTATGTGCATTTTGAATATCAATGGCTATTGCCAGATAATTTCCCAAAAATGTTGTAGAATTCCCCACTCCCACCAGCATGGGTGAGACAGCACTGGCAGAGTGGCAGCAGCTTGGCCTGGGACGGAGGGTGGAAGCGCCTTAACCTGAGTGACTTCCGCGGAGTGTATGGTGTTGGAGGTGGAGGAGGAGGAGCTGGAGAGGACACCTCCAGAGGGATCTATTGTTGTTGGACTTCTTATAACTGGGCAGGTGGTTGAATAATTAATATTGAGAAGGGAGAGAGGAAAATCTATGAAGTTGTGAAGCAGGTCTTATCAGTTGTAGAAGGTCTAATTCCTACTAAAGATTAGCCCTGTCCATCTTTAAAAAAAAAAAAAAATTATTGATTTTTTTTTACAGAGAGGAAGAGGGATAGAGAGTTAGAAACATTGATCAGCTGCCACCCTGAGTTCCACCCCTGACCCACCTGTGAAGGGTTGGAGTTGGGAAAGAATAGCCATCTAGTCATTGAAACTTCTGCATTTTCTTTTGCTCTGACGGAAGACAGTGTTGGGAGTTATGGAGAAAATGTGTTACAAACATGTGTCATTTTGAGAATATTCATATTTAAAGCTAACATTGATGTTTTTAAATACATGGTAAGGAACTGGAGAGAACAGAGTAATGAGTTTTAAGCACAGAGGGTTTATCAGGGAAAAAAAGTTATGTCAGGCAATGTTTTGTAGCTTATTTTGATAGCTTTTAAATGAGAGGAGATGCAGTAGATGTAATGGGCTTATGTGTTCACAACACATTTCAGTGTTTGAAAATTTTACTGGTGAAATGTAAGATGCCTTGGAATTAGAAACACAGTCACATGGTTTGCAATCTGTTTGAAAGACTGTAAACTACAAATGATATTGTTTAGCAATTGGCTGACTAGTTTAACAGAGGTTGTGGGATGAATATGATTGCTGGAATCATTCTTAAGAAAAAATGTCTAAGACAGTGGTTGGCAAACCAAGGCTCGGGAGCCACACGCGGCTCTTTGGCCCCTTGAGTGTGGCTCTTCCACAAAATACCACAGCCTGGGCGAGTCTATTTAGAAGAAGTGGTGTTAGAAGAAGTTTAAGTTTAAAAAATTTGGCTCTCAAAAGGAATTTCAATCGTTGCCCGGTTGATATTTGGCTCTGTTGACGAATGAGTGTGGCAACCAGCGTGGACCACAGCTTGCTCCATAGGAATTCTGTGGTGGTTGGTGGTTTCCTACTCTAAGTGTTGTAAGGGTGTAGAAAGCTTTTTCTTATAAATTAGCTTTGTTTATATTACAAAGCCTTATAGTTTGATATAAATTATTACATTCATTTTCCTGAATAACTTCTGGGATTCTTTGCCAATTGTACTGATGTTATTTTCAGTGATAACCCCCCCCCCCCCCCAATTTTGTTATCAGGAAGAAACTACATTCTGTTGTTTAATTTCCCCCAGATTTGTAAATGTTTGATTGATCCCCCCACCCCCCGCCTCCCCGGAAAGTAATTAATCTGGTTAATCGAGGTGTGTTTTTGAAGGAGGTTACAAAGCATTTTTAGATCCTGTCTTAGCTTGGGTTCAACAACAAAATATCAACAGATGGTTTGTGCCTTAAACAACATGTGTTTATTTCTCCAGCTCTGAAGGCTGGAAGGCCAAGATCAAGGTGCTGGCAAATTTGGTTCCCGGTGAGGCCCTCTCCCTCACCTTGTAGTCAGCTGCCTTCTGGCTGTCTGCTCACAGGGCAAGAGAGAGCTGTGGTCTGTCTTCCTCTTCTTACCAAGATCCTCGGGTCAGGCCACCCCCCCCTCCCCCGCCCCCATGACCTCATTTAATCTAATTCCCTCCCAAAGGCCCCATCTCCAATTACCACCATATTTGGGGATAATGCCTCAACATATGGATTTTGAGAGGATACAAACATTCAGTCCATAGCAGACTGCATGCCTTTAAATTTGATTCTAAGAAAATGCCTACTAATTACACATTTGTAATGGGGAAACATTTATATACATATTATCTATATCTATATTTTTTCTCTATCTGTATCTGAATCCGTATTCCTATCCCTATCCCTATCTCTATCTCTGTCTCTATCTCTATCTATCTGTAGAATGCATTGTTTTAATTTATAATAGCATAATCAAGTGAAAAATTTGCTTATCTCTGTCTCTCAATTAATCATGTCTCAAGCAGTTGTATGATTTGCCCACAAGGCCAAGACTAAGGTGTGCATATACACTGAGTGGCCAGATTATTATGATCTCTGAATGCATAATAATCTGGCCATTCAGTGTGTGTGTGTGTGTGTGTGTGTATGTATTACAGGTTGGGTGCATGAATTCGTGCATGGGTGGGGTCCAGCCAGTCTGGCCAGGGGAAGGGACATGGGCAGTTGGCCGGCCTGCCTGCTGGTTGAACTCCTGGTCGAGGGGACAATTTGCATAAAAGGGGACAATAGGCTTTTATTATATAGGATATACACTGAGTGGCCAGATTATTATGCATTCAGAGATCATAATAATCTGGTCACTCAGTGTATATAGATATGTATATAATTATGATCTATGATATACAGAGGATAATGAAAAATATTTTGAGGTTGTACAAAGGGCAATGTCAGGAACCAGATAGAATTCACCATGAAGCTTTTTCTTTTGGGAAGTTTTAAAATTACAAATGTAATCTCTTTAATTGTTATAGTATATTCAGATCTTCTATTTCTTCTTCAGTCAGGTTTGATGGTTTGTGTTTCTAGATTTGTCCATTTAATTTATGTCATCTAATTTGTTGGCATACAAGAACTCATAGTATTCTTTTATTATTTTTTTATTTCTGTAAGGTCAGTAATAAAGTCTCTCTTTCATTCAATTTTAGTAATTTGAATTATCTCTATTTTCTTTGTCAGTCTGGCTAAATCAACTTTTTTTTTTTTTAAGAACAAATTTTTTGTTATCAGTGATTTTTCTCTATTGTTTGATGTTCTCCATTTCATTAAATTTTCATTGGGTCTTTATTATTTCTGTCCTTGTGTTTTCTTTGTATTCAGTTTGCCTTCTTTTTCTGTTTTCTTCAGGAAAAAATTAAGTTATTGATTTGAGACTTATTTCCTTTCTTTGCCTTTTAAGTATAGGCATTTACAGCTATAAGTTTATCTTCAAGCCCTTGAGTTAGCTGCATCCTCTATGTTTTGGAATGTTGTATTTTCATTTTTATTCACACAAAATATTTTCTAATTTCCTCGTGATTTTTTTTCTTGACTCACTGGTTATTTAGAAGTGTGTTGGTTTAGTTTTCTCATTTTTGTGATTTTTCCTAATTGCCCTGTGTTATTGATTTCTGATTTAATTTCATTATAGTCAGAAAACATAATTTGTGTCATTTCAATCTTTTAAAATTTATTGATAATTGTTTTATGGTTTAACATAAATAATTTCAATAAGAGTTTATAGTCTATAGCCTCAAGAATGTTTCATGTGCACTTCAGGAGAATGTGCATTCTGTTGTTTCTGGATGGAATTGGAGAGAACAGATTTCCATAGATTTCTGTTAGGGTTGGTTTGTTTATACCATTGATCAAATGTTCTCTCTCTTTTTCTTGT
The DNA here is from genome assembly GCA_036971965.1 of Nyctalus aviator. Taxonomy (NCBI): domain Eukaryota; kingdom Metazoa; phylum Chordata; class Mammalia; order Chiroptera; family Vespertilionidae; genus Nyctalus; species Nyctalus aviator. The sequence goes on along the minus strand of CM072933.1, from coordinate 36,922,602 downwards.
TGACCTGCTACCATGTTCTTTTTATGAATTATTAGAAGTGGGATATTGATTTTCAACAATTATTTTATAATAGTCTGTTTTACCTTTCAATTCTGTCAATTTTTACTTTACGGGGATCTGTTGTTTGCGGCATACATGTTTATAATTTTTATGTCTTTTTGATGGATTGACCCTTTTATCACTATAAAATACTCTTTTTTTGTCTCTAGTAACACTTTCCTTTCTTAAAGTTTATTTTGTCTGATAGTAGTATAGCCACTCCAGTTCTCTTTTGATTACTATTTGGATGATTTATCTTTTTTTTCTCCATTATTTTCCTTTCAACCTATTTATGTCTTTGAATGAAAAATGTGTTCTTATAGGTAGCATATATTTGCATTATATATTTTTTACCCATTCTAAGAATCACAGGACTACAAATCTGTGTTTTGATTGGCAAGTTTAATTAATTTACATTTAATGCAATTATTAATAAGATATTATTTACATCTGCTCTTTTGCACATATTTATTTTTTTCTGTCCCTTTCACTAGTGTCTCCTTCTGAGACTCCTATTAGCACATGTTGGCATGCTCGATGATGTCCCACATGTCCCCGAAGCTTGTTTAGTTTTATTATTTTGGTTCCTCAGACTGGATCGCAATTGATCTATCTTCATGTTTGCTGACTCTATCTTTTGTATGCTCAAATCTGCTGTTGAATGTCTCTAGTAAATTTTTATTTCAGGTGTATTTTTTAACTCCAGAATTTCCATTTGTTCTGTGTTAAAATTTTTATCATCTTTTTCATATTCTTTATATGAAGAGACATGTTTTCATATTTTCATTTAGTTCTTTAGCTATGGTTTGCTGAAGTTCTTTGAACATATCTAATACAGTGATTTTAATGTATTTGTCTATTAAGTCTAAAGGCAGTTTCTATTGCTCACTTTTGTTTTTTCTATTTATGGATTTCCTTCCTACCTATCTTCTTTCCTTCCTTCTTTCTTTTATTTATGTGTGTATATATGTACACATATGTACATATGTATATATGTATATATGTATATATATTTCTTGCAATAGAACACTTTAAATAATATTATACATCATCTCTAGAAATCAGATTCTCCTTTCTCCCCAGAACTTGGTGTTGTTGCTGTTTTTAAAAATTAACTTTTATGAAAAATTCAGTAAAGTGTGTATTTGTCATTTGTGGCCACTGCTCAGTTAGTTTAGACATCAGCCAATGATTCGACAGGAATGGTCTTTAATGGCTAGAACCAGTAAGTCTTTCATTCTTTTTTTTTTTTTAATATATTTTATTGATTTTGTACAGAGAGGAAGGGAGAGAGATAGTTAGAAACATTGATGAGAGAGAGTCATTGATCAGCTGCCTCTTGCACAACCCTACTGGGGATATGCCCGCAACCAAGGTACGTGCCCTTGACTGGAACCGAACCCGGGACCCTTCAGTCCCCAAGCTGATGCTCTATCCATTGAGCCAAACCGGTTTCGGCAAGTCTTTCATTCTTTGCCAAGTGTCTCTGTGTCTGTATTGGGGCATGCCTTTAACACTCAGCCAGGTACTTGACAACTCTCCCTTAGCCCTGACTTGCTATACAGGGAGGGCCTCAAGGTCAGTCAAAGGTAACTGCCTAGGACCTTCCCAGGTTTTCCTGAGCATGTGAACTGCCTAAGCATGCGTGTGGCCTTGTACATTACCAGGAATATGTTGGTGTTTTTAAAAGTTTCCTGCGGAAGTCTCATTTCCCAGCTTTACTCTTTAGACCTTGTTGGTTAGACAGTTGTTTGTTCCTACTGGCATCTACCATCCAGGCAGCCACAGTGTTAAAAAACCACTGTGATGGTTTCTCACAAATGCCCCTCTGAGTCAAATAAAGATAAACCTGTGAATAGAGCCTTGCAGGGAATGGCCAGACAGGTTAGATAATGCACATTCTCTGCCAGTGCAGCCTCAAGTGAATCCCAATCTGGTTCTGCCTCTCACTTTCTGCACCTCCTCCCTCCCCAGGTAGTTGCTAGACTGCTGATTTTCATTGTGATTTTAGGATGTTCCTTTTTAAGACCACCACTGAGCTGGGGAGGCAGGTATGGAAATGAGGCAAGTCAGGTGTCACTCAGTTTTCTTTAATTAATGCTCTTTGAATTGCTGTAAACTTTTAATTAATTTCTAGAGTTCTGAAAATGTTGATTCTGAAAATTTTGCCATTTTCTAATTGTTTTTATGGGGGAGAGGATTGTTGGATCTCCTTAGTCCACCATTCTTACTGTTGATACCATAGATACCTTAAAAGTTTTAGCACACAGCATCTCCTGTGTATGTCCACAGTTAACCAGTGAGTTTATCTTCCTCCTTATTCAGAATAAGAAATTAGCTGGGGATGGTTTTACTTTTTCTTTCCCTAGGACTCTGACACATTTGTTGTTGAGAAAAAAAATTCTTAAAATTGATAATTCTGTTTTTTCTATTGCTATCAATAAAATGACAATTTAGGCTTAACTGTACATTTTATTAATTTCTATGCACATACCAGTTTCTTATATCCCATGATGCCCCTTTTGCTGGAGCATGCTTTCTAGTAATAATTTCAATAAGAGTTTATAGTCTAAGAAATATTCTGAGTTCTAGATATCTGAACATGTCTTTATTTTATTCTAATACTTTATTTATTCTAATACTTTATTTTATTCTAATACTAAAATAGTTTGATTGGATATAAAATTTAGGTTCAAAATTACTTTTTCTCAGAACTTTAAAATTATTTCTACACCATCTTCTTTTAAAATATATTTTTTGAAATAATTTTCAAACAATAAACAATTACAGTAATATAAGGAACTTCATATCCTTCACCCAGATTTACCAAATGTACACATTTATTAATTTATTTTTGTCTTTATCCTTTCCTATTTTTTCTAAACTATTTGAGAGAGAGTTGTAGATACTCATCTCCTTGTCTTCTAAATACTTCAGTGTTTACTAAGGGCAAGAGTATTCACTTATATAACCACAATGCCATTATAAAATCAGGAAATTTAACATGGATACAATACTACTACCTAATCCTCCGACCATATTCAAGTGTTTCCTATTGCCATTTAGTGAAATTCATAGCATTTTTCTTTCTGAACCAGGATTCATGTTGTTGTTATGTCTCTTTAATCTTTATTCTTCATTAATCTGAGTCAGTTCCTCAGCCTTTCTTTGTCTTTTTTTTGAGGAGTACAGGACAGTGTTTTGGTTGAATCTACATCCATTACTTTGTATTCCTGCATCCAGTGTTGTTGGTTAGAATTTGGAGTTAGAAGGACTAAACTCAGCATAACCTAACTTCACTCTTAAAAAGCCAGGGAGATAAACAAGTCTACTTTTGGAACACTTAGTACCCAAACTCCTCAAGGCCTGTTCAAGCTCAGAATCCCTGGAGATACATTGAGCAGCTCATTTTGGGGAATTTACTGCTCTTTCAAGTGGAATGTGAGCTGGGAGAGTGATCTCTATGTTTGGTGCTATCTCAACTAATCTCTTCTCATTCCCACTTGACAAATCTAATCTCTGAGAGGTTGTCTACTGACTTTTGTCAATCACACTTACAGCTGTCAACAGCAACTGTGCTCATATCATATAGAAAATACCAGTGGTCACAATGACTCTCCAGTTATCACCGTGGGAAGGCCACTAACTTATTAGTGCCAACAACCACATCTTGAATTAATATTCTGATTTATTCTTATTATTTTTTATAAGCACCTTATTGTGGCCAGCCCACAACATTTTTATTTTTTTATTTTTTTATTATTATTTTAAAATATATTTTATTGATTTTGTACAGAGAGGAAGGGAGAGAGATAGAGAGTTAGAAACATCAATGAGAGAGAGTCATTGATCAGCTGCCTCTTGCACAACACCTACTGGGGATATGCCCACAACCAAGGTACATGCCCTTGACCGGAATAAAACCCCGGACCTTTCAGTCCCCAAGCCGACGCTCTATCCATTGAGCTAAACTGGTTTCGGCGCTGATTTATTATTTAAACGTGAAATGATGCAGCAATCCTAAGGAAACAACTATTCAGCAGTGGGAAGAATACAGTAACCACATTAATTAAATTAATACTGGGAAAGGGGGAGGGGCATAGTTCATGTCTCCATGACCAAGACTCTGTGAATTCACCAGCATTCAAAAGGCCAGGTGAGCCGAAACCGGTTTGGCTCAGTGGATAGAGTGTCGGCCTGCAAACTGAAAGGTCCCATGTTTGATTCCAGTCAAAGGGCATGTACCTTGGTTGCGAGCACATCCCCAGTGGGGGTGTGCAAGAGGCAGCTGGTCGATGTTTCTCTCTCATCGATGTTTCTAACTCTCTATCCCTCTCTCTGACTCTCTGTAAAAAAAAAAAAAAAAAAAAAAAAAGTATATATATATATATATATATATATATATATATATATATATATATATATTAAAACAACAACAACAAAAATCCACAAAAGACTAGGTGAGTGATATGCATAAAGTATTATTGAAGGGAGCTCCAGGAGGTCAAAAAAAGAGAGACTGAGTGCAATTCATTATTCGAAGAGCACCTTAACTGTCAGCACATTAAATTAAGGGGCCAGTAGCAAAGAGGTCCTTCCCAGTTAACAGTCACAAATGTGAGGGGTCATGGGTCTCTAATTCAGAGGTAGGACTCTAGCCATATAATCGTGGAGATTTATTGCTCTTCCAGCGATGAGTGTTATGAGATCCAGGGTCAACATCCTTCACTACATCTGCTTTTGATAAGCTCTGCAGGGTTAGTTATTTATGTCAAGAGTTCTTAGCCCCAAGCGAAGTGGGGGTGGGGTGGGGTGAGGAGACAGTGAACAGAGAGAGGGGAAGGGCACTGAGCTCACAGGGGTCAGAAGGTTGATACTCAGATACAGGGCTCCATCAATATCTGCTCAAGGGTTTTCTTGGTTACACATTTACGAGCATAATGTATGAGTTGAAAATGATGATGGGCTTTCATGTCTGTGGGCTAGGTCTGGGAATTAAATAAAGCAGAGCACTGCCATATAATTGTAGAAAATACTCTTCTGTTCAATGAAAAACTATGCCTCATCTATAGCTGATCCTCCTGGATTGTCAGATTCTAGATCTGTTCATCGTCTCCGAGCTATTTAGCAATGCTTTGCTAGTTGTAGGTAAGTGGTAGATATGTAAATTCCATCCTGGGTGATAGTGATTATTGACTTTGTTCTATTTGTAAGTCTTTCAACATGCCTTCACTCTATATAAATTTGTACTTTTTTGACTTTTCCCCTGGACTGGTTAAAACATTTTCAACTCATACAATATGCTAGTAAGTGTTCCCTCATCACGTGAGTCAAATAAAATATTTTAAGATGGGTTAATTTTCTTTCTTTTTAAAAAAAAAATATTTTATTGATTTTTTTTTACAGAGAGGAAGAGAGAGGGATAGAGAGTTAGAAACATCCATGAGAGAGAATCATCGATCAGCTGCCTCTTGCACACCCCCTACTGGGGATGTGTCCACAACCAAGGTACATGCCCTTGACCAGAATTGAACCCAGGACCTCTCAGTCTGCAGACTGATGCTCTATCCACTGAGCCAAACCGGTTTCGGCTAAAATGGGTTAATTTTCATATCTACACAAGAGTCAAGATTTTCATCTTTCCCTGACCAGTATATTCTTTTTAAATGTAATTTTCTATAGTTTTCTTATTTTTTTAAAATATATTTAAAAAATATTATTTATTGATTTTGTACAGCGAGGAAGGGAGAGAGATAGAGAGTTAGAAACATCGATGAGAGAGAGTCATCGATCAGTTGCCTCTTGCACACCCCCTACTGGGGGTATGCCCACAACCAAGGTACATGCCCTTGACCGGAATCGAACCCGGGACTTTTCAATCCCCAAGCCGACGCTCTATCCATTGAGCCAAACCGGTTTCGGCTATAGTTTTCTTTATGTGTTTAAAAAAATATATATTTTTATTGATTTCAGAAAGGAAGGGAGAAGGAGAGAGAGATAGCAAACTCAATGATGAGAGAGAATCATTGATTGACCAACTTCTGCATGCCCCAACTGGGGATTGAGGCTGCAACCTGGGCATGTGTCCTAACTGGGAATCAAACCATAACTTCCTGGTTCAACCGCTGAGCCACACCGGCCAGCCCTGACTGTGTCTTTTAACACAAAATCCCCTAAGCTTGGTTGTTTGTGGAAAAGTTCAGTCACTCTCCTCTTTCCTGTTTTTCTGAGGTCTGGTTCTACAGATCATCGCTCTGGGGATTCCTTCCCTGTAACTTTTAAACATCAGTCATTTAAAACAAAACACAGCTGAGACCTTTATTTTTCTTTTTGGATGCTGTTTTCAGCCCTGTTGGGTTTATTGATTTAAAATCACAGGACTACAAATCTAAAGTACTTACCTGTTGAACCAAATGTGCAGCCAGGAGCTGATAGAAGTTGGTGGCGGTAGGAGAGGGCAGTGGGACAGAAACTGTCAGGAAACTGGAAACAGAAGAGGCTCTTTATATGTTTCACCCCAGTGCAGGCATTTCAGAACAGGAAATGGCGCAGTTCTTGGCAGACCGAGACCTGGTATCCATATTTCCTGGATGGCAAGTCTGCCCTTTTCTTCAGAAAAAGAGGAGCGGAGGGAGAAGCCTTAACTTTTAGAAGCCCTCCTGTTGTGAGCAAGGAAGTGCCCCAGGAAGCAGTCACTCACACATGTTTATGTCTTCCCACAGCCAACTGTACTGGGGGAGACTGGCCCAGGAGGCCAATTGAGCCACACACAGGAAACACACGGGGGAGGGGGGGGTGAGAGAGCTTACGGGATAGAAGTGAGCGGAGCGAGTTCCAGTCATTGGCCGCATCCTCAGGTGGACAGGTAGGTGTCCCCCTCAAGCCAGGTGGCTACAGTGGTGGAACGTGTCCAGTGGCGTGTAGGTCCGGCAGGAATCTGAGAGTGACCCCTGGTACAGCCAAGCTCAGTGTTGTGTGATCAGAGCTCTGAGTTCTTACAGCCCAGAAGGGGTGGAGGTCCCACTCCTATGGGGTCCAGTTGGAGTCCTTATCCAAGTGTCCAGACTTGTGGTCCTCTACTAAGGTGTTCCCATGTCAAGACATAGCACTTGACAGTGGTCATGGCTCACAGTGATTCCATATTGTTTTGTCTAAAGTGTCCAAAAAGTCCTCTCTGCTGTTGCTCCATATACCCCCAGCCAGACCTCCAAACGGTCCCAGGTAATGACTGTATTTCTGATGCCTTCATCGGAAGACAGCGGCCGTAGGTGACTGAAGATGAATATAAGTTCCCTCTCACATGCCCACCATCTCGAACATCAGGAAGAGAGGGAGGGACCACAGCTCCAGAGAAGGGCCTGTGGATAAAGGGCCCTCCCTCTGTCCCCCACTGCTTTCCCCATGAGCTGGAGGAAACATAATGAGGAATGATCTTGGGTGGCTCACAAAAGTTCTCAGACTCTTCTGTAAAGACGAGGTGGGTACAGACAATCTTAAGGCTCATTTCTCTTCAGACATGGTAGGAGGTCTTTGGTCTGTTGAAGTGGGAAGCAACCAGCTATTCACGTGGCATTCTCTGGAATTAGATGCCTTCAGTTTGGTCACCCATAAAGGATCCGAGAGTACTGCTCAGTGTGACAGAGTTATATGCAGGATTTCCTTGGCTCCACAGTAGAGGAACATCTCTTGGAGTTTCTGCCCACTTTAAAATAATCAAGTGACCTAGGACTGTCAATGCTAGGTCACTTGATTATTTTCTAACCCGGTAAAAGTCTTCTTCATGGGATGTTAGTCATCATGAAGAAATGTTGGTGTCTAACAAAGAACATACTCAAAGTTTGAATATTAAAAAAATTATTTTTGAAACGTATGTCTTCCCTAAATGCTCTTAAAGCTAATAAAATAATTACTAAGTACTGACAGGAAAAGTTAACTTCACAATTTCTTTTCACTTTGCCTCAAAATAGAATTCAAGCAAAATACAATTTTATGTAAAAATGTCCACCTTCCAACCAAATGACAAAATGAAAATTAAGATTAAATAATTCCATTCCTTTGAGTACAGTTTTGTTTTTTTTACTTTCAAAGTATTTTGCAGCTGTTACCTTTTGGATTTTAAAACAACTGTGACAGCTGTTTTCATTTTTGGATGAAGCTCCGAGAGGTTAAGTGACTTAGTCAGCCCCACATCTGTTAATGAAAGAGTCAGAACTAAAACCCACTCTCCTGACCCCTAATCTTTCCCTCTTTATATGGCACCATCTTACTTCCATTAGTGAGGAATGAGGGTTTCCTTTAATCATGAAACTCCTACCCTTCTGAAAGATATTAAAGTAAAGGTATATAATTTCCAAACACACACACACACACACACACACACACTCTCTCTCTCTCTCTCCAAAAACCAAGATGTAGATGATTTATAATTTATTACTTATATCAACTTCCATTTTAGAAAAGACAGAAACAAAATATATAATTCATATTTACAGTATTTACATCGGAACATATTTACACCATAGATATTAAGTACAAAATAGCATAGAAAACTCTAGGACACACACAGTAAGGACCACAATTCCGGCAGAGAATTTTCTGGTTATGTTTCCCCTTACACGTCAAAGTGCATTAGACTAACTGTTGCTAGACCATTTTGCTAATTGAGCCTGTTTCTCTTTCATCTTTTTAGCTTGATGGTCTCTCCTAGAGAGCCCTTGCTTGGTGTAATTAGTAATCAATCTTTCCACACTACTCTCTTGGGCTCACCTTTGATCCGTAGGATACCTATTCCATCACTGTGGTTCGGGCCCTTGGCCCTTGTGGGTCTCCAGATGGCAGCGCCTTCTACTTAAAGGGGCAGTGGAATTCATTTGCTAAAGTTCTCCCCATTTGGGAGTAGTGAAGCTACGTAGTAAGGAACAGGCTGATCTGTTCAGCTACATGGATACAGAATTTTCCAGGTGTGAAGAATATCTAGCGCTGCTCTTTATAATGCCAAGTCCTAGACAGGGTTGACATTTAGTGCATTAGTAGCAGAACTGAGATTGGAACTTGGGTCTTCTGACCCCCAGGCAGGGCCCTTACCCGGTGTCCCTCTGGCTGGGATGGAGGTGTTCAGAATTCCTGGTTGCAGGCTACCTAGATGTGTTGAAGTGTGTGTGTGTGGGGGAGCAAGCAGTTCCAAAGAGATGTGGGTATGGGTTAGCTGGGGGCTCAGCTCTCTACTTCAAAAAACATTTGCCACTTGTGAAGTCATCTGGTCGTAGGTCCTCAGGCAAACCCCAACCTCCTGGGATGTTTTCCTTGGGGTTCCCTTTTAGCCTGGAAGTTACTGAAATGAAATGAGACCCTACTCTCAAGGGGGGGAAAAAGCTATGTTTGGCCTGGTATATTCAGGCACGGCTAATTGAATCATGGGTAACTAAAAATCAAAGTCAGAAATGGGAAGGATATGATAATCCACAGAGAAACACGGTTTGTTGAAGTAGCACCTGATAATGGGAAGAAAAGCATATAGGTAGCATTTAAAAGAACCCATCTTTTAATGTCAGCATCTCTCAGAGAGCTTGCTCCCTGCTTATGCAGAGCACTTCCCTATATCTTCCTAAGTCATCATCAGCCTTCCGAATACCAAAGGTGATTAGAAAAATAAATTGAGTGCACCAAAAAAAAATCTCCAACATTAAGAATGATAATAGAATAATAGTGATAATGGTCACAATAATAAAAAAAAAGACAGTACTTAAAACACCAACATATGCCAAGAGGTATTTACATATATAAAGTTAGCTGCAGCACAACATCTATACAATGGGTGTGTAAGATTTAAACATTCCTGAAATTAGCTGGAAGCTGTGAGAAGCGAGAGAAACTGTCCCATTATCAAGCTGACTATGGAAATAAAACACTGTGCATTTAAACACTGTGCCAAATAACAAGAAAATAAAAAGTTCAATGAAAGTATAAGGGTAACAAACGCATAACATCCAGTTGCTGCAATGAACTGGCTGGGCAGATCAGCCTGGAATTGCCGTGGAAGTTGGCTAGCTCAGCTGGGCAGAGAGGAAGTGCCGGGGATAAGGGAATCAGGTACCTCGCCCCGAGTATCGTTTTTCTGGTAAAATGACATTTTTTTTTTTTTTAACGAAATCCCTGAAATATAAGATTCTATAATCTTTCTCACAAGGGAAGCTCTTATGGAGTCATTGAAAGTTTTGGAGCCTTTCTCAGATCGTCCATGGAAGAGGCCGCGGTGCTCCGTGGAATCTGGCGTGCAGAGGGCTGCTGGAGAAAGGCCAGGGTCTGAGGCGCAGGGTGCTGCCCAGAAGGGGTGCCTTCGGTCAGCAGTGAGGGACTGAGTTGGAGGGTAGGACTGTGGAAAGCTCACATCGTGCTCTTGAGTCACATCAAAAGTGGAACGCGCTTCAGAGGCTGGAGGAGAAGCTCAAGAGGCGCCAGGTCTCCCGGGCCCCAGGAAGGCCTCCTCCTGCCACAGCCAGCCGCCTGGTGTGGACAAGCCGGGGGCTGGAGCGCTGATGGTCAGAACCACGTGCATTTTGAAGAAGCCAATGCGAGTGCCTCTGGACTTGGGGAAGGACATTTCAAACCGGAAAACTTCAGAGAGGCTACTTCAGAAAAGAGAACTTAAACCGGAGACAGCTGTCTTCTGCTTCCAACGTGGAGACATCTTGGTTTATGATTAGGTTAGTGTTTGGGCCGGGGGACAGAGGCTGTGCCCCAACACACACACCAGCCAGCTCCTTTGGGTCTGTGTGCCAGGTAATGCCATATTCCTCGGCCAGTCGGTGCAGAGGAACGTTGCTCTGTGCTGCCTCTACTCCTACTTGGTGAGGGTTTGCATGGCATGTTTTTGTCTAATTTGCACAGAACCATATTCCCAGAAACACATCCCCATGTCCCCCTGCATGAACCCGTGCCAGTGCCTTCCAGTAGCACATAAAACACAGGCATTGATTTCCCTCCAACACAGATATTATAAACCCTTCGGCCAGATGACAGCTACAGAACCACGTAGGTTCTTGACAGATGGTCATTCTAGAGCACACACTTCCGCCAAGGCGCGGGTGAGGGAACCCTGCAGAGCTCTGCTCATTCACGGGAAGGAAATACTGGGCGTCTTTGGGGGTTGGGGGCAGGGTCTTGGAAGGCCCTGGAACAGGCTCGCTTGGTTTTTGGCTAAGCTATGAAGCAAGAGTTGGTTTTTAAGAAAAAGATTAGCTCCTCTAATTTTATGGAACCAATACCTGGCGCTGGGTTTCTCTAAAGGTCTCATCACATCAGAGACCTTGCCTCAATCCCACCGATCCAGGAATGGGGGCGGTGGAGGAGGGGAACCAGCACAGGGAACTTCAGCTCTTCCTTGTTCACTGCAGCCTCCCATCCAGGTCTGGTGGCGGAGTGGGGGAGAGGGGCCTTTATCAACTCGGGCCTGAGCCAGAAAACACCTTTAAATCAGAAATAAGCAGTGCGTGTGCTGTGAAAACAGAACACGCCAACCCCTGACAGGCATAAGGAAAAGTGCATTTGACCCACAGAAATCAGCAAGAAGCTACTGAACGATGGAATCACCGCCTATCACCCTCAGTCTCACCCTTTCATTTTCAAGACACTCTGTACGCTAGCCCCTGCCCTCTGCTGAGACGCGGCATTCCGGGGTCTGCGCTAAGGAGTTTGCTGTGACACATGGAACTTAAAGCCAGTAGGAAACCCTGGAGACTGTGCTTACGACCCTGAAACCAAAACACAAAGGAAACAAAGCACTTCCTCACCAGCCGTTCTTCATAACGATGTTTTACCAGGCGGAGAATAGACACTAAAATAAAAGTGGGCGTTTCTCTTCTTGTGAGGGGAGAATAAGATAATGATGCAGCCATTCTATTTAAATAGGAGTAACCAGGAGTGTGTGATCGGAAAACAAAACTGTCAGAGGAGATGGCAGATCTTTCTCCCCAAGGTGCTCGCTCAGGGAAGGTGAGCTGGATGGATGCTCAGTGGACGGAACCGAGAGATGGGAACAAGGACGGAGGGAATCAAGAGGCCTGAGAGTGAGAGTAGATGGAGGGAGAACTGAAAAATAAACAAACGGAACAAGAGCAGATGCAGGATAAGGAGGTGAGAGGTTTTCAGGGGGAGGGGGGGAGTGCCATAAGGAGAAGGGGTTGGAGAAAAAAAAAAAAAAAAGTGATGGCCAGGAAGACTTTCTGAGCTGCTGGCCTGGCTGGGGGTTTGATCCTTCTGGGCTCAGAGAGAGCGAAGAGGTGTTGGGAAACTTTTGGGAAAGCAGCAAGAAGGTGGGCACCTTCTAAACTCTACCCACCTGCTGGGCCTGGTGGGAGATGGGAAAATGACGCCTCCACGACCAGCCGCTGCCCAGGATAGGTCCTGTGTGAAAATGACCTCTCCTCGGTAACCAGCACCTGGAGAAAGGGGGTCAGGATGGGGCATGGTGTGTGTGTGTGTGTGTGTGTGTGTGTGTGCGCGTGCGCATGTTTGGGGGGGATACCTGGGTGAGGGGCGGGGCTAAGCACCAGGTTGCCTTCACAGGAGGCACTTTTGACCCAGAGGAGAGCTCAAGAGAAATAACTTTTTAAAAGTCATAGGAAAAATATAACAGCATAAAGAAGATATCTTGTATGACATTAAGACAGAAATGATAGAACAACTTAAGCCATTGGCAAACTATATGCAGGTAAATGTTCTCTTAAAAAAAAAAATCCACTGTATGGACAGGTCCAGCCCCAAAATAATTACCTCCAGGGAAAAAGGTAATTAATTAGTGCTTTTGTCATCTAGGGACTCTGGGAAACCTTTTTCCTACCTCCTCCTCCATGCAAGCAGATGAGATAGCTGTTGACCTTCCTTAGGCGATTCTGAAAATTACTTAAAAAAACAACACCAAGAAAACATGTAAACCCTAATGAACTGCCCTGAAGTTTCCCGCAGGACGATTTTTCGTCAAAGAGCTAGAACTTCTACTGAAACACTAAAGGGATGATTGTTGAAATCCTAACGTGAAAGATGGACCACCTGGGGTCTCGCCCGCACTGTCGGAGGGGGCCCAGCGGGGAGGATGAGGGTGGCGGGGGGCTGCTGGGAGGTGGGAGCAGGCCCTGTATACACAACACACACTCATCTTCTGCGGGAGCCAACGTGGGAAACATTCCCATTCAACCAGAAATACAGAGAGAGCAAGGTTTTAAAAATTGCCGATTTTTCTCTTTTAGGGAAAAGAACTAAAAGGCCCTCTGGATGGTTATGGACTTTAGTTTTAAAAAAGCAACTACCCAAGGCAGTCCGCATGTCCCGCCCCAGATCAGCCACCGTTCCCTATGCGTTATTCGGCGTCCACAACGTTTGTCAACAAGGCCCTCTGTGTGCACACATGAGAGCCTCCTTGGAACCTGATTTTGCCAGAAGTTTTCATGAGCCATTTTTTCAAGTTGCTCCAGTGAACTGAGGTTTGTCTATGAAAAGCAAGGCTTTCTCAGAATCGTGAACACGAGCCCTCATGTTGTCCAACCTTCGTACAGTGCAGTGCGCTTCCCGTGGGCGTGCCCAGTCACATCTCGGAGATGTCCTCCCATCCCCTGCGGGCTAGCCTCCTGCCTCCGGGCCAGAGTGCTTTCCCACTGGCGGAGGGCACTGCAGGCACATTTATTTTGGCCAACGTTGTAATAAAACACTTGGTCTTTGGAATGAGTGGAGTGCAAGAAAAATGTCTTATCCGACAGAAACCCAGGCGGTTTCACTGCACGGCTCCCAGGGAAGAGAGCCCGGGGACAGCGGCGTCCTCTCTCAGAAGGGGCCTGTGATGGGTCTGTCTTCCTCGACGGGTGTTGTTGGTTCAGAGCGGGCGGCTTCCTGGCATGTGACGGGAAATCATCTGACTGTACACAAATGTCCAGGATTCTGTGAGTCATCGCCAAGTCCTCAAGCCCATCCACTTGTGTGTCCTGTCATGAAGGATGTGTTTCATTTCTCCTGTGCCCCGGGGATGGCTAGGAGAGTTGGGCAGCTGGTTAACTCGGCTGTAAAGAGGCCAGTGGTACCCACGGTGCCCCACGTCATGTCTGGATCACCACCCGGGTCCATCAGCGTGACTTTTGCTACATCCAGGTATGCACATGCACCCGTGTCCCCTAAGGGGGCTGAGATGGGCCCGTGCCGTTTGTCCGAAACCCTGGGTGAGCTACTCCTGCTCCGGTGAAGAGGCTGCCGGGCCTGCTTCCCACACACAGCCAAGGAGGGAGAGAGGGGGAGCTGTCAGTGAAGGCGGGACTGCGATCGACAAGCTTTGTGAGCCAGACACTCTGAACGGGAAACATCGTAAGCTTGTTCTAATGCGTTTTCTGTAACCTACAGGGCTGAGAAAAGATGTTATGGGTTCAAAGGGAGAACGTGGGCTTGGGGACCCAGCTCCCCAGCGTGGAGTTGTCTGAGAGAGGCATTCCCTCGGAGAGCGAGCTATTCAAGATCACCCACTGCCCCCTGTTCCTGCCTCCTCTGTCCCCCTTCCCTTTCAGTGCAGGTGTCACGTGAGTTCTGGTCTTAACTCCCCACCAGGTGAGACTGGAGATGAGAACAGGGGGTGTTTACCTTTGTTCCCCAACTATATGCACCTGGCCCCGACTTCCCAGGCCCTCCTAAGTAGGCTGTAGGTCTGGGGAGCCCTCAGTCATTGCCGGAGCTTGGCCTGGGGGCTGGGGGAGGGCTGGTGTGTCGGGTCATGGTTACTGTGACCCTGCCTCCTGGTTTGCCAGGTTGACTCCTGTTGTCAGGGCGTCATGGTTAAGCGCCTCCTTCTCGTGCAAAGCGTCCTGGACTGACCAAGAGAATACGGCCACCCTACGGGAGAAGCGGGCGGCAGGGGGTCTGCCTGCCGTGGACCAGGCAGAAGGCAGGCAGCTGGCGGCGAATTTCCAGGCACCGCCCCTTTGACAATCTTGCTGAAGGAAGATGGTTTATTCAAGAGCCCCTTGAGGATACTGTATGTAGATTGCTGCCTCTCCATCGGTGCCAGCTCAGTCACGGCCGGGGCATCTCAGGGCACCAGACTGAACGCACGAGGCCCTTGGCCCTGAGGACCAGACCGGGGTTCCAACCCGGGAAAGAACGTTGTGCCTTCCTCTGGAAGACCCACGCCCTCTGCTTTGCTGGCTTGGCACACTCCTCAGCGCGTGACATCTGGAGAGCCCGGGGAGTCCGAGGGCTGACGGCGGCAGCACCCAAGGGAGTTAGAGGAACGCTGCGGAGAAGGAGCTGGGAGAGGTGGCGGGGCCAGTGGAGCCTGCCCAAGGTCGGGGCCTGGTGGCTCCTTCTCAGAGAGGTTGCTCAAAGAAATGCAATTCTCCACGAGGAATGGGCGTCCCAGCGCCCTGGCACGGCAGCAACGGCAGAGGGCCCGGTGGCGGGCCCCGCGAAGCCCCGGCAGACCGCCTGGGAGACCGGGCACAGGCCTTGCTCTTCGGGCTGGGCTCTGGCCCCTGGAGAGGGCAGACGGCCGTGCTCTCCTGCCGTCACCCGCTGGTCACCTCCTGGAGCCAGGCTCCCGGGAAAGGTTTGGCTGGCGCCCCTCCGTCCAGGGGGCAGCTCCGTGTTCTCACTCCTCCGGGTAAAGGCGCTTCCCCAAGGCTCGGGGCTGGCCGGCTTCACTTCTTGGCCACTAACCATGGACTCTGGCCCTTGGGGAGGTATAAAGAAGGGTATGTTTCAGACAGAACCCCGGGGGTGACAGAAGGGTATGTTTCAGACAGAACCCCGCGTGGCGGTGCCTCCTGGGCCGGGTGATCCCACAGAACTGGCTGACCTTGGCCTACGTCCAGCACCCTCCCCGTGTGGACCTGCCCTCTCTGCCCACTTTCTTCCGACACAATCCCATTTGCCGTCCCCTGATTCGAGAAGCGAGTGTGGCCCAGGATCATGCTCGCTGGAAGATGCTGTCAGGGAAAGGAGAATGAGGCGGAGGAGGGGGACCGCCTGCCTGTGGGTCAGCCAGCGCCTCCCTCTCTGCTTGGGAATCCCTGCTGGGCCCACGGGGTCTCTGGTCCCTCTGGCCATGCTGTGTTCTCTTCATGCCGGCGTGCTGGCTGCCTGTGTCCTCGTTAAGCACCCCGTCTCTGGTGGACTCGCCAGCCAGATGCCAATGCGAGAGGCACCCTCTGCCACCAGGCCTGCCCTGGGGGCGCTGACCCATCACCTCCTGGGTGGCCAGGGCCCCTCGGGGTGCTGCTGGTTAGTTAGGAAGCGCACGCATGCCACACAGGTTTGCAATGCCAACTCCATGCATCACAGCATCGCAGCCAGGAGCTCTCGGGGAGAGTCCGGAACGCTGCCAGGAGCTGAGTGGTGAGTGGAATCTGAAGGTTTCCGGGAGTCAGAGGTCACCCAAGACAGCTTCCTCACGGGACACTCAGGACCCCTGGCCCCTGGCGTAAGCTGCCCTGCTCCGGGTGGCGGACAAAGGACTGGAAGCTGAGCCTCCCAGCTCGCCTGCCAGTGCCCACCTTTTTCGTGGACTAACTTGACTCTCCTCATGTCCGTGGCACTCCCTTCTGCCGGGTGAAGGCAGAGCCCGGGAAGGGAGGCCAGTGTGGGCCTGGCAGGGAGGAAGCACAGGGGGCTGAGCCGGGGCGTGGTGTGCGTCTGCATGTGCATGTGCATGTGCATGTGTGTGTGAGGGGGAGCTCCCTTTGGCTCACATGACTAGAGGCACAAGTTGGTGAGAGCCACCGTCACCCCCGGGGCACTGGCTGTCTTTGTCAAGCCAGGTGCTTGCACGTCTCCAGGTAGTGTCCGGGACAGGGCATAGGCCAAGGAGGGAACCAGAGGAGGCAGCCATTCTCAGGGCCAGGCCACGGAGCACATCGCTCCGGGCGGTAATTTGGCCTATGGGGCAGGGCTCAGTTCATGGCTTTCTCCCCGGCTGGCCGGTCTCAACAGGAGGGGCTGCACGTCCCCAGAAGGGCCGGAGTGTCTTCACCTCTGTGAGCCCTCTCTGCCCTGCACCCCTGAGCGGCCCTTCCCTGATCCTTCCCTCTGTCTGCAGCTGTGCTTCCTCCCAGCACCTGGTGGTCCCTTGTCCACTGGGCTGTTGGCGTGAGTTCGATCCCCAGCTACTCACCTATTTGGGGTTTCCTGCCACTTCCTCTGTACTTACTTTCCTTGACTCTGAATATCAACTTTTCTTTGCACACATTTCTATTTTATTAACTATACTAGAGGCCCGGTGCATGAAATTTGTGCAGCCTGGCCTGCACCTTCCCGCAATCCAGGAACCCTCAGGATATTCCTTTTGCAATTCTGGACCGCTGGCTTCTAACCGCTTGCCTGTCTGATTACCCCTAACCGCTCTGCATGCCTGCCTGATCATCCCTAACCACCTCTGCCTCGGCCCCTGCCCACTGTGGTAGCTGCCTCTGCCTTGCCTCTGCCGCTGAGATTTCATCCAAAAGGTCATCTGGAAGGACATCTGGAATGATGTCCAGAAGGTTGTCCGGCTGTTCATCTAATTAGCATATTACGATTTTATTATTATAGACCATTGCAATACCACTTCAAACCCTCGTGGTATTAGCTGGGGATGGGGGTAATACGCAAATGAACAACGGTGGGACTGAAGCACAGTCAGAGGCTTTTTTTGGCCCGAAGGGGATTCAGCTAACACAGAATCCCAGTATCCGAAGCTTCTCAGTGAATGCTGGGATCATCAGTGGGTTCTCATTGCTCTGAGCAGGACTGAAAGAGAATGAGGCAGGGGGTCTAGAACAGCCAGATCCTCGGGATCTCAGACGGGGCAAGGAGGCAGAGAAAGCAGTGAGGAGGGCATATCGAGGCGAAGAGCTCAGCTCATGGAGCTCAGGACGAGGCAGGGCCTCAGTGGGCTGCTCCCTTCGTAAAACAGAAAATACATTATATTTTATGACTGCTCTGATTGGAAGGGGAGTCAAACCCTGCCTGGGCTCGTGATTACATATTAATTTTTTCTTCTTAAAAGAAATGAAAGCCCTAACTGGTTTGGCTCAGTGGATAGAGCGTCAGTTAGCCTGCGGACTGAGAGGTCCTGGGTTCGATTCCAGTCAGGGGCATGTACCTTGGTTGTGGGCACATCCCCAGTAGGGGGTGTGCAAGAGGCAGCTGATCAATGTTTCTCTCATTGATATTTCTAGTTCTGTAACCCTCTTCCTTCCTCTCTGTAAAAAAAATAAATAAATAAAAATAAAATAAAATATATTTTTAAAAAAGAAATGAAAACGAAAATATTTTCTCAGCCCCTGAAAGTACTTGGCTGTGCCCAGCGGCTGGCTGGCCCGCCGGGGCCATTGGAGCCGGTCAGCGTTACCCGGAGAGCGCTGCCCCCAGCACTCTCCCTCGGTGGGAAAACACCTGAGCCAGCTGGAGGTGTGCGTGGGCCTGGCCCCGCCCCCATGCTCTGTCACGTGGCAGCTTTGACGCAGGAGTTGGTGAAGGGTCTCCGACGTGAAGCCCACCGGTGCAGCGATCCTGCGGCTGCGTGTGGACGGGTGTGAGGGTAAGTGTGCCTGTGCGCTTTCTACAAAGGCAAGTGGAAATGGGAGCAAAATGAGAGGGTGTTTAAAAGACTCAAGTAGTTTGTCATTGCCAAGATCTTCAGGAGCGCCGGTTTACGTTGTAAGGCATCTGACCACAAACTCGTGTGCTGCCCCAGTTAATACTTTGGTCTCTAAGGCAGGTTGCCTGAGACATCTACTAGGCAAGGTGCTATGAAGAGGCAGCAGTCAAACCCTATTTCTGAAAAGACAAAAGCAGCTTCAGTTCGACCCACTCTGGCCCAGATTCCTGACCGTTTTCTGCCTGCTCTTTGTTGGAGTGAAATGGCAGCTGAAGCACACCCTCCAACTGCTAGTTGTGGGTGGACCTTGCAGATCTGTATCAACTCATGGCCACCGCCAGCAATGGCTGATACTAGGGCCCAGCGCAAAGGAAGAAAAACAGAACACTACCAACAAACAAAAGCAGCAAAGAGCCCTTGGTAAGTAAGCCTGGGGACTGCGGGGGAGTGAGGGGTTCATCACAAACGAACCCTAAGTGCTCAGATGACACCGTCACGAATGGGGAACATGTTACAGAAGACATCGCTGAACAGAGTCCCCTCCCTCCTGTCGGACTTGACATCTCAAAACATGACACGTCCGAGAGTGTCCCTGCTTCTGGGACCTTCTGCTTCCACAAGAAATAAGGTCTTTAGTCTAATGACTAATCAGGATCATGAACTGCTATGTTTTTTTTTTTTTTTTTTTAATAACAAAAATCCGAGTTTAAAAGAGACGTAGACACACCTGGTTTGGCAAACACAACGGACCTTCATGTTTTTGTGGGTTCACACGTGGGCGAGCCAGCACCTTCGTGCTGGCTGGCTCCCTTTGGCAGCAGAACACAATAATTTATTACGTTTCCATACTTAATAAGTGTGCACAAACATCATGCAAACATGGGGCCATCTCAGAAACAGGAAGTGTATTAGAGTCACAGACGTATACAAAACATCTTGTAAACAAAAAGAGGAGAGGATGGTATTTTCTGTACAAAATATGCAGGTTTTTACTTTCTTTTTCCTTAATAATCTGTAAAAGATGCATCATACTTCAGGCACTTTCCAAAAGTAAAAACTGTATAAAAATAAATATTCTATGTACAAACACACACACAGGCCAATCCCAGGTTAGAGGCATCACTGCAAAACAAAAACAAACACAAAACAGCGTACAGTTAGTGCCAGGGGGCCTCTGGGTGTCTATCCCGCATGTGTGAAAGGAGGGCGAGCTTGCCCTGGGTGGGATGGTCGTTCTGGATGGGCAACTGGGATTGAAAACCCAGGTTCTGACAGTCGGCCCCCTAAGGGTGGGAAACCGCTTTCACCTTCCAGTCCCTCCCCTTCCTGGCCACTAGAGGGCACTTTCTGTCTATGCTGCCTCTGGAGGCTGGGCAGTTGAATTCCTGACCATTCCAGACTGAAGTTAGGATAGGAACCAACAGCCAGGAGGCTCTCTAGCTGCTCTTCCAAGACAGGGTCGCTCTAGAGCAGGGGTTCTCAACCTTCCTAATGCCGCGACCCTTTAATACCGTTCCTCATGTTGTGATGACCCCCAACCATAAAATTATTTTCGTTGCTACTTCATAACTATAATTCTGCTCCTGTTATAAATCAAAATGTAAATGTGTTTTCCGATGGTCTTAGGCGACCCTGGCTAGCGGTTCTCAACCTGTGGGTCAGGCGGAGCATTAGAAAGGTTGAGAACCACTGCTCTAGAGAGTGGCTGTTCATCCCCTGCGAAGTGCAGCCATCTCTAGTCTCCAACCATCAGCACCAATCTTGAAGGACAAAATCCTACTCTGAGGGGGCAAGGGATCTCATTTAACACACCTCTTACCTGCTTCTGTGGAGCTGTAACTAGGTCTAGGGCAGTGGTCGGCAAACTCATTAGTCGACAGAGCCAACTATCGACAGTACATTGATTGAAATTTCTTTTGAGAGCCACATTTTTTAAACTTAAACTTCTTTTAACGCCACTTCTTCAAAATAGACTCGCCTAGGGTGTGGTATTTTGTGGAAGAACCACACTCAAGGGGCCAAAGAGCCGCATGTGGCTCTCGAGCCGCAGTTTGCCGGCCACGGGTCTGGGGGAACTCGCCAGATGATGAAGCACAGCTGGAGGGACAGATTCTTGGGGAGGCATCGGCCTGGGGTGCTGAACTTTCTCTCCCCGGTGAGGGTATTTAGGTACCTGGGCGAGTAGATGCTTCACCATGGGCCTGGGGTCTTGGTTTCACTACTTTTACCCAGTCCCACGAACAAATGAGATTTGGGCATTCAGTAAAGAGGAGCATATTTAGCTCATTGTCCTATGACCCTGATGTCACGGGTGCAGGACCGGGCTAGCTAAGCACACACTCTGGGACAGGCTGGGGGTTCCAGCCCTGTGACGAGGAAAAGTCTTTGATGGGGGGCAAGGTGGAGGCCGGCTGTGGGGGGACAGCACGGCAGTGTCATCTTTGCCGGGGACCGCGCTAGGTTTCTGGATTAGTAAACCGATGGCCCGGGTCCGGCTGGGGAGCTGTGTGGCGGGGGCTGTGGCTGAGAGAGACGGCTGTGTGCCAGGGCACAGCCCTTTGAGGTCAGATGGCTTTGATGACAGCTCCGTGTTAGGAATCCTGGGCAGCAGGTCTCATGTGTGGAAGCATGAAGCTCTGACACATACATGCAAGAGAAGGGCCAGGCGGTGAGCCGGCCAGGCTGTCCGTGGAGGGATAGAAGCCATGTGGATTTATAGTTTAAGACATTCAGATTTCTTACATCTGGATAAATGTCATCGTGTGGCTCAAATGACCTCAGATGAACACTAGGAGGATAGCTAATGACAACTAATTTTAAAACAAGGCCTAGAGCTCCTTGGAGAAAAGGTACTGTATACACAAAGCACACCGATGTCGTCTGCGTGGCTGCATGGAAATTCCATACGCGGGGTTTGCGGGTGCTGTAAGAAGCATGTTTGCATGTTCTCCAAGTGTGTGCAGTGCGTGGGATGTCTAATGGGCACCCTGCCTTTGGGACTGGCTCTTTTCCGACCCACGTCTACTGCCTCTCCTGCAGAAAGGCCCCGGATGGAAATGGTGCGTGCCTATCGCGCTGTGGAGACAGCGCCCCGAGCACACCTGTGCCCGAGGCCCAGCGAGGCGCTGGGAAGACTCACCTTGTTCCAGCAGCCCTGGACTGGTAAGCCATCTTCGCCCTGCGGTGAGGAAGGAAGCACACGGCTCAGACTCTCCAGACGGCCCATCGAGCAGGCCGGATGGGGCCACAGGACCACACACTGTGGTAGCTGGCCGGGACCCGGCCCCTGCCTGCTCTTGTCTATTTCTTTTCTATTCCTGTTTCCTCCCGGCCAGGGCCTTGCAGGAGGCAGGAAGCAAGTCCATCTGTGTTCCCATGGGCTCAGGCCGCATGAAGTTACAGTGCGAGCCCAAGAGGGGCTGTTCTAGCCAGAGGGCCGGTGAGCAGAGGCCATGGGAAGAACCGCCTGCTCTCTGCTCTGGCTGCACGGAGAGCTGCGTGCTCAGGGCCGGGTCCCTCAGCACCGGGCAGCCTGCTTCCTCCTCTGTGAAGCCTGGGGAAGGCAGGGCTGCAGGACATGACTGCCAAGGCTCCCCGGCCCCAGCCACCCTTCCTCCCATCCTCTTACTCTTTTCTCTTTCTCAGCAGTGGCAGGAAGAGATGTAGGTAGTTCCCATCTGATAATAAGGATGAGGGGCACAAAGGGGCATGGCTCTGAGGGGCCTTCAGTGCAGTGAAGAAGATGAAGTGGCCGGATGGGGAGGACTGTGCACTGTTGTTCACTTTACTGGAGGCACCCCCGGGGCACCGGCAGCCTTGGGGTGTCCCATCTCTGGGGCCCTGCGCCTCTCCGGCCACCCTGGGGGAATCTAGGGACCTCTGAGAGACAAGGTGGAAGTGGAGGCTGGACCAGGGCAAAGATCGGGTTCTCAGTCCTCGTGTACTAGAAGTGAAGCCCAGATGCTAGAATTCCAGGCTCCAGGACAGAGGAAGAGATGGACACCGAGATTCAGGGACCCAGAGCCAGGGGTCAGCACCAGGGAGGTTGCGTGAGAGCCCCCTGGGCCCCAGACCCATTTCACCCACCCATTTTGATGCCTAAACCTCTCACCTTCCATTCAGCAGGTGGCCAGCTGGCATGGAGGCCTAAAGTCTAGTTATCTTGTACTAAAACCCATAACCAATAGCGCCCCCTGCTCCCCAAACCATAATAACACCGTGCAGGGGACAGCAATGAGAAGTGGAGGGGAGTTAGGTGCACTTCCACAGCAAGATTAATACACATGATACCTCAACACGGAATGTTATTGGAGAATATGCTAGTTTGCATTAAGGGTCAAATAAACACGACCTTCATTTTGTCCCCTCTGGGTGTGGGAGGGTTTGCAGGGGGAGGTGGTGCATTCCAGGGTTCATGACGACCTCATGCCCCTTCCCCAGCCCGCCACAGAGTGCCGCTGCACACGGACTCTGGAAGGGAGAGGAGCCTCCGCTGACCACAGTGGCATCCCATCGGCACATGGATGGTGGCGGGGGTGGGGGACAGAAGGTGGGGCAGGTGAGGAGAAGGGCAAAGTGTGAGGGGAGCAGGGAGGCCAGGCTGTGGCTGGCGGAACTCCAGGAGCTCAGATGTGGGAGGATGTGGTAGAGACCTGGCTGATCAGAGGGACAGACATTCCACAGCCGAGAAAGGTGCCCATGCATGCCGCATGCTCGGGTTCAACAGGCCAGGCCAGTGGGAAGTGAGGGCCAAGCAAGGGTTTGAGAAGAGGGGACAGGTGGCATGCTGCTGTGTGTGCTTGTACTGTTCACCTTTGTTGGTGGCCTTAAAAGCTCCTTGAAGGGGCGCTATGGTCATCTCTCAGGTCACACATCATATTTTAAAAATAATTTCCTGCTGCTGCTCCAAGATAATTCCTGTGTGACCCCAGGCGGAGTGTGGGCCTCCTACCTTGGCTGGGGGGGTGGGGTGTGAGCGGAGGAGAACCGGAAGCTTTGATTGATCTGTTTCCTTGGCAGGAAGTGGGAAAGATGCTATGGCTCTCTAGGTCCCGCCTAGGGAGGGACTGGGCCTGCTGGGAGCAGAACTGCTGCCCTAGTCTGGGACATGCCCCACCCCTACACCTCTTCTCTTCCTTAACTACATTCTCAACCTTTTCTCGCTCTTCCAGACCATTCACTGATGAACTAGCTCAGATGAAAGAAAGGGAAACCCTGGGAGGGTCTTTGGGGACTTAAGCAAAAAGGACGAACCCTTTAGGGTCTAAAATCCTGACCTTTGACCCCCTCCCCACTCCATGGCAGTCATCAGGGCAGCCGATACAATGGCCAGGACACCTCCTTCTCAGTGTGCCCCGTGTTTATAAGTGTGTAACTTATACAGACTCGGATCTGTCTCACACGTTGTGCCGGGCGCTCAGCCATGCCTGCTGAACTAACGGCGGGGTGCCAAGGAAGAGAAGTCCCCATTCCTACGAGCCTGCCCCGAGAACCCATTGTCCTGGTGTTCTCTCTGGGAGCAGATCTGTCTAGAAGCAGTTGTGGGAGGAGGATCAGGCACAGCCCACGCTGGCCTGGTGGGCAGGGATGGCCCACACTAAGGGCACGTGCTGATGAGGCAGCTGCAGGACGAGGCCAAGAAAGCATCCAGGCAAGCTTTGCATGCAAGAGCGGGTGCAGCCGAGGCCGGTGACCCTTGGTGTCTACAGAGAGGAGAGGCGGGCAGCGGAGGCTGGATGCATGGAGGGTGGTGGGGAGGAACGCAGGCATGAACCACACACGTGGGGAAGCCCAAAGAGGCCATGCAGGCAAGGAAGGGTGATGCCATACCAATGGGCACGGGGCATCCAGTCCGTCCAGCCCTGGTAACCCCGGCTCCCCTTTCTCTCCTTTAAAACCTCGGTGTCCCTGTTCACAAAACCAACCACGATGATTATTCAGGTCAAGGCTGGCCAGCTCCGACGGTGGAGCCGAGAGGCCCCATCCTACCCGGCCCGGGATGCAGGACCTCCACAGCTGATGTGCGTCTCCTACTTGCAACCTTCACTCTCCCTTTGGCCTCCAGGAGAGTTTAGCTCTGGAGCATGGCCAGCAGCCCCCTCTCCCTTGACAGTGGACGCAGATGAATTTCCCTGTCCACGCGTCAGAGGTTTTGGAACCTTCAAACGGGCTGCAAAGGCACCCAGAGGCCGGCCGATGAGCCACGAGGCATTTCTTACTGGCCCGTTGGAAGGGCTTCCTGGGGGTGCTTGCTTCCTGATGCTGATCTGCAGCTTTTAGCTGGGTGGCTGGTGGGCGCTGAGAGTCTGTGTATTGAAAGCCACTTTTCTGGCCTTGTTTTGCCTAGTGGGGGCACAGGGTGCCCCCAGGAGACGCCAACCTGGGGGTCCTGCATCCTGATCGGGTGAGGATTCCACCAGCGTGAACCGCTGGCTGCGCAGGTGGCCACGAAACGAAGAAGGCAAACGCCTGGCTCACAAATGCTACGCTGGCTGCCACAGCCACCCGGAGCCAAGCACTGAGGCCTTTCCCCAAACCCCTCTCCTCGGGTCTCTCCACATCCACACATCAATCGTTCTGCAGCTTCAAAGGAGAGGGATTTAGCCAGAATGACTTGCAGCTGTGGCTTTAAGGCCACGCCGACGGCAGGCAAGCATTCCACGGGCCACAGGCACAGGGAGGTTTGGTAGCATCAGTGCAGGCATTCAGCTCTCATCGGAGCGCGTTTGCCTTCTTCGTCTCCAGCTTGCACACCTCAAGAGAGAAACCAGAACAAGGCAAGTGATAAACGAAGACGAAGACATACCAACGGACAGGGGGCATCTAATCCAGGCGCTCCTTGGTCTCCCTTATCCCCTTTAGGCCCTCTAGAGCCTTTCTTCCCCCTCTCCCCCTGCAAATAATAGTTTAGTCCGAGAGAAAAAAACATCAAAACGTTAGGATCATTCATGTGTTAAGGTTAGAGATAGACATAGAAAAAAATAAAGAGGGGAAAATAGCTGCTCTCAATCAGGATGGTCTCCCCAATAGGATTTGGGGTCAGCACTCACCGCCACCCCTCTAAGGACTAGGTGGGGGGGGGGTGGCAGGAGAGGTGAGGGAGTCCTGGGAGCAGGAGGGCTCGGAAGTGGAGGTGGAGGTGGGGGGAAACGCAGATGGAAGACACTGGTGGGAAGCTTTGCTAATTCTGAGCCCAGAGTGTAAACAGGGGGACTCACTTCCTTCTACTTGAGGGTCCATTTTTGAAAGATTTTGGCTTGACCACTTTTGCCCCAATTGGTTTTCATCCCTTTGATATTCTATTAGGAAGCAAGGTAATTTTTATTTAGAGCTCTGGTGTCGTGTGTGTATGTGTGTGTGTGTGTGTGAACACAGCATGCATGAATGTGTACATGTACATGTTTGTGCACATGTGTGCATGTATGAGCCGGTGCTCATATGTACAGGTGTGCCAAGGCTCATGGGTGGCCCCTGGTTCTCAGCTGGGTCCTTCCATTCTGTGTCTCTTGTCCATCCTGGTCTGCAGCCATAGGCAGCTATATGTACACAGACAAGTCGGTTCAAGGAATTCCCTTGTGTCTGAAAAGCTCCAGTGAGCATTGTCTTTCTCAGGTGAACCCCATTTTGCATGTGCCACAGTGACTCTCTGTTTAAAGAAGGGCCGTGGGGGATTCTTTGCAATGAATTAGAGTTTGGATTTTCGCAGGTTGGAGGGCCAGGTGTGCCTCCGGGAGCCTTCCTGGGAACGCCTGTCCCCTGCGATGGTCTAAGGCTTCCACAGTGTGGCTCAGGGCCCCAGGCCTCGAAGGAGGACAGCACATTGGTCAGAGCAAAAGCTCACCGCCAACGCAGGCTCTGCCTGTGATCAGCTGTGTGATCTTGGGAAGTTACCTAACCTCTCTGAGCCTCAGTTGCTTCACCTGTAAAGTGTGGATAATAACACCTGCCTCGAAACTGTACTGGAGACCCTTGTGTATGTGAAGTGCTTAATACTGGCACATGGTACATGCTCAGTAAATGGTAGTTGCTTCGTCTGATGACAACGCCAATTACTGTTTCTCGTTGGCTAGTATAAGGCATGGCCTCATGTGTCTACTGTGCCCCTGTAGTGGAAGGGTAGGGGTTTGTTGGAGGGAGCCAGAGGATAAGAATGTTTTTGATGTTTTCCAGGATCTTTGGAAATTCCTTAAATCTCTTGATTCCCGAGGTTTCTCTGTGATTGCCAGTGCATTGCTCTGAGTGAGTTTTCTAAAATGCAAATGTTTGCCGAAGCAGGTTTGGCTCAGTGGTAGAGCGTTGGTCTGTGGACTGAAAGGTCCCAGGTTCGATTCCGAGCAAGGGCATGTACATTGGTTGCGGGCACGTCCCCGGTAGGGGGTGTGCAAGAGGCAGCTGGTCGATGTTTCTTTTTCATCGACGTTTCTAGCTCTCTATCTCTCTCCCTTCCTCTCTTTAAAAAATCAATAAAATATATTTAAAAAAATAAAAATAAAATGCAAATGTTTACTTAGAAAATGATACGGATTTACGAGGGCACGTGTGCTGCCTACCAGGCAGAATCGCATTGGCTCTGAGTCGCTCCCAATGAGAACATCGTGGCGTGAACAGCCCCGTACAGTGGCCAAGCAAACCCCGGCTGTGGGAGGAAGCCCACGTGAGCTTCCTCAGGATGAGACTCCCTCGCCCCTTGGGCGGGGCCAAGGTAAACGTGGGCAGTTTCCCAGAGCCCGGGCTCCGGGTCCCAGGTGACCGGCCTGGGTGATGGGGGCTGTGCTGTCCTGCCGTGTAGGATGGGTGACTTGCATTAGGGGCATCCTGTTCTAAGGGCACAAGGAATGCTTTACATCAGGTGCCCTTTGGAGACACCAGAGCAGTAGCTTTGCCTACACCCTCCTGCTCCCAGCGAGGCCGCGCGGCAGAGAGGGTTCCAGCTGGAACGGGGAAGGCAGATAAAGCCAGCTGCAGAGGGTCCCTCACACAAAATAAATGCAGATGTAACCACTGATTTTAGAGGGAAGAAATTGAAGCTGGGTGAGTGAAAGGGACAGGGTACGGGAGATGGGGTTGTTACAATGTAGTGCGCAATATAGGGGGATACATATTGAGGAGATAAAGGAAGGAAGAGGCAGGCCCAGGCCAAAGAGAGAGTAAGGAGGCAAGGGAAAGCAAAACACTCACACGTGCACACACACACACACTCACACTCGTAAACACAGGTAGACACATGCACACGTGCACACACACAAGGCACACACATGTGCATGCACATACATTCCAGATGGTGCATCTCGGAGAGTGACAGTAGCCCCACTACATGCGCGCAGACCTTTCAGTTGGCTGTGGCTTACAGGCAGTTCTACCTTCATACCCAATTGTCCTGGTGCCCAATTTGCTACATTCACAGCCCCTTTTATCCTTGATGGACTTTTTCATCCTCAAAGTGGCTCCTAAGCCAAATTCACAAGGCTGTGAAGGGACAGAAGGTGTCCTTAGTGACAAGGACAGAACGTTCTTTGCACTGGCAGGTGTGTCCCCTCAGAAAACTGCCCGTTAGGGGCTCTGAGCCTTGCCCACACCACGAGGACCTTCCTCCCTCCATGAATGGGAAGAGACTCAGGACCGCCTTTTGGCGGGACATGAAGGAGCAGCGCTTTAAGATTGCATCTCAGGCCACCGTCTGGTGGAACACATGCGCCATCTGATGGAACATTGGGAGTCCCCGATGGGCCCCAGCATGTGGGGTAGAGTTTGGGAGCATCCCTACAGGCAGACACCCTCCCCACCTGGTGGGGCAAGGGCCTTAGAGCATCTCCAGCAACAATGAGACTTCTAACCAGACTGTCATCTAAGCCCTCCTGCCTCTTACCTAGACCAAAGTGTTAATTCTGAGCTCCCGGGCATCAGAATAAAAGCTGTCCCTAGCCGCTGTGCAGATTCTACCCGGACCTTCCTTTGTTTTGGAGGCTTTGTGTCCAAGCCCTCACACTTCCCCTCAATGACCTCAGAAAGGGGTGGCACAGGGAGGTCTGAATGAGGAGGTGAGGTGTAAGGGGACCTTTCCAGGACATTCTGGCATCCTGACAGTCACATCTCTAGCAGGGAGAGAATAAGCTGCTCCTTGATTCGCTAACTGGTTCTGGGGAATACCAGTAAGCCAACGGGCTCTTTGCCACACTCAAAAGAAGGCTCAAGCAATGTGACCGCTCTCTGGACTTGACTAAGTGACATTTGCTAATTTATATCCGAGACAGGGAGAGCGTGTAAAATCTTAGTAAGGGGAGGTGGAATAAGAAATTTTTTCCCCACTGATTCCTGGGGCCTTATTGCCTCATACAGTGGCCTTGGTTCTTATGCATCAGCGCCTCCAGCCTCCACCTCCCCTCCATGTGTGATAAGGGCGTCTGCCTGCCCTGCCCCCACCTCTGGAACCACACAGTCGCCACGTGGGCTGGTGTGGCAGCCCTCAAATAGCTCAGTGCCTCAAGCCAACTGAAGACGTCTTAAGAAATTGGTTTAAAAGGTTTTAATTGACTATAATAACGAAAACCAGAACATGTTAGAAATAAATTAGAAAGGAGGTTAGTATGCCAACGAGGAGGTGGAATGATCAATTTTTTTAGTGGCCTAAATTCTTGGGTGCCACAGCAATGAAGGTGGGCCTCCCCAGCCTGCGTTAGCAGGCCGGACCATTTCCGGGCGAAGGTCTGTCTATTCCAGGGGTTTCGAGACTCGCTCTTCCCACGGACAGTTTATACAGGCAGCTCTTCCTGCTCCCCCGTGTTTATAAAACATATGGGACAAATCGAGCTGCTTTTGGCCAGCTGCCAGAAAGGAGAATTTAGGGATATTAGATGTGTTCTAAAAATACATTCCTAAGTCAAAGAGGCTGGAATGAGTGCTAGACTTAAGCATACAGATTCTGGCACTTTCTGTTCATGATCAGGATCACCAGCATTCAAAGCTCAGCTGGAGCCCACCTGCTCTGCCTTCAGCTCTGTGGGGATTCAGTGCATTTTATCATCGTGCTGGGCCTGTTTTTCCACGGGTCCTTCTCACTCCTCTTCTACCTCTAAGACCCTTGGATCTTTTGACCTACACAGGGGTGGGGAACCTTTCTTTCTGTCAAGGGCCATTTGGATATTTATAACATCATCCGTGGGCCATACAACATCAGCTTAAAAATAACCAAAAAATATTTGGTCAAACATTTACTTAGCTCACCTCCAATGCCTTGGCAGAGCCAGACCAAATGATTTTGGGGGCCTTACTCAGCCTGCGGGCCAGACGTTCCCCACCCCTGCCCTAGAAGATGCTCTCGGCTGTTAGGGGGCGTGGGTCACACTAAGACTCACTGTGATGAGCAGCGGTTGAGATATTCTAGAAAGGAACTCAAAGGCCATCTCTTGGTTAGATGGAATTAAATGGTCCCTTCTGGGACCAAGCATGTCATGTGTCATATACATGGCATGTGTCACATACCATGACGTGTCTGTAGATGCTGTGGGCACTTGGTAACTGTGTCCTGGTGAAGTTGGCAGAAACCAAAGGGAGAGCTGGAGGCCTCTGAAGGGCGTGAGTCATTTCCTAGTCCTGCTGACGCTTTCCAAGAGAAATAATGGCTGTGCACGGGCTGGCTGCTTACAATAGCTTTCTGCGTGTTCTCAGAACTGGGATTTATTTTCTCTCTCACCAGTGGCCTGGGATGCCTGATTCAGAGTTTGCTAGGACTAGGCAACGCTGGATGTAAAAACATCATTTAGGGGCCCATTATCAGGGCACCGTAGGGAGAGCTGGGCACGTGACCCCCATCACGGCATGGCAATGCTAATCGGACGGCCGCCGTGGGATTCTGTCCTCCCTTGTCAGGCGGAAAAATACAAGCTTCAATTTCAGGATCAGGCCCCAGGCTCCCTGCATGGCCGCAGATTAAGCCCCCTCACTAGCAAGCCTTTTAATTTACAGCGATTTATCAGGAAAAGCTGTAGTTGCCATGTTGGGCCAGGAATCCCCGATTGGTCATTCCACCACATCATGAAGACATTAGTCACCAGAGCCAAAGGGCGAGGGGTCAGACTCACCCGGTTTCCTTTGTCCCCGGGTGGTCCGTGTAAACCCTGCAATAAATCAGGGACACGGAAACACATTAACGAGAAAACACGGGATGGCTGTGCGGGGCTTCCTCCCAGGCTCATAAAGCTCTTCTCGGATTGCCTAATTTATCCAAGACAGATTTAATTATCCCCATTTTACAGAAGAGGGATAAAGGGGCTCAAGGAACTTAACCTAGGGATAAATCACGAGTTACGGGCGAAGCCAAGAGCGTGGCTCTGGTTTTCTGCTCCATGGCCGACATCCTGCTGTGTTCTTCCAGATCGCTCAGGGGGAGGAGCTACGTGTGCTGAGCCCGGTCTGGGGAGGGAACTGCCTGGCAGAGGAGGTGTCTGCATGGCTCTGCAGCCGGGGTCTTGCTAGAAAAGTGGCTGCAGAGCTCCCAGACCGTCTCTGCGAGGTGCATGCTGCCCTCCAGGTCTCAGCGGGGAATGAGCACGGGCCAAGGCTGGCCGGGGCTGCACACTTAGCCAGAACAAAGCAGCCTGGACAGCCACACACGGGACCCCGGACAGGTAGATGGGCAATCGTCAAGTGGGTGGGAAGTAAAATTCTGGTTTTCTCAGGCAATCAGCTTTTTAAAAACAAAGCAATGGGGAAATCTGCTTCCATTATGAAGCCGTCCCTTGGGAAAGCTGCCCTCTCCTGCTTGCAGGATAGGATTTGGATTTGATGTGCGTGCCGCCCCCTCTACCGGATTGCCTCCCCCAGAACAGGGCCGGCCATGGCACATTCATCTGTGAGACCCCCACTGCATCAGACATGGAGCCTGGTAGCTGGTGGGGCTCCTGATGTGTTTGCTGCGGCCCAGCAGACGATCCACACAGTGGAGGACCTGGTCCCCCCGCAGGGATATTCCAGCGTGTCGACCAGTTGGCTGTTGGCAGCCTCTTCTGCCACAGAAGTGAGAATTCTTGCCGAGCTCTAGATTTTTTTTTTTTTGCTGTGGGCTCTGGGCATTCTGTTGTGACGCTGTCTGGTGGACAGGGTGCGTGAAGAAAACCTTTGACCCCGTGAGACTTACCGGAAGCCCGGCTGCTCCCGTTGGTCCTGTTATCCCAGGGTCGCCTTTGCTGCCCTGAAACAGGAGACAGAAGCCAGTGAGCCCTTCTGGACGCCTAACAACCTGCCAGCAGCTGTTTTCTGTTTTAAACCTGGGATGCCTCGCCCGCCCGCCCCCCCCCCCCCCCCAGCCGTCCAGGAAGCAAGGTCTGAGCGAAGGGTTGGGCTGCCTGGTGTGAACTCTGTCCCGGGAGGCGGCTGGGGGCCCCTCCCCCTCCCTGCAGCAGAGCCCATTCCCCAAGGCCTCCGGGAGGATGGAGCTGTGTCCTGGGGTCCAGGCTGACCAGAGGCAGAGGCAGTGGAGGAGAAAGAGGGAGGAAAGGGGGTGAACAGGAAGGCAGGGAAAAGAGAAGAGGAGAGAAGAGCTGTGATGTCTTCCTTAGCATTGTCACCCCGCGAGCAGCCTCCCTGGCTGAGGACGGCACTGGCTTCCTCCGGGAGGGACGGGGACGGGCGGAGGCGGCAGGCTGAGCGGTGACCCTGGGGCCGCCGGGGCCAGGGCTGACGGCCTGAGGCTGAGGAGGGTGCCAGGCTCCCCGCTCACGGAACACTCACCCTCTCCCCCTTTGGTCCGGCCGGGCCTGGGACTCCGATTGGTCCTGGGGTGCCCTGCGGAGGCGAAGGAGAGCGGAGGTGAAGGCCCTGGGGCGGGGAGCCCTGGGCCCCCGCCCGACGCCTGGAGAGGAGCAGGGTCCGGTGGCCAGTTTTCAGGGTTGGCGAGGCCGGGCTCGTGCAGGGCAGTCATTGGACTGAGCCGTGTTCCTGTTTGGGTTCGGGGCCTCGGGGAGCGAGAGCCTCCCCTGCCCCAGGGCCGGATTGGAGGAGGAAAACAGACCCCTTCACGTCGCAGCCAAGCTTGCCAAGGCTGAAAACGGTGGGAAAACGGTTGCTTAGTTTGCTCCCACAAGCGCTTGGGAGGGAGTCGACACCAGCCCAGGGATGGGGGCGCGAGGGGGGCACCCCTTTGCTGTCACAGCGCCACATGCAGCGGGAGGGGCTTCATGCCACAGAGGCCGATGCAGACGCACACAGAGGCAGGCGTGGGAGGGGGGTCATTCAGCCATCGCCCTCCCACCTGCCCTCTG
The DNA here is from genome assembly GCA_036971965.1 of Nyctalus aviator. Classification (NCBI taxonomy): domain Eukaryota; kingdom Metazoa; phylum Chordata; class Mammalia; order Chiroptera; family Vespertilionidae; genus Nyctalus; species Nyctalus aviator. Next base: position 36,889,701 of record CM072933.1, on the reverse strand, counting down.
CCCCGGCTCCCGGGCCCGAGGGAACCGCTGGGTGGGAGAGTGAATGAGTGTGCCCACACTGGGGGAAGGGAGGTGTGCCACCCAGGACTGTGGGGGGGCACGCTGGCACCCAGGACTGTGGGGGGGGGGGCACGCTGGAGCTATGGGAGCTGTGTTGCTTAGAGACCGAGCAGGGCTTGCTATGGTTTAGTAATTAAACATCTTCCCCAGGCTCCCAGGTGCAGCCGGCTAGCTGGAGACTGTGGCAGAGCTTCCGATGGCTCGGCCCTCGTGTTTGTGTTTCCTGCTCAGACATGAGGGGGCGCGGGCTGGGCCTGTGGACAGTCCCCCGTGTCCCAGGTGCAGCTGTGAAAGGCGGTGCAGGAGCAAGAGGGGGAATGCGGATTCGCTTTGTGGGGCAGGCGGGGGCGGGGGTGCAGAAGGCTGTTTTCAGGGCTCCCTTTGCAGCTCCCAGCAGAGAGGGAGAGCTGTGGGCACCGGGGGCAAGAGCACGTCAAAAACCAAAGCGGCCGATCAGAGCAATGGTGCAGCCCAGGCTCCAGAGTCACTGGCTGGCCCCCAGTCCTGCCTGACGGCTTTGAATTCTGTGATACGGCAGACGTGCTTTGGCCTCTCTGAGGCTCAGTTTCCCCACCTGTAAAGTGGGGGTGATAACACGAGTGCCTGCCTCTCAAGCCGCTGCCAGGTTAAAATGGAGGAACACGTGTCACGCATTTGGCGCCCAATAAACATCAGTATTGTCAGGGCAGGGCGACTTTTCCCATGTAAATTTTCCTCTAAGGCGGTGATACCGGTTTTATGAAAAAATAAATAAATAAATAAAATAAACCCTCAGGCTCAAGGGCACCACATTTCCTGCTGCCCTCTGTCCATCGTGAATGGAGGAAGGAGTTGGGAGGGAAGTCTCCATTTCTCTGAGCCCAGCCACAGACCATCGGCCCAGCTCTGCTGGGGCGCCTGGGACGTGTGTCCGTGGCGAGGAGGATGGGAGTGGAGGGCCTGAAGTGCGGGAGCGAAGCCATAATAATGCTCAGGAAAGGGGCATAGTCTCCGTTTATAATTTTAACTCCATAAACACGGAGTTGGGAGAGGCCTGTTGCCAGGGTGATTTGCCATCTCCCTCTACCCTGAGCGTGTGTCCTCCCTCCTCAGGTGAGCCCTGGAAGTTCTCCTCTTCCCCCAGGGGTCCCTCCAGCCAGCTCCTTACAACCTGTCTTCTAGGCAGACCAGGCACCCGCGACCTCAAAAATGCCTGCGAGGTCAGAGCTGAGGTCAGGCTGCCAGAAGCTGAGCACGCATACAGCTCTGGTTATAGCCGCCCGAGAGGGAAGCCCCGCTTCCCGGCCCTGCTGGCCAGTGATCCCACACCATGGCTTCCGCTGGGAGTGCACTGCCCTGAAGACCTGATGGAGAGCTCTGGGAGGCGAAGAGGAGGGCGTTTTCCCCCTGATGCTTCAGTTGTTAAAAAAGAGAAGGTTCGGGTACTCTCCAGTCAAGAGTAGGGGATGTGTGTTTTCTGGAATCAGGAGGAACAAAGAAAAAGGGGGCCCCCGTGTCTGTCTGTCAGTTCTGCATAAACCCCCTGTTGGAATGGGTGACTGTGGTGCAGCAGGAAGTGCAATGCGCCCACAGAACATCGAGCTGGGACTGACTTGGGTGCTCCTCACGCTACACCTGCCTTCATCCGTCCGTGCTGTCCCACCCACTACACCACACTGGCGGCTACGCAGATCTAGGAAGCCCCCGTGGGCAGACAGGACATGGACAGAGCTCACAGTATGAAGACAACACAGCATGACGGGCACATACAGATACTGTTGTGTTTGGTGGGGGTGAGTGATGGCCCAGATCCCCAGGGCTGGGCTCCCAGCCCGAACTCAGCACCCGCTGAGGAAGCGCCTGCCGCGGGAGAGGGCCTCCCACTCCACATCCGGGAAATTCATGTGTGAGGACCCTGGGTGCATACTACGAGCAGGGAACTTCGGATGAAGGCCAGCCATCGTTGGTCAGGAGGCCGGAATAAGCACTTCCGAACAGAGCACAGGAGGTACCTTTCTGGTGTTGGCAGTGGGACAAGTCACGACTCACTGGGAAAACGAGGCCACAGTGGGATAGACGAGAGGGAGCACAGGCTGGGGTGGGGTGAAGGGTAATGGAGAAGCGACACTCACCGGTGGCCCAGGTCTGCCGTCCAAACCTGAAGCTCCCTGGACAAAGGGAACAGTTCGACCAAAAGAAGGGTAAGGGAGGAACGGGAGGGAGAAAAAGGGGTCAGGGAGGGAAGAGGTGAGTGAAGCAGTGACTCTGGACAGACACAAATGCTGGTAATCAAACAAAATGGGAGGAGTAAGCTTGGGAGGACAGGTAATGGTATTCACATGGAAACCAACAACAACATGGAGACGCCGGATGCAGTGTGGCCGACTGCCGAGCAGGCTGGATGGAGATCAGTGCACATGACTGTTCTGATCCTCTGAGCCCCCGGACTCCCTTCCTCCTTTGGTCCCCTCTCAGAAACCCCTCCCAAAGGGTGGCAGTGCTCTGGGGAAAGGGATACAGAAAGGGAATTCATAAGGGGTGTCTGGAACCTGAGCTGGCGCCTCTTTCCCAGAGACAAGCCTACTTGAAGGGTGGGGACCTGGTGAGGGGGGGTCTCCCCAGCCTATTTTGCAAACCTGTTGAGACCGGGCAACATGGGGGACCCTGACAGGCTTGGCACTGAGGTACAGCACCTGGTTTTGAAACCTGAGTTGATGCTTCTACTCCAGCCAGGTGGGAAGAGTTGGCTCTTAAATGATAATACTAATGATGCCTGGCATTTCTCCGGACCTTCACAGTTTGCAAATCTCAACACAAGCTCAGTCCACAAGTGTTATCCCAGATGAGGGTTCTCTTACAGAATAGGGCTTTGGGGCAGCTGACTGGGACAGAGGTCTAAGGCCATGTACACCCTGGAGTAAACTGGCTGAAGGTGGGGTGCTCTTAAGACCCACTCACAGTGTCTGGTGTTACATGCGGTGGGAATGGGAGTTCTTCCTCATCCTTGGGCTATGAATCTACCCCTGAGATCCACCTCGGAGAACAAGGGGAAATTATCGAATGATTCCAGTGTGACACTCCAGGGAGAAGGAAGCAGGACACTCCAGCTCAGTAAGGCCTGAGTTATTGGAAACTGCTTCCAAATGGGCCTAGGACTTAGGATTTGAAGGTGGAGGAATGCCCCCAGGCAAGAGGGCAGGACCTGCTTCCTCCTGCAGGAGGGGTGTTGGATGTAGGACCCTACAGAGCTTGCTTCTCAGTTCGAGGCCCTACTTACTTCTGGAATGATCTTGACTTACACTGAGTGGCCAGATTATTATGATCTCTGAAATATATATATATATATATATATATATATATATATATATATATGGCCCAGAGCATGAATTCATGCATGAGTGGGGTCTGGTTAGCCTAGCCAGAGGGAAGGGACATGGGCAGTTGGCTGGCCTGCCTGCTGGTCTAAGGGACAATTTGCATATTAGCCTTTTATTATAAAGTATATACACTGATTGGCCAGATTATATGCGTTCAGAGATGACAATAATCTGGCCACTCAGTGTATAGCCTAGAGAGCTGTGGTTCTCAACCCCAGCTGCAACACCAGCATTTCCTGAGGCGGATGTGAAATAATACAACCAAGTCAACCTCAGTCTCCAAGAGTGAGGCCGGGGTAAAAGCAAGCTAGAAAGTCCAGGTGACCCCAATGTGCAGCCAGTATTGAGAACTACTTATATAAGGCAAATAGGAAGAAGTCAATAGGATATGCCTGGGAAAGCATGCTGCTGGTATATGAAATATAGTATTGAGGTAAAGTCCCAGAACAGAACCTTAGCTAAATAGCCACAAACCTTGTCTCTTCATATTAATACTGAATTATTTTTGAGAGGTCTGGAGCGCAGAAGGGAGGTTTCCAGGCCCTCTGTGGGCCACTGACCTATTTTGTGTGGTCAGTAGTGCTGCAAGGAATTTTGATTGAATGTAAGAGACTAGGGAGATTTCTCATAAAATGTCAGATTATCAAAAGTAGAAAAATGAAAGATAGACCGGGTACCGTGTCTTTCCTCTGGCATTTTCTTTGTTGATAATGACTTGTTTGTTCTCTCTGCCATTTGCATTTTGACGGAATTCTCCGTGTTCACTAGGGTTGTTGGGGCCATGAAGGCGGACAAGGAGAAATTCATGGTTGAGTGGGGGCAGGGACGCTCTTTAATAGGAAGGAGCTCTTCACCATTCCAGATGCAGCGTAAGACAGGGGAAAATGTCTGCTAAAGTCATCAGTTTTCTGTGGTCTGTCAAGCGCATCCGCCCCTTAAACGTTCCTGCTCTTGATGCACTAATAGGATGTAGTTGTGTCTTTTGCTCTTGGTTTTCGGTTGCTGTGATTATATTAGCCAGACCTTCAAGCTCTGCCAAGCTGGGGTAATTGGGCTTCCCATTGTTCCCCTGCTCTTTACGGCTTCCTGGGGGTGGGGACTGGCCTGGCGCCTGGGACAGGGGAAGCCCCCATGTCTGGAGAGAGGCCCTCCCGTGGCTGTGACCTCCGTGGAGAAGCAGCCTCTGGCCTGGCCTGGCCACCGACGTAATATGTGACCTCAGGTGAGTCACTTTCCTCTCTGGGTCCCTCAGGGAAGTGGTCAGGTGGGTCACTGAAATCCCTTCCAGCCCTTGATAAGCCAAAAGCAGTGCCAGCCTCACTGGGTTGGAGGGAGGGTGGAGCCCCGGGCGGTGGGATGTGCTCTCCCGGACGAGGTGACCGGCCCACCGGCCCACCAGCTTGAGGCCAAAGGGTTTGTCCAGGCCACACCTGGAAAGGTGGGCAAGCCCCCTCCCCTGACCTGGGGCCTCCAGCCCTGGGCAGGCGGAGAGGAGAGATTTCTGGGGACTGGGATCGAAGTGGCCTTAGCCACCGGGGACAGGAGAATCTGACCTTTTACAAGCTTTTCTGCTGTGGCCAGTGCTTAAGAGCAGAGACCAGGGGTGCTCTTGGGGCCCCTCCTGGGAAAACAGAAGAGTGATGGAGCAGACGCCTCTGTCCCACTGCTCCCACGTTCTCTACGTGTGGCCCCTGCGAGGGCACGTTTGTCGCTTCTGAATCAGGCACTCCGGGGCCCAGGACTGTGCTTACGCCACCTCTGGCTCTCCAGCTGGGTGCTCTTTGGGGTAGGGGGCCCCGTCTCATTCAGCCTCATAATCCCCCCACACTGAGGCAGGGCCTGGTCGGAGCAGGCCTCAGTAAGAGAAGCAAAGCCCAGGGCCTTGCCCGGGTGGGAAAGCAAAACCACACGGAGCTCTGGAGTGCCCGGCGTCCTTCCGCGCCCCCGGCTGGGCTCCTCACAACCACTGCTGGGCCCGCGATACTCACGGGCAATCCCAGAGGACCTCGGTCTCCTTTTTCTCCCTGGACACCCTTCTCTCCTTTCGCTCCATCTAGTCCTGCTTCCCCCTGAAGGCAAGGGAGATGGGGAGATTACAGAAGGGCATGTCTCAGACAATTCATTCTAGAATTCTGAGGTCCTGGGGACAGGAGTGGGTGCAGGGATGGGGAGGTAGAGGAGGAAGGAGGCGGAGGTGGCTGGCCCAGGGATGGCAGGCTGGGGGCTCCAGGGTTCCCTGGCTTGGCCCCTGGCTACCTCAGTTGGAGCCCCCATATCCCAAAGGGAAAAGAGATGGTGGAGTGGACACAGGCCCACAGGGAAGCTGCACGCCAGGCTTTGGCATAGGTGACTGCATGGCAAAAAACAGGGGGCCTGCAGAGGTTGGCTGGCAGATGCCTGACATGCCGCCACCGGAGCTCTGAGGCTCCCAAACAAGTTGGGAGAAAAAAACGCCCCATAATCCCCTGTCATGTTAGGGCAGGAGACCAGGGCTGTTGTCACGCCAGCGGGCTCCAGCTCCTCTTAGCCATCTGGAGTGCGTTCAGGGGCAGATTGGGGGAGCCCCAGGCCAGAGTGCAGTGGAGTGGCTCCTGGGAGGGGTCCCACCCCATGCCACTCTGTCTCCAAGGGTCTGGGGCAGGTGGCGTGGGAAAAGGATCTCATCATTTGCCGAGAACCTAACTTGTCATTCTGTAGGGTCCACTGGTGGATGGGAAATTTCTAAATCCGAAGCCTGCCCGGTGTCAATGATGGATGCTACAAGGACCATAGGACTCCACTGTGTCCTGATCATACCCCACTGGCCAGAGGGTCACATGATTCCATTTAGGGGAGGGGTCAGCTGGGCTGCCCACCTATGAAGCACTTTCCCTCTTTTCTGCCCCAAGTCCTCTTCCCCCACGCCTCACCCAGCACCTGTCACATGACCTCTTCTTACCTTTGGTCCAGGAATGCCTTGGAGCCCCTGCATTGGGAATGAAAACAAGGCGCTTCAGAGCTATATTTCTGGTTAAGTAAAAAATCCTCGTCCGCAAGTTGGACCACAAACGTGCAAGGGCTCAGGGTGCAGGGCCTGGCCTGGGTCCCTGTCCAGGGGAGGCAGAAGGGAATGCTAAGAGGGGGCTGTGCTTGGGGCTCCCTAGGGAGGGGTCTGACCCAGGCTTCCCCAGCCAGAGAGTCTCATGAAAGACTGAGGAAACACAGCAAAAAGTTGAATAAATTAATATATGCCAAGTGCTTAGAGCAGAGTCTAGCATGTAGCAAGTTACATAAATGTTGGCAACTATGATTATTATTATTACTACCACCTCTACCAATGACAGCAGGTGACACAGTGCCTGAGCGAGGCATGAGCTCCACAGAGGCAAGAACTAGCACCTGTTGGTTGGGGTGCTTGGGAGCCCTCCAGCTACAATGCAAAGGGGTCTTTTTAAAGGCCTTTCCTCATCTGTAACCATGGAAAGGCCCATCCAGTGGGGCTTGTTTTAAATAGTTCACTTTCTATTTGAATCCCTGTCTTCTGACTTGTTGGTTAGCAGGAAGGAGGAAGAACAGGAGCTGATGTCTGAGGGCAAAGGTCAGAGCTTAGTGACAGCGACTTCTGCAGAGCAGTTGGACTTGACCCCAGGGCCACCCTGCCAGTCAGCTGTTTCTAAGGAACCAGGCAAAGCCCACGCTCTTTAGTGTCACTGGAATGGAGTCTGTCTGACATGGGAGGGAAAAAGAAGGGGTCTGTGGGTGAGAAAAACCCCACCCTGGGAGGAGGAGGTGACAGTGACCTAGTGGTGAGGTGGAGCCCAGTGACTGCCCTGGGGAGGGGACATTAGGAACCCAGCCAGCAGGAACTGAGGCACTGATGAACCTGCCAAACTTACCGGAGGTCCGGGAGGCCCCTCTGGTCCCGGTGGCCCAGGCACCTAGAAGTGAGAGGGAGATGGTTAGCCCACCCTGTTTCATCTAAGTGGTCCCGCCTTCCAACATGGCCTGGGGTCTGGCTGGAGATTGCAAAGCCAAAGACGCATCTGCCTGGCATAGTCTCCCCAAAAAAGGCTTAGAATATGTCACCAACTCATGGCAGCTCATTAGCCTTTGTAATGTTGCAAACAAACAAAAAATGTCCTTGAGACATCTACCCACCCTAGATTTTTTTTTTTTTAAACTAGAAAATCTGGCAGTGCTAAGTCCTTGTTCCTGCCTGTCAACAATGTCTGGAGCTGAATGAGAGCTTTCCCCTCCGGGTGGGTCCTGAGACCTTTAGTTTGACCCAGTCCCCACCGCTCCCTTCTGTGTTTAACCCGAACCTCGGGGTTTGTTGGTTGCATACCTGGCCCTTGTAGGCATTTGAATTTGAGACCTTGGCTTAGAGGAGCAGAGTTGGTTTTCTGGAATTGGGGGAGGCTTAGATATTGCCTCAAGTCCCCCCACATTTGTAACAGAGACTGCTGGTCTCTGATTCCCTTGAGGGCAAGCTGAAGTTGAAGAGATGTGGATGGGACAGTGCAGTTGGGGAACCCAGGGCCGTCTTCCTCTCTAAGGGGTATGGTATTTAGTTGATGAAGATGGACACCCATTTGTCTACAGCAGCCCCCCAAGAGGTGGGAGAAGAACTGCCTGCTCCTCTCTGAGCTGGTCACCCCACTTGGGCTTTGGGGGCTCTTCTCACCTTTCCAGGGATGGAATCCCCTGGGTGTGACCTGGGGGAGACCCTCTGTCAGGCCACCCTGAGGGAGGCCCTGCACTGGGCAGGTGGAGACCCTGACATCTCTTGAACCCGTGGACGATTCAGCTCCAGAATATACAGTCTCCTCGCAGGGAACTCAATCTTTGGAAACTCTACTTAGAAAAAAATTACTGCTGCTTCTTCTTCTTCTAAATAAATAATTCATGTATCCTGATTGCGGTCGTGTTCAAATCTATGCATGTGTTAAAATTCACAGATGTGTACACACACTTCCCCAAAGGTCAACTTTACTATGTAATAATGAAAATATAAAAAAAATTTAAGGTAATGCAAACCCATTAAAATATTTTACAAATTAAAAAAAAAATTGAAAGGAGGCAAAGGAATGAATATCTGAGTACTGCTAATATTTTGCTTTATTTCCTTCCACTCTTTTTTGATGCAGAAAATATATTTGAATATATGTGCATACATATGTCAATATATGTATCAATTCATATATATGTATACATATGAAATGACATATATATGTATGTATAACTTCACTCTCTGTTCTTTTTCATTTAACACAAAACCCACTTCCCCATTTTTTGAATGTTGCCCACAAGCCTCTGCTGTATGTCAATGTGCTATTCATTGAGTGCAGAGTTGCTGCTTAGCCGGGGCTCAGAGCAGTGCTTGGCACAGGGACGGTCCCATCCTGAGGACTATTACTGCCATCAGCATTATTACCAGAAGTCACTTAATCATCTCCTTCTTGTGAGAAATGTAGGCTGTTTCCAAGTTTTCCTTTAAATACGCCTGGAAACAACACTTTGGGGCTAATGCTTTTCCTGAATCTCAGAGCATTTCTTTAGGAGGCTATCCACCTCCAGGTAAGGAACATGCTACACAGTCAGGCTTGTGTCACTAAATGCAGACGGGGCGTGGGGACAGCCAAGGTGACAGGAGCCAGGGGACTTCTTCAGGGACGGAGGAGGCGTGGCGGTCTCTCCCTTCGCTCTGCGGTGGTGTCTGGGGGGCCCAGGTCTTCCCGTCAAGCACCATCTCCCTAGTGTGTCTTTGACCTCTTGCTTTCCTGGCTCTTCCCCTCGATCCTACATATGTGAACCTGGCTTCCGTCCTCTTACGCCACTGCTCCCTTCTCTTCCCTTCACCTCCACGCCCCTCAGAGAATAATGCCTCCCTCTCTGGAAGCCCACCTCTGCAGCTTCTCGACAAACTCCCACAGAGTCTTCAAAACTCTGCTCAAATGACCCGTTTTGGGGATGCTCACTAGATGCTCTGAGTTGGTGCCATTCCAGTACCCACTACCAGGGCAGGCTCAGCCCCAGGAATGAAATAAGGTGGGTGCCCGGTGAAAGGCCACTGAGGGACTTGATTAACAGGGAGACCGTGGAGCAGACGGGGGCTCAGTGGCTGGCCGCTGTGATGCTCGGTGAACATTCCCCTCCTCGCCCCCTTCCCGAACAGGGCAGCTCCGAGTTTCATTCTGGACCGTGGGAATTCTGCCCACACCGGAGAGACCAGGTGTGATGCGGTTCCTGCCCATGAACCCCAGGGACACAGAACGGCAGAGCGGGCACCACCTACCTCTACTCCTGGGTCACCCTTTTCCCCAGGCTCTCCTTTCTCCCCCTGTGGGCACAAAACACCACGGCGTGGATGCCAGCACTCAGGGGGGCCTGGGACAGACACACCCTCAGATCTGTGACAAACCAGAGAGGAGGTAGACGAGGCCTAGGCGTTGGCAAGGAGCCCCTCAGAGGCGATGGGGTGGTCAGCCTGAGGGACGGAGACAGTGCAGGTGGCCTGTGACCCCTGCTTTTCAGAGCCTGAGTTTTCAGCCTGTGGGAGGAGAGGCTGGCACTTTCCATGGGTTCTCAGGGCACAGGCCCTGGGGTGGGCCCACAGAATATGGCATGCGGCAAAGGCGGTTATGTGACAAGCTTATGTTTATAGTGTACAAATGATAACCTGTGACATAGGTTACGACTGTAACACATATGTCACATGCACAGAGTTCTGTCCTGCCAGCACACACGGAGAGACTCCTGCTGGCCTTGGCCTTGGAGAAACAAGCTGCTATAACGTGAACTGCCTACTGTGAGGAAGGCCGTGTGGCAGCCCCTAGGAGCTGAGGGACCGGTCCCGCTGTAGCAAGGAGCTGCACGCTGCCCGCAGCAGCGAGCCTGGGTGGGGTCCCAGCTCTAGATGCGAACGCAGCCGGCCGACTCCTGATGCAGCCTCAGGAGGCCCTGGGCGGAGGACCCCGCAGGGACGGGCCTGGGCTCCTGACCCACAGAAACCGTGACATGGTATGTGGGTATTGTTTTAAGCTGCTGAATTAGTGGCGGTTTTTAAAACGGCCACAGAAATGAATAAGGCTCCAGAGGCAGAGCGAGGGCCAATGGGGGAGTGGATGGTGATGAGGGAACTTGCACCCCAAATCTAGGAGCACTCCCTTCAGCGTGGAGATGCCCCCCTCCCCAACAAGGGGACATGTCGGAGGCGCTGAGCTGCCTCCTGTTGTAGCTGAGTGAAGCGGCTGCAGGCAGTCCCAGGCCCCAAATCTCCTCTTTCCCCCCACCTCTCTCTCTCTCTCTCCCTCTCTCTCTCTTCCTTTCTCCCTTTCCCTTTCCCTCTATCTCTCCCCCTCCTTTTCGCAGGCGGGACTGGTGGGCCTCTGAGGTCTTCCCACTCATAAGATGAGAATTCTGAGTCTAAGATCCTGGCACCTTCGAACTAAGACAGAGGCTGTCATGCTGTGGGCAGAGGGAGTGGGAAACCTTGTTTAGACTCAACTGCCCTCAGGAAGTATCTGCTCATCAAGAGGCCCCCCTCCCCAGGCCCAGCCGGCCGGCTGGGGTTAGTGCGGCCTCACTGCAGTGCCAGGCACCTGCTAGGCTGCCAACCACGTGAGGGGCACCCTGCTCAGGTGCCGCTGTCCGCAGCTGCCGCTGACCCTGGGTACCCAGCCCTCTGGCCTTACTGTGAATCCCGGGAGCCCGATGGGGCCGGGCAGTCCTGTGGATCCGGGTCTCCCTGGGCCACCTGGTTCTCCTTTCTCCCCAGTTGGGCCATCTAGACCCTAAGGACCGACAGAGATCTCCGTTAGTCAAGCGCAAGGTCGGCACGCCGAGCAGCTGTGACCCAGTGTGGCATGCACGCCCGCTCCCTTCCTCCGCGGGCTGGTGTGTAGGACGGTGGCCTTTCAGACGGAAGCCACGGATGCCAGAGAGGGCCCCAAGTCAAGGCAGTGGCCTGGCCGGAGTGGGCTGGGACCCCTTTTCTGCACAAGCATTCCCTCGTGGTGAGAGACCTTCTGCACACTTCCCCAAGAGGCAGTTTTCTACCCATCACTCCCTCTCCGCCCCACATCCCAGCGAGGCACGCAGGGAAGGCATTCTATGCCCACTGCAGAGAGGGGACCGAGGCTCTGCCGGGCTCAGGGACTTTCAGGGGGACACAGGCAGAGACGACAGAACAGGACCAAGGTCTCTTAAGGGGGGACACTGGCCTTTTCTGAGAGGAAACCAGGGGAGTCCCCTTCCCCAACTCCCAGGTGAGCAGCCAGGCCCCATGTCATGCTGGGGTGAGGGGAGGCTGGGGGAGGGGGGGCAGGATGGGGCGCATGCAGAAGGGCAAAGGGGTCCAGACAGTTCTGGCACTTACCGGTGGGCCTGACTGCCCCGTCTCCCCTTTCTCCCCTTTCTCTCCCGGGCTCCCCGGATGTCCGTCTTCTCCCCTTGTTCCTGTGGGCCCAGGCTTTCCCGGGGGGCCTTGGGGACCAGGAGGGCCCGTGTCTCCTGGTTTTCCTCGAGGTCCCTTTAGAAAATATCAACACCGCTCATTAGAGCCCCCACCCATCACCCCTAGCGCCAGGACCAGCTTCCGGGGTTTGTCTGGGCGTGTGTCTGTTCTCACCTTTTCCCCATCGTGGCCTGGAGGGCCTGGCAGTCCAATCTCCCCCTGTGGCCAGAAAACGGAAGGTTACTCAAGGGTGACAGCTGCACCGAGCGGCACTTCCTGTGCTGGGAGTCCTCAGGAGCATGGACACGCACTGTCTCCGTTCCCAGGTGAGGTCCTTAGCCCAGAGCGTGTGCTCGGCCCTCCGTTAGGGAGAGTGCAGCCAGAACCTAAGTCTGAGCACCCAGGCCCATGTAGCCCCAAATCACACGCTGCCACCGAGGGAGGGCCCAGGACACTCCCTCCCTGGCTTCAAGGGAGGGGCGCCTGCCTCTTGGGTCCCTTCAAACCCAGCCCTTCTGTCCTGGCTGCCCCACAGGGCTCTCCTCTCATTTTCACACCAACCCATGCCCCTTCGTTAGCTCAGAGAGGGAGATGAAGGAGGCGTGGCCAGTTGCACCATGGAGGTAAAATGCCGGAGGTGCTGAGAGAAGTGGGGAGGGAAGGACAGAGAATCCTGCCTGAGAGATCAGGGGAGGCTTCCAGGAGGAGATGAGCTTTGAAAGGCAGGGAAGAGGGGAAGGGGCTTCAGGGTAGGGGCCTCATGAGCAGAGGGCAGAGGGGCAAACACTCACAGCCTTCTGAGAAAAACCACAGGTGCTGGGGCAGAGACTAGAAGGGAGCCAGGGCAGGGAGCGAGGAGGGGTGAGATTGGGGATGGGCTCAAGGCCCTGCTCCCCGGTGGCAGGTTGGGGTCACTGCTGTGGGGTTGGCTGGGGCGGGGTCTGGGGTGGCAGGCTCCGCCACATGATAGGGGCTATGGGGGCCCAGGACAAGCAGCAGGGAAGAGTGGCAGAGCCCCGGGTGGGAGGGGTGACAGCAGCTGGGGTGTGGGTGGGGCCTTGGTGCACTGGGAGGGGTTACAGGCCAGAGCCAGGTGGTGCTCTGGGGAGATGAGAGGGCCATGGGATGAGGGGTGGCCACGGGGTCCCATGCTCAGAGGCACATGCTCTGTAGGGTCAAGACAAGTGTTACCTTCTGGCCTGGGATCCCTGGAGCTCCAGGGGGGCCGATCTGCCCGGGAAGACCAGGGGGCCCCTAGGAAAGAAAACAGAGACTCAGGAAGGACCTTCTGAGGAGCAGGAGTGGCCTGTCACCAGAGGGATACAGCCATAGGCTGGCTGAGAGGGAGCAGGCATTTTCAACCATTCTGCCCGTGGCAGGAACACCTTCTCTGCAAAGGAGACAATGCGGGGACTTCACCATGCGCAGGCGACAGGCACCGGGTGGGTCTGGGTTCCGGAGTGGCGGGATCCAGAGCCAGGCCCAGCGGCCTCTCTCCTCCCGCCGCTGCGGCACCACGGGTCTCCGGGGCTCCGAGAAGACAAACCTGACCTCCCCAGACAGTGACCTAAAACGCCCCCAGGAAACCAAGCGTCCAGCCACGGGTGCAGGTCTGGTGCATCGAGGCCACGGAGCGCAGCCGGCGGTGAGAGAAGAACAGGGACCGCGCCCGCCACGCCCTGGTGACACCCAGACACGGCGCTGAGCCAACGAAGCCGGACCCAGACAGCTACCCACGGCACATTCCCACTCACAGGCCACAGGGAAGACACGGCTAACCACGGCCACAGGAAGCCGAGTGGTGGCTGCCGGCCGGGGCAGGGTGGGACCGACCTCCCGGCCCATGCGTGGGAGAACTCTCGGGAGTGACTGGGGTGGTGGACACATGTGTACGGACACATTTGTCAAAACTCAGCCGACTCTGCACCTCAAAGGGGTATGTCTTATTGTTTGTAAATGATACCAGGCTGTTTATTAAAAAAACAAAAACACTCCCAAACCGGTTTGGCTCAGTGGTAGAGTGTCGGTCTGCGGACTGAAAGGTCCCAGGTTCAATTCCGGTCAGGGGCATGTATGTTGGTTGCGGGCACATCCCCAGGAGGGGGTGTGCAAGAGGCAGCTGGTCGATGTTTCTCTCTCATCGACATTCCTAGCTCTCTATCTCTCTCCCTTCCTCCTGTTAAAAAATCAATAAAATATATTAAAAAAAAAATAAAAAAATAAAAACACGCGTTTCCAGGAAAGTTTCGCTTCCAAAAGCTATTGCGGATAATCCATTTTAATGATTCCAAACGAAGCGCATGGATTCCAGCATCCTGTGGTTAACAACCGTTTCTGGGACTGGGGCACCTGTGGCGGGTGCTTGGTGCTGGGTGTGTGTCGTCCCCACGTGTGTCCGTGGCTCGTGGCCACTAACGGTATTGGGTGAAACAAGCGCCAGTGGTTTGAGAACTTGGAGCCCTCCCCCGGCCCCTCCACCTGGTGGCGGAGTTGGGACACGCATCCCTGCAGGCTTCGCTGGCAGGCGTGTGTGCGAAAGCCAGGCATGGGAGGCACTGCTCCCAGGTGCCCGCAATAAAACTGATTGGTAGGAAATGCAGAGGGTCGTTACTCATTGTTTCAGGGTTATGCACTTTATCAACGGAAGGTGGAGAAAAAGGAGAAACACAAAAGCATCCTCCTCTATACCTCTATTTCCTTGACAGAGCTGTCATTTACCCGGCATTTATACTGTGCCAAGGGTACTCTGCCTGGTAGATCAGGGAGGCTTCAAGGAGGAGGCGCACGGCTGAACCAGGCAAGAGCCACTCCAGCCGACAGCCATGACCCAGGCTGGGGTACAGCTCCTGAGACCACCTGTTCAGACTTAGGTCACCCTCTGCCTCAGCCCTGCAAGGCCAACCCTCACCCAAAAAAGCCCAGCGTCTGCCTTCGTGAGGCAAGACCTCCAGGCCCTGCTTCCAGCCCGCCCTCCCCGCAGTCCCAGCCTGGAGCCCGGGGGAAAGTGAAGGAAGAGGAAGACTTATGATCAAGGTCAGCGACAGGGTCTCCTAAAAAAACCATCACCATGCCATCAGGAGCCACCTGTAGGGTCTCCTTGGCCCAGTCATGGACCATGGGAGCTGGGCCCCTCTAAGGAGCAGGCTCCGTGCCTCCCAACCCCTCGCACCCCAGAGGTTTGTGATCACTGAGGGAACCCCCCACCTCTCACTGAATGAGGCTGTGTTACTATGACTCAGACAAACTCTCACACAGCCTGCGCCCTTTCCCTCGCTTTGCCAAAGAGCGAGGAAGCAACACCCCTAAGCTTTCCAGCCGCTGACTGGGAGCCTCCCTCGCTTTCCCCTCCTGTCCCAGGAGCTAGATTTCAAGGTCCCGCTGCACCGCCCTTCAAACCAACAGGCAGCCTAGCAAACTACGGAATCACTCAATTGTTGGCATTAAAAAAGAAGTATACAGCTTGTAAATGGAGTCACAACGTTAGAAGGTTTCCTTTAAAGGAGTGGCTCTCCATCAGGGGGCATTTGGCAATGACACATTTGATGGTCCTTCCAGTTAGGTCAGGGAGGGTGGAGACCAGGCATATGCTGAACACCCTGCAATCCCCAAGACACCTCCCCCCACAGCTCCGAGCACAGGGGACCCAGCTCGGGCTGGGCTGTCAACAGTGCTCGGGCTGAGGAGCTCTGCTTTCAGGGGTGGGTGTCGTATGAATTCGAAATACTATAAAATTGATGCAAAAGGGGGACATGGTCCAGGAAGACGTGTGAAAGGGGAGTGCGTGTTCTGAAGAAATGGGCCCCCCAAACTCTGGATGGGCCAACACCCTGCAGGGTGCCAGGATGCTCCAGGAATGGCTCTCAGTTACCGGGAGCCAGGAGAGCGAGCGGGTCAGACGGGCCCATGGGGAGCCAGGCCACCTGGAGGCCAAATGAGCGGGCCATGTGTCCAGAGGCAGCACGGGGGACCCAAACAGCAGGCCAAAGGAGGGCACCAAGGGATCCTGGCTCAGCGGCCTGGCCTGGGGCCTCCACCCAGGGTGCAGCGCTCCCCTCTGAGGCCTTCGTGCAGCGTGAGGCCCACACCTACACTCTCCCATCCCGGGCCAGCCCCACGCACCTGGAGCGCCTCGTTGATGCTGGCGTTGCACTCCACCGCCTCTCCTTCCCCGGCCTCTCCCTTGGAGCCCTGCAACACAAACAAGACCTCAACGCCTGCCCCAGCAGGGACCTGACCACAGCTGCCGCCGCTGTCTGTCCGATGGACCCGGGAAAACACTGGCTGCACCTGGCTGTGCACAGGTGGGTCCAGGGCAGCGAGAGAGGAGTGGGGGACCCCAGCACTCTCTGAGGCTGCCGGGGAGTTGGGACTCCGTGAGCCCTGAACTAGACCGACCTGGAGAAGACTGAGCCCTGTCCTGGCTGCAAGGCCAGACCCTTATTGGGGACCATCAAGCTCTTTTCCTCTCCCCTCAAGACCCAGGGACCAGCCCCTCCACTCTGTGAGTCCAGGGAGGTGAGATGGGCTGGGACTGCGGGTGAGGTGCACGTACCTTGGGGCCAGCTGGTCCCTGTGCTCCAGGCGCTCCGGGGTCTCCCTGTGGTATGACAAAACTGGAGTGAAATGGAGATAAAGCTTTGTACAGGGAACCTGATGCCTCCAGGTGGGCCATGCGCTTAGGGCCACGGGCGGCCAGGAGGCTCACCCTGGCTCAGCCACGAGGACGCAGAGTCCCTGCAGGCTCCCCTCTCCCCGGAGGCATCCCTCCCTCCTTCCCAGCCCCCTCGGCTTGCATGGAGAGGTACTCTTTCTGTCCTGCGTTAGCTGTTAGTGGCTCCGCCTGTGTCTGTCCGCCTGCACCTCCCCAGCTCCCTACGTCAGCCACCTCTGTGCCTGGGCCAGTATTTGCCTTGAAGAGCCCATGGGTTCTTTTAGGGGCCCCTCTGTGGGTGAACAATCCAAACCGCAGGACGGAACCGGGAGGGGTGGGGAGCGGGAGGAATTAGGAGCCCCCGGCTTTCCTGAGCGGGGGACCTGAGGGCACTTTTTCCTGTTGGACACAGGACAGGGGTGGGGAATAAATGGGGGACAGGGGTGGTGTAGATTGTGAGGACAAACCACGCTTCAGTTGTTCTGGGATAGTGTTAACATTGAGGACAATTAAAAAAAGTAAGATAAAAAGTGAAAATAAAGAAACAGTGAACTCTGTAATGTAACTAAACTCCTGAGGACACTGGAGGCGGAGCTCATGGAGGTCACCTGCCTCCCCGCCTCCCGCCTCCCCTTCAGCCGTGCCCCTGTGAGGCTCACAGCACCCACCCGCCCCTGCCCGGGGAGCAGCTGGCGGGAAGTGGGAGTCCTTGAACCATGGCTTGCAGGCTAACAGAGCAGGGGCTCTGGGCCACTCCCAGCCCCCACGTCCGGCCCCGGGCCAGCCCTTGCATGACTGCTGTCTCAGGGGACAGACAGCAGGCAGGAGTCCCAGCCGGTCAGCCTGTGCCCGGGGGGTCCAGACGCAGGGGCGGCCACACTGCTCCTCTCTGAGCTGGGGCTTGAACTCCCAAGCGGACCCTCATCCTGCATCTTTCAGGTCCGGGGCCTCTGTACCTTGTCCCCCTGCTTTCCGGGGGGGCCGGCCTGGCCATGGTCACCAGCTTCTCCCTGGGGAAGGAGAGAGACGAGGTGAAGGCTTGCAGGGCACCTTGGACAGCTGCCAAAGGGGGCAAAGATGGCCCTGCGGCTAATGTCCTGGCCATTGTGTGTTTGGGCCTCCATCTCTTTCTCTGCTGGACTCTACGGACTCACCCCATTCCACCCATCTGACTCCTACCCACGCTTGGGCCCAGCCCCGGTCTTACCTCCTGCAGCCCTTCTTTCTACTCCCTTCCTCCTCTGTTCTCATTCTTTCTACTCCCCTTCTCCTTTGTGCTCACCACTGGCTGGTGTCCATCCTCCCCCCTCTTCCCCCCGCAGCCAGGCCACCTGCAGTTCAGTTAACATACATGTGCCCCGTTCTGTCTTGGCCCCAAATGTGGATGCCAGTAGCCCCTGGCGGGTCATTCTGGAGCCTGAAACACTTGCAGAGGCACACCTCACCCTGCCTGGGGTGTGTAGGGGGTGTATGTGGGGGAGGACACGGGGAAGGGGAGGCCTAGGACAGGAGGGGAAGGGGAAATAGGAACAGGCCCATCCCAAACACGTCACGTATTGAACACCTGCCTGGACTTGGAAAGAGGAGGAGATGTTGGGAACAGGCTTCTAGCTTCCCCTTCCTTCTGCCCCAGGGCGTGAGGTCAACAGTGACCAGGTTTCTCCAACCAGAAATGAAGACCCCAAATGTGCCAGCTATTGATGGCCTGAGGGGGCAGAGGGACAAAGTCCAAAACTTGGGATGTCTGGGAACCCGGTGGGAGGGCCACCTTTGGCAAAGCTGGTGCTCAGATCAGGCTATCACAGTCAGATGGGCATGGGGCATGGGCACGGGGAAGGGGCAGCCACGTCTGCCTGTGAGGATCCTCGTGCTCCTGCACTGTATTCCTGCGAACTGTCTGCCTGTCCTGCCAGATTGCGGCCAGCCCACCATAGCAGCCCTTGAGAAACGCCAGCCAATGGGGTGAATGTGTGTACTGCTGCCAATCATCTTTTCCTTATAAGCTGAGAAAGGGACCCCACCTCTCCCCGTGCTGCTAAAACAAACCGAGGAAGCATCTGCTTTGGGAAACCCGAGTCTTCCCCCTGCAGTTTCCACAAAGAGCAAGAGAGGGTGGGTGGCCAGCTGTCTCCTGCCCGCTCCCCCCATCCCCCCGAAGTACATCAGCCCAGGCGGGGCTCAGCAGCTTGCTGGCCTGTGACCTCTTCAGAACCCAGCCGAGGGGCCTTTCTGGCTGTCCTCAGGTCGCCAGCCCCTGACTCAGTGACATCATAGCCATTTGAGTCCATGGGACCAGCCCTCTGTCCTGGGTGACGTCTCAGCTGGATGGCCACACAGGCTCTGCTTGGAAGGAGGAGCTCAGGCCAAAAGGCCTTTCCAGAATCCACGGGGAAAACCATGCTTCTGCAGCAAGACTGGGAAGGCAGGTGCCCAGGACACAGAGTCCCCAAGAACCGGCTGAGGGAAAGGCCTCAGGCAAACGTCTTCCTTGAGCACTGACCTTTGGCCCCGGGGGCCCGGGGAGCCCTGGGGGGCCGGGCTCCCCTCTGCCTACTCCAATGGAGTTGCCAGAATCGCCTTTCTCTCCCTGGGGGCGGAAAGGAAGAGTTATTAGTTCTTCCCTCACAGCTCAGGCTGACGTTGGTAGGGGGTGAGGGTGGGCATCAGGGGGCCGGGGGCTCCAGAGGCCCTCAGAAGCCTGGCCTGGTCTGATCCAGCTGCAGGTCTTGAGGAGAGAATGGAGTTGGTTGTTGAAGGGGAACAGGCTGAAGCAAGAGGCCTGTCACAACCTGGGCCTGGAACAGTGTTCCCCAAGGGTGTTCCATGGGCCCAGTTGGCATGGCTCAGTGGTCACAGTTCGATTCCAGTCAGGTCACATGCTAGGCTGCCGGCTCGATCCCCAGTGGGGGGCATGCAGGAGGCAGCTGAACAATGACTCTCTCTCACTTTCTACCTTTCTCTCCCTTTCCCTTCCTCTAAAATCAATTAAAAAAAATATTTTTTTTCCCCAAAAAATATATTTTATTGATTTTATACAGAGAGGAAGGGAGAGAGATAGAGAGTTAGAAGCATCGATGAGAGAGAGTCATCGATCAGCTGCCTCTTGCACACCCCCTACTGGGGATATGCCCGCAACCAAGGTACATGCCCTTGACCAGAATCGAACCCGGGACCCTTAAGTCCCCAAGCCGATGCTCTATCCATTGAGCCAAACCGGTCCCGGCAAAAATCAATTAAAAAATATTTGTAAAGGGTGTCCCATGGAACACTTCTTCAGGGGGCTGAAAATATTTGGAATGTGAAAAAGAAGGGGATATAGGGCCAAACAACGTTAGGAAAGGCGGAATGAAATGAAGTTTTGCGAGCTCCTGCGTGCAGCGTGCTCAGAGCTCTGACAGGCCACGGTGCCTCTCCCTGTCTAAGGGGCCACCTTACCCAGCTCCCCCACACTTACCTGACCTCTAGTCCTTCTTCAAATGGACTATCTTATGGAGCTCATGTACCACAGAGCACATTTTCAGAGCAAAGAAGTCTAACCAGGACATAGCCATTGAATTCTTTGAATGTGGGCATTGCGTGGCCAATCAGGGCCTCCCATGTGGCACCTCCTCCCCCCACTCCTCTGGGAGGGAGTGTGCAGGCGGGAATGTGGGTGGGGAGGGGCATCGCACCATGCAGAGCTCCCCAATACCCACCTTCTGCCCAGGGAGGCCGAGGCCCGCGGCGCCCTTCTCCCCCTGCAGAGAGACGCAGACCGTGTGGTTAGAAGCCGCTCCTCCAGGATGTGGGGGAGGCCTCACCCCGCCAGCGCAGGGCCCTGGCTTTCCTCTCTCCCCTACCCTGCCCCTCCGTGGGCTGTTTTCTGAAGGACTCCACTTCCGGAAGGACCCCCTTCCTAAGGCCCCTTCGCACTGGTGACAGCCTGCACCAGTGCCCCCTCTCCGATGTGGGCTGGGCCCCCATCACTCATGCAGGGAGGGGAGCCACGAGCTCTTAGTCCCTTTTGGGGAGGGATGAGCAGTGAGGAGCCAGGCATTTGGGAAGCTCTTCCTTCCAACTACCGTGCTCTTTTCATGTTCATGTTCATCAGAACCAGCCATTAGAGGCTCCTGGTCTCCAGGGAGAGCCTCCTGCCCGCCTCCTCCTGCCTCTAAAGACAAGACCAGCCTGGCCGGCATGGCTCCATGGATGAGCATCGACCTGTGAACCAGGAGATCACGGTTCAATTCCTGGTCAGGGCACATGCCCCGGCTTGGGCTCGATCCCCAGTGTGGGGTGTGCAGGAGGCATTGTTCAATGATTCTCTGTCACCATTGATGTTTCTCTCTCCCTCTCTTCCTCTCTGAAATCAATTAAAAAAAAAAAAAAAAAAAAAAGGCAAGACTATCTGACTAGGACTTCTCTTTGGAGGAATATTTTGAGAAGCTTGCCTCCTCTTATGGGTTGAAGAGTGCCTCCTTCTCCCCATTTGTGCTGAAGTCTGAACCTGTAGTATCACAGAATGTGACCTTATTTGGAAACGGGACATTGGAGGTGTAATTACATTGGAGGCCATGCTGGAGTGGGGTGGGCCCCTAATCAAATATGTCTGGTGTCCTCACACCAGTAAGAAGGGGAAACTTGGACAGACATGCATGTGGGGGAACACGTGAGAAGGTGAAGGCAGAGATGGGGTGATGCTTCTATGAGCCGAGGACCAGCAAGGATGGCAGCAAACCCAGGAACGGGCCTGGGCTAGGTGCTCCCTCACAGCCGCAAAAGGAGCCCACCCTGCTGACACCCGCGCCTCAGACTGCTGGCCCTGGGCTGGGGGCAGTAAACGTCTGTGGGTGAAGTGGCACAGTTTGTGAGCCCTAGCTAAGGAACACGTGGAGCACAGCCCGCCTCGGTGCAGAGGAGCGGGCTCTGTGCCTGTGAACAGCCCGCCCCGGGTCGGCAGCAGAGCTGGCCTCACAGGCAGGTCTCCTGAGGCTCCACTTCCGCCCAGTGTCTCACATCAGGAGGCCCCCAGGGCACCGCCAGGTCAGCCTGCGGCTGGCGGTTCACGTGTGCGGTTACATACATCGAGGGCCCCGGGTCAGCATGTGCTCAGACGTCTCAATGACTTGTCTGGCCGGAGCCACACAAGAAGCCACGCCAGGTCCCTGGGGCCAACTCCTGGTCACCTGTCCTCGGGGAGGAGCTGGAGGGCAGAGTGGCCTGGAGCTGGCCCAGGAAGGAGAGCAGGCTGGGTACGTGCCCAAGTGACAGGAGGACAGCACGTCTTGGGAGCCCAGCAGGCCCCGCTCTGCCTGGGCTGTGCCTTAGCGGGCATGCCTGAAACAGCTGGGAAGGAGTGAAGTGCCATCTACGGGGGGTTTGGGGGAGTGGGGACGGAGGGAGGAAGGGCCTTCCTTCTACTGGGTTCTCCTGGGGAACCATGGCTTTTCAGGATGGAGGGCTGCTCCTGATGGAATTTCTGAACCTTCCTGGGGGTACATGCACCCATAGCACACTGCAGGCAGCACCCCAGCAATGGGAGGGAGAGGTGGGCAGGGAGTGGGAGACCAGCAAAGACACAATATCCTACCCTCTGCCCCCTCTTTCCTGGCAAACCTGGGGGCCCCGGCCGCTCCCGGGTCTCCCTTTGGGGTAAGAAGAGAAAGCCGCTCCTAAGCGGATGGAGGTGGGGGTCATGAGGGGTAAAATGGACAGTGACCACAGACCAGCATTTCCTTAACGCTAGTCCCATAATGCTCCTCTGGAAAAAAAAAAAAAAGGATGCCCTGGTCAAAAGTTTGACATCTTCACAAGGTATTACCTTTTCAAAGCTTTCCAATGGACATTAGCATGTTAAAGGCTCTGAGAAGGCCTGCATGAAAGAGGCCCGTGTAATATTTTTAATCCCTGATTTCTCAAACATATTTGACCTTGACCAGGGGAACTTTTTTTCATGTTACATCTCTTAATGAACTAGATGAGGGAGACAGAATCCCCAGATGCAGGGGTTAGCAGCTCCTGGCTGCTGGGGCAGTGTGTAGGCAAACCGGCCGAGCTGTCCAGCCAGAATCCAGGAGCAGGAGGCACTTGCTGTGCCACCCTGACCGACCCTGGCAGGTTGTCCTCTGCTCAGTCAGGTCCCCAGCCCCAGGCCCGCCTCAGGGGACCAAGAGCGAGAGAAACAGCAGCGGCCCCTCCCACCTCCCCTGGAAGCCTGATGCTCCATGCAGTCCAGAACATTCCCGCTGGGTCAGTACCTTGGCTCCTGGGGTTCCTGGTTCTCCCTGTGTAGGAAAATAAATAAATAAATAAATAAATAAATAAATAAATATTCAGGCAAGGAAGTAAGAAGGCTCGAGAGAGTGGGAAAGGGAGCAGGAACCATGAGCAGAGCTACTCTGGGTGTCAGCGAAGCACTTGCCAGCTCAGGCTTTCCCTATGCTTAGACCTCAAGCCACAGGCCAAAGCGGCCTCCTGGACCACCCCTCCACCAGGGAGGCGTGTGGCTGGTGCGGGTGTCAGGGAGGCCCCACAGGAGAGGGAGAGGTGCCTCTGTGAGTGGACCTGCCCAGAGCCACCCGAGCACTTGTGCTGCTGGGTGTTTCCACCGTCAGCCACACGGCAGTTAGCGTGGGGTTCAGGAGGAGGAATCCAGCCCCTCTCCCTGAAGCTCTGCAGGCAAGTAGCTGTGAAATGCGAGTGAAGGAAAGCTCTGGCTCCCCTGCATGGCAGGAGTGAGACCTATAGCTGAGAATGGTAGCCCTTGGCTACTTCCTTGCAAGGCTTAGGTAGACAATGGCTGTTCAAGTAATGTGTGCATGCACCTGATATGGGATGTTCAAGTTACGTGTGCATGGATCTGGCAACAATGCTGCTTCAGGAGAAGTGTTTTCCAACCCTGCCTGCCCCCTTCTTGGTTCAGGGCCTCTGGAGCCCCAGCTCCGTCCTCCTCTTCCCCTCTCTCCCCCGTCGCCCCTCAGTGTTGAAGTACAGCATTTCACTGACCTTCGTCCCAGCCACGGCGATGCCAGGAGCCCCCTGGCAGAGAGAGGAAAAGGCATGGAGGATTTCTGCGGTCAGGGGGAGCACAGGAAGTGGCCAGCCTCCCCGCCTCCCTTTGGGGAGATTCGAAGGTGGACTGCTTACGCCTGTGTACCACCCAAACCCATGGGAAAGGAGGGTGCTGAGCTTGGCATGGAGGGTGGGGGGACCCCAGGAAGAGGCTCTGTGGAGCACAGCTGGGTGCCCAGGGTCCCCCCCCCCCACACCTGCTCAGCACCTCGGCTGTGCTGGGGACACGGTGGGCATCCTGGCAGGATGCCCACAGCTAAGCTAGACGGGGCATCCCTGGGGTGAGGTGAGGGAGGGATTCATTGGGACAGGAGAACAGGAGGAGGCAATGGGGGAAGGGAAGCAGGGAGAGCCTTGGGGAAGGGGAGATGAGCAGATGGAGGTGTCACCCTGTACAGTGCCCCCAGTGTGTGTCAGCAGGCTTCGCCTCACAGGAAGCTCTCTGGACCTACCCCCTCATGGACTGGGGAGCAGCTGGCAGTGAACCCCGTTTCTATATCAGCCCTTTTGATGTGAACAGGCTTCCATGCACACTGCTTAGTAAACCCCACGTGGAGGTGATGTTACGGGGTGTCTGCTCACGGGGTGACATGGTCTCAGGGCTGCAGCCAGAGCTGGGGTTACCCAAGAAGATGATCATGACCCTAAGTTGCCCAGAAGGAGGCCTGGCCACATCAGAAAGGGCACCGGTGAATGATGGGGCCAAACAGGAGCAGCCCTGCCTGGGAGGACACGCACACCCAGCCTTCACCGTGGGGCGCGGGAAGGAGGAGTGTGGGAGAGAGGCTGGGGTGGGGGAGGGGCTGCCTAGGTGTGCTGAGGGGCAGGTACCTTCACTCCGTGTTTGCCCGGCATCCCTGGCATGCCCCGTTCTCCCTGAAGGAAGAAACAGAATCGATGAGAAGAGGACCAGACTCAGGGCCCCGAGGCCTCGGCCCTGAAGCGCGGCCTGCTGGGCTGTCATGGAGAACGGTGTGTCCGGGAGCTCGGACAGTTGAGCTCTGGCAGTCACCGGGCCACTCAGCGGTGTGAACTCACACAGGGGTCCAGGGCATGGCTCCCAGAGCGGGAAAGGCCCCCAGAGAGAGCGGCCACCACAGGAGCGAAGTCCTGCGGGGACGGGGGGCAGGGAGCTGTTCAAGATCGACTGCCAGCGGGTCTGGAGCTCAGCGCTGTGGGCAGGAGCAGCCCTGGGCCACATACCTACTGCCCATCCTCCCTCCCACCCGACTAGCATCTCTTGCCCATTTTCATTCCAGCAGCCCTGCTCCAGCGGGACCTGTGGGCATGTCATTGCCCTCTGGGGCTCCTTTCCCTCCGGTTCCTTGGGTCTAACTCCTCCTTAGGGCCTGTGGGCCTTGGCCCCTGTGGCAGAGGGTCTGCCTGTAGCTGGATGGTGGGGGCTAGAGATGAATCAGGTGCCACCTGGCACCTCCCTGAGGCACCAGGACAGCTGTCGCTGCTCCAGGATGCGTGGGTGTGCGCTACCATCTTGCATTGTCTTCAACCTCTCGTGCCTCCACATGAAATGCCACGCCGATGGGAGGGGCTGAGCTCAGGGCACACCAGGAGGAGAGAGGGTTGGAGATGCCAGCCAGTGGTGAATGGCGGCTGCCGTGTTAGGGGGACCAGGGGAGGAAGAGAGCAGCTCCTGTCTCCATGAGTTGAACGCTAAAGGAAGCCCCAAGCAGGGCCCAGAATGCTGTGCAACTACGGTTGACAGAGGCCGGCCTGCTGCAGCTCCCTGCGTGTGAAGGTCTGCGCTGTGGGTAGCCATGCCAAGCCCGCTCCCAGCCAGTGGGCACGGCCACAGGCCAAGCTTCAGGCAGAGGGGCAACCTGGTCCCACCTCAGCTGTCCTCACCCCTCTCTGCCATCTGACAGGTTCCAACCCGTGCCCACCGAGGCAGAGCTGCTTTTAACTCTGCCCCAGGGCTGAGCACTCCCTGTATGTAGCTGGACAATATCACTCCTTTCTCAAAACAGCCACTGCCTGGCATTTAACATGGGAAAGGGGCCGGGGTCCTGAGCGTGGCGTTCCATCCTTGCATTCCATCCTTGCTTCCTTCCCAGCCTCATCTCCTCATAGCCTGCCACCTCTTCCCTGCGTCCCTGAAAACACCACCCACTCTCCTGACTTTCTCTTGTTTCCTCCACACCGTACTCATTGATGGTCACACACCATCTGCTCTGGCTACACAGCCTTTTGCTATGCCCCGTGCTGGCTCCGCAGGGCAGCAAGGACCCTGTGCATTTGTAATCTGTGCACAAAGCCACGTTGGCCTGGGGTGGTTCACCTCCATTCTCTTGGGGACAAGTCTCTGAATTCTGCAAAAGGCTCAGAATCTTCAGCTCCACACCCAGGAGTTCTTTCTCATCCTCACTTACCAGGACCCCTGTGCCACAGGCAGTGACCACAGAGGATAAGCCAGTGGCCCCAGGCCTGCCCTGGCCACCAAATTCCGGGGAACCCCTCTGGCGGGAAAGAGCAGAGAAAGGCACGGCCATTTGCTACATCTGCCATGCCTTCAGCACCGGGCTAAGGGCTCTGCATCTTTCTGCTCACTGTCCAGGGATCTACTCCTGCGTGGGAGTGGATGTTACTCCTGCTTCACAGGTGAAGAAACTGTAGCTCAGAGAGGCCGGGTACAGAGATCAAGGCCATGCAGAGCAGGGATGTGAACATAGGTCTTTTGTCTGCCAAAGCCCAGGTACCCATTTCTCCAGGCCAACCCCAGCGTCCATTGGCTGGGCTGGTGTTCCACCTGCTTCTGTTAAACTCCCTCTGTGGGCTGGAAGCCAGCAATGCCCTCTCTGCTGGAGGGCCCTGGGCCTGAGCCCCACAGTCATGAAGGAGCCCGCCAGGCCTATGAGGGGAGCTCAGCCCAGAGCCCTGGTGTGGGCCTTTAACCATAGACAGAGAGAAGAGCAGGGCAGGGCCCTGCCTGCCAGTGCGGCTCTGCGATGTGGCCAGCAGAGGGCACCCCAGGACCTCGTCAGGAGCCTGGCAACAGGCCTCCAATCCCCTTCTCAGGAGAACCAGCTGAGGCCCAGCCAACATGCCAACCAGCCCAAAGGGGTTGACTCAGCCCCAAGGACATCAGATGGAGTCCCTGGGGTGGGGTAGAGGTACAAGTAGGAGGTCGCCTTGGGGGTCCCTGCATATCCAGGGATTTCCCATTTGTCCTGCCCTGCCCTGCCCCTGTCTTCCCCTCAATGCCCCAGCCCCCCGCCCCTCCCCCCCGCCCACTTCCATGCTGAGGAGCTGATGGAGTCAGGAAAGGCTGGCTGTGTGACCCAGATAAACCCCGTTCCCTCTGCAGGTCCAGGATGCCCACCTGCAACGTGAGATTAGACTAGATGGTTCCCAGCCACCCCTGCTCCTCCATCTTTCTCCAGCGCCCCCAGCCCTGCCTGTGCGAGACCCTTAGGAGGGACAGAGGCCCCGGCCAGGGAGGGGACACGGGGTCTGTTGGCAGGTCCAGGACAAGGCTCTCTGGTGGAGGAGGTTAGCTCTGGGTAAAACCGCGGCTCTAGGAGGGCTCTCTGCCTTCTCCTTCTGCCCCCAAGAGACAGACAGCTTCCTGTGCTCCGCAGGGAGGAGGGGGCTCCAGGCGCCTGTCTGCAGCCTCCACGGGAGCCTTGCAGAGCAGGAGCCGGGAGTGAGGGCTTCCGGCTAATTGGGCTTGTCTTCAGCCCGTGTGGGTTTGTCTGCAAAGACACAGCCGTGCCCTCCAGGGAAATCCGGCCCCTCGGAGCCTCCTGAGGAGGCAGCCCTCCTCATTAGCGTGGCTGACCTTTGCCCCTTCCCTCCCGCCTGGGTTAAGTCTCTTAATTCTGCAAAGGACGCGGGCTCCCTTGATCCCCGTCTCAGGGCCTCCCTCCCTCCCAGCCCTTTGCTGGGCAGGAAGCGGGGGTGCCCTCCGCTGACCCAGCCTGTGGGCTGAGTCCACTCTCATCAGCCTCCTTTCCCCAGCGCCTGTCTCCACGGGCGTGCCCCAGCCTGACCTCTGACCCCGGGACTGTGCTCCAGAGAGCGCCGGCTCTGGACGGTGGCCGAGGTGAAAGCGGGGTGAGAGTCACTGTCAAGGACTCGGGGTGGCTGCGGCAAGCACACTTGTCTGTAGGGAGGAGGCCGGGGCGGTGGGGCTGCAGCCAGCGCTCCGAGGAGCCCGATGCCCGGGCACACAGCTTTCCCTAGCAGCAGCCTCAGTGCGGGCACACCTAGAGCGCCCTTTCCCGGCTTTCTGCTTCTTTTTTAATTGTTTAATTTATTGTCTAAAGCTTTACGTATGTCTCTTTTCCCCCTGCTTGACGACACCCCCTTCCCCCCAGCCAACCTGGCTTTCTTCTTAAAAGTGTTCCTCTTAAGGGTTAAGTTTGGAATTGTGCCGAGTTTAGACTCATTAACTCAGCGGCTTATCTTAGGTGGGAGGGAGCTGTCATAGTCTCTCAAAGCCCCCCCGGCCCCAATTTACCCTCGATCTCTGCCTTCCCGGGTCCTACCAACGGGGAGCCTCTGGGTGGGTCTTAGCCACTGCGCCTGGGCGTCCTGCAGCTGGGGAGTGGGTGCCTGGGCATGACAAAGGCCCTTGCCCCAGGGGCACAGAGCATGGATGGCACAGGCTGCTGTGGGACCGACCAGGCTTGTGACCCACAGGCGGCGCCGACCCAGCACCCGGTTCTCTAACTGCCGTGCGGAGAACCGATGCCTGACTGCCGGCCTGGAAGGGTGGGTTCCATTCATTGGGGCTAAGAAAGCTCTGGGTGAGCACAGGTGGGTGGGTGGCTGGTGGTGGGGGACCCTGTCCCAGCCAGGACTTCGCAATGTCACTGGCCCTCAGCTGGGCCCTGCCTGGGCTCCCGCTGCAGCATCAGTAGGTGCTCCATGCTGGTCCTTGCCTCTGAGTGTGAGGACCATCCTTTACCCTGATGACAGGATGGAAGCGAGCTCCTGGGAGCACACGCTGGCCATGCTCCCGTCCAGGGGGAGTGGCCTCTTAATTGGTGATTTACTGTTTGTGGAACAAGCGGGGCAGGGGCTTGGCAAGAAAACACAGTCTGGAAGGATGTGGGGGGCTTCGAGGTCAGCTTCCCAGCCAAGCAGAGGTCAGGCCAGAGAAGCTGGGGAGATGGATGGACGGACCTCCCTAATGTGCGGCTCCTGCTGCAGCCCCGCGCTGGGTGGGGGGCCCCGGGCCGAGGCAGCTCCACACACAGACTCTTTGTTCTCTGCAGGGAGGAGGGAGACCTGTCTGAGTGGGGGGTGCATGGCTGGGGGCAGGCCAGCAGGCAGCTCTGGCCTCAGGCCTGGACCGGGGCCCTTTCCTGGGCTGGGAAATCCGGGCGAGGAGGGCCAATGTCTCTCTCTCTCACCTAACGCGTTCCCAGGACTCCCTTCCGGGAAGAGGGCAGCTCCGCGCCCTGTTCCTGCTCTAGCAGCCCCGGGGTGGAGAGCCTGGGACCACGGAAATGCCAGGCCTCCGGTAATTGGCGCTGGCAGGAAGCGATCTGGGGAATTACCGGGTCAGGCGCCCCATGGAAGGCCAGGGCTTTGGAAGGGCGGCTGGCTCGTAATCTCGATTTGAGATCGGGTGATTTTGTAGTTAGTTCCAAAAAGAAAAGTCAGCTCTAATTAATCTGCGGGCTTTGGAGTGCAGGAGCAGTGGGGCCCAGAGAGCGGAGGCTGGGGCTGGGAACCGGCAGAGCGGGAGCCCGTCGGCCTCAGGTCTGGAGCCCCCGTCTCAGCTCCCTGATCTGCCTTCCTGTAAGTGGCCTGGCCGGCCCCACTGGGATTCCGTGGCTTTGAAAGAGTGCCGTCCCCATCCCAGAGGCTTCTGTATCTACCGCTCCATCTGGATGAGGCACTCTGCCTGGGAGCCCGGGAGAGAGCCCGGGGGTACGCAGGTCCTCTGGGAGCCAGAGGGGGTGCAGGAAGGTTCCGGAATGGCTGCAGTGCCCGGCTGAGCCAAGCTGCCTTCTCCTGGCTCTATTGGAAGGCCCCGGGACCATGCCAACCCCCTGCAGAAACCACTGAGGCGAAATCGGTGCCAACGGAAAAAACACCGCACTTCCTTGGTTCTCCGACCGAAATGCACCACGTACCCCATGCTTTCTGCCTTCGGCGCTCCACGTGCTGCCCACAGCGAGCTGGAGGCTCAGAGAAAGGCCCGAATCCAGCCACAGCCTTTCCTCACAAGAAGGAAACAGCTCAACACTCACCTCCTTTTCTCCTAGGGGAGGGGGAACTGCCTACTGGAAATCCTGGGGCCCCCCAGGGCTGTAAGACCCAGGTGGTAGTCATTTAGAGCAGGGCATTGGGGTCAGGCAGATCTGACTCCACTGCTTCCTGGCAAAGGTCAGGCCAGAGAACCTTTGTGAACCTCAGTTTGTTCACCTGCCAATTGGGGGATGAGAATAGAACGCACCTCAGAGGGTTGTAATAATGATCTAGTAAGTTGATGCGTGCCAAGTGCCTCATACACAAACCGGCACGTTGGAGAGGCCCCGTACCGTAGCTGTGATAATGCTAATGTCCACCCACATGGCCCCTTGCTCTGACCGGCAGCTCGGAATGAACACATCCTCTCGTAGGAGGACTGAGGAGCGGTGGGGAGGCTGGCGTGGCCGGAAAATGAGGACTGAGATGGGCAGGGTGGCTGAGCTTCCACTCCTTACACCCTCACCTCAGTGTCCTAGCCATCCAACCACATGGCTCATGGGCCTGCGCCCCTGGAGTTCCTGTTTCTGGGGAGTCCAGCAGCCTCCAGGAGGGGTGACTGCCTTTAGCGGCCGCTCTAGCAACGAGGTTCTCACATCACCACCTCCTCTGGTCTGAAAACGCACAGCCCACAGCTGCGGATGGGAGCATGCGCTCGGCCACAGTCCTCCGTGCGAACCCGGGGACTTAACACCCAGACCACCACCTGCGTCAGACGCACCCCCGCGCCGAGACAGACTGACCAGCTCCGATGGCTTAGAGCTAAGCCCTCACCAGGTTTGTGATCCACACACAGCCTGACCATGCTCGTCAACCCTCTGGAAAGAGGGCCAGGGCTGTAATGTTTTAAACACACGTTGCGTCTTGCAACATAGTTAAAGGAGATTGGCGTCATAAATTTGGACCAAATAGGTACCACATGGGCGCTCAACAATACCCGCAGTGTCTAGGCGGTGGTGCTGGCCTGGAGTGGGGCTGGGGCAGCGCGGGGCCCGCTGGCTGCACCGGGCTCAGATCCTGAGGGGCTGGTGTGGGGCCGGCCCTGCTGGCGGCTGGCCTCTGGGAGGCTGGGCCCAGTTGCTGGGGGGCAAGGGGATGGATGGAGTAAATCATTAGCAAAGTTCACGGGCTGAGAAACATCTCTGCTGAGAGCTGAGTTCCACTCCACCCCACACTGGACGAGAGAGGCCTCCCCACACGGGTGTCACGTCGCTGGGGCACAGCGATGGAAGCAGATGCGGAGGATCCCTTGGTTGCCCCACAGGCCCCCTTCACAGCCTGGCCCCTGGCCCAGCTCCGTGCTCCCACCTGCTAGCACTCGCTCCTCCCTGGATGGGGAGCAAACTTGCCTCAGCATCTGCCATCAGGCGCCTCCTTACTGTGCCTTCCTCCGAGCAGAGAGCAGAGAGGGGCGAGGAGAGGAACAGAGAAATGATGGCAGAGGAAGGGTGCTTGTGGGAAGAGCCCTCTGCTTCCAGGGAAACAACAGCAGACGGTGGTCTGTGCACAGCTGGCTCAGCCTGGGTGAGACCCCTGAGCAGACACTCATTTCTGCACCAGCGTGAGAAGACTGGCCTCTGGACCTGGCCTCAGGAGACCTAGCTTCCCATCCCAGTGGACTGCTCGCCCGCTGGCAGCAACGATAAGGCCCGAGGGAGCTAGGGAATGAAGGACCTTTGGCTGAACCAGAGATGTGAAGGATTATCGCACTTGTCCTTGGGCACTGGTCTCTTCATCTCAGAGTTCCGACGGGAGGCAAACGACCTGGGCATGGCAGTCAGAGGGGCTGGGCGGTGGTCAGGTGCTTGTGGCCTGCTGGGAGTTGCCTGGCCTTGAGGAAGACCCCAAGTCAGTGCGGGCGAGCCCTCTGCTGCTGGCCACCAGTCCCAGTGCACACCCTCTAGGCTTTGTTGAAGTGACAACGGAACTGGGGTCCCGTCACAGGGAGGGCCAGCCCAGCCATGAGGGTGCAGAGACTGCCTCGGGCTCTGGGAACACCTACTGGCCAGACTCAAGGACAGGCTGGGAGAAGTGGAGGCAGGAGGGGCCTTCCAGAAGCCTGAGTGACAAGAGAGGAAACTACCCGCTCACAGCCCCTGAGACTCCACAGAGGCCGCTGTAGAAGGGCAGAGGGGGTGGTCTGACAGAGAAAGGAAGGGCAAGGAGCAAGAGCTGAGCACGGAGAAGAAGGGCCTTCTCAGTTCCCCGTAGATCTAAAAGGGTGGCGCTGTGCCTTGGCTCGGTGGCTCGGCTGGAGCATCGTCCATATACTGAAAGGTCCTGGGTTCATTCCCCCTCAGGGCACATGGGAGGCAAGCAATTAATGTATCTTTCTCACGTCTATATTTCTTCTCTCACCTCTCTCTTTCTCTCTCTCTCTCTCTCTCCCTCCCTCCCTCCTTCCCTCCCTCCCTCTCCCTTTCTCTAAAGATCAATGAACATGGCCTTGGCTGAGGATTAAAAATAAGTGGTGATGCTTGTCACAAGCCTGATGTAGGTGAAGAAAGACTTTACAAAGGATCAAGGAGACCCAACTCTCCTTCCAAAGCCAGGGTCGCTCTCTATTGAGATTGGAGCCAATCTCTGTCCCCAGGAAGCCATAGTTCCCCTGAGCTGGGAGGATTTTAGTCCTGTTTCCCATCTGATCTAGAAGCTGCTCAACACATGTCAGACCCTACCCGAACACCGGTGACAGGGAGCTCCAGCAAAAGTTCCCGTCAGCACGCGCGCCAGCCCCTTCCATGCCGGAGCCTCTGGCCCAGCCCTGAGCTGTCTCTCCCCAGAGCAGGCTTCCTGGGGGCCAGGAGCTGCCCCCTGTCAGCAGGACCACAGTGGTTTTCTTGCAAATGCAATGCAGTCAGGGTTGAATGATCTGTCCCACAGTCTGAGCCTGGGATGGCTGCCCTCAGGGGACCAGGGCCTCTGTCATCCTGATACTCCAGCCCTAAGCCGAGTCCTCTTAGGTCATCAATCCCCCAAGCTCCTTTCTGGATGAACCAGACTCGCAGCTGGCAGGAGAATACAACACGCCATGGTACGGATGCTGGTTGCGGGAACGGCCACGACCCCAGGGCAACCTCTGCCGGCCCCACGGTTTCTCTCTCCACCGCTCCAGAGAACCAGCGTGGCTGCTAATGGGAAAACCGACCTGCTCTGCACCAGGAGGCAGTAAATTTTGTGAGTCTGTGCGAGGGGATAGAGACAACCACGGGGGCTATAATTTCCACTTCCTGACACAGTGCAAACGTCTCCGTTTATGCAGAACTAATTACAGAGCGCGCAGGTCTCGCCATCTCACCCACCAAACACCCATAAAACCGCCCGGATTACGGAGTGCGCGGAAGGAGCTTCTCAGGCGTGGTTCTTCCCTTTCCACCCCCTCCCCACCCCCGTGTGCCCCCCTTTCCGTCCGGCCTCTTTCCTCCCCCGGGATGTCTCCAGAGGCTTCCCAGCCGGGGTCTGCCGGCCGATGGGCTCCAGACCTGGGCATGCAGCCTCAGAGGGAGGTCTGAGGACCAGAAATGATGCAGGTCACATTGAAGAACAGCCTGGCACCCTGGTGGGCCTTCACCAAGGGGTGGCTTTTATTCAGATTATTTTCGTTTTCATAGGTACTGTAAGGACTGAGACTGGGCCTTGGTTCAAACAGTTTCCCTGCCTAAAATGCCACTTCCCTTGAGATTTGCTGACTGAAGCACCCCAGTGGCGGATTGAAAATGGCCACAAATGCTTTGCCACTCCTCCCACAAGAAGTGGAAGCTGAGTCCCCTCCCGCCGCCCACATGACTTGGCCATGTGACTTGCTTGGATCAATAGGACATCAGAAAATGTGATGCCAGCATGCCGGGACACACCCATTTTGAACACTGCCCTGGGCCTGCTGCTCTGTAAGGAAACCTGTCTAGTCCACAGGGGGTGGGGGTGGGGCTGAGATGCCCAGTGGAGGGAGAGCAGAGTCACCCCGCCCACAGCCAGCGCCAAACACTCGGCCTGTGGAGGCGGCCGCCTTGGCCTTTCCGTCCGCCGTGCGGTGTGAATGTGTGAAGGAGCCCAGGGGAGACCGGCGGCACTCTCAGATGGCCAATCCACAGAATCGTGAGAAAGAAATTGTCATTTCAAGCCAGTATGTTTGGGATGGTTTGTTGCACAGCAACAGATAACCTACCCGTTCACCAGGACTGAGCTCATAGGCTGTCACCTCCTAGAAGACTTCCCAACTCCAGCCAACCTGGAACGAACCTCTCCCCCACCCTGTATTCACAGTGCTCTGTGATGGCAGCAACCAGCACAGACAACCTTCACCGGGGTCATTGGTGCAGGAATCCCACTCTCTGGCCTGTGAGCTGCCGGAGAGCAGGGCTGGGACCCTACCCATTTCCCCAACCGCGCTCAACACAGAGCTCTGCCTGGAGGGCCTGAGGTGCCTCGGCACAGGTACAGCCACCCAGGCTGGCGGGGAGACTCTCCTGGGTCAGATGTCCAGCTGGACCACCGGTTTGCCCAAGGCCCTGTCCCCTCTTCAGCCTCCTGCTACCCAAAGTGGAGATATGACCTCTGTCCAGCCAACCTCACACGCATTATGAAGCTCATGCGGGGTGAGTGTTTGTGCAAAATTATGTGTGTGTGCACCATGGTGAGAACCCGCTTGAGTTATCACTGTGGGGTGAGGTCTTCCCCTCCCTCCACTTCTTACCTTCCGGCCATGGTACCCCTGGATCCCTGGGTCTCCCTGGGGTTGGGGGTGGGGGAGGAAAAGAGAAGATGGTTAGAGGTGTTTGCCTAAAGCCAAACGTCAGCTCCTGCTGTTCCCCTCACACTCCCATCTCTCTTCCTCCCTATGTCTAAATCCCTCCGACCTCCACGCACAGCCAGCCCTGGAACAATAACAGAGGCTGCTCTGCTCCTCAGAACAAGTCAACTTGGCAGGAGACCTGAGTTTCAGTTTTGGTTCCACCACCGACTCTCTGTCGAAAACTTGGACCAGTCACTTTGCCCCGGGCCCTCAGCATCATTTGTAAAATGGTTGGGCTTTGCAGCTTCTCACTCTCGGAGCCCCAGGTTCCCCGCTTCAGAGGGAGAGCCTGTTTGACATCATGAGCTTCCAGATACAGTTTCAGAAGAGACCAGACGGTCCCGAAGGTTCCTTCTAGTCCGACCCTTGAGGAAACATTTTGATTGGGATGCTGTGACAGTGTCCTGGGTATCAACCCGGAGTTTCCAACCAGCCTCCTAGCTCCTTGGAGGTGGGACCAGCCATAGGACTTGGTCAGCCGAGCACACAAATGGTTGTGGGACCCAGGCAGTTCCCCGGGGGCCAGTGGTTTGAAAGAGAGCTAAGCCTGATCCATCTCTCAGCTCAGCTCCCTCTCAGCTCCTTACACAGAACCCTTCAGTACTGCCTGCCCCTCCTCCTGCAGGAACTCTCCCACCTGCTCAGTGTATCCCCTTCAAAGGGCCCTCACCTTCGGTCCAGGAGGCCCAGGAAAGCCCTGTGGAAGCAAGAGAGAGGTGAGTGGAGTTGGGTTCCACAGGCAAACAGTTA
Organism: Nyctalus aviator; assembly: GCA_036971965.1. NCBI lineage: Eukaryota > Metazoa > Chordata > Mammalia > Chiroptera > Vespertilionidae > Nyctalus > Nyctalus aviator. The sequence continues at coordinate 36,854,389 of CM072933.1, read as the reverse complement.
AGGGTAGTCATGCTGACAGGGAATGCTGGGGCAGAGCAGTGCCTGAAGAGCTCTAAGGGGCTTTGGATGTGCTGGGGAACGGATCAGAGGATCTGGGGCGGGTGTCTGAAACCTGCTGAGGGCACACGGGGACACCAGGCTGGTGTCCCTCTCTGGAGCCATGTGGCGCCGTGGGCATCTTCTCTGTGCTTGCCCACTGGAAAAATAGGTCAGTGGCATCATGCTACGTCGACAGTGTGGTTTGGTCCGGATCCCCACCCGCCCACCTCCTAATTGGGACCCTCCCTGGAAAGCCACCAGTCAGGATTTTGCCTTTGGCCCTGCCAGCGGGCGGGGGAGCCCTTTGTCTCCGTCCCATTGGACACCGTGACCGTGGCAGCCGCGGCTGGGAGGTGGCGCGGACCCAGGAGCCCGAAGGAGAGGCGAGGGAAGATGTGCTGTCTCCACGCGGTGGTGGGAGCGGGTCTGGATGGCAAACATGGGCTTCAGGAAACCCTGATGCCGGGGTCTGGGCTGTTTCAACTGGTTTGAAAACACTCTGTTTTACTTCTTCTTTATAAAAAAAAGCTTAACACAGAAAACCATCTGGCTTGGGTTCAGTGAGTGGGAGCCCGATGTGTTTGGGGAGGCCAGCCAGCAGAGAAGTGGATTCTGAGCACTTCTTGGTTTTCCCAGCTTGGTTTGGTTCAGTTCCCTACATTTCACTTCCTTTCAGGTTTTCCATTTTCCCATCTAGAAATTCAGGAAAGAGGGACTAATCTCCTTCCCTGAGGTCCTGGGGGGAAATGATGGAAATATTTTTAAATCTGCAGAGGGGGTCAAGCTGGGCAGGAGAGCCAAGCCCCCAGAGAGCTCGGTTCACCCGCTGTGCCCCCTTCTGGCCACGCAGGTGCCGCTCAGTTGGAGCTGTCGCCCAGCCCAGGAGACCCCGCCCTGAGCCTCAGCATTGGCAACGGGGCAGCTAAGGGGCTAGAGGCGAAGCCAAGTGACCCGATGCGACTGTGCGCACGGAGGGCTATTTGGCAGGGAGGTCGTGACTCAGCAATTTCTCCTCGGGGGGGGCTCCATCCCAGTGACAACTAGGTGTGCAAACATTCAGGTTCAAGGATACAGATCGCAGAAGGGAACTCGTTAACTGCTCTCTCAGGTCCAGGAGCCCTAAGACCCATGTCCTGTGAGACGCCTGATGTGGGAAAGCGTGAGCTTTATGATGGCAAATGAAAAAGACTGCGGTATTCGTCATAACTGTATCTGAGGAGGAGGAAAATGGGAATGATGGTGAACTCTGAATATGGGAAAAGAGACCACTTAAATCCGTTTCTTTGTCTATATCCCAAGCTTTTCATGATGAATGTATGAAGTTTCAGTTGTAAGAGAGAAAACCAGGCTTGTTTGTGTGTTAGTGACCTGGGAAAACATTATTAAACAGACTTTGTCCTTCACCCTGTCCCTCCAGTAACGCATGCCATTCGTCTTAGCTCTGGATTGATTGAGAACCTATTTTCTCCAGAGAAGTCCAGATGCCTGCCGGGTTATTCTCCTGCCCTGCTGCTTTCTTGCACTAAATCGGGTTGAGAAAGACCCAGGTCCTGGCCAGGGGCTTGGGAATGGGTGACTTGGTGGCCACAGGGCTTAAATAGTCCCCTGTGTGTGGTCTTGCCTGGAGGTGGGGTGCCTGCTAGCCTCCCTGGGCCCCTGCCCGTCCTTAGGCTGGGTGCAGGAACCCCTGGCTGACCTGGCCTCCAGCTGGTGGCTTAGTAGTGGGAAACCTGTACACACCAGGAACGGCATGTTGGTTAGGAGTGCCAGCTGGTGGGACAAACCTCCGTCAGAACCCACTGGCCCCAATTCAGGTTCTCCCAAGCCCAGGGGGGCAGGGAAAAGCCATCAGAGGTGGCCCTGGAGACTTTTCCCTTTCTGCAGAGCTGGGGGTAGCCTGCCAGTGACTTCCTGCCTAGAAAGCAATGGCTGGAGTTGAGGACATGGCCCCGGGAGGCGTGTTTTTAGAACCAGAGGCAACAGGTGAGTGTGGCAGGGATGGGCAGCTCCCTGCGCAGGCCACCGACATGCAATGGCCTTGCCAAGATGCTCTGGCCATTCGGCTGGGACACAGCTTCCCGGTGGGTGTGCGAAGTTTGGATGCTTCCAGGGAATTCTTAGAACAATCCTCGGGAGAGGAGGCTGTGGAGAGAGGAAGGTGGTACTTACACGAGGCCCCAGAGGTCCACTTGGTCCAGGGGGGCCTGGGGGCCCTGGTGGGCCTTGGATACCGGCCTGGCCCTGTTCACCCTGAGATTCGTGGAGACAAGTGTTAGAGAGAGAAACCCCCGGGCTGTAGAGCGGTTCCCGCCCCAGTGCCATGCACCCGGTGAAGGCCTGCGTGGGCTCTGGTGGGGAGGCGGTGGTGGCGTGATGGCGTGATGGCGAGGCTGCTGTGGTGGTGACTACATGCAGGGACCGGTGGCAGCAAGGAGATGGCCAAGACACTGGGCCCCCAAGAGGACGTGCTGGTCCCAGCGTGACAGCCCTGCTGCGGTGGCAGAGGCAGAGGGGTGAGCGAGGTGACCCCCGGTGGAAGGCCCGCTCCCAGCCTGGCCAGAGCGCCGGAGTCCCCCAGGCAGTCTGGGACCGGGGCCTGCCTCCGCTCCCGCCGCGTGGCAAGCCATGTCCTCTCTCTGCACCCTGGCCTCCCAGCCACCAAATGAGAACAGCGGTCCCTTCTTTCCTAATGCAGCTGTTGGCCATTTTTGATGATCTGGCCCAGAGGATCCAATCAGATCCTTAGGTCAGAGGTCAGAGACTTTTGTTTGGCTCACTAAACAACCGGGCAAGAGATTTTAAGTAAATAAAATAAAATAAAATTGGATTGATGGGTTCTGATGAAAAAACTGGGAGCCCTGGCAGCTAGGCCCACATTCATGGGGGTAATCATGGACTGGATGCAGGAATGGCGCCCCCTTCAGGTGGGGCATGAGTTCTCCAGTTGCATCAGGATGTGTGAGGGCCTGGGAGGTAGGGGCAGCATCATGTTCCCTTAGGAGGAGGAGAGAGCCTGGGGCTGGGGACCAGTCAGAGGTATCCCAAGTGAGCTCTCCAGGGATGACCTTGGCTCAGGTCGTGGGACGAGGGGCCCACCCTGCAGACAGCCTAACACAGAGCAGCCCGAGGGGGAAGAGGTGGGAGCTCCAGGCCGGGCTGCAAAGAACGCAGGCAGCCTGAGTTCCAGGCCCGCCCACCCGGCTCAGGGGGATCTTGGCATAGCCTGTCTGACTCCTGCTTCCCCGTATAAAAAGGGGAGCTGATGATGCTTCCTGCAAACTCTACAGAGGGCAACGATGATTATAAACAGTGTTGCACGGCCTCAGGATGAGAACTGTAAGATTCTGGCAGCACCTGCTTGAGCCAGCTCTGGGCTGGGACAGCCTAGGGCAGATAGCACCCGGCAGAGCTACTCTGGGCCCCGGGCTTCATCCTGCCACACCCGGAGAAGATGCTTGAGGGCGCCGAGTGCTTCCAGTGGAGGAGGCAGGTGCAGAAAAGGGTAGCAGGCCCCACGTTACAGAAAACAGGCTCAGGGAGGTTGAGTTCCCTGATCAAGGCCATGTGAGAATTCAGGGGGAAGTCAGGACCCCAGCTCGGAACTCCAGACTATTCCTATTCATTCCAAGAAAGCCCCCAGCAAACACTGCTCACCGTCCAACTTTCTACACGTTGGGAGTGACCTCCAGTCCCATCTGCTAAGCACATCACCTCTCTTATAAAGAGTCCTGTTTCCGCTAACATAGGACCCAGTGTTTAAGTATTTGACAGAGCCTGTAAAGTCAATATTGGTTTATCGGTAGGAAATGGACAAATCTTTGTATGCCCCACCATTGCTGAGAGGCCGAAGCTGCCGCGGGCAGCACGGGGGTCGCTAAACCTCTCTCTGCGCTTTGGAAACCGGGCCAGCGCAGCTCAGAGTCCTGGCTCACCCACCCCTGGCTCTGGAGAAGGGAGGCAGTCACAGGCCTGGGCCCCTCTCGGTTTCTTCATCTGAGAGGTGGGGATGATGACGGCTGGACCGCCACTGGTGGCGGCCGGTGTGGGATTACGTGAGCTGATCCATGTAGAACTCTTACAACAGCGCCTGGAACCAGCGGGCTCAACAAGTAGCAGCTGATGCGGCTAAGGCAGCTGGGGCCGGAGGCGGCCGCTTGGGTGGACGCTCAGACAGCAAGGACCCAGCTCTCCTGGGGTGCGGTCTGGCACGGGTGGGGGTGGGTATGACAGTAGGGTGGGCCTGGTGCTTCTCTGAGCTGCCATTCCCCCCCTCCCCCCGCCCCGAATAGCCACGCTTGGGGTAAGCACTCAGAGCACATGGAGGCTCTCGAGGATTTGGCGGGTGTAATGGGACACGCAGGCTCGGGTAACACACCCAGCACGTGTCCCTCTGTATTTTTAGTTGTTAATTGGAGTGACTTTTTCAGCCTTGTTCTATCGGGCACCTGACATGCGGGCCCCTGGACTTCCAAGTCAGGGCAGATGGTGGCGCCAGGCCATGCTGTCAGACTGGCAGAGAGCATCTCCGAGCCTTGTCCCTTCCAGCATCCCTGTGGCCTTGGGGGTACCCCCTGCATGGTGTAAGGAAGGCTAGGGGTGTGGGTGGGAGCCGCGGGCTGCCTGGCCTAGAATCAAGCTGCGATGCCTTAACCTGAACTCTGGGTCTGAGGCCTCTGGTTCTTTGTGGCCTGGTCCTCCCCAGCCTCGCTGGGTTAGGAAGGCAGGAAGAAGGCATCAGCTGCTCAGTGATTACACCTGTTGATTGCGGGCTACATTCCCTCTGCAAACTCCCTCCCTCCTCAAACTCAGGTTTGAAGTGATCAGATGCTAAGCAATCTGCATTTCTAAATATAAAGGGAGTAGGGCCGATTGAGAGAGCCGGGGGGGGGGGGTGGAGGGAGAGGGAAAGGGGGGTGTCTGAAGACCTGCTGCCCATTCCCATTCTGCCTCTTGCTGTGTGTGCAACCTTGGGCACAAATCCCCTTCTCATCAAGCCTCAATTTAATGACAGCAATCAAACTGTGCTAGGAACTAGTCTAAGTACTGTGCACACAGAGCAACCCAATGCAGTAGGAACTGTTGCTAGCTTTCTTTTACAAACGAGAAAGCCGAGACACAGAAAGGTTAAGTAACTTGCCCCAAATCACACAGCTGGTAAGAGAGAGAGAGAGAGAGAGCCTGGGTGCAATGTACTGTGTGACCTTGGCCAACTCACTCAACGTCTCTGAGCCTTGACTTCCTCATCTGAGAAATAAGGATGTCCATGCCCGATTCATAAAACTGTCGAGCGACTGAGATGAAATCGGGCCTGTGAAATGTGGGACATGGCGGCTGGCACCAGTGAGGGCTGTGGTGGCTCCTGTGAGCAGCAATGGGCAGGGGGCGTTGGGGATCTGTGTGTCTCCAGGTCTATGGCCTTGACCCGCCTATTTTTATCTAATTTAATTTAACCAAAAGAGAAAGTGAGGTTCTGTCTTGTCTGCAGCCCCCTCTTAGGCCCAGAGACTCTTGGAGATCCCGGGGAGGCCACAGGAGGTCAGGGCAAAGGGAAGGGGTCTACCTGGAAGGTCCGCCTTTTAATGACTGGGGGTGGAGCCAGTCGCACTGAATTGAGGAGAGGCAGCAGCTGAGGAGAAAGATGAGTTGGAAGGCCAGAGGGCAAAGGCCAAAGGTCGCAGGTGTTCAGGAGGATGCCAAAAGTCACCAGGAAGTCAGGGCGGCCAAGAGGGAACGGAGGAGAGATAGAGAGAAGAGAGATTAGCGAGTGTGAGGCACAGGAAGGGGAGGCATGGACCCAGCACTGTCAAGGCTTCGGGGGGTGCAGTGCTGAACGTGCCTTGGAGGGTACACCGTCCCTCAGAGGAGGAGCGGCTCTTGGGGTGTTGGCCAGCAGCATCCCCCAACAGGGAGAGTGGTCTCCCCTTGCCTGGGCCTGGCCCTTGGTGGCCACGCTGGGTCGAAAGAGCCGCCTGACACACAAGCCAACATTGCACTGCGGGCCCCACCCGTGCCTGGTGGTGGACACGGGCTGCCGGGCTGAGGGCGGGAGACTCAGAGGCTCTGGTTACGAAGGAGCCACAGGACCAGCTAAATTGGTACTTGAAGCCAGGCTGGTGTGTGAGCTGCCTCTGGGTGCTCTTTTTTGGTTGAATGAGAAAGGCCGATGTCAGCGAATCTGGGGAGGTGGTCAAGGGCAGTGCCAAGCCCGGTTTCCCGGGGGCTGAACCGACGGAGGGTGTGGCCAGTGTGGGCACAAGATAAGTGCTACCGAGGTCTCACCCTGGGGCTGGACGGCTTGGAAAATAGAGGCTGGGCGAGGATGTCCAACCACTTGTTTGGGAGAGGCAGCTTGCAATCACAGGATTGCGTGTAACGTCCATTTCTGGAAAACCCTGCTGCTTTCCGTCTCTCTGCCCCTGCAGCGGAGCACCCAGTGGCTCCAGGACGTGGCCAGACCCACATTAAAACAAAGATGGCATCTAACCAGCCTTTTGTTTTGGAAGCATTTTAACTCCCACAAGGCCCCTGGGATGGGTATTAAGAACCAAAGGCCACCTGGGCTGAGAATGTGCCCAGCTGGGGCCTTGGGAGCCTAATCATGGCCTTTCTAGGTCATGGCCGCCTTCCGGGCAGCTGCTGCGCCCAGAGCCCCTGCCCCTCCCCCTCCCGCCAGGGGCCCGCGGACGTGCAATGTTGGCCTCTGTGCCCAGGAGCCTCTCAGCAGAGCGGGGCCAGAGCCCTCCGGGAAGAGAACCTACAAACCTTCAGGGTAATTATCTGGTTGGAGTGCAGAGCTGCTAGAGAGCCGCTTTGGTACTCCTGGGAGGGAAGGGGGAACGGAGGTGGTGAGACAGGGCGAGGGGGAGTGTGAGTGCCAGGGCCGCAGACACCGCGCCCCCGCTCCCCTACTCCCTGTCCCAGTGGACTCCATCCCAACCTTCGCCCCCCGCTCCCCGCTCCCCGCTCCCCTCCCCGCAGGTGCTGCAGGCTGCAACAGAGGCAGGGGCCAGCCTGGATCTCCTGGCACCTAGTGGATCTGGAGGCCTGCCACCCCGATGCCTGTGACCACTTGCCCCAGAAGCCCCCTGCTTTCCTGCCCACTTCCAAATGAACAGCAAGTGCCTCGCCCGCCCCGCTCTCACCCCTGCCTGGCCTGTACCCACCCTGCCATGGCCATCAGGCTGCTGCGCCTGGTGGCCGAGGTGCTTCTGGAGGCTTCTGTCCCTGCCCTCTCCCTCCCCCGCCCTCGCGGGTTCGCCCAGGTCTGCTGACACTCCCACAGCGCCTGCAGTTGTGCCGTCTTCTGTGCAGGGCGAAGCTGTCGTTCTTTCGGGCAACATAACAATCCCATGAGCCCATCGTTTCAAATGAGCACAGCTGACCTTCTATTATTGTATCGGGATCAGGCCGGCCGGAACACCGGGGCCCCTGTGTCCCTGGGGCACATGCCACTGGCAGGCTGGCTCTGTCCGCCCGGCGGCTGGCTTGCAGTCCCTGCTCAGGCCCAGCCCAACCTTGGCCTCAATGCCAATCCCGCTGCTCATGTTCAAGGCTCCCGGTGCCTCTTCCTGGCCCAGGGGTCCAGGGGCAAACGTCCTGATTGGCAGGACCCTGCTAGCAATGCCCTCCTGATGGCCCTGCCGGAGCCTGGTGCCCTGAGTCTGGCTTGTGCTTGTCTCCACTCCTTCGTCCCCCTGCCCGAAAGGGGTGGGCGGCCAGGGAGCCATACCACGTGTGTGTTTCTGGGCACGATGAGGCTCAGGACAGGGGAATGGGCACCGAAAGATGCCTGCCCAGGCCTGAGAGTGGCAAGGCTGATCTATCAAACGAAGGGCGTTTTCCAGGTCGCTGGGCCTCTCCCTGGCCCTGGCCCTCCCGCCTGGAAAAGGGCTCTGCCAGTGCGGCTGGTGCCTCGCTGCGGGTTTGGGCTGTGCCGCCTGGGGAGAGCCAGGGCAAGAAGGAGCTGGGTTGGGGAGAGTGGCAGACCATCTCAGCCCCCAAAACCCCCCTCTCTGCTTGCAAAGAGCCCAACATTGCTTCTTCCGGAGGCAGAGCAGAGACTTCACCCTTGAATGGCACAATTCGCCCCCAGCTATCTCCTCCCAGGGAGGCTGGGCCATCCGAAACAATGACTAACCCAAAAGTCCCCGTGATGCGGCCAGGAAGGCAGCCAGACATACACGCAGTCACACTCACACAGAGGCACAGACTCGCGCAAGCCACACGGCAGAGGGGAGCAGCTGGCCCTCGGAGTCACAGACACAGGCCTGCTGGGAGACTCGCAGCCCAGACCTCGGGGCAGGTACACAGACACGCACGGATGGGTGGACACGAGCTGGAGACCGGCTCCGCACAAACTCACTGACCACAGGCGCACTCCGGGGCCCGGCAAACACCGCTCCCAGGGCCCCTCTCTGGCTGCTGGCCGCAGGGGCGTCGTATGGGCCTATTCCCAAGCTCTAGGTGCCAGGGCCCCAGGGAGATGAGGCTGATCAGTTTTAGGGGTTCACTTACCCGGTGCGGGTATTCTCCACACTGACCCTGAGGGGAGAGGAAGGAGAGGAGGGGGTTAGGCACTGGCTGGTGGCTGTCCGCCAGGGGCACCTCAGGGCTTGTGCACACCGGGCACACTCATCGCCCACCAGACCCCCTCTGGTCCTGGACTGAGCTCTCTGAGGTGGAAGAACCAACCCCTCTCCCCTCCCCACTCCACCCCTGATGGGCAGCGTGAAAGAAGCCCCGGGGCCTGCCTGGATGTGGCCCCATGGAGCCCGGACAGGATCCCACTGCCGTGTACCACTCGCCTGACCCGAACAGGAGCTGTGCTCCGCCCCTGACTGGAGGGATCTGCCCAAAAGGTTGGCCCTCTGGGTGGGTCCACCCGATGCCCCAGGTGGTGGCATCGAGGCCCTCAAAGACGCCTTCTCTGAGCTGGGGGTGCCAGGTCCCTGTGCCATCCACCTGGGTGAGCCCAGCAGAATCTCCATCAGAAATTCAGAGAGAGTAAATGTAGGGAGCCAGGCAGGGGCCACGCGAGTGGTTTACACACTGACACCTCCAAATCCCAGCGGCTCCTGGAGCGGGGTTAGGAGACATGTGGGGGCGGCAGGTGGGAGGGGCTGAGGGAGAGGCTGAGGAGGGCCAGGCTTCGGGGCCAACCCCAAACCCACACCCCCACCTCCCGATCCCAAGAACAGAGCACGAACCAGAGCAGCTTCCCCTTTCTCTCATCTGTCCCAGGCACCTGGGGGCCTCCCTGGTTCTGATAAGAACTAAAGTTTAAAAAGAACCACTCTGGACCCCTTCCTACCTGTTGTGTGTGTGTGTGTGTGTGTGTGTGTGTGTGTGCACCCTACCTGAGATGAAAATTCTAGAAAACCTCCATCCATCGGGCTTACCTTTTCTCCTTTCTCTCCTTGGGGCCCCTATGAAGAGATGGAGAGGAGAGCGTTAGAAACTAGAGCTGAAAACTCAGCGGCCCAAAGCCTCTCTGCGGGGAACATTGGGGTGATTACCAACCGGCTGTCCTCGGGGACCCGCCAGGCCCTGTAGGGAGAAAACACACAGGTCAGTGGGCGCATAGAAGGCCGGCCGAGGCGTTGGCCCAGGCAGGGGTTGTGATAGAAGTTTCTCAGGATGCTCGGGGTCAAAAGGGCTGGGCCCCACCACCCACGCCTGGTCTTCCTGGGCCCGAGATGCTCCCGGGGTGTGGCCTGTACCCCTACATCGCAACATCTTCACCTGCCAGTAGGCACGGCTAGCTGTCCCCTGTCCCCACCTGCACGGCTGAGAAGAAGAGGTGCCAACCTCATTCATTCCTCCCACCGTCATCTCTGGGCCCCTGGCTAGGAAGGAGGCCTCACCCTGTGACGCCTGCCTCGCTCACGCCCATCTGTCTTAAGGCTTTGGGGGAATCTTTGGCCAAAGAGAGGAAGTGGGAAGTTGAAGACTTAAGCCAGGTCCTGGGCCCCTTGGAGGAGCATGAGACCTTGGGGTTTCCTTCCAGGGTCTCTGGTCAAATCTACAGGCCTGAGAGAGGCGCCCGGGCTTAGGGTGGACCCACGCTCTCTGAGGACACAGCGTCTGGCCGGCTCTGTCAGGAGCCTGAGTGGAGCCCTCACGGCTGGTTCGGAGGGCGTGGGAGGACAAGCTCTTCTGAGGACCCACCCTGAGGCTGGCTTTCCGTATATGCTGAGCTCACACCCCACTGGTCCGTGAGGAAGGTGCTCACGTCAGCTCCAGCTCCCAGATGAGGCGAGGGAGACAAGGCTCAGCCTGGGGTGGCATTGGGACGTGAGTCCCAGTCTGTCTGACCATCAGGGCCCAGCTGTTCCCACTCTGCCACGCTCTCTGAACTGGGCTCGACCTTGGGAGGCAGGGCCTGGGCTTTTAGACTTGGCTGAGGCCAGGCAATGCCCCGGCTACTGGTGCCTGAGGTCCCTTCCAGCCACCATCCTCAGGGCCTGTGGGACCTGCCTGCTGGACCCATCTCTTTGGGGCTTGATGAGCTCCTGATTCCCAGGACAATCCTGGGTGGGGGTGTGCCTTCTGTTGCTCCTGGCTGGCCACCTGGACCAACCACCAGACTGGAAAAGTCCCAGGTTCACAGGGGGAGACAAGTGGCCTTTGGGGCAATCCACGTAGCACCCCAGCCCATATGGCTAACCCAGTGTTTAGTATCAAGATCCGCAGAATATGGTGCATCTGGCAGGAACCAGACTGCAAGTGACCAGGCCAGAGAGAGGAGCTAGATGAGTGAGGGAGAGCCAGGGGCCAAGAAATAAACAAAGGTTCGGGATTACACAGGCTTGCAGGAGTGAGTCAGACACCCCAAATGGTGATCCCTGGGCCACTCGTGGTCCCAGAGGTATGTGGTTGATCCCACAGAGTTTTCTTTCACTTAATTGCCAGCATTTAAGAGCAAGGAGAGCACAACAAAAACCTGGATTTCAAGTTTCTTTTAAAAATTTCAAGGTCCAATAGCATGTGACACCAATCAGCTCCTGCTGCAAGCAGCTGCCCCTTGAAGGGGAGGATGACGTGCTGGCTAAGGTGCTTGTTGTGTCGCCCGTGTGCCAGGCACTGTTCTCAGCACTTGGTGGGAATGGACAGTTCCCACCCTTAGCACCCTGTAAACGGTGGGACAAGTTGTGAGTTCAAGAGTCCCCACTTTCCTTTAGGGCACCAGTGGGACCCCAATCCTGTCTACACCTTTCATCAAGTTCTTGGGTCTACTCTGAGGTGGGTGGGGCAGAGGTAACTGCCTTTTCACAGGTGAGGACCTGGGTTAAGCACGTGAGGGTGAGCCCCAGCTCCATGTTGGACGCCCAGCAGAGGGGAGAACCAGCCGGGGAGGAAGGTGAGTAGGAGACGGACAGATGATAAGCAGACCGAGATAATTACACTAGATAGGGCATTGAATTAATAGCTCGGCATCCCCGAGCCAAGTCAAACAGGATTTTAATTGCCTGTTGGATTTTGATGGATGACTGTGAGAAAGATAGGGGATCTATCACACCAGTGTGGGCTCAAGAGAGATGGGTGGCCCCACCCTCCCCCTGAATTAGCTCTGACCTCTGAACAGGCAGGTTAACTGGGGTGGGGCAGAGGAACGTCAGGAAGGGGAGCCCATAGAAGGGCCCTTTCCTTCCAGACCAAGGGTCCTTGCAGCAGAAAGGAGGCGTGGTGAAGGGGTGAGATCTCCCCACATGGGTCTTCATCCCAGCTCTCTTACTTAGAAGTTGTATGGCTTTGGACAAAATACTCAACCACTCTGTGCCTCCAGGCCCCCTTTTGTCGAGTGGGAATAAGAAGTCATTATGAAGATTACAGAACAGGGGGGCTCATGACCATCATGTCTACTTCTCCGGGCCACCAGGAAGGAATGCCCCAACACCTGGCATCCAAGCCCCTTAAGCCTGGACCACAATGGCAACATGGAAGTTCACTCCTGCCGTGGTCTCCATTACCTCAGACGTGTGCACAGCATTCTTAGAACAGGGTGGGGGGCCACAAGAAAGGCATGTGCAGTGGAGATGGCTGGGATGGAGAGGAAAGCGGGCTGGGGGACCTGGTTCCAACGCCAGTTCTCCCACCCACTACTTCCACCACGTCACCGCCCATCTTCGAGATGTTTTAAGGACTTTCCTGCCTCAGGACCTTTGCACAAGCTGTTCTTCCAAGTCCTTCCCATTCCCTTTTCTCTTAGTTAAATCCTCAGGCACGCCTCTCTGACCCTCAGTGTGGGTGAGGTGCTGTAATACTGAGGTTGCTCAGGGCAACAGGAGTTGCCTTTTCATAGCACTAATTATCAAGGCAATTAGTTAAATTAAATCAGGGATTATTTAAATGTGTGCCTCCCAATGACACTGGGAGCTAAGGGATGGCAAGGACAGTGTCTTCCACATTGCTGTCTATATGCCTAGCACCTGGCAAGGGGTCATGCTGAGGATCAAGTGAGATAATATATGCACAGTTCTTAGCTCCACGCCAACATGAAGAAAACCTGCAATACATGTTAGCTGGGTCTGAGCCAAGCACACAGGCTGAGGTCCAGAGGGAGCTGCGTTGCAGGGGTCCCATGGCAAGTTCAGGAGAGCTAGGGCTCAAGCCCAGGACTCAGATGACAACCCTCAGTGGGCAGGGTTCTGGCCTCCCATGCCCTGGCAGTGTCCCAGGCGTGGACGGAGAGTGTCCTCACCTGGCACTTGGAGCAAGGTACCAGCCTGAGCCCGCTGGGCAGGGGGGCAGGAGCCTGCCCTGTTGCTCTCACACCTGGCACAAGCCCCAGGCCTGGCTGCAGAAGCTGGCAGCTCACAATGCCAATGTGACCAACCCCGGAGGCAGGGCAGGTCCCAGCCGGGGCTGGCCCCTCTGCTCTTAATGGCCCAGCAGCCCCTCTGAGAACCGGCCCCTCCCCTGGAGTAGACAGCTCTCGCCAGGGGCAAAGCTTTTCCTTCTGAAAGAAATGGCCTGGGGCGGGGTGGGGGTGGGACGGAGACAATACAGAGGAAATTCTGGTTGAAGGCTCTGCAGAGGAACAAGGGGCTGGAGGAAGGTGGGACTTCCACTGGCTTCTCTTCGGAGGCTGCTTTTGCCCAGATGGGCAGGACTGCCTAGAGTCCGGAGCAGCCAGAGGAGGCCGGGTGTGAGGAAACCAGGCCAAGGATGAGGTGCTGGAGGGCTTCCTATACCCCCAGTGTGAGCGCTGAATGTAAGCTCATCCCCGAGGGGCGCTACCTCTAACTCCGGGTGATGTTGGCCAAGCAGGGATCCCTCTGGGCCTCCCTTTCCCCATTTCTCATGTGGAGCAGCCCCCTGCCCACCTCTCCTCCCTTCACTGATGTGGGGCTCTAGGGGGATGCCCTGTACACAGCGGGGGGTGGGGGTGATTGTGGTGGCAGCTACTTCCCTGTCCCTGGTGCCCCGTTGGCCAGGCAGTGCTAGGCTGATGCCCCACCCCTTGAGGGAAGACAGGAAAGCTGGGGCCTTACCATCTCTCCTTTGGGTCCGGGGTAGCCCTGGAAGGAGAAGAGCATGAGTGCCCGGCACATTGTTTGCACCCAGAAGCCGCCCTGCCCTGCCCTGTCCTCCCTCCATCGCCAGGTCCTGGGAGGTGAGTGACATGATGACCACAGCCACCCCGTGCTCAGCTCTGGCCTGCAGAGGGGAGTGACCGGGCGGGCAGCCAGGCCCCTCATCTGAGAGGATGCCAGCTGCTCAGGGAGACAGTGGGGTGGCATCTGAGAGCACTGGAAGGTTGAGTTCCCCCCAGGTCACCCCTTCCTAAGAGTAGGGAGGGGTCTCCTTTCCCGTGAACATTTGTGCCATTCAAGCCAAAAGATTGAAATGAACAAGAGAGTTCAAGATGGGGCAGCAACCTCCTTACAGAATTGGGCGTGTGTGTGTATGTGTATGTGTGCGTGTGTGTGTATGTGTGTGTGTGTGTCCCCATCCACCAGGACGGGAGATGCAGGAGGCGCCCTAGTGGTGCTGGAAGCAATAGTGTGAGTTTAGAGCTAGTTGCTGAGTCCTCCCCACCCATCCGCCTTCCAGGAGCACCCCGCATCGCCACGTTCTAGGGTGGCTCTTGCTCCAGACGCTGAAGGCCCATCTTGGCGGCGGTGGACTTGTGCCGGGTGCAGGACCACTGGGGTCAAGGGTAACCCAATCCAATGGCCCCTCCTCCCTTCCCATTGGTACCAATGTTCTGCCCCAGGAACAGTCATTCTATCTGAAGCTTCTTTCCAAGGCCTCGGGGTCTTGCCGAAGGACTAAGAGACCCCAGGTTAGCGACCGGGACCAAGTGACGGGAGGAGCCTGAGGCCCAAGAGGGTCTACTCACCGGTTTGCCGTCCAGCCCAATGGGACCCTGAAAGTGAAAAGAGGACAGATGTGAAGGCCCAGCAGCCAGACCTCCTGCCACAGAGGCCACCTGGGCAGCGGGTAAGACTCCACCAGTGAGGGTTCGAGTCTCTGCTTGGCCACTTACTGGTGATGTGACCACGGCTAAGCCAGTTTCCCATCCTAACATGGGGATGAGGCTAATGGGCCTTCTACCGAGGGTGAGGAGTGAGATGTTGTCTGTGAGATGCCCCACAGGAGGGCCCTCTGGGGCCGTCACCATTGCCATCGCAGACCTCTGCCTCAGCTTCGCGAACAGTGGGCAGTGTGCTCCTAGGAAGCCAGACTGGCAGGCATCAGGCCTGTGGGAGAGAGCTGCCCCTCTGCCCTCTCTCCTCGGGTCTGTCTTGGGCTCCCAGGGCATCCAGACGGCCACCCAACTGCCTCGAGGATGGAGCTTGCCTCCCTGCAGAGCATCATCTGTGCCACACTCCAGTGCCCAGGGTTTGCCAGCCTATGACTTCCCTTATGGCTCCCGTCCCGCCGTCCCTCCATCTCCGCGCTCATTTCCCTGCCTCACTTGCACTGCGCTCCTCTCCTCGGCGGCTCCCGGGAAAGGCCGGAGGAGAGGGCCCTTTGACCGGGGTTGGAAGGGCAGGGCTGGCCATTCGTGAAGGTTACCCAGCCAGGCCCAGGGATCCCCGGAGCCACAGCTAACCTCAGCTCTCCCCACTTACCGGAAATCCAGGAAACCCTCGGGTGCCCGGCTGGCCCTGAAAGGAATGGAGAGGAGTGAGGATGGTGAGGAGGAGACGAAACTAATCCTTAGCCCCTGGTTCACCTTTGTTCCCCGAGCGGCCTGGCCGTCCTCCCCCTCCTCTGTGATCATCCAGGGAAGACACTCTCCACTGTGAGCTGGCTGCCAGGGCGGATAAAGGGAGCAGCTCCTCCTAGGACGAGGTGGGGGAGGGGAAAGAAGACAGCCAGCATCCTCTGGGTCTTCCTGGGAAGTAGCCCCCCGGGCTCCTCGCCGCTGTGGACACCCTGAACCTCGGCATATAAACAGGTGATGGAGAGCGGGGATATCGGGGACGTGGCCGGCAGCACACAACCCCTGACCTGTGGTTTTCCAAGTCCTTTTTGTTTACAGTCATGACTCACGGCCACTTATCTAGGGACAGCTTGGCTATCAGCGGTTCGGATGCATGTTTTCAGGCCGAGCTAGGGGCGCCTGCTCACTTCCCGCTTAGCAGGCCTCTTCTAGTTGGGCAATTTTGGGTACCCCCATCTGATCTGCAGGATCCATTCGTGCCCATTGTCCTGGGGGTGCAGAGGAAACGGATAGATGCTCAGGTTGGAGACTGCAAGCAGGTTCACCGGTTTATGGTCAATAATCAGGACAGAGATGTGCCCAGCAAGGTGAGAAGCAGCATGAAGCTGTGCAGACCCAGGGCTGGGGGTGGGGTGGGGTGTGGAAAGAGGGCTGGTCGGGAGGTCAGGGGCCACGGAGAGCTAAGAAGCACCAGTGCTGTCACTCTCCTTCTCAAGACCAATAATGGCTCTCGTCTACACACGCCATTCCTGGCCATCCTCGACTCATCCGCATTTGCCCTCCTCGGTCCTTTCCTGCCATATCTTCCCGCCGACGCAGGCACACTGGTTCCCCTGCCTCCCCCAGACACACCACATCTTTCACGTGTTTAGCCCTCAGCCTAGAGTCCTGCCCTGACCAAGATGGCCACAATCTCTTCCCAAGGTTGGGCTCTTGAATCTGGCCGCCTCCACCAACAATGGTTGTGTGACTCTGAACAAGTGGTCTAACCTCTCTCTGCCTCAACGACCTCATCTGGAGGCAGAGGACAGCCGTAGAACCTCACAGGGATGGGGAAGCACATTCAGTTATGTCTGTGGAGCCCTTTGAAATGGCAGCTGCCACCATCGGCCAATAGTTGGGTTGAACTGAATCTAGAAGCACCAAGATAAAGCCAGGTTGCTTTTGAACCTGATACTTCTTAGGACCCAAGGAGGCATGACCTTGCCAAACAGTAGTGTCAGAACCGGACCCCGTCCATCTGCTGTGAACCCGGGACATCTCCAAGCTGCTTCGATCATTCTCGAAGCTGTGGACACAAGTGCCCAGAAGCCTCTGCTCTGGAGGCATGGCTGGTCGGAGGTGGGCCCTGGCCAGTGAGTGCCCTGGCACAGGCAGGGGGCATGCTGCAGGCTCAGGAGGCGCTTCTGGCAGGCACCCAGAAGGACAAGCGGGAAGAGATGCCTTTCTTGTATCAGAAGGGCCCCTGGCTTTTCTGCTCTCAACGATAAGTGATGCTAAGTATAGCACCGAGCAGAAAACTCGGAACCCGTGCACTGTGACCTCTGCAACCTCCCACTGTAAACTTTGGACTTCTCTGAACGCCGAGAGGAAGGAAAGGCCAGGAGGAGAGGGTTCCAAGAAGCATCTTCAAGTCCCACTTGGGCCGATGTTTACGTGGTGGGGACGGTCACATGGGTTGCTAATTACAGAGCCTGCCTGGCAGCAGGAGGCCTCTCTCCAGCCCAAAGCCAAACCCGGGGCCGGCCCAGGGCTTTTTAGGGACCTTGGGTAGAATGCTGTCATTGACCAAACGGAAACTGGGACTCTACTTACTGGAGAGGTTGGGTCTGGGCAAGGCCCTCGGAGAGGCTTGGAAGTGGAATTTAATTTACAACAAGTTCTATCCTGAGGGTGGACATCCCTCCCGATGTTTATTGCTGGTCCTTATATTTATTTGTGAACAGCCTGTTTGTATTCTTTACCGATATTTCCTACAAGGTTGTTTGTCTTTTTTCTATTGGTTTGAGTGAGGCTCTTTGTCAAGCACAGTGACCCTTGGGTAATCATGCTGCAAGCATTCCTCCGCTTGGCATTGGCCTTTCTAATGTGCCAGATGGGAGTTTTACATTGAAGTCGACAAACGTATCCGTCTCGTCAAACAATAGTTTCTTGTGGCTTCTGGGTCTGATGTTGTGTTTTGAAGGTCTTTCCCAAGTTAAACATGAACCCGGCCAGCACGGCTCCGCGGAGATCAGGGCACAAGCCGGAGGCAGCCGATTAATGATTCTCCCATTGCTGATGTTTCCATCTCTCTCCCCCTCTCCCTTCCTCTCTGAAATCAATAGAATGATATTTTTTTTAATAATGATAAAATGTTTGCTCCTGCTTCGTCCTTGTATTTTAGGGCTTCACGTTTTGCATCTAAGTGTTTTATTCATTCGAAATTTACTAAAATTTGATATAACCAGTGGGATAAATATCCAGCTTTTTTTGTTTGTTTTAAATGACTTTTTTTCCCCTCTAAGAGGCTTGTCAATGGGCCCAATATCATTTTCTGAATAATTTCTCTCTCTATTATGAAATCAAGACTCTATCACAGACCGACTTAGAGGTGCATTTGGCCTCCCCATCCTGTTCCATGTGCAGTGAGACTTGCTCCACCTCTTAGCTCCCAGAGCTCATCAGCGCCCCTCCCTGGCTGCCTAGCTCATCACAACTCCAGCCCTAACCTCGCAGTTTCCTCTCTGACCCCTCTCCTTGGCCTGTGGGTAGAGGAGAAGACGCCTGCTTTCTGTTGGCGGCTCCGTTGGAGGCAGGAGAGGGGCGGGCTGAGCTTCCCCCGTCCGTTGGGCCAGCCTCAGACGCCCAGAAGCTGGCACCGGAATAGAAGGTGCAGCTCCCCTCGAGCTCTCGTTGTACACAGCAGGCGAGGAGAAGCACGTAGCGGGACATGGAGCTGGGGGGCCTGCCGCTGTGGGGGAAGCCCTGAGTGCCAGAGGCCCTGGGTTCTAGTCCTGCCCCAGCCTCTATGTGTGGGACCCTGGCCAAGCCCCTTCCCCTCCCTGGACCAGTTTCCCCTTCTCAGAGGGCTGTGCGTTCCACTGCTGAGGTTCTTTCCACCCGGACAGTTGGTGATTTTTATTGATTTTAGAGAGAGAGAGAGAGGGGCTGGGGAGAGAAGCATCGATGTGAGAAAGAAACAACAATCAGCTGCCTTCCGTAGGTGCCCTGATCTGAAATGGACCCACAACCTGGGTATGTGCCCTGACCAGGAGCCAAACCCTGACCCTTTGGTGTACGGAAGTAGTCGGCAAACCTTGGCTCGTGAGCCACATGCAGCTCTTTGGCCCCTTGCCTGTTCTAAGGCCACTTCCTCAAAACAGACTCGCCCAGGCCGAAAAACGACTTCTGCACATGGGCCACGAAGTTTCAATCGCACTGCACGTGCGCGCCCGCACGCGGTATTTTGTGGAAGAGCCACACTCAAGGGGCCAAAGAGCCGCATGTGGCTCACGAGCCGCGGTTTGCCCACCACTGGTGTATGGGATGGTGTTCCAACCCACTGAGCCACACCGGCCAGGGCAATATTTGGTGATTTTATGGAAGCCCCATGGCTCGGGCATTCTTTGAGAAAAGCAGCCAGGCCTTCTTTCCACCATGTCTCCGCACCTCAGCACCCGGGTCACCTCTGGCCCCTGAGGGCGCGTATCTGCACGGAATCCTCTCTGCCTTCCCCAAACCCCAGCCACTGGGCGGAGGGAGGAAGGCCCAGGGCCAGGTGAAGCACAAAAGGAGCCTCTGAGGGCGCAGGTGGCTCGGCCTCACGGGGCCCGCAGTGGGTGTGGGATGGGGTCTCTGTGCCTGGGTATTTGCCCAGGGGCTTCCAGAACCAGGTGCGAGCCCTGGACACTGGAGCACCCCCTCCTGGCGGGAGTGGGCACGTCCTCTCCTGTGGCTATACACAGCGGGGCCACCTGGCAGCTGCTGCAGTTTGGTAATTCAGGGGCTGTAATTTAGGTATATTTAGGCAGGCCGCTCGCTAACATCCACAGCAGCCCCGAGGCCTGGCTTGGCCACCGCGTCACATGTGGCGTCCGCCACACCCAGAGGCAAAGCCTCCACCCGAGCCCTTTTCATTAACTCACCCATCCCGTCCATATCTCCCTCCCACCCCCCAAAAAGCAAAGACCACTCACAGGGGGGCCTCGGGGCCCGATGATGGACATCCCGGCATCTCCTGGGGCCCCCTAGGGAAGAGAGAAGGCGGAGAGGGAGGGGAAGCCAGGGGCAGCGCAGGAGGGGAGAGGGGTGGGAGGAGAAGAGTCAGAGGGAGGGGCTGGCCGGTGGGGAAGGAGGAGCATGCCAGGGTGGAGTGGCAGCCGAGGAGGAGGACAGAGGGGCCAGGGGATGCCCAGGAAGAGGGTGGTCAGGGGAGAGGAGGCCCAGGATGAAGGGAGCATCCAGGAGAGTTTGAGGAGAGCAGCCGGCAGGCAGGAGGGATAAAGCAAGAAGAGATGTAGCAAGAGCACAGGATGTAGCAGATGTAGCAAGAGCACAGGACCAGGAAAGAGGGCGGTAGGAGCCCAGGCCCAGAGTGGGAGATGAGGAGTCAGCGGAGTGGTGGGCGAGAGGGCAGCACAGGGAGAGAGGGAGGGAGGAAGGAAGTGGGGAAGGGAGGGGACAAGGGAGGGGGGAGGGAGAAGGGAGGAGCACAGCTCAGCCATGGCTGCTCAGGCCCCAGAAGCCTCTCCCCACCACCCTACTCAGGACCCTCTCCGACCTGCCCAGGCCCACCCAAGTTTCCAGCCCCCAGGTCTTCTTCCCCACCCCCTCCCCAAATACCCAAGTGGCTGCCCACGCTGCAGCCGATGGACAGCAGCCTGCCCCCCGATTGGAGCTGCTGAAACAGAGGGTGTCCTGCACCCTGAGCCTGAGGCCGAGCTGCCGGGAACTTCCTAGTTCTGGGTTCAGGGTGGCACCGAGGGGTTCTGTGGGGTGGGGAGGGCGACAGGAGGATGAAGGTAGATGGCGCGGATGGGATGAGAGGTGATGCTCTGACAGAAGGACCAGGCAGTGCCTGCTGGGAGGGAGACAGGAGGCCGCAGACTCTGGGAAGGGTGACCGCCTGAGGCCCGGAGTCAGAACTCCAGGAACAGGCGCAGGCAGCCTCAGCAGGCAGGCTGGGGGTGGGGCTGGGGGCGGGTTGGAGGTTGGGGAAACCCACTCGCCAGGAGGCTTGGGGCTCAGCCCAGGAATCCCAAGACCCCAGCCTGACGGCGTGGAAACTGTTAGGAAAAGCGTGTGAGGCTGAGGGCCCACAGGCCCAGCTGGCAGCTCTGCTCCGGGGGCCATGCCAGCGGGCGGGCTGAGCTGGGGCCTCTGAGAGTCCACGGGGTGGATGCATCGGCCCGGCGGGAGGGCAGAGGGGAACGTGCGGACTCACCTTCTCGCCTGGTCGGCCCTTTACTCCCTGGGGCAGCCACATGCAACACAGGGTGCAGGGAGAGGGAGGAGAGAAAAAAGAAAGGATGAGAGGGAGGCGCACACACAGGGTCTGTGTTAATGGCACAGCAACCACACAAGAGAAATCGCCGTGAAATGAGAAATAAAACAAAACACAGATGTTGACACATGACAGGTCCCGCCTCTGGCAAGCACCGCGCGCGCTTGGCTGTGGCCCCCGTCCTAGGCTTCTCCAAGCCTGTGTGTGTGTGTGTGTGTGTGTGTGTGTGTGTGAGAGAGAGAGAGAGAGAGAGAGAGAGAGAGAAACACATGGGTCGGAAAATCTGCCTGAGAAGCCGTGGCCCCATCTGGGTGGCCAGCTAAGGTGGTGTGGCCATGGGGAGGCTGTCCCAGGGACCACACTGTGGGGTGGAATCTAGCTGGTGTGAAGTCTAACTGAGCACCAAGCACAACAGACACACCAGGAGTCCTTAGGGCTGGCCAGGCAAGATGGCGGGAGAGGGGTTGGAGCACCGTGGGAGAACAGATAAGAGGACACACACAGCCGAAACTGGCTTGGCTCAGTGGTAGAGCGTCGGTCTGTGGACTGAAAGGTCCCGGGTTCAATTCCAGTCAAGGGCATGTACATTGGTTGCGGGTACATTCCTGGTAGGGGGTGTGCAGGAAGCAGCCGGTCGATGTTTCTCTGTCATCGACGTTTCTAGCTCTCTCTATCTCTCTCCCTTCCTCTCTGTAAAAAATCAATAAAATATATTAAAAAAAAAAAAGGACACACATCTGGGAGGATGGAGGATGGATGTGAGATGCAGAGGAGACTGGGTAATGGCCCAGGGTCCCTGTAACCATAGTAACCAGTGGATAGACAGCCCCAATGGACCCTAATCCTTAGGAGCCAGTTGTGCCACCCCTGGTGAACCAGGGAACAACTCCCTCAGGAACTTCACACCTCCTGGTCACCCCAGTTCTTATCAGGTGGCTCCTGCTGGGACTACTACTGGGCAGCCAAATGGGTCCATTGCCACATGTAAAGTAGCACAAGCAGCAGGAAACCCTCAGCTTGAAAACAGCTTTGTGGGGAAGGAAATGGGGAGACCTCCTGTGGCTCTGCCTCCTGTCCCACCACGGTGGGCAGGAACAGGCTTAGATGGGTACTGTCAGGGGAACATGTCCACAGGGCCCAAGAAGGCGGGTGGGAGGGCAGCAGGAGGGGGCAGGCCCTGAAGGGCAGCAGGAGGGAGCAGCTTTCATTTTGCAATGTGCCCAGCAGCCTGGTGGCCGCACTCCAAGTAGAGTTTCCAGAAGCTTACCTGTTAGGTGCAAAGAGTTTAGAGTCTGACAGTCAGCTTGGGTACAAAGGCCAACTCTACCCCAACCCTGGCCTGAGTCTCAACATTCCCACCAATAACGTGGGATCTTGGAGGCTACAGTGGGGAACGTGCCTGGCGTAGGCCCACCCACAGCAAGCCCCTGAGAAAGGCTGGCTGGATGTCCTTCCCCTGCTCTACTCAGAGGAGGGCCCAGTGACAGCGTGGGGACTCGTGTTTGGAGTCAGAGAACTGAAGAAGAGCGTCGGGTCAGTGCTGGGGCCTGGGAGGTGGTGGGAGAGCCGTGGCCCTGGGGGAGCTCAGAGTCCTGTGACCTGGAACCTCTGAAACGTCCTGGATCCTAGACTTAAGGACTGAGGCTCCGCTATAAGGATCAGACCCCCCTTAGAGTCAATGTTGGGGAGGGGAAGTAGCATTGCCAGCGTCAAGGGCACAGGTCTGGAGTCAGGCTGTCTGGATTAAAGCCTTGATCAGCCACTTCCTGGCCATGCAACCTTGGGGGAGACACAACAGCTGAGCCTCAATTTTCTCACCTGAAAAAATGGGGGTGGGAACTGTGCCTACCTCCTATGGTTCTAGAGAGGACCTGAGGACCGAGTGAACCAATGCACAGAAGGCTCTTAGCACAACGCCCGCATGCAGTTAGTTAGCACTCGCCAGTGTTAGCTGTGGTCTGGGTGCCAGGTTCACACCAGCAAGCAAACTTGCACTGGGACGCCATTCCAGGCCCAGGAGGTGAGGTGATGAGGAAAAGCACGCGAGTGACATGGAAGGATGGCAGAGGGGTAATCAGGGAGCACCCGGGAGCTAGGCTAAATGGCAGGAGGGGAGTTAGGGATCCGACAGGGTGGTGGTGAGGCCGGGTATGGCCATCAGTGCCCTGGGCTGCCAGCCGGAGTCTGTCCTGCCTTTTCTAGCCCCTCAGAAGCTGGAAACCATCAGGAAAGTCCCAGCACTGGGGCCTGCAGGCCCAGTACCGGCCT
Organism: Nyctalus aviator; assembly: GCA_036971965.1. Classification (NCBI taxonomy): domain Eukaryota; kingdom Metazoa; phylum Chordata; class Mammalia; order Chiroptera; family Vespertilionidae; genus Nyctalus; species Nyctalus aviator. Next base: position 36,831,422 of record CM072933.1, on the reverse strand, counting down.
CCCCATCCCTGAACACTCTCCCTGTCAAACCCTCCTGTCTCCCGTTCGCCATGACTTTCAGCAGGAGCCGTCACATGTTTGACTCGCAGCCTCCTGGTGAGGATTTGGAAGCGCTGCCTGGAGCAAGCCCCACCTTCACCACCTTCCAGGCTCCGAAGCCGCTCCACGTGGTGTCCAGAGAGCACCTGGAGGCTGCATTCCTCCCATCTTTTGTTCCTCTTGCTTGGGGTGGTGGTGGCGGCTGCAGGAGCCGCTAGAAATGGAGGGTGAGCTGCCAGCTTCGGGGTGGAGTGGGTGGGAATCCTCACAATCACTATCAAGAGGGGTTGAGGCCTTACCCTGTCCTCCCGGGGTGATGGGCAAAGAGCTTTAGCTATGCTTTTTTTCTTGGCATTTTCCTTTGCCATGGCAACTCTCTGGAGAGGAAAGCCATATTGGAGGAGCTGAAGCGTTGAACTAAAACTCCTCTCCTCCTGGCCGGTCCCTCTCCGCAGCTGACTTGGGCGGGGGCTGGGAGAGGTCCAATTCCCCTGCCCTCTCTCTGGCTGGGGCAGGCAGCCTCTTGTCATGGTTTGGAGAACAGGCCAGCGTGGAGAAGCAAGCAATGGCCACCCAAGCAGGTAACAACGCCCCAACTCACCACACGTCCGGGCATCCCAATGGCACCTTTGTCGCCCTGTGGAATGAGGCAGAGACAATTAGATGCGGCTGGAGCTGGGCCAGCAAGTGAAGGGCCCCCCCGGGAACTGCACCCACGACCTGGTTTGCATGGGCAGCTGGGACGGTGCCCAGGCATCGTGTGCGTGAACTTGTCCATGTGGCCCCCACAGACTGTTCTGTGATCAGCCACCCCCATCGCTCTCTGCACGCAGGCCCGGCGCTGTGTTCCACTAGGGGTCCACGGCTTTTCTTCCCTAGATCCAAGTCACACTCAGCTTTGAGGCCCAGAGCCGGGTGAGTGGCAGCTCCCATAGGACAGATACGTGAATCACTTTCCCCGATCTGTCTTTGCCAAAGCCCGGGATTGGTGCCCACACTCCCTGGCTCCCCGCAGACCCCTTGTCCTTCCACACCCCCTCGGTACGGCCACCCCCGGCACCGACAGGAAGGACCGTGAGCCGTGTGGATGCGGCCGCACCATGAGCTGCAGCTGCCCGGAGGGAAATGCTTTGTTTTGTAGCCAGGGTTACATCTTCTCACTCTGGAAATCTGCTTATTACGTTTGGTGCCTCCCCCTTTTTGGTAAGAAAGCATTTTTTTGCAATTAGACGTGTGCAGACATCATAAAGTCTGGGGTGGGCCTGGGTTTGCTAGGAGCCTGCAAAGACGGAAAGCGACAGGGGCCAAGAATCAGGTGGTGTTTGTCCTGCTGAGCAGGTGGAGCTGGGTCTGTGGATTCTCCTGAAGGGGGCGGGCATTTCTGGGGTGATTCTGTGTCTGCGGACCGCACTGAGGGACAATTAGTACCCAGAGTATATGTGGACGCACCAGAGAGTAGCAGTTGACTCTGAAATCAGGCTCTCGTGATGTGTACCTTGTGGAGGCGGAGGGCGTCTTTAGTGACACGCCGGCCTTTGCTGTGTGGCAGAGTAGTGGCCTTGGCCATGAGCATGGGTCCGTTTCCTTAGCCTCCCTGAGCATCTGCATCTCTCTCGTGGCTGCTGGGCCGCTGCCCTGGGATGAGGTCTCTGGAACGCTCACTCCCGGTGCCTGGCACCTGGTGAGTGTTGCGTAAATGGCAGCGAGAGGGAGGGAGCCCAGCGGGCAAGTGCGTTTTGTGAGCATGTTTATCCTTACCACGTTTTGCATTTCACAACGGGCCAGCGTCAGCAAATCTCCCGTGGGTCACTCCCGGGTCCTCTGTGCAGACGCAGGAGCAGGACCTTGACCCTGACCTGCAGCTCGGCGGCCCTCCTGCGGCCGCACCGGGCCCACGGGCCGCCGGTGTGACATCCCCATGGCCCACTTACTCTCGGGCTTTTGAATGTTATTGCAGGATGTGTTTTGGTTTCTCTTCATTTCTTTTTAAACAGCTAATGTTCTTTGCAGTCCCGGCCATAAAACGCCGGGGTTCGGGGCAGGCGCAGAATGGCCAGAGACTGGAAAGTATGCGCAGCAGCCCCTACTCTGTGAATCGCCCCCAAATGCTTTTTAAAGGTGGACGTTGTCAGAAAAACAAAGTCTGCCCACGTCCCCCCAGTCATCTGATTTCCCCCCCTCCTTGGGTTTGATGGGACCGGTTCCTCCGTCCTCCTCTGCTCCGGGGCTCGGCCTGACTGGGCGAGTTTCCATCTTCAAGGCTAAATAGTCTCCCACATGCATTTCATTAAGAAAGTCACTGCTGGACATGAATTCTAGGCGCTGTTGGATTAGCCACGAGGTTACGGTATAATTCATGTCAGAAGAGGAGCACCTGGCGTAGGAGGGAGGCACATGGGTCTGCAATTCAATGGATGTGGCCTTCGGCGCAGGGAGAGAGGGCAGCCTGGCCCCTGCCCAGGGTCACAGCCACACCTCGCCTCGGCCCTCTGGCTGGCCACAGCCTCTTGCCGAGTCCCTCTCCACCCGGGGGCCCACGGTATCCAGTACTTAATGCATGTGTGTCCCAGGCCACATCCTACAGAGCAATGCCTGTGCAGACTGTAAAGATGGTTCTCAGACATGGAGCATGGAAACAACCACAGGAAACAACCGTACGGAATGGCGTGGGCTCCCGAGAGGTTTACAACAGAAGCTCGGACGATTGGACAAGGGATGTCACCTGTCTGTGTCTTAGCTTCCTCATCAACAAAATGGGCACAATGATATCCATTTCATTGAGTCACGGACAAATCAAATGTATGAAGAGTGACTGACATTGTGCCTGGCACGCATGAAGATCTCAACGAGAGGGGACTAGTAGTATTATTTCTACTTTTGTTTCAAAGCCCCCGTAGTGACTTGGCACAGCCTCTCTAGCGTTTAGATGTGGTAAGCGGGGGGGGGGGAGGGAGGGAGAGAGACAAAGTTTTTGAGTGGACTCTCACCAGAGGGCATAGGACAAAGCAGGGACCATGGTCTTAATCCCAGCTGGTGTGAAGAGGATGTCCCTCTCAGGCCTCCATTAGAGGGCCATCGTCTGGAAGTCAGACCCAGCATGGGAGTCACCTGTGTGCTGTCACCTGCCTGTCTGGGCCCAGGAGGTACCAGGGAGCTGCCCCTCAGCTCCAGGCCAGAGAAGCTGGGGAGAGGCCGCTCACCCAGCCGCAGCTGGAGGACAGCAGCCACCCAGCCTGGCCAGCGCTTGGCTTGAGGAAGAGCATGTGAGACGGAAGCAGAGGAAGAAACGAAAGCTACTTACCGGGAGGCCAGGTCTCCCAACAGGACCCTGAAATAAAGGGGGAGGGTGAAGAGTGTGAAGGTCAGGTTATTGTAATATCTGCCCCTCCCCCAGCTATGTGACCCGGAGTCACTTCTGCTCTACAAGTCTCTATAATTTCATGAACAAAATGAGGGGAGGGCCTTCATTACATTCAAGGATCACAATCAACCCAGGCTGACAGCTGGACATCATATATTTCCCTATATTCCTCCAGAGAACGAGACATCCCTTCTTCCCTCAGTCATCTGTTTCTGTCTCATGGTTCCCATAATTAAGAATTCTCTCTTAAATCTAGTGCAGGCATGGCCAACAGATGTGGGCATGAGTGTGGACCCCAATGGGTTGAATAAAAACACTATGTTAAAAAGCCTCCTAATTGATTAGCAATGTCTGCCATGGGCAGGAGGGGTTGGGCAGTGATGGCCACACATTTTGTACCACTTAAACGATTCCTGCTGCTACCGAAAGCCATCTTCCCGTGGCTGTGTTCCCCAGGCACTGGCGGTCCTTGTGCCCACAGGAACGTGGGTCTTTTGACTGGAGTACAGAGCCACGCCAAGAGGGGTCCCTAAGACACAGCCAGGGGGCAGCAGGCAGGCATTGCGACCAGCTGCCATCTCCCTACCCCTCACCTCTGGCCAATGACATTCTTTATTTGCAGAAGCAGAGCAAACAGGGCTAGGAGGTGAGTCCCACCCTGGCCAGCTTCCCATGTTCTCCTCATCCTGCCTGTGGTGTCAGCCCCGTTGAAAGATTCAGGACTCCTTTGTGCCAGGCTGAGAATGGGGGGTGCAGCTTCTTGGGCTCCTCCCCTTCACTCACTGGCTTTCGGGGTGCTCCGGTGGGCAGGGATTACAAGGGGAGATTCAGATGCAACCCTACCATTTGTCCTGCACCACAGAGCCCACAGGAGGGACAGCGCCCTCTCTGGCTGAGAACAGAGCTCTCAGAATGCTCCGTTCCAGGTGAGGGCGGGCCCTCTGGGCGGGCAGGCAGGGACCCTCCACCCGCCCCCCCCCTAGCTGAGCCACTGGGTGAGCCCCACTGCCTGCCTGTGGGGAGAGGTGAACGGGGAAGTCCCGGGAGTGGGGGAGATGAGGACTATTTTGGCTTTGCCCCAAAAGAAGGGAAAAAGCAGCCCAGTTCCAGCTGGTTGTCTGTCGAGGTCTGGGATGGCGGAGTTTATTTTGGAAGATGGGTGGCAGGAATCGAGCTCTGTCCTCCAAATCACGTCAGGATAAATCACCCCCTCCTTTCAGGGAGCACCACAATTTCCTTCCCTCCCTGTACCGGGGAGGCGGGAAAGGGGGGTGGGGGGCTGGGTGGCCTCATCAGCGGGGGTGCCTGGGCTCAGTGCACTGCCCGGGACACACATGGTAGAATAAATCATGTCTCACTACGGACTGAGCTGGCGCTCTCATAGGTACAGGGCGAGAGGGAAAAAGGGATGGAAATGCCTTCTCTGCGGGAGGGCTAGGGCCGGCTGCTTTCGGGAACCTTGAGAAAGATCTGATGCCGAGGGCTGGGCCCTTTCAACTCCCGTCTCCCGCCGCCCCGATGACCCTGGGCCTTTTGTTGGGGTATCAAGTGCTGTCCTCAAGAAGACACACTCCTGTTCTCTGGGTCTATTACTCCGGGGGCCGGTCTCCTTGAACGCTTCTCAGGTTCTCTGGAAACTACGACAAGGCTCCCCGCCCCGCCCTTGGCCTTCGCGACGCCAGGGGAAGGAGCCCGAGGTGCTGCCTATGGTTTGCGTCTCCCCCTCTACCTGCCCGCACTGCCCTCCCCACAGCAGCCACCACTGGCCCCCAGTGCTGGGGCTGGAACGGAGCTGCCCACGCGGCCGCCGGACACCGCGTCCTCAGGACCCACCCGCACGGAGAGCTGCTCACCGGCCTGTTCACTGAGCGGGCAGGAGGCCTCCAAGGACTGACACCGAATAGAGATGCCCTTTCTTCTGCTTAATACCCAGTGCTTCTCTGACTCTGGTCCTTGAGGGACAAAGGAGCTGGGCGGACAATGGAGCCTGCCGGCCTTTCAGATTGAAATTGGGGCCTCCTCTGGGGGCCGCCATTGTCTGGCCCTGGAGGGGTGGGTGGAGAGCAAAATGGCGGCCCTGCAGAGGTGGGTGGAGAGCAAAATGGCGGCCCTCTCCCCTGTGTCAACCTGCTGGAGGAGAGGCAGGCCAGTAAGCCAGGACAAGTGGAAGTGGGAACAGAGGCAGAGAGCTGGGCAAACTGGGAAAGCAATTGACGGCAGAGGCAGAAGGCCACCGCCCTAGAGAACACCTAGGCCTCAGTTGTATTTCAGCTCCAGGCCCAGAGAGAACAGCAGCAAAACCAGGTGAGCGACACCAGGACCAGCTGCAGGGACTGAGGAAGCCCTGGAGGAGCAGACCTGGAGACGGATGAATATTCTGCTGAACCCCTCCCCTGAGACCTCCCCTAAGATTCCCACCGGTGAGAGAGAGATAACCCTCAAGAAGAAGGGCCCAGTGTGAGCTCTCTCTGGGAGCAAACCCCCCCTCCCCCCATCCCCTTCCTCCTCTTCTTCCCCCACAGTGTGTCTCTTACTCCAAGGGTCCCCATGAGACTTGCAACCAGGGCAGCAACGGGCAGTGGCAGCTCGATCCTGGGCTCCCCCGCCTGACCCTGTCTCCAAGGTCCCCTTTGCTCTGACTTCCTAGTGAGCAGCCCTGCCTCCGCTCACTTATTTCCTGTGACATTTTTAGGGAACCAGAGCAGCCCAGCCTAGGTCTCCTGTGGCTTCTCCTGTGCTAAGCCCTTCCTGGTTCCACGGTGCCCAGCTGTAATGCATGTACCCTCATCGTCACCTGGACTCCTGTGAAATTTTTCTTGCATGCTGTGAAATTTTTCTTGCATGAAGTCAAGAACCCAGACTCTATGAGGCTGGCCCTAGGCAGACCCACTCAGGGCCAGGTCCCCCGTCTGTAACAGAGGGGCCCTGCAGGGCCCCCCCTCGAAGACAGCAGGGCCAGCGGTCAGTCCCCCCGCCGCCCAGGGCCCGGTTACCAGCAAGGAGCACGGCCTTTCGGATGTGCCAGAATGGGCTGCGGCCGGGGTTACTTACAGGAGGTCCTGAAAGAGAGAGAGAATGCCGGGGTCAGTGTGGCTGGTGGACGTGTGGGGAGGGCTGCCTTAGAAGCAGCGTCCAAGAATTCTTCATGAGGGGCTTCCATCTGGTCTCGGACGTTTGTGCTTTCCTGGCCCACTCTCACCATTATAATCTCTTCTCCCTTTATTTCATCTCCAAATTCTCATTATTGGATGAGAAACCCAGAGATCTGGGCCCCAGGCGCAGCCCTGCTGGGCCCTAACGTCCCGCCTCAGCTTCCACCCCCCAAAAAATGGGCTCCTTGGGAAGCACCCCAGCTCGTGTCCACAGGGCAGTGGGCCCCCAGGCCCAGTGAGAAGTCAAGAGTGCACGGAAGCGAACGGGATTGTGATTATCAGCACGCGTGTCCTCTGCACGTTCCCACGAAACACAGTGGAAAAGGAGCAGGAAGCAGCAGGAGCGAAGGGGCTTCTCCTTGGTTCCCTGCCTCCTGTCTATCCGCCTGTCCCGGTTTCTGTTCAGCTGTGAGTCAGGCGGCTGCCATCCCGGGTCACTGCCCACTAATCCTTTCTCACCGCCCACCTCTGCAATCCAGCCCCACCTCCCTCCACGCTCCTCTCCCTTCCCTTCCCTTCCCTTCCCTTCCCTTCCCTTCCCTTCCCTTCCCTTCCCTTCCTTTCCTTTTCTTTCATTTTCTCTCCTTTCTTTCTAGTTGTGTCCACTTGCCTCCCTCCCACAGGCCTCAGCAATCGCCCTATCTCTTACTGACAATGCCCAAGAATTACACATTCAAATGTGCAGCCAAAGGGGCAGGAGGATGGGTGGGGCGGGAAGGTAGAGAAGGCATTTCTGCAGAACGTGAGTCATGAAACCCCGGGGGCCTGTGGGATTCCCAGCTGGGCTGGTGCGTCTGCCCAGCCCCTGGCGACCTGGCCCCATTAACACAGCTGCTACTCCAGTTGCTTCTTTTATGCGCGGCCAATAAAGACTCCTTATGTTTCCCCTCGCTCCTCCCGTTCCCCAAGCAGCTTCCTTCTCTCCACCTCCATCTGCCAGCTTCTCGGTCCTGGTCCCCATCCAGGAGGAAACAGCCTCTTTGATGCGGGCCTCTATGAAGCCATCGTGTTAAAGGGGAATAAAAAAAATTTTTTTTTTAAGGCAAGAGGTGTAGTGACTGATCCCTGCAGGCCAGCGCAGGGGTTCAGGACAGCGGCAGGGAGAGAGGCTGAGGAGGAGGAGGAGGGAGCATCTGGGACCCATTAGGCTGAGGGGCCGGGGAATGTCACCCAGAATCTGAAAATATCCCCAGAGCACAGCCTGCCAGCAGAGCCAGCCCAGCTGGAAGGTCCGAGCTTCCAGCGGGGGGAAGTGTCCTCATGAGAAGTAGGCTGCTGACAGAATTCCACCCACAGCAAGTTCTGGATGGCTTAGCCACATGCAGGCCAGATGCCCTGTGCCCTCCGGGCCGGACAGGGCCCTGGCCCTCAGCGCTGGGTCTGGGGAGTCCCTGGTGACGCAGCAGAGCCCGGGTGACGGCCCTGCCTGCTGTTGGCCGTCTCGCCTGCATGGATCCCCGCAGATGCAGCCGCGCAGCCCACGTGGGATTTGGCACCCTGCTGGGCCCCAGGAGAGCCATTTGCTCCGTCCCTGCCCACGTGATATAAATTCTCTGGAGGATCCCACGGGTTTTTATATCCACCACTACCATCCTCACTGCACACATCACTAAGGCCCCTACTCCGTGCCGGGCACGAGTCTAAGTGTTTTCCTTTAGGGAGAAGGTTCTATTATCCTTAGCTTGCAGATGAAGAAACTGAGGCACAGAAATGCTGAGTTACTCCCCAAGGCCCTTCACTATCTACCTCTCTCCACGCCTCTCAATCAAAGAGCAACTCAGCTCACGCTGAATTGTATGGAGCCGTTCTCTCTCCACACCTCCCTCCGCTCCTCACCCTAGACCCCGCCGCCCACCCCTCTTTTCCCTCTTCTTTTCCTGGTGGGTCGCTTTTCCTGACGCGAGGGAATGTGGCTCCTCTGAGCTCTCCAGGGCTAGCGCTCCCCCATCTGTCCTCACAGACTTCAGCAAAGGGAAAGCCCCTATTTGTCAGTTAACTCTGCACCTTGGGAAGGAAGAGAGATGGGGCGTTCTAGAAAAGATTCTGCTCTCACAAACATTCCCCCTCACACCCCACTAACGAGACCCTGAAGGGTCCCCCTTGAGCATCCTTAGCCCCTGGGGACAATCTGACGGCTGCCCTGCCCTGCAGCTTTCATCATCCGTCCAGGTCTCGGAGCAGACGATGCACGCGATGCTGTGTTCACTGCCCCGCGGCACTGAGGCACCTGGGGAGCCGGCGGCCTTGAGGAACCCAGCAGTGCCTTGAGGTCTCTGGTTGGTGTCCCATGTGAGTCACTTGCTCAGTAACGTGGCTGCGGACTGCCCTGTCTCCCTGGCCACGCACCAAAGGATGTAACTGTCCCAAGCATGGCCACGTCCCCATTGTACTGATGGGGAAACAGAAGCCAAGCAGGGAGGGCCATGGGTCTTCTGAACTAACTACACTGTCTCTTATGTCTGCGTAGTTGGCCCTGCAGGGGGTACAGCCACACTGCTGCATCCCGAGGGAGGAGGGCCCCGCCCCTGCCTGCTGTGGCAGGGAGAATCTTGAAGGCTGGACCAGTTCCCGGGGGCAGGAGGTAGGGGGAGTCGGGGAATAGCCTGGAGTGGGCCCCAGAGAAGGGTCCCCCACTGCTGCCCGGGGCACAGGAGTTCTGCCCGAGACCTTCCTCTGCCACCCAGCGTCTTGGTGAAGACACCTCTCCTAGGAAGCTGCAATGACTTCCTGAATGCCATGCAGGAATGGATTCCTAGGGAGGATCCGGGGGTAGTGTCTGAGCCATGGCTTTCTGCAACATTTTTGTATATTCGTTCATTCATTCATTCATTCATTCAGTGATCTCCTACCATGTCAGTTATGACTACATAGAGATGACTAAAGCACACTCATTGCCTGTTGAGGAAGGAAAACTTCATTTGTTAAGCACTGAGTATCTTCCAGGCCTGATGCTAACAGAGAGGAATAACTCACTTCCTCCGGTTGAGAAGTCAGCGGTTTCCTATGTTAGAAAGCTGGAGAGATTCCAGAGAGGAGAACTAAAACAAAAGGCTTCAGGGGAGAAAGGTTGGCTGCAAAAGGATTCATTCACTCAATCAGCAGCGTTTACTGAGTGCCCATTATGAGGTGGCTGCAATGCCACACACGGTCATTACAACGGGACGTTTAATCTTTACAACTACCAGGCGAGGCTGGCATTGTCTTCTTCGTATCACAGGCCTGGAAGCAGAGGCTCAGAGGGTAGGCAACCTGTCTAAGGTGGTCTCCCTGTTTGAAGTGTCAGTGTCTGGGGGTTTTCTTTCTCAGTTTAATTTCCATACAGCAGAGCCTGGATTTGAACCAGGTCTCTCTTACCCACAAGCCTATGCTCTTCAGCTAGAGGTCATGAAGGCCATCAGGGATGGGATGACCTTCCAGGTAAGCTCTCACTCCCTGCCCAGACCCTGGACCCAGCCTGGTCCTGGTTAGGAAAGGAAAGAGTGACAGGGTGTGCCCAGGTTCAACGTCATATGAGCTGTGATCTGACCCTGCCTGACTGCTGGGCTCCCAGCAGATGGGGTCCTAGCCCTGACCACGCTCCTGGTGCTGCTGCCAGGCTGCTCGGAGCTGACCACCTGCCACTTGGCTCTGCCACGTGCCGGCCCGCTCACTGTGCCAGGACAATTGCTCCGAGTCCAGGGCTCTCTTTGGAGCAGGTGACTAACCATGCCTGTCACACTCTATCGGCTGGAGCAGGGGTTCTCCACCTGAGGTGATTTTGCCCCCCAACAAGGGACAGTTGGCCATAGCCGGGAGGCATTTTAAAAATATATATTTTTATTAATTTCAGAGAGGAAGGGAGAGGGAGAGAGAGACAGAAACATCAATGAGGAGAGAGAATGCATTGATCAGCTGCCTCATGCACGCCCCACCCTGGGGATCGAGCCCACAACCTGGGCACATGCCCTGATCAGGAATTGAACCATGACCTCCTGGGTCATAGGTAGATGTTCAACCACTGAGCCACACTGGCTGGGCTGCAGGCTTCGTAGGTGGATGGCCTGTGCCTCCCCAGGAGGGGCCTTTTTATTTTAAAGCCTTTGCTTTTGAGAACGCATTACGGGATGGCATCCGAATCTGTGTCTCAGCATTGCCATAAACACTAAGATTGACTGAGCGCTCACCAGCCACCACCAAGAGCCAAGCATACTCTACAACTCATGGACTCTTCGCAGGAGTCCTGTGAGGTAACAGCACTGTTAGTCACACCTAGCCAGTGAGGAAACGGAGGAAGAGAGGTCAAGCTACACGGCTGTCCGGCTAGAACCCAGGCATTCCCTGGGCCCCCAAACGATGCGTGATCTCACTGAGGAGCAACCACAACCCTGACAGGCAGGTCAGTGCTGTTACTGCTCCATTTTACAGCTGGGGCTCTTGTGGGGCAGAGGAGGTAGGTAATTTAAAAAAAAAATATTTTATTGATTTTCCACAGAGAGGTAGGGAGAGGGATAGAGCTAGAAATGTTGATGAGAGAGAAACATCGACCAGCTGCCTCCTGCACACCCCCTACAAGGGATGTGCCTGCAACCAACGTACATGCCGTTGACATAGACCGACACTCTATCCACTGAGCAAAACTGGTTTCAGCAAAGGTAGGTAGTTTGTCTAAGTCATCATGCAGCTGGCTGGTGGCACAGATGGCCTTTGGAATAGATGCCCCCTAAAGCTTCCCTTTTTACCCCCTTACATGGACTGCTTCAGCTGTGAAAGCAAATAAGAGTCAAGGAAACGTAGGTGGTTGGTGAGAGGGGCAGTTAGGTTGTTGAGGAAGAAAGTCTGCAGTGAGTGGTTTGAGCACGATGGCTTTAACCACAGGCTACCTTCAGATCACTCCCATCTCCTCCTCTTTCTCTGACTTTGTCTTCTTCATCGTGTGTGTGTGTGTGTGTGTGTGTGTGTGTGTTTTAATTCTCACACAAGGGTATTTTTACCCCCATTGATTTTTAGAGAGAGTGGCATAGAATAAGGGAGGGAGAGGGAGAGAGAAACATCGATGGGAGAGAGACACATTAATTGGTTGCCTCCTGTAAGTGAGCCTGGGGATTAAACCTGTAACCCGTGTATGTGCCCTTGGCTGGGAATCAAACCCAGAACACTTCGGTGTGCAGGCCAATGCTCTAACCAGTGAGCAACGCTGGCCAGGGCTCCCATCTATTTCTTAAAGAGGGTTCCCAAGCATACTCAGTGAGGGCTAATGACTAACACCATCCAGACACTGCCTGTCTGCGCAAGAACTATAACTCACTGTCTCATTATTCCTCCCTTTACTTGGAAATAATGAAATAGAAACCTAACTTGACACCTTGGGCCTTTAAGTTATTAAATTGAGCTCTTGCCCAGAATCGTAGGTAAGAGCATGGGCTTTGGAACCAAACAGCCACAGTCAATTCCTGGCTTTTCTACTTACTAGCTGTGTGACCTTGGACAAATTGTTTAACCTCTCTGAGTTCCAGTATCCTTTTCTGTAAAGTGGGGATAATTATATATCTACCTAGTTGAATTTTGAGGAGTAAATGAGGGAATACTGGTACAGGTTTGAATACCATTCCTGGCTTAAGAGAGCACGCTCAATAACTGGTTTCTAGGACAACCCTTACAGTGATGAATTTGGAAGTGATGACGTCCTACTCCAGAAGGGTGTCATGCCTTCCTCTATTCTAACAGAAGAACGGCCAGCACAGAGAGCTCTTTCCATGTGCCATGCACCATTCTTCTTCTTCTTTTTAAATATATTTTATTGATTTTCTACAGAGTGGAAGAGAGAGGGATAGAGAGCTAGAAACATCGATGAGAGAGAAACATCGACCTGCTGCCTCCTGCACACCCCCTCCTGGGGATGTGCCCTCAACCAATGTACATGTCCTTGACTGGAATTGGACCCTTCAGTCCACAGACTCTATCCACTGAGCCAAACCAGTTTTGGCCCATGCACCATTCTTAATGTTATACAGACAAGACCAAACTCAATCCCTACAGGCCTGGTGAGATGGGCCCCTTTTATAGATGGGGAAACTGAGGCACAGGGAGGTAGGGATCCTGCTAGGGGTCACAGGCAGGTGAGGGACAGGCTGACTCCAGGGTCTAGGCTGTTAGTCCTGCTGCTGCACTGCATTCAGATGAGCCCCTGAACCCCTGGAAACAGTGAGAAACGAAGAGGCTGGGGGCAGGGCGAGCTGAGGTCAGCAGAGCTGGATGGCCGGGCTGGTGCCCACTGGAAGAAATGGTGCAGATGGAGGTCACCCGCTCTGGGCGGTGGGACAAATTATGCACTTTCTTGCTTCCTTGGGCCCCTGACACTTCCAGGTGGGGGTCAGAGTCAGAAGCCCCGAGTGAGGAAGTCTCGGGGGTAGGTCTTGCTGGTGGAGATTAGAGGCCACTTCTGCAGATTCAGGCCAAGGGCAAGCATTGTTCTCTGGCCTCTCATTTCCTGAACGGTCTCCGGCCAGGACAGAGGGGCAGGGCTGCCGCGCAGATGGGGGGAGTGGGCGTGGGGCTCTGTGGGAGGCTCTCTATCTAGCTGCCCCAGTGCCATCAAGGTGGAAAGCAATCAGGACCTCCCCTCTGATCTGATAAGGATCTGGAGTCTCACGTGAACTTGAATCTTCAAGAAGCAGTGAGATATCTCCCACGGAGCGTTACTTCCTGCCTGCCCCTCACCCCTCACAGGGTCCTTCCCAGGAAGTCAGCAGTTTAGCAAAAGATGCTCCCCTGTCACATCCCAAAGGCACAGACAGTTCTCAGCAAAAGTCTCAGTCTGTACTCTGCCACTCCCTAGCACCTCCGCCAGGCACTTGGCTTTGACTTATCACAACCCCCTGGTACCTTGCTCACTTCTCTCCCAAGCCCCCCAAATAGTCAATTAGTTCATCCTTCTCACGTCTATGTGCAGATGCCAATTCCGTGTTTTTCTCCCTGTCTTTTCTCTCACATTGTAAGATTTCTGTTGGGTGTGGTCATTTATCCTTTAGTCCCTGCTTCAAGAGGAGTTGAGGAAGATTTAGATGCTGCAAACTCCGGTGCCTCCAAGAAGCCAGGCAGGTAACATAAGGGAACGAGGCAGGTTGGATGTAGGGCGATAGGGAGTGGTAGAGACTGTGGCCAAGAGCTAAGGATTTGCTTGTGTGTCTAAAACGAAGTTATCACCCAGCAGCTCTAATCAAATACTGCACGTGGGGATGAAGACCCCCTCGTGTTAGATATTGACATATTCAAGAAAAGCCCCAAATTGGGTATTTTATGTAAAATCTTCCGATTTTTAAATGTTGTTACTAATTTAGGAAAAGGTAAAAACAAGCCCCAAAAAGCTGCATTTGGTTCTCAAACAGCTAATTCACAATACACAACCTCTGGGGACCTTCCAGGCCTGAACTGTTCCAATGCCACAGCCTGGAGCTGCTGGCCCAGAATGTGTGCTCAGGAAATCCTTGCTGAATACATGGCTGAGGGTGGGGTGGGCTCACTGATGAGCACCTAAACTCAGGCACAGGGGAGAAACAATGCCGGAACAGCGGAAAGTGAACTTGTGTTTGAGAGTTCGCTTTCACTAATTGTGGGTTGTTTGGTTATACCATCTTCAAGCGTGTTTACATCCTTTCCTTTTGCCTTCCTCCTTCCCCTGGACATGGACATGCACTGAATGAGGCCCAAGCCTCCGGTAAGGCAAGGTTATGTTGAGCTGTGACTGCGGTTAATTAATAATTAGTGAGGTACTTCATTATCCCTGGGTATCTGTTTTTTTTTTTAAAGTATACACAATTAAAATTCTATATCATGGTTAGTAATTAAGAAGTGCTAATGCTTGATCATAACACAGAGTGTTTTACTTTATAATAGCATAATCAAGTGAAAAATTTGCTTATCTCATTCTCTCCATTAATCATGTCTCAAGCAGCTGTATGATTTGTTCACAAGGCCAAGACTAAGTTGTGCATATGTAACTGTGGGCCAGGGAGCTATAAAGAAATACATAGCCTCACGGACAGCAGCTTAGCAATGCCACCTGGGCCTTGCTCCACACCACCTGTCCGACCAATGCCACCTGCTTGAATGGCACCACCAAGCATCATGGTGATCAGGATACCAGCTACCATGTGCCAGGCAGTAGATTGGGCACTTTCTATTCACTGTTTCTAATCTTTATAACACACCTTATCAGCAGAGATAAACTCCAAGGCTCAATGAGGTTGAGTAGATTGTCCAAAGTCAAACAGCAAATAAATGATGGAGCTACGATTCTCACCTGGGACCCGTTAGACTGCAAAGCCCACCTTCTTTCCACACCAGCACGCTGCCCGGAAAACTGGGAGCATCATCCTTCCTTACACAAGACGAAGTTGCACAGGACCCAAGATTCTCCAGGGATGCCCAGATGTCAGAGCCTCATTTTCAGAACCAGACTACAGTGCCGCTTCTTGCACTTTTGACAGCCACAACAAATCAATCAGAGCTGGCACCTCCGAGGAAACATATGTGCCATCCCTGGCCAGGGTCTTAGCACAACCACAAGGAAAAGAATGTTCAACGTGCTGAAACCGGTTTGGCTCAGTGGATAGAGCGTCCGTCTGCGGACTGAGGCAGCTGATGGATGACTCTCCCTCATCGATGTTATTCTATCTCTCTTCCTTCCTTTCTGTAAAAAATCAATAAAATATATTTATTTTAAAAAAAGAACGTTCAATGTGAGGATGGGGAAATTCTCACCGGAGTCTGGTGGCCAGCAGAGAGATGCAAGCCACTACCTTTTTAATGGAGAGGGGCTGAAACATGTGACGGGAGAAGGAGCAGCAGGAAAAGGAAAGAATGACGTGAGGCTCTGTAGTCTCAACAGTGGCCCTGGGCCCGACTGGCGTGGCCAGGGTGTGACCTCATGGGGACTTGTAGGGGCTGTGGGGTCCTGAGGTGACAAGGAACTGGATACATCTGAGCTGAGAACAGGGAAAACACTTTGGACCTTCTACTTGGCTTTGCTTTTTAAAAAAGAGTTTGTCTTTCTGACATTTATTTATTGTTAAAACAGCTCTTTAAGAACATTAAAGGACATGTTGGGAAGGAAAATCACCATCCCTAATCCCCCAGCCCCCTTGCTCTCACACAACTGTTTCCATTTCTCCGCTTCCTTCTGATCCCAGGCCACACGCAAACCTACATTTGCAGAGTTGACGCTGGTGTGCATTTGTGCAGCCTTCCAAGTGACATTGGTTAGATGGCTGTGCAATATAGCGTGGCATCCCTGTTTGTCGGTGGCTAGATCTGGAAGTTTTCACGTTTTTTTAAAAAAAAAAAATTTCATGCTACAATGACTATCTGTGCAACGGGCACTTTTCTTTTGATAAATGACGTTCTTAGGCTAAAGAAGTGGGGCTGCTGAGTTAACTTGAAACCTCAGGCGCGGATGGTTATGACTTTTTGCACTTGTGTCTGACCTACACGAATAAACTCCCAGGAGTCCCCAGAGCTCTGTGCTTGAGCTTGGAGGCCAAGAAGGTTGCTCCAGATCACCCAGCAGAGAGGCCTCCTTGGAGAGCACTTGTGTGTCAGGATCCTCGTCCAAAGCTCCTTAGAAGCGGGGTTCAGAGGTGGGGGTGGGGGGCCCCCGACTGGGAGGGGGTGGATGCAGAGCCCACAGGAAGGGGGGCAGCAGCATCCAGAGGAGGGGGAAGCCTCTGAGCGACTCTCCTCCAGCAATGTCCCTTCCCCACAGGAGGCCCTGCCTGACTTTTTAATTAAGAGAAGGTGCTGTGTTTTTAATTAAGAGAAGGTGCTGGCACCCCAGGGAGACGGGGCTGTGTTATCAGGTGCTGATTCGCATGAAGTAGCTCCTGGTAGAGAAATCTCTCCTACAGCAGCTCCTCACTGAGCCTTCCACTCATCGCCCCCAGCGAGACAGCCCGAGGCGGCGCAGCGGGCGGGAGAGCGCTCCACAGAGGAAAAGGCTGGGTGGTCTCCAGCTCTGGTCCCTTCTGCCTGCAGCGCCAGGAAAACACAATAAACACACGCCCAGCAGCCCCTGCCCGGACTCCGGCCTGTCCCAGCCCCAGCACAGCCCCATCCCAGCCCCAGCACGGCCCCAGCTCAGTCTAGTCACAGCTTCAACCCCAGTTCAGCTCCTACCCCGGCCCCAGCTCAGATTCAGTTCAGTCCCAGCCCCCATTCAGCTTCAGCCCCAACTCCAGTCCAGCCCCAGCCCCAGCGGCAGTCCAGCCCCTGTCCCAGCCCCTGTCCCAGCTCCTGTCCCAGCTCAGATTCAGCTCAGCCCCAGCCCCAGCCCCAGCCCCAGCCCCAGCCTTGGCTGTGGAGAGCATACCTGGGCTTAGAACCATGGTTGGCAAACTGCGGCTCACGAGCCACATGTGGCTCTTTGGCCCTTTGAGTGTGGCTCTTCCACAAAATACCACGGCCTGGGCAAGTCTATTTTGAAGAAGTGGCATTAGAAGAAGTTTAAGTTTAAAAAATTTAGCTCTCAAAAGAAATTTCAATTGTTGAACTGTTGATATTTGGCTCTGTTGATTAATGAGTTTGCCAATCACTGGCCTAGAACATCACTTCACTGCCCAGGAGGAAGGTTTGTCAGGTTAGCCCAGTCCAGCCCACTTCTCTTCTCCCCTAGCCCATGGGGGTCTCTCAGGATCCGGTGGGTATGACTACAGACCACACTCTGCCTCACCACCAGGCCTGCCCTCGGCCCACCATTCCAGCTTGGGGTTCCACGGGCCATGTGCGATTCCCGTAGGTTAAAATGGGGTGGAGGCCTTCCTGGGCTTATACCAACCCAGCCTTCTCACCTAGGCCCACCCCAGCCCAGCCCTCTTACCTGGGGCCCACACCACCCAGTCCCCTCACCTGGACCCATCCCAGCCCAGCCCCCTCACCTGGGCCCACACCTGGTAAAGTTTTAGATAGTCAGCCATCACTTTGGAGCTCTGGCTTGATGTGCCTGGAACTGTCCTAAGTTGGATCTGGGGCCTCAGAGTTGAAAAAGACAGAGTGAGTGCTGACCTGTGACCCTGAGCAAGTAACCGTCTGAGCATCCGTGTCCTCATCCGTAAAAGGAGGCTAAAACAGCATCTATCTCAGCGGGTTGTGGTGAGAATTAAATGGGGTAATATGGGCCAAGTGTTTAAATTGGTACCTGACACATAGTAGGTGCTATGTAAATACTAGCGTTCACATTGGTATTTTTCTTTCTATTTGCAGGCAATAAACAATAAACAGAAATAAGTGAGAAAAATTCAGGCACTGATACCTGGTATGAAGAGGTGAAAATACAATGTAAACATGTAAAGAAGGGGGCTGGAATTTGGGGAAATGCAAAGATGCTTTGGCGTGGATGGCAGAGGAAGGCCCTTCTGAGGAGAAGATGTGGGAATCAGAACCTAGAGGATGAGAAACAGCCAGTGTGAGAAGATCCCAGGGACCTCCTTCTTCTCAAGCAGCAGCAAGTGCCAAGGCCCTGAGGTAGGAACAAGCTTGGGTGTCTGGGAAACAGAAAAAAGGCCTGTGCGGTGATGTCTCATGCAGTAGCCACCAGACACTGGCATTTAAATTAAATAAGGAATTCAGTTCCTCAGTCTCGCTCACCCCATTTCAACCCACGGGAATCGCACGTGGCCCGTGGCTTCTGTAGTGCACGGCTCAGGTATAAAATATTTTCGTAGCTGAAGAAAGTTCTCCTAAGCAGCTGTGCCCTTGAGCTTTGGGATACAAGGAGGGACTGACATGAGGGAAGGCAGGAAAGGAAGACAGGGCCAGGCCTCAAAGGATCTGGAAGGCCAGAGCCAGGAGCTTGGCATGCGTCCCAAGTGCGCTGGGGAACCTTTGGGGTGTCCAGACTCGGGCAAAGTCATTTGGCTTGCGGGGGGGGGGGGGGGAGAGAAACCGCCATCTGGATCGTCTACTCTCCTCGCCGGAGGCTCCTCAGCAGGCGGCGCTGAAGGAGAGTAGACCATTCCTGAGCTTGACAGGCCTGCGGGTCCTGAAGAGTTTGCAGAAACACCTCAGAACCCCGCAGGCTGGCATTCTCCTGAGGGACACAGGCACTCCGTGAGCGCAGAGGTGAGCTCAGGTCCTGAGGCCACGGGCCCATGTGCTGGCACCGGTGGAAAGACCCTGGTGGTAGGTGCTGTGCTCTTCCCGCCAGGCTCCCACTTCAAGGGCTGAAGGACTCAGTCCCCCAGTCGCCGAGAGTGCTGCCAACACACTGCTCTCACTGTCCCTCCTCATCGGGAAGTGCCTTGAAGAGAACCGCCCGGTCCAGGGCCCCCGTGGTGGTCTGGCCCCCATGCCCAACGTGGGACAAGTCCGAGGGGCCATGTCAGCTCCAGAGCTACCTGGAGGGTCGGCGGAGGCCTTCCCTGGAGCCGCACCACAGCTCAACGTCTCCCTCTGCCCAGTCCCTTCCCTCCCAACACTTACTAGTAAAGTCATCTTCCCCGGGCACCCAGGCTGCCTCAGCCCCTCAGCATCACACATGGCCTGTCTCAGGGATAAAGCAGTCACCAGGGTCCTGGCAGCTCGGTGGATTAGAGCATCACCCTGATAAGCCGTGGTTGCAGGTTCCAGCCCCAGTCAGGGCACATGCAAAAAGCAACCAATGAATGCATAAGTAAGTGGAACAACAAATTGATGTCTCTCTCTCTCTCTCTCTCTCTCTCTCTCTCTCTCTCTCTCTTTAATAAAAAAAAAAAAAAGTAGTCTCCATGATGACAACAGTAAGTCAAGCAATGCCCTGACCAGGGGGCAGCTTCCTCTGAGTGGTGATGGCCACTGGAAGGTCCCCAAAGCGCCCTCCCATTGCACACACCCCCTGGGGTAAGAAATCATATTCACTGAGCGTGTCCCTTTGACACAGTTTGTACATCCAGTCCCAGGCGCCCTCGCTACGCCCCTGAAAGCAGGACTATAATTCTCCTTCTACTGGAAGCAAAGCCCAGACTTTGAGCGAGTCCACAACGAGCCCAATTTCTCACAGCTCCCGGAGGCTGAAACTTGGGTTTGAACCCAGCTCTTGCCGACTCGGGAACCCACTCCCTTGCTCGCCTGTACTGTGCCGTGCAGCCTCAACTTACAGAATTCCAAAGGCAAGGATTTCATGAGTCAGCGCACAGATTTCTTTAAGGAATGTGGACATTTGGATCTCATCTTTTGTTTGCCAAAGCGATGCTCCCCTCCCGAGGGGGCCTCCGTGGTGCAGCCACAGCTGCCTCTAGTGTCGTCACAGTCACTCCTTTCCCAGGCTCCACAGACACCGCTTTGATGTGATAACAGCCCTGATGAAGACCAGGATGTCCACCTCAGCTATTCTCCCGACCTGTTCCTCACTGGGAGCTGGCCGGGGGACCACTGTATCTCCCAGACACTGGAATTCAGGGAATCTGAAGTCCCCCAGGCAGATCTCAGTGGGATAGGCTTGGAAAGAGGCCAGGAACATTGTGATTTCAGCAGATGGGAATGAAACAACCATAAAAGTGTCACCTGGGCCCAGCTGGGGTGGCTCAGTGGTTGAGCATCGACCTATGAACCAGGAGGTCACGGTTCGATTCCTGGTCAGAGCATATACCTGGGTTGCAGACTTGATCCCCAGTAGAGGGTGTGTGGGAGGCAGCCGATCAGTGATTCTCATCATTGATGTTTCTCTCTCTCTCTCCCTCTCCCTACCTTTCCGAAATCAACAAAAACATATATAGTTTGAAAAGTCTCACTGAGGATGACAATGGTGACCTGCCCTGGGGACAGGTTGAGGCAGCCCGGGAGGACGTCAGGAGACGCGGTCCCGTGGCCAGCCCCGGAAGACTACATGAGACTACAGAAGCACAGTTGGCTTCTGAGGAAACACCCCATAGGCTACCAGGTTCAGAAAGTCCTGCAGGATTTGGGGCTGGCAGGGCTGGGGTCAAGATCAAAAGGAGATGTGACAGAAAAAAGAAACAGCATCCTCTCTCTTATTGAACATAAAAGTAAGAATAGAAACTTGCCACCAGGGGGAACGATCCCGAGACCCTCCCCAGTGATGGAGCGGGGGAGTGCTGAGCTGGGGCTGCCTGTGGGCCTCTGTGTGGGGTGGAGGGGATGAGGAGCGTGGCATTGCTGCCTGGGGCTTCGGGAGCAAGCATCGAGAAGAAACACGGGCACTGGGGTGGGGCTTTTGGACAAGCAAGGCTATGCCTTCATCCCGATCAACCCTCTCTGACAGCTCCCCTTCTCCACACGGTCACAGCAGTGCGGACACTTGTGCAGCCAGGGCTGCCACGCCCAGCCGGCACTGCTCTTGTGACATGTGACATGTCCCTGCGGGATTTCCTGCTATGACCACTGTCCCCCATCCCGGACAGCCCCTTAACCCCCTTGTCTGCCTAAGCCAGTGGTCGGCAAACAGAGCCAAACGTCAACAGGACAATGATTGAAATTTCTTTTGAGAGCCACATTTTTTAAACTTAAACGTCTTCTAACGCCACTTTTTCAAAGTAGACTCGCCCAGGCCGAGGTGTTTTGTGAAAGAGCCACCCTCAAGGGGCCAAAGAGCCGCATGTGGCTTGCAAGCCGCAGTTTGCCAACCACGGGCCTAAGCTATTCAGACAGTTCATTTCCGTACCCCCTTCAGATCAGATGGACTGGAATTGCCTTAATAATCTTACCAAAAACAGAGAAAATTATCAAAATCATTTTTTAAAGATGTCTTACACGTGTAAAAGATTCTTAACTCACAAAGAACAGGCTTCTGGTCCGAAACCGGTGGAGAGGCCCCATTCTCTGGTCACTGATCCGGTCCCCATTTCCTCCAGTGGCCTCCCCGCCGCCGTGACTTAGAACTCACTGGGCCTAGGAGCGGAGACAAGCTGGGACGGGAAGGAGAGTGGAGCCAGGGCCCAAGAAGGCTGTACTTCCTGCCCCTTCCAAGCACCCTGGGTCTTAGGAGCCCTTGATTCCTGTGGGGCAGAATCCAGCCCTCTGGCCTTGATTCTCTCTCATCCTGCAGGGAGAGGCCAGTTCCAGCCCTCTGACCTTGATGGAAAGTACCTATTGAACTTTCTGTAAGTTTCTTGGCTGGTTTTGTGGGGCCTGCCTGATTGCTTTTTGGGGTCACAGATGGGGAGGGTAAAGAGAGAGTGATGAAGTCCCCGCCCCCACCCCTCCCTCTTTGGCGGGAGGCTTCTGTCCCTCCCTCCCAGGGCTCCTAATCCCCGCGAACGCCTGTCCTCACAGGCTGAGACGCTGCAGAGCCAGAGGTTTATACACAGACCCGTAATTTATTGGGAGGCTTAGGGCCAGGATGAGTCTGGGCCACATTCTCTTCTGTCCTGGCTCTTCTCACCTGGGCTGGAAGCAGGGAGGGGGGGGAGGAAAGGGAGAGAGATGAGGGAAGGGGATGGAGGAAGGGGCACGCACGTGCGGAGGAGGGTCTGCTCTGTGCCTGATCCCGTAGGAGGTGTTTTCGTGGCGACTTCATTGGACAGACCGCAGCAGGTCCCTTGTGCCTGACTAACGTGTGCATGTGTGTGGCAGTGTGGACACGTGTGTTTCAGAGATAGGGCAGTACAGAGGCCTGGGTCCCAACACCAGACCCGGCTTTTATGGGATGGCCTTAAAGACACAGACACACACTCCTTCACTTGCTGGAGTTTCTCATCTGTCAAATGGGGATGAGAATGTCTACTTCCGGGGTCCGAGAGGAGCTGGGACAAAGCCCAGGCAGGGTGCCGGGCGCAGTGTGAGACACACAATAGCTGTGGCTGTAGTGAGAAGGAGGAGGAGAGGGAGAACACGAGGGGGGAGGCAGAGAGAAGAGGAGACAATGGGAGCGGAGGGGGGAGGAGTGAGCAAGAGAACTCGCCTGCCTGCTTCCACCTGGGGTGTGACCCCTCTAGCTTTCTAGCCGCCCCCACCAAGGGAGCCCCAGCTCGGGGTGATGGAGACAAACCGGAGGGTTCCGGGCGGCAGAGCTGCCGCTGATGCAACGCCCAAATGCCTGCACCCTGGCTTCCGCCAGCAGCCGCTGCACAGAGGCCGGATCTCCAGGGATTTGGACCCTCCTGGGGCTCTTTGCTGAGAATTAAAAAAAAAAAAAAAAGCACCCTGTGTCTTTAAGGAGGCGCCTGCTGGGAGCCCAGGAGGGAGGAAGGTTAAGATGATTAGCTGGTGCTAACAAATTTAGGATGTGGAAGAAGTCTTTTCTTGGCTGTCCATCAAAGGAAGGATTGAATGTCCCTGAGCTTGGAGAGAGCAGAAGGAGGGAGGAGAGGGTTGGGGGCGGGGAGCAGGAGGGTGTTCTGCGGGTACCAGCTGAGCCTTCTCCCTGGACAGGCCCTTCCCGGGCACTGGGGCGGGGGTGGGGGGATAAGGGGTGGTGCGGGAGTCAGGCAGGCTTGCAGGGCCTGTGGCTGTCTGTCCTGACTCTGGCCTCCCCATCAGCCTGTCTGTCTGTCGTCGCCCCTCCCCCACCACCCCAACCCCAGCTCAGGTTATGTCCAAGCAGCTGGGCTGAAAAGTGATCCTGGAGGAAGAAGGCCCTTCCTGTTGATTAGGAACAGGGACACTCTCCCCCAATCCCCTCCAGCCCAACCAGACCCCCACCTCCGCCAAGCTCCCATGTCCCGGGGCCACCTCCTGCCCCTGTCCCCGAGGGCTGAGCCACTCTCCAGCCAGGCTTCCCCTGGAACCGAGGGGAACAGCCATGGCCTCCCAGGGAGATCACACACACCACTCACAAACGCCTTCATAAAAGGTTATTTCCGGCACGGGCTGGAGGGAGGGGGGCATGGGAATGGCGCCATGCCCAGGAATGGTTCATTCAGAACTGCGGGCACTGGCTCCGGGCCAGGCCCTGTGCCGGGCACTGCGGAAACAGACAACAGGGCACTGCTCCGGGCCCTGCCCCCAGAAATGGTTCCAGTTGGAGAAAGAGCAAAGAACACAATGATGCTAAACCGTATGGCGGTGGTTTTCAGAACTCAGTGGGCAACAGCATGACTTGGAAGTCTTGTCTGAATGCAGATTTCTAGGCTGCACCCTTGGCGATTCTGACGCTGCGGGTCTGGTGCAGGGACTAGATGTCCGCACGTTTAAGCAGAGAGGATTCCGGTGCCGGTGGATGTCAGAGTTGTTTTGGAGGAAGGCTGAAATGTCGGGAGTAGGGGTAGTGCAAGCAGGGGCTTAGGGGTAGGAGAAGGTTTCCAGAGGAAGTGACCTGAAGGTGATTTCTTTCTTTCTTTTCTTTTTTAAAAATATATTTTTAGTGCTTTCAGAGAAGAAGGGAGAGGGAGAGAGAAATAGAACCATCAATGATGAGAGGGAGTCATTGATCGGCTGCCTCTGGCACGCCCCACACGGGGGATTGAGCCCGTCACCTGGGCATGTGCCCTGACCGGGAATTGAACTGTGACCTTCGTGTTTATAGGTTGATGTTCAACCACTGCACCATGCTGGCCGGGCTGAAGCTGATTTCTGCTGGGGAGGGGACAGCAGACTGAGGGAGAGGAACAAGAAAAAGGCCAGGATGAGCAAGAAGTGAGGTCTTGGGAGCATTCAGGAGGTGTTTAATGTCTCTGGTAAGGGAAGTCTTGATTTGGTTTCTAGTTTTGAAAGGCCTTCTAGCTGCACAGTGGAGAACGGGTGGAGGGGACGGACTGGAGGGAGGTGCAGCCATGAGGCAGCTATGGCAAGATGAGGGCTGACCGGAGTAAGACAGCGGTGGGAGGTGGGGATGAGGGGGCAGACATGGGCTATGCTAAGGAGGCTGAGTCTGCAGGACATGGTGCCTGGTGGACTGAGGAGCGAGGGAGGGGTAGGACGCGGTGATGATTCTCAAGTTTCTGATCTTGGTAGTGCGTGGAGGGCTGCATCTCCCCGAGGCTGGGACAGGAGAGAGAGGAGCTGGTCCCAGAGGAAAGGGGGCATTTACTCGGACCCAGTCCCTTGCAGCCCCTAGTTGAGTCGTGGGCCATCCTAGCAGGGATCAGCAACAGGCAACGGACCTGGACCATCTGGAGCCCAGGGACGGAAAGTGGGCTGAAGATGCAGGTTTGGGAGATGGCAGGACCCATGTGTGTGGCTTTTAATTAGAATCCTATTTTTCTACTATTAGAATCCCAACTGGAACCACAGAAACAAAACCCTTCAGGAAACACCAGTTCCCTTACTCCATGCAGTGCACTGGGTATTTTGTACTTCATTTTTCTTATTTGATTTCATTTAATTAAAAAAACAAAAACAAAAACTGCTGGTCACAGCCCACTAAATTGATTTCACTGACAGGGTTTGATCTGCCATTTGAGAAACACTGATCTCCATGGAAATGGAAATCATTGGCCTGAATAAGGTTCCTGGGGAGAGGGTTTAGGATGCGACGGTAGGTTCCCCAGCACGGAGAGGCCCAGTGGGAGATGAGAAGGCAGCCAAGGCCCCTGGAAAGGAAGGAACCAGAAACCTAGGAGAGAGAGAGAGAGAGAGAAAGTCTTGGAAGGGAGGAGACATTTTGGAGAACAAAGGGGATTAGCAGGGAAAGGCCAGGTGGCATGAGGTGTGAAGAGCACCAGCACCCGGCAGGGCATGGCCTGGTGCTCAAAGGAGCCTTGACCCTGGATCAGACTCAGGGAAGATCTACACAGGAAGTGGCCTCAGAGGGACTCTGGGAAATGCTGCAGGTAGGGAAACTGAGTCCTGCAGAAGGTCGGGGACTTGCCCAAGGAGACCTGCGGCCCTCTTTTCCTATCTCAGCCCCCTCACCCCTGGCCTGTGAGGGCTGCTAGCCCACCCCTCTGTTACCCCATCTCCACAGAACACACGTGGCCTCTCGGGGTCTTAGGAGAAACGTCTTTCCTCACCCTCGCTCGGGCTGGAGATCTGCTTGGAGCTGAGTAGACATGGATGCTGAGGATCAAGGGCCTTTGTTACCTCCACTGAGTTATGATATGCTGAGGGCCTACTATGCGCCAGGCACTATGCTGGGCCTAGACCTAGGGGTTCCCAACCTAGCCTGGGGTGGGGTTGGAGCCAGTTCCCCTTGAATGGGAGGGTCCACTAAGACCTGAAGAATGCGTGGGAGAAAGCTCAGCCACGAGGCAGGACAGACTGTTAGGAGCCAGGGAGGAAGTTTTACCCGTCACTTTCCACAGATTCTCTGGGATTGAGTGGCCTATTGTCCTGGGCTATTTATTTATTTATTTATTTATTATTTTTTTTAAAAATAGTTTTTATTGATTTCAGAGAGAGGAAGGGAGAGGGAGAGAGAGGGGTAGAAGCATCAATGATGAGAGAGAATGATTCATCGGCTGCCTCCTGCACACTCTATTAGGCATCGAGCCCGCAACCCGGGCATATACCTTGACCAGGACCGAGCTGTGACCTCCTGATTCATAGGCCGATGCTCAACCACTGAGCCACGCCGGGCAGGCAGATCTACTTTCTTTGGGATTCCCAGAATGGAGCCCAGGCCTCCAGAACCAAAGGACTACAGACAGTAAATCAACCCAGAAGGTGATGCCCAATTCCATTCACCTTCCTAGCGCTGCTGGCCCTGGGAGTCTGAACACCCCTCCCTTTAGTTTGTTCACCGGCATCTGCACTTTGTAGATTCGAGCATCCGTTAAGGCAGGCAAAGCTTGGAAGGCTTGGTTGGCCTTGACCTCCCTGACCATCAGTTGAATCCTCTGGCAGTTTGTGCAGCGTGTCTGATCTGCTGAGACCCAGGGGCCCGTCTCCTCAGTGACAATGGACAGTGTACAGTGGGCGGTGGAGGAGATAAACCCACCAGTCACCATTTCTTTGCAGGAGGCTTTTGGTCACAGCCCTGCAGCTGGAGAACATAAACAATGGACTCTCACTGCGTTTCTGCAGCCCAGCCACGGGGAGGATCGGATCTTGTGTGGTCCAGCTCATACAGGTGCAGACCCAGGAACGTAAAGGCCACTGCTCTGGCGAAAATGCTGCTGCCCAACCGCTGCTGGGTCCCTGTCTGAAACCCTCGCACAGGAGGGCCCAGCGGGCTTGTCCCAGAGCTGCTTCCTCTCCCCGCTGAAGGAATAAACCCTGAGCAAAGCAGACACTGCGGCCTGGCCCACACTGCGGTCCGTATCTGGGCAGCCACAGCCTGTCCTGACTGCAGGAGGCAGGTGGAAAGACGACGATGGTCTCATGGGGAGCCAGCATTCACAGTGGGGATGATGTTAGTGCCCAGGTAAGCACAGGCTGCTGAGGCAGGGAGTGGGGCTGGGAGGCCAGTCCGAGAGACGCAGCCCTGAGTGGGTAGCTACAGGATATGGACGTCGCGTGGCGGCTGAGTGTGGACTGGTTCTGGTTCCTGCTGCTGATAGCAGCCAGGGAGCTTCTCAAGACACCAATCTGACCAGGGCAGGGCTCTGCTCAGTACCCTTCGGTGGCTCCCCACTGCTTTCCAGGTAAAGAACAAAACCTTACCATGGTCTATCTACAACAGTGGTCAGCAAACGGCAGCTCGCGAGCCACATTCGGCTCTTTGGCCCCTTGCGTATTCTAACGCCAATTCTTCAAAACAGACTCCCCCAGGCCGAAAACCGACTTCTGTGCATGGGCCACGAAGTTTCAATCGCACTGTACGTGCGCGCCCGCACGTGGTATTTTGTGGAAGAGCCACACCCAAGGGGCCAAAGAGCCGCATGTGGCTCGCGAGCCGCGGTTTGCCGACCACCTGGTCTACAAAGCCCCATGTTCCTGCTAACCTTCTGAACCTGGTCCCCTCCCACCCTCTCCCCTATGCTCCCAGCTCGGGCCACACTGTTCTCCCTTCTGTCCCTCATGCTTGCCGCACGCCTTTCCACCTCCGAGTCCTCGCACATGCTGTTCCCTTTGCCTGGAGTGCTCTCCCTCCCTCTTTGCCGGGTCAGTTTCCACTTCTCAAGGATAACTCCCCCAGGGGAGCCTTCCTGGACCTCCCTGACCCTCGTGATTTTTTCTTCTTCTAGCTTTTCATGGGATTCTGTGTCTATTTCCCTTTGGTAGGGCTGGTCACCATTGCCATTTACGCTTGCTGGTATGATTGATGGCGCTCCCCTCCCTCACTCTGTGAGGGCAGCACCTAGCAGAGGCCTGCCTCAGAGTGAGTGCTCCATAGTACAAGTGGGATGCAGATATAAATGAGTAAATAAAAGGATGCTATTGTGATCGTGTGCGAGGCAATTCTCTGGGCCTGATGCCTTCAATGGTGATTTGTAGAGTGTCTTCTCCACGCCGGATGCTGGGGAGGGTGCAGAGCTGGCTGACTAGAGGGGAGATAGGCGTGCGAAGAAGTCATGATAGCATGGGATCAGGTGATGCTGGGGGCACAAGCTGGCTCTGAGGAAGGGTGGAGCAGAGGCATTTGGTGGGGATGGCCTGGGGCTGGGAGGACTTCCCTGAGATGGCAACGTAAGCCCCCTCCGACGGGTGAGCGAGAGTTAACAGGCCGAGATGGAGAGAGGGCGTCCTGGCGGAGGGCAGAGCAAGGCAGGGGCCAGCAGGGAGGGACTCTTAGGCGGCTGAGCTACTGCGAGGCCAGGAGCTGTGCTGGGAAGAGGAAGAGAGGCCAGATGGGCCCAGTTGGACTTCACTGTGAAGGCGCCAGCGCCACTGTGGGGTTTCAGGCAGAGAGGCGGCAGGGGCCTGTCCCCCTGGGTCAGAGGAGAGACGGGGGCCCCTCCAGCTCAGGCGCCTGAGGCATGAAGCCCACGGGACCGAGGGACAGGGGCTGGGGTAGGAAGGTCCCAGGCTCTGTTGCCAGCAGGAGCCTCACGGGACTGGTTTCCTTCCTGACGTCAACTTAAAGGTCACACCGATCCCAGGTTTGCTCGCAGGAGCCACGTAGGGCTCGCATTATATCCCCTTTGGGATCCGGTGACATTCCCAGGCCAGACCCCCTCGTGGGGTGACCAGCCCCGAGCCCCAGAGGCGCTGTACGAAGCAGGACTTCCTTTAATCTGTCCTGAACTTACCTCGCTCAAGGTTCAGAGCGGGGGCATCATCCTAGGATTTCGGAGGAGCGAGTGGAGACGGAATGCACCCGGCGCTGCCGCCGCGGGAAGGGGAACTCAGGACATCCTGGACTCCGGGGGGTGGGGGGGGCCGGGCCGCCGCATCTCATCATCCCCCCCCCCCCCCCCGCCGTATTCCCATCGCAGCAGCACAGACAGGCTGTCCCTTCCTCCCCCCACACTCCAGTCCCTCTGTGTGCCCGACCAGGCGAGGCAAGAGCTGAGAAGCAAGAAGTGAAACTAGGCCACTCAGTGGACCACTCCCTCGAGCACACGGAGGCCACAGCTGGGGTGCGTGTAAGTGACACGCAAATGACAGGACTCCTAAGTCACCGGCTCCTTCAGTGCCGCTGACCGTCCCTCCCACCTCTGCTTCCAGGAAGCTGCCCCCGCCAGCACCTCGGGGGGGGGGTGGGGGGGAGAGTGGGAGCCATTCCATAGCTCCAGCCCCTTCAGAGTCCCGACCAGGCCAAGGCTCCCGTTAAAACGCTCCCAGTCCTGCTTGGCTTCTCTCCGCCTCCCGCCCCCACAGCAGTCCATCTACAAGGCCTGCCAGCGTCACTTCCGTACATGCCCCGAGCCTGTCACCATCGCCTCTCACCTGGACACTCCCACTGCCCCTCTGCCCCCCACACACCCCACAACCCATTCTCAGCTGCACCAAGAGGAGTGTGAAAGGTAATCTGAGCGTGCGGCTTTCCCTCCTAGAACCCTCCGGTAGCCTCCTGGTTCCCTGAGGGCAACGTGTACAAACCCCACAGGCCAGAGCCATGGGAGGCGCCACAGAGCTGGCCCAGGACCTCTCTCCTCCCTCCCGTCCCCTCATTCCGTCAGGCCGCTCGGACCTCCTTTCTCTTCTTTTTTCTTTTTCTTTTCTTCTTAAAAAAATATATTTTATTAATTTTTTACAGAGAGGAAGGGATAGAGAGTTAGAAACATCAATGAGAGAAACATAGATCAGCTGCCTCCTGCACACTCCCTACTGGGGATGTGCCCGCAACCAAGGTACATGCCCCAGACCGGAATCGAACCTGGGACCTTCAGTCTGCAGGCCAACGCTCTATCCACTGAGCCAAACCGGTCAGGACCTCTTTTCTCTTCTTCATGCTCGTTCCCACCTGAGGGCCTTTGCACCCTCTTGCTGACTGGAGTGCTCATTCTCTATCCTCTGTTTTAATTATTTAATTGTATTTAATAGACACTTCATAGTGCTTTCTGGTTTGCCAGGCTTAACTCTTCACGCTGTAAATAATTTGTTAACTGTGCATGGTTAGGTGAGGCTGCCATGGCCCCATTTTACAGATGCGGGAGATGCGGCCCGGAGAGGCGGGGCCCTCAGTGTGCCAGAGAGCTGGGCTCCCCAGCATCTCCCAGGGCAGTTCCTAAGCCTCCAGGAAGGCCTGTATCCAGCTGAGCCCCGTGCCCTGGGCAACCACATCTTACCTATTGGATAGGTTCTTGGAACTCTGGTGATACAACAGATTACAAAACCAGCTGAGGCTCAGAGAGGGTAAGCCACTTGCCCAGTGAAACACAGCTGGCTCCCAAAACTCAGCCAGCAGACCATCCTGCCATTGGTCAGTGGAGACATGGCCAGGTGACTCTGAAAGCGCCTCTTGCCGTCTCTGTGTCTTAGACTCTGTCTGTGAAGCCCAAGTTCTTACTAGATCCTGTCTAGGTCTGTCTGGCTCTCACACTGGGAAGGGAAGGGAAGGGAAGAGAAGGGAAGGGAAAGGAAGGGAGGGGAAGGGAAGGGAAAGGAAGGGAAAGGAAAAGAAGGAAAGCGAAAGGAAGGGGAGGGAAAAGAAGGGAAGGGAAGGAAAGGGAAAAGAAGGGAAGGGAAGGGAGCGGCCCCTTGCAACATGAGGAAGGGCTGCCTGGGTGCCTTGGAGCAAGGGCAGACCCACATTGCCCTGGGCACCGTGGATGGTGTGTAACCAACCTAGGGGAACCCAATCCACAGGCCCTGGCCCCCTGTGCTGGCTGGGGGACCAAGACCAGGAGTAAGAAAAGGCTGGAGTTTCCCAAGGCAAGAAAATGAGTCATGCCCACGGGGGACTTTAGGTGGGCAAATGCTGTGCGAACACCCAGCCCCCCTGCAGAGCTGCTAAATGAGCATCAGAGATGGGTTTCCAGCCCGAGTTTCCTTTGGATAACAAGACCTGGTTTCTTCTCCGTCTCTTTCTTTGTGTGTGTGTGTGTGTGTGTGTGTGCATATATATATATATATAATTTTTAAAAAAATTTAATCAGAATCTTTGAGATGTTGTTCTACGGAAACATGATTGTACTGTGTGGGTGTCCGTTCCACAAGGAGGTGGCACGAAGGATGGAGGAGAAGTGCGAGTCAAGGCCAATTTCTAACTCTTGAGGAACCCCGTCCCCCCACAGAAGTGAGGAGAGGGGAAGGGAGAAGCAGCTCGTAGGGCACAGAAAAGGCCAGCTCTGACTTCATCGCCAGATATAGCTGTGCGGGGGGTGGTGGCTCCAGGGGCCAATCAGCTCCAGGGAGGCGGCGGCACCTTGTGTCCTGTCGGAAGGACGGGCTGCCTCCCGGACAGATGAACCCGAACCACTCGCCAGCCTGGCCCGAGCTCTTGGCCTCGGGAGGCATCAGGGCGTGGCGTTGGGCGGCACTGGCCACAGGCTGTCTTACACCCCCCGCCTCGCCTCGGCTTCCATAAAACTCCTCCTCCGGAGACACAGTAGTGGCTCTGGGACCCATTCTGGGGACACGGCATGGTGGGACGACCCCAGCCATTCCCCATCTGGCTGTGCAGGTTGGAACAAGCTCCTCTTTCCCTCTGAAGGCCTCATTTCCTCCCACGGCAAAATGGACAGATTGGATAACACCAGAGGACTCTACACCTTGCTCCTAGAGTTCTGAGGTGGTTAGAGGGGGACACCAGAGGGACACACCCTGGGTGCTGAGCCCCGATCCCCATCCCCCTCCTCAATCCCATCCCCATCCCCATCCTCAATCCCATCCCCATCCCCATCCTCAATCCCATCCCCATCCCCATCCCCACCCCTACCACCACCCCCCACTCCCACTCCCAACCCCCACTCCTACTCCCACTCCCCATCCCCATCCTCATCCCCATCCCCATCCCCCATCCTCACCCCCACCCCCACCCCCCACTCCCACTCCCCATCCCCATCCTCATCCCCATCCCCATCCCCCATCCCCACCCCCACCCCCACCCCCACCCCCACCCCCCACTCCCACTCCCCATCTTCCATCCCATCCCCATCCCCATCCTCAATCCCATCCCTATCCCCTCCTCAATCCCATCCCCCATCCCCACCTCCACCCCTACCCCCACCCCCACCCCCCACTCCCACTCCCACTCCCACTCCCCATCCCCATCCCCATCCCCCATCCCCACCCCCACCCCCACCCCCCACTCCCACTCCCACTCCCACTCTCCATCCCCCATCCCCATCCCCATCCCCATCCTCAATCCCATCCCTATCCCTTCCTCAATCCCATCCCCCATCTCCACCCCCACCCCTACCCCTACCCCCACCCCCACCCCTTCCCCCCATCCCCCATCCCCATTCCCATCCCACCCCCATCCCCATCCCCACCCACAGGAGGGCTCTGCTCCTACATGGGCATGGGCGCAGGCACGGGCATTTGCTGGGCACATGGAAGGTCCCCTGCAGAGAAAGGGCCTGCCTCTGCCCTAGGGGGCCTCTGCTGCCCCTTGGCTGTTGCAGTCGGGATTTGGCAGCTGTGAGGAGGGGGCACGTGCCCCCTTCCGTCCCTGCAGGACTGGGGCTGGGAAGGCAGGGACTTGTCCTTGTTTCTGGTCAGGAGCCAGAGGGAGGCCACCATCTCTCCTCAGCGTACAGGTTCCTCACTCCTCCTCTCTCAGTGCCTGGCCCCTCTCCTTGCTCCCCAGCTACATCGGGGAATGCCTGCCAGATGCCAGCATGGTAATTGTCAGAAATGGGAGCTGATTCTTCCAGAGCCAAAGAGACTGTCCAAAGTCAAATTCTGGCTCATGCTTGGTGGAGAAGAGGCAAAGAATGGAGAAAGAACGACCCGTTTCTGCAAAAAATCAGGCCCGCCGGGACCCATTGGCCATACAACCTCCATTAGGCAAAAGGGCCCTTTTAGCCAGAAAACCACGTTTTCGGGAGAAAGGGGCAGGTGACCTCAAAAAGTAACATGGCGGAGGCTCCCACCTCCTGCTGCTGTTTCTCACAGCCAGAGCACCTCCAGCCCGTGACTCACTCACCTTTGTCACCCCGTTCTCTGGGCTCAAAGCAGAGCACGGAGCCCGGGTCAGCACCTCTGAGGGCCGGCCGGCCGGCGAGGAGGGACACAGCCGTGGGCTGTTGCCAAACATTTGGAACAAGAGGGATGCGGAGGCCCACCGGTCAGAACCAGCACAGCCGTGAGGACGGGTCAGGCCACCGGGGAATGTGGGTGCGGCCACAACGTCCGGGCTCAGGAGCTCCACGAGGGAAAGGCACCCGGTGCTCAGCTGAAAGGGAACCGAAGGGGACACGCAGGCTGCCAGGGCCCTTGGGCACCGGGCGTTCCTGAGCCTGGAGGGGCAGCCTGCAGAGCCCTCCGTGCCAGCACGTGGGCAGCGCCGGGAGCACAGGCCACTCTGCCCTCCAGAGGTCTGAGACCTGCACACACACATACACACACACACACACACACCCCGCTGGCCTGTCACGGTGTGCTGGGCCCCTGGGGACAGCTTGTAAGTCTGTGGGGAACTGGCATGTACTTAAAACTGGCCACTTGTGGGGCATGCCCTACTGTTCCATGCCTGGCTGGCTCATGGCACTTCCTCCCCACTGGGGCCGGAGCCCTCTGCCCAGGAGCCCTCTGCCGGAGGCCTCTGCCCGGGCTCGACCCTCATCCCAGCCGCTAGGAGCCTCCCTGGGCCTCCACCGACCTCCTGCCCAGCCATCTCCGCCTCCTTCTGTCGTTGTCCTGCCCCGCCGGAGGCTTCCTGCAAGGCCTTGCCTGCCATGCCTGCCTGCACGGTCAGGTGGCCCAGGCTGTGTGTGTGGTGCTGGGGAGAAGCAGCAGGCTGACGTGTGTGTGGGGTGTACTGAAAAGAATGACAGGCAGGCCCTGGGCCAGCCATGCTGCCACTCAGCCGCTGGAGGGTCTGACCCTCCTGTCACGCCTTCCCCTGCCTGCCTGCCCCACCAACTACCCCCTTACAGAGCCCTGCCTCTGTGCTGGGGTCTCTGCTGCCTCCCTGGCCCCTGGAGCTGGGGCCTTCGGTACAAACGCCAGCCTTGCAGGCCCCATCGCGGTCCCTGTTTGACTGTGGCCCACCCCACAGGAGCTGGGCACCCGGACTGCACATGGCCTGCCCCGGGCAGCCTACCCCCACCCTGGTCCTCGGTCTCTGCAGTCGTCGCTGCTTTCCCCGAGGCTCCCTCGCCCGGGGATGTGAGTCCCTACCTTCCCGAGGACAGGCCTGGCGCAGAGCGGGGCTCAGGAGCTGTGGGCTCGGTCAGTCAGTTGATGAACGAGGCAGAGACAGGCGGAGGGAGGGAGGGTGCGTCTATGTTCTGACCCGGCTCCGGTTTGCTCTGGGGCAGACGGCTTGGGTTTAACTCATTCTGGCGCCACCACCCGCTGGCTCCGAGGCCTTGGCCGCATCACACAACCTCTCTGGGCCTCAGCCTTCTGATATGCAATGTGGAGATAATAATAGCACCTGCCACACGGGGTAATTATGAGGATTACATGAGATAATGCCAGAAAGTGCGGACAACGGCGCCTGGCAGAGTCAGCCTCCCTGCACGTAGCTGCGATTATCACCGCTCGCCAGTGTCCTCCAGACCAGCACCACGGCCAAGGCCACAGCCAAGCCTTCCTGCTCGAGCCTGGGGGGCCTCCGGCGAAGGCAGGCTGTGCCGGGCAGGATGCACGCCGGAAGACGGGTTTCCGAGGTGCCTGCAGATGTCTCGGAGCTGGTTTTCAGTCCCAGCCCTGCCCCTCCCTAACCTGTACCCTTGAGTGAAGGCCTGAGGGACGAGGCCTGAGAGTGCGGCGCGGGCGATCTTGCTCGCTGCCACCAGAGACCATCGCCGTCTTGACGGCGGCATAGGACCCACCAGGGAGAAACTGAGGTGAGCCTGGGAGCAGGGCAGCACGAGGGGATGGGTGGCCAGGGTGCCTCCGGGAGCCGTGGAGAGCTGTGTCCTTGTGCCCAGCATGCCCAACGTCTAGTCTCTCACAAGGGTCAGGGGCCCTGGCTACGTACCGCCCCCCCCCCTCCAGGCGGCATGCAGGTGGCAGGACTTGCTTTTGGGTTCCTGCAGGGCAGAGCGGGTAGAGATAGACCAGGAGGTCCTCCACTGGGTCCGGAGCAGAACGCCCCCTGCCCTCGGCAGCCTGCGCCAGGCTCCCAGCTCCACAGCGCTTATGGGACCAGGGCTCCTCATGTGCGCTGCGTGGGTGCCTCCAGCCTGGGTGCCCCCAGCAGGCTCTCCAGCAAGATGCACCTGTGCCCGCTCTCCACCCTGAGCAGTGAGCTCCGCAGCCAGCCAGCCCCATGTCAGGCTTTTCCTCTCGAAGGCCACAGCCCCAGAGCTTCCCCCTGCCCCGGGGCCCTCAGCACTTCCCCAGGGACATCCTGCAACCCCACCGCCCAACTCCCAGCTCCTCCGAAGTAGAGCCCTGCCTCCTTCCGCCCCACCCTGCTCCCATCTGCTCTGTGCTGGGGGCACAGGGCCTGGCGCTCAGAGCCTTGGGCTTGAGTGCTGGCTCTGGCTCTCAGCCATGAACCCAGGGCGATCCTTGAACATCTCTGAGCCTCCGATTCCTCATCTTTGAAATGGGGATAACCACAGCCCTACATCACAGGATGGGGATATAAGCCACTTTGTATGCAAAGCATAAGGACGACGCCATCTCTTAATATAAATACAAGCCACGCTTGCCCTCTCCGGCCAGCGAAGCCACCAAGTAAGCATGATGGGCACTTCCAAGTGCATCCGAGAGCTGTGGAGGAGAACAGTCTGATATCATGCACTTTTCTCTCAGGGGCACGTTGCCGGCCGTACTGCCAGCTCTCTGCTCTCCCCTGGCCTCAGAGAGCTGGGATGCAAGGCCACACAAGTTCATGTCATACATCAGATTCCTGAGCACAGTGGTGGCCGCAAACGCCCTGCCCCTAAGGGTGCGACCTAAGGCAAGCCTGTCCGTCATGGTGGTAACCAGCTCAAGTTTGCCAGAAG
Source organism: Nyctalus aviator (assembly GCA_036971965.1). NCBI lineage: Eukaryota > Metazoa > Chordata > Mammalia > Chiroptera > Vespertilionidae > Nyctalus > Nyctalus aviator. The sequence goes on along the minus strand of CM072933.1, from coordinate 36,795,630 downwards.
CCTTCAGCCTGTTGCCGAGCAGCCAGCTGGACAGCCCCCGGGAGGCCCAAATTCTAACTGGTTTGGTGAACATGCAGACTCTTTGAGGTTATCCTCATGGATCCATTGCATAAAGCCACCAGCCATCCTGACACCCAGAGGGTCACCAGGCCATCTGCAAGCACAGGGAGGGCTGACCCCTGCAGGCCGCGAGAGCCCTGCTCTGGGAAAGGCCCAAGGCCCAGGACGCTACTGGTGGGTCGCTGGGCAGCGCCGAGAAGGTGCAGTACTCTCCAGTTACCACTAATGGATGCTTGTAAACTGTTACCTAACACACAATGCAGGACCGTCACGGCTGCTTTACAGAAAAAGTGCATCCCACGGCCACGGCCACTCACCGGGGCTCACAGGCTCGCACTGCCTTGCCTCCCCACTTGCCCACCTCTCTTCTGTGGCCAGCACTTGCCAATGAAACCCCGTCCACATGCTGCTCTGCACCTCCTTTCAGCAGAACTCTGCCCCTCCTCCTGGTCCCTCTGCTCCACTGGGCTCCTCCTCTGCCTGCAGGGAGCACAGCTGGCTGCTGCCACACCCGCTCGGAGGAGTCTTCCGTGGCATCGTCATGGTCTATTTCCCGCACCCCCAACTTTTCACCTCAGACTTCTCTCTGACCACATCCCCCCATGTGAGCGTGCTGCAGCCATTTTAGATGATTTCTTTTCTCCCTGAGCGAGGAGGAGTACGAAAGCATATCCCTTAGATCTCTATACTTTCACCACACTGCTCCCTTCGCTTACAACGTCCTGATGGACGTGTTCCGTTCGTGGCGTCTTAACTTGTCTTTCGAGGTCCGCTTCAAATGCCACTTCTCCCACGAAGCCTTTCCTGGCTCCTCCCTGCTAAAGCAGTCACTCCTTCCCTTGCATTCCCCACATGTGAAGCCCTGCTTCGGCCTAGCGCTCACCTCCTCTGGATAGGAGGGACTGTGCCGGATGCTCCGTGTACCCTCACGGCGCTGAGCAGGGCACTGGAGCTGCTGTGAACCATGGAGGGCCCAAGTCACATGCCCACATAGCGTACAGGCAGCCGGGAACCCTGAGAGCACACAGCCAGCTCCGAGTCTGGCCCCTGCTCCCTGGTCTGCCTCTGCCGGGTTGGGATAAGGGGGTGGGAGGCGGCGGTTCGCTTTGGCCGTAGTTTCTGTCCTCATGGGGCAGGCGCTGAGGAAAAGGCTCTGACAGGTACGTGTGTGATACACACCTGTGGAACCATCACAAGAGTGGGTAATCCTCCCGGGGCCTGGGGAGTCTCTGCTGGCCTCTCAGGCGGGAAGCTGGACGGACAGGAGGAAATGAACACCCAGCCAGTGCTGCCGTGTCCCGCGAGTCCACCCAGACAGACAGCTGCCCCTTGTGGATTGGAGTTCCTGCAAAATTCAGAGTCACTCCCAACCCCACCAGCAGCTGCTGCACACATGGCCCCTTCCCCTCGCAGGACACAGAGCGAGGCCGAGTGCCGCCTCCGAATGGATACAGGGCACAGACATGCCCAGCGGCGCCTGCTCCAGGCTGTGGCTGGAGACAGTGAGGTGCAGGGAGGGGGGAGTCTTTCTTCATAAACCAAGGCCTGCGGACCCTGAGCATCAGCAACCATCTCACACACCCCCTCCCAGGAGCCAGCCATCACCCCGTTTGTCACTAACACTGCCTCCCCCGCAGCCCACGGCCCTGCATCCCTACCCCGCAGCCCTCCGCCCAGCCCACCTTCTATTGCATAACGGGACTGCGGGCAAGTCTAATTCCTCCCCCGCCGATGGCTTTCATTTGTACCATCCCCAGCCGCTGACCGAGAACTTTCGCAATAGCACTGTAAGACTCGTATGCGCAAGAGATGAGCTCATGGAAACTCGGAGAGGGTAAGCGGCTTTTCCCACGTCGAAAGCCACACATGGCGAGCTGGGAGGCCAGCTGCGAGGGTAGGCATGCATGTCGCCCATTTTGCATCTCCCACAGGGCTCTGCTGAATGTAGGGGCATCCAGGGTTTTCTGTCGAGTTGGAATGACTTAGCCTCTGATGGGGCAGAGGAGGAGGTGAGAGGAAGGCCATGCCTCCTGAGCCTAAGCTCTCTCCCTGCTGCGCTGGGTGGCACAAAGCTCTCCCATTGCTGGATGCAACGCGGGGGAGGGCTGGACTTCTCCCCACAGCCCATTTCACCGGAAGCCCCGTTCCACTCAGCACGATTATCGTCATGATGACAACGAACAAACCGTTTCTGAGCTAAGTTCCAATAAGGTGGGAACTGGCATAACCTCTCCCTTCACACCAGGTCAGGAGGGTCATTCATCCCCACGCCCATGGCTAACAAGGAGTAGAATGGGATTCCTGGATTTGACCCAGGATTGCTGGGAGTCCGGCCTGTACCTGCTGGGTTAGCCAGCCTCTCCTCAGGCAGGCTAAGGCGGGTACCACTGCTACTGAAGCCGGGCAATCATCCCTCCCCCTGCAGGCAGCCCCGCCCTGCCCAGGACCCCCTGCTGGTAGGGGAGCCGGAGACATAAGAGCAGATCCCAAACAAGACAGGACGGTGGACAATAGATACAGAGCTTGTTTCCCTGAATCCTCACATCTGGCAGCACTAGCTCCTGCAGCTCACGGTGGTGGGGCCAATGCTCAGAGAAGCCAGGAACCTTGCAGGGCTATCGGCCCTAGATTCCTGGCTGTTGCTCCCTCACCGTGGGGCCCACCACTCTGAGGGAGCTCAGAGAGAGGGCCACCAGTAGTATGTGGGAGACATGGGAGACGCTGCAGAGGTGGGGACACTGAGCCAGGCAGAGGAGGAGAAAGGAGGAACCCAGTATCAGGAGGGGCTGGGAGGCGAAGTCCAGCCCGGCAGAATTGGCCTCCCTGGGTCCTCATAGGGCTGGCACTACTGCTGGCCGCCCAGAGGTGGCTGAGGCCCCACACATGGGACCTAAGCTCCAAGCAATTACACACCCTTTTTTCGGGGGTAACGGGGGGCCAATTGGGTACTATAGAGTCAGGCCCGGAGGCTGGCTCAACATGCTCTCATCCAAAGCATCCTCTAGCCAACTTCAGAATGAAAAATGCTTTATGTCGAAGTGTTCTACACATTTAAAAAGGTACCATGTATATATATTTTAACAATATAGTGCATTAGTCAACAATAAAAAAGAATAAAGCCGTGGTACATGCTACAGCATGGGTGAACCCGCAAACACTAAGGCGAACCTGACCCCAAGCCGGCAGGAATGAAAGGCCCGTGGCTGCCTGGGGCCGGGAGGGTGGGTGGGGGATGGAGGATGGCTGCTAAAGGACATGGACTTTTTTTGAATGGTGCAAGGTCTCTGATTTTGATGATGGTCACACAACTCTGTGAATATACCAGAAATCATCACATTGTATACTCCAAATGGGTGAATTGTATATGAAATTCTATCTCAGTACAGTCGTTACAAAAAAATACAATGGCCCAGGCTGGGTGGAGAGTCATCCCTTACACCAAAAGGTTGTAGGTTCAATCCCTGGTCAGAGTATGTACAGGGCTCTCTCTCTCTCTCTCTCTCTCTCTCTCTCTCTCTCTTTCTCTCTCTGAAACCAATAAGACATATCCTCAGATGAGGATTAAAAAAAAAGATGACCTTGGCATACCCATCACCCAGCTTCATAGCAATACAGCCAACCCCTCAGGGGACCCCAATCTCTACCTCATCCCTGCTCCCCACTGAATCTGATGTTTATCACTCCCATGCATTTCTTCACATACGTACGGCTTCTGCATGTATTTCCTGAGCAATGTGTCATGTTGTTTTATGTGTTTCTAATGTCATGTATATTAATCCTGTTGTAAAAATTAATTGTCATTTGTCCCTTTCTCCCCATAGGATGAGATTCGCCCGTAGTACAGCCTGGTCTGAGGTTCAGGTCATCTGTGACGATGGGGTAGAGCATTTCATTGAGGGAAGTTCCGCGATTTAATGTCCACATGTCTCTGCTCTCCCATGGGCAGGCATGTAGATAGGTTTTCTTTCCTTTTCTCGGTAACACCCGGAGCCGCGGTGAACACGCTTCCCCCCGTGCACGTGAGTGTGTGCCAGGAGGGGCTCTGCTGGGGGCCGTCCCGCTCTTCCCCAGAGACGTCCGCATTGTTCTGTGAAGTCTCCTCTCCTCCCGCGTGAGAAAGCAGAGGCCCCGGGAGAGGACGGTGCCCTGTGCAGAGCCCTCGGGGCCTGGGACCGGCTCCCAGTCTGGGGCTTCTGGCCCCAGCACGCTGCCTTTCCGGAACCCTCCGCTTCCTTATTTTTATTTCTCTACAAATCCCAGTGACCACCCGGGCGGGCAGGCCTTATCAGCACCGATCTAGGAGAAACACATTATCAGCAGCGTCCAGGAGGCTGGGGATCTGGAAGTGCTTTCGGGAGGAAACGGGAAGAAATTATTAACTTAAGAGAATTCCCCAGGAGGCTGTGAGGTGGGGAGCGGAGGGCCTTGAGGAAGAGGCCCTTCCAGGGCGGGGGTGGGGGGGCGTCTGGGGGCAGCTGTGCTCTCTGCAGCCCTGTTCACACTGCTCCCAACCCCTCCCCACAGGGCTGGGTGCGTCCTCTGGGGAAGCAGGATGCCTGACATAGGACCACGGAGGCCACAGGACATGCCTTCATTTGGAGGCCAGGATCCGAGCTTCTGACTGGCTCTCTGATTTCCAGGGCACACCATCCCCACACGGGTCTGTCTGTGGCTCCCTCCCCTACAGCCTCTCTGCTCCAAATACCGTCACCAACACACAGGCGTCACCAGGCCCCACAGGCGTCACCAGGCCCCACAGGCGTCACCAGGCCCCACAAGCGTCACTCTGCACGCAGAAGGGATCCTACCCGACGGGGAAAGCCTAAAGGGGCTGCGGGCCGCAGTAGGGATTTGAACTCCATCCTAAGTGCGATGGGAAGTGCTGACATGCTTTAACTAGGGTTGTGCATTAATTGCAAAAAGGCCGCCAGGCTTCTGGATTCAGAAGGGGTTGTGGGAGGCCCGGCAGGGGCTGCTGATGTGAATGGGGCGGGGGATGGCGGCAGCCTGACCGGGAGGGACGGCGGTGAAGGCGGAGGGATGGGCGCAGTGGGATCGGTGGGGCCGGATGATGGATGGGACGTGAGGACAAAGGCGGCGTCCGGGCAGGCGCCCAGGTTCCAGCCCAGGGCTGGGCCCATGTGGCGACGGTGCCACCCCCCAGCGCAGGGGATGCTGGGAAACGGTCAGGTGTGGGAGGCAGACGCTGGCTTCAGCGCCTGCGCTTTGAGGGTGGGCGGCCTGTGAGGTTTGTAGGTGGAGAAGGTTCTTCCCGGCTGGGAACCCACAAAAGCCCCTCTCTGTAAGAGCCTCATTCTGAGCTTTGCTGTCAAGCGCCGGCAGAATGGAAATCAAATGGTTTATGAGCGTGGCCAGGGAGAAACCTTCGCAGGTATACACGTTTTGGTCTGTTTTCACTTCTCATTTGAAGACAAATTACTTGTCCCGGTAGGTGGTTTTGCCTGGATTATACATTGAGCACACACGAGGCATTCTGTTAGCATAGTAACCAAACGGCAGAACGGCTGGAAAAGGCCGTGGGAGGAGAGGCGGGCGGAAGAGCTGCAGGGACGCTGTAGTAGGCCTTGCGAGGGTGGTGGTGGTGGTGGGGGGAGGGGGGGAAGGCAGGGAGAGGTGTGAAACAGAGAACACAGATATCAGAACAGCATGAGCGGCTGTGACAGGTGACACACCCATGTGTGGCCAGGGCAGGGGAGTAGCCCAGTTTTACTGGGAGGAAAGGAGTACAGCGGAGTGGGAGACTGGCCACAGACTGGACTAGACAGACCACCATGGGCTGGTTACTGGGTGGGGGTGTAGGAACACTAGGGAGTCATGGATGGCTCTGGAGCAGAGGCGTGGAATGGACAGGAGCCAGCAGCTGATGGAGTGCGGTGGGTGAGGGAGAAGGTGGCACCGATGGGCTGGTGCCTGGGTGTCTGGGAGGTCAGTGGGCCCTGTCACAGGACTGCAGAGTCAGGAGGCGGCGGTGGGGTGGGAGGGGGAGGGTGTGAAGCTGACACAGCATGTGCAAGCCCATCCCTCCGGCTGAAGCAAAGCAAGGGCGACCGGCATTGAATGGGGGAGGGTCTCTCCAGGCCGGATGCACACTAAGGAGCAGCCAGGAACGACTCAGAGTCACCCCAACGGTTATTTGCATGTAGAGTTTGTGAGGCATCTGACAACGTCTTTCTTTGGATTAAATGCTCTCCCTAAGACAGCCATCAGCTCTGCAGTCTTTCTCTTTACTGGTAGCTCCGGGGACCCTTTGTCCTGCTGTCTCCCTTTTCTGGGTGAGCGGAGTCTGAAATAAGGAGAACCACAAAGAAGGGGGGCGGGGGCTGTGGCTGCTCCTCCGAGCCCAGGGGAGGCGGGAGGGGCCCGCCGGGGACAGAAGCTCTGGCCACGGGCCCTGCCCATGCGAAGGCAATGAGTCTGCGGGGGCAAACACGGTGCCAGGGCAAACAGGGCAAGGCTACACAAAGGCAGGGCCTCAGGACGTGCGGACACCAGCTCTCACCACCTTCGGAAAATAACCTATCCCCGAGAGGCAGTTCCCGAACGAACATAAACGAAAACACATGAGAAAATAGAGCCCCGTTCACGGAATCACAGACGTTTTTGTTGCTGAAAAGGGACTCTCCAAGCCACTGTCCACATCACGGCTAGTTCTGGCTCTAGAATACAGATTGGACCGGGTCCTATCCCTGCTCCCGTACCTTCTCTGATGCGACATCCCCTCCTGCAGGGAGACGAAGCCAGGGCGCAGGCATCGCTGCCCAGGGCTAGGCATTCGCAGAGCAAATCATTCAGTGGCTGTGCCTCAGAGTCCAACTCAGCACAGCCCTCCGGGCAGCCGTCCCCAGCCAAGCATGCTCAGGGCGAAAGCCTTTGCCTCCCTGTGAATGGAGGGCGCTGAGCCGGAACTCCTAGGCCCGGCCCTGACTTCCCATCACTGCTTCTGTGCCCTTCACTGCGAGCCCGCCCCGGGGAGACCTGCCCTTTCTCACTCCCAGAGCCTGTCCTAACCGGTGCCCCACCGGGAGGGCCCCTATGCAGGCTGAGAGCCGTCCCTAGGTCTCTGTCCTCCCACTTCCCAGAGGAACTAAGTTGCACCTGGACATGGGGCCACCCAGCCCAAAACACCTCCGGGCTCCCTGGGATGGGGGTGGGGGGAGGTGGGAGGTGGGGGACCATGAGACTAAGTGCTGGCCGTGGGATAAGAGCAGGAATGATGCGTGACAGCCTGTTTTCCTTCAAGCTTTGCTCTCAGGGTTTGGGCATGACTTCTCCTGCTCCCCCCACCCCCACTCTTCCATGCTGGCCAGGGGGACGGTGAGAATGAAGCAGTAACAAGAGCCCAGAGATGGGAGCCACCTGGCGACACTGGCAAGGCCCCCCACCCCCCTTTTCCCTGGACTGCAAGGCAGGGACCTCCTTCCTCCCTGGTTGGAGTCCTGTATTTGGGGTCTAGAGTTATGGCGGCAGCTGCGTTTATGCCCCCACCTGCTTCCCTGTTCCTTCTCTCCAGCCTCCAGGACCACATCCTCAGGGACATTTTCCCAGAGGGCCAACCACTTCTCATTAGCATACCCCTCATTAGCATACCCTCATTAGCATACCCTAAATCATGGCCTTGGCCTCTCCCACCAGCCTGGCAAAGGCACTCCACACGGGCCTGATCAGGTCACCCCTCCCCCACTATGGTTGTCCAACCTCTCGGCCCGGTGGTCAGTATGTGACACTGACCTAGTCCTCCCCTTAGGATGAAGCCCAGACAGTGGAGGGACCTCTCACCCTTGGCTGGTCCTGGCTCCCTCCCTGTGCACCACGTAGCATCCATCACACCGCCGGCCCCTCCCAGCCCCCGCCTGGCGGCCCTGAAGTGGCCGCTTCCTTGCTGCCTGGGGCCTACATTGTCCTGCTCCTCCTCTGTTACTGAGAACGGGGAGAGAGAACGGAGCGTTTCCCTGATCTTTGTGTTCCTTTCAAGTGGCCTAGGAAGTCCCACGGTCTGTGTATCTGTTCCCAACGCCCTTCTGTCCCGCCAGGCCACAGGCTTTGCAAACGGCCCACACCTATTCCTCTGAACTCTGGCAGCGGTGACCCTCTGAACGCGGCCCGACCTTTGGCATTCTGTCCCGGCCGCCAGGCCTCCAGGACGCCAGGTCCATCGTCCCCTGGAGCAGTGCTGCAGCCAGAAGCAGGACACAGCCAGATTTCAGCCAGTGCGGGGCTATTTTGGGACAGGGAGGATCCTGGGAGGATGCTGGCAAGGTCGGAGTAGGAAGGGAAGGAGGTGGGTTTTGTGCCCGCGATTATGTGTCCCGAGCCCTTTGGATGCCACCCAGGGCCCAAGGCGGCCACAAGGGAGAACACACCCACCACAGACTCCCACCCCAGCCCGGCGGGTCTCAGAGACAGACTGGGGCAGGCGTGGGCTTGGGGCTCCCGGCTCCAATCTCAGCGGCCGCAGTGGGCAGGAAGAGTGTGTGTTTATTTGCTGTGTCCCAACAGCTGCGATTTCTGCCTCCAGCAAGACTCAGAGCCGTCTCCCAGTGGGTGAGGCATCAAAACCACCCGGAGGGGAGGTGGAGAACACAAGAAAGAGCCCCGTAGCCCAGGGGTGGGTCTCGATCGGGTATGGAACATTCCGTGAGCATCTGCTAGGCATGGGGCACACTGAGATGCTGGCAAGACAAAAGGAAGGACGCTCTGACTCTGACGGTGGCACTTACAGTTGCCTACATCCTTCTGCATCAGGCGCTCTCACGTGGTTACACTCTGACCCCTGACTGAGGAGATACCCAGAGGGGCAGGCTTTAGGTGCACGAACGAGAGTGGTGTTCTGGCCAGGAGTCTGGGGATTTGCAAACATTTCAGGATGTCAGAACCCCATTCCGCCGGTTTGGAGAAGTGCTCGGCGCTGCGCCCAGCACACAAACGGTGCTCCGTTAGCGGCAGTGGCAACTGCTGTTTCTCGTGGCAGATTGGCAACCACGTACCCGTAGGCTTCATGGGTGAGAAGCCCGGGCAGGGGCAGAGGGGGCAGGTCAGGGGCTTGGCAGGACCGAGCCCATCCTCGCAGGTGCATTCACTCCCGGGCTCGATGGTCTGAGCGCCTGTGCGGCCCTTCTGGAACTTCACTCCTTCCTCTTTGCCTCAATGTGGGGTCTCGTCTTAAATGCCCTGGGTGTTAACTGCCTGGCTCTGGTCTGTACTTCAGGCCAAAATGTCCTCTGGGGAATTCTCTAACATCCTGGACACCCCTTCCGGAATCCCCTGCTCTCTCTCCTCCATCTCCTGGCCACCTCATTCCGTGCTGGTGGCTCCTCCACAGAGGACCTGCATCAAGCCTTCCCTTCCTCTGCCCGCCCCCTCCCGCCACTGTGTCCCTTCACCCCTCCCCACCCCACCTCTGAGCTGCCCCTGCTGCCTCTTGGCTTTCTCCTCCCCACCCAAGAGCCCAGGGTCTCACACAAACTCTCTTCTTCCAAATCCTTCCCCCTCCTACCACATCGTCCCCAGCTCCCAGCCTCCCAGGCCCACCAGAGCCAGCCTCTCCCAAGCACAAGATGGGTGTCTGTCGGTTTGGCACCCGCCCTGACATGGGCAGGACATAGGAAGCCCAATCAGGCGGGGAGTAGAGAAGGGTGAGCCTCTGTCTTGCCACAAGGTGCAGCCCACCTTGCCCCAGCATCAGGATATGGTGCTTCATAGGGGTTTCTGAGCATCTTTTAAGTGCAAGAGCGATTGAGGGGGGCAATAATTGTGCTTAGTAGGAGTCAGGAGAGGTGCTAAATACGTCCCACCATTATCTCTCTGAATCAACACCATATACTTGCAAGATGGGTTTTATCCCCATTTTCCACAGGAGCCAACCAAAGCAGAGAGAGGGTAAACCATGCTCTGAAAGCCACACAGCTGATAAACGTAGAGCTGAAATGCATACCCGCATCCTCATGTTCCAAATCTCCTGCCCCTCCCCAACATCCTGTACTCTGAGCAAAAGGACCAACTGCCATGGACCAGAGTTACAGAGACAATGGACGCGCAGATTTGAAACGTGGGTTTCCCTCGAAACCCTGATGCTGCTCACAGCCGCTCTGCCCGGCCTGTCGCCCCAGCCTTGCCTCATCTCATCTCATTAATCTCGGCATTCGTCTCCCCAAAGTTTTCCCAGGTCCCAGGGCTCACTCTCCTGGGCCCCGAGGGAGTGAGAGAGCTTCCCAGGGCTTCTGGACACCCTTTTAATTAACCCCGATGACCCTCCTCTGCCGGGGGCCAGCTGAATTGCATCACGATGCCACCATCTCCTGCGGCAGCCCCCCTGCACGGGGACTCCCACCTCGGCCTACTCATGCTCCAGCAAACGCTGTCCCTTCACTTCCCACATGCTCAACACATGCTGGCCGCTCTCCCCGGGCTTGGGGACCACAGCTGAGGGCCCCTCTGTCCATGGAGGGCCTGCCAGAGAGCTGAGTTAGTGTCCTGCCAGTGCCACCTGCCCACGGTGGTGTCGAGGGGCCACCCTCTGAGCTGGCAGAGGCCCAGAGCGGAGTGGTGGGTTGGGGGCTGTGCGGGTCTTCTGCCCTCCATCACACCTGTCTTCACCAGCTTGCAAATCACTGAGCCAATCTGGAAAGCCCCTGTGATGACGTGATTATTTCCCTCCCAACTCTTTTTTGGAACTTTCTTCCTCATCTCCCCCCCCCCCCGCCCCCCAAAAAAAAGTACAGCCCATCCCAGTTGCCATGGGAACAATGAAACTTGCTCGTCTGTCATTCTCACGGCTTAATAACAATGGTCAGCAGCCTAGGTAAGTCCAGATGAACCAACGTATCGTTATGATGAACAGTTTGCAATGAAACGGAACCCAACACACAGCGTGGTGCTCGGCACAGAGCAGGGACTCGGAACATCGCTGCGACCAGGTGAACAGGGGCGGCGAGGGGCGGGTCGCTCTGTGCAGAGGAACGCGCACCGGCAGAGGGGCCCTCGCTCGGAGGTGACCCGCCCACACAGGGCTAGTACACGCAGGAGCAGAATCTGAATCCAGATTGTCCTGGTTAACTCAGTTGTGCCGTATCACCTTGACCTTGAGCAGTTTGTGCACGGGTGCATTTGTGCAGGTCGTCTCCACACCACACAGCGCGAAGCACCCTAAGCCTGCGCTCGAGGCCAGGGGAGTCTTACAATCGGGACACTTCACTCATTCCAGTAACAAACACGCCTACTGTGTGTCAGGAGTTGGAGGCGTAATAGCGACCATGATGAGCCTGGTCCCTGCCCTCTCGGGCTTCTCTTCAATGCTGCATGACCCTTCAGAGTTCGCAAAATGCAGTCATGCCCATTATCTTGTCTGATTTCACAACTTGGTGCCTATAGCGAGGGCCCATAGAAGCGTTCATGAATGAATGAATGAATGAATGACGGATAGGGGATGGGTGAGCAGATCAATGAGTAGAAGAAAGGCAATACCACAGATATTCAAACAAAAGTGATCCCCCAAGCAGGGTGTGGCCAGAGCACAGCCACCGAGGGGGCCTCTGCTGTGTTTCCCATCCTCGCCGCCGTTCGCAGGCTCCTTACCTGGAGGGCAGTGACACCCTGGAGACGTCTTCGGGGCTTCTCGGCGCCTCCGGGAGTGGAGCTTCCATTTCTGCATGAGAAGACAGAGGAGAGGAGTCACTGGGAGTCCTGAAGGCCAAGCCCTGGGAGTCGTCTGTGGGCTGGCGCGGAGGGGTGGGGGGAGGGGCCCCTGGGGGCTGGCAGGAGGGCTGTTCCTGGATCAAAGACTGGCCACCGGACGTCTGGGTAATAAGAAGCAGACGGAAGGTCCCGTCTAGCTAATTTCGGTGTCTGATGTCTTCGGAGTGCTCTTAAAGAAATTAACCCGATCACAGGACCCTGTCAACCAGCTGTGGCCTCCCTGCACCGCTCCCTCCCGGGCACAGGGCCTGCTTCTCTCGGCTCTCTGCTGTCTGCTCCCGGCTAGTCTGGGCTCCTGTCGGATCCAGGGCAGGGACAGTGGCTTGTTCTTCCTGTGACCCTCTCAACCTAGGCCCGGCAGGAGTGGGGGGTTGGGGACTGGGCAGGTCCTCTGCCCACCATCACATCTCTCCCTCTCCACATTGCAAATCACTGAGCTAACCTGGATCACGGCTTCAAAGGCCCCAAAGAGGTGTGGACAAATAGAGTGGGGCACCTCCTGCCCACAGGAGCTGCCGTTCCCCCGGTTGTAAACGGACACACACACACACACACATGCCCAGGAGCACGAGTGCCTGGGGTGCTCACCCTGTCAGCGTGGTGCACCGAGCGCCTCAGCCCTCACAACCACCCCGGGCGGGGGCAGCACGCACAGAGGTTAACGGGCATGCCTCCGTGCCAGACTGCCTGGGTCCACGCACAGCCCTCGGGCCGTGAGCTGCTAACAGGCCCCACCTCACCAGGTTACTGAGAGGATAGGAAAGGCTGACGGATAGGAAGAAAAGCCCTCAATAGGTGTCAGCTATCGTTGCACTCATGTTACGGGCGAGGAGCCTGACGCACACACGGCAGACTGTGACCTGGCCAAGGCCAGGGGAGGAGCAGGGCTAGGATTTGAACCCACACTCTCCGAAGCTAGTGCAGCAGATAGAAGCCTGTAGCCCTGGAGCCAAATTGGCCCTCCGATGTATTTTAATTGGTTCCCACAGATATTTTTTTCATTGAGTTGGTTGCCAATATTTTGAAGAGGTTGATATTACATGCACATCTGCATTTCCAATTTCTCTGGAAAAGCTGGAAGGCCTGGCCGCATGGGGCCTGCACGATGACTGGCTCTGATTGACAGCGTCCAGTCGTCCCTGACATGTGGACCAGGGCGGGTGCCAGCTGGCTGCCCCCAGCAGCTCTCCAGCACTCAACTACTGTGCAGCCTGCCCCTTGGGGTGGCCAGGAGGGAGGTAAAGAAAGATCGAGTGGGAGGTGGAGTGGGATGAGGCGTCCCCTCTGGTTGGTGGTGGAGAGGGAAGGTCGGGAAAGCTTCGTGGTGATTCACAGCAAATTCATGTCTGCTCAGCCCCGATCTCTATTGGCACTGAGCTGGGTGCTTTAAACAGAGAATCACATCTATGTTTCGCAATCTAACAAATTTAACAGAGAACTCATTCTTCCCTTAAGGAAATGGAGGCTCAGAGAGGCTGAGTGACTTGTTGAAGGTCACACAGCTCGTATGTGATGGATCTGGGGCAAGAACTCAGGCTTTTTGGTGCAAAAGCCCAGGCCACCCTGCTGGAGAAAGGTGCGCACCAACACCCCGGGAGAGGGAGCACAGAGACAGGCAGGGTGAGGATGCCGAGGGAGGGGGTAGGGGGGAGAGAGACAGGAAGGGGAGGGAGGGAGGAAGTCTCATAGGGGAGCCCCTCCCTCAGAAGGGGAGACTGTGCGCAAATGTTGTGGCTGGATGGTGAGGCTCGGCCACAGGTGGGCACAGAGTGGCCACTGGGCAAGCAAGTGCCCTCCCAGGACAGAGTCTGGTGAAAGGCCCCGCGTTGCCCAGCCCTGAGCCCAGCTCACCAATGCCCGTCCCATCGGGACCCCACCTATCGATTTCCCTTCCCACCAATGACCTTGGGCTCCTGGAGACTTATTGGTGGCGGCTCCTGGCGCACAGTAGGTGTGTGACAGAAGTCTGTTAAGTGACAAGGCCATTCAGTGACTGACAAGCCAAAGCCAGCGGAGTGCGCAGCGTTCTGGCTGCAGGTTGCAGGCACTAGGGCTGTCACTCACTCAACAGCAGCAAGAGGCCAAGCGTGGGCTGGGCCCTGGAGCCGGAGCCGGACCGAAGGCTGGAGGCTAAGGGTCCTCTCTGGAGGCTGTCACAGTCATCGTGCGACCGAGAGACACCGGAGTCTGCGGTGTGGCAGGGCAGGATGGAGAGAGGGGAAGGATTTGCAGGGGGAAGAATGCACAGGGCACAGGATGGACCTGCTGGGAAAGGGTAGGACCAGGCTCTGCCATGGCCACCAAGATCTCCCCATGGGGACAGGACAGGGGCAAAAGCCAGCTTGTGGGAAGATGAGAAGCTGAGTGGAGGGCTGCCTGTGGATGAGTCCAGGTGGCAGGGCCGTGTGGTCCTGGAGCTTGGGAGAGGGGCCTGGGCTAGAAAGGCAGATCGGGACCCAGTTTCACCATCAAGAAGGAAGGAGACAGCCCATCCGGCGTGGCTCAATGGTTGAGCATCGACCTATGAACCAGGAGATCACGGTTCCATTCCCGGTCAGGGCACGTGCCCGGGTTGTGGGCTCGATCCCCAGTGCGGAGTGTGCAGGAGGCAGCCAGTCAATGAGTCTCCCTCCTCATTGATGTTTCTCTTTCTCCCTCTCCCTTCCTCTCTGAAATCAATAAAAATATCTCAGAAAACAAGAGGGGAAGGACACATCCGACAGCGATGGGAAACTGGCCGCAGTCAGGGTGTGGGTGGGTTTTCTTGGCCTGCGCGGTGTTTGTTTTTGAAAAGTATTAGATCCCAGCATCGCCACACCCCTCCCAGAGCCTGGGCTTCACATCCGCCCTCTGACCCTCTCTGCAGCTCACTCCTTCCAGGGCCTCAACCCGGGCTCCCTCCCGCCTGCATTTCACGTCCCTCCTTGCTCGGGGTCAGTGATTACAATCCCTCTCCTGCCTACATCCATGGCTGCCAGGACACCCTTCCCCTTAGCACATGCTCCTGGCTGAGCCACAAACCTGGCGGACTGGATGTTCCCACGCACCCGATGCTGGTACCCACGCAGCAGAAGGGAGCCAGGAGAGGGCACGACCACCGACCGTGGTGACCGGCTACACTTTATTTTTTATTTTTAAATATATTTTATTGATTTTTTACAGAGAGGAAGGGAGAGGGATAGAGAGCTAGAAACATCGATGAGAGAGAAACATCGACCAGCTGCCTCCTGCACACCCCCTACCGGCGATGGGCCCGCAACCAATGTACATGCCCTTGACCGGTATCGAACCTGGGACCTTTCAGTCCGCAGGCCGACGCTTTATCCACTGAGCCAAACCGGTTTCGGCAACCGGCTTCACTTTAATCAGGACCATTATCTCAGAGCAAAGCCCAGCACGCCTGCTGTGATGCCCTAGTTCCTGATCTTCCTGTCCTAGTCGTCCTCACACTTTCTCTCCCCAACCCCACCATGCTGTCACCTGGAGAAAGCAGAAGCCTCCGGAAGAGGCCTCCCAGAGGTCCCACCATCACACACACCCGCCCATCCGTGCCTGTGCGGGCGCACCCTTTTCTTTCCTCCTGCCTGCCCGCCTGTGCTCCCAGTAAGGCCACCCCCGACCTGCTCAGCACGTCCCCCACCTCGGCCTGCTCCAGGGCAGCTCAGCAGCAAGTCTCCCTCCCACCGCCCATCTGTGGCCTCCCTGGGGCTGGACCCCTTACACCACTCCTCAGCAAACGTTTGCTGCAGGGGCCAGCGAGTGACTGTGTCAGGCCCTGTGAGCCACGCAGTCTCTGTCCGTCACAACCATTCAGCTCTCTGTAGGCAGAAAGCAGCTAAGGACAGCTCGGAAGCAAAGCAAGCAAGGCTGTGCGCCTATAAACATGTGTCCATGAAAACAGGCTCTGAGTGGGAGTAAGCAATCCTTCGTGAAGGACTCCTGATGTACACACGGTGCACGCACGCCGTTGATCCTCCCGCCATAAAAAAAAAACAAACAAAAAAAAACAACAAAAACACAAGAGAGAAAGAAAAGATAAGAAAAGTCCTCGCTTGGTCAAGCTTTATTTATTTATTTTTCTAGAAAAACTACCTGGCCAAAACCGGTGTGGCTCAGTGGATAGAGCGTTGTCCTGCGGACTGAAGGGTTCTGGGTTCGATTCCAGTCAAGAGCATGTACCTTGGTTACGGGCACATCCCTGGTAAGGGGTGTGCAAGAGGCAGCTGATCGATGTCTTTCTCTCATCGATGTTTCTAGCTCTCTATCCCTCTCCCTTCGTCTCTGTGAAAAATCAATAAAAATATATTTTTAAAAAACAACAAAAACTCCCTAATGGACAGTGTAGCCGCCTGCTCCCTCCGGGACAGCTCCTATCAGATCTGACCTTCCCTGCTCCCAAGAGGTCCTCCTTGTGGCCACCGGTGACCTCTGCATAGCTAAGCCCAGTGGGCAGCCCCCATCTCATCCCAACATCTGCTCACTCCTCCTTCACCCTGGACCCCTAGGACGCCATCCTGCTCCTCTTCATGTCCTGGGCTGGCTCCTTCTCACCTACTGGACTCGCGATGCTGGAGAGCTGCAGGGCCCAGTCTCACACTTTCCCTCTGCCCTGCTCCTGGGGGCTGTCTTATGGCTTCAACACCGAGGTCTGTGGCCCTGCCCTGCTCCTGGCACCTCTGACCCAGACCTTCCTCCAGAGGCACTGATCCAGCTGCCCACCTGATATTGCCATGGGCAGGCATTCCCAAATCAGCTCAGCAAATCTGAGCTTCCCTTCTTCCCAGCCTGCCCCTCCCTGGTCACAGCCGGCAGCCTGCCAGTTGTTCAAAACCTTGCCATCATCCGTGATGCCTCTTTGTCTCTCACTCCACACTCATTCAGTGATCAGCTCCTGTTCTCTACCTTCCAGACAAGTCCAGGATCTGACCCAGTCTCACCTCTCCCACCCGCTTTGGTCCTGGCTTCATTCACGTTGGTGTGATGGCTGCCACACCTCCTGGTGAACCCCCTGCCTCTGCCCTTGCCCCTCAGACCCCTCAGCATGGCAGCCAGCGTGACCTCACAGGCCTCCCTGAAGTGCCTGCCCATGCCCAGCCTCCTCTGCCTACCCCAGGGCCTTGGCACCTGCTGCTCTCTGCCTGGGATGCTCCCTTCCAAGCTAACCACCTGGCGCACTCTCCCCAAGGCCTTCCTCGTCCCCAGGGCCCTCCTGCAATAGACTGACTATCCTGCCTCCCTGTTTTATTTTCTCCTTAGATTTTCTAGTTGTTGGTGCCTAAATTTCTTGCTTCATGTCTCTCCCCACAACCAGGAAGGAAGTACCCCAAGGACATGGGTATTTTGGTCTGTTTTAAATCACTGCCATATCTTCAAGGGCTAGCACATGGCCTGGCGTATGGTAAATGCTCAATACATACTGATTGCTTACAAAACAGGAGACTCCCGTAAAGGTCCAGGTTTCTGATCCCTCGTACAATAGGAGGACCTGGCAACACTAGGCCACAGTCGGATGGTGTGGAGTGACAGTCGGGTGGTACAGAGTGATGGCAGCCCCTCTCAGGGGGGTGTGTGCTCTCCAGGCCACCACCGTCCCCTCGCCCTGGCCAGCTTCACCAATTGGGCACCTGAGTTGGGACCCCTGGAGAGAAACCCCCCGGCTGAGGCTCAGGGGTGGGCGGGAAATTTCCTGAGGCCCTGGGGCGGACCCCCGGCCGTTCTGGACAGAGAAGCCTTCCTGCTTTGCCCCGACGGGCAGCCGGGGCCCCCTGGAATGCCCCGCGTGGCCACAGCTGAAACATCACCCGCCTGGTCCTTGCAGCTATTAAAATGCCTGTATCAGTATCAAAGGGAAAATGCCAAGCGGCTACTCACTCCCCCCAAAGAATGCAGCTCCGGCCTGGCCCTGGGTTTAGGGCCACTCCCTCCCCGCGCTCAGCTTTGGGCTCTTAAAGGGCTCGGGTTTAACCTCTGTGACACGGGGCGGGTCCAGGTGTGGGGGTTGGGACCCCAAAGGCAGAGGCCAGGGGAGCTCTGCACTCCATAACCATGACCTTGAGCCTGGCACTTCCCCCATGAGGGATCTGTGAAATGGGGATGTGAAATTATTAAATGAGCTAATGTTAATAACTAGAGGCCCGATGCACAAAATTCGTGCAAGAGTAAGCCTTTGCAGCCATGGTGGCTGCCTGGAACCCTCCCTCAGTGGCTTCCTTGATCCTGCGGCTGCAGCCCTGGCTTTGTCTGGAAGGACATCAGGTCTAATGAGCATATTACACTTTTATTATTATTTTTTAAAATATATTTTATTGATTTTTCACAGAGAGGAAGGGAAAGGGATAGAGAGCTAGAAACATCAATGAGAGAGAAACATCAACCAGCTGCCTCTTGCACACCCCCCACTGGGGATGTGTCCGCAACCAATGTACATGCCCTTGACCGGAATTGAACGTGGGACCTTTCAGTCTGCAGACCGACGCTCTATCCACTGATTTCAGCTACACTGGTTTCAGCTATACTTTTATTATTATAGGTAATAGCTACCCATGCTGAGCAGTATATACCAGGCATGGTGCTAAGTGCTTTAGGTGGAAATGTCATTTAATATTTAATTAATATTAGCAGCAGTTTGGAACAATTGGCAGTGCACACCTGTTAGAACCCACGGGCCCCTGGAGGCTGCGATGGGTCTCTGTTCAGGGTTAGCAAAAACCTCGGATGGAGTGCCCACGTGGTGCGGCACCGGCAGTGTGGGCACAGCCTAAGCTACAGCCGGGAGTGCTAGGACCTCGGGTCCAGCCCCAGCTTTCCCACTAACTGTGTATGAAGCGAGAGAGATCGCCTCTCTGGACCTCAGTTTCCTCATCTGTAAACTGGGGATACTGTTAGTTCTCCATTGGCCTGCCCGGAGCAGTTGGAGGGATAAAAGAAATGAGATCAGGAAAGAGAAAGTGAAGAAGGGTGAGCACCTGCTGTGCCAGGTGTCCTTACTGGCCAGGTGAAGACCACTTCTCTCTCGAGCTGGTGCCCAGCCTGCCTCCGCCCCGCCCAGGTGCCCCATGAGCTGGTAGGGCCTCAGGCGCCACAGCGAGCGGGTGGACATATGGTCATTTCCTGCCCTGCCCTCCCCGCTGGGGAAACCTAGGTGCCACTGCCTGCGGAAGGGAAGTGGGTGGGCCCTGTCTGTGGACCTGCCTTTGGGTCCTGAGGGCTGGACGTTGAAAGGAGGAGATGCCCAGGGAAATGACCACACTGGGCAAAGCTCTGGCCCAGTGTCTGGTGACAGTGCCTGGCGTGGAGTGGGCGCCTGGTCCGTCTGCTAGCGCCCTTCCAACACCCTGTGCCAGGACCGTCCCCGGGCCAGCACCGCCTTCGAGACTGGGCCGCCCTCGGAAGGGCAGGGCCTGATCTGCTGTCCCTGGCCCACACTCGAACCAAATCACTTACTTTGAGGTCTGCCCCATGCGCTTTGGGCTGGGTTTCAGCAGGATTCGGAGAGAAGGAGTCGGGGCGGGTTGGAGTAGGGGGTTGGGGGAGTGGGAGGGCAGTCCTGTGAGGGCCAAAGGCACAGAAGCAGGGCCCGGGCTGCGCAGTGCTGGCTCTGTGGGCCTCATCCCAGCGACCACAGGAGACGCGGCCCACAGACCGGGTTTGTTAAGGCGGCAGGCCCCTGCGCGGCTGCGTGCCCCGGGGCGCTGGCTGCTCAGCAGGGTGAAATCAAAGCGGAGGAAATCTAGACACTCAGCCCACACCCACCAGAACTGGACTTGCCTGGTCTGCTTAGGGAGGTGGGGGAGGCTGTGTGCTGGGCCCCCGGAGGGCGTGTCATGGGGTGGGAGCCTCAGAAACCGTCTTCTCCCTCCCTGCACTGCTCTCTTTGTACAGTGGACTTGGCGTCTGATCACAGGCTCCCAGGGCCGAAAAGCAGGGGCCCGAGGGTCCTCCGGATGCCACTGCCTCTGCCTCCTGCTTCCCCAGAACCACAGACAGATGTGGCCCCAGGCTCTGCAGGCCAGAACGTCGGGGAAAGGAGCTGCTGGCCCTGCATGAGGTTTCCAGCCTTCGTAGGAGGAAGTCCCTCCTCCCAGCTAACCTACAGCCCTGCTGCTTCCTCGGGGGAGGAACTCAGAACTATGTGCATGTGGCTGGCAGCCGGATCAGCATGGGGCCCAGGACTTCAAGAGTTTCAGGGAGTCTGGGGTCATGGCTGGGCCATGTGCAGGGTGAAACAGGGTCCCCTATGGGAGGGGCTGGGGTAAGAGTGCTGGGATGAATGTCAGTGCCTCTCCACTGCTTCCCTCCCTTCCACAGGTGGGGACTGAGCATCTGTCTGGGCCAGGGCCGTGCACAGTGCCAGGAACCCACAGACGGGGCTGGATCAGGCAGCCTGAGCAGAGCAGACATCCAGGCTGCCCGCATGGAGCTTACTCTCTAGGGAGGGCGTGTAAGAGTCTACAAACCACGCACATCAACACGGGGCAACCACTGTCACCAGAGCCACGGCTGGATAAGGTGCCGAGGGCTTGTCTCGTGGCATGGACGAGGCTGGCCCATCCGGGGACCCGACAGCTGGGCTGAGGTAAAGGAAGGATGAGCAGCAACGAACCAGGTGAGGGGCCCAGGTACAGGGGAGCGGCTAAGACCAAACCCAGCAACGTGCTTCTTATGTACCAGGCAGGGGTCTGGCATGTATTCATTCATCCAGCACTCACAACCACCCCGTCATGACGGAGAAAACGGAGACAGACAGAGGTGAACGAACGTGCAGGACGGCACCCAGCCAAGAAGGGCAGAGGCAGGATTTGAGCCAGGAAGCCGAGCTCAGAGCCCAAGTCCCTCCACTGTGTCTGCCTGTGACCCAGGGTGGCATCGAAATATTACAATAATCACAATCCTATTCCTGGAATGCCGGGTGCTACTCAAAGCCCTTGTTTTCACTTGTTTTATCCTAAAAACAACACCCACAAGAAGGAGGTCCTCTCACCATCACCCCCTTTTTACAGAGGTCCCACCTACAATACCGAGAGGTTCAGCAACTTGCCCGCTGTCACATACCCGTGATTAGCAGAGCTGGATTTGAACCTGCCCCTGAGAGCGACAGGAAGTCATTGAGAGGTTGTAACCAGAGGAGTGTGGTGATGAGAGTTCTTAAAAGATCGCCCTGGCTGCGTGTGGGCGGTGGAAAGGGCAGGACAGCGTGAATGCGAGCAGATACCTGAGGAGGCTCCTGCCACGGCCCAGGAGTGCCCAGGGCAGCTCAGCGGGGGCCGGGCGGGAGTGATGGGGAGAAGGGGACAGATCGGCGGGGAGGCTGAGAAGGTGCGATTAGCAGGCCTAGAGGGGGTGCAGCTGGAGGCCAGTGTATTCCCAGGTGAAGGGATGCTGGGAAGATCTGGATTTCTTGTTCAGTTTGGACACGGTAAGTCCGAGGTGCTTTCGAGACATCCTGGAGGGGTGGGATGGGAGGTGTAACGATAGGTCCGGAGGCGAAACCGGTTTGGCTCAGTGGATAGAGCGTCGGCCTGTGGACTCAAGGGTCCCAGGTTGGATTCCGGTTAAGGGCATGTACCTTGGTTGTGGGCACATCCCAGTAAGGGGTGTGCAGAAGGCAGATGATCGATGTTTCTAACTCTCTATCCTCTCTTCCTCTCTGTAAAAAATCAATTATATATAGATATAGATATAGATATAGATATAGATATATAGATATAGATATAGATATATAGATATAGAAATAGATATAGATATAGATATAGAAATAGATATAGAAATAGATATAGATATATATTTTTTAAAGATAGGTCTGGTGCTCTGATGAGAGGAAGAATGCACATGACATTACAGCCAGAGCTGTCCAGCCATGGGACAGCCACCTGCACATGGCAGTGAGCTCCGGTCACTGTGAGGGTGGAACCTGAGAACCAGACATGTTGTGGGGGATGCCTAGTCCGGGGCAGAGCTCCCTTCCTCCCAACACGCTGCTCCCATGGAGTGGGGAGAGGCTGGAGGTGGCAGGACCGCCTTCTAACCTCATGTCACCTGTCTCCTCTTCACCCAGGACACCTCAAGGGCCACACAGGGAAGAGGACTAAGGCTATTTCTGGCAAAGCCCCCAACGAATGCCCCTCTAGCCAGCCCCCTTTCTGCATCCCTGTCCCCCTTCCTGTCCTGCCCTACTGGCCACCTTGTCAGAGCATGTCAGACCCAGAAAACCTCCAGGGATGGCATCTACAGAGTAACAGGCGACTGCAGGTGCAAAGCTCCTTGGAGGGCAGGGTCCCAGCCTGGGGCAGCGAAGCCGGTGATGGCACCTTACAGGACAGGCAGGGTGAGCATCCTGGCGGAGGGAGGGGTGGACGGGGAGAGCCTGCTGCAGAGGGAAACGCCCGAGCAAAGGAAAGGCCAAGACAGGACCATGGGCGTCAAGGAGACCAGTGAGGCTGGGGCAGAGGGGTGGTGGGGGGAGACGAGGAGAGGAAAGCTTGCTGAAGAGGCGGCAGAGACCAGCCCACGTGGACTGGAGCCATGGAGGCTTTGTGGGAAACCCACAGTAACCTCCCGGGAGGAGACAGGGCCCCAGTGTCCCCCAAAGGCCATGCCCAGCCCCCCAGGCAGGCAGTTCCGCCCCTTTGTGCTGGGCTTGCCCTTGCCCTTTGAAGGTCGGAGGAACCTCTGCTTCTGGCAGCCCCATCCGCCCTTTGGTCACCAGAGTTTTCCTCAGGGAGGCCACCACCCGGGGCATGTGGCCTGCGGCTGGGGTCTTGCTGGCAGCCCAGATGACACCCAGGAGAGCCGGGGAACCAGCCTCCCAGCCACGCCCAGCCCCAGCCTCAGTTTCCCTTAAAGGAGCCTGCTGACTTCCTTCACTTACGGAGGTCTCAGCCAGCGGCTTCTGGGAAGGCAGAATCCAACCGGAAAGTGTGGGAGACTCCCCGAGGCTTCTCCTAAAACTTCCTCTCGTCTAGATGGCAAACTCTCAGTGCATCTTATTTTGTTTTTAAACCAAAACAACAAACCAAAAAATCAAAACCAACACCCTCCCCCAATCAAAAAAAATAACAAAACAAAAACCTACTGCCCACCTGTCTTTAAACCTCCCAGACTCAAGCTGCACAGCGCACCGGGGCCTCTGACATCTCACTGGGATCTCATCACTGTCAACACCTGCCCCGCACACTCTGCTGGGGACCCAGGCGGGGCCGGCGGTTAAATGGCACCGGATGTTCCAGCCTGGGGCTCACAGAATTTCTCTCTGTCTCTCTCTGTCTCTCTCTCTGTCTCCCTCTCTCTCTCTCTCTGTCTCTCTCTCTCTCTCTCTCTCTCCCTAAGGGGCTGCCAGACATGGAGCTTGTGAGACACCCTAAGCCCACACCCTCCCCTCAGGGATTCCTATTAAGGTTTTGGGAAGCGTGTCAGCAGAGGGGTCAGGGAAGGGCGCACTGCTTCCTGTCTCTTGGGCTCTGGGCTGTCCTCTCGGCAGCTTCGCTCTGGACCTGGATCCTCCGCCTGGCAGAGCGCAGCCCTGCGGCGGCAGTGTTCGCAAAGCCCCGCTCCCAGCTCTGTTACCCCCCTGCCCTGGCCTTCCTTTCTCCCTCTTCCTTCCTGCAGCTTTACTGTACAAACACGTCTGTCTGTCTGTGCAGTTGCCTGAACGCCCCTTTTGAAACAAGATAAAGCTGAAACTTCTATAGTAACTACATTTTTTAAAGGTATTCTTCCCTTCTTCTGGTCGTGTTTGCACGCCCGCAAAGGCCTGCTCGGCGGCGGGAGCCAAAGTGAACCGAACCCGTGCCCAGCCCCTGGCCTACGTGACCGACTGGCCTTAGCTGTCTGGCACCTTATACCAGTGGCTTGGAATGCCGGCCTTGGGGTCAGACTGCCTGGGTTCAAGGCTTGGCTCTGCTCTTTGCTAGCTGTGTGACCTTGAGGAAGTTACTTAGCTGCTCTGGGCATTCACTTTCTCTTCGGTACAAAGGGAAACATAGAACCACTTCGTAGGATTGTTGTGAGAATTAAGTGAATGAACAGAGGTAAAGCTCCTTAAGCAGTGCTCAGTAAACATTAGCGAATCCTGGAAGTTGTGGAACGAGGCACAGCCCCCTGAATCTCCTCCTCCGAGGAGGGCGTGGTGACGTTGCTACCAGTCGAAGGATCCCATTTAACCCTGCAACAGCCTGGGAGGAGACGTCGTCATCCGTTTTTACAGATCAGGACACGGAGCTCAGGCCACACAACCAGTTCCTGTCAGCGGTCCACGGGACATCGAGTGCTATGGTTTGGCTCACGTCAATGTTCTGCTCTGACCACAACATGCCAGCAGCCTGGGCAGGTGAAGTGAAGCTGCTGACCCTCAAAAGTAGGAGGTGGGGGGAGGTGGAGGAGGCGGGGGTGAGGGGTGGGGGTGGGTGCTCCCAGCTGCTCGGTCTGGTGGGAACACATCACCCTGAGCCATCCCCACTCTCCCAGCCAGGACCAGGGGCGGTGGCCCTGACTTAGGAGTTAATCATTTCACCCTCTGCTGGTGGCTGCGAAACACCCACCTCCAGGGCACCATCCCCCCAGCAAATGCTGAGCATAGGGCTGAGGGTGTGGGTGTGGGTGTGGGTAGCAGCTGACTGCGGTGGCTTCACTGGCCCCCAGCAGGGCAACCTTAAACCATCAACTAATTGGTGAGGGCTGCCTATTATGTGCCACGTCCCAGCCTAGACTCAGGGACCCTGAAACCAGTGAGCCCTGTCCCTGCCCTGGGTTGAGTGTAAGCCAACGGAGACACAAGACATTTAAAGGCAATAGAGAGGAGGGCACACGGGCAATATGTGTGAGGCTGGGCCAGGGACGGCAAACACGTGTGATCGTGGCCCTTGACCCGAATAGACCGGGCGTGGCAGCCTGGTACACGGTAATGAGAGCGACTCTGAGGCCCATCTTGGTTCACTGGGCGTCATGGCTGCTGTGGTTCAGGGATGAAAGCGGCCAGCACGTGCCATGTCTTACCTACTTCCTTCTCTGGGCTCCATGTTGGGCGTGGCCAGAAGGTTCTGCAGGGAGAGAGCCCGTTTGGGCTGGATGGTTGGGGAAGGTTTCTAAGTGGCCCTGGGCCAGTCTAGAACAAGGAAGAGGCATCTTTCTGAGCGTGCCCAGCAGGGAAACGTGCTGAAGGCCTGTGGCGAGTTGTCTCAGGTGCTGTGACTGTCCTCACCACCTTCCCTGAGGGGCGGCGACGTAATGAGCTCCTTGGTTTGGCTTGGAGCTACCAGCCAGCTTTATGGCCTCTGGGGCAGCTGTAAGACTTTAGGAACTCCCCCTGGCTTTATCGATAGGAAGTATTGCTCTGCGTTTAAAAAAAAACTCATTTAGAGTCACAAAATAGTTCCTTCTTGAACCCAACTCACCAGTGGGTGGTAGCTTCCTGGAACCATGTTGGAAGGAATTCTAGGGCAGTATGTGAGCGCAGTGGGCAAGCGCTACAATTGATTAACTAGGCCTGCCGAGGGCCCGGGGCTGCCCAGTGGAGCACACATGGGCCTGTCTTTGCCGTCACTCGACTAGACAGTGCACTGTGGTCTGCAAAGGAGAAGAGATGGCTGCAGGGCCGGCGGTGTCTCTGACACCCTTAAAAATAGGAGGTGGGGGGGAGGTGGAGGAGGCGGGTGCTCCCAGCTGCTCTGTCTGGTGGGAACACATCACCCTGAGCCATCCCCACTCTCCCAGCCAGGACCAGGGGCGGTCCTGGTGGGAGAGTGGGGCCTCCAAACCTTTGTTCTCCCCTCTAGGGTAACAGTGGTGAGCTGGAGGGGCTCCATTCCCTCTATTTACACCCACAAGCCTAGGCATTTGCTCCCTCCGTGGAAGGAGAAGGAGTTTCAGGACTGACACAGCGGAGTCCTCACTGCATGTGGAGGGCACCTGGATATACCGTCTGTTCGTCATGGAGGTGGAGGCAGCGAGGATCATCACAGATCTCCACAGACCACGCCCCTCACACACTGTCCCTTTAAGAGCCTGCTCCCACCCTCACCCCAGCATCTCAGCCACTGCTTTGATCTCCCCCTGAACCCTCCTCTGGAAAGGACCTCCAAAAAAGGGCCCCTGTACCGACCCTATAAGTGTGAGACATTCCTCTTACAAAGGTTGCTCTTACTCTGTTTAAGGATGAGAGAGTCTCCCTAACATTCACCTTGAATGTGGCTGCTGACACCCCTTGCTCCCCCTTGGCCTACGAATGGATTTGGCGATTAGACTATGAATTCCACTCCCTCCTCTTTCGCTGCGCACCCTCTCTCTGTCCAGCCCTAGGTGACATCTGATTTCCTCCATTTGGGACATTCCAGCTTCTCGCTGCACAGCAAGCACATCCAGCAGCGGCAGCTGGAGTGCTCGTTAAGGGCCCCAGACCAGGAGAGCGGAGCTGACAGGGGAAGAGCTGGGGCCTGAGGTCTGGAAGCCACACTCCCGGCTCCCCAGGAGCAGGCCCCCCCCGCCCCAACCTCCTCTCCCAGCTCGGACCTTCCTCCCCCAGAGGCTGGCCCTCCTCCTCACAGCTGCCTCTGGCTCCTCTCCTACGGGGTCCCCTCAGCATGGCAGGCAGGTCCCGCCTCCTCCTGCCTCACAGATGCCGTAGCTGCCCAGTAAGCTGCTTCCCCACTGGGGGGTGTGGGTGTGAATGCGCTCCTAGATTCCCGCCTCCAGCCACTGCCCAGCCTGTCTACGCTGCCCAAGGCCCTTCCTCCGGCCCTCAGGGAGCGGTGCAGGCTAAGGTGACCAGACGTCCAGCTTTTGGCCGGTCAGTCCTGATTTTTAACAATTTGTCCCGCATCCCACGGTGTTTTTTGAAAAATCGGGACTTTTTTTTTTTTTAAGGCTGTGGGACGCGGGACAAATTGTTAAAAAAAAAAAAAAAAAAAAAATATTTCCCCAAATCCGGACTTTTTAAAAACGCCATGGGACGCGGGACAAATTGTTAAAAATCGGACTGTCCCGCCCAAAGCAGGACGTCTGGTCACCTTAGCGCAGGCCCACCTGCTCCAGGACGGATCGCCTGCCCCAAGTCCCGGGGATCCCCCTGCGAGCGCTCCTGTGGCCCCGAGCATGGCCTCTGGCGGCACCTGTAAGTGCATTCTCCCATCTGCCATCTCCCGAGAGTCTCCCAGCATCCCCCAGAGGGAGGCAGGGCCTGGGGTTTCTAGAGTAGGGTCCCAAGTCCAAAGGGTGGGGTGGCAAAGCCCACTGGAATCCTGGTCTAGGCCCAGTATTCACCGGGGCCCGGGTGCCCTCTGAGAGCGGGCGGGAGCCCCTGCACATCCGCTCCACAGGGTCCCGCATCACCAAGGCCAGGGCCTCCTCTCTTCCCTGCCTTTCTCTTCTCCCAGGGGTTTCGGCCCCCAGCCCCAGTTCTCCTCTGCTCACCCTGTCTTCCCCTCAGCCGTTGGCTCCAACCCGGAAGAACACACCCAGAAAGGAAAGGTGTGGGGACACCTTTGCTGGCCCAGAGTGTCCTGCTCCTGACACAGTGAGGCCACACACACAGCGCTTCCTGCGGGACGCACCTGTTGCATGTCTGTGCCGTCCAGTCTGGTGGCCACGAGCCACAGATGTCTACTGAGCGCTTATCTGAAATGTGTCTAGTGTGACCGAGGAACTAAATGTCTATGTCGTTTAATTTTAATTAATGTAACTGTAATGAGTCACCTGTGACCGGTGGTGACCATATTAGACAGGGACACCCTTAGAGGAGCCCCTTCAGGAGCCCCTGGACTGAGGCCCCACCCAGGACCGTCTCCACACAGACTAGGCCACCTCCCTGCCACCCTCAGGACAGCTCTCTCTCTCTCTCTCTGGTTCCAACTGACCTCACACCCCACCTGACCTTGACCTCAGGCCCCAGCACTGCAGCCACCCTTTCCATTCACCCCTCTCTGACCCCATTTGCACCCCAGTCTGGGTCACAGCTCCCTCGGGCCTGCACCAGCCTCTTGCCTGACCTCTCTGCTCTGCCTTAAGTCCCCCTACTGCCCCCTTAGGCCCTTCCATGGCTCCCCAGTGCCCTCACACAGATCCGTCTCTGAGGCCGCTGTCCCTCTCCAGCCAGACCCCCCCCATCCCCCCCGCCCAGCTCTCCAGAGAGTTCGCTTCCTTCAGTTTCCCCCCGCAACCCCCGCCTCCGACTTTCAGCCTCCCTTTGCCCCTAAGAACCAGGCCCCCCACCCACTGCCTTTGCCTGGAAGACCCCTATGCATCCTTTGAAACGTTGCTTGAAAACCACTTTGCCAGGAAGCCACCGCCCTCAGGTATGGTGCATGCCAATACATTCCCCAGGCCGCCTCGGCTTCCATCATCACGGCACCTCTCACACTCTCTCCTTCGTGTCCCGTGTGCCTATGCGTTTAGGAAGGCAGGCGTGTGTCCACCCTGCCTGGCCCACAGCGGGCTCTCAGGATGAGAACGGACAGAGAAGGAGGCGGGACCTTGTGCACCGGAAGCAGGGTCAGGAGGCCTCGGTTCTAGTCCTGGACCTCACCACGTGACTCTGAGTCACCGACCGCCCCTCTCTGGGCCTCAGTTTGCCCATCTGTGAAATGGGTGCTCTGCGGATGAGCGGTCTAGAGGTCAGTGGGGTAAAGATGAAGCGAGCGGCGGTTTCACGAGGAGGAATCAGCACGTAAGATAACATTGTCAGCCCCAAGACCGTAAATGCAGGAGACTTGGCACGGCTGGGTCTTAAACAGAGGAAGCGAGGCTCTGGGAAAGGGCCGGGGCATGTCCTGGCCAACAGGAGGGGCCAGGAAGGGGAAAGCATGGTGAGAGGAATTAAGCAAAACTCCCAGGGCCTGATGCTTGTCCCTCAGCACCCAGCACCCAGAGACACCCAGGAGAGCCCCACCTGCCCTCAGACCCTCTCTGCTGCACAGCCAGTCCCGTGTGCGCTCTCAGCCAGCCCACAGAGGCGGCCTGCTTGCACGGCTGAGCCCAGAGCTCCCTGCTTGTCCTAGCCGGTCCAGGGGACTGTGGGGCCGGACCGAGCCCTCTGGGTTCCCTATCGCCTGGAAGCGGGTGGGAATGAGCGGATAGCAGCAGTCATGGCTGAGCTAGTAAACTTGCAAAGGCAAAGGGGCCACCCTCCTGCTCTGGCCACGTGGCCTCCCTTTCCTTGACCACCCCGCGAGCTGTGCTCTGATGTTTGTCATCGTCACCACAGTTCTGCCAGCTCAGCAGGGTTAGGTGATTTGCTCCAGGTGGCACAGCGCCTAAGCAGGACTGACAGGAAGGAGGCTCTGCTCTTCATTCTCCCACACGGCTTCTGACTAAGCGGCCCTCCGGGTTTCTCCCCTGGAACCTTCCACAGCAGCCTCTTCCGGGACCTCTTCCCGGGCTGCGGCACCCTCACCTGCG
This sequence comes from Nyctalus aviator, assembly GCA_036971965.1. Taxonomy (NCBI): domain Eukaryota; kingdom Metazoa; phylum Chordata; class Mammalia; order Chiroptera; family Vespertilionidae; genus Nyctalus; species Nyctalus aviator. The sequence goes on along the minus strand of CM072933.1, from coordinate 36,766,473 downwards.
GGTCCTCCCCATCCCCGGCCCTGGCTCCCTGTGCTGGCCAGACTCCCACAGTCACCAGGCCGCATGCCCTCCCGGCCCGGCCTTTTCGCTGATGGCACCAGTAAGACCTCCTGGGGAGGTGGGTTTATGTGCTCCCCAGGTTGCCCTGTCGGAGAGACACTCTGGCTTTCACTCGTGTTCACGAACACGTAGGTCCCAGAGAAGCACTCCGACACAAACGCTGGGAGACTATTCCAGAGGGGAGGAAATGAGAAACCCAGCTGAGGAACCAGAGGGCATGCAGAGCGGGGAGATCCACAGCTCCGCCCGCCCCAGTGTCTGGGCAGCGGCAGGGACCAGGACACCCCCTGCTGCAGGAACTGCCTCCTGTGGCCCCCGCAGCCACCTCACTCCATCATAAAGAAACGTTGGTACAAAACGGCGGTTCTGATCCTCCAGGGATAGATGGGGAGGGCCATGGGGACAGCGAGCCTCGGCCCGGGACCAAGGGGCACAAGTCCCGTCGCGAGGGCTCAGGGCGGCTCTCACCCTGCCCTGATGGGACAAGTGGAGCTTGGCCGCCTCTGAGCGCCCTGCCTCTGCGCCCCTGCCTTCCTCCACCTGCCCCGCGCCCAGGGCGCTCCCAGACCCCGATGCGGGGTGGGGGGCAAAAGGGGTGCCTGCCTGAAGCGGGATTGAGGGCAGCATCCGTCCCGCCCCCAGCCCCTCCAGGGGACACCTCGCCCGCAGTCCCGGGCGGGCGCCCTGCGCGCAGCGCGGAGAGCCAGCGCCCGCGGGCACTGGCGGGTGGAGGGTTTGGAGGCTGCGCGAGGGGGCGCCGCGGGGAGGGGGAAAGCCAGCCACAAAGAGCACCGACCTCATCCAGCAGTTGGTGGACTCGTCCCAAAATAGCCGTCTCCATCTGCCGCTCCCCGCACTCGGCTTCCAGGCGCAGCACGCGGGCCTGCAGCTCCGCCGTCCGAACGTGGGCGAGCAGGCTGAGCGCCAGCGCGCAGAGGGCGAGCGCCAGCAGCCCGCACGCGCCCGGGCCAGGCAGCCGCGCGCAGCGCTCCGCCGCCGGCGCCCCGGTCCCCTCCGGAGCACCCCGCTCCCCGGGCCCCCGGGCTCCCGCCGCCGCTGTGCGGGCGCGCTCCGCGGCCATCCCCTCGCGTCTCCAAAACCAATAAATAAATAAATAGAATAAATAAAGGCAGGGGGCGCTGCCCAAAGGCTCGATCCAACAAGCTGCGGGACGGGGTGCAAAAGGGCTTGTGTTCTGGAGAAATGTTCCTTCCCTTTGCTCCCGGCAAAGAGGCTGGAAAAGGAAGCAGCAGCAGCAGGAGGGGGAACGTGGAGAAAACGCAGCCAGCGGCCCTCGGGGTGCGCCCAGGTGAGACGCAGTGACTTCGGAGAAGAGTGTTGTCCAAGCCCGGGAAAGTCAGCGGGACCGGCCGGCACCCTTTCCCTCCCTCCGTCCGCCTGTCCCTGCAGTGTCCGCAGCGCCCTCTCCTCGCGCGGCTCCTGCGCGGTCCCCGCTCCTCGGAGCCCCGCGTCTCCGGCGGCGGCGGCGGCGGTGTCAGTCGCGGGGCGCAGCGGCGCGCGGGGGGCCCCGCGGGCAGAGGCGGTGGCGGCCGCGGCGAGGAGCAGCGCTGGGGCCGATGCCGGCGCCTCTGTAACCTGACACACTGGCGGCGGCCGCGCGGATCGGATGATGAGCAATCCGTGCTACTTCCCAAACTAATCTCCCCCGCCCCTCCCTCCTCCTCCCGTCCTCTCCTCCTCCTCCCCCGCCTCCTGCGGGGCGGGCGGCTTGGGTTTGTTTATTTATTCAAACTGGCCCGGGTGGGGGGCGTGGTGCGCGGGGGGGTAAGGGGGGCGGCCGCCCCCAGCCACCGGCCCGGGAGCAGCCTCTCCCCCGACCCCGGCCTCCTTTGAAATGACGCGGGGTTATTTATAGGCAGGAAGGGGGTGTGGAGTGGCGCGAGGGCTTCGCTTCGCTCCCTTTTCTGGGGATTCACACCGACGGCCCTCCTCGCCTTCCGCCCAAATCCTGGGGCCAGGCATCCCTCTGCTCTGCTTTCTGGCTAGCTGGTAGAGCCCGCCTGCCTCTGGGATCCTCCAGGGAGCCCGGCCCAGTTACTGTCAGGCCTCTAGAAGGATCTCCACGTCCGGAGCAAGAATATCAGAATCCATTGGGCTGCCAGAGCCCCCAGTTTCCTCACCCCTCTGGTCTCACCCTTTCCCTGGCTCCTGGGGTGACTCCACCTGAGCTCTGCACTCCCCCAGGGCGTTTGGTGGGGCTCCTTCCGCCAGCCACACCTTTCCCAAGGGTGACAAGTTAGCCCTCCAGGGGCAGCAGAAATGGTGCCTTTTCTCTCCTTCGGGACCCACAGCAACAGGGGAGAGGAAAAGGAAAACTGAGCAGCAGGCTTCATCGGGGTGTCTGAAAAGCAGGTCCTGCTCCCTGCGGGTCTTGATCCCTCCCGTATTTCCTGCCATTGATCTGAGACCCATTCCATCCCTCTGCTGTCGGGCCAGCAGCCCCTCCCCCTCATCCCAGCTATCAAAGGTGAGCGCTCCAGCTCCACCCTGTGGGTCCTTCCCATCTGCACCCCTCCTGCAGCCGTGTCCTAAACCCCAGAGAGGAAAGCTGCCTGAAGGGCATTGCATGGTTTCCTCTCTGCTCTTGTCACCTCTCCCACTTGAAGTAACATGTGTATCCCAAGAGGCTTTATCTCCCTGGGCCTCTTGGCCTCCTGCAAACGAGGTGGTGGGGACAAGTTGATGCAGAAAGCATGCTTCCAGGAGGGGCAGGAGATAAAAGGCTGGCTCCTCCCGGGTGGAGTGGGGGCAGGGGTGACAGGAATGCTGGGTTCCACTTTACAGTAACAGGGTGTGCCACCTTCACACTTTATGTATTGATTGACCTGATCAAGCTTAACAGGTAACAAACATAGTATCATGGCACACCTAGGAGTGGGGCATGTCTGGAAGAGGAATAGAGCACTTATAAATAATGTGTTATAGCATTGCCTGCTGGGTCAGACCGCCACTGTGGAGGACTACAGGGGTAGAGATTGATGCTGCCACCCGGCTGGCGGCCAGGAGTTCTGGGTCAGGCCCGCCTCTAGCATTTCCTCCATGCGGGGCATGGCGACGAGCGGTTCCCTACTCCGTGATGGTGTTGAAGACCACCAGGGGGCGCCAGAGAACATGCCTGGGGATTCAAAGGTAGAGGGAGTGGAAGAAGAGAACTGGGGCAGGGGGTTAGTTTTATCCTTGGTTGTTCCACAAGCTGCTCTTTTCCCGTTCAGGATTTCAGCAGCCCTGGGGAACGCTAAGGCAGTGAAACCTAAAAGGACTTGGGACTGGCAGCTGAAGGAAGAGGGTTCTAGGCTAACCTGACTCCAGCATCAGTAATGACACATCCAAACCCCGGGGACTTCCAGTCAGAGAGACCCGGGTATCAATCACGGTTCTGTCAATGATGGAGTTCCCGAACGTCTCTGAGCCTGCTTTCTCATTTACACAACGGGACCTGTTGAAGTAATGCATGTAAAGCACGTAACACAGTGCCTGGCACACAGTAGGCACTCAATCAATGACAGCTACTTCATTCTTTAGGAATTCATGGCCACTGGAGTCAGCTAAGACACAGCACCTCTGGGCTCCCACTTGTGCAACAGGAAGAAATTTCAACTCCAAGATAAGTCACAGCTTCTTTTCCCCACAACCGATCGCTGGGGAGTAGCAGTGGTGGGATTCAGGCCTCAGCCTGAGTGGGGGGGGGGGCTATCCCCAAATGTCCCCTTCCCTTCTTCATGCACGGAATGACATTCTGAGCCTTCCCGCTAAGCACTGCCCACTGCAGGCCCTGTCACAGGGTATCTGGGCTTATCTTGAAACCTCTTTCTGCAGAAGCGGAGCCTGCAACTTGGAGACATGGGAGTGGAAAGACCCTTCTCTCCAGCAGCTCAAAGTCCAGAGGGGAAGATAAGATACCTTCAGACACAACAGGCAGACGGTGAAAAATCCGCGAAACAGAGCAAAGGCTGTAAGAAGGCTTCCGGGAAGAAGGACGGAAATCCTGTGACTCAGAGAAAGTCCCTAGGAAATTGGGTTTCTTGTCTGTAGCCAGGAGATAGTGCTAACCAAGGAGTTTGACTTCCATCTGTGGTCATGGTTATAGTCCCAGAAAAAAAAATGGGTATTTCGGGTACCAGAGTGCAAAGCTAAGAAAATTGTCCCTGTGCATTTAAGCTGTTTGTTCCTCAAGCACTTTCTGTTTTTGTTGTTGTTGTTTTGGCTTCCACATATTTGCTGGACCCTCTGCCAGGGAGTTCCTCCTTCACTCACCTGTTCTCTGCACCTTAAAAACTTGCCAATTGCTCCAAGCCCAGTTTTACGGAGGGAACCCCACTTCTCTTCCTCTCACTGTGGCTTTGGCAGCCTTGACCTCTCTCTTCCCCAAACTGTTACCATCCCAGCCCCTGAGACCTCCTGCCCCATCTACTTCCGTCTCTCTGGCCTGATTTTCAGTCTCCCCAAAGACTAAGGGGACAGCCCCGCCAAAAGCGGGACATCTGGTCACCTTACTAAAGACTCCACTTTCTCTCCCCACATCAGAACGCTGGTCACACCTCCTACGCACAACTCTTCTGGCTGCTTATCAGAATCACCTGTGGAGGCCACAGGAGCGTGGGCACCTGTGGTTTTACCTCCCCTGAGCCTATTCCCCCGTCTCTCACAACTGGGACTCAGGTTCCTTCGGGGGACCCTCTAACTCGCAGTCTGTGTGGCTTTAATGGCCGTGGCTCCGCCCCTGGCCTCAGGAATGTGAATGGCCTAACTCTTTCCCCTGGCTGCAGTCCTTAGGCTGCAGGTGGGCATGAGGCCCAGGTCATGCTCCTGAGAGCCAGGCTGGAATGATGGGGAAGGGCTTTCTAAAAGAATGGCAGCTGCTGCCGGGGCCATCTTGCTGCTGGTCTTAAAGATCCATTTTGAGAATGAAGCCAACACAGGAGGCAAGCCAACGTGGAGACAGACGGGGTGCCGGGCACATCATTTAAATCTTAGATCTAACTGTGCCTGCAGCTCACGCCTGCACTTTTCAGTCACAGGAGTCCTTTTTCGCTCCAGCCGGTTGGCCTTGGGTTTCTTCTCTTGACCATCCTGCTTTCAGAAGCTTTGGGAGGGACTAGAATGTACATCGAAGTGGAAGGTCACTTCGCTGTGCCCTCCCCCTGGGGGACCAGTCCTCCTGAGCTTCACTTCCTGTCTCTCTGATGAGGACTCTCCTGTCAAGCCCACAGCCCACAGCCCCATCCCTGGCACGTCCCACCCGTGTCTCCAGCTCCATTTGAGCCTGCCCCCAAGCCAGCCTCCCCTTGCTCTGCCTCCCTTTCCTTCCCTTGGCCGATGGCACGGGCACCCTCCTGAGGCCCAGACTGGGCTGTTGCCTTCTCCTCACCTGTAGCGACTTCATTTGATTGACACCAAGTCCTGTGGATCTCGCCCCCTCCATTTCTCTCAGGTCTGTTCCTCCTTTTGGGTTTCTCTGCTCCCTCCTGCTGCCTGCCCCATGCTTGGCCTTCAAACAAGCCCAGTTCTGCCTGGCTGGTGTAGCTCAGTGGTTGAGCTTCGACCTATGAACCAGGAGGTCACAATTCGATTCCCAGTCAGAGCACATGCCCAGATTGGGGGTTTGATCCCCAGTGGGGGGCAATGCAGGAGGCAGCCAATCGATGGCTCTCTCTCATCGCTGATGTTTCTATCTCTCTTCCTCTCTAAAATCAATAAAAATGTATTTAAACAGGCCCAGCTCTCCCGCATGGAAGTCTGGCCCCAGCACCTGCCAGAACGTCCCCCAGGCCTTCATGACCACTGGCATGCCAGCCTGGCTCTCAGCTCTGCTTCTGCATAGCATGAACGCCGAGATAGAAGGGGCCTGGGCTCCTGTTGGCTTCACAGAGCTGAGTTGCTAGGCAAGCCCGGACTTTCATGTGGATGAGAAGGAACTTATCTCATAACAGCCCCGTTATCTGGCCTGTCTTGTGCAGCCTCGACCATGTCCTCCCTGTGAGCTGTGTCCGTCCCCTCCCCTAAGCTAAGAAGCTCTAGAGAACAGGGGGTGGCCATGCTCACCTCTGTGCCCTCAGCCACTCAGCCCAAGAAAAGGTGGTTTGAATGAAGGAGTGAGTGAATGAATGAATGATTGGAGGGATTCTAGCTCTGGCTGTTCCCAAATATATTACTGAACTTGGAAATCAGACTACAGTCTGCACCTGCTCCATGTACAGCCCCTACTACCAACACCAACACTGAAGTAACAGAGTGAGAAAAGGCTTCTTCAAAATTACATTTGAATATGAAATCAAACATGCCTGCAGACTCTGCGGAGAGGAGGACATGCCTTCATCAGGCGTGGCACAACGCAGATCGCCCGTGTTATAGTTTTCCCTTAAAAAATGGGAACTGCAGGCACTTAAGCCCCAAAGCGCACAGCTAAGGAAAACCTGGCACCACGAATACATTTCAAAATGTACCTGTTTTCAAAATCAATTCTTTTTCATTAGACGGTGCACTTCCCGTTGTAAGGCTGGTCCATGACCAACAGTGCCCATTACCAAGCAGTGCGAGAGCCCCAGGGAAGAGACTGGATTGGCTTTTCAAACCCCTGACAGTCTCTAGAAAGTCTGCAATGTTCGCTGTTTTAAAATTAAACATCTGGTTGAAAGATCTGTTATTTTATGATTTTTATAACAACTCATGTGCATCTACTTCCACTTACTGAGTGAGTTTCTGAGATTGATGGGCAAGGAAGGGAAAGGAGAACGGGGTGTGTAAGGGCCTTTCCATCTCAGACATCTATCCCATTCGGCAAATCTCTATGGAGCCACGCCCTGCACTGGTATTGGAGACACATGGGAGGACAAGGCAGGCCAGGGGTGGAGGCCCACAGGGGTAAGTGCTGCAATGCAGGGCACAGTGGGTGCTTGGGGAGCACAGGAGAGGAGCCCCTATCAGCTTGGGGGATGAGACCTGAAGGATGAGCAGAGTTAGAGAAAGGGGTACAGGGAGGGCATGCCCAACAGAGAAACCTGCTATGCGAAGGCCTGGGGTGAGGCAGACGTGTGCTCTGGGGAAATTGTGAGTGGTCACTGTGGTGAATGTGGAATGCCAAGGGAAAGGGTTGGGGCTTCTGCTGAGGTGGGGGCAGGGGCCAGGCAGTATAAGGGGTTTGGATTTTGTCCTGAGGGTGAAGGGGAGCCAGTGAAGGGGCTGTGCTGCTATGTGGGGTGTTGGGAGCTGTTGACCTGCAGCAGGTGGAGATCCCAGAGAGCGTGAACGGAGGCCAGGCTCGGAGAAGAGGTATTAGGAGCAAGGCAGGTATTCTCATGAGCTCCAGCTCTCAGTCTTTCCTGGGTACAGGCTCTAAAATTCAATTCGCTTGCCCCAGGGCGAGGAAAGTAGCATGCGGTGTATCATGGGGGAGTTCTTTGTGGGTTGGGGCCAGGGTGAAGCTGCTGCTGGGAGCAGCAGGTCAGACTTTGGGAAATGCCTTTCCGAGTCCCCATTTCCTTCCCACTCAGCCACGCCAATCAGTCCATTGGCTGTGACTCTACAGAGCAGAGGATGGGGTCGAGGGGCAGGGGCTGCAGATGTGCAGGGGAGAGACAGCCTGCCCAGGAGGCCCTGGGGGCCTTATTAACTGGGGCCAAAACAAACTCTCTCATTAAGAAGAGAGCAGAGCCAAGTGTGGAGGCTGCATTGATGCAAGTCCTAGGACCCTCTTCTGCAGGCCGAAGGGTGGGGAGGAATTTGGATGTGATGGTTTCAGGTCATGAATGCTTGTGTGCACGTGTGTGGGGGTGTGACACCAGCTGCCATCTATCTAGTGTCTCACTGTGTGTACTTGCCTTTATCTGGTCTTGTGTTTTGGTGCAATGAGATCATGCACATTTCTGCACACACATATAAGCAGGCACATGCAGGGGAGGGCAAATGCTGTGGCTGCTCAGGGCTGCTCCACAGTACAAGTGGGCTGGCTCTAAGCCTCTTCCAATGTATGTGTGTGTGTGTGTGTGTGTGTGTGTATCCATTCATGTGACCAGAAAGGGGTGTGTGCCAGCCTCTATGTGTGTCATCTGCTTTGGTCTGGATGTATACACAATAACATGTACATGCTTCTAAATGGTCAGGACCCCAATCATGTCTAGGAGTGATAGTGGCAGTAACTAGGGACAGTATTTCAGTCATCTATAGCTGACACAAAACTTAGTGACAGAATGACTCATTATTTTTCACAGTCCTGTGAGTTGACAGGGTTTAGCAGAGTGGTTCTTCTGTTCCAAGTAGTGTGGCTAAGGTCACTCACATGGCTGCATTATGACAGCTTGGCTGAGGTTCGGAAATTTAAGATGGCCTCTCACCCTTTGGGGCCCCTCTAGGTGGTCTCTCATCAACCCATAGCCTGCCCTGAGTTTCTTTACTGCATGGTGGCCGGCTTTCAAAGGGAGAGCTCCGGGAGGACAAGTTCCATTGGGCAAATGCTTATGACACATCTGCTTCTGTGACACTTGCTAATGTCTCATTGGCCAAAACAAATCACATGGCCAAGACAAGAGTCAAGCACAAGGAACTATCCAAGAACTTGATTCCAGGATGTGTGCTCCCCTGGAAGCCACAGATGTAACTGTCTACCACAGACAGGGAAGAATGCCTGATAGGGTCGGCTAGTGTACAGAATCACTTGACACCGACAAGTAGGATTGGGGGATGCTATGATGGTTAGCAAAGTCCATGCCTAGTGCCCAGATCCTGCCCAGACCAGCTCTCTCCTGATGGCCTCTGCAGCCCCTTACCCTCTGGTCTCAGGTGGTTCAAGAATAATTCAGCAGAAGTCTCAATCTTGGCCTCATTTCAAGCATTGGAAAACGCTGGGGCCCAGTTTCTGCTTCATTAGAGGTTGTTCTGGGCGATTTCATGGGCAGCTCCACTGTTGACTAGCTGTGAAATCTTGGACAAACTATGTAACCTCTCTGAGCCTGTTTTTAAAATCTGAACTATAAGGAGAACTATCCCTGTTTCCTAGGGTCATCGTGAGGACTAGATGAGATGGTGCATGCTCAGTGCCCTGTCAGAGCTTAATGTGAGACTGCCATGGCCATGATCATAACTGCAGAGATTGGGGACACACAACAAAGACCAAACAGTTCATGCCCCCTCTCACACCCTGTGTTCCTGCAGCTTAAGAAGGGTATAGGTCATTGATCCATCCATCAATCCACACAGGGATGCACAGAGCTTGCAGTCCCATGGGGTATCTCTAGGGACTTACACGCATGGGAAAGAGAAGAGCGGTGCCAGGCAGCATGAGCTGAGGGCCAAACAAACAGGCACTTGGAGAAGAGACTTGGAGTTGGGGCAAAGTGCAGGAAGGCTTCCTGGAAGCGGTGAGCTGGGCCTGCACTATGACAAGATCCAGACAGAGGAAATGACCGGGAGAACAGACCAGAAGTTACAAATTGTGTGATCTATCCTTGCTAAGTATGCATCATGTGGAGCAGCCTTATCCCCAACAGCCCCATCCATCTGTCCCTTTCATTCCTCTCTTTTCAGATGGCATGGTCTGGTCATGTTTGGCAAACATACCAAAACTCCCATTTCCTCATCATTGGCAGAGATCACCAATCAATTACAGAACACACACCCCCAATAAACACACACACACACACACACACACACACACACACAAACACACTTCTTAGGCTTCTCAACGCAGGAGGCTATTATCAATCCATTGCGATCAGCTTGGGGTGAAAGCATTTTGCTGACTCAGTTTGAGTTGAAATAAAGCATCATCTTTGAAACCAAAACTCTTAGCCCTGGCCTCTCCATCTGCAAACTGCGTGCCCTTCAGTAAGTGCCTTAACCTCTCTGGATCTCAGCCTCCTGCTGGGGTAAGGGAATATTAACTCCTACTCTGGGGAATGCTGAGAGACTCGAATGAGATCATGTGTGCGAGGCTCTAACAAAGTACAAAACCCAGAAGAGAGTATATTATGGTGATGGTCCTGATGCAGCCAGACGTCAGAACGCTGGAGCAAATGCATCCATTAGGGCCCCGTTTGCAGCTTTTTGGAGGAAGAACAATCGGTTCAGGAGTGAGACTGAGAGGCAGACCCTCCAAGCTGTCAGCCTGTGGAAACAGGGCTCGGGATCTGGACTCGGCACAGAGATGGTGGAAGGCGCCCCAAGAATGTGCTCGGAGAAGCAGCCCAGGGCCTGAGCTCTCCCTGACAGGCAGGAAGAGCTGTTGGAAAGGCCGGCAACAGGGTTAAGACAGATGTTTTCAGTTGATGACAGACGGGTAATGGAGAGCACAATTAGTTTACTAAAGTAGATCCCTGTTTACGAGCATCTGGGAACTACAAGTTATGGGGTGGTGTCTCTGTGTGCTCTCCTGTGTCGTCCGCCCCCCCCCTACCCGCCCCCCCCCCCCCCCGCCCCAATCACTTCGAAATTCTTTGTCTTGACCATGGTGCTCAGTCTTGGAACTTCATCTCAAGAGCAGCTCTCCTGGTTTAAAATAGAGAGAATGCCTACCCTTTGCCCAGAAGAACCTCTATACATCCTCCAAGCCTCCTCTGGTACATTCACTTGAAGAAACTGAGCACAGAGAGGTCAGAATATAGTCCAAGATCACACAGCAAACTAGTGGCAGAGCCAGATCTGGCCAGGTCTCTTCCCTACCAGGCAGCCTCTACATTCAACCTGTGTCCACTGCCCAGACTGTAGCCAATGCCAGTAATCCCAGAGGAGGGACCCAAGAGGGAGGGTTGTGCTTTCCCCAGCTGTAGCTGTAAAAGCAGAACTGCCTGGAACATTCCTGTGACACTCATTACAAAGGCACTTTTCTTCCTTTTCCCCTAAAGACTGTTGTAAATGTCATTTCTAAAGTTGGGGTGGGGAGTGCCCTGTTTGTCTTTCCTATATCCTCCCCCCCCAATCAGGAAACGAGGGGTCTTGCTTTCCTTGATTGATCGGTTCCTGACATTAGCTCACCACCGACAGTTGGGCTTGTTGTAGATCTATTAACTTGAATCTTTCCTTGGCTTTATAAGGCTCTGGGACAACATCTGGAAACAGATGTTTGCTCAAAGATGGAGCAGAAGCAGGAGGCATGGGGCCAAAAGTAAGCCACAGCCCCCTGCGGGAGGGGGCAGATGTGCTGACTGCTCGGGCAAACTGTAGGCCTTGAGCTAGTGTGGGAGCTTTGCATATTTGAAGGAACGGCTGCTCCCGCTCTGGGCTCTGCGCAGGCAACGGTCACGCTGGGCCTGCCCGGGGATTAGGGCCAATGCTCTGATGTGCTGGATTCTGTCCCCACAGTCTCCCTCTTTGTTCCAGCCCATGGCCAAGGACTAGGAATCCAGCTCCTTCAACATGTTAACTTTCTTGTTTCCCAGAGATGGAAAATTCTGAAGGGCTGGAGACGTTATCAAACTCAACGTAGTTGAGGTTTCCTATATGAAGCTCAGAGCTGGGCACATTAAAATTCTCAGGAAAAGAGTGATGATAGTGGAGAGGGTGGTGGTTGAGATGGTGGAGACAGTGATGGTGGTGGTGGTGGCGTTAGTCAGTAGTTTGAATATGGATACAAACCTCAGGTTCACCAAGTTTTTCCCAACTACATGGCTGTGTTGGCAGTTGCCCAAGCTTGACCAATTAGGCACCTTCCTTGGATTTTTATTTTTATTTATTTTTTATTTATTTTATTTATTTTTTTAAATATATTTTATTGATTTTACACAGAGAGGAATTGAGAGGGACAGAGAGTTAGAAACGTCGATGAGAGAGAAACACCGACCAGCTGCCTCTTGCACACCCCCCACTGGGGATGTGCCCGCAACCAAGGTACATACCCTTGACTGGAATCGAACCCGGAACCTTTCAGTCAGCAGGCCGATGCTCTATCCACTACCCGGATTTTTAAAATATGAACTTGGGAGATGGAAATTTGTTTGTTTTTGGATCCCTATGCAGCCAAGATGTAAATCTCTGAAGCTCACATGTACTGAGGTTTGTCTATAAATGGAGAGAATTAAATGAATAGCAGAAAGAAGGAAGCAGAGATAAGAGAGGAAGAGAAAGAAAGCATCCTGTTGGTGTTTGGATGTTTGAGTTGCCTTAGAATGGTCTTACCCTTTTCAGTTTGGGTGTGTGAACTCTAAAGCCTCCCTTCTCTCCCCCCCGCCCCCCCCCCATTAAGCTAGTTGACTTGGGTTTCTGTCTCTTGCTATCAAAGGGATCTGACTGACCTGAGCAGATGATCAGGGAGGTGTAAAAATGATTATGTGAGAGAGAGTCTAACAATGATAATAGAGATGAAAATAAAAAATGGCAAATATAACATTGGTGATGGGGTGGTTATTGTGATGTGATGGTGCTGCCAAGAATAGGTAGTGATGATGATGGTTTAGATTAGATGGTGACATTGATGGGAATGATATTCGTGATGATGGTGGTGATCACATGATTGATTATGGTGAAGGTACTGACTTTACCAGACTAATCTGGGTGTATGTCTTAGAAACAAGCCCAAAAGACCCAGGAGAGGAACAAACAAACAAACAAACAAAAAGCCATGAGGTCAGGGACAAAAATTCTTCAAGAATGTCAGGCACTATCCTTTTTCTTAGATGGATAAATTCTAACTAAATCTGGAGAGAAGGTCACAGATGGTACCCCATAGAACTTCGTAATAGCATTGGAACCTTCTAGAACAGAAAGATGCAGGGACATTAACCCAATGGGATCCTTTGGAGATCCCAGGTGGCTCTAGGGATTCCAACATCAGATAAGATGAACTTGGGGCAGAACAACAAACAAACAAAAAAAAGCACTGATCTCATGTCTGATCATTTATACTTTGTGGATGTTTGTGAGCATTGTTCATCATGGTCTAGTTGGTAAAAATGAGCTACTTCTGGAGAATAATAGCACCCCTTTTTTTGTAAGCACTTACTATGTGTCAGGGGCTGCTTGTCTTGTGTGATAAAATCCTCACAACTCTAGGTATTTCTAATCCCTATTCATCAAATCAGGAAATTGCGGTAGAGGGAAGTGATTTTTGTGTGTATGTGCATGTGTGTTTTTTTTAAATCCTCACTCTATATTTTTTCTATTAATTTTTAGAGACAGTGGAGGGGAGTGGGGAGAGAGAGAAAGAAAAAACAATGTGAGAGACACATTGATTGGTCACCTCCCATACATCCCCTGACCGGGCCTGGGGTAGAACCTGCAACCCAGGTACTTGCCCTTGACAGGAATTGAACTGGCAAGCCTATTGTTCATGAGATGATGCTCTAACCACTGAGCTACCAACCAGGGCTGTGCTATTTTTTTTAATCCTCAACTGAGGATATGTTTTTATTGCTTGTATATAGAGAGAAAGGGGAAGAGAGAGAGGGAAAAAAAGCATTGATGTGAGAGAGAAACATCAATTTGTTGTCTCCTGCACCCTCCCCAACGGGGGATCGAACTCATAACCTAGGTACATGCCCTGACCAGGAATCAAACCAACAACCTTTTGGTGTTGCTCCAACCAACTGGGCCAGGACTAGTGTGGGTTTTGTAAATCATCCAAGAGCAAATGTGGTCTAAGGTCACACAGCGTATACTAGGGACGAGCCAGATCTCTTCCCTAGTGAGCACCCTGCAGCTTCCAGCCTCATGCTTAGCCCAATGTGTGGACTGTAGCCAAAGGCCAGCACGATTTCTATTCTGCTACAAGGAGCATGCTCCCCCGTAGGAGGGGAGAGTCAAGTGGCCAGAGAAACACAGGAAGGTCAGTACTGACCCAGAGACATCTTCTCCCCCAGAAGTTATAGATCCCCGTAGCTGGATTTTTAAAAAGCAAACACATGCCATTTCCATAATGGAAAATTTTCTTTAAAAAAAAAAAAAAAAAGTAAGTAAAACATTTTCCTGTCGTCTCCCTTGGCCAAAGAGAACCAAGAAAGATAAATGAAGCCTTTTACACAGGCGCAGGAGGTTCCAGCTCTGGGCTCCACCCTGACAGGGTTCTGGCTTGGCTGGAGGCTCCCTCAGCCTCAGGAGCGCCCATCCCCATCCCCCCCCCCCCCAGGCCTGTGGGGGCTCTGCAGTGGGAATATGATCCTTGAGAGTGGGAGCCAACTCCCCTCCTTTCAGCCTTTCCTTCTCAGTGGTGACCCCTGCAGGCAGGCAGCACCGCTGTGCTAGCTAATGGCTGTTCGTTTACCCATAGTCTAGGGCCTGTGGAGCACCACTGAGGCCCCAACAGGCGAAACTACATGTCCAAGATGACTCAGCAAGTAAAGGGCAGCACCAGGACCAGAGGGAAGGGCTTGGTGTCCGCACTTGCCACTGTGCCCCATAGAAGCACATGCTTTAGAAGCCCTCCTGTCAATCTATTGATTGGTCTGGGTTGTGATGAGAAAACCTCTGAATTTGGAGTCAGACACCACCATCTCTATCCAGCCCCACTCTTTGCTGTCCTAAAAGCTTTTTCCTAAGTCAGCTTCAGTTCCCAAGATGGCACCCACAGCTCCCCAACACCCTTTTCCTTCAGATCCTGCCAAAGAGAAGGAGCACCTTAGCATTGCCAGCTGAGTCCTAAGATTCATCCTAACTGGACCAACTCAGGTCACATGCTCACCTCTGGACCAACCCTGGTGGGCAAAGGAAGCAAAGTGCTCATTGGCTTCACCCCTGGGTGGAGTGACGTTGGCATTCACCTTCTTGAATCACTACCCTAGACAGAAACTAGGGCTCGGGGGAGGAGCACCTGGGTCCTGGGTGGCAACAAACCAATGTCCACGTGGTTCATGGTGCCAGGACTCCCCAACTTCTTTATCAGGAAAAACACGTCTCAATACTTTAATAGAATTTAAAAATTTGTATTTTCTCACAACTGCTGTAGTGATGTGAATGTTCCAAGGACTATTCAGCCATGGAGCAGGGAGTGTGGGCCACTGGTAACATGGTACTCTCTTCGGCGGTGTGATGGATGCCTGTCTTTATTACAGCTCACGATCTCTTTACCCTCCTCATGGGACCAGCACCCCCTGTTCTCTTTAGGGAACAACCTGTCCTTCCTGCTCTGTCCATATATTAGAATAGGACAATATGACCTAAGTTGTCTTTGGAACCATGTGACCTAGATTAGCCAATCAGTGTAGCCCCACTCTCTCGGCTGCAGTGATTGGTTCCGTGATAGACACATGACCCAATCTGGGCCAATGGCAGTCAGAACCATGAGTTTGTTTCTCCTAACTGTGGGAGACAAAACTCTTTTCTGTTGAGTGTGAATCTGGGAAGGTGAGGCTTGGAGCTGCTGACAGCTGTCTTACCACAACTTAGAGCCTGAGAGTGAAGACAAGCAGAAGAGAGGACTGAGACATGAACCAACCCAGTTCCCTAGGGACAATTTGAAACCCTGAATCGAGGGGCATCTGAAGCTAGAGCTATCTTGGACTTTTCAGGAATATGTTCCAAAAATTATTTTTGCTCAAGCCTGATGGGCTGGGTGTCCTGTCACTGGTTCCTCGAAGTGTCCTTCCTGGCAGAGCATGTGTTTTTGTTATCCCCACCTCCCCCAGCCTGGACTGAAAGCTCCTGATTCATCTTGTGCAGAGCCCGGGCTTTCAGTGAGGAGACGGTGTCCCTGCCAAATGAGTCTGCTTGGGAGTGTCAAAACATGGGGCCTGTTGAGAAAAAGCAGCCATCTATAATGGTTCAAAGTCACACTGTCAGGCCATCATTGCTTTGATCATTTCTGTGGACGGCTGGAGAAAGAGGTGCTCCGAAGGGAGCAGAAGAGAAAGGCAGACCAGGGCCAGCCCTTACAGAGGCTTCGCAGGGCAGCACCGGGTCACTCCCCAGGGAAATTAAGCCTGGCTGTTGGGAATGTTTCCCAAGAGAACGTGCATGGCTCTGCTGCAAATTCCCACTCCAGCCCTTCCTCAAATGGCTAAAGCATCCGAAGGGCTTTGCTCTATATTTTTCATTCCACATACTATTTGCTCTGCCTGCCTGTCCCCAGCCGGCTAAGTTTAACCCAACTGAGACATTCTTCTTGGGGAATTCATGTTAATGGAATCCCATAATGCTTGGGACCATGAGTCTACTGTCCCCTCTGGGTAGCGTTGATGATGTCCAATTTCTCAGATGTCACCAAGCAACCTCTCCTGCCAACCTCAGGTTCTGTGGGACCCTCGTGAGCACTGGTGTGAAATAGATGCAACACCTGCTTCTCATACAGCTCTGGGGTGGGGGAAGTTCACACGGCCTGTGATTGGATAGTGTGGGGGAGGAGGTGTGGGGGGGGAAGCAGGCATGGCGGATGTCACAGGGCCTGCCTTGGCACTTCCCCTTCAGAGGTGGGGTCTCTCACTCCAGGGAGAGAGGGAAGGCTTTCTGGGCCAAGTGGAGCAGAGACGGAATGATCCGAGGCCTCATGTTCGTATTTCCTCCCATCTTCTAGGGCTCTGTTTCTGCGTCGAAAGCTCAAAAGAGGTTTATGAAAACCACACTCAGGAGGTTAACTGTCGAAACTGAGATTTCACAGTCACATTATGGGTCTTATCCTTAATGAAGCGCTTGCTTTTTTGGCCAGGACTCTCCTTGCTTTGAGCCAATCCAACAAGCTTAAGATAAAGCCAGCAAGGATATGTCTCGTGGCGTTATGGTGGTTTCTAAACCAGCTTACTACATGAGAACCCATTGGCAAATACAGCTACAAACTTTATCTGCCACAAGTTGGCCATATTAGCTCATGAGTCACTGGTTACCATTTCCACTTTTTAGGGGGTTGTTTTTTGAGCATAAAGGATTTGAGAAAGAGGAGAATGAGTTTGTTTCCAAAAGAGGTGATGATGGGGTGGGGATGAGCTAAATAAAGATATAGCCCAGAATGGAGAGAGCTAGGTAAGAGGGGTCGAGCAGATATATGGGAGCATAGATATTTAGTTACTCAAAGCTTAGGAGCTTTGCTGTGTGGCTTGGGACCACTATTCAACCTCTCTGTGCTTCATTTAAGAGATATTAAAATATTGGAGCCTCTGAGAGTGGGTGATGATGTATTAGGGATCAAATACTGCTGGAAGGTCATGCAAAACTTGGTAGCTTAAAACAACAGGAATCATTTATTACCTCCCACGGTGTCTGTGGCTCAGGAACTCATGAGTGGTGTGGTGAGGCAGGTCTAGCTTGGGGTCTCATATGAAGCTGCAGTTAGATGTCAATTGGGCTGTACTCATCTGAGGGCGTGAGGATTCACTTCCACAGTGGCTCAGTGGCTTTTGGTGCCAGGACTCAGTTCCTCTCCATGCGGGTGTCTCCACAAGACTGCCTGAGCATCTGCATGCAGGGGGTTCAACAGACCCAGGTGGAGGCTGCAAGGCCTTTTATGACTTGTCCCTGGAAGTCACACACTATCACTCCTACTGTGTTCCATTTGTCACAGTCCTAATCCAGCGTGAGAGGAGACTACCACAGGTGTGAATATCAGGAGGCACTAGGCTAACTACCACAGGACTTCCCTGGGCCCCCAGCATGCAAGACCCTACCACACGCAAAAATATACTCATTCCTTCCCAAGGACCCCCAGAGTCTATTCCGTTAAAACAACAGCTCAGAATCCAGAATCTTACCATCTAAAGCAAGTCCAGGTGTGGCCAGGGCTCCTCGGGTGTAGTTCTGCACATGCAGTTCAGGTAAGGATGGAGCGTGAGGAGTCAGGAAGCATCTGGGGGAGGGTGGGGCGTGAATAAAGGATGACAGCGCATGGTAGGCAGAGGAGCTCCATCTGTATGCCTGAGCCTGAAAGGCCAGACGGCTGCTGGGGCCGGGAGAGGGGAGCTGGAAGAGCTGTAGAGAACAGCAGATGGGGTGCGGCAGGTCTTCAGTAGCTACTGAACTACAGGGAGGCCTCATTGGTGCCTCCAAATGTATCTCTCAATTAGCTCATGCTTATTGCAAGTCCTCTTTAGGAGAAAGGGCAAAATGAAACAATAACTGAAAGTTATTGTGAATGGATGGTCAAACCACCCCAGACCCCCAGGTGGCCTGAGGCTCCTGGGGTCAAACACCTTGAGCAGAATGACAGTAGCCACAGGGCCAATGGAGAGCCCCTCAACGAATCTCCCGTGTATAAAACAATCTCCCGTGATGACATTTTGCTTATTAAGGCAGGAAAATGGACTCAGACATGTGGAAAAAATGCATTTCACAGTACGGGTGGGAGCAGAGTTGGCTAGAGTGGTTGGCTGGGAGCCAAAGAGCAGCAGTTTGGGGACTGGTCCCATGGGCTGTGCATACTGACAGAGATAG
The DNA here is from genome assembly GCA_036971965.1 of Nyctalus aviator. NCBI lineage: Eukaryota > Metazoa > Chordata > Mammalia > Chiroptera > Vespertilionidae > Nyctalus > Nyctalus aviator. The sequence goes on along the minus strand of CM072933.1, from coordinate 36,748,116 downwards.
AGGCGAAAAGTGCAAAGTATTTGGTGAGCACTGGTGGCCCCATTTACGGCTGTGCGATCTTGACACCACCCCTGTATGTAAGCGCTCTGGGCCTCAGTTTCCTCCTTATCCAAATGGAGACAGCAGCATCAGGCCCGCCTGCCTCACAAGGCTGCCTGTGAGATGCATGTAAGGCCATGTCTGTAGTCACAGCTGCCCTCTATGGTGCACATTGTTCACTGAATAGGGGTGCCAGGCCCATGGGGTGAGCAAAGCCTGAGCCACCCCCCTCCACTTAACCCGTCATAAGATCACAGGGCTGTTCAGCCCAGAGAGGCCTCTTTTTCAGACCCCCAAAGGGGTCACGTGAGCCAGTGGCTCTGTACAAGTGGCTGATCACAAGTTGTGTGAGGTGCGAGTGGGAAGGGCCACTGGCTCTGCTCTGAGACCCTGAGGCCTCTCTCTGCAAGGCAAACCGAGGGGCAGGAGAAGGGAGCTGGTCTGGAAGTGAAATCGTTGTCTTCCCACTCCCGTGAGTGGAGGAGGGACAGCCAGGGCAGAAAAGAAAGAAGAGTGGTCCAGGGGCCTCTAGCAGACTCACAGGAGCAGCTGTCGGTGCTTTCTTGCCCCCTTGGGCCACAACCCCGCTGTGCAGGCTGCAGGGGGTGAGGGCAGGGTGAAGCCAGACTGGTCAGCCAGGCTGGAAGGCCCTGAAAATGAGGGGATGGCAGTGCCTCCTATCCTGTGAGAAGAATGGGGGGCTCCACGTCCATGAAAACACCCCAGGTTCTTGTGGCTCCTGACTCTCCCCTGCTCCCCACGCCACCCCCACCCAGGACCATTGGGGTGGGCCCTTTCTGCTGCCTTATGGCTCAAGAGCTTTCTGAAAGCCCGGAGATCCTGCCCCCTCCTCAACTGCTCCTGGGAGAAATTATCTGGGTGGGGGGAGTGGCTCACCACAGGTAAGTCTTACTCTTCGGGGCCATTTTGGTGTGTGGGAAACCTCTACAAGGCTGGCTAAGGCCTTGCTGCTGGAACATTCTATGAAGCCATTTTCCTTCCTTGGGATCTTGCCACCAGCCAGGGCTCTCTGTTCCAGGACCCAGGTCCCCTCTGCACTCACGTCCTTCAGAGCTCTCCGGGAGCCTCTCCGAAACCACCACTGTCAGTGCTCTTGTGGCTTCTGACTCTCCTCTGCTCCCCACCCCTGAGACAGAGCCTCCTTCTCAAATCTGAGGGTGTAGTCACTGGTCAGGCTCTTGTGCTCTTTCCAATCTTACTGGTGTGGGCCCTTTCTGCTACCTCTGGCCCAAGACTTTTCTCAAAGCCCAGAGACCCTGGCCCCTGCCGCCCGAGGTCACAGCTCCCCGAAGCGCTCTGGGTGCTCAGAAGAAAGCCTCTTGGCCAGGTCACAGCTGAATCCTAGAACCACTGGTTTCCCGGAAGAGATCTGAAGGAGAAGGCATTCTGGTGAGGGGCAGGGAACATTGCTCTGTGAGGAAGGATGAAGGAACAGGGGAGATTTATTCTAGACAAGAAACAGCTCTGAAGGGATGTCAGAAGGGAGGACTATTCTGGGATTCCATGTAGACCTGAGGGAGGCAGACTTCAGCCCTGCTGAAGGGAAGACAGGGGTTTTGCCTGAGTGGGAAGACTCTCCTTAAGGAGAGGTATTCCCCGCAGGTAGGAAGACAGAACAGAGGATGGAAGAAGCCTGGATGGGGAATCAGACCCTTGGATGGAATGTCCTGAGAGACCTCGGAGGTTCCTGCCCCACCGAGATGTCTGGTGACATCTTCATACCCACCGAGTTCTGGTGACTCCCACCCTCCTTCACTTCAATCCCACTGATGCACACCTGGTGGTAGCTCACACAGGTGCTGTCTGAGGCATCACTAACCACAGAAAATGAGTTTGCTGAGAGATAGAAAGTGAAATTATATCACAAGGGAAGGACTGCCCATGAGAGCAGACTGTTCCCAAGCCTCCCTTCATTGGCCATTGGCTGGAAGCATCCATGGGACAACTAAGTGGGCCTCTCCGTAGGCCCAAGTAATATAGGTACAGATAATACGGTAATAAATGAATAACACATTAATAAATAAATAATGATACAAGAATAAACTGTTCCACGTACTCACACCTGTAAATCTACTTTCACCCGCCCATGTATGTAAGCAATCATCACAGTAATTGACATCATTGTTGGCTCACTCCCCTCACTGCGACCTTGCCTCCTACTCTTTCTGAGAAAATTGGGGCCATCAGGTATGAATTCTCCATTCCCACTCATCCTCACCCTCAGGTCTCTTGCCAGCCACTCTTCCTGTTTCCCTCACTGCGGCCTCAGAGGATGAGGTGTCTTTCTGTTCAAAGCCAACCACCCCACCTGTGTCTTTGACCTCCAATTCTCCTGCCTCCTCCAAGAGGCTACCCCATTAGTCATCTTTCCCTCTCTTGGATCTTCAGCTCTCCCAGTCCACTGGCTGCTGCTTTTCTGCCTAAAAACATCCTAAGGCCTCTCATATCCAAAACCAAAATCTTCCCACGCAATCCTCTAGCTTCTGTCCAAATCTCCTTTCTTCCCTCCTCATCTATCCTTCTTGAAAAAGTAGTCCACACCTGCTATTCTCCAATTGCTCACCAGCCATTCAAACCTCAGTTCCCTGCAAACTGTCAACTAAAGTTGCTTTTAATTGCTCTTAATGTTCTTAATTACCTCCACTGATAAATCCAATGGACATTTCTCAACCCTTAGCTACTGGTTCTCACCGCTGTATTGAAAACTATTGAACACTTCTCTTCTGGAACTCTCTCCCTTTGCATCTGTGATATCCCCTTGTATCTCCTGCTGTCTTCTTCTCAGTCTCCTTCAAGGGCTCTGTGGTAGCTAGTCTCCAAGACGGCCCCCAAAGATTCCCTCCCCAGAGTTTTCCTTGCACAGTCACCTCCCACATTATATCATGGTCAGACGGTGTGACCAATAGAATATGGCTGAAGCGATTGCATGTCACTTCCAAGATTAGGTTACAAAAGACAATAAGGCTTCCATTTTGGTTTTTCTCTCATTCTCTCTCTTGGATTACTTACTCCAGGAGAAGCCAGCTGCCATATAGAGGCCCCTTAGGCAGCATATGGAAAGGTTCACTTAGTTTTCCCACTGACACTTCCAGCCAATAGCTAGAGAGTAACTGAGGACTCAACCAATAGCCATGCCAGTAAGTCTTTTTGGAAGTGGATCCTCCAGCCCAAATAAAGGCGTTAGATAATGCAGCCCAAGCCAACAAACAGCTTAATTACAACCTCACGAGAGACCCTAAGCCAGAACCATCCAGCTAAGCTGTTCCCAGATTCCTGACTCTCAAATATTGTGAGAAAATAAATGTTTGTTGCTTTAAGTTACTAAGTTTTGGGCAAACTTGTTACTCAGAAACTAAGATCCTCTTATCTCTATATGGAGCTCCATGAAATGTTGATGTTCCCCAGGGTTCCACTCTGGGTGACCTCACTTCCCACTGTCAGCATTTCTAGGATGGGAAAACACTACGGGTTGCCTATCCAGTAGTCACCCCACATCCCTTAATTATTTTCTGCTGGCAGAATCCACCCCCCTTAATTGAAATAACTGTTTATCAGCTTCCCTTGCAGCTAGGATATGGGCACAAGTCCAAGCCTGAATCATGGGACCTGAGGAGTGGTCTGCTGAGTGTTCTGAGAAAAGTTTTTCTCCTTGACAAAAGAGGGAGATTACTGAGAGACTCTCCCTTGGTCTTCCAGCTTTTAAATGTGGTGTGAAGTTTAACATTGGAGCAACAAGATCTCTGTTTGGGAGTGCATTTCTCCCATTCTCCTTCTTGGTCACATCTACAATGAGCACTGAAGAATATGCTCTTCTTGGGGGCTGAGCAGTTTCCTCAGCCCGTTTCTTGCCTGTGGAATATTACCAGCCGAAGAGTTAAACCTTGAATAGTCATCAGCTTTTTAAGTCAAGTCTTGTGACTTTTTTGGCAGTACAACTCAGTGCTAAAGTATTAAAGACACAGCATTCTTCTTATTCTCAATAATTCCCTGTACCAATAGCCACATTCATCGTTTTTATTCTAGACATACATTTACATTTTCTGAATTTCTTCCCTCTGTTGTCCCCATTGGCCCCCGCTTCCTTCACACCACCAAGATTTGGGGTAATTAATCACAGAGGTATTGGGCCTATCTCCCTGAGATGGGAGAACACTCCTTCGAGTCTCTGTTCCCTGAGTCAGTTTGTCCAGGTGAAAAGATTCTCCTTAGTCTGTTCAGAGTTTTCAACAATGGATATGACAGCCATATACCAATCTGATCCTTGCCACAGGCGAAGGCTTAGTTCTGGCCTCATTTAAGATTTTTTTCTTCATCAGTGGTTTTCAGCTATTTGATTGGTATACTTTCTTTGTGTTTATCCTGAGTTTCTTATATTCATTGAGTTTCTTGAATCTATGAGTTTATATTTTTCATCAAATTTGGAAATATTTGGTTATTATCTTTTTCAAATACCCACACGCCCTTACTCTTTTTCTGAAACTCTAATTACATGTATGTAAGACCACTTGTCTAACAGGTCACTGAAGCTCTGTCAGTGTTCTCTCAGATTTACTTCTCTCTGTGCTTCAGTTTATCCTGCCTTTAAATTCACTTATCTTTTTCCATCAAGTCTAATGTGCTAGCAAGCCTATGCCATGATTTTTATCTTCATATACTATATGTATTAGGGTTCTCTAGAGAAACAGAACAACAGAATATATGTCTGTCTACCTAGCTATCTAGCTATTATCTATCATCTATATAGAATAAGATTTATTGTAAGAAACTGGCTCATGCTATGATGAAGACTGAGAAGACCATGATCTGCCCTCTGCAAGCAGGGAAAACCAGTGGGTCTGACCCAGGAGTGCTGATGTGTGAGTTCTTGGTCCAATGGGGGAGTGGGGAAGCGGGGGGGGGGGGGGGGGAGGGCGGGGGAGAGAGAGAGAGAGACAAAAAGAGAGAGAGAGAGAGAGAGAAAGAGAGAGAGAGAGAGAGAGAGAGAGAGAGAGAGAGAGAGAAAATTCAACTTCCTCCTTCTTCTGGTTCTCCATGGGTTGGATGATGTCCACACACATTGGGGAGGGCAATCTCCTTTACTCAATCCGACAATTCAAATGCTAATCTCTTCTGGAAGTATTCTCACAGACAGAGCCAGAAATAATGTTTAACCAGATAGCTGTGCATCCTGTAGTCCCATCAAGTTGACAAATAAAATTAACTAATCATGCTGTATTTATTAGTTCTAAGGTTCCATTTAGAACTTTAAAAAAATATGTTTCATTTATTTTCTCATTATAATTATGCTTTCCTTTAAATACTTGAATCTATTATAATTGCTGTTTAGAATTCTTATCTGCTAATTCCCTCACATATGTCGATCCTGAGTCAGTTTCTGTTGGCTGATATTTTTCTCTTGGTTATGAATGTCTAGCGATTTTTTGTTGAAAGATGACCAGTATGAATATTACATTATTAAGCGCCGTTGGTGGTTTTTTTGTTTGTTTGTTTTAATATATTTTATTGATTTTTCACAGAGAGGAAGAGAGAGGGTTAGAGAGTTAGAAACATCGATGAGAGAGAATCATTGATCAGCTGCCTCTTGCACACCCTCTACTGGGGATGCGCCCGCAACCAAGGTACATGCCCTTGATCGGAATTGAACCCGGGACCTTTCAGTCCCCAGGCCGACGTTCTATCCACTGAGCCAAACCGGTCCTGGCCATTGATGGGTTTTAAAAAATCATTTTTTAAGTAGTGTTTAGTGTTGTCAGTTTACTCAGAGATCAGTGTGATCCTTCCAAGGATTATCTTTAAGCTTTGTTAGGATGGGTTTAAAAGCTTCTACTCTAGGCCTTGCTAATTTAGCTCTGTTCTTAAGGTGTGGCCTTTCTGAAGTTTTTACTTAATACTCTGGGTGTTGAATGAGGTCTCTCCATCTAGCTGGCATAAATTTAAACATCTCTCAACTCTAAGTTCAGAGAGCGGTTCAACTTACAACACCCCAATAAATAAATAAATATCCTATTTCTAGTATTCGCTTTATTTCTAAACTCATGGAGACTCATCACACACATGCATAGCTAAGTATTTAGCCAAAGATTTGAAGGACTCATATGCAATTTTCTGGAACTCTTTATCTGCATAGCTCCCTCCTCTCCAGCACTCTGCTCTGCAAATCCCAGCGGCTGCGGCTGTTGGAGGGAAAGCACTGGCAGCGTGTGTGGGGCATGGCGGGGCCGCGGAGACGGTGGTGGCAGTGGCTGTGGGCAACACATTCAGATATCCGCCTGCCCATGGGTCATCTCTGCCAGATGTCACACCGGGTTCCTCACGCTCAACATCCAAAGTTGATCCTATTTCCCCTCCTAAACTGCCTTCTCTCAAACTCTCAGTCTCAGTTGAAGGTACCACCATCTGCTTTGCAACCCAAGCTGTAAACCTGGTGGCCATTCTGGAATCCTCCTTTTCCCCCTTCTGTTGAGATCCATAGATCACTAGATCCTACAATTTTGTCCCCTAAACATGTCTCACAGGCGGCCTCTCCTCTCCATTCCTCACACTGCCCCTGCCATCTCTCTCTCCATTTTACAACCCCCCCCCCCGCCCCCCAGCGGATCCTCCTGCTTCTCGTTATTTGTATCACTACCTCCTCAGAACCTTGCAGTGCCCATCCTCTTGCGTACACAATGAAGTCCAAACCCTTGCCAAGGCTTACAGGCCTCCCAGTCTGGCCCCTGCTGACCACTCCAGCCCCAACTCTTGCCACTCCCCGATTTCATGCCACACCCCACACCCCAGCAACAACACCTGTGGTTGCTTTCCCTTGCCACGCTGCTTCTTCTCCTGGTGGGCCGTTGTTCACGCCGTGCCCTACCTGAGATATGCCCCTGCCGACTCTATCCCACCCCAACTTTTCTCCAGCGAGCACCTATCATCCTACCTGAGGCGGGGGGGGGGGTCCCCTTGTCCTTCCTCCAGAAATCTCCCCTGGTGACCCCACCCTGCAATCCCGTACATTACCCTTTTCTGTGCTCCACCGGTCTTCGTACATATGGTTCTTACCAAGCCTACCACTTTGCTTTGTAAACACAATTGTGTGTATCTGCCCCTCCAGGCTGGGTTCCTTGAGGGCAGACACTGGGACCCACTTGGCCTTGAGTCCTCAGCCTCTGCCCCATAGTGGCTGCACAATAAATGTTTAACGACCGAACGGGTCACCCCATAAATCCCTCACAGCGGCTGCCTCACTGTACTGTGGAATGCTTAGTGGTCTGTTCACTTGAGTAAGTGGATTAACTTAAAAATAATAAAACTGTGTTTCCTTAAAATCATTTTTCCACCAACGCTTTCCTTTTTAATTAGTACAATCAGGGACCAGGGTGTATTTGTGGTGAGGTTTCCATAGCACATCTCTCGGAAGGGGTATTATGTTTCTAGAAGCAAGGAATCATGGGTTAGGGGGAAAAAATGTGAAAGGAGCATGGCATGGAGCTGAGAAGCTGCTGGAAACTTTCCTATGCCATGAAAATCAGGAAGGGCCTCCAGCATCCATTGACTAGGGATGCGGGTGACTTGGTGGGTGTCTGGCAGTGCCTTCTTCCCCAGTTGCTACACTCACCAAAATTCCACCATTAGAGTCACTCCATTGACTATCCATCAACCTCTCCTGTGGAACGCTAATCCAAATTTCCTGTTGAAGGAAGTTCCTCTCTTCTTCCAGGGACTGCTTTCTTCTGCCTGGAAAGCATCTGCCCCCCACCCCCATCCCCACCCAGACACCCTCCCCCACTGTCTACTCCCGTTTTTTTTTCTTGTTCTTTAAAATGTAAATGAAATTCCTTTCCTCCCATGAAGCCAGATATTCCTTTTAAGATTGTAAGGGCCACTGAAACCAGTTTGGCTCAGTGGATAGAGCATCAGCCTGCAGACTGAAAGGTCCCAGGTTCGATTCCGGTCAAGGGCATGTACCTTGGTTGCGGGCACATCCCCAGTAGAAGGTGTGCAGGAGGCAACTGATCCATGGTTCTCTCTCATCGATGCTTCTAACTCTCTATCCCTCTTCCTTCCTCTCTGCAAAAAAATCAATAAAATACATTAAAAAAAAAAAAAAAAAGATTGTGAGGGCCTCAAGAGAAGAAGCCATGTCTCATTCAAGATCATGTCCTGGGTGCCTGCTACTGAGCCTGGCACGTGGTAGATGTTGAACAAACAAAGGGAGAACTGGCCTGAACTCACTCAATGCAGTCATTTATCCATCCCTGTACATTCTGGATGCTTCAGTTGATGCTAGTTTTCTGGTCCCCTGGTGATCACTCATGCCTTGTGGAAGGTCTTCTGCTGCTCAACTGAGATGTTCTTTTTGATGTGCCTTTTATTATTATTATTATTATTATTATTTAACATTTCCTGAATGTAAGTTAGTTTTCTCATCTGGGTGGTGACTGAGCAGACAAGGGCATGCCTCTGCCTTCCTGGGCTCCCCCTATTGGTGAGGACTAGGGGCCATCTTGTGGACAGGTTTTCAGCTTGGACTAGATGATGAGGAAACTTCTGGCATATGGCATATGGGACACTAGTTGTACTTTTATTTTACACCCCAAAATAGCGGGCAGCCTGCTCCGGGGTGCCCTGGGTGGATGATGGAAAGTCATACAGGGTCAGCAGGGAGGGGCTCAGTAAAGTGCAGTGGCCCAGGTGGTTGTCCCCCTTCCGCCTGGTGATTAGTTCAGCAGGGGGAAAGTGAAGTTGCCAGTCATTCAGTATTGGCCTGTGCACACTCTTTGGTTGGCAGGTGGCAGCTCAGAGCCCTGCGGCCCCTAGGTCTTCAAACATGGCTCCTCAATGCGGTCTCCTGCCAGGTCAGCTCCTCTGGCTCCCCTTGGATGCCCTGCCCACACTCAGGTCCCAAACTTCTCCCCATTTATACTTCCTCCATCCTCACCTGAGACTCTGGGAGAGTCCCCATCCCATCTCCATCCTGGTCTTAGACCCTATTCTCTTCAGGTTCTTTCACCTTCTGACCCATTCAACCTCCCAGCAACTGAGAAACTGGCTTTCTTTGCTTGGTGATGGGGAGAGCTTACTACTTGCATGTCCACTCCTCAAAGGAGGAAGTGAGGGAAAAGCTCATATCCAATCCTTTCTACTGTAATAGGCAAAGAGTGGGAAAGAATACTTTAACTTCCCTATTGAAAGAGGCTGAGTGGGTGACAGGCTCCAATTCCTCGCCCTTCCTGGTGGCCCTGCCCACCATGCCTCTCCATGGTGGAGTGTGCTTCTCTGCCCCTTCACCCTGGGCAAGGCCATGTGACTTGTTCTGCACAATGGTCTAGAACCCATCTGAAAATGCACTGGCTCCTTAAGGGGCTTCATGTGTTTCTGCTTCCCTCTTACGCCCATCGCTGCCATGAGAGGAACAGGCCCAGCCACCCTTTCATCCCGGAGAAGGAGAGGTGCGAGAAGCAGAACATCCCCAGCTGACCTGCAGGCCTGCAATGAGAAGTAGCCCAGCCTCTCTGAGAATGAATGATAACTGAGGTTGGGGGCTGTTTGTTAGGCGGCATGATTGTGGCAGTAGCTAACCAAGAGCCATCTTTCCAGAAGGCCAAGGTTGTGCGGGGCTGTTTCTCCGTTTTCCACGACCTGCACGGAAAGCTACAGGTTCCTGAGTGAGGAGCTGGGGATTAAGAAATTAAAGAAGGAAAAAAAAAGAGACCAAGACACAGAAATGGATTCAAGCTGGGATCCAGGCGGGGAGCTGCCACTCTAATGGAGAGACAGTCAACCACCCACCACAGACAACACAGTGCATTTATTTATTTCCAGAGGGGGGTTTAAGGTCAAAGGAGTTTTGGGTGTGCCCAGGTCCTATTCATTCCCTCATTCCTGGGATTTAGCATATCAAGACCTGGGTAAGTCAAGGTCCTATTCGTTCCTCATTCCCAGCACGTGGATAAAGATAAGAACTCAGTACTGATAACAGTCTCCGCCATTTTGGGGAAACACATTTCCAGGGCGTGGCTCTGCCTATGCCTTGAGTTCAGCTGATGATAATTAAAGGTCATCCATGTGCATTCCCTACACACAAGGTGAAGCACTGAGCATGTAGTAGTTGCACAGCACATAATGGATGTGTAGTATTGGGTTATCTGTTAAGCCCTCCTAGTAGGCGCCATAAGAGAATATGAGACCATCAGACCTGGAAGGGCCCTTGAAGGAGTTGTGGATGGACGAACGAATGGAGTGGCCCTGTGGCTTGCCCGAGGGCACACGGGGAACTGTGGCCAAGCTCAGTCTAGCACTCCAGGCTGGGGGCTCCATGACACTGTGAGATGACGTTCCTGCTTGCTGTGGTCCAGCTCCACAGTAACCACGGCTTCTTCCCGCTCCCTCCTCCACCATGGGTGTGCACTGCAGGTCACCGTGCTAGAATTTTGACAAATGTGAAGTAGTGACCAAGGAGGAGAGGCAGGAAGCGGTTCCGCCAGAGACAGGACTCTAGATGCAATTAGGGATGATCCATCTGCACTCCTGTCTCTCTGTGATGTCAGATGCCCTGTGATGGGACCCTCCAGTCAGGACCCCAGACTGTGGACCAGCTTCTGCAGCCTGGTCTCAGGAGGGGCGTTTACTCTCAGGTGCTGGAGGCCCAGTAACAGCCTCAGCCCCGGACTCAGCCTGCCTGTGCCTCAAGTGGCCCACAGCCCCGGGCAGGCAGAAAAGGCAAGCCCTCCGGACGCCCGCCTATGCGATTCCACCCCTGGCTGCAGCAGTTCCTCTGCATCTCCCGGCCCTCCTCGGGCTGGTGGGGTGAGTGATCCTGGCCTCCCAAAGGTGTTGTAAGGATTACCTGGAATACCAAAAGTGCCACACTCTGCGTGCCCCTAGTACCTAGTGCTTGATAAACGCTGCCTCTACCTTCATCAAAACTCACTCTTGCTGAGACCGGTTTGGCTCAATGGATAGAGCGTCGGCTTGGGGACTGAAGGGTCCCGGGTTCGATTCCGGTCAAGGGCATGTACCTTGGTTGCGGGCATATCCCCAGTAGGGGGTGTGCAAGAGGCAGCTGATCGATGACTCTCTCTCATCGATGTTTCTAACTCTCTATCTCTCTCCCTTCTTCTCTGTACAAAATCAATAAAATATATTTAAAAAACAAAACAAAACAAAACAAAACAAAAACCTCACTCTTCACGACAAACGGACTTTTGGAACTCTGCAGGCTTCCCCTGACCTTGCAAAGCCTGGGCTTCCTCCAGGCGGGTGTTGGCCCCGCCCTGCAGCCTGGAGATTGGGAGCACTCCCTCCAGCTCCCCCTCCCTCTGCTGGACTCTCCTCCTCCTGTGACTCTTGCCCGCCCCCCCCAAAAAAAAAGACATGTCCTTGCTCTTGAAACCAGTGCTTCCCTGCTCTTTCCCTTCTTGTATCCACGCTCATTTATATGGAAGTGAAAATGACTGATAGGGCTAGGGCTTTGCCTCCTGTTTGGGGGTCACGTGTTGAAGGAAACAAAGCCATCAGCTGGCTGAGTGATTAGAGGGTCCCTCCAGCATCAAGGTGCATAGGAAGGAGTTGCCTAAGGTTGGAGGGGCCTCCCCAGAGGGGACCCAGAAGTCAGTTTCCCCTGCTCTTTGGGACCCGTCTTTGAGCATATCTGCTCCAGATAAGCTCAGCCCACCCCTCTAAGTCTCTCTCAGAGGATCTGGGCCCCGAGAGGCAGCTGCTCAGAGACTCCCACAGAACCCCACAGAGCAGCCCGCCTCCAAGCCCTGCTGGGGCCCCGCTCTGAGGCACGGACCTGCTGCCCTACATCCCTTTTTGTCCCTCTGCTCACACCCCAGCTTCTTCCTGTGGTTTGGGGAAAAGACGGCCTGATTCATGATAGGAGCTTTTTGTTTACATTCCTCAGGCCCATTCTCTCTCTCTCTCTCTCTCTCTCTCTCTCTCTCTCTCTCTCTCTTTCAAGGAAATGAAAGAAGGAAGGAAGGAAGGAAACTTGTCCTTTGGCTAAATGTGTTTAAAATGGAATTTCCCTCTTTCTTTCTTCTTCTTCCTTTCCCCCCAGCAGCGAACGCCAGGCCCTGAGGGAAAGGGTGGGACCCCTCTGGCTGTCGGAGCGGCAGGTGTGCCAGCCCTGCCTGGGGAGCCGGGTCCGGCGCTGCCGGGACCAGGCCTTGGCCTCCTGCCCTCCGTCCGGGGACATCTGGTTTGGATGCACTGTCAGGGGCACCACAGGTCACACATGCGCTTTCACAGCCCTCACCCACCACCCCGAGTGTTTTTATAACCTCCTGCACTCACCTAATTTTTCATTCCTGCTGCCTTCAAAATCAGAGACAAAAACGTTGTTGTTTTATTTTCTTCCCTCGTGCATTGTTCGCCGAGGCCATTTTGTTGGTTTACTTGCTTGTTGTCACCAGAACATGAATTCCATGAGAGAACAGACGAGGTCTTTCTCGTTCATGCTGTCACCACAGCACCAAGAACAGTGCCTGGCTCTGGGTTAGGGAGAGGGAAGGAGGGAGGAGGAAGCCAGCTCACCCCAACCCTTACTTGCTGCTGCCACCACCAGCTCTCTGAAGTTCCGGTCTCCACGCATGCACACACACAAGCATGCATGCACACACACATATATGCACTCTCACACATGCACTCATGCACACACACATGCACACATGAATATGCACACAAATGCCCATGTGCACACATGCATGCACTTGTGTGCACACACATGCCAACACATGCACACATACACGTCCATATTGAGAAAGGCGCTCTTCACCACGGCTTCTGGGATGGAGTGAGGGGGAAGCAGGTTCCCCAACATCTTGGGAATGACTCTGAGGCCACTGCCCGCTGCTCAGGGCCTTGCCTGGAGAAGAGGGGGTGACTTACTTCTGCCTCCCTTGGGGTCCCTTAGCTCAAGAACAAAGGTGCAGAGCCCCCTGAGCTGCTGGCCCCGCTCCTGGGAGTCTGACTAGCCAGAGGCCGAGGAACTGGGCGGGGAGGGGGAAATGCATAACTATCCCAGCTTTGCAGATGGCAAAACCTTCGGTGGCCAGGCCGAGGGATACACCAAACAGGGAGGGTGGGCCGTTCAGGCGGAGCCGGGAAGCCTCCCAGCGCTGTCAGCTCCCTGGCCCGCTTCGGGCTGCCCTTGGCTGGAGAACTACATCGCTTCGGAGAGAAGCAGGGTCTCTGCCAGGCCCATCTGGCGTGAGCTGGGCTGGCTGGGCCCCCGGGAGCACCTGGCCCAAAGGTGTGTGAGCAGCTGCCACTCCACCACGGAGCGCTGGGGAGACAGAATCCCACTGCCGGCCCTCCGCCCAGCCGGCCGGCCGCAGGTGAGCTGACTACGCCCACGCTGTCCTGTGCTCAGGGCCCAGCGTGGCTCCCAGGGCTCTGCAGGCCTGTTGCCTTGGCGAGTTATTCAAATCCTCCCACGGTGGACATTGAACCCACGCTGCTTTACCATCAGGAAAACTGAGGCTTAGAGAGGTGTCATGAGTCCAGGTCACACGGAGTCAGTCCCGAGTGGGTGATGCCCCTTGGTCCACTCTCCTTCCCCTGCGTCAATGTCTCCAATAGAAGACCTCGCCACCTGCTGCCTCTGCCCTCCCCACCCCACCCCGCCCCGCCCCGCCCCCCGCAAGCTGAGAAGAGATCGCGGGAGACGTGCCCACAGCTCCCTGCCCCATCACAACCACAGGGGGCCTGGCCGTGGACACAGACGTGCCCTTGGACCCCAGTAAGCATCTCCAGCTCCGTCCCTCCTCCAATGGACACCTAAGTCCTGAAAGATAATCTTCTCCTTTTTCTGCAAAACACAGATTCCCTCGGAGGCTTTATGGGCCCAGAACAAACTTGCTGTGGAAGCAAACAGCTGCTGGCATACGCAGCCCCCGCGCCGGGCTCAGGCCTGCGGGATGCTACCATGCCCAGCTCAGAGGACGAATGAGCACAGCCAGGTTCCAAAGGGGGCTGGCACCACACACTCTGTAAGTCGGTGTGCCATCACCAGCCAAGGCCAGGGGGTGGGCATGGAGAGAAGCCAGCTTCCCGCCCGCCTGTCTCCGTCCCTGGCCGGGCCTCAGGGTCCCACTCTAAAGGGAGGCGGGTGTGCTGGGTGCTCCCGAACGCCCCTGAGGTCTACACGTCAGTGTATCGCAGCTGACCGAGGCCTGAGGACCCCACCCCCCAACAATACATATACCAACCCCCGCGAGCATCCGTTTCCCACGTCAGTGTTTTCCAGGCACACTTTGCTCTTCTCACAAAGGAGTGGGGAAGGAAGCACCCAGGGTGCCTGCTGACAGAGAAAACAGAGATGCCCAGAGAGGTTAGGGGAGCTGACCAGAGTCACACAGCCGCCCACCCCCGGAGCCCAGTGGCTCCTGCCTTGCCTTCCAGGGGCTGCAGTGGCTCATTTACACTGAGTGGTGGGAGCGGGAGCCAGGGCGAAGAGTGAAACCCATTACAGAGTGGGAGCGGTGTTGGGGGAGAGGGGCTAAGGAACGTTCCTGTCCCCTCTCCTCACGAAGTTTGCCGCTATGTGGGGGAAGGAGAGAAAGGCAGGCGGCAGGAGAGGCCCTGGGTCTGAAACTCCAATTCACCACAAGCGGTGAGCACAGAATGCCTAATGACTCCAAGCTGTCCTGGAATATTCTCTCAGCCCCCCAGGAGCTGCTGGGGAGTCTGGCTGCCGTGCACAGCAGCTGTGTGAACTGCCTGCCGGCAACTAGCCCAGCCACCAGGGACCACCGGCAGCCACGGTCACAGGGCCACTGGCAGGTGGGGCCAGAGTCAGAGCCCTCCCTCCTTCCCCAGCATGGATCTCCGGGGCCAGCCTGGTGAGCAGGGGCAGGGCCGTGTGGCCAAGGAGAGTCAGGCCCCAGCCCCTCTCTTCCTGCCAGCTGATGGGATGGGCCCAGCCTCAGGTCTGAAGGGCACGTAGGGCACGTATCCCCACTGGGCCACCCTCAGCACCCAAGCAAGCCCTGACGAGCCAAAGGGTCCTGGTCTGCGATTGTCCCTCTCCCCACCCCTTCCTTCCAGCAGCTACGTATGTGCTTAGGCCTAGATGCTGCCCCAAATGCTGCCATTTGCGAGCGGCATGACTTTAGACAAGTGATTTAACTACTCTAGGCAATTAACTTAACCTCTGAGGCAGATAGCTAATGCACAGGATTGCAGTGAGAATTAAATGAGTAAAGGCTTAACCATGTCCTGGCTCAGGGCGCTGGATAAATGATGCCTCTTATTGGTATCATTTCCATCAGTCCCCTCCCTGCTTCCCGCTGTGTCAGCCCAACCCCTTTGCTGTCACTGTCAACCCATTCTCTCCCGGAACCACACAGGCCAGGCCGAGGCCCCGCTGGTTAGGCCAGGAAAGAGACAGCAGGCTGTCCCTTAAAGTCGGCAGGTTTATTACCCACGTAGACATCAGAAGGGATAAGACTCAAAGGTGCCAGCTCCCCAGGTCCTTGTCCTACATGCCAGAAAGGACAGCACCAAAAGGAGAGGGGCCGAGGGGGCAGGAAGCAGGTTGTAAGAGAGCTCATAGCATAGGAGCCAGCGGCTCTAGAGTCTGCACCTGCCCCCGGGGTGCAGGATGGAAGCCCCTGCCTCTGCGAAGTGGCGTCCGTGAGAAATGGTCTCCCTCAGCCTCACGGGGAGACAGGGAGGCCAATGTGTCATGGCCTCAGCAGCTCGTCACAGGCCTCTCAGTCGTGAGGGCTCTGGGGGCATCACCCAGTGCTCTGCCCAGACCAGGTAACTTCAGCCCTCGCCTCCCCGAGAGCCTCAGAGCCGTCCCCCTGCCCTGGTCTTGGCAGGCCCCTTGGCTCTGTGGCGGTGGGTGTCCGGCTTGGCCATGCCTCCCGTTATC
The DNA here is from genome assembly GCA_036971965.1 of Nyctalus aviator. Classification (NCBI taxonomy): domain Eukaryota; kingdom Metazoa; phylum Chordata; class Mammalia; order Chiroptera; family Vespertilionidae; genus Nyctalus; species Nyctalus aviator. The sequence goes on along the minus strand of CM072933.1, from coordinate 36,732,188 downwards.
ATCTGATGGCATCGGGGATGACGATGGTAGCAGCGAGCATTCAATACCGAGAGCACGCAGGGCCAAGTCTTATGTTTTCATTTCAAAGAACTCCAGATGATGCCCACACATTGTTACTTTGACGATTCCCATTTTATAGATGAGAACACTGAGCCCCGGAGAGAGGAAGCGACTTGCTCAAAACTACTGGTCGAGGTGGGATTTCAGTCCTGGCATTTTCCTTTAGCTCCTTTCTACGGATTCTGTTCTGTAGTATTTCACTGATACCTCTCACCATGAGCTCCGGAGTTCCCCGGCTGCCCCTTCACTGCTGTGCGGCTCTCAGCCTGGTCCACGGGCACTTCAGCAGATGTGAGCAGTGCCCTGCCTGTGGCTCCCCTGCCTTCCAGCACCTGTCTCTTTGCTCGAGGGTTCTCTCTGGCCACTGGGCTCTGCCTGGAAGTAGCCCTCAACATTTACCTCTGGGAGTTGGTAAATAGGTACCTGGTCCTTTGCCCTTTGGGGAGAGAAGTCTGTGTCACAGGTTCAGCACCGGCTCCCCCAGTTCTCCAGCAAGATGGAGTCCAGTTGCCCACAGTGCTCATTTCCATCTGCCCTCCATTATCCATCTCAGTCCCCCATTCACTAGCCCCGAGTAAGCCTCACAGACAAATGGCTTGTCCTTACCTTCCCACCTGGGGTCGGCTTCTAGGGGGACCCAGACTAAGACAGCGTCTTGCCTGTGGGACATTAGCCTTCAGGGAACAAAGTTAGCGAAGGGTGAATTAGTTAATCTGCATACTTAAAAAAAATTAAATGTATTGGGGTGACATTGGTTTCTTAAATTACTTTTATTGGGGCGACATTGAGCATGTTTTTACTTGACTTCTCCATCCAGAGTCAGGAGCATATGATCTCTTCAGTGTTAGTTTTCCTGTTTTTCTCTTTTTCCGCTCTTTCCCCGTACTCCCTTTGTGGCAAGCTGGAAAACGATGGATTCTGCGCAGGGCAGCTCTTGGTGAAAGTGGCTTACGTTGGCTACTGGAGAAAGAGGGGTCGGAAAGCCAAGTGGCACCCGTCTGTCTGTTGCCCCACGTACAACACCGTTCCTGTAGAAACAGCAGAAAGAAGCAGCTGTGAGGAGCTTGGCTCTGACAGTGAGGATCTGAGCTTTGGGCAGGAACTCCCATGCATGGAGACTTTTCACTCTGTTTTATCAGAGCGCATAGAGGTCCTATTTCAGGAAAAAGTAAAGCAGTCGTTTACAAAAGAAAGTCCATCTGCATCTGTGGCTAATAGAAAGGTAGACCACTGGCCCAATAGCTCTCTACACTTTTCACTGTTTCAGCATATATGTGTTTAGGAAAAGGTCAGTCCCACGTAGGAAAGACAAGCTCCCACCACAGGGGAAGAGCATCTCTTCCCTCCCAGTGGAGCCCGGGAAAGACCAGCAGGAAGACCCAGACCGGAAGGCCATGAGTGGTGCAGGGGAAAGAGAACAGCACACACGTTTGGGAGTGGTCAGGGAGGGCTCCCTAGAGGAGGCAGCAAGGGAGCTGGGCCTTGAGGATGGTTTGCGCTGAAGCACATGGTGAGTGGAGCTCCCAGGTTTCGGTGAGGATGTGTGTTCCCTCTTCAGGCAGAAGTAAAAGAGGGAGGGGGCTTGCTGAGGAGGGTTTGGGAAACTCAGCTCTGCTCTCACCAGCTGGGTGATCTCGGGCAACAACTCGGCGTCTCTGAGCCTTCCCCCCTCACCTGTCCAGTGGGCATCACGTCAGAGGGTTGCTGTGGGGATTAGACAAAGAAGCCGACATGGAGGACGTGGCCAGGGCCTGGCTGCTGGTGCTGATGCTGGTGTATGTGGAGGCACGAGTGGTCCAGGCTCACTGCTGCCTACAACAACATTGGTAGCTCGGAAGCTGCTGGGGTGGCACCTGGAAAGGCGAGACGCCAGTGCTACTCCATTCTGGCCATCTGCACCCCATCTCACCTCGGTGAGCCCCGGGTCCCTCATGTACCCTCACGTAAAGCGGCATTTGATTCTCAGCTCCACCTGCATCCAAAGCTGAGGAGCAGAGCCGGATGAAGAAACAGATGTGCACATAGTTTACAAACTGTTTGGTGCCAGCACTTTCGAGAAATGCGAGTGGTGGCCACAGTGACTCAAACTCAAAGTCAGCTGCTCGTAGCAGAGGCTTTATTGTGGGTCGGGAATTCCTAGAAGGCTCAGGCTGGAAATGATTCTGGATAGAGTCATCTAGTTCAACATGTCCCATGTGAAGATACTCAAGCCACAGCCCAGCAGTGGAGAATGCTTAACCCAAGACCAGGTGGACACTGACTGGGCCTGAGTCGTGGCAAGGGCAATCAGTATAACAGAGGCCTGGCAAGAGGCAGGGCAGGGAATTGAACCAAGGACTCCGGTGGCCAGCTAGCCTACGACACCTTCCTCTCCGCAGTGGCTGCCAGTAGCAAAGCTACTTCCTAAACAACCACCCTCGGCCCCACTTCCGCCCCCCACGTCCCTTTTCCGGGCTGTGCCATCTGTCTGGCTTCACTCTCTCCTGCCACCTCCTGCCCCCACCTTCACCCCTCTCCCTCCGCTCCCACCTGGTGACTTGGCTTCCACGTGTTTCTCTCGCAGTCACTGCACTGGCACAGTCTGTGCTTGTCAGACTCCCCACCTCTGTTTACCAGTGTTTATCCGGTTGTGTCCTGTCTACCCTTTTAGCCTGGAAGCCATGAATGCTCCTCTGGCCTCCTGGTACCGTCACCCAGGGCTCTGACCTTTGCACACAGCAGATACCCTGTGGTGCCACCAGCCAGCCGACAGGGTGCCCAGGCCAGGGGAGGTTTCAGTGGCTATGATATGAGGTAAGGACATGAGGTCTCCCAGCCCCGAAAAAATGGGGCCCAGATGTTAACAATCATGATAATAATTAACAACGCCAGTTTTTATCCCTCGTCCTTTAGTCTATGTAGACACTGTGCTAAGTGGTTTATATGTGTATCATCGTCCTAAAGCCTTAGGCCACCTCTCTGCCTGGTGTAGTTATTGCTATTCCTATTTTTCAGATGAAAAAGTTCTGGTGTGTTATATTTGCTTAGAGATCACACAACTCATGGGTGGATTCAGACCCACATTTTTCACTCCAAATCCCCTGCTTACAGTCACTACGTTATACTAATTACCCTTGCCATGACTCAGGCCCAGCCAGGGTCCACCTGCCCACATCGCTAAAGACAAGGCAGTTAGTTCTCACAGCTGCAGCTGACTGCTCAGAGGGGAAATGGGTCGCAGCCATCTCTGAGCCACCTGCCAGGAAACCCTGGTCCCGGTCAGCTAGTGGGACTGCTGCATCAGACTCTGATGCGTGATTAGTGAGAGTCTCAGTGGATCTAGCTTTTCAGAGGGCAACGAGGCAGAAGCCAGCAGAAATAAAACATGTCACAGTCTTCGATGCAGCAGTTCCTAGAAGTAATCACTGCTGGGCACAGCAGCATCAGCTCTCGGACATTCCCTGTAGACGGCCTTTGGGCCTGTGTGTGCATGCGCAGATGTTCGCTGCGGAGACCTGTGCGCTCAGCAGGGAGGTCTGGCCAAGCAAGCCCTCGTGCGTCCATAGGGTGGCTCGGAGGCCACAGTGAAAATGAATGAGGCAGGCTTATGGGAACTGACGTGGGAAGATCTCCAAGACATATGGTGAGCAGGAAAAAGGCAAGCTGCAGAACACTATGCGAGGTGTGTATATAAAACGCCCAAAACAAATCCGAATGATGTATATGTATAAATAAACGCCAAGAAAATGGGCTGCGGCGATACATCCTGAACTGTAAACAGTAGTTCCCCCAGGAACCGAACAGGTTTGAGAGGGCAGAGGTAAGGTAGGATGGCTGCTCTTTGCTCTGTGCACGTGGGTATGTTTTCCCCTAATGAGAACGTGTTCGTGATCCACTTGTATAATTGAAGAACAAGCCAAATCCCAGGCCCAGCTGGGGCCTACAGAGGAAGGAGGCAGTGAGGGTGGATTTCCAGATTTCCTGGGGCCACTGGGGGCTGCCAGGGAGACTCAGAAATCAGCCTGACCAGGTGGGAGACCCCTGCAGTGTCCCGCAGAAACCTCCAATGGTTGCTCCCCAAGCCAGCGTCCACACACACACACACACACACACACCCGCAGTGGTCCTGGCCACCTGTGTCTGCTGGGCTCCCTGGCTTGGTGGCCTGTGCAACCACTCCAAGGATGGATGAGGGGACTCAGAATCGCAACCCACAGGACAGCACCTGGGGAACCTGGGGGCATAGAGCTCCACAGCGGGGAGAGGGAAGTAGGTCTGTGCATGGAAGGGTCTGTAGGTCTGGGTTTTCAAGGAGTACCCCTCAGCTGGGGAGGAGCCTTGGGGCTGAGAGTCCTTCTCACTCCCCAGCCCCCATCAGGGCAGCCCCGCCCACCCCCCTTCACCCCCACGAGAGCCCCTTCCTCGCTCCACGATTTCAGGGCGCTCTGGAGCCCTGCCTCTGGAGTTGGTAGACCAGGTTTGAATCTGCCTCTAACAAGCCTCACCAGCCTGGACAGGTCACGTACCTTTCCGGACCCCCATTTCCTTATCCGGAAAGTGACAAAATTGTAGAAACATCTCACAAGCCTGTTGGGAGGTTACATACAATAGATTCTGTTTATAAAGCATCATCACATGTGCATAAAAAGTGTGTGGTAAATGCACCGATGAGTTCTTTCTGGGCCACAGCCAATACCTGGGCAAAGCAGGAGCCTTTAGAAAAGGCCCCCGTCCATCCGGCATGGCTCGGTAATTGAGTGTGGACCTATGAACCCGGAGGTCTCGGTTTGATTCCCGGTCAGGGCACATGCCCAGGCTGCAGGCTCCATCCCCAGTGGGAGGCGTGCAGGGAGGCTGCTGATCAATGATTCCTCCTCATCATTGATGTTTCTCTCTCTCTCTCCTCTCCTCTCCTCTCTGAAATCAATATATATATATATATATATATATATATATATATATAATTTTTTAAAGGCCCCCTAAACAACTCCAGCAGCTTACTTCTTTTTTTAAACCCCTAAAACAACAAATGAATTTCCCATTCACTTCCAGAACCAGGTTCACACTCCCTTACCTAAAACCGCTGTGGCTGCGTGTGTTTCAGAGTTCAGAACTTTCGGGCGTGAGACCTATCCCTAAACACATCAAACCCCTAGGATCAAGCACTGTCATATTTGTGCAGAAAACCACATGAAGCTCACGCACCAAAGGAGGGAAGTAAATTCAACGGATAGTCTTCTATCGATTCAGCTCAAGTTTTGTTGCCAAACGAGCTTCGGAAAGCTCTGGTTTTCGGAGTTTCTGGGCAGTGGAACCTCGGGTTAGAGGCTGTGGGTTTGCTTTATAAACCCTTTGTACTCTCAGACTATTTCTCCCTTCCCAAAAGTAACCTTTCTGCACTGCAGCAGCTCCAAGAAGGAGGTATTGTTATCACTACTTTACGGACAAGGAAATGGAGGCTCAGAGAGGTGGCGTGACTTGCCTGACATCACACAGCCAGCGAGTGTCAGAGTCAGGACTGGGAGCTGGGATCTCAAACCTCTTGGGGCGGCAGTGAAAAATGGGGCTCAGAGGCAGTGGGGTGGAGGGCCCAGTGCTTCCGCTGCTCCCCCGCAAACCCCCAAGCAGCAGCCTGGATTTCTGCTCGAAGCCGGCGGCTGAGCTGTCAGACCGGGCACCTGTGCCACTCACAGCTGGTCTGTGCTGTCCTCCCGCACAGGGAGCACCAGGCACCGGCTTCCGAGGTCTCTCTCTCCATCGGCGGGTTTCCGGGGCTGACAGTAATGAAATTGTAATGGAGAAGAGTTTTCACCCGACCCATGTGTTTTCACTTCAGCCGTACAACCAGGATATTTCCTGGCATCTGGGTTCAATTGCAGGCAGATGCGGGGAGGGGATGGGGGGAGCTGGTGGTGGTGGAGGAGAGAGAGCCAGACTGAGACTTCCCAGTCCCACTGCGGATGTGCCCCGAGCTATGGCATGCCCTCTCACCATTCGGTCACTGCTGCCAAGACTAGTCAGATGATTCGGATAACTGGGGAGGAGGGGGTGTAAATAAATAACGGAGCACAGGCAGACGGGTGTTCAGCGGCCCTGCTGGGCTTTGTGGGGTGGTGTCCAATGGGGAGGGGCGATTTTTCAGCAGAAGAAGCCGGATCCTGACCTGGAGGCATCTGGGCGGACGGAGCCGTCGCTAGGATGGACCCTCCCGGTGGGCCTTTGAGCCACAGATAGTGTTGTGTGGGTCTCTCTCTGGGGGCTAGCTGGGCGGTGAGGCTCCGCCAGATCCACTCTCCCCCTGGGAAGCTCAGACACCAAGTTGGGATTAAATCACTGGTCTGGCCCTGAGGGCAGCTGAGCCTGTGCCGGGTGCCTGTCCCCTCCAGCACAGGGAGCAGAAGCAGCCCCAGCTGCCCTCTGACCCCACAGGCTCTAGGGGGTAAGCCCTGCTTGCTCTGGGAAGTTAAGCCCAGCTTTACTCTATACTGTGAGCTGGGGATGCTGAGCCAAGGTCTTTTCTAGCCCAAGTGCAACCCTCCCTCCTGGTCCTGCTGGGTGCTCTCCCGGGTCCGTGGAAAAGCACTCTCACCTTTAGCGGTAGGTGGGAGGGTGGGGTGGCTAAATACACAGGCTCCGAAGTCACACAACCTAGTTCAGGTCCTGCTTGTATCACGCACTGTTGTGTGACCATGAAGTGACCAAACTTCTCTGTGCCTCTGATAGGAACTATTATCAGAGAAGCCAAAGCCAAAAAAGCTTTTGGAAACAATAGGACATTCCTTTCACGCAGAGGCGTCCCTGAGCCCCAGGCAGGGAGGCAGATCCGTGAGGGATAGAGCAGAAACAGGATTTGGACAAGACAAGTCCAGCCCTCTGTCCAGGCTGCCGGAGCTCCTTCCCGCTCACCCTGTGGGGAGCCTGTCCCCCGGCCTCCTGGCGGGCCTGAGCTTCACCAGCCCACAAAGCAGCGGCTATTTGCCATTAAGCGGAAATAAGCAAACAATCAAGCAAATCTCTCTCTCTCTCTCTCTCTCTCTCTCTCTCTCTCTCTCTCTCTCTCTCTCTCCCTCTCTCTCTCTCTCTCTCTCTCTCTCTCTCTCTCTCTCTCTCTCTCTCTCTCCCTCTCTGAAAAAGTGGTGCTATCTTTGAATAGTGAATAGATATTATAGCTGCACATGCTGAGGGAAGTCTAGAAGAAATAAGCCCAATTCAACAGGGAATGACTACTGATGTTCATTCATTTGTCATGGCAAATCTTTCCCTCTGCTTGTGCCAACTTTGTAGGATGGATGGATGGATGAATAAATGGATGAATAAATGGATGGATGGATGGATGGATGGATGAATGGATGGATGAATAAATGGATGGATGAATGGATAAATGGATGGATGGATTTACTGATAGACTAGATAGATAGATAGATAGATAGATAGATAGATAGATAGATAAATGGATAGAATGAAATCTTTTGGAAAGCCTCCACGTCTCCAGCATGGCCCTGGGGCTATAAGCTAAGTGTGGGCTTTGGCTTCAGACAGGCCTGCATTTGGGCTAGCTAGGATTAGAGAGGCAGGGAAGAGGGACATGACCTGTCAGGGATGAGTACAGGAGAGGGAACTTTTGCCGAGCCTTTCCTGTCTGGGGAACACCCTTCTTTACTCTCCTGACCCCCTGAGGCAGCATAAGCTGGGCCCTTAGGCAGCACGAGCTGGCTGCCAGCCTGCTGGGCATATTTGAGGGCTGACTTAAACAGAAACACGCTGGAACCTATTTTGGGGCGCATGTGTCACATGTTTGGAGGGCACAGCTAGACCTGCAGGATTGGTAAGGGGGTCACTGCCCTTGCCATCCTGCTTTGGACTTCCAAGCCCAACATATGGCTTAGCTCGATTCTTTAAGGCTGGGATAGAGTTCATATATGTGTGTAGGTTGTTGGGGGCTGAGAGCTGAATCATTTTAGTGTCAGCAAAACACATCTTAGAGAAGCATGTAGTTGTATTCCTAGGAACCGAGCTCCAGGAGGGAATCAGGCAGCAGCTAAGACAATTATAAGAAGCCGTTGGTGTGACTCAGCCCATGGCTGAATGCCTCTGTGGCTGGAATATCACTTCTACCTGAACTGGCCCATTCTGTGATGATTTCACTAGTGTCTTCCATTTCCCTAGAAATAATCTCCTTAGTTAAGAAAGAACAAATGAGCCCAAAGTCCTGGGCATCACCGGGAACCCTAGACTTTTTAAAAATGGTGCAATTTGCTAATGGCCCACGAGGAAAGGGGCCGGACCTAGAAACCCACTGGTGTGCTTCAGAAGTCCTCTGAAGACCTTTGCTCACGAGATCGTCATGGGATCTGATGTTTATCCAACTAGAAAGGGTCCCTTAGTTTTTGGTTTGTCTTAGAAACAACAAACAAACAAACAACAAAACACAGCTTCATTGAGTTACAATTTGCATACTCAAAGTGTGCAACTCAGTGGTGTTTAGCATATTGTGGAACTACAGTCCATTTTGGAATAGTTTCAAAAAAAAAAAAAAAAAACAACCTTGTACCAATCAGCAATCACTCCCCAATTCCCCACTCTATTCCCCTCCCCACACCCTCTAGCCTTAGGCAACCACCAATCAATCCACTTCTGTCCCTATAGATTTGCCTGCTCCATTCTAGGATTTTCATATAAAAGGAATCATACAGTATGTGGTCCTTTGTGACTGGCTTCTTTCACATAGCATAGTGTCTTCAAATTCATCCATGTTTCAGCATGTGTCAGCACTTTGTTCTTTATTGCCGGATAATGTTTCATTGTATGGATATACCACTTTGGTTTATCCATTCATCATTTCACAGACATGTGAGTTGTTTCTCCTTTCTGGCTATTATGAATAACGCTATAATGCATATCCATGTACATATTTTTGTAAGGACACGTTTCTTCATTTCTCTTGGGAGTATCTCCAGGAGTGGAATTGCTGGATATTATGGTAACTCTATGTGTAACCTTCTGAGGAACTGACAGAACATTTTGTTATTTACAAACTACGCAGAAGTGCACGAGAGGGTTCCAATTTCTCCACACCCTGAATAATACTTGTTATTATCTGTCTTTTTTTGTTGTAGACATTTTAGTGTGTGTGAAGTGACTTATTATGATTTTGATTTTTTTATTTCCTTGATGGCTAATGATTTGAGCATCTTTCCATGGGCTTGTTGGCCATTTATATAGTGTTTTAGGGGAAACGTTTACTCATATCCTTTGTGTTGTTTTTTATTATTGAGTTATAATAGCTTTATATTCTAGACAAGTCTCTTATCAGATATAATATTTGCAAATAATTTCTCCTATTCTATGGATTGTCTTTTCACTTTTTAAATGGCTTCCTTTGAAGCATAGATGTTTTTAATTTTGATGCTGTTTAATTTATCTGTGTTTTTGTTGTTGTTGTTGTTTGTGCTTTTGATGTACCAAAATACATCTAAATTTTGCCTTACCCCAAGTCCCCAGATTTACACATATATTTTTTTCTAAAAGTTTTATAATTTTTAGTTCTTTAGGTCTATGATCCATTTTGAGTTAATTTTTGTATATAATACAAGTAGGGGGTTCAGCTTCATTTGCATGTAGATATTCAGTCATCCCATCTTTTGATAAACAGACATTCTTAAATTTAATTTGCTTGACCTAATCTTTTATTTTAAAATTAGGGTTCTCAGTTAAAAAATATTTCCATACTCCCTAAGTCCAGAAAGATACTTACATTTTCATTTAGAAATTTTAAGTTTTATTTTTGACATTTAAAGCATTTGGAGCTGATTTCTGTTTAAGGTGTGAGGTAGGATCACATTTTATTCTCCATCTTCACCCATCCATGCCCAGTTATAATGTACCTTTAGGAAAAACACCATACTCGTCTCACTGTTCTATCATGCCACCTGTATCCTATATCAGATGTGGCCTGGATGTGAGGTCCAAGATTCAGGTTCAGCTGGCCGGCATGACACAGTGGTTGAGTGTCGACCTATGAACCAGGAGGTCACGATTTGATTCCCAGTCAGGACACAGGCCCGGACTGCGAGCTCAGTCCCCAGACTGGGGCATGCAGGAGGCAATCAGTCAATGATTCTCTCTCATCATTGATGTTTCTATCTCTCTCTCCCTCTCCCTTCCTCTCTGACATCAATAAAAATATATTTGAACAACAACAATAATAGCAGATTCAAGTTTAAACCATGACTTTCTCATTCTAGCTATATGACGGCTGGCAAGTCTCTAACTTCTTTGAGCCGTGGCTTTTCCTGCCTGTAGATTGGGCTGTTTGAAACTAGCATCATTAAGGAGTTGTGATATAAAAGCAAAATACATGATATGATGTCGCTGCGAATGTTGATGGCAACGGCAAAGATGATTCAGGGTAGTCAGACGTGAAAGCTTCATCCATTCTCAACACTCAGGGGGGATGACTGTTTCAGATTTGTCTAGAGAACAAGAAAGAACCCCAGTGCTTACACAGAGTGAGGGAGGATCTGGAGGAGGATGCCCCAGAGCACAAACACCACAGTGAACAAATATCAGTCTGGGGAGTCCTGGGGGATCAGGGCAAAAGGATCCTGGTGCCTAGCATGGGGCAGAGGACCTGGAGTGGATGGGAAGACCCACCTTGAATGTTTGGATGGGCCATTGAGGGGGAAAGTCAAGGTCAGCTCACCTGAGCTGGGAGGAGCCCAGAGACTGACAGTGATCCTCTAACCCTCCAAGGCCTCACACCAAGCCAACAGGTAGAAAGGCCTGCCAGTCCTCTCAGCAGCACCTGAACTGAGACTGGTTCACCGAGACTCTGCCGCTCTGTATGAGGGGGTGTTTTTCTCAAAGTCAGGCTGTCGGTGGGCAGGAAGCTTAAATCCAGCACTCAGTAGGTGTTCAGTAAAGGTCTGATGAGTGAAAGAAAGAAAGAAAGAATGGAAACGGGGTTTAAGCTGCATGCATAGGAGGTCATTTGACCTCAGAATGATGCATTGTGGGTGTGAATGGAGGTGCTTCTCCCTTTAACCATGTGCCTTCTCCAACCTTCCTGCCCTGTGTCTCCCATGGCACCACCCTCCCCGCAGTCTCCTTTCCCTGAGGTCTTGGGGTCCCCCACCCCCCTGAAGTCTGTCTCCCAGAACTACCCTTTCTCTCTCCACCTCTCCCCTCTTCCAGAATCTCAGGCTCACTTCTCCAGAGACTTCCCAGAATCTCCCCTCCCTCCTCCACAGTTGCTCTGGATTCCCCCATTTAGCCATGACCTATGTGCTTAGCTGGGGGGTTGGCCCAAAGCCAGGTCCTCCTGTTTCCCTCAGGGGGGTGGGGGGGGTTACGGCATTTGCTCACCAATGTTTTCTTCAGAAGAAAGCCCAAACACACCCTGCAGACCCCACCCAAACCTCACTCTTTGCTCTGCGCAGCACACTGTGTCTGGAAAAAACCAGAGCAGCCCCCACACGAGGCTCACGTTCCAACTTGGGAAAAACAATTTCCATCCCGCTGAGCCACACACCACCCCCGATGCACCCACTACACACGGCACGCCGAGGCCAGAGCCAAGGGCCCGGCCCAGGATGCATGCCCGCCTCGGCCCGGTGGGAACAGAGCAGGGTGAGATGGAGAAGATGGGGAAATTGGGGGTGACAGAGCCAGGCAGGGTGGAGCGAGAGAGGAACGGAGAAACACTGTGTGGGCCAAACTTGCAAATATCAGAACACACAGCCAAGCTGCCTGTCTTCACTTCTTCTGCCGCCCACACCCCCTTGTCCCAGACGCGCTCTCTGGAGCGGACTGCCCACGCCGCGACGAGTGCTGGAGGAGTGCCCTTTGCCCTGGGAGCTGGGTCATGCCCTGGGAGCTGGGTCATGACCAGGGCATCTTGGATGGACAATGGCGTCGGCTCTGGGCTTCGAGTTCAGAGATGTCTCCCAAATGCAGACACACGCGAACAGAAATGTGCTTTTGTTTTCTTGTTAATCTAGTTCTCAATACAAAGCCTAGACTGTTCCATGGATGGGCCCCTTCTCCCCGATCCCTCCCTGCAAACACTCATTCCATTCGTTTCCTTGCTTCCTTAGCCCCTCCCCCACTGTTCACCTGTGCCCCCTTTGGGGCCGCTGCCTGACGTTGAATGTTCCCTCCGCCTGCCTTTGCTTAGAGGGGCCTGCATGGCATCTAGTCATGCAGCAGCTACGTGAGCCCGGAGGTGCAGGCCATGCAGCCGAGAAGCTCGGAGATCTCTGCTGCCCTAGGACACGGAGGAAGGAGGTTTATGAGCCCGGTGTTCTGCTCCGTTAAGCGGCCACAGGGTGTTTTGAAACCACGGGCCAAACACACAAAAACACTTGTAATCTTGTAATCGCTTTGTGTTTATGCCTGGCCACTTGCTTTCAATATTACCATTATTACTCTGGAAAATTCTTTCCCTGTAAATACGCACGTTCGCTTCTTGTATAAATGTCATTTTCTTATATCTTGAAGTCAGAGTGTTCCCTCCAAAGAAATCCATCGCCAACCTAACAATTTAAGTCAATGAAAAAGAAAAAAAAAATAGGACTCCTTCTGTGAAAACTCACTTATTCCCCTTGCTGCTCACATCATCTCCCCTCCTCCCGTTCCTTCCCGGCCCCTTGGCACGGAGGGCCGCTTGCAGTTGCTCTCTGTAACTCTCACAGACAGCCGTGAAATCCCGAGCTTAGCCCCCGAGAGGAAGGTCGTCTGGGGAGGAGATCAGAGTTCACGGTACTTTAAGGGCTGCCAGATCCCCCCAACGCGGACTCACGAGAGCCTGCGGTTATCAGCTCGGAGCTGGGACAGAACCGGAAGCGCCTCCGCCTCCAAATAGGCGGTGATCTGTTTTCCAGAACCACCACGTCTTTATCCTCTTTTTGAAGTTCTCCAGGGGTGGGACTGCCACGAGCACCTGCTCCCGAGTTTCGTGGCAGAGCCGCCCGCCGGTTTTAGCCACACAACTAGGGTTGCCAGACTCTCTCAGGATGAAAACAACAGAAAGGAGGCCTAGTTCAGTTCTGATTTCAGATAAACGATATCTAATGTTTAGCCTGAGCATGTACCATGCAACATTTGGGATGTACTTATGCTACGAATAACCTGTTTGTTTTGAAATTCAAATTGAGCTGCCTTTCCTGCATTGTCTCTGGCAAACCTTGACACGGCCGTAAGTCAGGCAGATGCCAGCCACCGCCTGTGAGCGCATAACTCATGCCTGGCTCGGGCCTGCCTTTGAAGCATGACTCTCCCTGCAATCGGAGAGGACCTGCCCCGTCCCACCGGGAGGAGGTGCTCCAGACCCGCCCCCTCGGCCGGACAGGAATCCACACCGGGGTCAGTGGGTTCAATTCTGTGTGAAATTCATGACGTCTGATGACCGATGGCCATCACCTGTCAGGAGGGACGGGAGAGTGTGGCCCCACCCACCGGGCAGGCCCCGGCATCCAGAACGGGATGTGCTAGAGCCATGGCCCTTCTTCCTGTCCTGGGGAGGAAATGCCACACAGAGACCGCCGAGCGTGGGCCAGGCGGGACCCAGCAGCCAAGGGTCAGATCGCCAATAGGGAGCGGGGAGAGGACCCAGGAAGAGAGAGGAGCAATGGGGAGGAAGGGGCAGAACTAGAACAGAGAAGAGACTTGGGCAGCTTGGCGAGTGGAGGAGTTTCCCAGTCAGAGCTGCATAATCGAAAAGGTCCAAGTGGACTGCAAACCCGGAGGGCTTCCCAGGGGAGGCATGGGATCCGCTGAGGTCGGATGAGGCAGAGCTGGGCAGGTTGGAGCGCTGCTCTTAGGAAACCAATGTCTGAACCAAACATGGTCAGTCTTCCCGGGTCCTTTTCCCTTCTGGTCGGTCTAGGATGGTTTCCAGGAGAGGTGAGGCCGGCCCTCCGCCAGCCGGTGGGTTCAGCAGTCTCAGGAGGCACTGAGCATGGGGGGCGCTGCTGGGGAAGGCAGGGAGGCTGCTGGCAGAGTCGGAGAGGCAGGAGCAGGAGGAGGATACCTGAAGCCCCAAAGAGAGAAAGTGTGAGGTGTGTGTGTGTGTGTGTGTGTGTGTGTGTGTATAGGCACTTTCTATGTTTTGGCCACTGAGTTAGTCAGCATTCTCAGCTGCCAAGGAAAGAAATTCAAGTGAAGCTGGCATCAGACATAAGGAGAATTCATGGCTTTCAGAGGCTGGGAGCAGAGTTTGCTTTGGTCCATCTGGACCGAGAGGCCATGTCAGCAGCCGCCTCTCCCTGCCTGTCCCATCTCCTCAAATGATGCTCCCTGGACTCTGGGCAGTTCTGTCGGCTCAGCAGCCCGTGTGGAGGTGCTGGTGACGGCCCTGGCTCAGGCCCAGGGCTCTGGCTTGGCTCACGTGCTCACTACTTTTTTTTTTTTTTTTTAATATATTTTATTGATTTTGTACAGAGAGGAAGGGAGAGAGATAGAGAGTTAGAAACATCGATGAGAGAGTCATCGATCAGCTGCCTCTTGCACATCCTCTACTGGGGATATGCCCGCAACCAAGGTACATGCCCTTGACAGGAACCGACCCCGGGACCCTTCAGTCCCCAAGCCGATGCTCTATCCACGGAGCCAAACCGGTCCCGGCTGACGTGCTCACTTCTCAAACACCACCAGGCCAGGAGGGGACACATGGATTTGCCAGGCCTGGGCCGAGGATTCGAGGCTGAGGAGCAACGGGGTGCAGCCATGTCCAGGGACTGAGAGAAGTGGTCCCTTGACGGGAAAGTGGGCACCATTGGCAGGAGGGCTGAGAGGTCAGGAGGGGATGGTGATCAGGTGAAACAGTCCACGACAGTCCAAGGATGATGTGATCTTCACATCGAGGGGCTGGATAGAGATTATTAGCTTATTTTAGAGAAGGAAACCAAGGCTCAGAGAGGCCTTCGGACGCATCCAGTATTGTGGAGCGAGGTGGAGGCACCACAGGATTTGAACTCAGGATCCTTGGTCCTGACACACAGCCAATCAGAGGACACAGGGTACCTGCCCTCCAGGGGCCTCAGCAGCCAGCTACTGTGAGCAGACTGCTCCCAAATTGTATAAAGGAACGAGAATTCCTTCGGAGTGGGCCACGTGTGAGTGGAGAGGGCCCAGCAGAGCAGGCTTGGGGCCTCGGGGACGTGGGAGCCTGCAGCTGGGTATTCACAACAGCAGGAACCGTCGCAGGAGCAGCGAGGGACGGGCCTTCTGGCCGGGGATCCGAGGAGCGGGGCTGGGTAAACAGGCAGCCCAGATGTGGGTCTGGGCAGAAAGAGCTTCCTGAAACCCTGCAGCCCCGGGAGGCAGGCCCAGGAGACCTGGAGCCCCATGACCAGGGAGGCAGCTGGAGCCACAGCCCAGCTCCAGGCTCACCACGCAGCTGGAGGCTGCTCCGTCCCATCCCCAGCCCGCTGTGTGACCCTGAGCAAGCCACACCCCTCCTGGGCCTCAGCCTGTAGCCAGGGGCTTTCCTTTCCTTTTATTATTGTTTTGAGCTGCAATCCAGAGTAGAAAACACCTTTGCCATTGGCTCAAATTTCCAAATCTCACAAAGTAATGCAATTCCAAGCAATACACTCTGTTATTTTCATTTATTTTAAAGCTGGTTTTTACCTACCCACTTTTGAGAAACCACACTGAACCAGGTGATCTCCAAGGACCTTCGGCAGGGCTTTGGGCTTGAAATATCTGTTAGGTGCTGGGCTTGGGGGTGGAGGGTGGACAGAAGTGGGCATTATACGAGCTGATACTTAGGAACACACACACACACACACACACACACTCAATTCTCTCACCGGCCTTCCCAGCTCTCATAGAGGTCACTGTGGGTCAGAGGCGAGTCTGAGACTTTCCATGATGTGAACCTGGTCGGTTCCCTTCCCTGGAGCTCCTTTTCTTGGCCTGTAACATGGGTAATAGTACAAGGCTGGGCTGTGACCGTGAGCACTGACTCTGTGCCCTCTGGAACACCAGTCTGCCACGTGCCTCTGCTCCCTCCTCGCTCTGCTGCGGTGGCCGGCCGCGCCAGCATCCGTCCATCCCGCCTCCGGTACCCGGAGCGCCTCGTAAGTGGTTTTAAGGACACCAGCTGCATCTGTCGGTGTTTGACAGGCAGTTTTATCAGAGGCTGCAGTCTCTGTTTGAAGAACAAGGGAGGACTCCAGAGGGAGGCCCCGAACTTTCAAGGAAATGCCAAAGGGTCGACTTTCTGTCTGTGAAAGACAGGCCTGCTGAAAGGGCTGCGAAGTTATCAGCTCCCAACGCGTTGCTGGGAGCCAACTCACTCAGGCCCTTTCCTCTCGCTTCTCCCCGGGCCCGGGGGGAGACCAGGATCAGACCAGGTGACAACTGCCTTTGCTTCTGTGGGGTTGGGGTCATTGCATCTGGGCCACATTTGGGGGTGTCAGAACTGGCCTTGGATAGGATGTTTACAAACTGACTTTTAATTGCGCAGTGATACATGAACACTGCCTCCATGCACCCTCTGAGCCTTCCTTTAAAGATGAAAGAACTCAGGTAAAACCAAAGGCCCCTGTGAGCGCCACACGCAGAACCATTCCTCACTCCCACGTTTCTCCCCCATAACCCTATTGGTATTTGGTGCAAAAAATAGGTCATGCTGTAGACACGGGCGTTTTCTTTTCTATAGCAATTGTGTCTGCATCGGACACTGTCCACGACCTACCCTTTTCTTCCCCGACAGAAGCCAGCATGTTCAAGCAGCGGGCAGGAACCTCCTGGTGTCAGGCAGAGCAGGTGCTCCTTCACACCCCTAGAACATGAATCATAATTGTCCTAAATGATTTTTGATAACCTCATTCCTTTCACCAGAGAGGTCTAAAGGTTTCTAATGAGGGATGAGGGACATTCTACTGGGGAAGGCTTCCCTTAACAAAGAAAATGCCAAATGTTGGTGGAGAGCAAACCCTTTCCCCTCCTCCTGCCTTAAGAATGATGATGTCTGGAGGTACAGTAGCCATTTCATTACCGCGAGGCAGTGCGCAAAAGAGAAAGGCCAAGGAAGCCCTAAGATGTATTGCTGAGCAGCCAACTCAACTCCACCAGTTGCTACGGCTATATTCCTTGTTATTTGGGGGAAAAATAATCTCCTCTCCCTGTAAGCTGTAGTAGGGTGGGTGATTGGTTCCTTAAAGCAAAAAGGAATTCTGACTCGGGATTACACTGTGTATGTCAAAGATTTACTTTTCCCCCTGCTCAACAGAGATTCTGAGATCTATCCATGTAAGTACCCAGGGATCATTTTTTAACTAGTAAACTAGAGGCCCAGTGCACAAAATTCATACAGTGAGGAGGGGGATCCCTCAGCTAGGCCTGTCCCTCTCACAGTCTGGGAGCCCTGCGATGGATCACCCTGCAGAGGGAGGCCCCGCCCACCCACTGCAGCCCACTGGTCGGTGGCCGGGGCCTCGCTCTGCAGGGTGATCATGGGGTGATGGCCGGGCCCCCAACCAATTGCATCATTCCCGCCTTGGCTGGCCTGGCACCAGTGGGTGTCATAGTGTGGTCGTCCAGATGGTTATTCCGCCGTTTGGCCATTTGATCAATTTGCATATTATACTTTTATTATTACAGATTGTGTTCCACTGTGGAGTAAACCATATTTCAGTTCGCTGAAATAAACCGTATTTTAGTTTACTGCACATTTTTGTTTTGCTGGCAATCCTGTACATCGCCAGCATTTCTCCAGGAGGATTCTTAGAAGTGCAGTTGCTGGGTCACAGGCGACGCATACTTTGGGGTTTAGTACATTACAGCTGAATTGCCATTGAAGGAGGTTGTAACCAATTTACACTTCCACCCTTTGGAATGGGTCCCCTGGCCCACACCCTGTCTGCCTTTCTTGGGCCATAGTAAGGTTTGATAAAACCCTCAAATTGTTACTGTGCTTTACTTTCCCTGGTGACTAATGAGGGAGCCTGGTTGCGTGTATGTATGTATTAGTCACCAATGTTTCCTTCAAAGTATTTGCTGTCTTTCAAAGTATTTTCCACTGTGCCATTTATAAACATTGTGTGTGTAGCATGTCCTAGCAAACATTTGTTTGTGAAGAAAACATTGCTAATCTGGAGCCGTTCCTGATGTATTGTGGAATGTGAACCTTTATGGGCTGAGTCTGTGTCAAGACTTTTCTCCGAATAAGTCGCTCGTCTTGCTTTGGCCCAGCGGCAGCCTAGGGTCACAGTGCGAAACAAGGACCTGAGACCAGGTCACCTGACCCAAAGGAGAGTTTCATTCTCTTTCCCTGTGTCCTGCCGGCCCCTGGAGGTTAATAACAAGCTGCTTCTCCTCCCCCGGTCCTCAGGGTGTCCCCTTCTCCCTCTCCTTTCGCCGAAGGTCCTCCCATTTGGGTCACTGCCCTGGTTTAGCATCAGAGGAGGGGTGTCACTTCCAGAGATGACTTGGGTTCCCAAAGAGGAGGAAAAAGCATGTGAAGGGCTCATATTTGGGGGGTCCTCTCTCCCTAGAGTCACAAGGATCTGGGGGTGGCCTCATTGTCATCTTCTCTGTTCTCCCTCTATTCACACCCACACAAGATCATCATCACAAGGACCCTTTTAGAGCCTGGGCTTTGCAAACAAAAGCTCCAGAACTAGCTGCCACCCAGTGCTGCCTATTAGGTCCCCTACATGGTTTGTCTTCCTTGGCCCGGCTCCCTGTCCTCCCCCAAGGATTAGGGCCATGGCATCAACATTCCCAGGTCCAGAAAGCCTCCATGCAGTCTCCCCTTGAACTCAGATACGCTGTGCACCCTCGGTGGCCTGGTGGACCTCTCTGAGCTTCAGGTCCTCACATCCCGGAGCCTCCCTCCCTGGGGTGACCAGATACCTGGGAATGGAAACCGTGGAACAAAAGCATACAGGTGGGCTGTCCTCTGCTGACTTCATGCTTCCCTGGTGTGGGCTTTTTTAGATCAGCTTGTAACCCAGGGGCACCGATACCCTGGCGTGTCTGCTCCTGGTTTGCTTTCTTCTGCTCCCTCCTCTCCTTGCTGCCCCAAGGATGCCGACATCTCTCGGCAGCCGCTGGCCTGGGCCTCAGTGCCAGGAGCAGCAGCTCAGATCAGAGGCCACATCCCCCTGCCCTCATAGTCCCTCATCTGTGAAGGGCCCGGCTGGCTGCCAAGCGCCTGACACTGGCCCAGGACCTCCTCTGGGCTCATCTGTGTGATCAAACACATGCCCTGGTCACATCCAACAGCCCCCTGTTGTCCAGATATGCCATGTTCTTTGACACCTCCATGTCTTTGCAAGGCTGTTTCCACTTCCCCAAATACCCTTCTGACTCACTGTGCCTACCTGGCAAACTCCTACACACCCTTCAATACCTTGATTCCAAACCTCCTCCACCCCAACAGTTGGTCTCTCCTTCCTCAGCATCTTCAGGCCAGTGTGCAGAACACAGCCCTAACCACACTGATGACTGACCTATATGCTAATCTTAAGGTCAAGGGCAGAGGTAGCAGCTTGCCCATCTCTGTACTCCAGTGCTTTTAAGGCATGGGACAGAATAAATCTCAATGCATATTTGGAGAGAGAAGGACAGGAGATAAATACATAATTCTTTACAACCTTCATGAAGTAGGTAAAATTTCCCCCAGATTTCAAATGAGAAAGTGAATCTCAGGAAAGTTAAGTCACGTGCCCAAGCTCCTGCAGCTTGAGGGAAGTGGGAGCAAGATCGGGCCCACATGGCCCAGCCTGACTCCAGGCCCCAGGCACTGGTCCAGGGTGCCCTATCGCTCCGTCAGGGTAGCCTTTTGCAGACTTTGGTCCTGTAGCATCTCCAGGCTTCTCTAAAGATGGCAGAAATGATGAGCCAGTTTCGTAAGGCTGTGTGTCCTGGAGTGAGCCACTTAACCTCTCTGGTCCAGCTTCCCCACAGGCAGAGCAGCAGTAACAATCTTATGGGGCATTTTTCCCAGGGCCTTACTCAGTTCCTACCAGACGCAAGATGGGAGGGGTGGGGGCTTTGAAAAGTCTGCAGGGCCAGGCTCTCCTGTGCCAGATTGCCATCCATAAACACACACAGCAGAGCCAGTCAAGCCCGGAGTCCATCTCCTCTCCAGGGCCTCCACTTCCCCACTCCTCACCTGCCTCTTTTGCAAACCAGCAGGCCAGTAAGCTGCAGCCAGGCCGGGTGGGGGGGGGGGGGGTTGATCCCCCTTTCCCACCTCCTCTTCCTCCTTTAAAGCACAAGTATTGTCACCTTCTGGGGAGCAGCCTCAGGCCTCAGACACCCCAGAGGCTTTCAGGATCAGCCTGAATGCTGGGTAATTTGGCTGGTGAGTGGGGGTTAGGCCCCAAACAGACATGCCCCACCTTCCTCAGGTCCGCTTGACCCCACGAGGCTCTGGCCAAGAAAGAAAGGAAGGTGCTTGGAAAGGCCTGGGAAGGGTGTGTTTGACTGAGGTCTGCTCAGCAGGGTCCTTGGCCTGCCCTCTGAGGAGCTACCTATTCCAAGTCCAGCATCCCTGACCCCCCCTCCCTGGCTTATTGGAGAGAGAGGAGTGAGGAAGCTTGGCCACCTTCCCTGGTAGGAGACTATGTGCTGGACAGAGATGCATTCTTTCATGCAACAAATACTTGGGGAACAAGCCCTGTGTGCCAGGCTGTGTGTTGGGCACTAGAGGACAGACATGGTCCCTGACCATGAAGGGCTCCTGGCTCCTTGGTTTTCTCCACAAGGATATTTAGGAAGGGAGCTTAGCCATAGACTCTGCACTTAGACTTGATTGTGGAGCAAGTTCTCTGCACCCAGTTACAACCTTGTTTTATTCTCTAGGGGATACTGAGGGGGAAGGCAGGGGAAGGAATCGTTCCATGAGACTTAACTGCTGCTCTACCCGTGGGGAAGATGGACCAGAGAGGTTACGTAGCTCACTCCAGGACACACAGTTTTTTGTTTTTTTAAAAAATATTTTATTGGTTTTTTACAGAGAGGAAAGGAGAGAGATAGAGAGTTAGAAACATCGATGAGAGAGAATCATCTATCAGCTGCCTCTTGCACACCTCCTACTGGGAATGTGCCCGCAACCAGGTACATGCCCTTGACCGGAATCGAACCCGGGACCTTTCAGTCTGCAGGCTGACGCTCTATCCACTGAGCCAAACCAGTTTCGGCAGGACACACAGCTTTACTAGTTGACTGGCAATACCTGAGTAAGTACCAAGCTCAAGGAGATCCTGAGGTTATGTCTGCTCAGTGCTGGTGAGAGCTGTGATTATTAGTGATGTCTGTAGTGGCTGCAATAAGGGGCAGGGGCAGTACAGGTGCAACGGTGAAGTCCCCTGTACCGAAGTGTGCCCTCCTCAAGGGCATAGGTCAAGTTCACTAATGTTCTCACGGCACCTGGTATGGTGCCTGGCACAGCTAGATGCTCGATCACCACACACTGTATATAAAAGAGCAAAGAACAGTGAAGGTGCTGAGACCCAGAGTGACCAGTGGGATGGTCTAAGGGCACACGGCGGGCCTGAGCCTCCTGGCTGCACATCCTCCCGTGTTCTTCTCTCCCCACTCCCACTCTGTGGCCAGAATATCGCGAGACGGAGACAGACTGGGCCATTCTTCTGGGTGTAGGAGGGGAAGAGTGTGCACCAGCTTCCCTCCCTTCTTGTGGCTGTTCCCAGTCCTCCTCACCTTCCCACAGAGACTGTGACCTGCCTCACTGCCCCCTAGGCACACTGTGAAGGACGCCAGGGGCCCCGCTGGGAACGGGCCCAGCTCTGCCCACCTCTGGGCACGAAAGGAATGGGCTGTCTCTTCCTTGCACAGATCACCAACAAATATTTTAAGAACTCTGCAGGCCCAGACCTGGCCAAACAGTCCTTAAACAGAGAGTTGAAGAATTTTTTTTTAAGACTCCTTCCTTGACAGCCAAGGTGTGGAGCAAGCTCCATTCCGCAGCACAGGTGCTAGTGAGCATCGCCTCACAGGGTCTTTATTCTCCTGAGAGTGCTCTCATAACCACCTCGGAGGATGTGAGGGCTATCTGGCTGCGACATCTGTCACCCCATTGATTGCTAGGGTTGATTCGGCTGATCTGGCTGGCTAGGCGGGTGTCCCCCTCCTCCCTCACCGATCCATGTGCGTCCCTCCCGAAGCTGTGCGCTCGGTCGAAGAGGATGACTTTCCCCCAAGAGGAGAGGACCGGTCTTTGGTCAAGGGTATACGAGTAGCTGTGCTCCCCTGCTAGAACCTCCAAACAAGCTCTCATAACCACCTCAGAGCTAGGAGGCGGATTACAGAATGTTGTTGTGTGAAGGATTCCTGGAGACCCTCAACAGCCATGACCCAGAGAGGGAAAGCCCACGGTCACCCCGAGAGGTGGGCAGAGCTGGGCCCCATCTGAGCGGGCCCCTGGCTGCCTTCAGGGTGTGTCTGGGGGACAGTGCTGCAGGACGCAGGCCTCTCTGGGAAGGTGAGGAAGACTGCGCTGCCACAGGAAGTGGGGGGAAGTTGGAGAGTCTTGGGGTCAGGCCCCAACCCCAACTCAAGCACTTAACCCCCAGGGTAATACCCCGAGGCTGCCCCATCTTCCCCAGGTCCTGTCCGTGCCACCCACAAACCACTTCTCATTCATTCATGTATCTTTAAACATTTTCTTGAGTTTGTTTCCCATTCTTTGTGTTTACAAAAAAACAACAACACTTCATAAACAATCCCATCCCAAAAAAGAAAAGCCACCAGCTCGGACCAGCTGCTTGGGTTCAGGATCGGAAGTCAATATTATCGGGAAAAGGGTCTTTCCGCCCTCTCCCCATTCCCCGCTCTGAGTGGAGTCCCTGTGGTTTAGCATAACCCGAGGGCAGGGAGACGGGGCAGGCACGCACACTGCGCATGCTGAGTGCTGAGCGGTGCTCTGCACCCCCTGTGCTCTACTGTCTTCAGAATCACCCCACTTTGCTGATGGGGACACGAACATGCCCTAGGTCATGTGATTGGCTGGTAATCGGTAGAACCAGGATTCAAACCCAGGCGGTCTAGAGTTCAAATTCTTGCCGCGATGCTAAAGGGGCCTCCTTACATGGGCCACAGAAATAGGAAGGGAGATGGGGATACGGGGAGAGCTGAGGGGAGAGCAGGTCTGCTGCCTCCTTCTGAGGAAGGGCCCACAGGGTGGAAACCTACCCCATCGTGTTCCTGGGGAATACCGTGCGGTATGTACACACATTCATGAATTCATGTAAACACACACTTGCACACATGTAAACACACACTCAAAACCCTCATGAGGACCTATACACAAACACGCAGCAATGCAGAGGTGCCCAAACAGGCTAGATTCCCAGGACATGTTCCTCACCCAAGACTTGAAGCAGGACACAGCCCCTAGATGCTGGCCCAGCCTCAGCCCCACTTCCTCTGCCCCTCCCCTGGGCGTAGGCAGGAAGCAGGAAGCATCTCACTTGCGCTTCACTTTGGCAGTTCCTTCTTTCCTTTTGCCAGTGCTCACTGGCCGCAGGCAGGTAAGGAAAGAGATCAGGCAGGGGAAGCGACTTACCTGAGGCTGCTCAGTGGGAGCTTCCTGTGATCATATTTCAAAACTTTACTTGCTTGAGGTCCTCCCTGGCTTGAGGTCCT
The DNA here is from genome assembly GCA_036971965.1 of Nyctalus aviator. NCBI lineage: Eukaryota > Metazoa > Chordata > Mammalia > Chiroptera > Vespertilionidae > Nyctalus > Nyctalus aviator. Next base: position 36,708,527 of record CM072933.1, on the reverse strand, counting down.
AGAAGGACTAACAGAGGCTCCCTAGCAGCAGGGTAAGTGGGAGTCCCTGTGAATGTTTGCTGAGTGAGGGAATAAGTGGATGGATGGGGGATGGATGGAGGGATGGGTGGATGGTTGAATGGATGGATGGAGTGAATGTGGAGTGAGTGAGCGAAGAAAGGGAAGAGTGAATGAATGATGAGTAACATACCTAGGTCCTCCAAGCCTAGAAATTCATTCAACTGGGAATAGCAAACACAAGGCCAGACTCTGCCCTCTTAAAGGTTGAGTTTTGATGAGGAAATCTGATATATATATATATTTTTTTTAAGTAAACAAGAAAAAAACAGCCAACAATGAGTCACCTTTGGGGGAAGATTTCCAAGAAGTCACCTCACCACCATTATGCTAACCTCAGTGGGGTGTTCTCTCCCATTTGGCTTCTGACCAAGGAGTAGACTCACCCTTCCCCTTTAGTGTAACGGAGAGAAGGCTTGTTTAAGTAAGTCTTTACTCTACACTTGAATATAACAAAAGGGAAATAAACCCAGAAGCTGGCATGCACCTTCCTTAGGATTTCCAAGTTCCTGGCATTCATGCCCCATTTCCTGGTCTGGTGCCTGTGCAGACATCACTGACTGATCTCTGCACTTCCTTCCTGAGCACAGGCTTCTTCTCTGAGCTGTGCTCCAGGTAGCCGCTAGTAGTCGGTGGATTCTGACATGTGAAAGAACGTCCATTTGCCCTTCCTGGCCGTGGGGACATGTCTTCAGCTCAGGGAGTCCTCAGAGAGGCCTCACACCGGCGGAGGTCAGAGGTCATCTTGTTCAACTCTCATTTGAATGAAGAGGCTCAAAGAGGCCAAGTGACTTGCCCAAAACCACCTGGTGAGTGACATGGCTGGGTCTAAACCCAGATCTCTCGTGGAACACCTAAGGCCCCTGATCCTTACCCACTCTGCCTTCTTTTCTCCGGCATTCAGGGAGAGAGAAGAGCTCTGTCCATCTTTCTGAGGCCTCCTGAGCTTCCTTTGCTGGTGACCTTCAGCCTGCCTCCTCCTTTTGGAACCTTGCTGTCTTTCCGATGAGATTTTGCAGTAGAAGGGGTTCATAGGTACGCAAAGCCATCTCATGTTCTCCATTAAACCACGAGGGGAGAGAAGGGATTTTTCTCACCTGCCCAGCCCCACCTGCCTGCTCCTCTGAGACCTGAGTTGAAAATATCTCTAAAGCTTCTAAAAGGACTCTGGGGCAGAGCTGGCAAGTCCAGTTATTGGAGTCTGGATGTAGCTGGATCTGGAAATACTGGCTCTGGTTTATGCCACTGGGTATAGATGGGCTGGTGGTTGGTTGATGTTGTGAGTGGGTGGGTGGATGGGTAGGCTACAGTTGCGATGGGAGATGACTGAGTGCTGATTGGACTGGCTAGAAATTAGGTGTTAGAAATGAATAAGCCTGGTGACAGGGGAGTGGCTGTAGCCAGAAATGGCCAAGAAGGAAAGTTGGCTTGGGGTATGCCAGGAGAGGTGTGTGTCTCAGCCTGTAGCTGAGAAGGGTAAGCCCTGTGGGTCCAGAGGGGGGTGGGAAGTGTGTTCTGAGTGGTGAGTGGGCTGGGTATCATCTGGGTGGGTCGATGGTGGCCCTGGTTATGTGGGTGAGTGGGTGGGTGAGTAGGCCAGGGTTGGAGAGGGTTGTGTATATCGATAAAGTCTGAGCCTGGGAAGGCAATTTTAGGCTGAAGATCTGGATGCTCCACCTCATCTTCTCTTTGGCGTTTGATATTTGGAAGTGGCTGACTCAAATGCCTGGCTCCCCTGTTGTCTCCTTCAGCTGCAAACCAGCTTCCAGCCACCACTCCCCACCTGCCAATCAGCCTCCGCTGGTGCTGAAGGAGTGGACCAGGGCTGGGCTGGTGGCTATTCAGAGCGGTGGTTAGGGCCCAACTGCCTTGAGCCAACTCAGAGTGATCTCTGGATGCTTTCCGGAAGCCTCTGGCAAGTACCCTCCCCTCTCACATTGCACAGGCTCAGCTGCTGGGGGAGGACGAGGAGTGGGGGGAGGATGCAGCGGGCAGCTTTCCGCAGGGAGTGTGTGTGACTGTGATTCCTGCAGAGCAGTGGCCGGGCTGAGGGCCTGGGAAGGGGGCTGCCAGAGAGGGAGAGCCGCAGGGGAGACCAACCAGATCCGCTAAAACAGGTCCGCTCCTGTAGAGCCTTTACAAAAGCGTTTGGCTGTGAATCTGGGCTGGAATGGGTCTTTGGGCCATCCAGAAAGAAAGAGTTTATGTGCTAAAGTAGGACTAGACAGGAGGACAGAGGGACCACTGAACCACCATGAGTCCAGAGGCAGTTGGTGTGAGTTCTTAAGAGTGGGAGCTGTGCAGCCAGCCTCCCAACATCTGGACAGCACCTCTGCTACTTGCTGGCTGTGAGACCTCAGGCAAGGCCTGTAGTTCTCTGTGCTTCCCCCATGAAATGGGGATAATATGATAATACCTATCTCATCAGGTGGTGAAGATTAAACGAATTAACATGTGAGAGGTGCAGAAAGAGCATCTGGCAAATGGTAAGTGGCATACGAATTAGCTATCATTGTTATTTAATTGTTACTATTATGAAGACAGACTGGCCAGCCACTTCTCATTACCCAGCTGTCTACTCGGGCTTGTCTCCAGAGTGTCTCATTAAAGGGGAGGTCCGGGCACAGCCCCAGGCAGCTCTGTTGCTATCAAGACATACATCTTGCGGATCTTTGAAAGGCAATAAAAATGCATTGGTTACTGTGCATGTCCCAGACTCTCTCCCACATCAGGAATGGTCCCTCCGTTCCCAGCATCTACCCCAAATCAAGGAGCACTGGAGGAGGGACAGGAAGGAGTGGTTTAGGGGGGGGCTGAGGACCAGAGGAGGCTCCTGCCAGGCCCTGCCCTGAGCCCAGTGAAGGGACAGGTGTGCAGACCACAGGCCGCCGTGGCTCGACCGCAGGGGAGATGAGAGAGCGATGGATGGCCACATGGCCGGGCCCTCTCACCCTGCAGAGGTCTGGGCATCAGCTGTCCAGCCCCAAGTGGCTCCTGCAGAGGGTCTGGCTGCCAGAGAGGAAGCCCAGAGTGTGCCAGCCTCTGCGGGGTCCAGGTCAGGGGCCAAGGCCAGCTCTCAGGGCACAGCTGCTCTCCTGGCTCATCCCCCAGGAACTGTCAACTGCACACTCACCCAGCGAGGGGCCAGCTGATTACTCTGGAGTCCCGTTCCGCTTCCAGACACTTCCTGTTCCCGGGCTCGGCCCCTTTTGTCCCCGGTGGGATCTCAGACATAGGACAGACCCTGGGTTCCAAGGAGCCGGCTTCCAGGGCTCCTCACAGACTTGGGGATCGGAGGGGGTGGCGGGCAGGGGCAGTGTGTTTGCGAGGTGGGGTGGGGGAAGCTGAAGGGGTAAGGGGCAGTGGGCGGCTTTGTCCCCTCCCCATAACCAGCTGTGAGGCCCTGGACTTCTGCCCTTTGCTCTAAAGGTATGAATGAGCTTCCTTCATTGGGAAGGTGGGAGGGTGGCCTGGAAGGAGATATTGGTCATGATGGGGAAAAAATGAAATTAGGACTTAAAAGATGGAGACACAAAGCCACAACTCCGGTTCCCTCCATTGTTATCACATCCTCGGGCACACCGACCACTAACAGGCGTGCCATTGCCTGGGCACAAACCTGCCCACCCCTGGGATGCAGCAGGGGAGCGGCACCCGGCCTCCTTCTGGGTCCTGGGTGTCCCCGAGTCTAGCTGGGTTGGCAGGATCAGAGGAGCCGGGCAGGCTTCCAGGTGCGTGTGTGCCTGTGTTTGGCCTCAAGGGCAGATCCACAGGCTGTGGTTTATGTCCATCCTGCACCATCGGCATCACCGACGTGTACAGAGCAGTTGACCATCACCGCCACCCCCCCTTTCTCCTTCCCTTCTGAGTGGGAGGATGAAGCAGAAGAAAACCAAGAATTTTCCTTACAAATCCCCAAGAAGACACCCAGGCCCAGAGAAGTGAAGTGACGTGTCTAAAGTGGTTCCGTGAGCCAAGATCGGTTTGGCTAAATGGATAGAGGGTTGGCTTGGGGACTGAAGGGTCCCGGGTTCGATTCTGGTCAAAGGCATGTACCTTGGTTTCGGGCATATCCCCAATAGGGGGTGTGCAAGAGGCAGCTGATCGATGACTTTCTCTCATCGATGTTTCTAACTCTCTATCTCTCTCCCTTCCTCTCTGTACAAAATCAATAAAATATATTTTTAAAGTGGTCCCGTGAGTCAGAACTCAGTCTGAGTCCCTTGCTGGGCAGTTTCCAGCAGGAGGAGGGGTTCAAAAGCCCCTGGTGACCTGCCTCTTCGTGGCTTCTCCTGCTCCTGTGGCATCTTGGTGGGGCAGGGGGGCGGGGGACTGCCTGTGGGGCAGGGGGGCAATGGGACTGCCTATGGATTCACAGAGCAGGAACCCTCGGAGGCCTTGGCCTTCCCCAGCAGGCTGGAAATGAAGCAATAAACCTTCCCAGCCCCTGCCCTCATGGAGCTCAACACCAGTGTCTCACTCAAGGAGCCTTGCCTTGACTTTCTGGAACAGGACACATGAAGGGTGAGCCCTCCCCTACAGCAGGGAGAGAGGCAGAGGCAGTGACTTAGCTGGTCCCTGCTCCTCGGTACTGTGGCAGCAGGCTGAGCTCTGTGTGTGTGTGGGGGGGGGGGGCGGGGGCGGGGGGGTCAGTGTGCGGGACAGTGACCCTCTGGTCATCCTTGGCCAGGACTGAAACCTCTACCTTCCCAGGTATCTCTCATGGGAGGCTGGGCCTGCTGCAGGCTGGAGCTGCCAGTCACGGGTTTACACACTGCAAACGATTCACCATTCAGAGGAGGAAACGGGGCCCAGAGAAGGGAAGAAGCCTTCCCCGGTCACCCAGGGGCTTATGGGAAAGCCAGGCTCCCCAACTCCCACACCGAGGCTTTCTACCACGGTGTGCAGCTTGTGTCTGACTGGTGGCCCGGTCCCTGGAGAGGACAGCCGGCATCCCTGGAAGCCAGGCCACAGTCTCCAGAGCACCCAGTGGTTCCTGCCCCCTTCCTTCCAGAACAGATGAGACCCCCACTGCCCAGTGGGCTTTGGAGGACAGAGCCTGGACCCTGATGGTCTGTTCCAGGTCCAGGTGAGGTCGCACTGGTCACTGTCTGCCTGGCTGGAGCAGCCAAGGCCACTGCTCTAAGGTAAGGTGACCAGATTTTAACATTGGTAAAGCAGGACACCATTGGTGGGGAGAGGGGGGGTCTTGATTAAAAATTTGGTCTATATGGAGCAACAAAAATTTTCATAGAACGCAAAAATAGTATTGTAATGTTTTTTTACATTTCAACATAAGTACAATTTACAAATATAATAAATAAAAAATATGTATAGTATTATTTTATTCTTTGGCATATTTCTCATTTGAGTGAATTTTTTTTTAGTAGATTGCTATTGTTATTTAAAAGGTCATGAAATTTTTAACAAGAACTTGTTAATTTATATTTCACACATAAAATGGCTTTCAAAGTCTCAACACTTAATTGTGATTTTTCTGATGTCCACACTTTATTTACCATAGAAAACATGCGTTCAGTCGCAGCATTAGTTCCTGGTAAGGACAGCGCATATTCCACAATTCTAACAACTGATCAACAATGCGAACTTTGATAAGCATTTCTCGATAATCAGTTCTCAACAGTTATTTGTTATTATTAAAGTTTAACATTATAAAATTAACAAAAATAATATAAAACTCATATTCTGTCTAAATAGCCACATGGCTGCCGAAAACTATATTCCCTTCCCGTTCTTCCACCTTTCCCTAGCTTTTTGTGCATTCTTTCCAAAAATTGGGACTTTTTTAAAACACCGCGGGATGCGGGACAAATTGTTAAAAATCGGGACTGTCCCGCGTGATCAACTTACTCTAAGGCGATGGTCAAAGAGCGTGGAAGAGGGAGGGCGGCTCCCTCTTCTCCCCCCTCACCCCCCACCCTGTCTCCCCAGCACTACCAGGCCCAGGAGAGCGCTCTACAGTGGAACAGACTCCAGTCCAGCTCTTTCATCCCTTTGCTGCTCTGCACACCCTGCTCTGCCGGGGACCAGGGTGGGCGAGGGGGAGGACAGCCTTGGCCCGGAGAGCCACGTGAACAGCCTCATGGGAGGCCCCGTGGGAGGCAGGCCAATTGCTGGCACCAGCATCAGCCCGGAGCTGTCAGCCCATCTGGGCCTGGGCTCAGCGCTGCCCCCGTTCAGCTCAGGACAGCCCAGAACCTTCTTACCCACAGGAAACCGAGGTGGGGTGGAGCACCCAGCGGGCCCACGGCGAGTGATCCAGGCTTCCTGATCCTCCCTCCCTCCAACCCGAGTGGCAGTGGGACACACAGCCTGGAGTTCACCTTCTCTCAACCCCCTTCTGTGCCTCAGTTTCTCTCTCTGGAAACAGAGCCCCTTTTCTCGACATCCCCCTGGCTGAGAGGTGGTGTGCTCTGAAAGTCTTTCCCTGAAGATCTTTCCCTCCCTAGTCACCCCTCAGCCAGGCTGTCTTTGCCTAGGCCCTCCGACGTGCCCCGCTCTGCCCCGCTCAGGGCTTGTGTCCATGCTGTCCTCCTGCCTGCCACACCCCTGCCTCCTCCCAGGAGTCCCCAAAGGAGGAGTGCAGTGAGGTGCAGGCCTCCGCTGAGTCAGGCTCCAATGCCAGAGAGAGAGAGAGAGAGAGAGAGAGAGAGAGAGAGAGAGAGAGAGAGGAAGCTGCCCAGGGGAGAGGAAGGCAGAGCGTGGGGAGAGCAGGCCCCAGGAGTCACAGGCTCAGACGCAGCCACTGGCAGAGGGAGACCTGACCCCGGAGGCCCTGGTTCAAGTCTAACATCCAGTCCTCTGTGTCCACCTCCCCAGGCGGAAGATGTGCTGGTGGAGGGTCCTGAGGAAAAACGAAGATGGAGATTCTCTGTGTGCCCCGCACGCCATGGGCCCTTTTTCAGCCAGTTTTCCTGGAATGCCCTCCCACCCTCTTTACTTATAAACCCAGCCTATAGCTCAGGGCCAAACCTGAGCGCCCCTTCCCCGGCTGCACTGCTCACCCACCTCTGACCTGTGCTAAGCCCTCTCCCTCTCCCCCACCAGGTCCTCTGTCCCTCTCCTCTCCCGGATCCGGAGAAAGGAGGACCCTGGCGCTCTATCTCCCAGCCTCTATCCACACTCCCTCCTCAGTCCCATCTGGAATGAGATAAATGTGGCCATGAGTGTCTCCCAGCCCGCCTGCCAGCCCAAACCCTGCCCCGCCCTGGTCTGGTCACCTTATCTCGCTCTCCAGCCTCCAGAGGGTCTTCCTGCCTCCCCTCTCCCAGCTCTCTAATCGCCCTGTAATCCTGTCACTCCTTCGCTGGAAACCTCCGAGGGCTGCTTGGGGACAGTCTGGGCCCATTCTGACCCAGCCCCAGCCCATGCTTCTGGCCTGGCCCTCTCAGTGCGCACCCTGGATGTTCCGTCTGCTCCTCCTCGTGTTTGCTGAGTTTGGGGGTCTCCTTACTTTGGCGTACACCGGCGTTCCCACTCTCCGGCTGAGGAAACAACTCCTTCTCCCAGGCCTCCTGCAATGTCTCCTCTGCCAGGGCCTCCTTCGGGAGCTTCCAGTCGTTCCCATGGCGTGCGGGGCAGACGCCGGTGTGACGGCACCCAGGGGTTACTGCAGCCGCCCTGCTCCCCGAGGCCAAGCCCCAGCTTCTCCTTTGGGCGCCAGCCCCGGCCCCGGCTGCCCTGGGTCCCCAGACACGTCCATGAAACGAATGAGCCCCAGCAGCCCCCGGAGCAGAGCCTGCCTGTTTGAGGGCCTCGGGGCTGGGAAAGGTCCCACACGCCATTCCTGCCTGTCACTCTATGTTACTTCCCCTCTTCCCCTAATGCTGAAAGGCTGTATCTTCTGGGGGGGATGCAACCTTCCGTGCCACAGGGAGAAGGAAGGCAGGACGCTCTCGCCAGGTGTAAATGGCTGGTGTCTGCTGCTCCTGAGACCCTGTAGGGGGCGGGGCTGAGGAAAAGAAAGAGTTCAGAGCCCAGGCCTGTGAGGGAGGAGCCAGGGGAGGGCTGGGGAGGATGTGCAGGAGTGCGGCTAGAGACTGGCATGGTGGTTCCGGCTGTCCCACTTTCAGATCCAGTAAGCCTTCTACCAGGGCGAGGGGACGGGAGGAGGCTGTGAGCCAGGGATGGGGGGCATCCTGGCCAGAGCCTAAGAGCAGTGGCCCCTGGTGGCCCTGTGATTCCCTCCAGAGCTGGCTGTCAGGGGCTCCCTGGCTCGGCCTGCAAGGCTCCGCTTGTGTGGTAGGGAGGGCACCGGGCCTGGATGCGGGATGCGAGCCCAGCTCCTTTCCCCGCTGTGTAAACAGATGACTTAAGGGCTTAGGGGCAGAAAAATAAATAGCCCTGCTGGCCACAGCTGGGCTCTGCAGCAGGGAGCTCACTTTTCCTCTGGGAAGCAGCCTTGGGACACTTGGCACCCTTCCCCCCAGCACCCCCAGCCTGGAAGCAGGGCCTAGGTTAGCTTCCAACCGCCTCTCCCTCCCCCAGATTCCCATCTTCTTGATGGAAACTCCCTCGGATGCAAATTGTGTTGGAGTGAGACCCCGGGACTGGCCTCTAGGAACCGCTGCAGGTGCTCACGGGACAGGACAAGGTGTGCCCTAGTGGCCTGCGCCAGAGTCCCCGTGAGCCCAGCCCTGCTGCCGGCTCGCTGGGTGAGCCTGGCCAGGGACATGCCCTCCTTGTGCTTTGGCTGCGGAGAGAATTGGAACAGGAGTAGTACCTGCCCCACAGGGTTGTTGTCGGGGTTAAATGAGATAATGTGTGCAAAGCACGGAATAGCCTCCGGGACATAGTGTGAGCTCAGCAAATGGTTATTTTTTTATTACTGTGAATGCTACCTGGCTGCTGCCCTTGGGGTCTGAATCCCACCCAAAGAAGCCCATTTGCCCCACTTCACACACAAGAGTGGGAGCTGGGGCTGCTGGGCCACACCCCACCCCCAGCTCTGTGCCAACACTGCCCTGAACCTCCGAACAAATCCACCCTCTCCCCTCTGACATACGCATCCACCTCCACCCAGCTGCCTGCTCTCGGCTGACACCCAGCATGGAGCTTTGGAAACATCTGGATGGTGCATCTTGGCTCTCTCTGGGAAGTCCAGATGTTTGGGCAGCGTGTGGAGGCCCTTTCCGGCCTCCCCCGGGAGCGGGGCGGGGGGATGGGGGGGTCTCAGCATGCTGTGCTGACCATCTGTGATTACAGGGGGCCCAGCCCTTGCCTTCCCTAAACTGGGCCTCCAACCAAGGGCCCTCACATGGGGACGGGGGTGGGGGGTGGAGACAGTCCACTGACCCAGGATGCTGCCTGCTGTGGGCTGGCTCTGGTCCCCACCCCTACAGAATGTGACAGTCAGCTGGGCCCCTTGCCAGGACATAGGCCATAGGGACACGTGGGGCATGTGGGGGACAGGAAATGACACAGGATCTCTGCTGACCGGAAGCCTGGAGACAGCCAATGAGGAGACCTGGGCTCTAGTCTCCTATACAATTGCCGTGTGACCTTGGGCGAGTCAGTCTTCTTCCTTGACCTTGTTCTGGCATTTGAACAGTAAGGGGGCTGGGCTGGGTCAGTGGTTACTAGTCTGATCAGCATCAGAACCCCAGGAAGCCCGTTAGACCCCAGCCCTCTGACCCTGTCATTACACTACCAACAAGATCCTGATTTCATGAGGATTCACCAGGAATGGTCCTGGGGATTTTAAACAAAGGCTCCAAAGGTGGGCCTCCAGGTATGGGAGCCGCTGGCCCAGATGACGTGTAAGAACCTGCTGACCTCTGGTAGCCTCTGTGTGAAGTCCCTGGGTCTGGTTCTTACCGTCAGCCTGCTCTGGCCTCAGACAAGCACACGAGTAAAGTTAATACCTCAGACCCAGTCAGGGGAGGTGGTGTCAGCAGAGTGCATGTGCATGTGCGAGAGGAGGCACATGGGTCTGAAGGTGCGGTGTGTGCTTCTCCGGGAGCGGGGAGTGTGAGCGTGTCTGGCTAGGCGTGTGTGCCTGGGTGTGCAAGTCATCAGAGAAAGTGTCTGTGTGTGTGTGTGTGTGTGTGTGAGTGAGAGAGGGAGAGAGAGGAAGAGAGAGAAGAAAGTGTACTTGGCACCCAAGCCTGGGTTCTTTGTAGCTCACTGCTCTCCTGTCACCTCTTTCGTCTCTTTTATACTGGGGAGCAACAGGTGCTGACATGACCCAGAGGCCCTCTTGACCCACCCTGTTCTCTGGGTGACAGAGAGGACACTTGTACCCACAGGGAGTTGCAGGGCTGGGCTCCAGCCTGGAACACACTGCAGTGTGTGGCTGGAGAGGGGACTGGGGCTGGGCCAGGAGGGCAGGAGGACGGCCAGGCCCGGCCACTCAGCTCATCCTGCTCTGAGGCCTTGGGAGGCAGCAGGTCTGCAGAGATCCCCCTTCCCAGGCGACCTTAGACCTGGGAAGAAATCCTGTGGACCCTTCAGTCCCACCTATAGGCATTCACCCCGGCCCTCAGGCTAAGGGATTGAGCAAATTGGGCAAAGAGGCGGTGGCTAGAATTGAGAATTTGGTGATCCTCCACCCATTACTCGGTTGCATCACTATCTTGCCCTCTTCTTCGTCCTGCACTGGGCCCAAAATGAGTCAGTCTCCTCCAGCTACACATATACACACACACACACACACACACACACACACACATCTTTGCAGGTGGAGGCTAACTCGAAGATCTTCTGTTTTCAGACCCCATCTCAGCCTCTGCTACCTCCCACTGGGCTTATCATGAAGCCCTACCCTGACAGGACATGATGGCTCTGAGTTGAGGCCAGGTCTAGGCCCACGGCACAGCCTTGGCCTCGCTGAGGGACCCTGGGCTAGATCGGGGCCAGGCTCAGTCGTAGGCAGATCCCAGCATCCTCCATGGAGGTGAATAAGAACACTTAGGACATTACTGAGCACTTCCTATGAGCCAAGCACCCTTGGGAGCACTTTACATGTAATGTCCTGTTTGGCCGTCACAAGGGCCCTAAGAGGTAGATGCTGTTCTTCTCCTCATTTTGCAGAAAGCTCTGAGGCCAGTGAGGTGAAGCAGCTTGCCCAGAGTCACACAGGGAGACAGGCGGCCAGTAGGCAGAAACACCAGGAATGTCCTTCACTACTGAACCCGGACACCTAAGGCCTTTCCATTCCTGAGCACTAATGAGGTGCCAGGCGTGGGCACCGTGATGAGCGCTTTCCAGGCATGTGCTGACTTCGTGCAGGTCCTGCTTCTTCCGGCCAGAGCTGGCGGAAGAGGACGCCGGAAAGGATGTGAGTGGTTTGGAAAGAGCGCTGTGCAAAACTAAGGAGGGGCGCTCAGGGGATGGCCTTGTGGGTAAACACCTTCCATAAAGGGCTGGATGGTCACCATCTTAGGTTGTCTCTACTGCAACTACTCAGCTCAGTCAGCGCAGTGCAAAAGCAGCCATGACAACATGTAAACCAACGAGTGTGGCCGAGGGCCAATAAACATCATTTACAGATGATGTAACTCGAATATCATAACTTTCATATGCCACAAAATATGCTTCGCTTGGTTTTCTTCAGCTATTTAAAAATGTAAAAAGCATTCCTCTTTTGTGAGCCATGTCAAAACAGGGTGTGGGCTGGATTCGGCCCGAGGGCTGTCATTGGCCAACTCCAGAGTGGGCTCAGCTCCCAGCGCTGTGCTTTATGGCTGTCCTGGTGCCTGCGGTTCTTCAGCCAGGCTGGCGCTCCTGTCCCTGGGGCCGCATCCTGACATCCAGCTGCCCCAGCGAGTCTGAGTGAGAGCTGGACAATGGTTAGTCCTGATCCTCAGCTGGGACCCAGATCTGAGCCAGGAACTCCTTTAAGAATTTGCGTTTTCAGCACCGCCATTTCCTGGCTGAGTGATGCCGGGCAAGTTTCTTAGCCTCTGACTTGGATGGGATTCCCTTCAGGTGCAGAGGAGAGAACTTCACCTCAGCTGATGCAGCTAAAAGGTATTGGCTCCTGTAATTGAAAGGCCAGGAATGGATCGAAGCGCTTCAGGTGCAATAGGATCCAGGCTCCCAAAGGACAGTCTCTGGCGTCTCTCTCTCCCCACCTCTGGGCCCTGTGCTTTGGGTTGGCCTCATGTTCCTTTGTGGTCACGCTAAGGAGTGGTGGGGGTGCCACTAAGGGCTGAAGGCTCACAGCCCATCTGCCTAGTAACCCCTGCAAACACCTGGCAAATTTCCTAAAGATGCTCAGAGACTCTGGTTGGCCAGGTGTAGGCCATGAGACTCATGATGAACTAATCGCCACATCAGGAGAAACGGAATGTCTGGTCTGCCCTGGACCAGAATTCACCCAGAGGGGAGAAGGGGCGGCTCCCCAGTGGAAAACCAGAAGGAGGCCAGGAGAGGCAGGGCAGGCAAGAACAACAGCTGCCGCCATAGAGTCCGAGGCTCAGCATCCGCCCCTGGCGAAGGGGACAGTGGCCCACCTCACAGTCAGTGTGGCAGTGGGAAGCAAGAGCATCGTGATACCCATAAGCCACTGTAATGAGGAAGGAAGGACTCTAGGAGCATGTGGGGGCCCTTCATTGGGGGGACCTCTGACATCACACCACAACCTCCAGTTGAAAGAAAGACCTGCAGGAAGTAATATGGCACAGACGCTGTGGATAGCTATATGGCAGTTCCTTGGAGCATGTACAACACAATCATCATGTGCTCCAGCAATTACCCTTCTGGGTAGGTACCCCAAAGATTGGAAGCAGGGTCTCAAATAGATTTTTATCCACCTGTGTTCATAGTGGCATTGATCACAATAGCCACAACGTGGAAGCAAGCGTCCACTGATGGAGAAATGGGTAAACAAGTCGTGGTGTGGGCCTAAAACGGAACAGTATTCAGCTTTGGAAAGGAAGGACATTCTGACACACATTCTAACCTGGATGAACCTTGAGGACATTGTGCTTCATGAGATAAGCCAGGCACAAAAAGAACAAATACTAAATGATTTTACTTATATGAGGTGCATAGAGTAGTCACATTCATAGAGTCAGGAAATAGAATGGTGGTTACCAGGGGTTGGGGGAGGGGAAATGGGAGTTATTGCTTAATATGTATAGCTGTCTCGACATCTGAGGTCCTTGTGACAGTCAAATTAGTCATTACATGTGTGGAGGATGCCTGGGTGAATGGACAGACAGGTGGGTGGGTAGATGGGTGAGTGAGTGGAAGGGTGGGTGGATGAACAGGTGGGTGGGTAGGTGGATGGGTGGACGGATGGATGGGTGGAATGAAAGGCTGAGCTAACAGAACACAGTAAGAAACTTCCTCTTAATCAGAGTCGCAAATGTAGATCCCTCATACTCCAGCTAAATTTGCTGGTGCTCACAGCCAGGAAAATGCTGCCCCATGCATGTCCTCCCATTCCCTTCCCATATGCTAAAAGCACATACTTAGACCCTCCTCCTGACCCGTGGATGGCTCTGCCTCTTTGAGCCTCTTGTGAGTGAACCAAGACTGTAGAGTTGGAAAGAGGTCCCTGACACAGGGGAGAAACCTCGCCAGCGGATGGGTAATCCTTTTAAATCAGATCAGGGTGAACACGCATGCTCTTGCCTCGCAAACGCTGCCGTAGCCCTGTGTGTATAAACTGCCTGGACCCTAGCAGCACCCCCTGAGGTAGATGTTATGACTTCTTGTCCCTTATAATAGATTAAGCGACTGAGACACAGCGAGGTCAAGTACCTTCCCCAGGTCACCCACCCAGTAAGAGGCGGAGACGGAGTTGGAACCCGTGGCGGACCAGCTCCGACAGTTCTTATGGGGAGTGGAGACAACGCCAGTCTTCTTCTTCATCAGCCTGGCCCGTGATCCTGGCTTCCCCGTCATCCAGCCAGGGCTGCTTTCCTCTCTCACTCCCTCTCGTTGTACAAATAAGGAAAATGAGACTTTGAAGAGTGAAAGAACTTTACATAAGCAAAATCCCTGCAAAGCCAGCCAGAGCTTCCCACGGTGCCAAGAGCACCGATATCATCGTGTCTCCGACGATGTATTCCATTGCCTCGTAGTGGGTAAGGAGTTACACGGAGGTAGCCAGGCTCTGGTCTGAAGCTGTGTTTGAGAGTTTGAAGTTCTCCATGTGTCCAATAGAATGGCCGCAAAAGGTCAGGGATTGTGTCTGTCGAGTTCACCATTGCAGCCCCTGCCCCTGCCCCTGCCCAAGCTCAAGGCTGGTAAGCAGTAGACATTCAAATAATAACAGTGAAGCCTTCCTGAGCCATTCCTATCTGCTAGGCACTGTTTTAATCACGTTACTCTCCACATCTTTTTGAAGGAGACTCTGTTATTATCCCCACTTACAAATGGGGGACACCGAGGCACAGAATGGTTAAGTAACTCACACAGGGCACATGGCTAGTACTGAGGAAGTGAGTGGACAAAGGAACCTGATATGTCATCATGGAGTCCTCCTGGACTATCCCACCGGGACCTCAGAGAGGTCAGAGCCCACCCCCACCTGACTGACGGCTGCTCAGCACCATGAGAGCAACACAGCCACCCAAGGGAGCAAGGGGCTCCGCTCCCTGCAGGAGCCAGCGTGTGCAGTGGTCTGGGGAGGGACCGCGAGAGTGTCCCAAGATGGGACAGGACTGGAAGGGCTGGTGATCTGCGGGGCCAAGAATGGAGCCGCCTGCGGAGGAAGTGTATTTTGTTTGCTATTCGGAGGTGCTAAGTGGGAAGGTGGCAGGGGCCCTCATGCACACACTCACACACACGGTGTCTCAGCTGACAGGAAGAGGAAATGCCTCGCATTTTCCAGCCGCTTGTCCCCAGGCCAAGCCTAAATGCCAGCCCTAAAAATATAGCCTGGAAGCAGAGCCATGCGAACAGCTCCCTCCTGTCTCTGTCACCCTCCTCCCGCATCCCCTCAGGTTTATTTTTGAATGAGGACGCTGCTGAGGAAACCTGAGCCCCTTTCTTTCATGTCTCCTTCCATTCAGGTTTCTGGAGGAGGAAGAGAAGAGAAGGAGGGGGGCATGGCCACCTTTGGTTTAGGAGAAAAACAAAGGGGACGGAGGGGCGGAAAGGAGCACACACAGGGCCTCGGCAGGATTTCGTGACCTGGTTGGCAGTGAGGACCTGTCAAGCTGAGCACCATGCCACGCTCAGCACAGGAACTGAAATCAAATAAACCATTTCTGCCCTCAAGGAACTTGCAGTCTCCGAGAGACATGGACCAAAACAAGGAAGAAGAGCAGATGGCCCAAGACTAACTCCAGGGTCCTCCAACCAGTAGCAAAAGGCCACTCTTTTGAGCTTGCCCATATCTTACCAGGACAAATAAAAGCCACAGAAGAGTGAAAGACTACCTCCCCTGGTGTGTATGACTGGGAAAAAGGCAAGAAAGTGAATTCTTGCCATTCCTACTTAACACTGTGCTGAGATTGAAACGAGTGTACTTGGTGGGGGTGGAGAGAATGGGCCAAGACCTGCCTCTGTGCCCACTGCAGCCTCACAGCCCACAGTTCCTTTCAAGTTGCACAAATTTATACCATGGGACTATATATATATATATATATATATATATATATATGCCTAAATCATTAGGACCGGACAACCAGATGACCAGAAGACTGGCCAGTAGCTATGATGCTCATTGACCACCACGGGGCAGACACACCCTGGTGGTCAGTGTGCTCCCACAGCCAACCTCCTGTGGCCGGCCAACCTCCTGCGGTCTCTCCCCCCAGCCAACCGGCCCTGATCGGCCCTGAATGGCCCTTATCGCCGGCCAGTCCAAGGGACTCCACCTGGGCACACATTCATGCACTGGGCCTCTAGTATCTCAATAAAGCTATAAACACAGTCTAAAAAGCAAAGCTGAGCATGACCAAGGATTCTTAATTATGTTTTGGTTATGGTCCTTTGAGAATCTGACGAAAACCAGAGACACAGTCCCGCATGCACTGGCCCCACACTTGATGTGAGGCCCACCTTGGACCTCAGCTTTCATATTCCTGCCCTAAAGCAGCATCAATTACCACACCTGTTAGTGTGCTGGTTCCCCACCCAAATTTAATGCCAAATGGTCCCCTTCCCTTCAGTATGGCCCACTCCATCCCAGTTGCTTTTCAGAATAAGAACACGTGTTTTATGACAAAGCCAGCAGAGATTCCAAGGAGACACTGGATCCAGCGGCCCATGCCCAGGAGGCTGGCTGCATGTCTTGTGCACTGATGCCTGGACAGTTGGTCTGGCAAAGTATTGCAAAGACTCAGAGGAGCCGCGCTGAGGAGCTGGAGGGGGCCGGGGCAGGCTCCACTTCCGCTCCTGCCTGGGTCTCCCAGGCGCAGGCCTCCTTCACCCCGGCAGCCGGTGGCCATCGCCTGTGATGAGATGGACCTGCCCCTGGAGCTTCCCCAATCACGGAGCCTGAACCCCCCTGACTCTGAGAACGACCCCAGGGGCCTGACCCCCGTAGACTGACCCCGGGCCCTGGCCCCAGACAGAATTCTAACTCCCACCCCAGCTGATCCTGACATTGACCCCACACTGAAACCAGGGGGAGTTCAGGCAAGGAACTGTAGGGACTCCGAGCAAGAGTCAGGCTTTCAGTCCTGTTGCCTCTAAATGCGAGCCACGCATGTCACCTGATGATGATGATGATGTAAGGAAAAGGTGGAGGAGGTAGAGGAGGTGGGCAGAGCCTCAGCGAGGTTTGGCTGTGTGAGCTAACATCTGCCTGCCACCCTGGATCTGGGTCACTGAGAAGAGAGACACAGGTCCATCTCTCCTGATGTCCCCCATTTCGAGAGGTTAGAGGCAGCATGTCTCAGAGCCCCTTCCCATCACAGCTCTGCATCTTGAGTCTCCTCACACCCTGGCATCCCCAGGGGGAAATAGCTCAAACCTCCCAGCAGAGGGCACCCCATGCCTTCTAACTCAGCACTGTGGCCGGTTTCCTGGGTGCCAGGCCTGGGAGACTGTGACACACACTGAGCCAGCTGGGCTGCTGGGCAGGAGGAGAGAGCTCCTGGCAAAATGCCTCCAGCAGCCAGTCTGTCCTGGCAGAGCCCTGGGCCTTGGGTGGGTGGTGTTGATAGGGGCAGAGATGCCTCAGGCTGGGGTCAACAGGGATGGGTGCTCTCGCTCGATGCCCTCAAAGCCCCCAACAGTGAGTGGGCACCCACCACCAAATGCTGTGGCACTTCAGCCTTCTGAGCCTGCCCCTTGCCTCCAGAATCAGGTCCCTACCTTCCAAGAACTCATAATCTCAGCACCCTTGACTAGGGTGCTGGCCAGCGGCTCTCAGCTCTGGCTTGTCTGCCCATCAGAAGAGCCTTTTAAAAACATATTTTTTTATTGATTTTCAGAGAGGAAGAGAGAGGGAGAGATACAAATATCAATGATGAGGGAGGATCAATTGGCTGACTCTTATCCGCCTCCCTTCCCTCACAGGGGATTAAGCTCGAAACCCAGGCATGTGTCCTAGTCAGGAACCAAACCATGATCGCCTCATTCATAGGTCAAAGCTCAACCACTGAGCCACACCAGCCAGGCAGCAAAGGCCCTTTTCTAAATGAGGTCAGGTTCACAGATTCTGGGGGGTTAGGACTTAGACATACTTTTTGAGGCCACCATTTCACCCCTAAACCTCTGCGAAGCCCAGAACTTCCCAGACTGAGTATGGAGCGAGCCCCTCCCTGCCCCCTGCCTTTCTTGGTGAATGTCTGTTAATTTGCACAGTGGTTTGGGGTCACTGTCACACCTCCAGGAGCCCTGGAGGTTGGCATCTGGCTGGTTGTACCCAGCCCCCAGCCCCTGCTGCAGATGAAGACACGGAGGCTTGGGGAGGTGCTGCTCTTGTCCGAAGTCACCGAGGGCATGGCCAGGGCGCCGCTAGGCTGGACTCACAGCTCTGAAGCCGGCCGAAAGGTCCCGCATTCCTGCCACAGACAAGCTGCCCGGGGCCCTTCCGACCTGACAGCCCGAGGCCCCTCACAACAACCCTCTGAGGAGAGTGCCAGCAGCGCCATCCCGGCACCGGGACAGCTGCCGCGGGGCCTCACGGAGACCCGGGAAGTGGATGCTGAGGACGGGCTGGGGGCTCGGCTGCCCAGGCCAGAGATTGATGTGGCCATATCCCAAGTGACAGAATGGGCCTTGTGGGCGGCCAGGCAGGAGATAAAAGGCAAAGGACATAAATAACAGGGAATAAAGGGTGGAGAGCTGGCCCGAAGGAATAAATCCCTGCTCCCGACAGGCTCAGTGTGGGAGTCAGGGCAGTGTCGGTGGGCAGGGGAGGGGGCAGGCGGGAGGGCAGAGTGCTGGGCTGCCAGCTGCCCCCTGGAGCCTCTTGGTCACACTCACCCTCCCCTACACACACACACACACACACACACACACACACACCACATTCACAGAGGCATTGGGGGAGGGGAGTCCTGCCTGAATCACCAAGTCACACAGTTGGTGACATCACCTCTCTGCCTGTTTCCTCCACAGTGAGATGCGGTGTGGTACTCGGCCAATGTTTCCCGGGAGGGGTCTGAGGACCACCTGGGTCAGCATCACCTGAAAGCTTGTTTAACATGCAGATTCCTCGCCCCACACCGACCCATGAACTAGGTCCTCTGGAGAGGGTCCTGGACCCGCACAACCAACAGGCTCCCCAGGTGTGAGGTCCATGGACCCCTCCATCATGTAGAGGAGAGGGATCGATGAGTGGGTGGATGGGTAGCTGGATGGATGGATGGATGGATGGATGGGTGGATGGGTGAATGGATGGATGGATGGATGGATGGATGGATGGATGGATGGATGAATGGATGGATGGATGGATGGATGGATGGATGGATGGGTAGGTGGGTGGGTGGATGGATGGATGGGTAGATAGGTGGGTGGATGGATGGATGGGTGGATAGGTGGGTAGGTGGGTGGGTGGTTGGATAGATGGATGGATAAATGGATGGATGGATGGATGGATGGATGGATGGATGGGCAGGTGGGTGGGTGGATGGATGGATGGGTGGATAGGTGGGTGGATAGGTGGGTAGGTGGATGGATGGTTGGATAGATGGATGGATAAAAGGATGGATGGATAGATGAGTGGATGGATGGATGGATGGATGGATGGATGGATGGATGGATGGGTAGGTGGGTGGGTGGATGGATGGATGGGTGGATAGGTGGGTGGATAGGTGGGTAGGTGGATGGATGGTTGGATAGATGGATGGATAAAAGGATGGATGGATAGATGAGTGGATGGATGGATGGATGGATGGATGGATGGATGGATGGATGGGTGGATGGATGGATGGATGGGGGGTGGGTGGATGGATGGATGAGTGGATGGACTGACGGATGGACATATGGATAGACAGTGTGAATGAAAAGGGGGCACATACTAAACCTGGCAAGCTCATGGGAGGCTGCATGGCGGCTAGAATGGTCTGAAATGTAAACTTTCTAACCAAAGGCAGGTCATGGCAGGTACCTTCCCGGACAGAGGCCAATCTCTACCTTGAAGGAGGCTGTCTGCTGTCTGTTTGCATGTAGGATAACACACCTCTCCTGCCTCTGGAATGTCAGGGTATTTTCCTCCCCAGATCCCTCAGGGCACAACCTCCACCACAGATCCCCTCATTGTCATTGCTATCATGGTCATTGTTAGCTGTTAACTATGCTACACTCGCCTACTGTACCAGAAATATGTGGCAGTTCCTTTTACTTTTTACCCAGCCCCAGAGATTTCCCCTTTCCTTTATCCCACCCCTCCCTAATCTCTCACCAGGGCCTCCCCTTGGAGTCTGATGTGTAAAATAAGTAGTAAAACTGCCTTTTCCGGAGCATTTCCCGCAATTCTTTGATCCTTTGCTTCCCGACAATGGTTATCAGTCGGGCTCAAATTAACTCATAAAAGTTCTCTACAGGTTTGGAGCCGACAGGATAGGTGAATAATACCGTGTTTCCCCCAAAATAAGACATCCTCCGAAAATAAGACCTAGGGCATGGAAAGATAAGACATCCCCTGAAAATAAGACCTAGCGAAACTTTGGGAGAAAAAATTAATATAAGACACTGTCTTATTTTCGGGGAAACAGGGTAGCTGTTCCACCCTTCATGAATTTTTTGCTAAGTGCTAGGCTGGATGCTCTGCTTGTGCTTGCCCAATGCAAAATCCCCCCTTATCACCCCCACTCTGCTCACAGGTTCCATGACCACGTTGGGCGAGTGCAGAGCCGGCCCACAGCCCAGGTTTGTGAGGCCCACGGCCTGTGCTCCTGGCACCACAGTGCACTGTCCCCAGGATAGGGATGGAGTGTGTGTGTGTGTGTGTGTGTGTGTATCTGTGTTTGCAGTGATCCTCCCGTCGGTGAGCTTTACAAGTGTGTTGTCTCCATGACCCTGATCTCCCTTAAAGTGGAATCTGATCCCAGGAGCCCCATCCCCACCCCACGGCCCCCTGCTCTCCCCCTGCGCCTGAGGGCCTGTGTGAGAGCAAGAGGGCCCGAGATGTGGTGGTGCCCCACCCCCTGCCAGTGACAGTGAGGATGAGACGAGACCCCTGCGTGTGAATGCCTGCCCCACAGCACCCCGTGGGCAGCCCTCAGCACGAGGCGGGGGGTAGACACTCCCTTTCCCTGGTGGGCAGGTGCTCCCCTCTTCTTTTTAAATGGCCCCAAATCATCTCACTTCAATGCTCCAAGGAATGGGGATTCTTGCCAATTCCTCTCTTCATCCTCTCCTCTGGCACTTGCCCTGCCTGCTTCCGGGCCCTTGAGGAGGGCTTCCCCATGGGTTGAGGCCGGACCTGACTTCCCAAGAGACACAAAGCCGAAGGCTTGCCCAGTGCCGCCAGCTGCAAGGCAATGGGAGCCAGATGTGTGGGCCTTGGCGAGGGGGGGGGGCGGGAGTCCCTGCAGACCGGGCATTAGCACCTCGCTCCAGCTGTCCTCAGCCAGGGCCAGGTCACCAAGGAGCACGCCCCATGGGGAGGGCCCCCAGCTGCCCACTTCACTCAGAGGAGAAGGGGGCCGAGGACCCTGCGGAGTGTGGAAAGCTGCACCACCTCTGGGAGTTCTGGGCTGAACAGACCAAAACAGGAGCTTCCTGGTCAGAGCCAGCGCACGGAGGCCCGGGGCGTGAAATCGCTGGACCGAGATCACACAGCATCGCCACGTGGGCAAGGTGTGGCCTGGCCATCTCTTCCCGGCCTGAGCGGCCTGTGGTTCCTCCGCTCTCGTCCCTCTGCAGCAAAACAGGCCCCTGTGGGAAGGAGGCAGTCCTGGGAAGAGCACGTGTTAACCATCTCCAGCCACTTCATGTTGACTGGCCAAACCGGGAATTTTAAAGTGGGGATAGCAGACAGCAGCTGTGTGTCGCTGAAGGATGCCCAGGACCAAACCAGAGACGGTCAGACTTGCATCACCACCATTTGTCCACCAACCAGATCTGAAATATCATGGCTGACATGTACACATAAGGAACTGTTTGACATTGAAATTGGGACTCAAAAGAACTGTTGGCCCAGAAAGGAACTCACAACAGTCTGATACATTTGCCTCCCAGCATAACCATTATGGCTTGTCTCAGTTTTGGTTCTTACAAGTTGAGATCACATGGTCTCACACATTTAGAGGAAATAATGAACAACATGAACTGATGAACAAAAATAGACCCAGAGAAAGAGAAGCAGCGATCAGACTCTCAAACCTCAGAGGGAAGGTAGGGGAGAGTGAGGGTAAGGGGGAGAGATCAACCAAAGGACTAGTGTGCATGCATATAGGCCTAACCAGTGGCCATGGGCAACAGGGTATGGGGAGAGGTTTGGGATGGGAATGGGGAGATGAGGACAATTATGGGATACCATAATCAATTAAAAAGAGAGACAGAGGAAAAAAAAAGAAAAAAAAGAATAAAGTGGGGACAGTTTTCCATGATCTAGGCTAGTGACTCTCAGTCCGGCTGTACCTTCACACCTCCTGCGGGAGCATCAGGAAAAGGAAGCACGTGGGTGCCCACCCTCCACAGGAATTCTGACCCAGTGACAGGTGGCTGGGCCTGTGGAGGGCTCTCCAGGGATTCCAGGGGCAGCAGCACCCCGCTTCCAGCACGGTGACCCCTTGGGGCTGGCCAAGTCTTCAGCCTTGCTGCTGTGACCTCCGGACCAGCAAGGCGAGCAGCACCTGGGAGCTCACGAGAAATGCAGGGCCTCAGGCCTCACCCCGGCCCTCCAGGCCGGAGTCTGCACCTGAGCTGAGCGGGCCGGGCCCTCCAGGCAATAGGGCACATCAGAGTGTGTGCCATCTTATTTTATTTTATTTTTTTAAATATATATATACACCGGTATTTTATTGATTTTTTACAGAGAGGAAGAGAGAGGGACAGAGAATTAGAAACATCGATGAGAGAGAGTCATCCATCAGTTGCCTCTTGCACACCCCCTACTGGGGATGTGGCCGCAACCAAGGTACATGCCCTTGACCGGAATCGAACCTGGAATCTTTCAGTCTGCAGGTCGACGTTCTATCCACTGAGCCAAACCGGTTTCGGCTCTTATTTGTTTTTTAAGTAAATTTGTATTGATTTCAGAGAGGATGGGAGGTGGATAGAGAAATAGACACATCAGTGATGATAAGGAATGATAGATGAGCTGCCTCCCGCACACCCCGCCCTGGGAACTGAGCCGGCAGCCAGGACACGTGCCTTGACCAGGAATCAAACCGTGATGGTCTGGCCCCATCTTACTTCTGAGGCTACTACTGGCCAGAGCAGATTCACATTAACTCCACTGCCCACCTCCCCCCAAGCCCTTCCCAGCCACAGAGGCTGCTTGTGTGCAGCCACAGTGTTTGTGTGCGGAGCCCTCTTTCTGCCCAGCCCAGGAGGTCCCCAGGCCTCTTCCCCCACAGAGAGAACATGTGGGTGATTTACTGCTTCAGACGCCGGGATGCAGGGGTGGGGGCGCCGGGAGACGGCGGGCTGGCAGCCGGCCTGACCAAACACACCGACCTCAGCCGCCGCCCGGGCCCTCGAGGAGCCACGAGCTTCAGAGATGCGCTAACTATCCGCAGAGAAAGATGGGCTGCTTTGTTTTCCTTCCTTAACAAGCGGGGCTTGTTCCAGGGACGGGGAGCATATGTCGCCAGGCCTCTTCCACCCGGCTGCACCTGCTGATTCCATTCTCAAGGCCCCGTCCCCCCCAGGATGTCCCCACCCTGTGCTACCCACCCTGGCCTCTGCCCTCCCTCCCCCCTTTCGTCACAACGCCATCCGTTTCTGGAGTCCCAGGAAAGCAGGCCTGGGCTGGAGCTGAGGCTGCAGGTGCTGGGTGACCCTGTGGAGGAGCAGGGGGGTGGGTCAGACGTTGAGACAAAGGTCCTGGGTCCGGAGTGGCCCTGGGCCCACTGAGTCCAGGTCATGGGGTGAAGCCAGCAGGGAACTTTCCCTTCAGTGGGAGCCACTCCAAACGGGGTGCTATGATGCCAGGGGAAAGCATGGCCATGCAGGAAGGGAGGGCCGGCAGGTGAGGAAAGGGCATTTACTATTTTTCTCAATTGCAGGGGACATTCAATATGCTATCACAGTTGACCTTCAATGTTACGTTAGTGTCATACGTACAGCATAGTGGCCAAACGCTTATGTAACTTACCAGGTGGTCCCCTGATAAGCCTAGTACCCATCCGACACCATCTATAGTCATTACAATATTATTGACTGCATTCCCTGTGCTCTACAGGTGCCAATTCGTACTTCTTAACCAAAGGGGCATGCTTAAGGAGGGTCAGCGTGTCAGAGATGTTTTCTCAACTATGTCACCCCTGAAAGGGAAGGACCTTCTCTCGTCTCTGAAGCATCTTGCAGGGGGCTGGGAACAGCACAGTGGTCAATGGAGAATGAGTCCGGGATAAAGAGAAAAAGCAACGGATGGGTAGATGAAAGGAGGGGTGGAGGGTGAATGACTAGGACTTCTGATTCTAACATTATGACAGTCTAGAAACTTGGAAAGGCCCTCTTGCTAAAAAACTAGACCCTGGGTAAATTATAACACAACTTTTAAAATATATTTATTGATTTTTTATTTATTTATTTTTTTTTACAGAGAGGAAGGGAGAAGGATAGAACGTTAGAAACATCGATGAGAGAGAAACAACGATCAGCTGCCTCCTGCACACCCCTTACAACCAAGGAACTTGTCCTTGATAGGAATCGAACCTGGGACCCTTCAGTCCGCAGGCCAATGCTCTGTCCACTGAGCCAAACCTGTCAGGGCTATATCACAATTTTAAACATATTTCTGAGCTTGCAGGATGTTAAGGAAATGTTCAAAGGAGGGAGGGGGGGAATCACAAGAAGGCGATATTGGTAAGTGCACTTGTTGGCAACACCAAAGAGAGCCCCCTGCAGGTTGGAAGAGGGGAAATTAAGTCTGGGACCCCGGCCAGAAGTATCTCTCTGCTCCCAGCCGTGCACAAATCCTGCAGGGAGGAAAGCGTTCTCAGTGGAGACCCTCATGATGCCCAAAAATGAAGTATAACAAAACATGAACTCACAATAAAAAAAATCACCAGACACGTAAGGACAATGCATCGCCACAGATTTAGATTGCTAAGGACTACAGATGTTGTAGTCAGCAACAGAGACCATTAAACAGCTGTTTTCAGACATCGGACAACAGGCAACTGAGGACTGAGAGAAGAAAAACAAATGAGCTCAAACCTCGCCCCAGTTTCTGCATGAAAGAAATTTCTGGAATGTGAAGCCGGACGGGGAACCCAGACACAGTCCAGTGGTCTCACCGAGCTGAAGAGAGAGGCATGGGAGTTTGGACAGGCCAGGGTGCCTGGAGTTCGAGGGACAGAATGCCAGAGAGGAGGGAGCTGCGCAGACAAAGGGCTTCTAACGTGTGCATGGAGCCCCTTGTATCTTTGGCAGATCTCAGTCTGAGCAGCAGAGAGTGCATGCCCAAGGCTGGCTCTAAGCCCCTGGTCAGGGCTAGAAATTACTAGAGTTTTTTTTTTGTTTTGTTTTTTTTTGTGTGTGTGTGTGTGTGTGTGTGTGTGTGTGTGTGTGTGTGTTTTGCTTTTCATAGAGTTGTTTTAGTGTCCTTTATTGAGAAATATGTCTCCTGTCATTATCTCTATTCAAGATTTTACTGGGGGTCCTAGCCACAGCAACACATTGAGAAGTCACAAAAACATGTAATTGGGAACAGGTTTGCAAATGAACCAGATTGAACTTTTGGAAACAAAAAAAGATATATGTGACTGCCCAAATTCAAACTCAGTGTGTGGACTCTGCGGTGCTGGGTTGGAATCTGAGATATTGGAATAAATATTGACATAGATAGATGATAGATAGATAGATAGATAGATAGATAGATAGACAGATGAGTGATGGGTAGATAGATGTGTATACACACGTGTTAGTGTGTATATGTTTCCTAGCTCTGTCCATGGAAAGGATTTAGAAGCAGTGACACTTGATGAGTAGCAATAAGATGCTTCAGGCTCGGCTCCTGGTCTCTCAATGCCATTGTCCAATAAGAGGAGCCAGACTCCTTGATGAAACACCTGATTCTATGTTGGGGGCAGGGAAAATACAAGACGAGCCCAACTCGTCTTGCCCATCAGGAAGTAAGAAAGTGCTTTTTAAAAGGTGGAAAGGCAAAAGAGCCGAAAGAACTCCCGGTGGCCAAACTTGCACCCATTTAAGCAATAAAACAAATCCCTGTAAAGCCCAAGTGATGCAAATAAATGACTTAATAAGAAAGAAATGGTGGGAAAGAGAGCACTCTTTCTTACAAAGGAATTCTAATTAATAAATGAGGGAGGACTGAGGAAAATTGAAACCCACAATCAAAACATCA
This sequence comes from Nyctalus aviator, assembly GCA_036971965.1. NCBI lineage: Eukaryota > Metazoa > Chordata > Mammalia > Chiroptera > Vespertilionidae > Nyctalus > Nyctalus aviator. The sequence continues at coordinate 36,682,612 of CM072933.1, read as the reverse complement.
GAGTGATAATTGCTGCAGGCACAATCCACTGGCAAATGCTGAAGTTCAAGGGCAAAACCATCGGGAGAAACAGGATACTTATGCAACCTCCAAGTATCTCCCCTCAAATACTTACTAATTACTGTGCTGTTGTTCACACGTGTCCACGGATGCTTTGATACTCTCTCTCCAGGAGGTTAGCTTGATTACCCTCTCGTGAAAGTGGGCTAGTGTGTATTATACGTGAGCCATTATATATGGCTCACGTATAATACACAGCTAGGGAAAGGGGAAATAGTAGCATTTATAGTGGAGAAACCTGGCCAGATCCCACCTTACCCAGATTAATCAAATTTAACATGATTGGTAATAAGGAATGTTGATCAGATGCACTCTGACCTGATGCTGTAAGAAGGGCATCGAACCTCTGTGATATTCTTCCCCCAAATCCATAGCCCAGTCTGATCACGCCAACACATCAGGCAAATCCAAATAAAGGGACTTTCTATAAAACACCTGACCAGCATTCCTCAAAAGTATCAAGACCATGAAAGACCCACAGACTGAAAAACAGTCACAGATTGGGGGCCTGAGGAGATAGCTAGTGCATGTAATTAGAGGGAAGAGCAAATATCTTAACCTAACCTGGCAAGATGCTGGGGGCGGGGGAGGTGTGCACAGCTTCAAGGAAGACTTCCCGGGAACAGTGGTGTTCAGAATGAGGCTTTACACCTGAGGAGGGGTTGCACCGGTAAAGAGCTGAGGAAACAATAATGGATAGCATGTGCAAAGGTCCTGGGGCAGAGGGAGCAGCCTTTAGTTGAGCTTGGGGCATGAGGGACCACCACAAATTGAAGTTGGCTTGAGCCAGGGTCAACCAGGACAGGAGTACAGGGAGGGTTGGGAACCTTATGGAAGCCACTGACCAGGGAGGTAGTAACATTATCAGCTCTCTCACTTCCTGTCTGGGATCCTTTCCCACCCCTCAGGCTGCCCTTTTATGATCGGCCTACCCAATCCATGTGGGTGTAAGTGTGATTTGTCCTAAGTTCCGCTGACCCTCTCTAGAGAGGTCCTGGCTCCAGACAACCCCTGGGTCTCCTCAACAGCCAGCAGCCTCTCCTGGAACTGCCCTGGGTGTGGCCCAGAGCCTGGAAAGGAACGGCTTTTTTCTTTTTTTCTTTTTTTTAATTTTAGATTTATTGAGGTGGCATTGGTTAATAGGATCACATAGGTTTAAGGTGCCCACCACCCGAAGTCCAGTCATCATCTGTCACTGTAAGAAGTGGTTATTCTTGTCCTCCCCACGCCCTTTCCTGCCCCGAGCAGACCGAGCTGTGCCCTCTAAAAAGATGCCGATGGGGGGATGGGGAGGGAAGTAAATAAGTCCTTTGTGAGCTCCCCCAGAGGAAACAGGGTGGGATGAATTAGCAGAGCTCAAAGGTCCCATCTGGGAAACCACTCAGGATTTCCAGGATCTGACCCACGGGCACCTCGGAGGGCACCTGAGCAATCAGGACACACTGGCAGCCAGTCCTCTGTCTGACGTCTGTCTGCTGTCGTGCAAACTTCTCCCGGAAGCCTGGGGCAAGGTCAGGGGTGGCTGGAGCGTATTTGCTCACCCCCCACCCCCCTCCCACCTCCCAGGCTACACATGTGCACAGAGGTGGCTGGTCACCCCATACAAAACAGCAGCATCCACCATAACCTAATCAGTGTTTTTAAAAGCACTCTGAACAGTTTAATTAAGTCTACCAAGTGCTTTGACTGCTTTTCTTTCTGGTTTATTAAGATGCTGTCATTTAATCATCCCTTTAACCAAGGCAACCATCTAAATTAGCTATGCAGGGCACGGGCCTCATAAAATCTTCAGCCAAGACAGGGAGGTAAGTAACATGATCAGCTCTCTCACTTGGGATGTCAGCGAATGACATTCTTTTATTTAGCATGTATGTGCCGGGCGCTGTTCTCTTTGCTTAACAGACACCTGCCCATTGGATCCTCACAATGATTCGGGAGGCAGAGAACATTATTGTTCCCACTGTACAGATGAGGAAACTGAGGCACCGAGCAGTTAAGTCATATTCCCGGGCCACAGTTGGCAAGTGGCAGGCCTGGAGGTTGACTGAGAGTGTGGTTCCCGGTTTTGAAGTCGGGCCCAGAGGCACCTGGGGACTCTGCGGAACTCCCTCAGGGAAGCAGGGGGCCACCTCCCATCCCTCTGATCTAATCCGTTTCTTTGGTTTTCTCTCCAGAAAAAGGACTTTTGGAATACAAGGGTTAAGCCTTCAAATAAATTTGCAGATCTCTGGCAAGAGAGCTTTGTCAGAAGAGGCGGGAGACTTGCCCTCTCTTCTCTGAAATTCGGGTTCAGAGGTTTGAATTAGAACCCAGGAGTCAGCAAACACATCAGATGATTCTCATCTTCAGAGAAATTTGGAGGAGGGGAGAGGGACCTGCTTTTGGGTTCCATTTCCTTCCTGACCTCAATGTAGCCGAGGGCAGGCCCTGAGCTCAGTCCTTCGCTGTAAATGAGCTCAGTTCCCACCCCCCTGCCCCCCTCCTAGAGCTGTGGGAGGTGCAGTGGAATCCCCACTGGGCTGCTGCAAGTGAGGGGCTGTGACATCAACTTCTTCTAACGTCCTGGGCAGCGGGGTCCCAAGCCAGGTGGCTCCTTGCTTCCGCTCGCCATCTGTCCCACCTCTTCCTAATCACAGAGCTCAGGGTTTGAATGCAGAGCACAGAGTGAACTCCCAGGAGAAAATACCGCCCCAAACAAGTGCCCCCCCCCCCTCACTGGGACTCGGGGTCATGCTCCAGCAGAGGATGCAATGCAGTGGGGAAACCGTGTGAAGGTCAGTGAAGGTCGGAGGGGTGGCCACAGCCCCCAGCAGGGTTTGAGCGGGACCGGAAGGAGGGGATGTCCCGGGAATGGCATCTTAGGAGGAGAAGTAGGCAAGCAGGGCCCAGTTGCAAGAATATGGAATGAGAGCTGAAGCAGTTGGGATTGGGGGGAGGGAGAGACTCAGAGTTGCCCCCCCCACCCCCCACCCCATGACTATGCCTGGACATCTGGGTTGGAAAGGCCTGCTGGGTAAGGGAGAGTGGGCTGCACAGGGGCAGGCAGCGGGGATTGGGCCAGAGGCACAGCCCCCTCATACACACCCTCAAAGGCTCAGGGGCTGGCTGGAGCCATGATGGGTCAGCCCAGACTTCCAAACAGCGCCCCGAAAGGAGAAACAAAATACGCTCCCATTCTGCCCCTGTGATAGCAGCAGCTTTAATGGCTAAGGAGAGAGTGGCAGGAAGGGAGTAAGTCGTAGGACAGAAAAAGTGCGGTAGAGGGTACTTGCCTCCTCTATCCAGGACCCTCCCTGCACCCGTGTTCCAGAATGTTCCACAGACCATGCTCCCATCATGCCCTGAAATTGCCCTGCATCCTCTCGTGGGTCTCCCTGAGGCAGCACGATGCCCAGCATCCCACATGGATGCAGAGGGGACAGAGATGTGGGTGAGAGCAGGGCCACAGCCATTAGCCATCTACCTCCAAGAACTTTCTGACCCAGCTTGTCCTAGAGAAGGGACACTCCAGCTGGACTCTCCACTCTCTCCCTCTACCTGGGAGGATCCTGCTGGGGCAACTCCAGGGGCTGTGGAGCCCTGAGTTCTAAGCCCAGCTCAGCCCCAGCTCAGTGTCCCTTCCCCTCTCCGTTTCCATGTGAACACTGAGGCCGCCAGGACGGAGCCCAGAGGCCCTTGCGGGGCTGAGATTCTAAATCACCACCTGCTCCGGCCAGATGTCACCACTGCAGACAGGCCGGAGCCTGCTCTGATCTTCCCAGGGGGTGGGACGGCTGCCAGAGCCAGGCCGAGGGTGCGGCTGGTTGGGGTGGGAGGACAGGTGTGAGGAGACCATTCAAATGGGGCCAGATCCTGGGCCTGGGTCTGACAGGATGGGGGGGGGGGGAGACATGAGAGCTCAGAAGCCCCAGGTCATGCTTCAGCCAGGGGCTCAGCCAGGGGTCAGCTATGCCTCTGGGCTGGACCTGGTGGGACTGGACCGGGGGCAGGAGCAGGCCACAAGCCAGGATGGGCATGTGCTGTGTATGTCCTGGGCACAAAAAACTGCTGGGTGTCCAGAGAGGTCACACACACACACACACACACACACGTGTGCACACACGTGTGCATATATTTTCAGGTTTCACAGTCAACAGAAGCCTTTCCAGGGATGAAGACAGAGCCCAGGCTGAGACAGGCTCCAATCCAAGGCTAAGGTTCAGCTGGGACCATTGTGACTACATGGCTGGCTGTTAAATTATTAAAATATTTCAGTCCCAGGGTCATTCTTCATTCTGAAGCTCCGGGAGCACCCTGATTCCCGCCCACCCCAATGTTCCAGTCCCAGGACCCCAAGACTTCCCCCACAGGCCCACAGCCAAAGGGTGAGTCCCAGGCTCCTCTGGATGGACGCCAGGACCGCTCCAGTCCCAAGTCCCACCTCTCCCCGGCTGATGGGGGTCCATGTGTCACTGCACCCCCTTATGTGGATTAGCCTCCCTCTGCTGACCCCTGCTCCCCTCCCATCTCGCGGTTCCTTTGCTTTCATCATATCCCTCCTCACTGCAGACGGAATTCTGGGTCCAGAAGAGGATCCAAGTGACCCAGATTCGATGCACATTCCCACCTTGAGTTTTGGGGTTCCGATGCCAAGGCCAGACAGATCCTGGGAACTGCTCCGGAGGCTCAGGGGCAGACAGCGCGCTCTTACACTCACACCCTGTGCCACCCCCCCCCTCCCCACACACACACCCCACAGCACAGGAACTGGTCCCCTCCACCAGCCCTCTGATGAGTATTCCACACCAGCTCAGGCCCCAGAAGCAGGGAGGCAGCCCCTCCCGGCGGCTGTTTGCTGACAACCGGGAAAGGGTTTTAATCTCAGAAACAGTCAAGGTGGGGAAGGGGAATGCAGGCGGCGGGAGGGCCATATGGAACCTGTTTGAGGAGCTGGGTCCAAGCCCAGCTACACCTCCATGTGCTGCGGCGCCAGGCCAGCCCTTGGCTTTGCCGGCTTGGCTCCTCCGGCCAGAGAGGGGAAAGAGCGTGGGAGAACAGACGGGCGGGCTGCACGCGGACAAGGTGAGCGGCGTGTGCTCCAGGCTGCTGCCCGGGAGGGGAGGGTGGCCTGGCTGGCCGCCCGTGGCTGGAGGGCGGGCCCAGCAGCTGGGTGACATGCTGCAAAGTGGCACTTCAGCAAAGTGGCACTTCCGGTCTCCTGAAGGCATGGCCGGGGCTGGCTTGTCCGGGAACGCCAGTCCTGCTCGGCCCGGCATTTCCTCGGCCCGGCTCCTGGTGCAGACGGTTCCGGAAATCCCCGGACAGCACCATTTCTCCTCCGCCCTGGCTCCCCGGCCCGAGCACACAGCCATCCGCTCTGTCTCCGTGTGCCCAGCCCAGGCCCAGGCCCACAGCCGGACGCCGGCCTGCACCATGCCAATGGCAGGGCGGGGCCGATGTGGAGGTTGGACCGGCCGTGAGTGTGGGGCCCGCTCCACCGAATTCCAGCCCCCCGCCTCGGCACATGAGCAGCCGCCTGAACTTCTGTCTAGACTCCCAGGACTTCGCGATGAACTGACCATGTTTCTGATTGATTTTGCAGAAGTTTCGAAGAAACTTGACTGAAAGTAGCATGGCCTGAGTTTCTTAAATTCTCAACCCACCTGCCTGGATTTCTGGTTGGTTTGACTGAATGAAAATATTTTTGTGTTTTGTTTTGTTTTGTTTTTAACCAATTTTACTGATTATTATTTAAAATCTAAACTTCTGGAGTATTGGAGCTCGAGCAGCTTCTTTTACTGAAAAACAGGAAATGGTTTGGGGAGCCGTCAGCATCGGCCCTCAGCTCACACCCAAGTCTCCCCCAGCCAGCCTGTCTCAGCTGAGGAAGGGATGCCCACTGGTCCTATATCCCCCTTCTGGAATATCCTAACGTCCTAGTGCCTGTTTCTCTCATATATATATGTATATATTAGAGAGAAAGGGAGAGTGAGAGAGAGAATTGATCATCTGCTTCCTGCAGGCCCCGCACTGGGGATGGAGCCCACTACCGGGGCATGTGCCCTGACCGGGAATTGAACCATGACTTCCTAGTTTATAGGTCAATGCTCAGCCACTGGGCCGCGCTGGCTGGGCTAGTGCCTGTTTCTTTATTGACACCTCCACCAGCCATTCTGCCTTCTTTCCCAGCTCTGGGAACCACGCTCCTGTGTCAGGGTGCTCTGGGGCCCCGCCTCCTGCTGGGAAGTCATGTAACACGGCTCACAGGCGAGGGCTCCTGGGCCCGCGGCCTGGGCTCCAGGCTCAGCTCTGCTGGTTCTGGCCATGTGAGCATGGCCCATGTGAATGACGTTTTCTGAACTCTGGATTTATCCATTTCCAAAACGAGGGTGACTCTCCTGCTCATTCTTGGATCGGTGAGGAGGATTTTAGCAAGAATGCTAACGACGGTTTAGTCTTGCGGGACAGTGACCCTGAGCCAGGCTCTGTTCTGGGGCTGCGTATGGCCTTAGGACCTTCGTCAAATCCTCGCCAAAGCTCACCTGTCTAGCGAGGGCAGAGCCAGATAGTCCAGGCTGGCAGAGGCGTGCCCTCACCCACTCTGCAGGCCTGCCCCTGGGCTTGTCTCACACTGATAGAGGCCAGGAGGGGGCCAACATCATCTTCCTCATTTTCCTAATTAGCATGTTGGGTAGCATCATCTTCCTCACCACCCTAATTAGAATAGTGGGCCAGCATCATCTTCCTCACCACTCTAATTAGAATATTATTGTTGGTGGCCTGTTTCTCCTGGAGAGAATTGGGCTGCTCTTTGCATCCCACGTGGGTGAAGCCATTTGCGATCTGACCGTGTGACTTTACATTCTTTTGGGAACACCGAGGGGAAGGAGTCCTCCCAGCGACCCCGCATAGCCCCCACACCAAGGGACCCCGGGTGTTCTCAGACCCTCCGGGCCTGACAGAACCACTGGGCTTGCTCTGTTGTGTGAGGCCTTTGTCCAGCTGCTCACATCTGGCCTGACTTTACCGTGCGAATCTCCTCCGTTCCTCTCCTGGCACCGTAATGGGAACCAGATTCTCAAGTGCTCCCGAGCCCGTGGTGTGCAGGAGTGTTTGCCAGGAGGCAGGCTGTAGGCTGTGGGCAGTGACCATGGAGAGACCGGGCCGGTCCCTGATCCTGAGCCATTTCTGTGCAGGCACTGGTCTGATTTTCTCCGGGGCCGGAGAGGAGATGGGCATAGGGGAGGATGTGTGAGCAGCATCTCTTCCTGCCTCCGCTCAGAGAAGCTCTCTCATAGGAGAATTGGGGGCAGGGGCTGGGGCTGCAGTTCTCCGTCATCCCTGTCCCAGGTCCCTGTGTGCCTCTGCTGGTGAGCTGTCCCGACAAATGCTTCAGCCCCTCATGTCCATGCTTTCTTGCCTTTGCACCTCTGGTCCCCTGCCTCCTATGTGTTAACATGTTGAACATCTTCTACATGTTAGGCATGATGCAGGAAGTAGAGGCACAGAGACACAATCGCGGCCTTCAGTAGTTCATGCTGGCAGACACATGCAAGGTATCGGGATCATGGGCCTGGGACAGTGAGGCCGACCAGGGCAGGGCGGACGGAAGAACCAGGTGAGGTAGTGTCAACGTAGATTTCTCTGTTGCCCATCTGGAGAACCCTTACTTATCCTCCAATGCCCGTCAGCATCTCTCCTTTGAAGCTCTCCCGGTCCCTACATGCAGAACAAACGTCCCTCTCCTGCCATCCCCTGGCCTTGCCCACCGAAGAGAGAGCACTGGCCACCACATCGATGAAGTCTGTTCTGCCCAGTCTGCCCGGGGCTGCACACTCCCTGAGGACAGAGCTGGGTCCCATGTTGCACTGCCAGGGCCCTGTAGAAGTTTAATAAGTATTCGTCCAAAGTAAGTCTGTGTCGTATCATATCCACATGTGTATGCATGTGTGCATGCGGCTGCACATCTGTGAGCTGGGGCCTGGTAGTGATGGATTTGGTGGGGGTGAGAGTGGGTGGGAGTGGGGGCATGTATAGGTCTTGGGACTCATTATTTAACATATTTGCCTCATTAAGGACTCTTAGCTCCTCCCAATGACCCATCCTATCCATGTAGACAAGCTTGATAGCTGGCTCCCTGGTGCTTGGAAGTTGAAAGATTGATTCTGGGGGAGCAGCAGGGGAGTGGGGGGCAGGGCTGGGTGACTGAATGCGTCGGGCTCCATCCTGTCTCCCTCACAGCCAGCTCAGCCCGGCAGCCAGGGCTTGGGGAGCACACCAAGAGACAGCCAGCCCATCTTAGCCAGGGGCCCTCCTCTTGACTCCCTGCACTTCTGCTCCCACAAAAATCACTCCTGCCTTGAGAAAGCCCTCCACCCCTTGACCTACAACAGGAGCTTGGTGGGAGGGTACTAAGGGGCCCTTGTGTCATGACCATTAACATTCTGGACAGAAACCTAAGGTTGGATCACAGGTTCACTCCTGTGTAGACCCTCATAGCTCAGCTGGACGCTGCCCGCTCCTGGGGAAGTCAGGGGCATGGATGGTCTAGTCCGAGCTGAGCCCCAATCTGAGGTGCTAAGAGGGCAAGGGGAAGGTCCCCCAGGCGCAGAAAGATCCTACACGCCCCCCAAAGGGCCCCCTGCCTGGTCTATGGTAACAGCCCTTGCTTCTATGTGGGCGTTTGTAATCCCCAAGGAATCTTCTCGACATTGTCCTTTCTGCTCACATCGGTTGAGCTTTGGTTGTGCCCCGCGGTGTGCCTTGCTAGTAATCACGGACACGTACCGGCGCTGGGCGGTCCCTCACAGGCATCACTGCTGGGTCCTCGTGATGACCCCTTTTGAAGGATGAAGACGATGTGAATGCGTGTTTCGTTTCTCACGGACACACAGTGCTCCGTGGTAGAAGCAGGACTTTTACTCCCCTCTCCCAGGAGACTCAGACCCACACTCTCCCACTGCCCTCTCCAGCCTTTTCACCTGCCCCCGATAATCTGGAAAGGCTGGAGCAGGCACTCATGCCCCCTGAAAGGGGGAAAGCTGGCCCTTGGAGGGCTTCGGAGACTTTCCAGAGATCTCAGGTGAGAGTGCCACCTGGCTCCAACATCCACGATGCCTGAAGGAGAACCCTCACCACGCTGCCTCAGACCCAAGCCCACCTCCGTGCCACTCTGCCGACATGCCCTGCGTCCCCAGCCTCCCTCCAGGCCCCTGCCTGCCTTGCAGGTCGCCATGGCAGGGGGTGGACAAACACTGAGAAGTGAGAGTGCGCCCAGCACAAGTGGTCTGTGAGGCAACAGTGCTGCTGGCTTTACAACAGGGCCCCGCCTGCTGGCCCCCTGGGCTCCTGTCCCTGGAGGCTCCCTCCACAAGGACAGGAGTGACCCTGCATTCCTGGGGGCTGAGGCACAAGAGCACTCTTTCTGGCATGTTCTTGCCTAATTTGCACCCCCCCGCCCCCGCCCCCCAGCCAAGGACTTTGGGCTTCGTGACAAGGTCGATCGTTGCCCAAATGTCATCAGATCAGATCTATTTCCAGTTTTCAGATGGGCCAGTTGCATCAACGGGGCCTGCTCTCACCCATTTCCCCCCTGTCTGTCAGCCCTTCCCTGGATGCTCGTTCTCACTCAGCTAAGAGCTCTCCCTTTTTACTTAGAGAGCGAACTGCTCCCCACAGCACGGCCTGAGGTTCCAGGAGGCAAACGTGAGGCAGCATTTCCAGACCCTTATGAGAAGGTCCACTGAGTCTTAGGGAGCCCCAAGGTCATGGGTCCTTGCGCTTGTCCATTGCAGTGCCCCATCCTCCAGGCCAGTCCCACAGGGGGTCACCTTCTCTTGGAGCTTGGACATTGGAAACTTGAACTATTCAGAAACTCCACAAGCACAGGAGAGAAACAGCTGCAGGAGGAGAGCTTGAGTGTAAGTCCCAGATCTGGCTCCTGGCAAGTCCCTGGTGGTGCCGGGCACCAGCTCGCCCGGTGTTTGGATGCCGGGGCTGGACGTTGTCTCTGAGGATGAAACTAGTGTTGCAGGTGGTCGCCTTCTTTAACATGACTGACCCAGGGAAACCATTCTGAGGAGGAAGCTTTTAAGGCTCCATCTCATCATCCCACCTACTCTCACCCCATCTCTGACAGCACATGGAATTAATTATCCTTATCCGCGTGCTACTTAGTTACAACAACATGAGGAAGAGCGAAGACCTGACATTTATGGAGCACTTGCTATGTGCCAGACCCCCTTCTAAGTGTGTTCTCTGTGTACTCACTCATGTAATCCTCCGGCAAGCCTGTAAGACAGGTGCTAGCACCCCCCCCACCCTCCATGTACGGATGAGCAATGCGAGACGCTGAGAGGTAACATAATACAGCGAGTTCCTGTGGCTAAAAGGCAGCAGAGCCAGGCTTTGAAGCCGGGCGCTGTCTCCAGAACACACATGTTTCATCGCCAGGCCACACGGTCAGTACGACGGACAAGGCCTGGCCCGGAAGGGAAGATGGGCTCGTCGATAAATTATTCTGGTACACATTGGGGAAGTGATAAGTGACCCGGCGAGAAACAGATAACATCCCCGGCGAACTGAGAGGAGGAGGAGATTGCTTCCAGCTGGAAGCTGAAAACTTGAGGCCAGATGGGGGTGGCATTGCAGCTGAGCCTCGAAGGACAGGTAGCAGGCGGAGCTGTGGAGACTTGGGGAGAGGGAGCAGCCGGCTGTGCTGGGGATGACAGGCAACAGAGGGAAGAGGCAGATCAGAGGAGGCTTGAACCTGTTCACACACTGTAGCTGCGCCCCCACAAGTGGGCTTCTGGCAAGAAAGTCCCCAGGAAGGAGACTGCAAGGGTCAGTTTCTGGGGACACAGAGCAAGACAGAGAAAGGATGGAGGATGTGGGGTGGGGGTCGGGAGACAAAGACAGAAGACCAGCCCAGAGCAGATTTAGAAGCTGTTGTAATGGTTTCAGGAAGAAACACCGAGAGACTGAACCAAGGCATCACTTCTCCGCCTTTGGGTAAGGTCAGGTGGAGAGCCTGAACCAGGCAGATGCAGAGGAAAAGGAAGTTTGGGGTCAGGTGTGGGGGAGCTTCAGAAAGTAAGGTTGGCAGATTTGGCAGGGAGTTATCTGTAAGGGCAAAGAAGGGTTTGCATACCTGCCCAGCGCCAGGTGTACATGTAGCAAACCTTCTATGTTAATTTAAAAACACATACCCCAAGATTTGTAATGCTGTCTGTGTGACCTCCAGGGACTGTGGAATTGGACCTCGGCCATCCCTGAAGGTTAACAACAGCAGCCAGCTTTTGAACCTGTGAGAGGAGGGAGAAGAAAAGGGGAGGGTAATTTCAGCCAACTCTCAAAGCAATATTCAGGTAGAGAGCTACCCTCTCATACAGAGATGAACTATAGACAGACCACTCAGGATGTCCCTGAAGAGGTTCGGAACCGTGACTTGGAGGGCAGGGGGAGGGGGAAAGAGAGAACTGCTACCAGAGGAAAGAATAGAGATCTTCTAACCCGAGAGCATATAACCTCCCCTTCCTGTCAAAGCAGCCTGGGGTAGACCAGCTTCCTGCTGCCGACCTTGAGGCAGGTGGTCCTCTAACAGGTGGGGAAGATGAAGATGGGGACGTTGAAGAGGGGAGAGATGGTGATGACACTGTAGTTCTTGCAGAACTGGAAAATGTTGAGAAAGACAGAGCTGAAGAGCAGGCCAGGAAGGACCGAGGACAGAGAGCTGAAGAAGGAAGGATTCATATGGAAAACATTCTGCGTGGAAACCCTCTTCTGAATCTCACTGGCCCGTCCCAGCCCCAGGTCAGCGTCAACGCCGAGAGAAGGTGGGAGGAAGATGCTGTTGTCAAGATCCGTGGGAAAGGTGTGCACGACCAGAAGAAAGACAAAAGATTTGCCAATGATACACTGCGATCTATATTTCATAAAAGGCTCATGAAGAAATATAGGAAATAGTACAGTTTTATGTGCTTAATTAAAGATGGTAAGAGGTAAACGATCATTCTGGCTTTATTTTGTGTCTTTTCTCTTTTGTCCCATTTAAATTATAATATCTGATAAACTGTGTATATTTCAGTAACAAAGCTGGGAGACACAGACTTGGTTTTTCATTTATTTGTGTTAAGTTCCAGAATATATTTTCCTTGAGTGGCACCTTGTTTGATAAGGACTTGGGAATTGGTTTAATCCAGTTTCCAGTCTCTAAAATGTCTCCAGCCACATGTTTTCTTTTTCATGTGGGAAAAGGAATCTGCTTGTAATAAATATTTTAATCTAAATAACCAGATTTTCCCTGGCTGGTGTGGTCGTGGTTAGCGCGTCAGCCCGAGCACCAAAGGGTCCTGGATTGACTCCTGGTCGAGGGTGCATATCTCGGTTATGGGTTTTCTCTCCGTCAGGGTGCGTGTGAGAGGCAACCAATGGACATTTCTCTCTCTCCTCTTCCTCTCTTCTCCCCTCCAACTCTCTCTGAAAAAGCAATGGGAAAAATATCCTCAGGTGAAGATTAACACAGATAAATACAAAACCAAGTCTGTGTCCCCCAACTTTGTTATTGAAATGTACACAGTTTATCAAATATTACAAAACATGGATATTTAAACACACACACACACACACACACACACACACAGGAAGGTCTGTTCTGGCATGTTTTTCAGGGAAAACTTGAGGCCAGCCTATGGCTGAAAGACATGCTGGGGGGGTTGTCACAGAAGGGCCAGGACGGCAAGATCGCGCCTGTGCTGTGGTCACTGCTCACCCGGCACATGGCCCTGTGCAAAGGTGTCTTGGACGAGTTGCATTCCCCGTTCTGCGGAGGAGGGCGCTGAGGCCCAGGGAAGTTTAGGGAAGGTCGCAAAGCAACATGGCAGCAGAGCCACAGCTGGAGGCACCCCTGGTCCCTCTCCCCCCTACACTCCGCGGGCCAGCTGGTGTGTTATGAGAGATGACAGTCCAGCCCAGTGCTGCTGGGGGAGCCAGGGGGCTCCCCTCCATCCCCCCCTGCCTGGGATGGGCCTCAGCCCCTCCACACCGGGTTCTTTCTCCAGCTTCTCTGCTGCCAGGGCCTCGGGATGAAAACATCTCTGCCTTGGAGAGGACACAGGAGTGAATCCGGGACGTGCCCCGCCAGGCATCCCCCCAGTGAACCCCGGCTCTGTGTCTCCTCGGCAAGGCCCCCACTCAGCGGGTTCCGGGGCCGCGGGTTAGGGGACGGGCTGTGAAAGGAAGGACACCACGCGAGGCCTCGTAAAGCACTTTCATTATCCTGCCCCGGCGTTCTGGCACTTCCTCGAGTCTGGCTTGTTTTATGTCTAATTACATATCGCCATACATTTCCCCCGTATGTTATGTTTCACATAATAAATACATGGAAAATCTTTCTCTTTTTCCATTAGCCCCTGCCCAGAAACTGAACAGATTTCTGGCGTGTGCTTACGCAATAAAGAGGCCGTTGTTTCAGACACCGTGACACTTCATAACCGGGCTTTACGGGCCCCTGCTGCTCCGCTGCCGAGGGCTCTGCGTGCTGTTTCTGCGCTGGACGCAGAGGGGGCTTGTCGGGAGCAACGCCCCGGGGTGGCTGGAGACCCAGCCAGTTCCTCCGTCTGGGAGACGGGGGGCTGTCGGGCCACGGAGGGGACGCAGGGTCTCCCGCAGGGCAGGTGTGGCTGCCAGGGCTTTCCCGTGGCTGCAGTGCTGATAGAAAGGCCAGGGCCTTGTGAGCACTGATCATCCGTGTGCCCCTCATCTAACAGTCCATCGACATGCATTTATGAAGCACCTTCTGTGTGCCCAGATCTGTTCTGGATGCTGAGTCGGGGAGGAAAGGAGGAGATAGTGGGGAGGAGAATGCCCAAGCGTGGAGATGCAGAGATAGCTCACACTGGGGTTATGAGAGCAGGAGTTGGAACCAGGTGGCCTGGGTTCAAGGCCAGGCTCCACCGCTTACCTGCTGTGGGGTGTTTGAGCCGTCGCGGAACCCTCTCTGAACCTGTTTATCCATCCGCTACGTGAGCCTGCCATGCTACCGCCTCGTGAGATAACCCAAGCTAAGGGGCCCCACGTGTCCCTGGCCCAGGGTGTGTGCTCAGAGACGGCCCGTTATTGCTGTTATCATTATTCTCACCTCATGTACGATGGGACTGGGTAGGGGCCAGTTGGGGACACAGAGGATAGATGAGACATAGCCCCGGAAGTCAGCCCTGGACTTGAAGTCCAGCTGACAGTGACCAAGGAGGGGAGCCCTGGGCCACACACAGGGGACAGTTGGGAGACAGTTTGGTCCTGGGCTGTCACAGTGCAGAAGGGCTGGGCTGTCACCAGTGGGCAGGAGACCGTGAGAGCTTCCTGAGCAGGCATGGGGCTTGGGCAAAAGGCAGAGCAAGTTATGGAGAAGGGGATACATGGGAGCCTGAGCAGGAGTGGGAAGGAAGAGCACAATGTTTTGTGAGAGCATAAACCCACTATCACACATGCCTCAAAGGCCTAGGGAGAACCTGCTGCTACAAGCACTTACTAAAGGCAAGGCCGCCTTCGGGGCCTGGGAGCCCAGAGCTTCTGGCTCGCGGTCTGGGGCTCAGGCCCGTACCCCGAAACTACAGTGCAGTCATGCACCCTGTAACAACGCGATGGATGACAGGTATGACGGCGGTCCCGAAGGTTATAATGGAGCCGAAGCATTCCCATTGCCTAGTGACACTATAGGTCTTATAAGCTCGGAGTGTCATGCATTACCCACAGCTCTTAATACAGAATAAGGATATAGAGAAATACTATTTACAGCTGTGCAGTGTGTTTGCATCTTAAGCCAAATGTTATCACAAAAGAGTCAGGAAGTTAAAAACAGTTTAAAAGTTTACAAAGGAAGAGGATTACAGCAAACGAGAGTTATTTTATTATGGAAGAAGGAGGAAAATGTAAATACATAGAGCGTAGCCCAAGTGTGCAGTGTTTATAGAGTCTACGGCCGTGCACAGGAACGCCCCGCCTTCACATTCCTCCACCCTCCCGACTCCCCCAGCGCACCTGCCGGCCCTGCGGCTCCATTCGCGGTCAGCGCTCTGAACAGAGGGACCACTCTTACCGCTCAGGCCATAGCTTTACCTTTTCTATGTCAGATACACAAACACTCGCCCTGGCGCTACAGGAGCCTACAACATTCAGTACAGTGACCAGCTGTGAGGGCCTGGAGCAACGGGCTCTACCTACAGCCTAGGCGTGTAGTGGGCTACACCCGTGGTCGGCAAACCGCAGCTCTCAAGCCACATGTGGCTCTTTGGCCTCTTGGGTGTGGCTCTTCCACAAAATTCCGTGGCCTGGGTGAGTCTATTTTGAAGAAGTGGCGTTAGAAGAAGTTTAAGTTTAAAAAATGTGGCTCTCAAAAGAAATTTCAATCGTTGTCCTGTTGATATTTGGCCCTGTTGACTAATGAGTTTGCCGACCACTCGGCTACCCCATCCAGGTTTGCGTAGGTGCGCTCTGGTGTCTGCCCAATGATGAAGTAGCCCAACGACACACCTCTCCGTCTGTAAGGGTGGCGTGACTTTCTCAAATAAAGCTTCACCGTGTAGAGGAGCGGGTGCACCATGGCCAGAGGTAGGAAAAGGGGCACAGGTGTGATGACTTTTTTTTGGAGGGGGGGAGAGTTGGTGACCTTTTGACCTGGCCCATTTGACCATATGATGAGAATGCACACTGGGGTCATAGGGAGGTCAGGCTGGGCAGATATTCCAAACTCAACAGCCATTCCAACTTTGGGCCCAATGGCCCTGATGTCACACCCAATGCCATAACCCACTGAGTGTCCCACGAGGACAAGGACCTTGTCTGCCACCTTCACATCACAGATGCTCAAAAAATATGTATTGGACGGGGGAATTGATGGTAATTGAGTCACGTGTTGGTCTTCTGTTCACCCCTCCAGGTCCACTCTTCTCCTGTCTCCCCCTTACTGTCTGCCCAGGAGGCTAATGGGCATGCACCACCTCCGTGGGCTCCCCTGCCATCTGGTGGTACTTGGGTTTTGTAATATATATATTTTATTATTATTATTTTTGGAGCCACTTTGTTTTTTTGTTTTTGTTTTTTTTAAAAAAATATATTTTATTGATTTTTGTACAGAGAGGAAAGGAGAGAGATAGAGAGTTAGAAACATCAATGAGAGAGCATCATCAATCAGCTGCCTCTTGCACACCCCCTACTGGGGATATGCCCACAACCAAGGTACATGCCCTTGACCGGAATCGAACCCGGGGCCCTTCAGTCCCCAAGCTGACGCTCTATCCCTTGAGCCAAACTGGTCCCGGCATATTTTTGGAGCCACTTTGAAATGGAGTCAGAGCTGCCATCCCAGGGGAACTGCCTTGCACATCTTATGCCTCTAACCTTTGGAATGTTAAAATGACAGCATAACCTTTGGACTAGGCCTAAAGCAACACCATGTCCCAAAGAACTGTTTGCAGGGATAACAAGAGAGATATTATGACAACGGGGCTGATTACCAGACTGAGAATTTAAAAAACATTCTTTATTGAGAAGCATAAAATGGTAGTTTAAAAAAAATAGTCATGGGGTTATAAAGTCCAGCATAGAGAATGTAGCCAGTAATATCGCAATAACTATGATATTAGGATATCCTACAATATTAGTAATCCTACAATAGTAGGATGCCAGGTGGGTACTGAAATATTGGGGCAACACTCTGTAAAGTATGTGATTGTCTAGCCACTGCACTGGGCACCTGAAACTAATATAAAGTTATATTGAATGTAAACTGTAATTGGAAAAAATTTTTTAAAGATTCTTTGGCATTAGCATCACCCTGTTAGCTTTTCTGCACCAATAGAAATGCCTTCCTTCTCCTGATGGAATTGTTCCTTTTCTCATAAAGACCTTTTGCCTCTGTCTCCTGATGGTTTCCACCAGGAGTCAGCACTTCCTGAACAGCTTTTATTTTTTAAATCTTCAATAAATGCTGGTTGTCTCTCACTTTGAAAGGCCTTTTATTTTTAGGTGAACAGTATGGACAATGGGGAGACCAGGCAGGAGACCGGAGAGAGGGAGGGGAGGAAGACCCAGGGGGCTGGAACCCTCCCTCTGAGGGCTGGACCCTCCAGGGGGTGCTCCATTCCACATGTGTGACCTCTCCTGGGTGCAACCTCTCCCTCTTCTAAACAAGGATGGTAATCCCTGGTACTAGCCCAGCTTCCTGCACCATCCGTTATGTAGCCCGTCCACCCTGGCCACACATCTGTAAACACCCCTTTGGAAATTAAACCTCAAATTACCCCAATTTGAGTGTGCCATTTGCTCCTTTATAAGACTCCGACTGACACATTCCCTAATTTCAAATTTCTTGTGGCAAAACTCTAACCCAGTGCTGTCCTTCTCATCGCAATTCTGTGAGTCTGGTAGAGGCTGTAGATGTCTGATGGACTCTTTGACCCATAATAACTGCCCTAGTTCAGCCTTTCTCCCACTCCACAAATACTGGGGCACAGGAGAGGACCCCAAGACACAAATGTGGAACTTGCAAAGGGAATTCAAGTGAGCTAGAACACTCAGCAATGCTAGTTTTGAATCTCTTCTTCCTTTCTCCTTTGTTTCACTGGTAGCCTCGGTGGGCAAGCCACTGCCCACACAAACAGCAGCAGAAATCAGAGAACACAGAAGAGTAGATCTGAAAGGAACCTAGAGACAATCTAAACCAGCCCCTCCTTCCCCTCCATCTCTCCTGACATCTCCAACCCACCAGCTCTGCCATCATCATCACAACCACCCTCACCATGCCCACTACCACCACTACCACCACCACCATCTCCTCGCCAACTATTGTCACCAAGTACACCACCACCTCCGTCACCACCATTATGCCCAAACTAGCACCATCCTGACCGACATCATCACCACCACCATCATCGCCATGCCTCACACAACTACCTCATCACCACCTCCACCACATTCAGCCCTACCACACCACCTCACCAAACACCACCACTGTACAAAGAAAGAATGAAAGCCGGAAAGACATGCTATGAAACATAGAACACTGAGTGGCTTCAGAAGTGCTGGGGCTCAATTCTCTTAACTTTCAGTCAAAGAGACAAAGTCTCAAGGAACAGTGAACTTCAGCCACAATTTGAAAAAAGATAAAAAAAAAAAAAAAAGAAGAAGAAGAAGGTCTTCAGCATGCTATTGAAAGACAATATTTGTCTCACATTAATTTTTTTAAAAAGTAGACTTTTTAGAGCAGTTTTGGGTTCACAGCGGACTGAGTAGAAGGTACAGAGCGTTCCCATACACCCCTGCCCCCACATAGGCACACCGTGAGCCCATATGCACTCCACATACAGGAGCGCATCTATTATAACGGGCGGACCTGCACTGACATGTCATCCCCCAGAGTCCATGGCTTACATTAAGGTTCACTCTCGGTGTTCACTCTAGGGGTTTTGGCAGGTGTATAATGGCCTGTATCACCATTAAGTATACAGAATAGCTTCACTGCCCTAAAAGTCTGTGCTCCACCGTCTACCCTTCCCTCCCCCCGACCCCTGGAAACCACGGCCTTTTCGGTATACCCAGAGTTTTGCCTTTTCCAGAATGTCACATGGTTGGAATCATACACCACAGGAGCCTTTGCAGATTGGCGTCTTCGCTGAGTGACGGGCATTTAAGTTTCCTCCGTGTCTTTTCATGGCTTGACAGTGCATTTCCTGTTCATGCTGAATGATATGCCACTGGGTGGATGTACCACAGTTGAATCCCCAATGCCAGTGGTGGCCGAATCTTAGACTCAAACAGCCCAAGTTTCATGCCATTTCCTCAGATAATGTCTGAGTTCCCATGGGTGGGAATGGGGCTATTACTGGAGACAAGAGTTCAAGTGAGACCCCAACAACATAATGAATCTACTTGGTCACCGTGGAGGTTGCCTGTGCTCCTGTCTGCATGATCCCTCCAATCTGGGAGGGGGTGGGGGGGGCCTCTTCCCGTCTTCTGGGCGACTGTTACCCAGGGACCCGTCTGTTGTCTCCACAGGCTAATGGGGCAGGAGAGCACACAATGGTACTATTTCAGGCTTTGGCCTTGTCACGCTGCAAACCCTTCTATTTCTCTGAGCCTTGCTGCCTCTCCAAGGTTCTTCCCAGAAGGGGAGGTACGGTCCCGCTGCTCCCAGATTCCAGGACTCAGCTCTCCACCCCCCTCTGCCGGACCCTCCACTCACCCTCTTCCTCCCTCGGGAGGGTTTTTTTAGCAGGCGTGGGAGTGCTTACTCCCTAACTCTGTTACCTTCGCAGCTTCCCCTCAGTCAAGGCTTTTGCTCACAAACATCAGGAAGGGACTCCAAGGCTCCTCTGTCCCTCTGTCACATCCTTTCCCTGGGCAGGGAGCACGGGAGCCTGGCTGCGGGCGGGAGAAGGGTGGGAAAGGAAGGAAGTGCCGTGGGGAAAGAATACCCGTTGGTTTTTTTTTTTAAATGTCACGTGGCAGATGGTATCTCATGGAACCGTACAACCATGCTGGGACACAAATACTGCCATGTGCTTACTCCTGCAGATGAGGAAACCGGGGCTCAGGAAGAGCAAGCGACGTGCACAGGTCTGAGGAGGGGCGGCAGCGTCCTGGGAACCCTGGCAATGAGGGTTCCTAACCAGTGCGCCCCCGCCCCGGTGACACGCTTCCTGCATGCCACCCCTCACCTGCCCCCGCCGGGCTCCTGGGCAGTGTGTGGGCAGCAGGTGCGGGTCCACGGGATAGCTGGGTCGCCCCAACTTCCGGTGACTCCCGCAGGCCCCGAGGAGCCCCGGGGTCACGCCGGCTTCAGAGCTCATCCAACAGGCACTGACAGGCCATTTTCCTTCCGAGCAGATAGATGTCTGGTCGGGCTGGGGCTTCCTGCCTCACTTACGGCCAGTGGTCAATCAAACAATGCTGCCTGTCCTTATGTCGAATCTCTCCTGTGAGCCTCCCAGCCGCCCCGGGAGGGAGCTCTTCCGAGGCTCTCCCTGAGCGGAGGCCACGGGCAGGAGGCTGCGCTCGAACACGGGGACCCCCTGCAGGAGCTCTGAGCTACCCCAGCAGCGTCCACAGCCAGAGTCCCCTCAGGGCCCAGGGCCGTCAGGGTATCAGTCCCTGGCTGGGCACACACCGGAGAGGCCTCCCTCGGGCTGGGGGACGCGATAAGGAGCACAGTGCAGAAATGGAGGTCTGAATGCAGCCACCCCCGTGCCATGCAGAGCTCTAGACAGTGAACCCCACACTCAGGGCCACCACCCCCGCCCGCACTCTGGCTGGGCAGGCAGGAGAGGCCGTCAGAAGGGTCAAGCACCACTCGTGGGCCCAGCTCACCTGAAGCCCCAGGAGAGGCCATGCGGGAGGACTGGGGTCCTGGTGCAGAGGACATTAGGACATTACGACCAGACAGCCTGGTGGCTGGGGACGGCCTGTAAACACTGGCAGGCACCAGCTCCTGTGTAAACCAGCACTGCCGACGGGCACCTGGGCTCCTCCGGGGAGAGCAGGCAGCCTGATAAGCGGAGGCTTTCCTCCCTGAGACTCCAGATCCTTAGAAACAGGCTCCCAGGAACGCTTCCAGACCCCACGGAGAACAAACGCAATTAGGCACCTGGCCCCCATAAAAGAGGCTCCGTTTACTTCAGCTGGGATTTCCACGGCGCCGGGGGCAGCCCTTCTCTCCTCCTCCGGCAGGTCCTTCGGAGGCTCTGGCGTCTGGCGTGACTGTCATTCAGTGCATCTTCTTTCTGCGGGACATGATCTCGTTCAGGCTAGCTTTCTTTTCTGTTAGTCAGTCAGTCAACAAACAGCGATGGAACCCCTCCAAATGGCCAAGCCGGGCTGGTCTGCTTGGCAGAGGCTCGTTGACCTACCCACCCCTTAGTGGCCCCAGCGCCCACGTCTCAGAGGCCCCCCCACCAGTCATCTGCTGAGGAGACACATGTGGTTCCGGAGCCCACAAGCCCGCACCTTCTCCAGGCCCCATGGAGCTCGGGAACCCCACCCCCAGCCAGGAGAGGCAGCTGGGCGAGCTGGCTAAGAGGCTCTTGAGAACCTAACGTACGCGGGGGACTGATGTCCAGATGGCAGTGCACCCCTCGGGCCTGGGCCTGGCCCCTCTCATTCTGGAGCTTTCTTGCCATTTGGGCCTGAAACCCGCTGAAGAGCCCTCCATCCCTCGCTGTGCCAGCTCTGGCACTGACTTGGCAGGGCCAGGGCGGTCTGGAGTCTGTCCTCTCTCAGGGGCCTGTCTCCATTCCCCGAGGCTCTCTACGGGCCTCAAGACCTGACTTCGGGCCTTGGAGGGCCGCCTCCAGAGGGGTTAGTGGGGCCGCATCCATTGGAGGCATCACGGGGACCCCCAGGAAGGGACCAGGGCCGTGGTCAGGGAGGGGCCATGTGCTAGCCAAGCCCCTGAGGCTAAGCATGCCCGGCCTGGACCCAGGCTGCGTAGCTGCTGCCAAGATGCCCACGGGGCCTGAAGCATCTCGGGGGTCTCTGAGCCTCAGCTTCCTCATCTGTAAATGGGACAAAGTCTGGGACAGCGGGGCAGGCCTAGGCGGGGGAGCTAGACAGGCCTGGACTCAAACCCACTTGGAGCTGCCACCTTGGGTAGGTTCCTTAGCCTCTCAGAACTGCCGCTGCATCATCTGCAGAGGGGAGAGGGAACTGGCCTCGCCTCTGTGGCTGTGGACAGGGCTGCAGGAAAAGCACACACAGCGCATGGCACGGAGGCCTGACAAGCAGGCTCATCGTCATTACGTCAGAGGCCTGCATGGAGGCTTACACCCAGTGAGGGCATGTGAGTGTGTGGGCAATGGCTTGGTGAAGTTCGGGGCACAGATGGAAGCAATTGCCACTTGGCGGTGTGTCCCCTCTCCCTGTGCCTCCTTTTCCTCCTTCTCTCTGTCCAGTTTGCTTTTTCTTCTCTGCCTTAGCCTCCCCGTGGCCTCTTTTCCTCTAGGCTCTTCTGTCTCCTTCCCTCCCCACAGCCTTTAGAGTCAACATCCAACAGTGCTGTCATCTTCCCTCCCTCTAGAACCCACACTAGCTCCCAGTGTCCCTCGTCTCCAATCTCAGCAGCAGCACCACCTCTCGTGTCTATTTTC
The DNA here is from genome assembly GCA_036971965.1 of Nyctalus aviator. Lineage (NCBI taxonomy): Eukaryota > Metazoa > Chordata > Mammalia > Chiroptera > Vespertilionidae > Nyctalus > Nyctalus aviator. The sequence continues at coordinate 36,660,437 of CM072933.1, read as the reverse complement.
CTTCACAGCCCTCTTCACTCACACTATCCCCCCAGACTGGGGGGCTCTCAGCAGATACAGTCCCGCCCACCCTTCGGGACCCAATTAAATTCCATTTCTGAAATAACAGATATGCTGCCCACAGCTACTCTGTGGCAGGGACTTCTGAAAGGGTCCTCTCCTCGGGAGCCATCGTTTTCCAGCTACAGCCATAATTTTCCAGCTGTGTGGCCTTAGGAACCTTACCCAGCCTCTCTGAGCCTAGCTTATAAGGTGGTTGTGAGGATTCGATTAAAATTGGGGTTTGAAATTCTTTAGTGCATAAAAAAAAAAAATGATTAACAAATAGTAGCTACTTTTGTCATCCTCGTTTTGGGAGCAGATAAAAGGAAGCCCCCAGACCAGCTGGGAGTATTCGGCTTTTGCTGTGCACTGTGATCCTCTGGTGAAAATCAACATCCTCTCCCTCATCGAGCACTCGCCAGGCTCCCAAAGCTCCGTGTCACCGAATCCTCAGAGGTCTGGTCCTTCAACACTCACTTATACACACCCCCCCTCCCCCGGGGAGGAAGCTGGGCTAGGCCTGGGACAGGGGGGACATGAGAAACTGGCACAGCCAAGACAGGGTCCCGGGAGGATGAAAAGCAGATAATGAGGACCCGGGTCCCATGCTGGCCTGGAACACCAGGGACATCCCTTGCGGACTGGGACAACCCCAGCTTTATCTACAACACCTGCTGGTCCACCCCAGGGCCTGTCCCTTCTCCGGCTCATTCGCTCCCCCCGGCTTTCCCTGCCCCTACCACCCTGGCTCCCTTCTGTCTGGTTAACAGAGACAGCTCTGCCCAGCTCAGGTCTCTGCACACGCTCCTCTGCCCAGGACACACTCGCCAGCCCACCCACCTCCAAGGTGCAAGAACTCCTACTATGCCCAGCCAGCAGGTGTGGCTCAGGGGTTGAGTGTTGACCTATGAACCAGATCACGGTTCGATTCCCGGTCAGGGCACATGCCCAGGTTCTGGGCTCCATCTCCAGCGTGGGGCATGCAGGAGGCAGCCAATCAATGATTCTCTTTTATCATTGATGTTTCTATCTCTCTCTCCCTCTCCCTTCCTCTCTGAAATCAATAAAAATATATATTAAAAAGTAAATATACCTATAAATATATTAAAAAATACAACTCCTCCTAAGACCCTCCTCTATCTCTGTTGGAATCCCTGCTTTCGTTTAGGATGTTATGAAACAAGCTCAGGCTAGATTTGAATCCAGCTCTCTCACCTCCCAGCTAACCTTGAGCAAATGGCTCTCCCACTGGGACCCCTCACCCCTGGCCTACACCACGGAGCACCTGGCATGTGCCAGGGGCCTCCAGGCAATGGCTGACGGTGAGACACGGGAACACAGTCCGCACAGAGGCTGGCAGGGGGTGGAAGTCATGGCTTCAAGCACCTGCATTGCCAGCTCTCCTGCCCGTTACCGAGACAGCCCCTGCGCCCTGCAAGCCCGCCTCTCTGCTCCGCCATCAGACTGCCGGGAAAGCCCGCGGAGCTAAGTGCTCTATAAAACAGGGCGTTTCTATGAGGTCCAGGCTGGGGAAGCTGCGAGAAGCCGGACAGGGGACGTGGGGTCCCAGGGGCTGCACCAGCTGAGCCGAACAAGGCTTCCCGGGGCCCAGATGCTGTGAGTCAGACATGAGGGCAGCTGCCAGCTCCTCCGAGTTACAGGTAACCAGGGAGGGCAGAGCGGGCGCCGCTCCCCGTTCGCCAAGTGCTTGGGGCTATTTGGCTGGTGTCTGTGCTTGGAGTGAGCCCAGGGCATGTTCGGTGAGGCCCCTTTTAAAATCTGTTTTTCTCCCCACGTGCATGGAAGGGGTGGGGAACCTTCCTGGTTCTCCCTCATTTGCAGTCGCTCCCAGAGACCTTCCTGTTGGCCTGGACGGGCCTGAGATGTATTCGAAGCAGCTAAAAGGCTCCACGAGCTGGAACCAGACCCCAAAGCTGGGTGCTTAGGGTTCTGACCGAATGCTCTCGGGGGTGCTCCTCTTCCCCACTGCCTCCCGGGATGGCCTATCCCCGGGACACGTGGGAGCCACAGCCTCATCTTTCTCCTCCTCCTTTGACTATCGGTGTGGCTCTGTCACTCCTGCCGGTCTGGCTCCTCACCGTGGCGCACAGAACACCTGGGAGGGCGGGAGCCGGGCATTCCCGCCACCTGTGTCCAGGGAAACACCACGCCAGGAGACCCGCCAGCTGCTCACCATCCACTGGTAGATCCTGACCTGGTGGGCCTCTGTTCCTCCTCTAGCTGATCACCACGGATGGAGCCATACCCCAACCACCCCCATCCCTGCTGCCAACCTCTCCCCACCCCGCGTTCCCCATCATTCCCTCCACCTCCCACCCTCACCTGACCCATCGCCCCCTCCAAACTCCCTCCTCAAGGAACCCTTAGGATGCGGAGGCAGTCAAGCAGGCCTCGCCAGGAAAACTTCAAGGAAGAACGTTTGAAACGAGGGGTTACAACCGATGAGCAGAGAATCCCGAGAAACTGGGTGGGAGGGGGGTCTGCACAGGGTGGTGGGGTGTCAGAGCCCCCTCTGTGGATGGGGTGGAATCTGCATCTCCTCCTTCCCCTTCCCCACAGCCCCAGGTTGGCAGAGGCCGCCTGGGTTGATCCATGAACACCCACTCTCAAGGCGTCTGCCTTGCAAGGAGTCCTTTGTCATCCGAGAGGAAGAGCCATGGGGTAATTCCTGGTGGCCCGGAAGGACATGCCCTGTCTGCCAGAAGTGCATGGTCTCCCGGAAGAGACAGGGTAAAGCACAATCATCGCAGGAATGAGTAGGAAGTTGACTGAAAGTAAACTCACGGGAGCTGTGGGAGGCGGGCAGGAGGGGGACCTGACCTGCTGGGCGTCTGGGAAGGCTTTTCTGAGGAGGTGACCGAGCTGCCTGTCAGACCTCCCCTCTCCTGTCCCCACTGCCCTGCCCCTTATCCGAATGCCCAGCCCCTCAGCCTCCCCACGGGCTCCGCCGGCTGGTAACACACCCACACGAAGAGGGCCTCCCCCCACTCCTCGGACCTCCTCAGACTAACCCGCTTCAACTTCTCCAGGCCTCACCCTGTTCACTGCGAAATGGGCCTGCCCCAAACAATCATTATGAGGTTTAAGCAAGACACGGCCAGTGATGGTCGTAGTGAGCAAGGAGCACGCTGGGGCAGGGGGGTTTCTGAGGTCGAAAGGTGGCAGGGAGAGGCCAGGCTGATTTTCTTTCAGAAAACCTTACCTGCAGACACGCCAACGTCGCTCACGTGACGTGTCTCACTCAGGAGGGACCTAAGTCTGGGGGTGAGGGGGAGAGTGCCTGCAGGACCTGGGGAGGGATAGCGGGGAGGGGTTGATTCCGGTCCTGGGAGGGACTTGTCTAATTTTCCTTCAAGGTAGTGGTGCCTGGGAGACGGAGGGAACGGACAGAGGGACAGGAAGGTGAGCACCGAGACAGGGGGGAGAGGAGCCAGCCAGGTGGTGCAGCTGGCTCCTGGGGCCCCAGCGCCTGGCCCCGAGTTAAATATAGCCCAGCCCATTGTTCCCCCTGACATTGTGCTCCTCCGTCTTCCCTCTCCAGAGGCAGCCTAAATGAGGAACTGGCCGAGCCCTGGGCCGCCTGGAAGTGCTAAGAACACAATTGTTTTCGTAATGAAAATTAAAATTGTATATTTTTTAAGTTTAAAAAAAGCAAACACTCCAAGGTCAGACGTTGGCCCAGTGCCTGCTGGAATCCGGGCTTGTTTGCTATTCTTCCTCAGGGTACCCGAGTCTGGGGACCCAGAAGCCAGGGTCAGCTGGGGGCCGCTGGCTGAGAGGCACACCCAGGAGACAGTCAAGTTCTCAAGAAGCAGCGCTCCCTGGCCGTCCGGGCCCCTGACAGCCCGCGGGCCCCGGGGAGGCGCAGAGGACAAGCCCGGTGGACGTCCAGCTCAGAGCCCCACGCAGGGAGACCTCTCACGGCATTCCTGTCAGGGAAGCCACCTGCCTGGAAACAAGGCTTGAGGCCTGGTGACCTGGCCTGGGTGGGACAGAAGGTGCCTCCACTCAGGGTGCAGGGTCTGGAGCTCCCCTTTCCCGAACAAGAATGCTGCAAAGAGGGACAACCTGCTCTCATGTGCGTGCATGGTGCCCTGCTCCTGTGTTTCTGCATTTCTCTCTGCTCCATTGACTCTATTCTCTCTCTTGTTGTTTCTTTAGCTCTCCTGCTCTCCCTCTTACTCTCTATTCCTCTCTCTCTCTTATTTTTACTCCTCAGAAAATGTCTGTTGAATTACAGTCTTAATGCCATTTGACAGATGGGTATTGCTGAGAGCATGGGATCAGCTAGTGTAGAGCCGGGCCAAGAATCCAGAACTTGGTGTCCCCAGTGAGTTGAAGGTTCCCTCTCCCTTCCAAAGTGCATTGGCCTGGAGGAGGCTGAGGAGATCACCTAGTGGGTCCCCATGCCCACCTCCTCCCTCCCCTAGATCTCCATGGCACTGCCCTTTCCACCCACTATCCTGGGGCGGGGGAAGGACCCTCTTCCCCTGCAATCCCAGCACCCTCCGGCCCTCCTTCGCTGGCCTGGCGAGGCCCGTGTGCCTACCCCCTGCCCCTCTCTCTTACAGCCCTGGCAGTCGTCCCCCCTCAGCCCTCCAGGGAGAAGGACTTAGTGGTCAGGTTCACAGGCTGAGCTCCCAGCAACCACAGCTATGTGCTCCTGGCAGGAGTGGCTCCCCAGCCCGCTCGCCTGGCCTGTTTTCAGGGAGAGAAGGTGAGGATGTGGGGTGGGACGGGTCCCAGGCCCCCGTCCTGGCTCATAAACACACAGTCCTCTCTGTCAGCAGAGCAGCCAGATCCGAGACAGGGCAGTCAGGAGGCCCTAATGTGAGCCAAGAGGTGGTGGGCAAATTCTCAGTGTAGAAGGATATGCATGTACATACCAATAGCAAGCCCTTCTAAGCAATGTACATGTTAACTCATGTAACAACCTTCACCATGGCTCTGCTATCACCCCATTGCACGGATGAGGGAACCAAAGTCCAGGCCTTAAATGACTTGCCCAGACCCAGGATGCAGCGCTGGCTGCTGTGGAGGTAGGCTGTGCTGGCTCAGCACTTCCCATGCCAGCTCACAAGCAGCCGAGAAACAGACCATGCTCGTCCCAGCCCTGGGTGGCACACACAGGCCAGCTTCATAGGTGTGCACCAGTCACAGGTGTGCAACAGGAACAGGTGTGCACCAGTCACAGGTGTGCAGCCAGGCACAGGTGTGCACCAGTCACAGGTGTGCACCAGTCACAGGTGTGCAACAGGAACAGGTGTGTACCAGTCACAGATGTGCACCAGTCACAGGTGTGCAGTCAGGCACAGGTGTGCACCAGGCACAAGTGTGCATCCAGGCACAGGTGTGCAGGCACAGGTGTGCATCCAGGCACAAGTGTGCATCCAGGCACAGGTGTGCAGGCACAGGTGTGCATCCAGGCACAAGTGTGCAGGTACAGGTGTGCATCCAGGCACAGGTGTGCACCAGGTACAGGTGTGCAGCCAGTCACAGGTGTGTACCAGGTACAGGTGTGCAGCCAGTCACAGGTGTGCACCAGTCAGGTGTGCAGCCAGGCACAGGTGTGCTGGCCTTAATGCTCTGTAGTTGCAATCTCGAAACTGAATGATTTTCTGAGCCTGTGTCCCTGTGCCTCAGCACTCTCCCAGGACTGGGCACTCAACACAAACAGTTGACTTCTGTTCAATGTCAAAGCCCAGAACAGGACTCTCATAAAATAGACGTCTCCCTGCCCGAAGAGGCCATACCAGCTTCCTGGTTGTTTAAAAATAAGTGTGTAGTCTTTTCCTCGCACCATTTCCTAACGTGATCTTTCTCGTCCGGAAGGACAGCACCCACAGCTCCAGGAAGCGGGCCTGTGTGCTGTGCCGCCCGCGCTTCCTGCTCAGGCGGGGCGGGCGGGCGGGGGGGGGGGGGGGGGGCGGGGCGCGGCAGGAAGGCAGGGGTCCTGCAGGAGCCCTGGCCCCTCGGAGTGGGGTGGGGTGGACAAAAAACTGTGGCCCCGCCCTGTCCCCGTCACGACATCCTCGCACCAGAAGCCCTGGAATGCCACAGGAAACACGACAGCTCAGAGGTCTGCATGTCACGGGCTGCACGGGGCCTCCCTTGGGTCAGGAAAAGCAGCCGCACGGATCAAAGCGTCCTTCCCGCCTCGGAGAAAACCCACCCCCAGAGCAGGCGCGCATCACACGCTGCTCCCGGGAGGATGCCTCAGGCCCAGCTCCCAGCCTCCGCCGGCCCATCAGGCAAAGCCTCAAAATACACACGAGGACACTCAGTCAGGGGCCCGAGGGGACCGGGAGCTTGTGACCGGCCACGCCCCAGGCCTCGCTGGCCGGTGAGAACCAGCTGTCTGCACCTGCCCTCTGGACCGGTTGGTGGGAACTGGGTCAGAGCACAGGACGCCGTTGGAAACAGAGCAGCCTGCAGCCCCGGGAAGCGCCCTGCTCCTCCCGAAGGAGCTGGAGGCCCCGCCTCTGCTGCCTGGAAGGTAGACAGAGGGACTGCGGTGTGAGCCCCCATGCAGGCCTGTGACATGCAGACCTCTGAGCGGGATAGGTGTCACCGTCCACTGTGGGTCAGTCCTGTGATGAGCTGGGTTGAGATTGGGGGACTGAGCCGGCCGCCAGCCCTCACCCCACCCCACAGCAAGGCCTCCTGACTGCTCCCCCGGGCTGAGTCTGCCCTGTCCTATAACACATCCTATAACAGGGTGCTCTGGCCTATAACACATCCACAGAGGGAGGATAAGACAGAAACGGAGGGGCCGACACTCCTTCCGGTCCTCAGGCTGGTTACCATGGCGATGGATAGAGCCCCTTGTGCTGGGTGAACCAGGAGGGGAAGCCGATCACAGGTTCCTGGAAGCAGCAGGCGTTCTCCTCCGCCTGGGGCCTCCCTGCCAGTCCCGCCCTGGCCCCGTGCCCCTCCAGCAATGTCCTTGTCCCCAGCTCTGCTCTAAGTGCTCTCTGCCCCCCAGTCTCCTCGCTAAACCCCCTGCTTCTGTCTGTAGTAAGTGTGTGTCCCCTTCCCCCACAATTGATCTGTTTGGGGAGAATGGGGGGGAAATGATTAATCCATCTCCTGCCTTAATTGTTGTATAGTGGTACCTCGATATACGAGTGCCTTGAGATACGAGTGTTTTGAGATACGAGTGTTTTGAGATACGAGCCGCCAAGCGAGCGATATTTTGCTTTGAGATACGAGCAATTTGACATACGAGCAAGGTTACGGAATGAATTAAACTCGTATGTCGAGGTACCACTGTACGTATCCTGAAAGGGAGGAAGAAATAAACCTCCTTGGACAGTTTTTTTAAACGATCTGCAGGTGAAAATGAGCAAAGCGTGACGAAAAAAGCGAAGACCAGTGACGAAAATTAAGCGCTTCCATAAGCACTTCACTTTTTTTAAAATTATGTTTTTTAGAATATGTATTTGTTATTTATAAATGTTTCTTCTTGTAAATACATTTTTCTTATTCAAAAACATTTAACAAAAACAACTGAGGTAGTGTTTTGGGAGCTGGAACGGATTAATAGCATTTCAATTAATTTAAATGGGGAAAATTGCTTTGAGATACGAGCAAGGTTACGGAACGAATTAAACTCGTATGTCGAGGTACCACTGTAATGGCTTTCACGTTGGGAGTGGGGGTGGGGAGAAGAGGGGTACACTGTGCTTAGTGTGTTTTCATGTGGACAAACGCATTCTCCATTTGGCAGAGAAAGAAGAGGCTGTTTGGGGTTGGGGGCTGCAGAGCCATCAGTAACTCCAGAGACGTTCTCTGCCACAGATCCATGGTGTGGCTTTCTGGGGTTACCTGAGCGCTCACCCTCAGCCTCTTCCTCTCCCTGTAAGATCTCCCAGCCTCCTCACCGCACCTCACTTTTCCCAATCCTCTTCCTTCTTTTCACCTGGGTTTGCAACCCACATTTCCCTGCCACACGCATCCCTCCAAAGCCACGTGCGTCTTTAGGGGAAATGCCTGCAGAGAGGCATCCGTTGGCCACATGTGATGTGGCAAAGGGCCTCGAAGGGCATTGTGGGCAGACAGGTGGGATCCGGAGTCAGTTTCGGTTCTCTGGGGTGCCTCACTTCCTCTGACAGGGGAGAAGGTTACCGGGGGGGACTTGTATAAACAAAATGCTTCCCGGCCTCCGTGGCCTCCGAGGGAAGACATTAGGGAGCTCCCAGGTCCGTGATCAGAGGGGAAAAGGCCATTTGGGCTGGCGGGATTCTGGAAGGAAGGAAGGAGATAACATTAAGAAGAAACAGTCTCACAAATCACTCTTCAATGAGCTAAGAGTCTCCACGGCAACTGGATCAGGGCTGAGAACCAGAAAGGCAGGAAATGCACTGTTGCTATGGAAACCACATCCTAGAAACCCATTGGTATGGGTCTCTGTTTGCCTTTGCAGATGAGATGCTGAGGTTGGGGGCTACACCTGCAGGGTCCCTCATGGGGTCTAAGGAGGTAGAGAGAATAGGGAAAGAGGGAAAGGAGAGAGGGGAGAGGGGAGATGGAGAGAAGGAGAGAGAGGAAGATAAAAGGAAGGAGGAAGGAGGAGAGAAAGGCTCCAAAAACCAGACAGCCTCTCAGGGGACCCCGAGTCCCGCAGACCTCGCCCGGCAGAGAAGTACGTGCCCTGCGGAACTGAGTGAGGGGAAGAGGCCTGAGCTGGAGCCCAGCTGTGTCATGCCCGTTGGCGCTGAGGCCCCCGCCCATCTTCTTGCTTTCACTCCATCACTATCAAGACGGGTACATGGAGCACATCCTGGGATGCCTGGAGGATGCTCACGGACCACAGAACAGCCCGCCAGGGATCTGGAACCAGAGGAACCCAACCTGGAGCCTCTGACCTCTCCCTGCCCAGCAGCCCAAGCACAAGGCTTCCCGAGGGAGGCTGAGGGAAGTGGGCCTTAAGGCCGGCCTCTCCGGCCTCTTGCCCTAATTACTGCCAGACACAGGTTTTCAGCTCACCTTTTCTGGAGCCAAGCGGCCGCTGCGTGCCTAGTGCCACCTGCTGGTGACCACTGGGAGCAAGGCCATCCTGCAGTAGCCTCCACTGCAGAGGCTCATGGACCTCTTCCCGCCAGGTTTCGAACGGTCCCCTCCTCCAAACCCTCCTCGATGGCCTGTGGGCCAGACGAACCCTGCAGTCAAAGGAGCCACAGAGGCATTCGGCATGCGGTCTTGCCAGGTCAGCTCTCCCTGTGGCTCCCACGTCCTGTCGTTAACTGAAGGTTTGGACTTTTTTTTTTTTTAATTATATCTTTATTGATTTCAGAGAGGAGGGAAGAGGGAAAGAGAGAGAGAAACATCAGTGATGAGAGAGAATCACTGACCAGAACCCCAGGAGGTGAGCACTGCCATTATTTCCCAACAGCAAATGAGGAAACGGCGCAGGCCATGGAGGAGCCCCGGGTAGGAACTAGATTCTGGTTTGAGTTAAGGGGTCCTAGACCAGCCAGGCTTCAAAGAGCCCTGAGTGGTCACTTAGCCCTGACTGCTTTGGCTCAGGGGATAGAGCTTCAGCCTGCAGACTGAAGGGTTCCGGGTTCGATTCTGATCAAGGGCACATGCCTGGGTTTCAGGCTTGATTCCCAGTAGGGGACATCCCCTCCCTTGCTGCTGACATCTGGACCTCAGTCACTTCTTCAGAAGAAGGCAGTTTCTCAGAATTAGTTGAACTCAAAGTTGCAAAAGAATCACCCTCCCCTGGGCCGCCCCATCCTCCCCTGGGCCGCCCCACCCTCCCCTGGGCCACCCTACCTTTCCCTGGGACACCCCACCCTCCCCTGGGCCGCCCCACCCTCCCCTGGGCCACCCTACCTTTCCCTGGGACACCCCGCCCTCCCCTGGGACACCCCACCCTCCCCTGGCCGCCCCGCCCTCCCCTGGGCCACCCTACCTTTCCCTGGGCCACCCCACCCTCCCCTGGGCTGCCCCACCCTCCCCTGGGCCGCCCCACCCTCCCCTGGGCCGCCCCACCCTCCCCTGGGCCATCCCACCTTTCCCTGAGACAACCCACCCTCCCCTGGGCTGCTGCACCCTCCCCTCAGCCTCACCCTCCCCTCAGCTGCACCCTCCCCTCAGCCTCACCCTCCCCTCAGCCTCACCCTCCCCTCAGCCTCACCCTCCCCTCAGCCTCACCCTCCCCTCAGCCTCACCCTCCCCTCAGCTGCACCCTCCCCTCCGCTGCATCCTCCCCTGGGCCACCCCACCCTCCCCTGGGCCGCTGCACCCTCCCCTGGGCTGCTGCACCCTCCCCTCAGCTGCACCCTCCCCTGAGCCCCTGCACCCTCCCCTGGCCGCTGCACCCTCCCCTCAGCTGCACCCTCCCCTGGGCCGCTGCACCCTCCCCTGTGCTGCTGCACCCTCCCCTGTGCTGCTGCACCCTCCCCTGGGCCCCTGCACCCTCCCCTGGGCCGCAGCACCCTCCCCTCAGCTGCACCCTCCCCTGGGCCCCTGCACCCTCCCCTGGGCCTCTGCACCCTCCCCTGGGCCGCAGCACCCTCCCCTCAGCTGCACCCTCCCCTCCGCTGCACCCTCCCCTGGGCCGCTGCACCCTCCCCTCCGCTGCACCCTCCCCTGGCTGCTGAGGCACCAGCACAGGCCGATGCCTCGGAGATAAATTTAACTGCACACACTGGTAAGTAGTCACCCTGGAAATTTTTTTTGTTTTTTCCCCCCTTGATATTTCAAAAGCAAATTACATTTTGAATGTTCTTGGCTTAGGACAGCCACTTGTTACCAACAAGCACACAAGAAGTGACCTGACACAAACCATCCTCCAGGCACGCTGCTGTGCACCAGGCACTGTATACACGTCTGCCATGTGGACCTCCCAACGGCCCTACAGGGCACTTCCCCATTCCGCAGATGAGGAAATCGAGGCACAGTAAGCAACTTGCCTAAACGCACACAATTGGTAAGTGGGAAATCTGTCCGATGTCCCTGCTCCTCCCTCTTATGAGGAAGACAAAGGACACCGTGTTCTGAGTGACCCCAGGTCTCAGTCTCTCATTTATCCAAGGAAACGGGCCCAGTGGAGACGGGCAAATGTGAGGTGCCGGTGGGCATTGCACGAGGCAGGCTGCGCTGGACACAGCCATCCAACCTACAGGTCTCCCCTCCCCCCCCGCGGGGGGTGCCTTACTTGAGGACAGGAGGCCTGTACCAGACACAGCCAAGAGCAAGTCTTCTCATGCTGCCCCCTCCCCCGGCAGCTCCAGTACCAGGGCCTCTGCTTCCAGCAGACCCTGATGACCTTGGTGACAGGGCCTCTCCCTGCCATCCCCTAACCCCAAACCTGCCGCCTGCCCACCGTGCAGCCGTGGCGAGTTGCTTCTGTTCTCACAGGTTGGCCATCGGTGAAAGGGAGAGACAGCTCCTGTCCTTGGGGGAGGATGAAATGAGAAGCGGCTCTTGGCACAGAGCTTCGCCAAAGGACACGACCATGGTGCCTTAATCCAACGGAGCCGCATCTATTCTCCTCGTTCCACTGTCACTGAAATACAACGTCATTCTCAGCCCGGGCTGGAAGAGGTGAGCACTCACCTGTGGGGGAGGGAGGGTGCTTTCAGAAACCTGGTTTGTAGAAGCTGGCCATGCTCCTTGCTCAGGCACGCCACCAGATGGCGCCAGGGCACAACGTTCACGCCCTTGGGGCCAACGGGCCAGGGACTTCAGGGATATCCCGCCCCAAGGGAAAGGGATCTCATTGGCCAATTCAGAGCCCAAGCAAGCCCGAGGTCCTGTCAGGCTCCTCAATCCAGATCCGTATGAAAACACTGCAGGTGGGGGTCTGAGGCCCAGTGACACTGGCAGTGCCAAGCCAAGACTCATCAAAGTCCGTTACGGATGGTGCTATGATGGACAAGGCTCTGTGGCAGGCACCGTCCGGTGCTGGAGCTTAAAGGGGCCGGCGAGGAACCCCAGCCTTGTCCCTTTGTGTTCCAGAATTGGAAGGACTGTTCCCCTGGGGACAGCATGACCCAGGGGGACAGGTTTCGAGTGAGGCCATCACACCTCGCTGAGCCAGACAAAGCCAGGTGAGGACAGGAACCAAAAACATCGATCGAGTGTGACTTCCGGGGCTCCTCCTGCCTCCCCCTCTGCTGGCACACAGGAGACTCTCCCTGAATGTGGTGAATGACCGAGAGCCAGGGCTGAGTCTGCGCCATCCCAGGAGCTCCTCCCAGGCCGGGAGGAGGGCAGACATGTCTGTCAGCCTCCCCCTGTTTCAGAGGAGACTGGTTCTGGGTCAGAGCTACAGTCCTGGGGGGGTCCACCCCTGTGGTCAGATGACTCCCTGGGGGCAAACGAGAGTCAACAGCTCACCCCAATATCAAAACTCTCTACTAATCTGAACTGTGTCCAGGATATATGTGAGAAAGCAAGGGCATCAAATTACCTATAATTTTCCATCTTTTGTATATAAAAGGACAAAATTCATATATTTGAGCTGGCTCAGATTTGCATGAATAAACTCTGGAAGGATTTATAGGGCATGAGAATGGTAGTGATAGGGTGGAGGGGGGGTGGGTGGATGGGTGGGTGGGACAGGGGAGAAAGAGACTTTCTCTGTGCACGTTGGCACACTGCCTGGCCTTTGAATTGTGCAGATGAACATGACCTTTCAAAGTGTGAAATGTAAGCAGTTTCCCACAGCGGTGAGATGCTGCCCCCTGGGGGGCTGTGGCGTGCTCCAGGTGGTGTCCAAGGTGATTATCAGCAAGTCCCAGACACCGCACTGGGTCCGATGGTGGAAAGTCATCCCCTCTCCATTCCGGGCCTCTGAACCCACTGAGGAATGTCTCCATCAGATGCCAGTGGGTCTTCACCTCCCCGGATCCTGGCAAAGAGAGAAAGCCGGCAGCAGGCTTCGTGCCCCGGCCAGCAGCAGTGACTGAGATGGAATCATGCTCTTCTCCCAGGGCATTGACTTGTACTAACATCTACAGTAAAGGGCACATAATGTTGGCTTTTTATTTACAATAGTAACATGAGGCTTCCTTTTTAATTAGATTTAAATAAAGTGTGAGTTGCTCTAAAAGAATATATATATGTGTGTGTGTGTGTGTATATATATATATATATATGTAAACCCTAATGCCATTGCTTTGTAAATATGGTGCCAAGTGCCAGAAAATGCCAAGTGCTCCCGATGAATTAATATACTTGGTCCCCCTGCCCCTGTGAGTCGCAGGTGAGGACATGAAGGGCAGGGAGAGTGTGGACTGGGCCCGAGGTCACTGGTTAACTCGAGATGGATCTGGGACTTGGCCTCTGCAGCTTACCCGTCCCCCCCACCCACCCCTCCCCACCTCTCCCCAAACACAGACACCTACACACGTACCGGAGGGACTAAAGCTGGGGCCCGCCCTCCTCCTCCCCCGTGCTCAGCCTCCCCCTGCACGGAGGCCCTCGGCCTAAAGGCTCAGGCTTCCTCTTCTTCTTCCCAAGTTCTGGGGCCCTGAAGCCAGGTGGTTTTAGCCCATCCCCCACCCCAAACCGGAGGGTCACACACACACACACACACACACACACAGCTCCCTCTGCAGTTCCGCTGAGGGCTCAAACTCCCGAACAGTCCTCGCTGCTCTTGAGGCCTGGCCGCAGCACCGGAGGGCTGAGCTTCCCTCTCCCCCTGCCATGCCCTGTGGCACAGGATGCCGGCTTGTCTCCATCCAGTGGTGGCAGCAAAGCCCTCTGCTGCCCCCACCCCAACCCGGGCCACCCTGCACAGCCCTTCAGGGACCCTGTGTGGGTCACTGGATTTCTCCCCTGGTCAGTCTGCAATGAAACATCATGGCTCAGCAAAGCAGGGAAGAGGGCTGTATCCCAGTCAGTGACTGCAGCCCCCTGGTGCAGGGACCAGGGACGCTATAGGGACGCTGTAGGGACCACCTCGCTGGAAAGCTGAGCCAGCCTCCTCACACCCACCCTGTGCCCTCTGCCCTCTGCCCTCATGGAGATGACCTGAGGGTCACGATGGGTCCCAGGGCTTGGGCCCTCCCCATCTCCCTCTTCTCTGAGTGAACTGCCCTCTTCCCTGTGGGCCACAGGAAATCTCTGCAGTCAACGTCTAGCTGCCCTCACCCCCCACCCCCGTCCCCCAACTCCCCACCCCCCACCGCCAAAATCACCTGAGGGCTTTGGAAGAGGCAGGCCGGGCCGGGCAGTCCCTCCGCCCTCTGAGAATCCAGTGAGGCGTCTACACCTGAAACGAGTCTGTAGGTGACCTGACCAGCAGCCAGTGGCGAACAGGAGGGGAGGGGATTGTGGGCTTTGGCCTCCGCTGAATCCTAGCTCCATCCCCAGCCAGCTCAGGGTCCGGAGCAAGCTGCCAATGCTCTCCAGTGTGCTCCGCAGTGAAATGAAGGGACAGTGATAGCACTAAGCCATAAAGTGCTGGTGATGCCCGGCCAGTGTGGCTCAGTGGTTGAGTGTCAACCTGTGAACCAGGAGGTCACCGGTTCCATTCCTGGTCAGGACTCCCTCTCCAGTGAGGGGGGGGGCGGGGGTACAGGAAGCAGCTAATCAATGTTTGTCTCTCATCGAGGTTTCTATGTCTCTATCCGTGTCCCTTCCTTCCTAAAAAATCAACAAAAACATTTTAAAAATGTTTTTCTTTTTCTTTTTTTAAATATATTTTATTGATTTTTTTACAGAGAGGAAGGGAGAGAGAGAGCTAGAAACATCGATGAGAAACATCCACCAGCTGCCTCTTGCACACCCCCTATTGGGGATTTGCCCGCAACCAAGGTACATGCCCTTGTCCAGAATCGAACCCGGGACCTTTCAGTTCGCAGGCCGACGCTCTACCACTGAGCCAAACCAGCTTCTGCAATAAAAACATTTTTAAAAAATAACAAGTGACAGTAACATGATGTCAGGTGCGTAGCACAGTGTCAGGCACACACACACCCTCAGCGGCTCTCAACAAGCCCCTCGGCTTCCGGGAGCAGAGACGCAGCCATCTTTCTTCTCCGACAGCTGCGCGGGAGCAACAGCAGATTTAAATAAAACGTGAGTTCTCTCCTCGATGGCTTAAAAGCTCAGCCGGGGCTCCTGGGGGCCAGGGCAGTCCCAGGCTCAGCCTGTGGAGGAGGAGCGGGGCTGGGGCAGCCCCTCCTTCCCGTGCCCTCTGTCCCTCTCAGCCACGGTGCCAAGGCTGACCCCCCAGGCAAGAGGCAGGAGGGACGCAGATCATCATCCCCTCTAGAGCCCAGAAACAGGCTCCAGCGGCCAAGGTCATGGGCCCAGAGCAGAGCAGAGCCGGCAGACAGGCTGGCTTCCTCTGGGCCCCGCTGGCCCGGGTGGGGGTAGCACCAGGCGTATGAGAGCGGAGGCTCTGCCCCCCACACCACGGCTTCCTCCTCAGCTCCCAGAGCGAGGGTCCCCGTGAGGGAAGCCGGCCCCTTCCTCTGTCACAGGAGGGGTTCTGGCGGCCCAGGACCGTCACCCACACTCTCTCACCAGGTGGCCCCACCGGGAGTCCAAATAACTCCTCAGAGGTGGGGGGGGGCTCCCCTTTCCAGCCCAGAGAGGCAGCAGAGGCTGGGGGACCCCCGCTGTGGCTCACAGGGAGGAAAGGGGCAGCGGCATCTTTCCCAGAGGCAGCCAGGCTGCAAATCCAACCTGACACTGAGACACAGCTTCGAGGATTAGCCCTGGAGATTAGCAGAAACCTCCCCAGAAATCTGCCTTCCTGGCGGCCCGGTCTGGGGGGTCCTGTCACACAGCGGGTGGGCTGGGGTGGGGCAGAGGGTGGGCAGAGGAGGAAAGCCCAGCCCCTCAGAGAATGGCGTCTGGTCCAAGGTGGCCCTCAGCCTCGCTCAGAGGCCCATCGAGGTCTGCATGCAGCCACCGGAGTCAAGAACCTCCTACTGCTCAGAACTCATGGGCACCAGAATGTCTGCCTGTGCAGGTGAGTCCCACTGAGGGGATGATGGCCGGAGGCGAAGATGCTTTCAGCTTAGGCAGGGGGCACCCCCAGGGGGCACCTTCCCTCCGCCATGCTGCCTCTGCCTACAGCAAGCATGTCAAACTCAAAGGCCAACACGTGTCAAATAAACGAGGCGTGTGGCCCACAGACCTGGAGTCTGACATGCTTGGCCTCCAGAGAGACAGGCCCAGCGCACTTTCAGACCCTGGATTTGGAAGCGTGGGGCGGAGCAGAGGTTAGCCAACCAGGCCAGAGCCCCTGGGGGGGGAAAGGGGAAGGCGGGTTAAGGGAAGAAGGAGAAATAGGGTCCCAGGGCCCCCAGCCCAGCTGAACCAGGGCAGCTCTGCTGGGATCAGCCTGTGTGGGAACTCAGTCCACAAACAGAACAAGACACCGCACTGCTCCTTTCTCACACAACCCCCTCCAGCCCGGCCCCTCCCCTCAGGGCAGGCCTTCCCCTCAGGTGGCCCATGTGCCTCTGGGGAGGGGCCTCTGGCCCTGTGGTCACCTGCCCAGGGCCCCTCCCGCTTCCCAGGCCTGCCCGAGTGATGCTCTGCCCTGCCCTCTGCCAGGGTCCCGCAGGGAGCAGGACGGACGGACGCCTGCCCGCCCCTGCCTTCTCTGAAGGACCCGCAGTTCTCCTCCAAGGTAGGAGGTGCCCTAGGAGCAGCTGGGCATCAGCCAGGCCTGGCACCACTCCCCCTGTCCAGGCCCGGAGGAGCGGCTGAGAGCTAGCATCGTCCTTCCGTCTGTGCTCTCCCTCTGCACGGCCACCGTCAAGGGAACGCGCTCCCACTGCCTCGGGGAAATAAAGGCCCGGAAAACGCTGAGAAAGGAGTCCTGTTCTTACACCACCAAGCTCCCCGGGAATGTCTGCGACGGAAGGCCGCCAGCCCCCGCACGGGCAGCGGCGCCTCGGGGGCCTGGAGGAGCCGGTCTGTTCTGGGCGGCACGGCAGGCTGTCCGAGGGAGAACAGAATCCCTCTCCGTCTCTCCCCCATCCTCCCCTTCCACACCTCCCGGGAGCGCTCTCCCAGTGCTGGCCAAAGGCTGCCTCTCTCCCCCAAACTGCCTAATCCCAAAGGATCCTAAGGCGAGGGCGTGAGGTCTGGTCTCTGGGTGGGGCAAGTCCTCGAGTTCATCCCGTTTCTCTCTGACCTTTAACCCTCAGCCACCCTCAGCCACCCCCACACCGCCAGCACGTAGACAAACCCAGGGCTCACCGGCCAGCATGCAAGGCCTCCTCCCGGGAGGAGCAGGCATGTCCAAGGCCAAGGCCCTGCTCTCCATGGACAGAGTGGGCAGGAGGCTCGGAAGCCTCTGGTCCAAGCCCCTGGACCGGGGAGACCCGCACTCTGGCTGACCCGAGCCCACTGCGCACCAGCCACCCTGGCCGGCGTGTCAGAGGGAGTCTAGATGTTATCTACGCATCAGACAAGAGGCCTGACCCAGGCTTGGCCTGGCCCCCTCCCGGGCCTGGGGCCTAAGGAAAAAAGTGATGAACTCCCTTCCGAGGTCAAATGCCCGCTTCTGCCCTGCTCCCCAACCCCAGCCATGCCCAACCTCCTTCACCACGTCTTCCAGACCCGCGTACAGCGGTGCCGCGACACATCAGTGCCTCCACACGGACCCACGTTTACTCAGCGTATTTATTGGAAACACCGCCACGGTAAATAGAATGCCGGTGCCCCCCTGCCATACAGAAAAGGCAGCCGATAAAAACAGGGCTGTGAACGTCGGGAAACGTTTCCCACCTGCCCCAAGCCCGGGGCCTGGCCCCTCGTTCCAGGGGGAAGTCCGCTCGGGTCCCAGAGGCCTGAGAACATATCGGCACCCACCACGCCAGGACCAAATCCTTGGCATCAGAGGGTTGCAGGAGGATGGGGAGGGAATCCTGTTCTTGCTCGTTGTGCTTAAAGCAGGCCTGATACTACGGGGAAACCTCTCGGGGGAACGAGGGTATCCACCCCACGCGCTGGGACGACGGGACGAGAGCTTCCCTCAGCCTCATGCTTAACACCGCGTGGAAACTGCGTTCTCTGAGCACACCCGCCAGGCGCCGCCAGGCTCCCCTCCTCCGTGCCTGTGCTCACCCCGAGCCCCGCGCCTGCCCCGGCAGGGTCACCGCTGACTCAGGTGGGACACCAGGTAGACGAGGCCCACCAGCAGCAGCCCGCGCACGCCCAGCATCATGAGCAGGAAGAGCAGCAGGATGGAGGTCACCGGCTCCACCGCGTGGTTGCCGAAATGCCACTGGGGGAAGCCCATGTTCACCAGCTGCCGGTTGAGGTCGCTGAAGGGGGACTGTGCGGCGGCGCCCAGCCTGGCTCCCCCCTGCGGCTGCCGGAGGCCGGGACCCCCCAGCGGGGCCCCGTGGCCCCGATGGAGGAAGCTCTGGAAGGTGGAGACAAGAGAAAAAACGAGTGAATCCAGAGAAAGCTTCCCTGGAGGTGAGGACCGGGCAGCAGGGAACCCTGTGGGCGGGGCCCTGCCCTCCACTCCCCTCATCACCCAGGGCCACACCCTCCTTTCTCAGCCATCCCCGGATGCCACCCACAGGAATTCCAGAGACCGAGTCACAAGCTCTGGGGGCACAGAAACTGCATTCCCCACGTGGTGCCAGGAAGAAGGTGCCCGGGACAGAGGAGAGGGAAAGGGTCACGGCGGTGAGACCCCCAGGGCCGAGCAGGCAGGCAGGCAGGCATGGTTATCACTCCTCCCTCTGCCTCTGCAATCAGCACGGGGTGGTCGCAGGCTCTTCTCCTCCCCTTACTCTCCAGCTTCTCTCTCATCCAACAGCCTCTCAAGAAAGATGCTGGCTCCCCGTGGAGTTTGCTAAGCAGCTAAAGAAGGGAGAGCTCTCGGGTTTGCAGTCTGGGAAGGCTGCCAGGAGGAGGGAGAACGAGGGAGGCGAGAGGCTGGGGTCTCCTGCGGGTTTTCACCCAGTTTTGACCACACACACACCCCCTCCCCCCATCCAGCTCAGCTCTCTGCAATGAGAACTTCAGGCCCAAGGCGAATGACCAGCAAGCGAAGGAGTGCTCGGTCCAGAAGACAGAGGGCAGTGCTCACCTGCCGAGGGGCGCTGCTGCGGGGTGGGGCGGCGGTCCTCACGCGGGGGTCATCGTCCTGCACGATCTCCCCATTGGCCAAGATCCGCACCATCCTCCTGGGAGAGCTGGTCCCTGCAGGGCTGCTCCTCTCCTCAGACCTCAAAAACAAAACAAAACAACAAAACACCAATGCACCAGAGATAAAGAGGTAAAGAGATGCTTGCTTTCAATAGGAGAAGCTGCAATTCTGGGGGCTCACATCGGCGGCCCGTCCTAAGCCGGCGCTGCGTCGATTAGTAAAAAGGAGAGAAATGGCCGAAACCCGTTTGGCTCAGTGGATAGAGCGTCAGCCTATGGACTGAAGGGTCCCAGGTTTGATTCCGGTCAAGGGCATGTAGCTTGGCTGTGGGCACATCCCCAGTGGGGGGGAGGGGGTGTGTGTGCAAGAGGCAGCTGATCAACGATTCTCTCTCATCGATGTTTCTAGCTCTCTATCCCTCTCTCTTCCTCTCTGTAAAAAATCAATGCAAATTTTTTTTTTTAAAGGAGAGAAATGAATGCAAGTTATTTGCTGAAGGGAAGCCTTTCAGATAGTGAGTACAGGGGGGAACTAGTAGAAGGATCCTTGGAGAAAGAGGTTGAATTATTACCCACCGGCAGCAACAGTGGGGACGAGACCCTCCCTGCGGCCCAGGCACTGTGGCAGGTCCGCAGAGGCTGGTCTCACCGCCCCTCACCCCCTGGGGCAGGGCCGCTAAAGGTGTGACTGGCTGGCCCCGCAGCATCCGTCCACGGGCAGCAGAGAAAGAACTGAAGACCTTCTCTGGGCACTAAATAAGGAGTGCAGGGCCCCACGATGCCCAGGCTCTCCACTTCCTTCTGTTCAAACCCTGCTCCACGGTGCCGCTCCTTAGCAGGTACATGCCAAGGACCCGGGCTTTCCTCCCAGGAGATCCCGCCTCATCTCAGAGCCTCTCCAGCTCCTCTCCCCGGCAGCAGAGGGCACTGGCGGCCACTGCCCCAGAGCTGGGAGGAGGAGCAGACCTGCAGAGGGCACACCCCTCACCTGTCCCACACCTCAGGGAGCACCAGTCCCTCCTCTGCTAGCAGAGGGCAGGGCCCCTTCCTGAAAATGGGGGTGGGGTGGGGTGGGGTGCTTCTGTGGCTCTGGGAGAACCCCATTCCGCAGATCCCAAGGGTGTCCCACCGGCTGGAGGTGGGGGTGGGGATCCTGCCAAACCTCTTCCTAGTCTGTGTGTAAAGGCCATTTCCCCCCCCCCTAAGGAGCCAAGCCACAGTTTTCTTTTAAATTCTCAAAAGCACTGGTGACAGGCCAAAAAGGATTAATAACGCCCGTCTCTTGCCCGCGGTCTGGCCCCTGCAGGAGGCCAAGGGGGTCCCAGCCCCCAAAGCCCCTCTGTGCTTGCTCATCCGACCCCCTGCGTGGGCTGCAGGCGCCGCCCGCCCCCCCCCGCCCCCTCCCTCCCCCCCTCCTCCCGTGCACTGACCCTACCGAGGGGGAAGTGGTGCTCCCGGGAAGAAGGGGGGGCCGCCGGGCCCAGATCTGAAACTGGGCCCGCGGTAGGGGAGGGATGCGCCCCGGCGCCCCGACACCCACCTGCAGGTCCACCGGCCGCGGCTTGCAGGCCGCTTCCTCCCACCTGACCCGCAGGAAGAGCTGCCGACGCGGCCCAGCGGGCGTGGCAGCGCCTCTGCCGGCCGCCGGGGGAACTGCAGCTGCGGCCCGCAGCCAGAGGCGCAAGGCGCGGGAGGAGGGAGAAAGGGGGTGGGGAGGAGAGGGGAGGTCCAGAGGGGAGGGAAGAAGGAGGAAGAAAGATTGTGGAGAGGAGCCGGACAAGTTCGCAGGAAGGAGAGGAAGGAGGAGGGAGAAGAAGAGGAAAGGGAAGTGGAGCTCCCAGAGGAAAAACCCAGGGGCTGGGGCGCCCCTGGCCTGGGAGGAGAGGTGCCAAATGAATCTAATCCCAGCCTCGCCTCCCAGGATTGTGTGAAGATTGCGAGTCCCTGGCACACACCAAGTGTTGATATAAGCATTAGTAGTTTTTAAATTTTTTTAATTTTTCAATTAGAGCTCATATTCAATATTATATTAGTTTCTGGAGTACAGCCTAGTGGTTAGACGTTTATATAACTTATCAAATGATCCCCCAAGAATGTCTAGTACCCCCAAAACCATACATAGTCATTACAATACTATTGGCTATAGTCCCAATGCCGTACTTCACATCATCCCCATGGCTGATTTGTAACTACCAATTCATACTTCATCACGTCACCTATTTCACCCAGCCCCCTCCCACTTGGCAATCATCATTTTCTTCTCTGTGTCTATGAGTTTGTTTCTGTTTTACTTATTTCGGTTTTTTAGATTCCAATATAAGTGAAATCATATGGTGCTTGTCTTTCTCTGACTTATTTCACTTGGCATCATACCCTCTAGGTCCGTCCACGCTGTCACAAATGGTAAAATTTCATTTTTATGGCCGAGTAATAGTCCACTGTATACATGTGCCGCATCTTCCGTGATTATCAATCAGCGGGTGTTCCCGGGAGCAGGCGGGGATTTACTGAGCACACATTAGGACCCAGATGCCTGCTAGCTCCTGGGGGGGGGAACAGAAAGAAGAATGAGACTTAACTTTCCTCGAAGAACGCATCGTCTGCCACCGTGGTTTCATTATTTGATTATGAAGCCTTTTAAATAAAAAAACGTTGAGCAGATCCCCTGATATCTGAATCTTATTGGTGTATTATTTATTTGTTTATAAATCATACAGGTGTACTGTGAGCACAGATTGGCACTGTGAATAAAAGGTGGCTGCAAGAGTCAGCCTGGATGTGGATCTTGGGAGAGCTGCTCTCTAGTGGTGTGATGTTTGCCCAGTTATTCAGCTTCTTGGCCTCAGTTTTCTCATCTGTAAAATGGGGATAATTACAGTACCCATCTTGCCTAAACTGGTTTGGCTCAGTGGATAGAGCGTTGGCCTGCGGACTGAAGGGTCCCAAGTTCGATTCCAGTCAAGGGCATGTACTTTGGTTGCAGGCACATCCCCAGTGGGGGGGTGGGGGTTTGCAGGAGGCAGTTGATCGATGTTTCTCTCTCATCAATGTTTCTAGCTCTCTATCTCTCTCCCTTCCTCTCTGTAAAAAATCAATAAAATATATTAAAAAACAAAACAAAACAGGACCCATCTTATCAGGTTTTTGTGAAGCACTAAGCTTTACTTTGGGTAGTGTTTAAAAGAGATCATGGCCACAGTAAGTGCTCAAGACCTGCTAACCATATTGTCCTTACTACTGCTCCACCACATTAAGTTGATTTTAAAGTATGTACATTAAAAATATTGGTATTTCAAATAAGTATAAACTGAAACCCTAATGCTTTCCTCCTGCACTCTGATACCTCCCAAGCGTGCACACACAGTGTCTCCATGTCAGCGGTAATCCCAAGGCCAAGAATGTCAAATTCATGCGGCGCACAATGAATATTTTTGGGGCCCAGTCAATACAATGGTATGTAAAAAAGTTTTCATAAAAGTTTTGTAACTTAATTTTATAATTTCCTGGTATACATAATTATTAATAATGAACTATAAGGCTCACTAATGACTGATTTCTATAATCATGTTGCATTCGTTTTCCTTACACGCCTTCAGCACAGGCACACCATGTCTCTCCACTAAGACCAGCAGCGTATATTTTAGCAGCCGATTGTCATGTCATGAGTCTTGTACTGACTTGTTTGGTGTGCGCAACAGGAAATATCTTGCTTTTGGAGAACAAGAAAAAATAGGCTTATTTGCATTACACTTATTAATTTGTAAAGTTATTTGGTGTCTGGTAAGTTAATGTTGAAGAAAAATATTTTTATTAAAATGTTCTATTATTTGCCGAAACCGGTTTGGCTCAGTGGTAGAGCGTTGGTCTGCGGACTGAAAGGTCCCGGGTTCAATTCCGGTCAAGGGCAAGTACATTGGTTGCGGGCACATTCCCGGTAGGGGGTGTGCAAGAGGCAGCTGGTCGATGTTTCTCTCTCATCGACATTTCTAGCTCTCTATCCCTCTCTCCTCCTCTCTGTAAAAAAATCAATAAAATATATATTTTTAAAAATAAAAAATAAAATGTTCCATTATTTTATGTTAACAATTATTCATTTCAGCCCTTTGTATGTCACATATCTATGGAAATAAACCCACGTTTCTATCAAAATTGAAGCTTTTTTTTTTTTTTTTTGCGGCCCACATGAACTTAACCTTGTTTCTTTGGCCCGTGCTAGCCTTTGAGTTTGACATGCTTACCCACGGCGGGTGCCTGACTGTCACAGGTAGTCTGTGGGTCGCCAGGCTGACTGCACGTTGGAATTCCCCGGGACATTTAAACACAATCCTGAGGCTGAGTTCCACCCTCAGGTGGCAATGCCGTGGATCTGAGATCTAGCTGAGGCATGGAGACATTTCAAGAAAACCATCCTCAGGGGGCTCTAACGAGCAGCCAGGGCTGAAACAGCTGCCTTCTGTGAACGGAGCCCCTCAGAGGGGCTGGAAACCGCTGTCGGCTGGGGGAACCAGGGAGGAAACAGGGAGGTTTCGAGGAAGGCTTGAGCTGGTACAGCCATTACCACGGAGACAATCTAGCCAGATACCCCGAGAGCTCAAAGGCGGAAGTCAATCCTTCCAAAGAAGGTCCAGACCAGCGGCAGGAGGCAGCCGTGAGAGGCTGGCCTGGAAAGGCCTGTCAGTAACCACTAACACCGCCGCAGGAGGCCGAGGAGCACTGTTCCTTCCTCTCCTCTGCTCTCGGGTTCTCCCTGCTCAGGAGCCTACAGTGGTCCCCTGTGTCCGCCCCAATGGGCCCACGTCATGGGCAGAACCTTCCAATTCTGGCCCCAGCACTCTCACCCACTCTCTCCCTCAGCCTGCCCAGCTGGTCTCCCCCGTCTCTGAAAACACAAAAGCATATCACCCGAAGTCCTGTTCTGCCGGGGCCTGTCCATCTGCCAGAAGGCCATCCTCTCCCCCACCCCACCCCCCAATCTAAAGCTCCCCACGCATCTCCAAACGTTTATGCCAACGGCACAACTTCGGCTCTGGTGGTTCCATGTGAGAATAACTCCTGCGTGTGCAGAGTCCTGACACTTCCAACGTGCTTTTCCCGAGACCACGCCATCCTTGTTCGGATTGTGAAATAAGAATCGATGTCATGGCTCTCCTTTGGCAGATGAAGAAGCTGAGGCTCAGAGAGACTCCCGATCACCTGCCTGTGGTCAGGGGCAGAGCCAGGATTCAGGGACACAGATTCCCTGGCCTGCCTTTCCATTCTGGGAGCTGTGCACCCTCCAAACAGCTGCCCCGGGTTTCTCTCTGTTTCTCTCCGCTGTCTCTCCGCTGTGTGCTCCCCCATGCAATGCTATCAGCACAAGACTGACCCCCGCAGCTGCCCCACCTGCGCTTTTGGTTCTTCTGGTCACTGCCAGTCACTCACCTGCTAACAGCTGGCAGGTGTCCCGGCTCCCACTCCACATCGGCAGATGAAAACAACTGTTTTTGCTTTAAGAGGAGACTATTGGTCTGCAGTAATGGTAGTGATGATGGCAAGGTGGTTTTAAATATATCGATTTGTTTTTCTCCTGGCATTTCCTCCTCTCTCTCCCACGCAAACATATAATCCGCTGTGTTCACTACCCAGAGTGCTATGGCAGCAATTCTTCCAACGGCCCAGGAGAACGATCAGTCAGCACTCAGAGGAGTCAGGAAAGAAAACCTTTATAATTCACACAGCGCTGCTAGTCCGGGGAATTCTGATCCAAAGCCTGAACTGCCAATGTGGGGAGGTTTTCACACACACACACACACACACACACACACACACTAGAGGCCCGATGCATGAAAATTCGTGCAAAGGTAGGCCTTTCTTCCCCCTACTGCTGACACTTGGGACCCTCCTCTGGCTGCTGGCAGGCACCCAGGACCTGGACTGGCTTCCCCTTGGCCCCCCACTTCATCAGGAAGGACGTCTAGAAAGAAATCTGGTCTAATTAGCATATTACACTTTTATTATTATAGATATCCTCGTGGCGTGCCCTCAGGTGGGCTTTGTAGCTCCCTCCAAGTCAGTTAGAATGGGGCTTATAAGATTACTCTTTAACTAGATACTGAACTAGGTTGTAAGTCCCCCAAATTGCTCCCCAACCCCCTATTTTCCTTCCCAAAAGGATGGCTTGGAAGAAACGCAGCATTCTGGTGCCTTTATAGGCGTGTGCCCATTGAGGAGGGTGTGTCTGGTGCCTCTTGGGTGAAGCACTGGGAGAGAAGGAAGTGATGGGAGCCTAGGGGCGGGCTCCAGAACCCAAGGGTGGACATGGAGCCCAGGAGAGGCAATGGCCAGATGGTGGCCCAGACAGGAGGGGCCTTAGGCAGCCTTGCAGATCCCTGGATCCATTTGGCTTGGGTGTGACGGAAGGATCCTTGTCCCCCCAGAAAAAGACGCTGATGTGAAGGAGCCAGGCAGACGCATGTAGTGACCTTCATCGTGGACAGGAGCTGGAGGGCAGTAATGCCTGATGGAAGCCCCCGTGTGGTGACAGGAGGAGGTGGGGCCTCTGGGCGGTAATAAGGTTTACATGAGGTCATGAGGGCGGTGCCCACAATGGGATTAATGCCCCCTGAGAAGAGGAAGAGATGCAACAAGAAGACAGCGGTCGACAGTCAGGAAGAAAACTCTCACCAACAACGGAACCAGCTGGCACCTTGCTCCTGGACTTCCCATCCCCAGAACTGTGAGGAAGAAATGCCTGTGTATAAGCCATCCAGTCTGTGCTGTTTTGCTACAGCAGCCCACGCTGACAAGAGCCTCAGGGGAGAACCCTTTCGGACAGAACACACCCTTTCCCCACGGAGGCCTGACCTGGACAGTTTCTCTACGATCCCAACAAAACAGGGCTTGAGGCCCACACGGAGCCCCTCCCCATCACGCTAAGCCACTACACACCACACACAGACGAAGCACAAGGCGGTGCTTGCTGTGCACGGGACCCGTGCTCGGGAGCGGTGCTGCGCAGAGAGTGGTGGGAGCGACGCAGCTGACCACAGGCTAGACCTAGAGACGGTGCCCGTGCACAAATTTTGTGCACCGGGCCTCTAGTTTCTATAATAAGAGTGGTGAAAGCAGACATTCTTTGCCTTATTTCCACTCTTAAGAAGAAATCGTGGTCTTTCACCATTAAATATAATGTTAGCTATGGTTTTGTTTTACAGATGCTCTTTATCAAAGCACCTGAGGACTATCTCCCCCCTTTCTATTTTTCTGAAAATTTTTAACATAAAGGAAATTATTGATAAATTTGGCTACATTACACTTGCATTAAAATTTAAAACTCTTAGCCGAAACCGGTTTGGCTCAGTGGTAGAGCATCGGTCTGCGGACTGAAAGGTCCCGGGTTCGATTCCGGTCAAGGGCATGTACGTTGGTTGCGGGCACATCCCCAGTGGGGAGTGTGCAGGAGGAGGTGGCTGATCAATGTTTCTCCCTCATCGACGTTTCTAGCTCTCTATCTCTCTCCCTTCCTCTCTGTAAAAAATCAATAAAATATATTTTAAATTATAAAATTTAAAACTCCTATTAATCAGGGTACTGTTTTTAAAAAAGTAAAAAGCCAAGCACACTGGGCAAGAAAATGTTTTTCCAATACATATAGCCAACAAAGGATTCAGATCCAGAATATGTAAAGAGCCTCTGGAAATGAATAAGATATATACAGTCAATAAAAATGTAGGTAAAGAATCTGATTGAGCAAATTACAAAAGAAGAGAACCAAGTAGCCAATAGGCTTTGGAAAAAGTGCTCAGCATCATGAACAATCGGGGAGAGAGGAACTAAAACCACCGAGGCTACCATACCCTCATCGAGTAGGCTCTAGCTAAGAAGTCTGACACACCAAGTCCTGGTGACGGGCAGCGATGAGAATTTCCACCCACAGCTGGTGGGTGTGCATAAACGGACACAATCACTGTGGAGAACCACTGGCAATTTCCCAGGAGAGGCAAACATGTGCATTCTTTAAGACCCAGGACACAAATGTGGATGGTCATGTGCACCAGGTCATGTGTACAAGCATTTTTCATATTAGAAACGGGAAAACAATTTAAATGTCCACCAAACTAAAATGGATAAGTAAATTGTGGTAGACCCTACACATGGAATGCTACACAGTAAAAAAAAAAAAAAAAAAAAAAAAAAAAGACCATGAATTCTAACTGCATGCAATACCATAGTTAATCCTAAATTACTATATCGAACTAAAGAAACTAGAAGCAAAAATCTTAGTGCATAGTTTAAGTTACAGAAACATCAACAGGTGGTGAAAATTGAATTTTATTGTTCAGGGATGAATCCTTGGGTGGTAAAAGTATACTCGTAAGAAGAAGCAAAGAAATTATTACCGAGTGATTAGTTTTGGGGGAGAGGGAGGAATTGTGCAAGGGGCACGCACACGGTAATCGGGGGGGGGGGGGGGGCAGAAGGTGCTGGCAGCGTTTGGTTGCTTCACCTGGTTGGCGGTTTTGTGGATGTTTATGACAATTTGTTAAATCGAAGGGGGGGCGGGACTGAGGAAGGAGTCACTTTATCCAGTGCTTTCCTCAGAGCCTAACTGTGATGACCGGGACACACGACTCTCCCAGGACTGCGTCTGTGAGGAAGACACGCTGCCTGCCATGGTAGGAAACACAGCGAGTGTGAAAGACTGCCCTCAGGTGCAGAGACTGATGGGCATGTCAGCAAGGGGAGGTGCCTCCTACTCCTTTCTCTGCTCCGCCTCCCACAGGGGCACCGATCCCCGAGTCTTCGAGTCTTCGTTCGGGGTCTTCCCTGCCCTGGGGTGATGGCTGGCTAGGGATTAAGTGTATGGCCTCCGGGCCGACCGACTTGGATTTGAACTCTCTGGCTCTGCTACCTCCTTCTTGCTGTGTGACCTTGTACAATGTGCTTAACCTCTCTGTGCCTTGATCGTCTTACCTGGGATTATAATGCTACCTAATGTAAAATCAATAGCACTTAAACATGCAGTAAACTGTACAGGAGCTTTGTTAGGTAAATAAACATTCATACGTTCATTCAACATGACAGTCCTTGTGTGCTCGTGTTAGGGGGGGGACGGGACTTGGGCACGGTACACACAAAGCTCTCAGAATTGGGGCTTCACCTTGGAGTCAATGTGACTGCTTTCCACTAAAACCCAGGTCAGATTGCGAGCCGGGGCCAGGCTGAGCCCACTGGCTGGCAGGGCCTCCCAGGGAGGGCATTCCTGCAGGGCCAGGAAGCCAGCAGGCAGTCCTGCGGCCTGTTTCCTCAGGGCTGAGGGGGCTCGGCAGTCTGGCACCCGCACCCAGGCGGCCCCTCCTCCTTCAGGGCTCAGCAGAGTGGAGGGAGGTCAGACTGTGAGAAAAGAGGAGCGGGGAGCATGGAGGAGCTGGGGGTCCCGGGCGCCTTTTATCCCCTCCGTGGAAGGAAGGAGCAGAAACAGAAGTGTGGGGGTTGGGTGAGCCAAAAGCAGAGAATGAGGCCAGTCCAGCCAAGTGCTTTTTGTGGGTCTTAATTAAGCCTGGAGGCCCCATTGTTCCTTTCAGAGGGAAACATATGTTCAGGGCCTGGCTGAGGTGTGGGACTGAAATTTCAATGGTGCCGGGTCCTGCGGTCGGTCGGCCAGGGGAGGTGGGGGGCTGGGGAGGCGGTGTGGGGGAGGCTCTTCCCAAGCCCGACAAGAAACCATAGGGTCTCGCAGTCTCCCTCCCTGGGGTAGGAAGTAAAACAACCAGAAAGGGTAGCAGAGCCCCCTGCCACCCCAGGGTGGGGACATGAGCAGGCTGTGTGGCCCTCGGCGAGCCTCGGTTTCCCAGGGCGCTCCGTCCAGGCGGAGCTGGCTGAGGTCCCCGACCGTCACCCATACCTCCTGCCCCACGAGCGGGGGCCACCCCAATGGCCGGCAGCCCTCCAGCGAAGGGCGTGAGCTCCAAGCAAGGCAAGCTTCTAATGCTCGCTCTGCTGTCCGCCTCGGGCAGTGGCTCCGTGGCTCCGGTCCTGTTTGCTCACCTGGAAAGTGGAGGTGGTGACCTCCATCCCGGGCATTGGCAGTGGGAACTGGGGAGGCGGATCCCCGTGGAGCCCTCTGCACGCAGCGCCTCACGCGTTGGCTGTCAGCAGCCTCCATGGTCACGGCCAGTGAACCTTCCCCTCCCGGAGCCCTGGCGGTGAGAGGAAAGGCACATCAGACAGTGTTATAATTAGAAGCTGGAAAGCAGGGAAATCTAACTTCTGTGAGCGCGCCCAGAGCAGAGGGGAGAAAGGACCATAGCACAGAGAGGCCAACGGCCTGCAACGTCTTTCTAGACACACGCCTCTCCCAGGACTCTGCATGTGAGAGAAGAACACGCTGCAGTGGTAGGAAACACAACACAGAGCCTGACTGACAGAAGGACCGGGGCATTTCAGCAAAGGGAGATGCCTCCTACCCCATTCTCTGCTCCGCCTCCCGCAGGGGCCCTGGTCCCAGAGTCTTCGGGGTCCTCCTCGCCCTGGTGTGTGATGCCAACCCGCCACCTGACCCCCTGGTGCCAACAATGGGTCCTCCTCCTGCTGAGATGATGCCAGCGGGCCCTGCTCCTGGAATGAGGCGGCCGATGGAAGGGCACGTGCCGCGGAGGCCTGGGCCCCCGTGATGAGACCTCCCGCCCGCCCCAGGACGGTGCCCTCTCCGCCAGGAATGAGGAGCCCTGTCTGTCCGTGGACATCACTTGTTCCGCCCCAGGAAATCATGGCGCTGTGACTCTGGGTGTTTCTGACAGCATGACAAGGAAGACTCCCCTCCCTCTTCCTATCAACGGGAGAAGAGTTGTGGAGAGAAGTACTGCGATTTTCATTTGTATTATGAAATGTGCAAATAAAATGGTCAACTCTTTCAGATTAAAAAAAAGAAAAGGACCACCGCACAGCCCATCGGGCTACAGACACGCAAGATGGAGGGAGGTCCCTTTAGGTGGGGGGGGTTTGAAGATCTTGCAAAACCCGAGTAAGTGCAGGGGGGGAGGGAGGAGGGCCTGTGAGCCAGGGAGCAGCATGGCAGAGGTGCGAGGCTAGGGCGCTAAGCAGCTGTCTGAGGACGGGGCAGGATGACCTGGCTGGCGGAGGTCCTGTCAGGATGTGGTGGGACAGAGGCTCCGGGAGGGGAGGGGGGTGTCAGAATGTGAAACATAAACCCAGACAAGCGGAGACACTGAGCGTCTCTTTCCTTAGCTCTCCAAGCAGAGCCCTGCACTCAAACATCCCCCAAACCCCACTTCACTGTAGGGCACGTTTGGGGCTGCAGGCACTGTGGGGGCAGCAGGCTCCCAGCCTGTGCCCAGGGAGCGGTGGGTGAGAGAGCCTGCGGGGTAGGGATGGTCTCCGAAGAACCACAAACGTGCTTCTAGCGCAAGATGACCGGCATTGAGAAACAGCCACACCCAGAGAGCGCCAGAGCCAGGCGGCAATGGTAGCACTCAGACAGGACTTCCCTGGTTCTCCCCGTCCTGGGGCTCAAGCCAGCAGCCAGCAGGACTGCACCTGTCCCAGGCAGGGGCCCCAACCTGCTGTAGGGCTGAGCTGAGCTGGGGAGGGGAGACGCCCTAAATAAAGTTGTTTTTCTTTTTTAATATATTTTATTGATTTTTTTACAGAGAGGAAGGGAGTGGGATAGAGAGTTAGAAACATCAATGAGAGAGAAACATCGATCAGCTGCCTCCTGCACACTCCCCACTAGGGATGTGCCCGCAACCAAGGTACATGCCCTTGACCGGAATTGAACCTGGGACCCTTCAGTCCACAGGCTGACACTCTATCCACTGAGCCAAACCAGTTAGGGTGTGTTGGAGTTTTTCTGTGACACTAGATGGACATTCTATATTTGGAGGAAGATGCTATTGGTTACCTGTCAGCGATGGGGAACACCCTCTCAGGCCTTCCTTTCACCGAGGCCAGAGATTTCCCCGAGAGACAAGGAAGAGGCAGATGGGAGAGCTCCTTGCAGGGGCAATGGGGGGAGTGACAGAGCTGCCTTCCCTTTGCCATCTAGCAAGTCCGGCTCATCAATGTTCAGTGTGGTGTCTTTTATTTAAGAAAAGGACAATATCACTAGGAGGAAACCAAAACGAACAAAAGCGGTTTTCAATAAGGAGAAGGAAGAGACTGGATTGGAAACTAGATTCCTCTGGAAGTATCTTTTTTCATGGTTTCGACTCTGGATCCAGCAAAATGTCTTCCGTAACCATGAAATAAAGTTAAATTTAAAAAAAAAAATTAAATTAATATTTAAAACTAGACAACGTGATGCATAGGGATTTAACTACAGTGCAAGGTTGTGGTTTAACCACAGGGAATTATTCCATGACAGTAATCATATCACACAGTAATATGTCACAAGGACAAAACAAAAAAACCTGCAAAAGTATCTTAAGGGGTAGCTGGTAAGTGTGTTTTAAGAATAAATATTACTCAATTGCCTTATGCTGGCAGCCACAGGAGTGCTTCACGCTCAAGCTAATTCACACACAGCCTGCAGCAGCGGGCTGACTTGGGCTGAAGTCACCGTGTAAGGTGTTCCTGGCCGTTTGTGGCTCCAGGCGCTGCTCCGGGTAAGCTAAGCCGATGCTGCCTGAGGCCTCAATCCTCAAGGAGTCTAAGAAAAGTCGTTGATTTTTCCGTTTATTCCCCATTTTTCTTGTAAGCATTGAATGATGACTTCCAAGACCTTTACATGTGGAAGCTGAGATCAGAAGTCCCATCCTGCCGAAACCGGTTTGGCTCAGTGGATAGAGCGTCAGCCTGTGGACTGAAAAGTCCCAGGTTCGATTCCAGTCAAGGGCATGTACCTTGGTTGTGGGCACATCCTCAATAGGGGGTGTGCAAGAGGCAGATGATTGATGTTTCTAACTCTCTATCCCTCTCTCTTCCTCTTTGTAAAAAAAAAAAAAAAAAAAAAAAAAAAATCAATAAAATATATTTTAAAAATAAATAAATAAAGAAGTCCCATGCATAAATTCATTGGTTATTTTAAGAACCACCTCCCCGATTACTTTGGAGGATGCTGGAGACAGCTCAGTGTTCAATCTGAGAGGAAAAGCCACCCGGAGCTTCTCAGAAGAGAGGATTTCTCACAGGGATTGACCTTCCTCAGTGGTGGGGCCTGTGGGGTCTGGCGGCGCCAGCCAGCGATGGGAGGCTGTTGCTTCCCAGTCAGCTGCTGGGCGGAGCCTGAGCTCACAGGCAGGCAGGTGAGAAGGGGAGATGGACAGGAGCGGAGGGAGCAAGGAGTGGAACCTGGGAGGATGGGCGGGAACCCCTATCCATCTCTCACCACCTCCTCGCCTCACGCTTTGATGACATTGATGGCATCTTCCGTTCACTGTGGAAGGAAACACCCCCCCCCCCCCCCCCGCCCCGGCCCAGGCGTCAGAGAAGCTGAGGAGCGCCTGGTAGGAGCCAGA
Source organism: Nyctalus aviator (assembly GCA_036971965.1). Classification (NCBI taxonomy): domain Eukaryota; kingdom Metazoa; phylum Chordata; class Mammalia; order Chiroptera; family Vespertilionidae; genus Nyctalus; species Nyctalus aviator. The sequence continues at coordinate 36,627,828 of CM072933.1, read as the reverse complement.
GTGGCTGCTGTCCCCCGGGGACAAGTTTAAGCAGCAGCTGAGTGGCAGCATAGATGACCTGTGTGGTACCCTGCCTTGACATTCAGCATAAAAATGTAGACATTGCCAAAACCAGTTTGGCTCAGTGGATAGAGTGTTGGCCTGCAGACTGAAGGGTCCCGGGTTTGATTCTGGTCAAGCACATGTACCTTGGTTGCGGGCACATCCCCAGTAGGGGGTGTGCAGGAGGCAGCTGATTGATGATTCTCTCTCATCAATGTTTCTTTTTTTTTTTTTTTTTTATTGATTTTTGTACAGAGAGGAAGGGAGAGAGATAGAGAGTTAGAAACATCGATGAGAGAGAGTCATCGATCAGCTGCCTCTTGCACACCCCCTACTGGGGATATGCCCGCAACCAAGGTACATGCCCTTGACCGGAATCGAACCCGGGTCCCGTCAGTCCCCAAGCCGACGCTCTATCCATTGAGCCAAACCGGTTGCGGCTCTCATCAATGTTTCTGACTCTGTCTCTCTCCTTTCCTCTCTGTAGAGAAATCAATAAAATATATATTTTTAAAAATGTATAGATGCCTGCTGCTTCACTTTGCATTCCAAGTCTTGCATAAAAGTGGACTGCAGGGCACGCTCTGGAGAGAAAGGGATTCTGGGAAACATAGATCAGTTTAGTGACATTCACCGATACATATCCACCACACTGGACACATCCATTATTCCAAACACCAGGAAGGAAAAGAGTATGGTTAGCACTTCGCCTTCCTTTCCCATGCGAATTTCATTTCAGGGTAATTCGCTCGTTGTTGAGGGAAACTTTTCATTCTGATGCCAACTCACTCGGATCTCTGGCCATTTGCAGGCGGACAGCCAGGGAGTGAGTGTCGGTTCTCCTGGACACGAACTCTCCAGCAGGCTAGCTCAGGCCCAATCACATCATGGGCTCAGGGTTTGAAATTCAGCAAAAAAGAGCAAGTCTTAATGAATAAATGCTTTCCAAACTTCTGCTTGCATCATGTTTACTAGTGTCCTATTGGTCAACACACGCCAGAAACGGACTCTTCACGCCAGCCCTGTCACCGTGTGGAAGGGGGCATGGAAGACGCCTCGCTGTCTTATAATCTACCACAACCACCGTGCACGGCCTCAGTCCATTCCAGCAGATGTTGCGGTTTATTTTAATTAAACTTTGTATTTTAAGATCACGTAGATTCTTATGTCATTGTCAGGAAAAAATGCAAGGAGATCTCTTCTACGCTTTATTCCGTGTCCTTCCTTTAAATTTGTTTTCCTGTTTATTTCTTTGGTCTCTTGTTCCTGTCTTTTTTAAAATGCTGTTTATTTATTCAACAGACAATTTTGAGCCCCAGCTCTGTGCTAAGCAATTCCGGCTTTGAAAATATATGATGCAACGCCAAGCGGTTGCCTCGGATGGACTGAGGGAAGACCTCTCTCCTACCAGGCGGGCGGCCAGGACTTCACAAAGGCAGCGCTGTTTGCCTCTTCTTGCCTTCCTTGCATGTTTTTTGGGGATCCCAGTTTTGTTTTTTAGTGTATCACTTTGTATATTTTTCTTATTGGTTTCTCTGGAATTACAATATCCAGGGTGGGACAAAAGTAAGTTTACAGTTGTTCAGATGGAAAATAAAACGATGATAAATGATAGAAGAATAAAGTCTGTGCTTTGCAGACTCACAATGGTACCCTGTACATGTGTGACAGCCCACTGGTATCACCATTCTCTCACTTTAAGTGAAGTGTGGAAGACTTATTTCCATTTAGATGTCTTTACCTTCCCCACTTTTAAGTACTTTAAATACAATTGTCTTGAATATCATATGGTGTTACAATTTTTGTTTCATCATTATATGATTCATAAAACTCATGAAAAGGATATTCTATTGTATATGTCCATGCTTTTGCTCTTTCTCTTGTTTTTCTCTTCTTTCCAAATCCCCAAGAAACCTTCTTTTATCACTTTCCTCCTGTTTGAAGAATTTTCTTTATCCATTTTTTAAAGGATAGGACTGTTAAAGACCAGTTTTTGAGGGTGTGGTGTGTTTTTGTTTTTTGTTTTTGTTTTCATTCCTGAAGGATACATTTGCCAGACATAGAAATTATACTTAGGTTTTTCCTTTCAGCACTTAAAAAAAAAAAAGTCGCTTTTTTCTGGCCTTCATGATTCAGATAAGAAATCTGCTTTCATTGGAATTGATGTCCTTTTATAAGTTAATGTGCTATTTCTCTCTGCCTGCTTTCAAGATATTTTCTTTGTCTTTAGTTTTCAGAAGTTCAGTTATGATGTATCTTAGCATAGATTTGTTTAGGTTTTACCCTATTTGAGTTTAGCCCAACTTCTGTATGTTAATGTCTTTAGCCAAATTTGAGGAGGTTTTCAGCCATTATTTCTTTGAATACTATTTCAGCTCCACTCTCTTTCTCTTCTCTTCTGGGACTCCAATGAAACAAATGTTAAGTCTTTTGTTATCATCCCATATGTTCAAGTTGGGTAAATTCTATTAAGTTGTCCTCAAGTTCACTGGTTCTACTCTCTATTCTCTTGGTCTAATAAACTTATCTAGCAATTTTTTTAAAATATTTTTGTTATTATATTTTCTAAGTTCTATAATTTCTATTTGTTTCTTCAACTTCTTTGCTAAGATTTTTCTATTTTTTTTCAAGAGAATTTATAATTTCTTGTTGAATCATGTTTATGATAGTTTCTTTAAAAATCCTTGTCTGCCGAAGCCAGTTTGGCTCAGTGGTAGAGTGTCGGTCTGCGGACTGAAAGGTCCCAGGTTCAATTCCGGTCAGGGGCATGTACCTTGGTTGCGGGCACATCCCCAGTGAGGGGTGTGCAGGAGACAGCTGGTCGATGTTTCTCTCATCGACGTTTCTAGTTCTCTATTCCTCTCTCCTCCTCTCTGTAAAAAATCAATAAAATATATTTTTAAAAAATCCTTGTCAGATAATTCCTGCATCCGATTCATCATGGTATTATCATTAGTTGATTATTTTTTCTCATTCAAGTTATAATATTCCTAATTTTGGGTATGTTTTGTGATTTTCAATTGTATCCTGGATATTTTGACTATTATTTTAGAAGATACTGGTCCTATTCCAATTTTTATTTTTATTTAACTTTATAGTCACCCTGTTTAGATTTAGCTTTCAGGTCATGGTCTACTTCTGTGGGTTGTGTTTCTAATGATAACCTGATTTTCAGAAAAACTTAAGTGGAGAGAGAATTTACAAAATATTTGACCAATGCTAAAACCGGTTTGGCTCAGTGGATAGAGCGTCGGTCTGCAGACTGAAAGGTCCCAGGTTCAATTCCGGTCAAGGGCATGTACCTTGGTTGCAGGCACATCCCCAGTAGGGGGTGTGCAAGAGGCAGCTGATCGATGATTCTCTCTCATAGATGTTTCTAACTCTCTATCCCTCTCTCTTCCTCTCTGTTAAAAATCAATAAAATATATTTAAATAATATATTTGACCAATACTCTTTAAAATTGTCCAAGTCATCAAAAATAAGGGGAGCATAAGAGACATAATGATTAAATATTATATAATATCCCAAGTGGTATCCTGGGACAAAAAAATAAACATTAGGGAAAAATGAATAAAATCTGAATAGACTATGGAGTTTAGTTAACAACAATGCATTAATACTAATTGTGACAGATATTCCATAGTAATGCACAATGTTAACAATAGAAGAAACTTGGTACGTAGGAACTCTTTGTACTGTCTTTGCAACTTTTCTCTAAATCTAAAACTATTCTAAAATTAAAAGTTTATTTTTAAAAACCAAGTGGAAATCTTGGGACTAACACATTACTAGCTGGGCTTAACATCGATTGAAAATGGCAGCAGAAAAATTCTGGGAAATTAGACTGAAGAACAGAGAGAAAAATATATTGAAGAAAGTAAAACCAAACTTGTAAGACAATAACATGTAGCCCAACATGCATATAATTAGAGCCCCAAAAGTAAAAGAAAGTAAAATTGAAGCAGAAAAAAAAATCATCCAAAGAAATAACAACCAGAAAGTTTTCCAAATTTAATATACATTGATTCACAGATCCAATACTCTCAGCAAACTCCAAGTAGGTTAAATATAAAGAAAAATATGCTTAGGCACATTATAGTCAAACTGCTGAAAATCAAGAATAAAATGAAAATCCTAAAAGCATCCAGAGAAGACACATTACATAATAACAAATCAATTATATAAATGTTGTGTGACTTTTCATTAAAAAAAAAAAAGATGCAAATAGAAAATAGAATGAAACTATTAAGGTGCTGAAAGAGAAAGATAAAATGTCAATCAAAATTTCTATATCCACCAAAATATTCTTCAAGTTGACTATAAAATAAAGACCTTTTAAGATAAAATTTGAGATAATAATAGTAGACCTGAGCTATAAGAAATGCTAAAGGAGGTTCTTCAATCTGAAGGAAAATGATACCTATTGGTAACGCACATCTACAGGGTGAAATAAAGAACACCAAAGGTGGCAAATAAGTAGGTAGACACAAAAAGCTATATTATTTTCTAAAATAAATAAATAAAATAATGATGTCAAGAAAGTGAAAATGATAATAATGTAAGATCAGTTTATAACACTGTGGAATTAAAATATATCACAAACATAGAAAAAATGGTGGAGAGAACAGGTACATTACATTGTTGGAAGGAAATAAAAACAATGAAAAGGTATTAAGAAATTAATAGAGAAAAGGAGAAGAAATACTAAAAAACACTTCATTAACCCAAAAAAAGCAATGGAGGAATAAAAAAATTGAAGGAACAATGAAAACAAGTAGCAAGATGGTAAACCTACATCCAACCACATCAATAATTACATCAGAGGTAAATGTATTATACATTCCAATTAAAAGACATAGATTGTCAGAATAGCCTGGATTGAAAAACAGAACCCAACTATATGTTGTCGACAGGAGAGATAGTTCAAATACAAAAGCACAAATTGGTGGAAAGTGAATTGATAGAAAAAGATATACAATGCAAAAATACCAAATATGGGAAACTTGGTGTGACTATATTAATGTAGATCTCAAGTCAGACTTTAAAGAAGAGACACAGTGCCATTTCATAAGGTTAAAAAGACAATTAATAAATAATATAACAATTCCTAAAATGTATGGCCTTAATAACAAATTTCAACACTTATGAAGCCACTGGCAGAACAAAAGAAATAAACAAATCCACAACTATAGCTGGAGATTTTAACACTCCTCTCTCAGTAACCTGTAAAGCAGACCAAACAAAAGGTAAGGCTATAAAAGGTCTGAATACATTATCAACTAATTTGGCCTAATTGACATTTGCAGAATGCTATACCCAACAATCACAAAATAGAAATTAATTTCAAGTGTATATAGAACATTCAAGAAAGATCTTATTTTAGACCATATGTCTTAATAGATTTCAAAAAGTTAAAAAATTAGAGAATATTTTTCCAGTCACAAATGATTTAAAATATAAGCCAATACACAATAAATATCTAGGGGAAAAACAAATAATTGGAAATTAAATAACATACTTCTATATAACCCATATCCTAAAATAATCAATTACCTAAGTTTTCACCTTAAGAAGCTAGAAAAAGAAGTAAATAGAAGAAATTTGCCTGGCCAGCGTAGCTCAGTGGTTGAGCATCGACCTATGAATCAGGAGATCAAAGTTCATTTCCTGGTCAGGACACATGCCCAGGTTGCAGGCTCAATCCCCTCTATATCTCTCTCCTCACCCTTCCTCTCTGAAATCAATTTTTAAAAAATTTTAAATAAGAAATTCAACCTAAGTAAATAGGCAAATAATAAGTATGAGCAAATTCAATGAAATTGAAGATAAAAAATAATAAAAACAAAAATTTATTCTTTGAAAAGATTAATAAAATTCATATCAACACCCTCCACCCCAAGACTTATCGAGAGGAAAGAGAGCACCAATCACCACTATCAGGAATGAAATGGATGCTGTCAGTAGAAATCCTACAGACTTTATTTTTTAATTTAAAATATTTTAATTTTTTTTTCTTAAATATATATTTTATTGATTTTGTACAGAGAGGAAGGGAGAGTGATAGAGAGTTAGAAACATCCATGAGAGAGAGTCATCGATCAGCTGCCTCCTGCACACCCCCTGCTGGGGACATGCCTGCAACCAAGGTACGTGCCCTTGACCGGAATCGAACCCGGGGCCCTTCAGTCCCCAAGCGGACGCTCTATCCATTGAGCCAAACCGGTTTGGCTAAAATATTTTAATTTTTAAAAGAAGAAATTTTAAGGATAAAATTATACCAACCTTAAACACTCTTTCAGAAAACAGAAGAGGACAGAATCCTTATGTATCATTCAGGGTCCACACAAGATGTTAAATGGTAATTTGAAGTTTAATATAAAGAAGTATTAACAGGAGACTGGCAAAAATGGAAATCGTCTAGTTAGAATTAGAAAGAGCCCTAAAGAATAGAGGAATCGCAAATGTGAAGAACAGCCTAAGGGCGTACTAGAGCTACCACAAAGATCCCCTCCCTGGGGCCGAGATCCAGAACTCGCTGAGGAGGACGTGGCAGAACTCACTGGATGACAGAAGGTCCCCAGAGCTTGAGATGCCATCCTGGTGAGACTTGATGGAAGCCAGCTCTCTGGGATGCCAGGGGACGGCCCCCACAGTGAGGTGCTAAGCCTCAGAACTTGCGGAGTTGCTGTGTGGGTGTCTGCGGTGGCCATTCATGGGAAGGTGCCTCAGTAGTAGCATTCCATTGCAAAATCGCCAAGAAGCACCCAGGAAAGCTGCTGGCTGCCGCACCCAGGGGCGGCCCCGTGCTGCAGGGACAGGGTGCTGGAGGAGTCACCGTGCTGAGCCGCTGAACACTGGAGAAAGCTCACTGCGCTGAAGAGAAAATCCCTTTCTCAGTGTCCCTGCAGCACCCTCTGCTGACAGGCCTTAACGCGGTGCCGGCGGGGCTGGCAAAGATCTGTTTGTGTAACCATCTCCCTTTCACAGAGCAGGCCAACAACGATGGACGAGAGTTGAAATGCAGTAAACTGATAACCGGCACAGCCTCCCAGTTCCTTCCTATGTGGCCAGAAACACTCTGGTGACAAAACCTGGCAAAGACGACACAAGAAAATGACAGGCCAATGTGCTTCCTGAAGCTCGACATAAAAGTCCTTAAAACATGTTAGCCAGTCAATTACAGCAACGTATAACAAGGATGATGTTGCCATGCGCTGCTTAACGACTGGGATACGTTGAGAAATCCGTGATGAGGCAGTTTTATCCTCGTGCACACACCAGAGACTGCACTTAACAAACCACTGATGGAATAAGCCTGCATCACACCTACCCTGGACCCTGGACAGTACAGGCTGTTGCTCTGAGCTACAAGACTGTACTGCATGATCCTTTTAGCAAACAATACAAGATTAAATCAAGCCCAAGCGAAAATGGAGCAATTAAGAGAAGACATAAACACGAGATGTATGAGGCTACTGTAGGCATAACAAGACTTACTGTTTTACAGCAAGCTCTTTTTACAAGTAGAAAGAGTATGAGGAAAAGTATAGCACAGTAGGGCAAATACATGAGCCAGGAATACAGCCAATTATTATGATTGTCAAATATTATGGACTATACATAATTGCCTGTGCTGTACTTTTGTACAGGTTTGTTTATACAAGCATCACCAGTTTGCACCAGTAATGTGTTGTGCTGTGGCTTTAAAATGTCTACAGTGCCACTACACAATAGAAATCCTTCTCCATTGTAATCTTATGGGAGCACCATCATATATGTGGTCTGTTACTGAGCACAATGTCTTATTGGCCAATGGGGGGGGTGGTGCTGGCAGAATACAAGAGCTACCACAAAGATCCGCTCCCTGGGGCTGAGATCCAGACCTGCTGAAGCATCCTGACAGGCTTCCTGTCAGCATCATCCCAGCCATGGCCCCAACAGCACAAATGGGCTCTAAGCAAGAAGTGTCCAGCTTCGTTTGGCAATCTCAGCACCAATCTCATTACCACTCACCCTCAGTCTCCTTAGCACCTCCTTCTCTTCTACCTCTAAAAGCTGGAGTTCCCCATAGCTTCTCGGCCTTTTGGCTAAAATCAAGTGTAAAAGTTGGAGTTCCTGCGACTCAATAGTTCATTCTTAGGCTCTTCGCTTCTCACTTCATTCTTTTCCTAAACTATCTCATCTATCCCCAAACACCGGCTACCCTCGGGTGACCCACAAATGTACATCTCCAGCACAGACTTCCACCGAGACTTGTGTGGCTAACATCCCACTACACATCTCTGCTTGGACATATCAAAGGTACCAAATACGACATGATTTCAGTGACCTCCATCTCGTTGAAAAGTACCGTCATCATTTCTATCATGACTTCTCTGGTGTCCTACACTAAATCTATCGCCAGACTCTGTCCACTCTCCCTCTCTCAGCAAAATCCACCCATTTCTCTCCATGCCCTGACTCCACCTTCTCTCACCTTGACAGGTCTCTTGGTTTCTCCTCTGTCTATGCCAACCTGCTTTTCACATATATGCTGATCTCTTCATAAATGTGCACTATCAGCAGGTGGGTCCCCAGCTCAAAGCCACTCAGGGGCTTCCCATTGCTTTCAGGGTAAATACCACAAAGCTCTACAGGGCCCAGACTTTCCCAGTGGAGCCCTCCCAGCCCTCCAGCTTCACCTCAAACACCTCTCTTTCTTGTTCTCAGGGCTCCCTCCCAAGGTCTCTTTAACTGTATCAAAGGCGCCATATTCCTTCCGGGTGCAGGTTCTCTCTGCAGAACCCCTTCCCTGACTCCAGTCTTGCATTGCTCCCTAAAGCATGTCACTCAGAGCTCTCACTAGGGTTTGTCATCATCTATTCATAGGATTGCCTTATTACTGTCTGCCTCCGTAAGTAGCCTGGCTGTCAGCTCCTTTAAGGGACTGGGACATTTAAAAATATATATATTTTTTTTTTTATTGATTTTTCACAGAGAGAAAGGGAGAAGGATAGAGAGCTAGAAACATCGATGAGAGAGAATCATCGATCGGCTGCCTCCTGCACACCCCCTATCAGGGATGTGCCTGCAACCAACGTACATGCCTTGAACGGTCAAACCTGGGACCATTCAGTCTGCAGACCGACACTCTATCCACAGAGCCAAACCGGTTTCAGCAAGGAAGAAAAGTTCTTATTTTCCAATGATTAAGTGTGGGAAACTGTTGGTAATAGATTTCCAATTTATAGCTGGTTGAATGGTCACCTAAACTTCAAACTACATTCATTTCTCAGCTGCCCGTGCAACTAAATAGAGCCATGTGATTAAGTGCCAGCTGTGTGATTAAGTGTTATCTAGAATGAGAATAAATAACATATACAACTTCCAGTAGCCACTCACTTGGCTTCATCAGCTGCATCAGAGTTTACAGCAGCCATATGGGTCAGATCAGCCTTTCCCACTCACTCCACATTCTTCCAACCTTCTGTTGACTGCCCAGAGGCCCAGGTCTCCTATAATCTTCACCTACATTGGGCCCATCAAGCTGATCTCTGTTGGAGACCTGCCATTTACAATGTCCTTGCTAATTTCTCAACAGGACTGAGCCCCTATTTTAAAGGAGTTTGTCCTCTATGGAGGGAGACACAGAACAAGGAACCTAGACAGAGAATGACAGCTACCAAATGAAAGCAACACAGAGCAAGGGCTGTGGGATTGATCGTGGGTCGTGGGAAGAGACTTGGGTTCCATCTTGGCCACTCTTGCTGTGCGACCTTGGACAAGACACATTTCCTTTCTGAGCCTCAGTTCTCAAACATTTGTCAGTTTAGTGTTGTGGACCACATGCTAGCAAAGGTCTTCCTTAGCCCTAACCCTCTAGTTATCTGTATTCCTCACACCTAGCACATCATGCATTTGTGCTGTAATTCTTCCCAAGAGAACTGGTGTTGATTCCAATTCACTCAGGTTAAAAATTGTATTAATGGCTGAAACCGGTTTGGCTCAGTGGATAGAGCATCGATCTGCGGACTGAAGGGTCCCAGGTTCGATTCCGGTCTGGGGCATGTATGTTGGCTGCGGGCACATCCCAGTGGGGGGTGAGAAGGAGGCAGCTGGTCGATGTTTCTCTCTCATCGACATTTCTAGCTCTCTATCCCTCTCCCTTCCTCTCTGTAAAAAAAAATCAATAAAAAAATATATATTTTTAAAAATTGTATTAATGAATTCCACTCATAATCATGAAGGATTTCTGTGACAAATGACTTTCCAAGTGTGTCCTATGCAAATGAAGAGTCATCTTAACTAGTCATGGTAATGAAGTCCTGGGAAGAGAGGGTCTAAGAAGGCTGAACAACTATCCCAGGCTAGAGAATGGGAAGTCTCTACAGACAGAACTCTGAGCAGGACTCTCATTGTGTTTATGTGTTAGAAGAGACAGGGTCACCAGTAGTCTAAATCTCTGCTTTTCCAATTCAAGCCACTTCTCTGGGTCTAATCTCTGTGACTATGGGGAACAGCTGGCCACCACCCGCTCATAATGACCCTTCATAAACATTTATGGAACAGAGGTAAGGTGTGCCCAAATGACCTGGGCCATCTCGATGGCTCAGCAATTGCATTGACAGGAATTTGATTTGTAGCTTCCTGTGCAGACTGGGAGCTTTGCATAAAAGTGCTCTCTCCTACCCTTGCATCTGTAACATGTACTCCACCCACCAAATGAGGTCAGATGCCAGGGGGCCTCCAAGCTCTCTATGGTTTCTGGTGGACAAGAGTGAATGAGCCATAGGCACACATCACCATCTGGCCTCTTGGATTAGCCCACACCCCCTTCTTTAGTAGTCATTCAGCAAGAGCCCAACTGGGTTGGTTTTACAAACAGCTCATAAGCGGGGCCCACAATGTAACAGCAAGGCAGGGTGGATGAGGCATAGACTTGGGGTCAGACCACCTAGATTCTTATCCCCACTGAGTGATACAAATTGGGTGTTCTGGGGTGCATTATATCACCTCTCTAAAGCCATGATGGGATGCTGACCTCTGACCATGCTGCCCCACCAGTTTGATGAGAAATAATAATGGGTGAGAAGGTGCTGGCCAGATATGAAGCTGTGTTATGATTATTGATGATACTGTTATGGTGGTTGCTTTAGACATCAGGTTTCAAAGTGGGTTGCCTGGTGGGGGTAGTGTGAGAAGAATCACATATTAGGACTTCTAGTTATATTTATCACTATTATTATTTCCTGGGTGCACATTTCTCTAAAGGTATGTTTTATAATATATGGATCAAGTAGTTTTCATAAATGATTGAGCACTCACTACATGCTGATAGTTTTACAAGAGTTACATCATTTAAGACCCATGAGGAGGGCACTTTATTGTTATACCTATTTGATGGGTGAGAAAATGGAGGTGCCTCAGAGAGGTTACACAGCTATGAGGTGCAGAAGTTCAAATTGGACTGTCTGACTCCAAATTCCATTCTCTTCCCCACTACTATGCTGTCGGGTACAGAAAGACGTCAATGATATAATAAATATTATTTTGCATTTGTTTATATAGTACGTAGTATGTGAAGAAGATGAATAGCTAATGTATTTGGAAGGGTATGCCTAACATAGTTCTCTGAGAGTGCCACATAATCAAAACAATTGAGGCCACCTACTTTAAGGTCTAAGAAAGGGGGAATATGAAGCTTCCAATCGTGCCCTCACTCCTGGGGCTGGAGTGAGGCAAGTGTGGGAGCCTTGGACATAAACGTTAAGGAGGCACTCACTTTCAAGTTCATGCAAACCTGGTCCTACCTCCCCAGTGTTGACTGGGAGCTAGCAGAGGCTCGTGGAAGCCACAGGACAAGAACGACAAGGGAGAAGGGGAAGTCGCCATTACTTATTCCTTCCAAAACCTTCAACACCTGGGTCACAGGATGAAGATTCTGCAGTGTGGACAGTGGGTAAGGGCTAGGATTAGGCTTAGGGTTAGGGCTAGGGTTAGGGTTAAGGTTAGGGTTAGGGCTAGGGCTAGGGCTAGGGTTAGGGCTAGAGTTAGGGTTAGGGTTAGGGCTAGGGCTAGGATTAGGGTTATGGTTAGGGCTAGGCTTAGGCTTAGGTTTAGGCTTAGGCTTAGGCTCATGGAAGGAAGGGGACAAAATGAAGATTTTCTGCCAGGCAGCTGGAGCAGACCAAGGGGAAGAGGAGTCCAGTCTTGGCTCTATGACCTTGAACCTCAGACTGCTCATGTGTACAATGGGAATAAGGAAAATCCCTTACTGGCTCCCCCACAGGTGGTGTGAGGGGGTGACCTGCCTCCTTCACATCCTCTATGGATATTATGGTAATTGAGAACTGTGTGGGGAAACTGCCTTGCATTGGATTCCATTGCTTCTTCGTGGAGTTTATCTAGAATTATCGGCGCTCCCCACCTTCACACCGTCCCTGTCCTGCTTTCCTGGATCTGACAGCTGGAGGGGGATGAGCATCCTATTGGTTACTAAAGTAGTGAGGCGGCTAGATTCCTCCCACACTCACTCCCACCTCACAGCAGTCCACACACCCTTTGGCTTTACTGCTGATGCCTAGAATTCCCAAGGGGTTAGGGGTGGGTGGGAAGAGGGCCTCAGGGCTAGAGAACAAAAGAGCCACCAGACTCCCCTGCCAGCAAAAGCTCTAACTTCTCCCAAGAGAGAATGTCTTTACCAGAGCCACTGGATCTCAGAAATGTCAGGACCACATTCAGAAACACACACACACACACACACACCCCAAACCCCACAGAAAATAAAGACAGCTCGGTTTGGGTGAGGTTGAGGGAGGCTGCCGCTATCTTTTGAGATGAACAGAGCTCATCCACGCTCACAGTGAGGGGAGAGGGGCACGCTTTTCCTGCAGAAACAGGCTTGGAGAGAGAAAGGGGCCCCGGAGCCAGGTGTCCACCAGCTCCATGCAGCTCTGGAAGAAATGAAGTCCAAAAGCCTGGTGCCAGCCTGCCTGCCTGTCACTGAGAGTCGCAGGGCCCAGGGGTAACCTGTGCACCAAGAGTTGAAAGATGGAGGGACAGAGGTGGCTTCTGAAGCCCCTCAGTGCCTGTCTTTGCCCCCTACCACTGTGCCTCCCCCCCACACACACACACACACCTCAGCTGTTAGAGAAAGGCCCATTGGCCAGGAACTCAGCTCTGGGGGATAGGCGAAGTGGAAGGAGGGGCACTCTCTCTGTGCTTCCCTCACTCACAACCCAAGGCCTACTGGTACCCAAGACTTTTACATTTTGCAGAAAGAACTTGAAAATGACCAAGTATTTCCTGCACAGCGTTTTCCTTTCATGGACACAGAGAGAGGCCCAGGGGAAACAATTTGCTCAGGGAGGCACAGCTGTGGCCGCAGAACCAGGCCCACTCTCCCCCTTCACTTGCCGTTAGCCAAGCCCAAACCAGGGGCTTGCATCTGAGCCTCCAAGGAGATAGGCAGGAGGAGAACTGTGCCAAACCAACTCCACGTACCATGCCCACTTCTGGGAATCCCAGGAGGAACTAGGCCTCCTCGCCACAGAAGAGTTTAGAAGCCCAGGGGTCAAGCAAGAGCTAAAGAAGGCAGTCAGTGCCAGCCCTCTCCACTCCTTTCAGGGGCCCCATTCCCGCCACCTTTGGATCCTCACTCTGCGTCCACAGCCATGCGCTCTCCCGGTGCTACCTGCACCACCGCTCTCGCCAGGCGCCAAAAGGCATGCGCAAAGCTGGAGGTGCCTTCTGTTTCCCCAGCCTGAGCGCGCACAGCCGGGCATATGGACGCATCGCGCTCCGCATCTGTGTCATCAGTCGCATTTTCTGTAGATGCGAGTGCGTACGTGTGTGTGTGTGTGTGTGTGTGTGTGTGTGTGTGCGTGTGTGTTTGGAGCAGGGGTGCTGGGAACAAACGCGCATCTGTTAAACTTGACAATAAAGTCCTACAGCAAAGCTGCCAAGATTGGGGCGGCGGGCGGGGGGCGGGAAGCAGAGGGGGTGGGACGGAGCTGGAGTCTCAAAAGGCGACGCCAAAGTGCCTGGCCCAGGTATTATGTCGTCGGAGAAGGTGAGGAGAGCAGCTGCTCCTTCTCGCGGGTGTGTATGGGAGCAAGGGTGCCTGCGTCCCTCTGAAGAGTACACACCGATCTGCTCAACATATGTCGCCACAAATCACTGTATCTCTCCCTCCTCCCCCCCTCACTCCCTCCTGACAGAGGGCAGAGCAGAAAGAGGCGCTGAGAAGAGGCGCCGCTCCAACAGGTGTCTCGGTGCGCAATGCACCTTTTCACGCATTCACTGTCTCCATCGGCGGGGACAATGTGGACACTTTGTTTCCAGGCTCCGCGCACAGGCTTCGGGCGCAGGGGGAGGAGGCGGCCCTGGGCGGGGAGGGGGGTCTGGAAATAAAGACCTCAGGCGCTTCTGGTGCCCCGGGCCCTCTCCTCCCTTTGTTGGAGAACTCTCTGGGCCATCGCTTCCTTGTGCGCCCTTGGGGGTGGCATATGGCGCCCTCTCGCTTACCCAAGAAAGAGAACCAGCCACCCACTCGAGAGCGCACAAGGTCCCCGAGCCCGGGGAGGGGACGTCTCTGAGGGGAAGGCCTCTTTCCCAAAGGGAATGAGGAGCCCGCCTTATCTCTCCCCACCCCACCTGCGCCCTCCCCTCAGCTGGCTCGGCATTGGGTGGGGAGCAGCTCCCGGCCCAGCAGCAACAGCCTGCGGAAGCGCCCCAGCTCCCGGCAGATGAAACATGGGGCTGGTGAGCCCCTGGAGACCATATGTTTTCAATAAAAGAAGACAAATAGGACCGAGATAGGCCTTGCAGCCAACCTGTTATAAATGGGTGGCGATTGGGCCAATGTACACGGCCCCCGGGGGGGAGGCCCCGCTCGGTGCCAAATCCGTGTGTCAGCGTTTGGGACAGGTGTGCCCAGGGGCCCGGGGCCGGGTCTCCCCCCCTCCGGGTTTATCACGGCAAAGGTAATATTGTGCTAACTATGAGTAAACAGTCATTGTGAAAACCGGGGAGAGTTTATCAGAGGCGAACTGGTCGGGGGGTGGCTTAACAATAAAGTTGCCCGCCTTGGGAGCAGGTGACGGCTGGCCGCGGGACTCCCCGCGGTAGATGTTTTCCAAAGCACTTCGCTTTACAATCTCTTGTAATTATTTATTAAACGAAATCTATTTATTATTATTTTAGCAAACACTGGGGACAGGTGGGGCTTTCTTTCCGTCGTCTCCTTTTGTTTGAAGGGCTGTTTGAAGTGGCCAGTCTCGGCCCGGGCAGCTCGCTCGCCAGATTTTTGTCTCCTGCTCTTTCAGCGCCGAGCCAAAGGCGAGAGAAAGACGCCCCCTCCTCTGGCAAGCCATTAGCTATTCAGCCTCCTGTGGCCCCCCTCCTCCCTCCCACTCCTTTCTCGAGGAGCCCCCAGGCACTGCTAAGATTCCCCCTGTAGATAGGAAGGCAAAAGGGCGGACCGATGCCTTCCTCCTTTTCCAATCCGCCCGCCGGCTCTAGGCGTCAGGCTGTCGCCTCTCTCCTGGGCCCCCCTCAGCCTCAGGCAAGCCGGGACCCCAAAGAGTCCACGGGCACGGGGGTCCTGGAGGCACCAGAGGTGGTAGCCGGCCGGGGTCTTCAGGAACAGGCTCTGCTCCGCCGCTTCCAGAGCGGACGCACAAATACCGCTGGCGCGCACTGAGTTGTCACAGTCTGCGCCCCAGCCGGCACTGACTTTGGAGAGGGGCTTGTGCATCCTCTGTAGCAGAAAGGGAGGGCGGAAATCCTCAATGTCTGATCCCCTAGGACTCCTCAACCTCCAGCCTTGCCCCCCTGGCCAGGAGACGGGGTGCGGAGGGTTCTCTCCCGCTGCGAGGTGACAGCATCCCTGTGCCGCTGCGCGCTCCTCACCTTGTTCTATGCGCAAAGCTGGGGAAGTGGCGGAGGCGCCCGGAAGCCTTGGAGAGCCTTGAGTCCAAGGGGCTCTGGGGAAACTAGATAAGAATTCTAAGCCGGTCCTAGAATTTCCTCCCCACAAGGTTTCCAAGAATCCCCAGAATCTCCCCCGGTGCAGGAAGCTCGCCTGAGGCTGTCTCCAGCACCCAGTAGCCTCTGGAGGCGAGCCGGAGGCCAGGCGAGTCCTGCCTTCGCTTTCCTCTGAGAGCCACCACTACATGAAGTCCGGATTGCGGGCTGCTCTCCGGCCGCCCCGGGACACACAGAGGTGCTTTGATCCCTCTGGCCAGGGCTCCCCTCACTGAGTGGGACTGGGTCCCAGGGAGCTAGGGGAGCAGTGCTTTGGGTTTCCGCTCCCCTGTTCCTAGTTTGCAGGATAGAAATCAAGCATGGCTGGGGTGTGGGTCAGGAGAGGGAAGAGATGGAACAGGAGGGAACGCTGGCTCCCTTGGCGCTGGGAGATGGGGCCACTGCCCCTTCTGCGTTCTGACCCTGTCACGACTCACAGACCCACAGATTCTCCAGTTTTCTACATCTGGGGGGAGGGGGGAGGTCTAATTTTGCCTTGAAAGGATATTTCCCCCCAGTCAAGGAGAGGCAGCAGGTGCAAGGGAGAATCTAGGACTAGCAGTCTCAGGATCTGAGAGTTCTGTGGCTCTGATAGAAATTGCTATGTGACTTTGGTTGACTCACTTCTCCTTTCTGGGCCTTAATTTTTCCACCTGTAAAATGGGCCCCAGATGCTCATTCTTATAACTGGAAGGCACTTTGGAGCAAGTGCTGACCTACAGGGAAACAGCAGCAAACGTGGAACCCACGAATCTCCATGGTTCCCTGAGCCTGACCCCTGGCTTCACTTCCCTCCCAGACAGCAGGGGCAGGAAGAGCCTGCGCTCACAGAGCAGCAACTGTGGCCCAGGGCAGCGACCCCATCCGCACACTCCCCACTCCCTGGCACCCCCGCTTATCCAGCCCCTCTCTGCCTGGGGAGGCAATTCCAAGCCGCCTGGGCGTGTGTCCATCGCCGGGGCAGTTGCACAAACTTACCTCTCCCCTTCCCCATCCCCCAGGTCCCTGCCCTGTCCTGCGCCTCTTTGCCAGCTTCCGGGAGGCGCATGGTCCCTGGAAATGCTGGAAAAGAACTCCTCCGCCAACTGCAGAGGCTGAACCGCGGACCCAGCCTCCCCAGCCTCCCCAGCCTCCCCAGCCTCCCCAGCCTCCCCAGCCTCCGCCTCCCCCCCGGTCCCCAGGGCACCTCGCGGTCAGCAGAGAGGAGCGGAAGCCGCGACCCCTCACCCTGAGTGACCGGAAGCAGAAGACCACGGGGTGTCCGCGGCGGGACAAAAGGGAGGGGCGGGGAGAAGGGAGGGGTGATGCGTGCAGCCTCACTTTAGAACGATTGCCAGGAGGCGAGGGTCCCTGCCCTGTGCTCACCGCCTGACCCCGGCCTGACCGGCAGCGGCAGCGGCGGGACCGGTGACGGGCAGGAGGCCGAGCGCAGAGGAGGGGCCTGCGGCTCTGCAGCTCCGGCTCACCGAGGCGATTAAGACCCCGGGGCTGCTGTGGGCTCCTGGCCTCTCCCACCCCTTCGCACCTGAGCCCCTGCCCTGCAGGCCCCGACCGAAAGCTAGGGCCCTGCCCCTGGTTGGGGCTGTGGGATATCCCCTGGGGTGGGGGGTGAGGTTGGGGGGGCTCACCATAGCCACCCTCTGCCTCTGAGATGCCAACCACATGTCTCAGATTTAAGATGGGAGGAGAGGGCCTAAGCGCCTCCGTCCCAGAAGTTTGGGGCGTCATCTCAGGGCACAGTAAGGGGGCTCCTCACCCACAGGCAAACGTCTCCAAGGGGCAGGGACACCCGTCTCTGTAGCCTCCTGCCCCCCCCCCTCACCCCAGAGTGAAGAGGGGCAGAGAAACCTGCCCCGCAGAGCAGGGAGCGGGGTGGAGAGGGGGAGGGGACTCCGAGGACACCCCCCCAAGCTGGGAGCCCCAACACCTGGCTCCCGGGTCCACCCCTCGCCCTGTGGCTGGGGCAAGCGCCCCCCACTCTGAGGCTGAGCTTCCCGTGTGTAACACGCGGAGGGTCACCCACCGCGAAGGCCGCGCCAAACCCCCTCCGGGCACCCAGAGCGTCCTCCTCCGGAGGCGGCTGGGGCGGCAGCCGGGAGCCAGACACCGCTCTTCTCGCCGAGGGGTGCGGCTCTTTGAGGAACCGAGAGTTGCTGGGACAGCGCCGGCGGGAGAAAGCAAACAGAGCCCGCTCCCCTCCCCTCCCCCCGGCCCGGGCCTTTGTCCGGATCCAGCTGTGCCCGCGGGGAGGAGCGGCTCGCGTGGCGGCCCCCGGGGCGCCGCCCTGATTGGCCGGCGGCGGGCTGCGGGGGGCCGGCACGCTCCCGGCGGGGCGCGCGGATAAAGCGAC
This sequence comes from Nyctalus aviator, assembly GCA_036971965.1. Taxonomy (NCBI): domain Eukaryota; kingdom Metazoa; phylum Chordata; class Mammalia; order Chiroptera; family Vespertilionidae; genus Nyctalus; species Nyctalus aviator. Next base: position 36,609,430 of record CM072933.1, on the reverse strand, counting down.
GTGTCCGGGGCACACGACTCCGCTCCGGACACCCAGGGGCGCACGACTCCGCTCCGAACACCCGCCTGGCAGGCGCGCCAACGAGAGCTGGGAGGCCAGGACCCACTGGGCTCTTCTCCCCTTTAGGGACCCCCGGGCCGGGCGGTGGCTCCGGCAGCGCCGCTGAACTTGGCATTTCCAGATCCGCTCCCCGCTGCTCAAAGCCCGAGCTCCCACCTTTTGCACCTGAGACCGAGGTAACACCTGGTAACTCTGGGCATTGGACGGGGAAAGGGTTCTCTGATCAGGCGCGGGGGGCTCTTTCTCATGCTCCCCCCCCCCCCACACACACACACGCACGTGGCCCGGGTGGGGAGCTGCACCTGGGCGGCCCCCACGCTCACCCGTCCTTCCTCCCCTGCCGCAGGATGGCGCCTCAGCCCCCGGGCGCGCCAGCTGTCCTCCAGGGGACCCACCAGACAGAGCGGTCCTTCCCGGTAGCCCCGAGCGCCGAGAAGCCCTGCCTGGTGTCCGCTCCGCCCAGCCCCACCCGCGCGTCGGGGGACCCCGTCGAGGCCGAAGGCAGCGGCCGCCGCGGGGCCGCCAGGAGGCTGCGGGCGCGGCGCGGGGGTCGCAGCCGGCCCAAGAGCGAGCTGGCGCTGAGCAGGCAGCGGCGGAGCCGGCGCAAGAAGGCCAACGACCGCGAGCGCAACCGCATGCACCACCTCAACTCAGCGCTGGACGCACTGCGCGGGGTGCTGCCCAGTTTCCCCGACGACGCCAAGCTCACCAAGATCGAGACGCTGCGCTTCGCGCACAACTACATCTGGGCGCTGACGCAGGCGCTGCGCCTGGCGGACCGCAGCCTGGACGGCCTGGGCGCGCCCTGCGAGGAGCTGGGCAGCCCGGGCGGCGGCTCCCTGGGGGACTGGGCCTCCCTTTGCTCCCCGGCCTCCCAGGCCGGCAGCCTGAGCCCCGCCGCCTCGCTGGAGGAGCGCCCCGGGCTGCAGGCGCCCGCCTCCCCGGCCTGCCTGCCTGGCGCCCTGGCCTTTTCAGACTTCCTCTGATGGCCCGTGGCCGCCGGGCGGCGGGTGCTGGGGAAGAGGGAGGATGTGGAGGATGTGGCGGTGGCGGGGGTGCTCTCACGCGGACTGGCTCCTCCCTCTGGCCACTGGTTCGCTGAGGTTCCATCCCCCACCTTCAGCGCCCTCCGCGCCAACTGAGACATCCTGCCGCCGCCAGCGCAAGTGGGCATTCCGGGGCCGCGCGTCTCAGTCCCCCTCCCTGCGGTCACCCCAAAAGATTCTGCCAAAAAACGCTGAGAATGGTAGCACCACACAGGGGGAAGACGAGTCCCCACCCGTTTCCTGACACCCTACCCTCTCTCAGTCTGTCTGTCAGACCGACCACTGTCTCTGACCGCTCCTCCCGCCTGGCAGGACTGAATCCAGCCTCTGGTCTCCACCCCTCCTCCTCCTCTCTCCCCACCCAGCCCCGGGCGTCCAGCCGCCCCCTCTGCCTTAGCCCACGAAGGCTATCCTCCGCCTTCTCTGAGAGCACTTTTCTGAGCCATTGCCCCGGGGGAAGGGGGGGGGGGGCTGGAGCCCTGACTGAGAACCCTGAGAACTGGTCTCACATTCTTCTTGGGGAGCGTCTCCCCGCTCTCTCCCCCAACTCCACCTCCCTGAGACCCAGAGAGCTCGTGCCTTTAAAAATAATCATTTTGTAAATTATATGATGTCTTTTGAGATGCATTTTGGTACGGTAAATTATATGGCCCCCCTGCCCTGTTTTACACGTTGTATTTATTGATGAGATTTCAAAAGAAAAACAACGGGAAAAGTCTATATTTTGTACATGAGACTATTTGGGGTCTGGTGAATGAGGTGTTGAGCCAATAATAAAAGGGGGGACCTGTGGAAGCCTGAGCCCTGTGTCTGGACTGTGCAGAGGGGAAGGCTGTCCAAAGGGAGGGAGGGATGAGGCTTAAGACAAGCCTCCAAGGGGCTGCTCGCGGGCGCTGGGGGCCCTTTTCGCTGTGGTTCTAGCCTGAATGTGGTTACTTTTTGGGGGAAAGTGGGAATAATAACCAGTCCCAACGCAGAATCGGGGCTCTCAGAAACGCTACCGGAGAGGTAGGCACCTCAGGCATTTTCCTAATCTGCCTATCGTCCTAGCATCTTCTGAGCCATTTCACACGCCTTGCGCTGGAGCGCACAGTGACTCGTGGGTCTGAGCAGCAGGGAGCAGGGAAGGCGGAAGGTCCCACTGGACTTTCTGGCACACCTCCCCCCCCCCCCCCCCCCCCGACACCTAGCAGCCTTGGCTGCAAACTTATCAAGAAATTGTTCAAGGTTTCCAGCCAGCGGTACTTGACTCGGTAGGATGGTGCAAGGTGGTGACTGAAATGTGTTCCCAAAGTGCTACCGGAACCACACCCCATGGCTTCCCGGGCCCCCAAGATCTCTGGGAAGCAGACAAGAGCTCCAAGAATTAGGTCAATGTGCCTGGCACCCAAGAACAGGAAAACTGAGGGCTGGCACCCCACCCGGCTCATTGAGCCCCAGAGACCTCCTTTGGATTGGTCCTGGGCGCCTGGGGCTGACCTGGGCCAGCCTCCGGAGGGCAGAGGGAGGTCCGAGGCTGGGACCTGGAAGTGGCTTTCCATCCCGTTAGGGCGCAAAGGTGGTGGCTTTGCAGGGGTTCATGCCTCTAGCATCTGCCTCTCTCCTGCCACCCCCTTTCAAACTGAACTTTTCCTCTATGCTCTCCTCTTAGGTCCCCGCAGGTAGCTTGCAGGAGGTACGCTTTGGTTACTGGGGTTGCATTTGAGGGTGCAAAGGGGGACTCGGCAAACAAACCAATAAACGAAGGTGTTCTGTTTCATGGCTTTAATCTGGGGGGAAGATTAATGGGTCATTGGTGACCTCTGCATCTGCCAACTCTTCACCTGGGGTGCTCAGGGGGAGGGGGAGCAGGTGTCCGCTGCTCTGGCTGCACAGACCAGGCCAGTGCCTGCTACTCGCTGGGCATTTGGGGGAGAGGTATGGACAGACCTAAAAAGCAGGAAGGTCTATCCCTGTCGTCCAGGGACAGTAGCAAGTATGTTGACAAAAGAATTCAAGGCCCAAAATATTACTGCTGGGGGAGAAGGCGCGAGGCAGAGGCACGGGCGGGACTGTCACCTGGGGCTGGGGTGGGAGGTTGGCCCAGGAAAGTGACATTTGGGCCAGGGCTCAGGGTTAGGAGAGGAAGTCCTTAAGCAGGAAGGCCACTGGAAGGCTGTGGGGAGCGGTGCTCAAATAGGCAAATGGCCCCAAAGCTGGAAGAGTGTCTGTTGGCGCTGTAATCCCGCTGTAGGCACCCACTGCCTGGTCATCTCCTCTTTCTAGAGGGTGCTCATCAGGGAGCTATTCGTCACCCACAGCACACAGACTGTCCTCCCACCAATGAGTGTTTTAAAAATCACGGTTTAGCCGGTGTGGCTCAGTGGTTGAGCATGGACCCATTAACCAAAAGGTTCCAGTCAGGGCACATGCCCATGTTGTGGGCTCAATCCCCAGTAGGGGGCGTGCAGGGGGCAGCTAATCAATGATGTCTCTCTCTCTCTCTCACTGATGTTTCTCTCTCTCTTCTTCTCCCTCCCTCTCTAGAAGTTAATAAAAACATAGTTTAAAAAATAAAAATGATTGTTTAACCAACTCCACTCCTGGGCTGCCCCCTTGGTCGGGGGCAGATTTGCCCGGGGGAGCTGTCCGCTCTACTCTCAGAGTCAGGAGGCGGAGGAAGGGTTAGGGCTCGGCTGAATCCCTGCAGAGTTTAGGGAAGAGCCTATCCATCGCTGGGGGTGCTCAGCTTCCCCCAGAGGCCCCTAAGCTAAGAGCCCTCCCTCTGCCAGGGCTAGGAAACCCTTCGGAGAGTCATTCACAGAAACAGCCCACCCCGGGACCTTCGTCCTAGGGTGGCTTTTAAAATCGGGCTGCTCTCGGCTCCGCTGCGCGGCGGAGCCCCCTGCGATTGGAGGTGGCCGCCTGCGCCCCAGCTCCCTGAAACCCAACAGGCTCTCAAGCGGGGACAGGAAAGGCGCTGGGGAGGAACATGCTCTCCCCTCTCCTGCCTTTGTCCGGGCCCAAGCCTGGCTTCCCAGAACAACAGCAATGAATCTTGCGCCATCCCCCATCCCACCCACAACCACACGGCCTCCCCAGCCGCACACACAGCAGGTAGATTTATGGAGCCCTGCCCCCACCCCACCCCACCCCCAAACCGGCCTCCGGAGGAGGACAAAGCCTCCCGGGGGCCATTGGAATGCTAATGGCTGGGAGCCTGGCCGCGGGGCTGGCACAAAGGCAGGCGGGGCCCCAGGCGCACGCGACCCCACAGGCCCCTCCTCTCCCCTCCGGACCCCTTGGCCCGGCTTTGTGACCTTGGACAAGTCTTTGAGTCTCAGCTAATTCACTTGAGAAGTTCCCTAATACCCTTTTCCCTGGGTTTCTGGGCACCTAAGAGGAGGCCGTGCTTGCTGGGCTCTGAGTTACAGTCCCCCCAGACCCGAGGGCACGGAAAAGGCCCTTCAGGACCTGGTGCCTGGGAGTGGATGGGGAGGATGTTGGGACATTAGGCTGAGAGGGTGGCACAGGTATAGTATAATGACATTTTTACATTTATGTAATTAATACTCTCTGCTGCCTCCCCCTACCCCCTTCCTTTAAAAATATCTGCAGACAGCCGAAACCGGTTTGCTCAGTGGTAGAGCATCGGTCTGCGGACTGAAGGGTCCCAGGTTTGATTCCGGTCAGGGGCATGTGCCTGGGTTGCGGGCACATTTCCAGTAGGGGGGGTGCAAGAGGCAGATGGTCGATGTTTCTCTCTCATCGACGTTTCTAGCTCTCTATCTCTCTCCCTTCCACTCTGTAAAAAAATCAATAAAATATATTTTAAAAAAATAAAATAAAAATATCTGCAGACAGTGATCAATAAAAGCAGCGGACACTCGCTAACATCACCTGTCAGCTATGCCTTCAACGGGCCAAGAGCAGACAGTGGGTGACTCGAGGCTGGACATTTCTTTCCTCAGGCACGCTCTCAGGGCAAGGCAGAGTGGTCACGGCCAGGGAAACAGAGACCCGAAGTCTTGGAAGTAAGTGACCTTCCCAAGGCCTTCAATCACCCGGCGAGTCTCTGAATTAAGCGGGGACTGTGAGCCTGGCTCCAAGCTAGCAGTACCGAGTCCATGGTAGTTAGTGCTTGACCCTGGGCTCCCTTGCTCTTTGGCTGAAACCCATCTCCAACCCCGAAGAGGTCTGTCTCTTCTGCGACGCGAGGGGCCAAGTCCGCGGAGAGAGTGCCTTCCTGGCTAACCGGGCCAGCACCGGCTCCTGAGAGGCCGCTGTGCGCCACTGACCATGGTGCTGAAATAACCGCGTTGGTTCAGAGGGAGCAACGTGCCTGGGAACCTAAGGTTCTCAATGCGGAAAACCACCTATCAATCCCCTTTAGTCACGTTTTTTTCAGGCCCCCTGTGGACATGCAGACCCAGAAGGCTGGCAGGCTTCCGTGGTATGGTGGAGAAAGCACAGGCTCTGTTACTACTAACAGTGTGGCCCCAGCAATGCCTTTTTCTCTCTGGTTTTCAATTAAACCCCTTTGCTGCTCTACGACCCATTTCCCTTACCTGTAAAGTTGGGACAATAAGAAGTAGCTACTAATTGGGCCGGTTACATGTGCTTGTTTTTAATGTGGGTTATGCTGCCATAAATGGTAACTGTTATTATCTTTATTTGCCTCAAATTCTCCTCATTCTCCCAGGTTTCTGTTTTGGGGGGAGGAAGGAGTACTTTCGTAGGGTTTTGAATTTCCTATGTACCCCTGTGCAGTGCAAACTGGCCCAAAGGCCAAGGGCACCCATCCCTTCCTGGTGACCCTCCTGAGTTTAGATCTGCCCTTCCTGCATTCCAGGATGATATGCATGTTCAGACGTCCATGAACATTAACCATGGAAGGATGATAGAACTTGCTCAGACACAGGCCTATTAATTAAGGAGACAAACTGAGACTCCTGCTACCCAAAGATCATCACCAGCTACTCGTACCTCTGTTGCAATAGTTATCTAGTACTGCCTAACAAATTACAAAGCGCACACACAAACTTAACTACTTACACTAGAAACCTTCGCTGTGTGGGTCAGGAATCCGGGTGGGCTTAGCTGGGAGCCTCTGGCTCTGAGTGTCTCAGGGCTGCAGTCAGAGAGTCAGCCAGGATTGTGGTCTCACCTGACAGTCTGACTGGGGAAGAATCGCTTCCCACCTAACTCAGGTGGCTGTTGGCGGCACTCCATTCCTCGGGGCCATTGCATTGAGGGCATCCGTTCCTCAGTCATTTGGGGCCAGAGCCTTCCTCTGTTCCCTGTTATGTGGGCCTCCCCATAGGAGACAGCTCACAACACAGCAACCGGCTTCCTTCGGTACAAGGAAACAAAAGGTGGGAGGACACTCAAGACAGAAGCCACAGTCTTTTTGTAACCTAGTTTCAAAAGTGACATCCTCTCACCTCTGCCACAATGCGTTTACTAGCAAGAAATGACTAAATCACCCTAGCTGGTGTGGCTCAGTGGATAGAGCATCAGCCTGCCAGCTTCAATTCCAGTGAAGGGCACGTACCTAGGTTGCAGGCTCGATCCCTGGTCCTGGTCGGGGTACATGCAAGAAGCAACCAATCAATCTGTTTCTCTCATATCAGCATATCTCTCTGTGTGTCTCTCCTTTTCCCTTTTACTCTCTAAAAACCAATGGGAAAATATCCTCAGTGAAGATTAAATAAATAAGTAAATAAATAAATAAACCCAAGCCACAGTCCAAGGGAGGGGACCATACAAGGGCACAAATACCAGGAGGCAGAGATCACGGAGGGCTATCCGAGAAGCTGCCATCACATCAGCAGCAGAATCTTTGCTGCCTGCTTTCCACACCCCAGAGACAGACAGACACGTGGCCACACACACACACACACACACACATACACACCTCCCCAGGGTCTACTCTACCAGGGTTCAAAAGAAGAGAGCCCAGGTGGTTTGACTCCTGGGGCTAAAGCAGATGTTTCTCTGTCCCCAGTGCTGGGTTTGCTTCCAAGAAGAGCCCAAGATGGGGGACTGCCAAGGGAGCCACTGACCTCCCCAGCTGATCTCTGACATCCATTTCTGCTTTCACAGGCCTCCCCTCCCCCACTCCCGGGGACAGAGATTTAGGATGTCTGGGGCCTGTTCACCGGTGCCCGCTGAAGGGAAATTTACTGCCTCTAGAGAACCAGGGTCTGACTTGGGGTCTTGAATGCATCTTTTTCCCCTTTGCCTCTGCTTTATTAGGTTAATCATTGCTTGAATTGGTTGCCATGGTTTGAGCAAACCCATGGCGACTCTATAATGAAGCCTGAAAGACTCGGACCCCATTTATCATCCCCAGTGTTTGGGAGGCCCAGAGCCTCATTTGCCTCCCCCAGAGTCTGGGCACCACCCTTCTGCCTGGGGCCCCTGGCTCCTTTTGAACAAGGAATAAACAGGTGGCGACTTGGAAGAGAAGAGGAGATCCACACAGGTGGAGTGAGCACTGCACTGCGCCTGTGTGTACACACATGCACACATACACACACACACACACACACACACACACACACTTTTATATATTTTCTACTCCAGAAGCCCAGACACAGACCAAACACACAGGCAGCTCTTCCAGACTTTCTCCTTTGGGAGAGTGGAGGTAAGCAATGCTCTTCAACTTAAAGGGGCCTGTGGCTGTCTTAGAAGTAGGGAGACTTGTGTCTCAGTAGGCACAGATAGTATCACACTTTTGACTCCCTGGCCATAGACTGAGCAGCATTATTTTCCTGCAATAAGTCGGAGACAGATGAGGCAAGGCTCAGAAGGTAAACTGAGGCACAGAGAGATTCAACAACATGTTCAAGGTCACCTGGTGATGGTATAGCCAGGGTAGAATCCAGTTTCAGTACAATGTTTATGGAAAATTGCAAAAATAGAAGAGCATCGCAAATTCTCATGTGTCTATCACCTAGATTCAACTCAGAGCTGATTCTATTTCCCCACATACCCACTCACTTCTCCCTGAATTACCTCCAGAGATTATTTTGAAGCAAATCCTAGCTATCAGACAGTTCCAACTATAAATCCTCATCCAGTACCCTTTTTCACTGAGCACCAATTGCATAAGAGAATGTAGCAGCTGAAGGCATTGGCTCTGAAGGTGCACACTCTGTGTCCAAATCCATGCTCTGCCCCATCCCCGCTGTGTGACCTTCAGCCAGTGACCTGATGTCTCTGAACCTCAGTTTCCTCAACTATCAAAGGACCAATGACATCTCTCTCCTAGGGTAACAGTTAGGATGAAATGGACTAGCAGCTGAAACCGGTTTGGCTCGATGTATAGAGCGTCAGTCTGCAGTCTGAAGGGTCTCAGGTTCGACTCCAGTCAAAGGCATGTACATTGGTTGCGGGCACATCCCTGGTGTGGGGTGTGCAGGAGGCAGCTGCTTGATGTCTCTAACTCTCTATCCCTCTCCCTTCCTTTCTGTAAAAAATCAATACAATATATTTTAAAAAAGAAAAAAGAAATGGATTAGCACAGGCAGGTGGTCAGCACTGTGCCAGGCACAAGATACTTGAAGGCTTTTTACTGTTTCCATTGCTGTTACCACTGAACCATGAGCAGCCACTGCAGTCTGGCAAGAGGTCAGCTCTGGGCAGTCTCCTGGCACAGAGGCAAGAACCTTGTCATACTCTCTACCTGGCAGAGTACTGAGGCCTCCTGGGAGCTGGGGAGAAACACATAAGACTGAGAACAGAAGAGGGGGCAGGCTGGGGCTCCTCAGAGGCTGAGGGCGCAGAAAGGAAGCAGCCCGTTTGGGCTCCTGGGTCAGGGGAGGCCTGAGAACCAGGAACTGAACAACCAGAGCGGTTCTCTCAGGAAATCACCCTCACCCCCGGGTCCAAGCTCTGAGAGGTGTCCTGGGCTCACAGCACATCCTCCTCCCTAACCTCCCTTTTACTAACAAGGAATTCTGATTGAGTGTTTATTACACCTAAGAACAGTCCTAGACTTTTCTGTTAATTAGTCTACGAGTCAGAATTATAATTCCCACTTTTTTTTTTTTTTTTAAGGGGAGAGGTTGTAAGGGCTTTTTATTTATTTATTTATTTATTTTTAAATATATTTTATTGATTTTGTACAGAGAGGAAGGGAGAGAGATAGAGAGCCAGAAACATCGATGAGAGAGAGTCATCGATCAGCTGCCTCTTGCACACCCCCACTGGGGATATGCCCGCAAGCAAGGTACATGCCCTTGACCGGAATCGAACCCAGGACCCTTCAGTCCCCAAGCCAACGCTCTATCCATTGAGCCAAACCGGTCCCGGTGGAAGGGCTTTTTAAAATTTATTCTAGAAAGAGAGAAAGGGGGAGAGATGGATGGGTAGATGATAGATAGATAGATAGAGAGACACATTCATTAGTAGCCTCCAGCACTCTCCCTGACAGGGGATTGAACCCACAACCGAGGTATGTTCTCTGATCGGGAACAACCTTTTGGTGTACAAGACAAAGCTCCAACCAACCAAGGCACCCAGCCAGGGCTAATGCAGTGCTCTTAACCCTGCATTGCACCATGCACGTGCTCTCCTCTTCTGTTAAAGTTTTGGTTGCAGATATTTTCGAAAATGTACCAAGCAAAGAGAATAGGACAACGTGTCCTCAGGCACCGGCACTCAGCTTCCTCGGCCCTCCGTGCACAGCCAGCCTCACCTCACCTCCTGTCTCATCCACCCGGTCCTGCACACACACTGTCGCCTTTCGGTGTGGGATGTTTTAAAAGACGGGATGTCTAGCCTCAGACTTGCAAATACTCAGTGTCCATTTCTAGAGGATAGACATTCTTAAAAACACGACCACCGAGCCATGTTTATACCTAATGAAATGAGCCATTCTGCAAATCGAAACTAGTCACATTCAAATGCTTCCAGTCCTCTTTTAGAAAAATGTACGAACAAATGAAACACCTCCATCAGGGATACTCCTGTCTCCCACCCTGAGTAGGTGAACCAGGCAGCTGGCTGGAGGCCAGGACCAAGGCCAAGACCAAGACGAGGCTGCCCTGACTCCCTGGCTGGGTGGGAAGCCCTGACTCCCTGGCTGGGTGGGACTGGCCTTGGGCAAGTCCATGCCTTCTTCCCCTTTTTGCCCCACCAGCTCCCTCCTAACGTTTGGTGACCGACCAACCATCCTGGTTTGTCCAGGACGTTTCCAGTTTTACCCCTGCAGGTGCCCAGCTCTGGGCAAACCCAGACAGTTGGCCACCCTACAAGGAGCCGATAACTTGGTGGTGCCCACCCCAACCCTCCCTCCATCTCCAGCTCCAGTCACCCATCAAGAGCAGGGGGAGCTCACAACTGAATTTCAAGGGGCCTCGAAATAACAAATAATTCACCGAAACCTCTGTGGGGCCCAGGATGCCCGGCTCCAGAAGGAGAGGGTCTGAAGCCTCCCAGCAGCCAGTAGAGAATCAGATCTTTTCACACCCGGGGCACCAAATTCAGCGGCCTCCTCCCTCCTTTCTTTCCCCCCTCTCCAGATCTAATGACAATCCAAAGAGTTCCTGATAGGGTTTTAAAAGATGCTCTTCATTCACTGTCCACCAAGCATGAAAATCAGCTCGTTTGTCTCCATTCTTTGCCCTCAAGGCCCGGCCAGCCTCGGGCCTGCAGTCTCAAACTTGTCACTCACTTTTCACTTCCTTTTGTTGGATTTGCCTTTATTTCATTCTTCTCTCTCCTCCGGGCACCCTCCTCTCCCCCTTCTCACTCCATCCCCGGCCTTCCCCTCCGCCCTCCCCCAGCGGTCCCCAGTTCCTCTGTCCACACAAAAAAGGCAGCAGACCAGTCTGGGAATTTCTTTACAGTCCGGGCGCACCCAGCCCCGCCCCCTTCTTCTCACTCACTGCTTTTAAAAAGCGGGAGCAAAAAGCCAGCAGCCGCTCAAAAGGACTTGGGACCCGGGAGCAGCGCTGCGCAGGCCCTGGCTGGAAATGGCTGCAGGGAGCCATGCGTCCTGACCTTTGGCTTCACGGCTGTGGAAACTGAAGCCCAGAGCAGGGGAAGAGACTGGCTCAAGGTCACACAGACCTAGTGGCAGAGCAGGGTGCAGAGGCCGGTGTCCCCGATTCTCAGCCTAGACTTCCCCATACAGAACTGATGGCTGCTCCTCCACCCGCACGGCACCGAATTGACTCCCCTTTATGACGCTCAGCGTCTGAGCCTAGAGTCATAGCTTGAAGGCAGGAACCATGTCGAGTCACTGCGGTGTCTATTGACACCTGGTAGGAGGTTGTTGTTGTTGGTGGTGGTGGTGGTGCTGGTGTTTTTAATGAAATTGAAATAAAGGAGCACAAGGGCCAGGCTGCCCCCGACTCCTTGGACCTGATAAAGCCCCTTCTGGACTATGACTTTGCTGCCAGGCTCAGGGGGTTCCCCTGGCCCAAGGGAGATGGGAAGGGAGGCAGGAAAGGGGTATACGTTTAGCAGTCAGGCCCGTTACTAGTCATTTCTCAAAGAACAATGGACACTAGGGGGAAGCGGAGAGGTGTGCCCACCCTTCTCCAGAGTCAGGGCCAATAGAGCGGATCCCCAAGGGGGCAGTGGGCATCTCATCTGGGGCCACACCAAACCGGAGGGAGTAAGAGGGGCGGGTGGGTTTATGAGGGGATCTGGGTCCCCAGACCTCAGTGTCACCTGCATGCCAGGCCCTGTGTGACTGATGGGAAGAGAGGCAGCTGCTGGCTCTCAGAAGGAGGTGGGGGTGGGGGGGAGGTCAGATTCAAAAGCACATCCCCACAGAGCATGGCCTCTCCTCTGTGGCCTGCACTCACCTCCTCCTCGAGGCTCCACAAGTCACCCAGCTGCCCAAGCTGAAGACCGAGGTGCCCTCCTCACCTTGGCCTGTGGGTTCTTCCTCAGCAATGTCTGTGGACCCACCGTGGCCCCTCGCTCCCTGCTCTCTCCGTCGGCTCTGGACTGCACAATCGCCCCAGTCACACAGAGGTCCCTGTCTGGAACCCTCCTGCCACCTCTCCCTTCAGTCCAGCCCACACATCAGGTCTAGTCTTCTCACATCTCTCCTCTGCACAGCGCTTTCCAGGGAGGTAGGAGAGAAGAATCAGGCTCCCTGGGGTAGGTTACAGATCAGCCCTGTCCCAGCTTGGTGACTTTAGGCAACCTGTTTAAGCTTCATTGTCACCTGTGAAATAGGAATAATTATAGTATCTCTTTCACAGGATAGTTATAATAATTAAACACACGATTTACAATATAACACAATATACAATGAGTATATGCTACATACAAAATAATAATAAATATATAAACATAGGAGACTACATTTGAGCAACGGTGCATGTCAGCTATTGCTATTTTCATGAGGATGCTCTTTTGCGTTTTAAAAACTTTTTTTTACCACGTTCATATTTTACTTTATTAATTTATTTTTTTCTAAGCCTCTTTCTTTCTTTCTTTCTTTCTTTCCTTCTTTCTTCTGTTTTGTTTTTGTTTGTTTGTTTGTTTTGTTTTGTTTTGTTTTTTGTTTGTTGTTATTAATCCTCATCCGAGGATATTTTTCCATTGATTCTTAGAGTGGAAGGCAGGGGGAAGGATAGAGAGAGAAACATTGTTGTGAGAGAGGCACATTGATTGGTTGCCTCCTGAACATGTACCGACAGGGGCGGAGAGTTGAGTCTGCAACCAACCTCGACTGGAAAGGAATCCAGGGCCCTTCAGTCCACAGGATGATGCTCTATCCACCGAACCAAATCAGCTAGGGCTCTAAGCCTTTTTATTCTTTACTGGAGGCCCAGTGCATGACATTTGTGCATGGAAGGGCGTCCTCTCAGCCCAGCCTGCACCCTCTCCAATTCAGTACCCTTCAGGGATATCCGACTGCCAGTTTAGGCCTGATCCTGGGGATATGGCCTAAACTGGCAATCAGATATCCCTCTTACAATCTGGGACCACTGGCTTCTAAATGCTCACCTGCCTGCCTGCCTGGTAACCCCTAACTGCCCCCCTTGCCAGCCTGATTACCCCTAACTGCCCCCCATTGCCAGCCCTGTCGCCCCTAACTGCTCCCTCCACTGGCCTGGTTGCCCCTAACTGCCCCCCTGCAGGCCTAGTTGCCCCTAACTGCTCACCTTGCCAGCCTGGTCACCCCAACTGCCCTCCCCGCTGGCCTGGTCGCCCCACACAACCTGCTGTTCAGTCGTATGGTCATCCTTACTAACCCCCCTGCCAGCCTTGTCACCCATGCAGCCTGTGTTTGTCGTCCGTCCAGTTGTTTCCGTCATGACGGCTCCTGGCTTTTTATATATTAGGATTATTTTAGTTATTTAAAGAATCAACCCATCTGAGAAACCATTAACAAAACTAAAAGGCAACCAACCAAATGGGAGAAGATGTTTATAAATGATATCTCTGATAAAGGGCTAATAGCCAACATATATAAGGAACTAACACCCAACTGGTGTTGCTCAGTGGTTGAACATTGGCCCAAGAACCTGGAAGCCATGGTTTGATTCCCTGTCAAGGCACATGGCTCGGTCCCTTGTAGGGGGCATGCAGGAGGCAGCCAATCAATGACTCTCTCATCATTGATGTTTTTATCTCTCTCTGCCTCTCCCTTTCTCTCTGAAGTCGATAAAAAAACATACGTGTAAAAAAGTCATATCCACAACTCTAATTTTAAAAAAAAGAATTCACATAACTCAACAACAACAACAACAAAACCCAAACAATCCAGTTAAAAAAATGGGCAGAGAGTCTGAATAGACACTTTCCAAGGAAGGCATACAGATGGCCAACAGATATATGAAAAGATATTCAACGCCACTAGTTACTGGGGAAATGCTAATCAAAACCAAAATGAGATACTGTCTCCCACCCATTAGAATGGTTATTATAAAAAAGATAAGAAATAACAAGTGTTAGAGAGAATGTGGGAATGTAAATGACTGCATCCACTATGGAAAACAACAGGGAGTATCCTCAAAAAATTAAGGATAGAGCTACCATATGATCCAGCAATTCTTCTTGGTATTTATCCCCAAAATATGAAACCACTTGTTAATAAAGATATGTGTACCCTATGTTCATTGCAACATTATTTACAAGAGTCAAGACATGGAAACAACCCAATTGACAAATTATTGAATAAAGATGTGGTATATGTAATGAAATACTACTCAGCCAGAAAAAAGATGAAATATTACCATTTGTGACAGCATGGGTGGATCTTGAGAGTGTCATGCTAAGTGAAGTCAGAAAGAAAAAGACAAGAACTATAGGATGTCACCCATACAAGGGATATAAAACAAAAGGCAACAAAGAAACTAACAAAACAAACAAACAAGCCCATGGATACAGACAACAGAATGATTACCAAAGGGGAGGGAGAGGGAGATGAAATGGCAACATTAGGAGACTAGACTTCAGGTGGGAGCACACAATAGAGTACACAGATGTCAAACTATAATCTTATTGACTTAAACCTGATATAGTGCATTATCCAGTGTCACTCCCATAAACTTATTTTTTTAATTGACCCACTTTTTTTTTGTCAACTGTATTAGCAAATGCCTTAAAAGAGTCAAACTTCTAGGCCCAGAAATTCCTCCAGAGAAATAATCAGAAACTGCATAAAAATGTGTCACCATATTTTATAACTAGATGCCCGGTGCATGGATTTGTACACTGGTGGGGGGCATGGCCTGCGGGGATCAGCCTGCTGTGGGAGTGCTGCTCATCCTGGTCAGCAGAGCAGCTGTGAACCCACTCTCTGAGTGGCTGCTCCTGCTGTGGGAGGGCTTCTTATCCTGGTCAGCAAGCAGTGCTCCCACTGTGGGACCACATTGACCACCAGGGGGCAGCTCCTACATTGAGCATATGCCCCTTGGTGGTCAGTGTGCATCATAGCAACTGGTCAACGGGTCGTTCTGTTTGTTCTGCCATTCGATCGCTGGACTTTTATATATATATATATATATATATATATATAGTAAAATAATGCTTGTTAACATGGGGAAATGTTCACCATGCATTGTTAAGGGGAAAACAAACTATGTTTTAAGCAAGATGGAAGAGAAGGCAACTTGAAAACCACTCCACTATAGAATATCAGAAATTCTGAACAAAAGGTGATAATCTGTCTTTTAGAGGTTTAGTATGAAACTATATGCACACAACATTTGTGCAGATTTATGCTTGGAGAAAAAACCTGGGAAGACATACACAGATTTATTGACCAGACAGTGTGATTTTCTTTCATTTCTAAATTTTGTTAGTTTCTTGCACTGAGCTTCTATTATTTTTGACTTGGAGAAAAATGTTATAATTTAAAATCTTTGATTAATGAATACAGTGATATTTCAATTTAAAAAAAAATTGAGAAGCACCCAATTACATTAAAAAAAAAAAAAAAAAACTCCTAGAAGATATCAAGGGAGAGATTGACAACAATACAATCATAGTAGGGGACTTTAATACCCCACTGACATCAGTGGATTAAAAAAATAATCAGCAAAGAAACAGAAATCCTAAATGACTCACTAGATCAAATGGACTTAATTGACATCTTCAGAAATTTCACCTCAAAGCCACAGAATATGTGTTCTTCTCAAGTGCACATGGGACATTTTCAAAGATAGACCACATATTGGGACACAGGCAAAGTCTCTCCAAACTGAAGAAGACTAAAATCATTATATCAAGCACCTTCTCAGCTCACATTGGCATAATATTAGCAATAAACTACAATAAAAACGATAAAAAAAATTCAAACACTTGGAAGCTGAATAGCATGCTATTAAACAATGATTAGGTTACCAAAGAGATCAAAGAAGAAATTAAAAACATTCTGGAAATGAATGACAATGAAAACACAACAATCCAAAATCTATGGGACACAGTGAAAGCAGTTCTGAGAGGGACATTTATAGCTCTACAGGCCCACCTCAAAAAAACAAGAAAAAATTGTAATAAATCATCTAACTCTACAACTTAAGGAATTAGAAAGAGAGCAACAAGAAAAGCCCAGAGTGAGCAGAAGAAATGAAATAATAAAGACAAGAGCAGAAATAAACGACATAGAGATTAAAAAAAAATACAAAAGATCAATGAAATCAAGAGCTGGTTCTTTGAAAGGATAAACAAGATTGATGAAACTCTAGTTAGGCTCACCAAAAAGCAAAGAGAGAGGACCCATAAACAAAATCAGAAATTAAAGAGGCGAAATAACAACAGACCCAACAGAACTACAAAAGATTGTTTAAAAAAATAAAATAAAATAAAAACAATTCTATTCCAACAAACTAAACAACCTAGAGGAAATCGACATATTCCTAGAAAAATATAACCTTCCAAAACTCAATCAGGAATAATCTAAAAATCTCAATGGACAGATAACTATGGAGGAAATTGCAGCAGTCATCAAAAAGCTTCTAGCAAACAAAAGCCCAGGGCCAGATGGCTTTATAGGGGAGTTTTACCAAACATTTGAAGAACTAAAACCTATCCTCCTCAGACTATTCCAAAAAAATTCAAGAGGAAGTAATACTTCCAAGCTCATTTCATAAAGCCAGCATTACCCTAATACCAAAACCAGATAAAGACAATACAATGAAAGAGAATTACAGGCCAATATCCCTCATGAACATACCCTGTTTCCCCGAAAATAAGACAGTGTCTTATATTAATTTTTTTCTCCCAAAGTTGCACTAGGTCTTATTTTCAGGAGATCTCTTATCTTTCCATGCATTAGGTCTTATTTTCGGGGGATGTCTTATTTTCGGGGAAACACGGGTAGATGCCAAAATCCTCAACAAAATTCTAGCAAATAGGATCCAGCATTACATCAGAAAGATCATACACTGTGACCAAATAGGATTTATTGTGGGGATGCAAGGATAGTTACAATATCTGCAAATCAATAATCGTGATACATCACATAAACAAGTTGAGAGATAAAAATTACATAGTCATATCAATTGATACAGAAAAAACATTTGACAAAATTCAACACCCTTGCCGAAACTGGTTTGGCTCAATGGATAGAGCGTCGGCTTGGGGACTGAGGGGTCCTGGGTTTGATTCCGGTCAAGGTCATGTACCTGGGTTGTGGGCATATCCCCAGTAGGGTGTGCAAGAGGCAGCTGATCGATGACTCTCTCTCATCGATGTTTCTAACTCTCTATCTCTCTCCCTTCCTCTCTGTACAAAATCAATAAAATATATATATTTTAAAAAATCAATACTTTCTTGATAAAAAAACAAAACAAAAAACAAAAACAAAAAAACTCTTAACAAAATGGAAATACAAGGATCATACCTCAACATAATAAAAGTCATATATGATAAACTCACAGCTAACATCATACTCAATGGGCAAAAACAAAAACTATTTCCCCTAAGAACAGGAACAAGACAGGGATGCCCACTCTCACCACTCCTGTTCGACATAGTACTGGAAGTATTAACCATTGCAATTAGACAACAAAAAGAAATAAAAGGCATCCAGATTGTAGAAGAAAACATAAAACTGTCATTCACAGCTGACATGGTACTGTACATAGAAAACCCTAAAGACTCCATTAAAAAATTATTAGACTTAATAAATGAATTTGGCAATGTAGCAGGATACAAAATTAATGCCAAGAAATCTATGGCATTTTTATACACTAATAGTGAACTTACAGAAAGAGTGATTGAAAAGCAATCCCATAAAAAAAATTAAGATACCGAGGAATAAACTTAACTAAGGAGGTCAAAGACCTGTACTCAGAAAACTACAGGACACTGAAGAAAGAGATAGAAGAAGACATAAACAGATGGAAGAACATACTGTGTTCATGGATTGGTAGAATTAAAATCATTAAAATGTCCATACTACCCAAAGCAATCTATAGATTCAATGCACTCCCCATTAAAATACCAATAGCATATTTCACAGTCCTAGAACGAACTCTCAAAAATTCATCTGGAATTTAAAAAGACTCCGAATAGCTGCAGCAATCCTGAAAAAGAAGAACAAAGTAGGAAGGATCTCAATACTAATATCAAGCTGTATTACAAAGCCACTGTTCTCAAAACTGCCTGGTACTGGCACAAGAACAGACATATAGACCAGTGGAATAGAATAGAGAACCCAGAAATTGACCCAAACCACTATGCTCAATTAATATTTGACAAAGGAGGCAAGAACATACAATGGAGTCAAGATAGTCTCTTCAATAAATGGTATTGGGAAAATTATACAGATACATGCAAAAAATGAAACTAGACCAACTTACACCATACATAAAAATAAACTCAAAATGGATAAAGGACATAAACATAAGACAGGAAACCATAAAAATATTAGAGGAATCCTCCGAAGCCGGTATGGCTCAGTGGTAGAGCGTCGGTCTGCGGACTGAAGGGTCCCAGGTTCGATTCCGGTCAAGGGCATGTACCTTGGTTGCAGGCACATCCCTGGTAGGAGATGTGTAAGAGGCAGCTGGTCGATGTTTCTCTCTCATCGACGTTTCTAGCTCTCTACCTCTCTCCCTTCCTCTCTGTAAAAAAGTCAATAAAATACATTTAAAAAAAAATATTAGAGGAATCCACAGGCAGCAAAATCTCAGATATATCCCGAGACAACATATTCACAGATATAGTTCCTAGAACAATGGAAACTAAAGAGAAAATAAACAAATGGGACTTTATCAAAATAAAAAGCTTCTGTACAGCAAAAGAAACTATCAACAAAACAATAAGAAAGCCCACTGTATGGGAGAATATATTTGCCAATGTTATTACCAATAAGGGTTTAACCTCCAACATCTACAGGGAACTCATACAACTTAACAATAGGAAGATAAACAACCCAATCATAAAATGGGCAATGGACCTAAATAGATACTTTTTGAAAGAAGACAAAAGGAAGGCCAAGAGACATAAGAAAACCTGCTCAAAGTCACTAATCATCCCAGAGATGCAAATCAAAACGACAAAATGTGGTACCATCTCATACCTATCAGACTAGCTATCATCAACAAATCAACAAATGACAAGTGCTGGCAAGGACGAGGAAAAAAAGGAACCCTCATGCACTGCTGGTGGGAAGGCAGACTGGTGCAGCCACTGTGGAGAACAGTATGGAGTTTCCTCAAAAAACTAAAAATGGAACTCCCATTTGACCCAGTGATCCCACTTCTAGGAATATATCCCAAGAAACTAGAAACACCAATCAGAAAGGATATAATGCACCCCTATGTTCATAGCAACACAAATTACCACAGCTAAGATTTGGAAACAGCTTAAGTGCCCATCAACAGATGAGTGGATTAAAAACCTGTGGTACATCTACACAATAGAATACTACACTGCTGTAAAAAGGAACTCCTACCAACAGCATGGATGGACCTGGAGAGCATTATGCTAAGCAAAATAAGTCAGTCGGGAAAAGATAAACATCACATGATCTCACTTATTTGTGGAATATAATGAACAACATAAACTGATGGACAAAAATAGATCCAGAGGCAGAGAAGCATCAATCAGACAGTCACACCTCAGAGGGAAGGAAGGGGAGGGTGGGGGTAAGAGGGAGAAATCAACCAAAGGACTTGTATGCATGCATATAAGCATTACCAATTGACACAGACATCAGGTGGGTGAGGGTATGAGTCGGGGGGGGGCAATGAGGGGATAAGGACACAAGTAATATAAAGAAAAACATTTTAAAAAATATATTCTATTGATTTTGTACAGAGAGGAAGGGAGAGAGATAGAGAGTTAGAAACATCGATGAGAGAGAGTCATCGATCAGCTGCCTCTTGCACACCCCCACTGGGGATATGCCCGCAAGCAAGGTACATGCCCTTGACCGGAATCGAACCCCGGACCTTTCAGTCCCCAAGCCGATGCTCTATCCACTGAGCCAAACCGGTTTTGGCAAGGAAAACATTTTTAAATGCCTCTGGTGGTATGGCAGGAATGGCTTCTTTGACAGGGAGCATTTGTGATGAAGACTTGGCCAGGCAAGCATGGATCAGAAGGGTGCGATATAGGTGCTCAGAGGCTATGAGGTTAATGAGCAAGGAACAGAGTGGAGTTTGAACTCCTCCTTCTCAACTCAAAGGCTAATGATCCTTTGTCTTTCTTTTCCAGTTTCCCACTATGCTGTGGGGTTTAAGGAAGGGATGCAAAGGAAACTGCACCACTCCATGGCACTGGGATTGGAGAGGTTCCTCCCACGTGCCCTGAACTGTGTGGGCATTCTGGGAAATCAAAGTAGATCCAGGGCCCAGGCTCCTCCCCTACCCAGGAAATGAGCTTTTCTGTATTAAAAATGTTCATCGGAAGCAGCGGTTTACTTTGTTAAATATTAAGGTGGTGCTTTAAATTTGTCATCATTTTAGGTAAGAATCTCGATGCAGTGGGTTGACTAGTTCCCCCACCCCCACCCCAAAGGTACATCCACCAGGAACCTGTAAATATGATCTTATCTGGAAGAAGGATCTGAGCAGATGTAGGTAAGTTATGTAGCTGAAGATGAGATCACCCTGGACTAGGTGGGCTCTCAATCCAATAACAAGACCTTGGAAGAGAAGAGGAAGCAGATCCTGACACAGGAGAAGGCTGTATGAAGACAGAGGCAGAGACTGGGAATGCCAGGAGCCAGCAGGAGCTGGAAGAGGCAGGGAGTTCTCCCTCAAGCCTTCAGAGCGAGTGTGGCCCTGCTGACATCTGGATCTCAGACCTTGGCCTCCAGAACTGCGAGAGAACCACGTCCTGATAAGCCACCCAGTTGGTGACGATTTGTTACGGCAGCTCAGCCACTTCATACACTTTCTTAAAAGCATTGCCTCTTTCTGTCCCTCCTGACACAGCACACACACCAAGCACCGTGCGCGTGGCAAATGGTGAACACGCCGCAGTGTAGCTCCCAGCCCCGCCTGTCTCTGTGAGCCACCACTGGATCCGTTGTGGTCCATTCCGTGCACTGAGAGCTCAGTCCTCTCTACAGGCCCCTGGCAGCTGGCCACCCATGTTCCAGTTTGCTGCCACCCATGGCCTGGAAAGCCAGTGATCCAAACTCAGTGGGATTATGGGCAAACGAAGAATACATGAATCCAATCAATAGATTTCCTTCGAATAGCACGTGTGAGCTTTGGTACCATCTTGAACTTGGTACCATCAGAATGATGCCAGAGGATGTGAAGGAGAGAGGCCTCCCCTACGGTATGGGGGCAGAGACCCCAGGGTACCAGCAGGGGGCGCGTAAAAGTGCAGCTGTCAGGGTGGGCCCAGCACTCAGCCGGGGCGTGACAGAGGAGAGGGCTTCTGGAACAGCTGAGATGGCCCACGCCAGGCTGGGGATGAGTCCCAGGAGGCCTGGAAGAGGTGACGCTTTGAAAGGACCTCGGGACCTGGAGGGAATGACACAGGGAAATGAGCATGGGGTTTGAGCCCAAACACCTGGTTTGAATACCAGCTCAGTCCCTGTGAACAATCGGTGAATGTCCTTTCATAAACATGTTTTATATATTTATAAAATGTGTGTGTGTGGGGGAAACTTAAACTCTACTTGTGTCATGCTATGCTTATTTCACTTAAAATATTACAAATCTCTTTCAGTCTCCATGAAATGTAGATCTACCTTCTCACTGGAACAGCTATGTTAACTGCTTCCATTGTCTCATTTACAAAAAAAAAAAAAAGCTGGATCTGACTTGCTCTGCTCTTTGGCTTCGAGGAGCTTTAAAAAGAAAGCTTGTAGTACCACAGGTGTGAGTCGGGGGAGGCACCTGTGTGAGGGTCACGGACATTTGCAGACCGGACCTGACTGGCTGCCTCGTCTTGGGGACTAAGGCTTCTCTCCGAGGAAGAGCGTGAGCCAGGGAGCACAGTGATGGTGGAGCGGAGCACAGGGCCTTCCTGCAGCTCCTCATCCATCAGCGCTGACAAACCCGGCCCCCCGTGAGGCTCCCGCCAGCTGCTGAGCAACGGCAGGTATGGTGCACGAGCCCTCCCTGGGCCCGGGGCACCCTCCTCTTGGGTCAACAGACAGAGTGGGCTCTGTTGGCCGGGCCGGGACAAGGAAGATTAATGGAGCAGGTGCAGGCTGGCGGGACAATCACCTGGCCTAGCAAGGTCTCTCCTGGAGATGGAGAGCCCGGCTCAGGCCAAGAACCAAACCTGATGTCATTCATCCTGACTGGAGCCCCTCCCTACACTGGCCCTGCTGCCCACTTCTCTCCCGGTCTCCCTGGCCTGCCCTGGCCTCATTCAGTCTTCAGCAGGGGCGGGCGGACAGGGGGTCGGGGGGGGGGGGTCTGCAGGGAGGCCCCCAGAACCCAGGTTGTGACACTCCACTTTAAAATAAATGTTTTCCTTGTTTCTTCACTCTCCCCAGCGACTCCCTGCAGAAAAGTGTAGATTAGCAAAATATCATAAATCACCCATTAATCTCACTAGCCAGAGATAACACTGTTAATGTTTGTTAGGCATTATATCTCTATGTATCTATCTGGACACACTCCCCACACACGTGAACACACACATACGTATATAAAGAGAAAAAAAGAAATCACATTATATGTTTCATTTAATCCTATTTTTACATTTGCTGTATTAGGACCATCTTTTGGTGCCAATGAAATATAGCAGATCTACTTTGTCATTTTAATTGCTACATATATTCTGAGTATTTATGTGCAGTATCATATATGTTTAACAAAAAATTCCCTGATGGATATTTTTTAAATTTTTTTTAGAAGAACATAATTTTCCAATATTATTCCATTGCAGATAAGGGTTTGCACTAACCAGCCTTTCTCCTACCCCCATTCTTACTCCCTGATGGATATTTAAGTTATGTCCAATTTTTGCCCTTTATATATAAACGCTAAGATGAACCATTTTATTTATTTTCTTTTTTTTAAAATGTATTTTATTGATTTTTTTTTACAGAGAGGAAGGGAGAGGGATAGAGAATTAGAAACATGGATGAGAGAGAAACATTGATCAGCTGCCTCCTGCACACCCCACACTGGGGATGTGCCGACAACCAAGGTACATGCCTTTGACTGGAATTGAACCTGGGACCCTTCAGTCCTCAGGCTGACGCTCTATCCACTGAGCCAAACTAGTTAGGGCTATTTTATTTTATTTTTTTAAATATATTTTTATTGATTTCAGAGAGGAAGAGAGAGGGAAGAAATAGAAACATCAATGATGAGAGAGAATCATTGATCAACTGCTTCTTGCATGCCCTCTACTGGGGATCAAAACCACAGCCTGGGCATGTGCCCTTGACTGGAATCGAACCTAGAACCCTTCAGTCCCCAAGCCGACGCACTATCCACCGAGCCAAACCAGCTAGGGCAGGATGAGCATTTTTAAACATATTTTTAAGTTATGTTTTTAACGAAATGTCCCAGAAGTGCTAGGTCAGAGGACATGGCTTTTTAAGGTTTGATACATATTGCTAAAGGGTTCTATTCGTGCTGTCTGGAGCCTGTGCACTGCCAGCCTGCACAGGCCAGGGCTGAGGTTGTGGGAGGAGGACTCAGGGGTGGTAAGAGGAAGGAGCAGGACAGCGTGGACAGAGGATGGGATTGAGGCCAATCTAGCATGGGTCCCACCGTCCAGGGGCTAGACACCCACCCTTGCACTCAGGGACAGAGTCGCTGAACAGGCAGGTAAGGAACCCCAGGGGCTTGGGAGGGAGTCCCCGGGAGCAGCATGGAAGTCAGGGTGAAGGAGGAGAAAGTCACAGGGTGCCGTCGAAGAAGGCTTCCCAGCCCAGGTGACATTCCTGCTGGCCTTGAAAGATGAGGAGGGGGGACCCACGCAGCAGGAGTATCCCAGGTGGGGCACGTGATCAGGGAAGAAGTGCCACACGTTTTGGGGGCGAGGGTGGGGATGGGAGATGGAGGCAGCAGAGCCTCCCTTTAGAAGTGAAACTCTCTCCTACCAAGCTAGGTGAGTCTCTAAGAAGGCAGATCCCTGTCCCATGACCTAAGTTGGCAATAGAGACCGCCCCACACGTAGCTTTGTGACTTTGAGCAACTAACTGACCCACTCTGTCCCTCAGGCTCCCGGCTATGAATGAGAAGGATCATTTTACCACATATCTGTGGGGACTGGAAAGCCATGGAGGGGGCTTCGTAAATTGTGAGCAGTCTAAGGCAGTGGTCGGCAAACTCATTAGTCACCAGAGCCAAATATCAACAGTACGATGATTGAGATTTCTTTTGAGAGCCGAAAACCGACTTCTGCGCATGGGCCACGAGGTTTCAATCACACTGTACATGTGCCCACACATGCTATTTTGTGGAAGAGCAACACTCAAGGGGCCAAAGAGCTGCATGTGGCTCTCGAGCCGCAGTTTGCCGACCACGGGTCTAAGGGATTCGTCGTTATAAAGTAGAAGCTACTTTATGGTTTTCTGTCGGAAAAGCTAAACTGCATCAGGTTCCCATGCTCTCCGTGGCCAGGGGACACGGAGACCCAGCAGCTCAGCGGAGAGCTCAGTGTGGCCGGCCTGGAGGGAGGGAGCCCACGGGGCGCTGCCCCTCCACACTCCTGCCCCCGCACCCTCACTGGGGAGATAGGAGTTACTATCTGCTCCGTTGGGCAGGTGGCAGCCAGGGTTCAACCAAAGGGCTGTCTGAACCTTAGTCCTTGCGCTTCCCTTAGTCACTTGGGATAGGAGCCTTTTGGGGAACCTCGGGGGGAGGGGGGGGCAGGTTGGAGAGTGTGGGATCTGGGGCTGTGGAGATAGAAGGCAGGGGAGACTCCCACAGGCTCCCACCCCCTACCACCACCTCTGGCCTCCTCTGCGTGGGGTAGCCATCTGGTGACCTGCCCTTGTGCCTCTGACAATGATTTAACCACATTAGCGGGGAGTTGGGTGGGGGGGGCAGGCAGTGTTGGGGGGCCGGGGAGATCTGTAAAGCTGCCAATGGGGGAGGGATTTAACACCAGCCCCTTGGCTCGGCCACCGGTTGGGGACAGGAGGAAGAAAACCCAGGGAGAGGCCAGAGGACACTCTGATTCTGCCCGTGTTTCCTGCAGGGGGGCCCACTGGAAATGCCAGGGGCCCACGGAGCCCGTGGCCCGCCTGCGCGTCTTCGCCCGCCCTGGGTCCAGCTTCCCTCGGTGAGCCTCTGGCGGCTCTGAAATGTGCTCACTCCTCTCTCCGGTCCCATCTAGGGCAGAATCCGACTGGCCACAGCACAGAGCAGGTACCCACTGGCCTGGGCACCCAGAGGCCCGGGTTTCTGTCACAGCTTGCCCGCTGCGCTGAGGTCTCAGAGCAAGTGCTGCGTGCAGGGTAAGCAGGCCACGTGGACGGTGGTGGCCACGCGGGGACTGCGGTCAGCTGGAGAGTCCGCTGCTGCCTAACTCCCACTTACTGTTTCTGGGCAGCAACGAGCCGCAGTTTGCCGACCAGCACAACCCTTTGTTTTAGATGGCGGCACTGAGGCCAGATGGGGGAGCGAGGCACAAGTTGGTTGAGGTCACACAGTGAGTCCGTGGCCGAGCTGGCCAAGGAACCGGGGTCTCCTGCCCCCAGCCTGTGCTTTTGCTGTGACTTGCCTGGTTGAGGGGGTCGTGGGGAGACCCTGTAGATTCTGAGCAGGGCACGAGGGTGAAAAGCCAAGGGCCCCCTCCGGCCAGGCTCAGCTGAGGCACCGTCAGCCCCCTGTGGTCAGCTGCACAGACAGATGGGGGCGGGGTCTGGCACCCTCATGCTGCACCACCAGCTGAGGTGCGTGACGGGGGGTGGGGTGGGGTGTGTGTGTGCATCTCAATAAACACTGATGTCTAAGCCAACTAAGAAATTACCTAATTTCAATGTAGTTCCTTATGTGTACATGTCAGCAATGATATTTCAGTTCTGGATGGTGGGCAAATGGTGGTAATGCAGGTCCAACCCTCTCTGGTTTGGTCCTGGGCAAGAAAGAAGCTCACTACAGACTAATTCATCTGCCTTTCCGCATATTGATTATTGCTTGTCTCATTTTTTATTCTTATATATTTCCAGTAGGACATGATCTCACTCACCTAGGGTAAATGGTGAACAACATAGACTGGTGAACAGACCCAGAGATAAGGAGCCATGGGTCAGACTGTTGGACCACAAAGGGAGGGTGGGGATAAAAGAGAGAGATCAACCAGAGGACTTGTGTGCATACACATATGAGCCTGACCAAGGACAATAGGGGGGTAGGCGCATTAGTGGGGTGGGAGTGGGGGATTGGAATGGGAGGTTGAGGACAAATATGTGATACCTTAATCAATGAAGAAATTAATTTTTTAAAAAATTTTAATTACCTAAAGAAGCACATTAGAGACCAAGTGTCGCTTTACTAAGGATGAAACTGATTCTATGAGTCAGTGGGCTTCCTAATGCGGAAACCTAGAATTAGACTTATAATTAGGCAGGCAACTCTGCACCATGCCCAGCCGCCCCCGCTCACAAGGGCACAGTAGAGACGGGTGCTCCCTGCGTGCATGAAGCTTGCACCCAGGGGAAAGGGTGGGGCCACCCAAGCCCTGGCTCGCCGACCAGGTGAGCCTCTCAGCAGTCCCCGGAGCAGACTGTCGGGGAGCAGACAGGCCAGGTGTGTTCGGTCACGGGGCTCCCTACCCACAGAGGAGACATCCAGACTCCACTTTATCTGTGCTATCGGCTTAGTAGCTGTACTTACCATCCTCTTCGTGATTGCCCTGAACTGTGCCATGTGATTGCTTCGTGTCACATATCACGCAAATACTATTATACCATCTCTAATAATAAAAGGGTGATATGCTAATTAGACCGGATGTCCTTCCGGACATCCTTCCAGGACATAGCCGGGGCTACAGCCGTGGGACTGAGGCAGCTGCCTCGGCCGCAAGGGAGGATCCAGGCAGCCCCGGCTGCGAAGGCTACTCTTGCACAAATTTTGTGCATCGAGCCCCTCGTTTCATATACAATGTAAACACCCCACAAGTATACTTCCGTTCGCATACATTTCCTACATATAGTATCATTATTTTCTCGCTTTATACAATTACATTTTCAGAAAGGTTTATTTACCCATATATTTGCCATTTCTTGCTCTCTTCCTTTCTTGGTGTGTGGGAAGAAAATATGAGAGTTTGGCTCAGTGGATAGAGCCTCGGTTTGCAGACTAAAGGGTCCCCGGTTGGATTTCAGTCAGGGGCATGTGCACATCCCGGGGGGCGGGGGGTGGGGTGTGGGAGGCAACTGATCAATGTTTCTCTCCCATCGATGTTTCTAACACTCTATTCCTCTTCCTTTCTCTCTCTCTAAAAAAAAAAAAAAAAAAAAAAAATCAATAAATGAGAGAGAGAGAGAGAGAGAGAGAGAGAGAGAGAGAGAGAGACCTCCTATAAATAGGCATTTTCCGGACGGAAGAGCATGTCTGGCGGCAGAGCAGCCTGTGCCGCAGCACGGAGACCAGGCTCCACAGTCTGTGAAGGCAGGGCCAGAGCCGCCTCATTTTACCCCCAGCACGGGGCCCGCGGCCTGACTCACGCTGACATCCGATAAACACTAGCACGTCCTGGCCTTTCTGTGCTACCGAGAGAGGGGTCCACCAGTGTTGGTTGGGGTTCTCATCAGAACTCCGAGAGAAACTCGCATGGCGGGGGCCCTGGGTGTCCTCCCCGGGAAAGAGGACGGTGCGCTCGAACCCTCTGCTGGGGAACCAACCCTCCTAGGTTGCACCAACCTTGACTTCCAAACGGGACAGCCATCCTCAAAAGGGGCAGGATGGCGGCTACCTCAAGCGGAAGGGGACCTGGGAGGCGCTTCCCTGGCTGCTTCAGCCTCTGCAAACGACCCTCTGCCTCCCTCCCTGAGCATCTGGCTGGAGACCCCCCTGCAGACTTGGGGTGCCCCTAAGTCTATGGATCAGACTCCTATCTCTCTATTTCCCTCTTCCCCACATTCTGAGAGCAGGAATGGCCTGGGGGAGCAGGGGGAGCAGGAAGTCCCCAAGGCCCAGAGTGCTCACTGATTGGCCAGGGGTGAGCAGGTGAGGCTTCATTGAGCCACCACTCCCCCTAGCAGGCACGGCCCCTCCCTCAGCCTTCCTAATTAGACAGAATTTCCCCAGGGGTGTTGTCCCATCCTTGGGCCTGAACTCTCCTGGTGCCAAAGCTCCCCAAAAAGCGTCCGTGGGACAGGAGCTGCAGGCCATGTCCCCAGACTGGAAAGGGTATCAGCAGGGTGTCTTCAAGATCCTGGATCCTTCCAATGCACCCCCCCCCTTCCCCTCCTACCCTGCCCCTGGTCTGGGCAAGAGAGCTCCATTAGTGGGGATGGGAGAGGGGCTGCGAGAGGGGCTGGGAGAGGGGATGGGAGAGGGCTGGGAGGGAAGCACCAGGGGCAAGCTGTGTGGCGGAGGCAGGCAGACTCTGGAAGGCTGATTTGCTCTGGCCGGCTGCAGGAAGCCAAGGCTGATTTCCTCCTGTAGGGTCTGCTTTCCTTCCTCCCTGGTCCGAAGGGGAAGCAGAGTGGAAGGCCAGCTTTTCTTGTTGCCCTGGGACCACCATCCTCCTCCACCTCCCCTAGGCTACTCACAACTCCGGGAACCCCAGGGACCGCCCCACACAGCGCCACGTCTGACCGCTGACGCAGCAGGTCACCACTTGCCTCTGTGTTCCCCACTAAATAGTTGGGCAACCAAGGTTAAGGGCAGCCCAACCCACCCCCACCCTCACCTCACCCCCAGCCAGGGCTGGGAGGGCCTAGGGTGGGACAGAAACAGCTGTTGGGTGGAGAGAGGGTTTCTTTTCTGTCCTCTCAGTCCTCCTGGATGGGCCCCGGGAAGTCTGTGTTTGTTGCAAACACTTGCTAGCAGCCCCCCTCCCCTACCTCTCCCAGCCCACTCACCCCAACACCTCGAAGCTCCAAAGCTCCCGGCACCCCAACACCTAGCTGAGGTTTAACAACACTGGGTTTGAATTAAATTTCTTTTTAAAAATTAACGTCTACTTTTTTTAAATTTACAGTTAGGATATAAACTTTCCTCTTTAAATACTGTTTAAGTGATAGATTTTAAATTTAAAGAAAAAAGATTCACAGTTTAGGTGGGTAGAGTGAAAGCAAAAACTATGCACTGGGTACCTGATGATTCAATCTGGGAACCCCCCATCGGATGGGCCAAGAGTGGGGTCCGGAGAGGATGAGGCTTGCCTGAGGGGCGCTGGGCCCTCTCCTGCACCACCCGCAGGCATGGAGCTTCCCAGCGGGACTCCGGCAAAGAGGAATGAGGAAAAGCCCCAGTCCCACCTATTACCCCTGCCTCCCAGGACGGGGACTTCACACACACACACACACACACACACACTCACACACACACACTCACACACACACACACACTCACACACACACACTCACACACACACACACACACACACACTCACACACTCACACACACACTCTCACACACACACACACACACACTCACACTCACACACACACACACACTCACACACACACACTCACACATTCACACACACACTCTCACACACACACACACACACACTCACACACTCACACACACACACACACACTCACACACACACACACTCACACACTCACACACACACACTCACACTCACACACACACACTCACACACACACAGACACACTCACACACACACTTACACACTCACACACACACTCACACACACTCTCACACACACACTCTCACACACACACACACTCACACACACACACATACACACACTCACACACACTCTCACACACACTCACATACACACACACACACTCACACACACACTTACACACTCACACACACACACACACTCTCACACATACACTCTCACACACACACACTCACACACACACATACACACACATACACACAATCACACACACTCTCACACACACACACTCACATGCTCTCACACACACATACACACATACACGCACACGCACACTCTCACACACACACTCACATACACACACACTCTCTCTCTCACACACACACATACACACACTCACACACACACACACACACACACATTCACACACTCATATATACACACACCCACACTCTCACACACACTCTCACACACACACTCACACACTCACACCCTCCCTTCCCACTCCCCCTCTTGCCCTCCCTCCCCTCCCTAGACTCTGAGCCCTCTGGCAGCCCCTTTGGGAGCTAATTGGATTTCTCCCCTTGTTAGTTTGCAATGAAAATGTCATCCATGGGGCCACCGCCAGGGAGGGGTCAGGCGCCCATTCAGCCGGCCCAGAGCTGTGGAGCTATTCAGGCCTCCCTCCCTCCCTCCCTCCGGCGGGGCAGCTGGGAGGCTCCCCTGACAAAGCCCCTTCGCCTCCGCTCCTCCCAGCGGCCCAGCCCAAGAGGAGCCACGCCTGGGCTGGGACTGGGGGCTGAATTCTGAGGCTCTGAGGTCACCACCACCCAGCCCCGGCACCAGAGTAATGTCATTAAAGAGCATCCCCCCCCGCCCCTAAGTGTGGGCATGTGGTAGGGGGCAGGCTTCCCCCAAGGGGGGAGTTCCATCAATTCTAAGACTTTGGGGCCCTTGTGAAGCAGCCTGCGAGAGACTGCGAAGGGCAGGGGCTGGGACAGAAGGACGGACCCCGGGCCTCGCTCAGAAGATTGCTGTATGTTGTGGAGCCACCAAACCAGAAGCCGTCTTGGGGCTGCCCAACCTCAGCTGGACAAGCCCATGCTCCTCGGCCCCAGGGTTCCTAGTTGGAAAGACAGAACAAGATGGCTCACATCTGCCAGTCCTTCCCCAGGACCTCGTGGGCAAAGTAGGGAATAACGGGGGGAAAGGCAGTCCCCTGAATCTGTACCCGTGAAAGCCTTCCCCCAAAAGGAGAGAGAGAAAGCCCCTCCTCACCCTCCCTGTTCCGATGTGGAAACGGAGTCCAGACTGTGTGAGTTCTCGCTCAAACGCGCACAGCTGACACGTGGCCACGCAGGGTGTCCCATGTGGCCTTCCTCACCCCGAAGCCCTGTGTCCTGACTGCGTGGCTCACTGCTTCGACAGCAAAGGCAGTTCCAGACGCACCGACCTTCAAGCCAGAGCCAGGATAGCTCCTCACCCGCAGCCCTCAGCCCTGCCGGAGGGCGCGGACAGAAAGCCCTGTGCCTGCAGAACTGAGGGCTCTCGGGGGCTCCCTCTCCATCAGGGGACGGTGAGGGGCCACACCGGCAGCTGGAGTCCGTTCCCCCAGGGCCTCAAGGCACAGACCAGGAAGTCCCAGGAGATGGCTGAGGACTCAGCACAGCAAGAACCTTCCGAGAAAAGGTGGGGAGGGGTGTAACGAGGAGCAGGGGCTGTGAGTGGAGGCTGGGCTGGGATTCAAAACCGCTCTACTCCACGGTGCCGGCTGCAACTGATCCTGCCTCCTGGTCCTCCTACCGCCAGCGGGCCACTGCAAGCTTTTCCATCCACCCGGCCTCTCCCTGGATCTCCCCCCCACGTTCGGCCCTCCTGCCCCCAAAGCCTTCCTGGATATCCTCTCCTCATCAATTGCCCCCAATGAAGAGTCTGCTGGGGGGTAGGAGAGGGGTGGGCATTGGCTCCTCTGACACCTCAGGAGCTCCCCCACCATCCTGGCTCATCCGCCTTTGCTAGGGAATCTATCTTTTTCTGAGGCATGCAATCATGGACCGTTCTGATGACCCAATATTTAGGAGGACATCGACACCTGGATCACACTGCCTGCTCCCCACCAAGGTCTGCCATTGATCGGGGGACCTGCAGCACCCCTCGGGAAATTCACCTGGCACCTCTGCCCCTCAGCCCCAGGACAGTTCCGTTCACTTTGGCCGCCCGCAGCCTGGAGGTTGGCATCGCCCTGAAGCTGTTAACTCCGGAGCTGTCCTCATCGGCGCCAACTCCAGCTTTCCAGTCCTGAACTCGGGACACCTCCCCTAGATGACCAGAGAAGTTCCCAAATGTGTTTTTGGCGTTGTTCCTTCTAGGCTCATGCTTTCAGATATATGGGGTGCTCTTTCAAAACATAGCTTCTAATCTTTATTTCAGGGAAGTTTTTTTGAATAATAGTTTTAAGTACTTGTTTGTTACCTGTATTTTTGTCTTCTCCTCCAGGGATATGTGGGATCTTCTTTGCCCATCTTTAACATCTGTCACCTTCTTTTTCTCTTAACACATTATCTGTTGTGTCTATTCACTGTTTTGTTCCTTCTGTTTTAATCTTAATTTATAAAGTGAAGTTTTTCTTATTATTTTCTAACTCAAGGCCTGGTGCACGAAATTTGTGCATGAGTCCCTAGGCTGGCTGAGATCAAGGCCGGTGGGGCCTTCCAACTGCTGGCCAGGACCTCCCTTCCCTGGCTTCCGGTTTTTGGCTGGGGCCTTCCTTCATTCTGCACTGCTCCCCCTGGTGGTCAGCACATGTCATAGCAAGCAATAGTCAAATTCCTGCAGGGACACTATGCATATTAGTCTTTTATATATATATATAGATTCTTTTCTGAAGTTTTGTCACCACATTTCATATTTTTTAAAATTCTAATTTAAGTTACTCTTTTATGCTTTATATCAATTTCTTAATGTATTGAGATAATAGGTTATAGTTTTATACTTTTGGGTATAGGTTTGTCTTTCTGGCATGTTTTTATTGCCTGTACTAATATTATCCTGTTCCTTATTCTCTGTTTTTCTTATAAATTCAAGTCCGATTTGGTCTATATACATATATATATATATATATATATATATATATATATAATTGCTTTTTTACAGAGAGGAAGGGAGAGAGATAGAGAGCTAGAAGCGTCGATGAGAGAGAAACATGATGAGAGAGAAACATCGACCAGCTGCCTCCTGCACACCCCCCACCGGGGATGTGCCCGCAACCAATGTACATGCCCCTGACCGGAATCGAACCTGGGACCTTTCAGTCTGCAGACCGACGCTCTACCACTGAGCCAAACCGGTTTCGGCTCAATATTTCTTTATTGTTTATTTTTATGTGAAATTAGTTTTCCTGAACTTTTGGAAGGAGGCATGGTTCAAGAGATTTTTTATTATTTAATTCTTCTGTTGTGCTTATATAGTGTTTACACACGGTGGCTTGCTTACTCGGGTTTCCTGGTTGTTTTTTCTCACTCCATTTTTATCTGGATCGGATCTTTACTTCATCTCTATTGCTCCTGTCCCGAGAGGTCCCGATGATTCTGAGGGGAACCCCTTGCTTTACTGTTAATTGCATCCAATGCAAATGGTAATTCAGTTTCTGCGGTGTTTGTTTGCCACTGCCTCTTGCCCTTATTTAATAGGAGTATTCTCTCGTGTCTTAAATAGAGCCTGAAGAACAAATACTGTAATTCTGCCAGTAAAATCTATTGTGAAGAAGGTTGTACTCTGAGTCCTATACTTACTCAACAAATCCTTGCTGAGCACCTACTGTGTGCCTTTGAGGAGCTAGAGCTCTGGTGACCTAAGAGGCAGCCATTCCCCCCCCCCCCCCCCCCCGTCCTCCCTTCCCTTTGCTGCCCGTTTCCAGAGGCCCGTTTTCTCCTCCCGGTGAGCCTCCCCTAAGGAAGTGGGTCTTTTTGTGTGGGTCTTTGTTGGGTGTGAGGATTGCCCTGGCTCCATAGGTCCCTGAGACCCTGGTGGGATCTTCCTCAGAGACCGAAGGTGGGAGACATGGGGGCCTTGGCTGGTATTCTCCACGTGCTGGTTCCCCTTCCCAGCGGGAGAGCCTGTTCTAGTCCAGGCGCCATGGGCCGGGAGCCTTTGAGTGGCTCCTCTCACTGCAGTTGGCTTCTGAGGCCCACTTTGCTGCTGGCCGGGTCCAGCTGATTCTGAGAGGAACCCCATTGCCTTGCTCCAGGGGCTCCCCAGCACCCCCCAAGTCAGTGTCAGGAGGACAGCTCAGGCCAGCCAAGAAAACCCCGCCAGGAGACTGCGCCCCCACCTGCCCCCTGCTGGTGGTGTCTTAGTCTGGGTCCTTCCTAGAAGCTGCCACAAGCTCTGCCTCCAACACAGGCTTCGTTTCTTACATTGATGCAGATATTTTCCTATGCACGGCGATTTCCCTGTTTTTTATTTTTATTTTATTGGAAATTGGAAGGGGGAGGAGCGGCCACCCCATGGTTACTGTGGCAGATGGAGGCAAGGACAAGAGACCAGAAAGAGGGAGCGGGGAAACACAGCCATGGATGGGCCTGTGACAATAGCAGGAAAGGGTACCCTTACAATTGGTGTGACCACCCCTGAGCCATCGCACTTAGGAATCCTGAGACGCTCCTCTTGGAGAGGGGAGAGAGGTCCAGAGAGGGACACAGATTTGGCCCGGCTGACAGCCTGGAAGGCAGCGCGGAACCCCAAGCCTGGCCCTCTGGGGTTCGCCTGTGAGACACAAAGGGCCCACTGGATTCCCGGGGACCCGGCCCAGCACAGGCGCCACATGCTCCCACCACTTCCTCAGCACCTGCTTACTGAGCGCCCATTGTGCACCAGACATGCAATCAGAATCCTGGGGGAGACTGTGCATGAAGCGAAGCAAAATCCTGCTTGTCGGTGGGGGAGATGGATGTTGTGCAAAGCAAACACAGAGAGAGAATGTCCGCCATGACCCTGTGTCACCACCGTTACTCATTGTGTGGGGCCAGGGCTTGGGTGCTGAGCCCTCACAGGGCAGCAACCTGGCAGGTGTGGTTTCGGGTGGCCCACAGGAACCCAGCAGGCCAGGTTCGGGCAGTTACCTCCTTTCACAAAGGAAGAGACTGCCCTCCTGAGGCCAGGTGCCTGCACTGCTCCCTCTGGCCTCTCAGTACCAGCCAGCTTCCCAGCCCCATTCTAGCCCCTTCCCTGGCTGACTAAAGACCTAGGCCTCCCTCTGGTGGTCACATGACACCCAGGCCTGCGGCTGTGCTGACTGAGCAGGGTTGGGGTGCTTTACCGGGGTTCTTTGTGGGGTGTGGGAAGGAGAAGGCACTAAACCAAGTGGTGATCCTGGTCAGATGCAGGCAGAGGGCTTCCAGTCCTGGTCCTTCTATCCAATGGACCGGCCTCTCTAAGCCCCGGTATTCTCACCTGCAAAACGGGCATAAATGAGCTCAGCTCAGAGCCCACCAGCACCGAGTGACCTGCCAATAATCATCAATAGTAATTTATTAACTGTTGTTAGTATCTGACCTCAGTTTCCGAGGCTATAAAATAGGGATGGAAAAATCTCATCTATGCCAATTTCTTAGAATAGTCATTCATTCAACGATTATTTATTGAGCACCTGTTCTATGCAGGTACATGTAGTATTTTAGGCTCCTCTACGCTGTGGCCCATTCTTTTCGAGTAGGGGATGGGTAGGCACTCTCAAGGTGAGGGTCCCAGTCTGGGCCCAGGCTCTGGGGGATGGGGAGGGTGGAGTTGAGAGCAGGGCTCCAAGCAGCAGGCCAGCAGCGCCACCTAGTGTTGACATGCAGTCAGGCTAGAAGATTTGTCCTTTCCTGGGTTCTCAGGACTGAAAATCAGGTTCCCTTCCTTCCATGGGGAGCCAGGATCCTGTGCCAGACAGAGAGGTCCCATAATATTTCTGGGCACTTTCCAGGCCCCAGGATGGTGGTAAGCAGGGCAGGGGCTTTAAAGGAGTCAGGCTCTGGGGTTGCTAGCAGGGCCTCTTGGCATACAACTTATTAAAGTAGTCTGGCCTCAGTTTTCCTCATCTACAAAATGGGCCATCATAAAATAACAGAACTGACATGAGACTCAGAGGAAATGGGGATGGGAAGAGGGAGGGGGAGAGGGAGGAGGGAGAGTCAAGAGCTGGGTCTTTCCGGTGAGAAGACAGGTAGAACCATGGGAGCTAAGAGTGGACTGGGGAAGTCCTAGAAACAGGGGTCCAGGGACAGGCCCTCACATGCCAGGCCAGCACCACAGAGGGAAGTGAGGGCTTTGGAATCACACATGCGTTCAAATCCTGACTTCCTAGATGGGCCCCAAGCACATCCCTTGACTTTTCCGATCCCAGTTCCCCTTTCCAGTTACTGGGGACCATGATGGGTGAAGAGAGGTGAGGAGAGCCATGCACAACAGGCAGCCGATCCATGATTCACTATTGTCACTGATGTTTCTATCTCTCTCCCTCTCCCTTCCTCTCTGAAAGAAATAATTTTTTTTTTTTTTTTTTAAGAAGAAAGACTCCAGTTTTATCAAGGATGGCCAAGGACGATCTCACCAACGAAGGGACATCTGACCAGGAATGTTGTGAACGATTTTGTGCCAATAACTTTGATATTTTAGGGGAAATGGACACATTCCTTGAAGGACTCCACTACAAAGCTCTCAAGCAGAAATTAATAACCGAAATAGCCTTATCTCCATTAAAGAAATCGAACTTGTAATTAAAAACCTTCCCACAAGAAACCTCCCTCCGGGCCCAGGTGGCTTCACTGGCGAATCCTATCAAACTTCTAACGAAGAAATAATACCGACTCCACACAAACTCCTCCAGAAAGCTGAAAAGTGAGGAATATTTCCCAACTAATTCTATGAAGCCAGCATTCCTCTGATTCCAAGGCCAGACTAAGTCATGACAAGAAAACTACAGTCCCATGTCTCTCCCAAACACGGGTGCAAAACTCCTAAACAAAATTTTAGCAAACCAAACCCAGTAATATATTAAAAAAGGCAAAGCATCGTGCTGGAGGGGGCTTTCTTCCAGGAAGGTTGATTTCAACATTTGAAAATCAATGTCATTCACCATGTTGACACATGTTAAAAGACACAGAAAAGCATCTGACAAGATCCAGCATCCATTCTTTTTTTAATAATATTTTTTATTGATTTTTTACAGAGAGGAAGAGAGAGGGATAGTTAGAAACATTGATGAGAGAGAATCATCGATCAGCTGCCTCTTGCACACCCCTTACTGGGAATGTGCCCACAACCAAGGAACATGCCCTCGACCGGAATTGAACCCGGGACCTTTAAGTCCGAAGGCTGACTCTATATCCACTGAGCCAAACCGGTTTTGGCCAACATCCATTCTTGATAAATATTCTCAGTAAACTAGAAATAGAAGAGACTTTCCCCAACCTGATAGAGGACATCAGTGAAAACCCTACAGCTAACATACTTAATGATTAAAGACTGGATGCTTTCCTCCTACCATTAGGAATACGGAAGGATGCCCACTCTCACACTTTCTGCTCAGCACTAAGACAAAATAATTTTTAATTGAATTTATTGGGGTGACATTGGTGAATAAAATTGTATAGGTTTCCAGTGTACAGCCCACCTGTATATTGTATTGTGTGTTCCCCACCCAAAGTCCAGTCTCCTTCCATCACCATTGACCTCCTGTTTCCCCTACTCTGTCTCCCGAACTGCCTTCTCCTCTGGCGACCGCCATACTGTTGCTTATGTCTGTGAGTTGTTGTTGTTTTAATCCCTTCACCTTGTTCACCCAGCGCCTGCCACACACACCCCTACCCTCTGAGAGCCGTCAGTCTGTTCTCTGTCTCTGTGAGTCTGGCTCTACTTTGTTTGTTGGTTTATTTTGTTCATAGATGCCACATGGAAGTGAAATCATTCCGCAACCTAAGAGAATCCAGAAATAAAGCCACACGTACAGTACATGGAAAATGACTTTCAACAAATCTACAAAGGCCATTCAGTGAAGAGAGGAACATCTTTCAACAAATGGTACTGGAGCAATTGGATATTCATAGACAAAATAAATGAATTTCAGTTCCTACCTTGTGCCACATACAAAAATTAACTCAAAAGTAACTCACAAGCCCACGATGGCTTTAGAACCAGAGAGACTGTCCCTCCTCCATGTAATTGCTTTACTTAGCTATAGAACTTTTTAAAAGAACACACCTTGGTGACAAAGGTTTCTTAAGTATGATACCAAAGGCATGAGGCACAAAAGAAAGATATCAAGCAAAAACTTCTACTTCTTAAAAACCATTGTTAAGAGAATGAAAAGACAAGCCATAGACCAGGAGAGAATATTTGCAACTTGTATGTCTGATAAAGGACTTGTATATAGACTATATAAAGAATTTTCAAAACTCAATAATACAAAACAAACAATACTTTTAAAAAAAAATTTGGAAAGACGCTTCACCAAAGAAATCATGTGAATACGCCCATGAAAAAAAAAAAATGCTTAACATGATTAATTGTGTAGGAAATGCAAAATAAAACAGCAATGGAACATCACCACAAGGTTATGAAGACCGACCATACCACACACTGGCGAGGATCCAGAGGAGAGAAAATCATGCAACCACTTTGGAATATGCTTTGGCGGTTTCTTTAAAAGTGAGACATACGGCCCTCGCTGGTTTGGCTCAGTGGGTAGAGCGTCAGCCTGCAGAGTGAAGGGTCCCGGTTTGATCCCGGCTAAAGGCACATACTTTGGTTGCAGGCTCTTCCCTGGCCAGGGCCCTGCTTGGAGGCAACCAATCCATGTGTTTCTCTCACATCGATATTTCTCTGTCTTTCCCTCTCTCTTCCACTTTCTCTAAACGTCAATGGAAAAATATCCTCGTGTGGTGGTTAAAAGCAAACGAGAGGGGGAAAAAGTTAGACGTACACTTACCACACGATCCAGTTGTCCACTCTGAGATACTGGCCGAAGAGAAATGAAAGTGCAGTTGGCCTTTGAATAACACTGTTTTGAACCGTGCGGGTCCACTTGCGTGCGGAAAATACCGTCAGCCCCATGTATCTGTGGGTTTCGCACCGCAGATTCAACCAACGGCGGATCGGAATATTTTCACATTCCCAACCGCAGATTCCCAACCCAGGATTCCCAATTGTGGATCAAAAATACGGCTTTGGATCCTGGGTTGGTTGAATCCACAGATGTGACGATAGTTAAGTATTGGGGGCGTCAAAGATATTCCCAGATTTTTGAGTGCCCTGGAATTGTCTGAGGGTCAGCGGTATATTTCTACATAAAGACATGTACATGAATGTTCACAGCAGTTTTATTTGGAATAGCAGTAACAAATAAAAACAAGACAAATGTTCATCAGTAAGGGAACAGATAAATAAACTATAATACATCCATAAATAGAATACTACTGAGAAATAAAAAAGGAATGGACTACTGATATATGCTACAAAATAAATGAATCTCAGAATACTTCTGTTAGATGAAAGAACCCAGACAAATGAAGAGTACATGCTGTGTACATCCACTATTTAAAATTATAGGAAATACAAAGTAATTTAAAGAGACAGAAGCAGGCCCGCGGTTTCCTTGGAATGGTATTGCGCTGGAGCGAGGAGAAGGCGGCCAGAGTCTCCCCGGTCCCAGGGTCTGGGGGCTTCGGACAAGTGCACTCAGCGCAGCCCCAGGCCTCAGCGTCTGCACCTTGCTGCCCCAGAGGCCGCTCTGAGCATGGAGCGCATCCTCAGAGAACAGCCGGAGCCCGGAGCCAGCAGGCCCCTGCCAGGCACAGTTCAGCCTGGCCTCGTGTCCCGAGGTCAAGACAGGGACCAGGCGAGGCTGTGGCAGTGGCTGCGCTGTCCCTGCTTTGCACACCTCCTGCCGGGTGTCCACGCGAGGCAGCAGGCCGCGCAGCAGGGGGCGTCTGCCGAGGTCATGCCGTGAGCGTCTGCAGGGGTCGTGCCATGGCCGTCAGCTACCAGCCATGCCCCTGGGGCCAGTGACTCCACTGCCCCGTGCCTCAGTTTCTCCATCAGCAAAATGAAGGTGAGAATTACCACGTACAGTTGTGAACATTGATGGAATTCGTATCTGTAAGATTTTTTATTTTTTTAAATATATTTTATTGATTTTTTTTTTTACAGAGAGGAGGGGAGAGGGATAGAGAGTTAGAAACATCGATGAGAGAGATACATTGACCAGCTGCCTCTTGCACATCCCCTCCTGGGGATGTGCCCGCAACCAAGGTACATGCCCTTGACCGGAATTGAACCCGGGACCTTTCAGTCCAAAGGCTGACGCTCTACCCAATGAGTCAAACCGGTTTCGGCAATATCTGTAAGATGTTTAGACACGTACAAGTGTAGGCCCAAGGCTGCTTGCTGATGTTTGCTCTTGTATCATTCTGTTCCTTTTGAAAACTCCTTCTCCTGCCCTTCCCTGCACGTGGTAAGCGAGGCTTGTACACGTAGCCGACCAAGCTTCCAACCGCTCATTCCTGGGTGTGGTGGACGTGTCCCTTAGCACCCCTAGATTACTTACATCAGGTCTGGGGCTCTGGCTGTTTGACTCTATTGCCCTGGCTCCTAAGAACCTCACAGAAAATCCAGAATCCAAGTCATGGGGCTGCAGGAAGGCATGGGTGGACGGACACATGTAGGGCCTGCCGTCTCCAGCAGGGGGCAGTGAGCACCAGGCTGTGCAGGGCATTCTGCGGCCTTCGGCCCCACCCCTGTCCCGGGAACCACTGCACTGCCTCCCGAAGGAGGGACGTCACTCTGGGGCTGGCGCTGCCACCGTGGGCCGGGGGCCCTGCTCCTCCCAGACCAGAGGCTTTCCCAGTTCCCCTCGCCCCTCCCCGAGGAGGCGCCTCATGCCACAGGCGGCGTGGCCTCGGCCTCCCAGTCCGTAAAGGAGGCAGTCATCGCTGCCTCCTCCCCTGAGGTTTCCCACCGGCCGATTCCCAGCAGGAAAGGCCCAGCCCACAGGCACGGCTGGGAAGAGCCATTTCATTTCCTTAAGTGGCAACACTGGAGAACGGAGACCGGGAGAGGCCACTCCCGGCCCGGGGCGGGCAGCCCGGGGCCAGCTGCCGAGTCTCCCAGGCCTCGGGGTCCCGCTGTCCCAAACCTAGGCCCCGGGGTGGGCCCCTTCAATCCTGCACCAACGCTCAGGCCTCCCTCCCCCCCTCCCCACCCAACGGCATGAATGCAAGACACACACACAAAAATCAAGTCTTTATTGTTTGATTAATAAACCGGCTGGGAGGAAAAGAGTGGAGTGCGTGGGAAACACCCAGCTCTGATTAGTCAGGAACTCCTGTTAACCGTGTACAAAACGAGTGTTACCAAATCGTGTAAAAAACAGGACCAAGCAAAGCGGCAGCCCCCAGGGGAGGGCTCAAGGCACCTGGAGGCGGAGGACCAGGCCCCCCTGGCCATGGGACGTGGCCGAGGGACGGGGACCTGGGTGTGCAGCCCCACTCCTGCACGCCGGGACACACCTGCTCTCCTCTCTCCACTCACAAACCACGGAAAACCGCCCCGGAGGGACATCCGTGGCCAAGGCACGGCCAGAAATGCCTCGGCCCTGAGCTGAGCGCGGGGAGTCCCCTCCCTGAGGCCCAGGCCTGGGGAAGGGCCACCCCGTTCCCCACGCCCCGCGGTGAACAGACGCAGACGGGAGCTGGGGAGACTCAGGTTCGATCCTCCAGGGGCCATGGGAGGCCCCAGCCAGCCACGAGAGCCAACAGCCAGGCTCTGTTCAGTGCCAACCAGGGAGAGGACCCCCGTCCTGTCCGGCGCCCACGAGGCAGGGCTGAGCTGGCATCGTCCTGCTGACGCCCTGCCCCCGGCGGCCCTAGCTGGGGTAGCACATGCAGCACCCCGCGCCCGCCGCGTCCAGGCGGGGCTTGGCGCCGGGCCCCAGCAGCCCGTCGGTGACCGAGTACTCTGTGATGATGTCCTCCACCCGCGTGATGTACAGGAAGGTCAGCAGCACCCCCAGGAACTGAGGAGAAGGCAGGGCGGGCGGGTGAGAGCCTGCGGGGCATCCGGGCGGCCCTCCCTGGCAGCCCCGTCCCCAGAAACCCAGGCAGCCAGGCAGGAGCACCGGAGACCCCGAAACCCCCAGAGCACAGCCTTCTCCCAGCATCCCACTGTCAAGCAGCCCCCCGCCCCGGGCCCTCCTCTGCCCTCCCAGGAAACCCCAGAGACCTCCCTGGGCCCACCAGCAGAGGCCCCTCCATTCTGGGATTCCTGTCCCCTCCCAGCTATGCCCCTCGCAATCTGGAGGACCTTGGGCGAGTCACTGAACCCTGCCGAGCCTCGGTCCCTCCTCTGACAAATGGGTATGACAGCAGGACCTACCTGGGAGGCACTGAGAAGAGCTTATAAGCAATGCTGCTGCCATGCGCCCTCTCCTTCCAGCCCGCAGACACCGCCCCCCCCCCCCCCCGGGGTGAGCCCAGCTTGCCGGTACAAGAGCCTTCTTCACCGGCCCCTTTGTGCCTCCTCCGCACCCTGCATTCACCTGCCACCCTTTATCGGAACCACAGCCCCGCCCTCCCCTCGCCCTCCCCTCCCGCCCCGCGTGGAGAGGGGCCCAGCCCACCTGGGGGAGCAGGATGCCCAGCAGGAGGCC
This sequence comes from Nyctalus aviator, assembly GCA_036971965.1. Taxonomy (NCBI): domain Eukaryota; kingdom Metazoa; phylum Chordata; class Mammalia; order Chiroptera; family Vespertilionidae; genus Nyctalus; species Nyctalus aviator. Next base: position 36,567,025 of record CM072933.1, on the reverse strand, counting down.
CGCCATGATGGTGTAGTTGTCCATGAACCAGATGAGCACGGCGTTGGTGCAGCCCCGCACGTAGATGACGTCCTGCACGCTGAGGCGCTGCGGGGGGCGGAGCCAGCTGAGCGCCTCCCCGGGCCGCGCCCCGGCCCCCACGACCACCCACTCGAGGTCCGGCCAGGCCCCTCCGCCTCCCTGAACCCGTTGCACACATGCATGCGGGAAGGTGCGTCCAGATCGCGGGTTTCAGTGGGAAGCTGTGTTCCCATGAGGGTGGCACTGTTGGCGGTCTCGGCAAACGGGGCTGGGGACCAGGGGGGCTTCAGAGCCCAGGGCAACCCTGCTTCACCCACTTCCCGGCCTGCCTGCTTCCTATGTCCCCCAGGCGCCCCCGGGGGTGAAAACCCCCACTCCTGGTTCTCTGAGCCAAAAGCCTACCTCCAGGCACCGACCCTGAATTTTGCAGAAGCACCGCTATGTAAATTAAAGGGGCGATTATAATTTATTTTGTGCAGAGCTTTCTTGAGAAGCGTCCGCCGTTTTTTAAAAAAACACACATTAACTACAAAAATAACGCAAGGTGCCACCATGGCAGCCGCCGCGTCTGTGTGCAGACACCGGACCGCAGCGTGTCTCCGGCGGCACCGGCCTGGCGCCTGCGCCCGGTGTGGAAATGTGCTACGTGGTTATAGGTTGTTCTGTTTCGCGTCTCCTCCCATCTCAGTTAGATCAGCGCCACTTGTTTTGAAATGAGGCGTGTAGGTGGGTCACAGGTTATATTACCGGTGGGTTTCATCTCAGGATGATGTCAAGGGCATTACCAAGAGGTTCGTACAAACACCAGCCATGGGTCTGACGGGTTGAGAGCCACGGCCGGCCTATGGCTCCCCAGTTTCAGGGTGGGCCAAAGCCACCTTCCGGCCCCACCCCGGAATGTGTATTTCTAATGAGCTCCTGGTGCTGCTGCTGCTGGGCCCGCACTGTGAGAGCCAGAGCCACTGCCCAGAGGCACCCGGGCATCCGGGCATCCGGGCAGCTCCTCCTCAGCACGCGGCCTCTCTCCCAGCAGGGGAGCAGCTCCGGAAGCTGACCCAGGAGGGACCCCTGAGAGCTCTGTCCTCCAGCGCCTCCTGGGTCCCAGGCTGAGAGAACCCGGGGGAGGACATCTGCAAACGGGTGCTCCGAGGGCAGAGGCAGGCAGGCTGGCTCTGGGCACGCCGGGCACACGAGCGTGCCTCACAGACAAGTCCCCAGCAGGTGCAAACCCTGGCCAGCGACCTCTCCAGCCAAGGGGCCCATGGCGCCCTGAGACACCCCACCCCCCCAACCCATGTCTGGGGAGAGGTAGGAACCCCTGCCAGTCCCCGGCTCCTGTCCACAGCCAGAGATGTTGGGACATCCCAGCAGCCAGGAGCCCACCTGAGGGAGGGGAAGGGACAGGAAGAGCCACCTTCTCGAGACTCGGAAGACATTACCTCCTTGTCGATCGTCCTGTAGCCACACATGGTGTTGACGACCTCTGTCTGAAAGAGAAAGGCGTGTGAGCGGACGCGGGCGGTGCGCACCGTCCGACGGGCAACCTCCCGTTTCATGGGGAGAGCCGAGCGGAGTCCGGTATGGCTGCAGCTGGGATCCACCCCCCACCCCCTGGCAGTCTGGCTGGGTCTGCATCTTCCCATCTCCCCCTCTTCCCCCGCCTGCCCCCCGCCCGCTAAGAAATGCCCATAGTAAGGGGACCAGACATCCCGCTTTTGGTGTGACAGTCCCAATTTTTAACAATGCTCAGTCCCGATTTTTAACAATTTGTCCCGCATCCCGCGGCACTGTTAAGAATCGGAACTGTCCTGCCAAAAGCGGGACGTCTGGTCACCTTACCATAGAGGGTTGGTGGGAAGGCTAGTTCTCAGCACTTGGTGGGAACCACACCTCCATCAGCGGCAGCCCAGGTACCCAGAGAAAGGCCCAGGTACCCAGAGAAAGGCCCAGGAACCCAGAGAAAGGCCCAGGAACCCAGAGAAAGGCCCAGGAGCCCAGAGAAAAGCCCAGGAACCCAGAGAAAAAGGTGTGCCACCCAGGCTCCCCCATTGCGGCCTTTCGGGGCACAGCTCTGCTGGCACGCAGATGCCCTGTCTCAGAGGTCGGGCTGGGCTTAGCCTGCCCTGCCGGCTCCTGGAGGAAAACCGCAGACCACAGCCACGACCCTGGCCAGTGCTGGGTTATCGGAGGGCAGGGCTGGGACCTCTGACCCTCTGCCTTGCCCCAGCAGACTGCCCCCCCTCATCCCCCCAGTGGAAGTGCCCCCCAGTCCCTTATTGGAAAGAGACTCCCTCTCAAGAACTGATGCTGACACTCCAGGTGCAGGGAAAGCTGTGTTCGGCCCTGGACCCCGTCAGAGCCCTTCCCAGCGGGCCTGTGGGCCCGAGCGGTCTCCTCGTATGAGGCGAGAGGAAGCTGGATGCCCCGGTCCCGCCCTCCCCCTCTGAGGGAAAGCTGCTGTGGGGCAGGGTGCCAGCAGCGTGGCCTCCGGCATCACGGTGCCTGGTCAGACCCCACGGTCGCTCTGAGCTCTGTGACCAGCCTCCAGTGTGCTGCGGAGGGGCTGGCACATGGAGACGATACGTGTTTGCTGAATGAATGAATGAATGAATGAATGATAGGCTCCCTGGTCCTCTCCATAAGCAACGGTGATCAGTGAACCCACCTCATGAGGCCGTTTTGAACATCAAGTGAGATATGCACTTGAAGTGCTTGTCCCCGGGCCTGGCACACACAGGAGGCCCAGGGATCTCATGCCAGCTGGAGGGACTTTGTTTATAACTTTGTTTATAACCCCAGCTTCCGGGAGGGCCAGGAGGAAGCAGGTGCAACTCAGACATCACCCAGATCAGTCTACGTGCCAGGGCCTGGTGAGCAAAATATCCTCAGGCTCAACTGTCCGCCAGGAGCCCCGGGCCCCAGCACCACCCACCTCCTCGGAGCATTCTGGCCGCTCCAGGCCATGAACGTGACCCCCGGGGGGAGGGTCAGGCCAGGAGCAGGGACCCGAGGGCTCAACGGGAGTGGACGCTTCCCACCCTGTTTGTCCGTTCACGCAGGCAAATACGGACTGCGCACAGTTCCCATAACGGTCCTAGGCATTTGGGAATAAAGACGAAGAAAAGGAAGTCCTTCCTTCATGGAACTTCTATTCGGAAAAGGGAGACGTGGACATAATAAACAGGCAAACTGCGTGGCATGTGACAAGAGTGACTTCCCTGTGGTTCCAGCCCGGAGGTGGGACCACAGCCCCTGCCCCGGGGAGCGGCGGACAGGCAGCCGCAGGCAGAGGTGTCCCTCACATGAGAGCCCAGAACCTTCCCTCCGCCCTCAGGGGGGGGGGGAGGGACGGGGGACTCGCCTTCCCTTCCAGGAGCGCTCCCCTCCCAGGAGGGAGGGGGATAAAGAGCAGTCATGGGCTTTCCCAGGCTCAAGCCTGCCTGGGTGTGACCACAGAATCGATACTTAAAAGCCAACGGGAAGCTCTGTGACTCAAACCCCCTAGAGAGCCGGAGAGCTGAGGCGGGGCTCCTGCCCCAGGTCAGCAGCGGAGGCCCCAGGCCCCGGGAGAGCCGATGCTGCAGGCCAGGTGCCGCCCAGGCAGGAAGGATCCTCTCGGGGGGAGGGACTAGTCCTGCCCAAACCCTCTAGGAAGCCCCGTTAGGACCGAGCTGAGCGCAGGGGAACAGTGACTCTGCTGCCTATTGCCGGGGCAGCAGGCACACCTCCTTCCCTCCGGCTGCAGGGAGCTCCAGCCACCAAACACGAGGCTCGTTTTCAGGAACTCCACAAGCCTGCAGGCCAGTGTTCCCCAAACTTTTGACATATGTGTACCCCTTCTGTAACTTTCATAACGCTGAGTACCCCTTGTACTCACGAGAACGTAGAATTAGGCACGGCTAAGCACGGCGCAGTGCATATCCCCACCAAACTCCGGTGCAACGCGTACCCCCACCAGACTCTTCCCGCACCCCCGGGGGTACCCGCGTACCACACTTTGGGAAACATTGCTGTGGGCTGATGGCTCCGAATCCCACGTTTTCTCCATCAGCCGGCCCTCCTACTTCAGAATACATTTCCCTGGGCTCTGATGGTTTTAAAGTTTCGGTTTCTGTTCTGTGTGTTTCGGAACCTTGGCTGAATGCGATCCTATAAAACTAGTAGGTTCACATGCAAATGGCCCCGATTCCATCGAGGAAGGAAACCCACCCCCCGCTTTCGCGTGTAGAGAAAATCACCCCCGTGCGGGAGGCACAGGGGGCACCCAGCAGGTTTGTGCTCGGGGACCTGAGACCACGCGCCACCAGGCAGCGGGAGGCTCCCCACCGGCGTCCCCGTTCGGAGGCCAGCTTTCCATTCCCTTTCTCTGCAGACGGCACCTGTGTGTCTGCTCCCAGCCTGGCCTCTTCCCCCCAACGCCAGGGTCCTAGCTAATGACCGCCCTGACCGTCCCGCTGGCAGGTCACACTGGCTCTCACACCGCACGTGTCCCTGCTGAGCTCCTGACGCTCCCAAATCTGTCCCTGCCGTCCTCCCCCTCCAGCAGCCCTCTAGCAGCAGCAGCCCCACCTTTCTCATGGCTCAGACCAAACTCGGGGAGTTCTCAGTTTCCTCTCGCCAACCTCCCACACCCGACCTGTCAGCAAATGCTGCTGGCTCACTTGCAAAACGCGGTTTGCCTCCTCCACAACCGCCCCCTGGCCCTGAGCCTTTGCCTCCTCCCGCCTGGAGTGGTGGGTGCTGGGAGGAGCTGCCCGGCACCCACAGCTGCTGCCCTCAGCTGTCACCCCCCCACCCGCCCCCGCGGTGACCGTCACGTGTGGTTAATTTTATGTGTTGACTTGACCCAGCTTGACGGTGCCCAGACAGTTCGCCAAGCATTATTCTGGGTGTTTCTGTGCGGGTGTTTTTCCAATGAGAGTAACAAATCAGTAGACCAAGGAGAGTGGATTGCCCTCCCTAATATGGGCAGGCCTCGTCAGGTCTGTGAAAGGCCTGATTGGGACTAAAGGGCTCCCTTGCCCTGGCTGGCCAGCGTGGCTCAGTTGGCAGAGCATCGTCCAGTGAGCCAAAAGGTCGCCTGTTTGGTTAGGGTACACACCCGGGATTTCAGGCTCAGTTCCTGATAGGGGAAGTGCAGGAGGCAGCCAATCAATGTTTCCCTTGCTCTCTCCCTCTCCCCATCTCACTAAAAATCAATTTAAGCTGAAACCAGTTTGGCTCAGTGGATAGAGCCAATTGGCCTGCGGACTGAAAGGTCCCAGGTTCGATTCCGGTCAAAGGCATGTACCTTGGTTGTGGGCATATTCCCAGTAGGGGGTGTTCAAGAGGCAGCTAACAGATGATTCTCTCTCATCGATATTTCTAACTCTCTATCCCTCTCTCTTCCTCTCTGTAAAAAAATCAATAAAACATATTTTAAAAAATAAAATAAAAATCAATTTAAAAATCAATTTACAAAAAGGCTGCCCTCTTGCCCCTCGCCCCCGTTTATAGAGAATGCTTCTAGCCAGACTGTCTTCAGATCTGACCTGAAACCCCAGCTCGCCCTGGTCTCCAGCCTCTTCAGAGAGGGCCCACACCAGCCGCGCTCCTGGATCTCAGGCCCGGAGGCTCAGCGCAGAACGAAGTCTCCAGCTTGCTGACTCACCCTGCAGCTCTCAGGACTCCCTTGCCTCCATAACTCTGTGAGCCGACTCCCTATGATAAATCACGTTACACACACACACACACACACACTCACAGACACAACACGCACACATACACACACACTCACAGACATAACACACACACATACACACATACATACACACACACATACACACACTCACAGACACAACACACACACACTCACAGACACAACACACACATGCATACACACATACACACACACACACTCACAGACACAACACACACATATACACACACACACACACACACGCACACACGCACAGGCATACGTCCTATTAGTTCTGTGTCTCTGCCGCCCAGAGCCAGCAGTCCTCCCAGGTGGGACACTGGACCCCTGCGACGCCTGGTCCCGGTGGGCATGAAGCCTTGGGCAACTTGGGGAATCCACAGGGATTCAGCTGAGGTGCCTACTGGGTCTGCATCGTTGCTCAGCTCCCCGCTCTGCCCAGCTCTGCCTCTGTCAGCTCCCTTACAGGTGTTGACCCCGAGAGCACCTTCTGCTGAGCCTCCTGCTCACGAACCCGGATCGCAGAGCCTGCTGCCCCGACAGCTGACCTGCGGCGCCTGGGTGGCCGCACTCGCCCTTAGCCAGCCTCCCTGCACCCACCTCTTATGGTGTCATGGAGAACCCACCTTCTCGGTATCTAAAACGGCAACCTCTCGTGTTCCTGCTTTGTTTTCATCCGTAGCATTTGCCACCTTCTAGCATTCCCCCTTTGCTATTTGTTTTGTCAAATTTCCCCATGAGGACAGAGTTCCCTGTGTGTTTGCCTGAGAACACACGGAGAACCAACCCCCAGAACCCAGAACCACATCTGGAAAGTCGCTGGTCCTCAATAAACACTTGTTGAATGGATGAGTGGAAACTGGGCTTCCACATTTCAACGTGGACATTCAGGTGCCCCTGCCCTGGGCGACGAAGTTCAGGATCACCTCCCACAGCCCTCCCCCACCCCAGACCACTGGGCTCCTTCCCAGCACCCCGCTGCCCAGAGAGCTCCCCTAAAATGGCAGCTAAAATTTCCCACACCTTCCCCCCTGCCCCAGCTCTTTTTTTAGGTCTCAGACACTTGTCACTGGCTCCCCGACTCCCGGGCGAGGCCGCACCCTGGCCACCGGCTGCTCAGTTTACAGAACCCGCCGGTGGGCACAGAATGACGGAGACGGCCGGAGAGACATTTTCCATGATCGTCCGGACATGAGTCATGGCGAAGCTCACTGCCTCATTCCGGCCCGGGCACCGGGCAGCTTTGGGACACGTTAGTCAAACACAGGAGATGGACGGAGCCTCTCCTCTCCGTCAGCGGTGACTACATGGCATTTACGTCACCAGCCCCGCTTCCAGGCCTTGTCACTGGTGATCACCACGCCCCCAAGCCCCAGAGACGCCCACGGCAGGCCCGGCGCTGGCCTTCCTGCTGAGGAGGCAGAACCGGCCCCTCTGAGCCGCCCTGGCCCTAGTCCTCTCCTGCTCCCGGCCCGGCTCGTCCAGCAGCCCGAGCACAGCTCCGGCGATGGCTGCCTGCCCGCCTGCTGCTGCCTCTGTTTCCTCTCCTGCTCAGTGGGTGATATAACAGCACCTACCTCACAGGGTAGCAGACAGGACTACGTGAGTTAATACAACTAAAGCACCTAGACCGCCGGTGGCATGGCTCAGTGCTTGAATATAGACCTATGAACTATGAGGCCACAGGTTCGATTCCTGGTCCGGGAACATGCCCGGATTTTGGGCTCAATCCCCAGTAGGGGGCGTGCAGGAGGCAACCGATCCATGGTTCTCTGGTATCATGAATGTTTCCATCTCTCCATCTCTCTCTGAAATCAATAATAATAATAATAATAATAATAATGTCACCTAGAGAGGCCCACACCGGTGAGGCACCAGGGATGGGGGCTACACTCCCCCTTCCTGGCGAAGGAAGCCCCCCCAGAGCCCGTGAGGCCCAGGAAGCCTGACCGACGACCACCACCTGCGGCCTCTCCCACCCCCCACCCGCCACCCTGTCCTGAAAGACGATGAGGGAGCCGGCCAGCTGGGAGGCCCGGGGGCAGGGGGTACCGTGTTCCTGAAGCAGCAGGTGTAGGGCACCCCGCAGGCCAGGGGTCCGGGGGCGTTGCAGTCGTGGTACTGGTTTTTGCTCCAGTCGCGGTAGTCCTCGCCGCCACAGCACTTGAACTGAGAGAGGAAGCAAGCGGGGAAGGAGCCGCTGTGACCACGGCGGCCGCGGGAGGGCGCCCTGGCAGGGGACGAAGCCATCGTCCTGCTCCCAGGAGGGTGAGCCACACCCCTCCCGATCACCCTCAGGCTCCTCCTCTGCCTCACAGGGTACTGATGGTCCCCCCTCCTGGCGCCCTTGTGGGGCTTTATAGCTACACCCTATTCTTATTTTCTAGGGGGAGGGCCCATGGAACAGGTAGAGCAAGGCATGTAGGCAGAGGACTGGCTGAGAAGGTCAGCCCCATCCTGGCTGATCAGCCACCTGCTTGGGGATGGATAAGCCACATGGGAATCAGACAGACCCGGGGGCTGTCAGGGGGAAGCACTCCGTAGGCAGAGAGGAGGCAGGGAGCACCCCGTCACTGGAGAGGCACACGAGCCTAGGCGGAGAAGCCCGTGGTGGGGTGTCGGGGTGGTGGGGTGTCGGGGTGGTGACTGAGCACGGGAGGGCCCGGTCCCTCCTTGGCAAGTGGGTTCCACCTTCATGTCCCAGGGCCGGTGTCAGGCCAGAGAAGCTGACCTTCAAGGTCCCAGAGACTAGGATTCTGTGGGAGCCACCACAGCCCAGGGGCCCCTACACCTCGCTGGCCCCAGCGCTCCTGCCTGCCCTTAGCAGAGAGGCACCCGCCTCCATCCTGCCCGGGGCTCAGCACTGAGCCGCGAGAAGTGGTGCCATTCTCTCCGGAGAGGAGCTCCCCCTGCATCTCCCCCTGGAGGGGTGCCGATGCCTGGGCGGGGAGTTCTTTGTGTGTGGGGTGGGGAGGGCAGTGTGCCCAGGCACCAGAGGGTCAGGGTGAGCAAAGCCACGCAGCCCCTGCCCACCTGCGTGGGACACATTCCAGTGGGGGCAGTCGGAGGGTAAGCACAGCACGGAAAGGTCAGGGCCACGGCGCTGGGCACCAGGAATGTGAGCACACAGGAAGGGAGCGGGAGGAGCAGCCGCAGGGTCGGAGGCCGGGAAAGGCCGCTGAGATGACATTTAATCCGGAGCACGAACAACAGGAAAAAGTCAGCACGCGCAGAGACCCTGCACAGCAACGGGCCGGTTGTATTTCAGCAGCAGACGGAGGCCAGCGTGCAGGGCACAGTGAGGAGAGGGGGAAGGGGGAGGGGAAGCAGGGAGGGAGCAGCACAGGCCAGACGTACAGAGCCTGGTGAGGCAGTACAGTAGGAGCTGGGGCGGCATTCTTTCTGAGTGACGGGCAGGCACTGGAGGGTTTAGCCCGGGGAGTGGTATGGTTGGGGGTCCTGGCAGGAACATAAACCCCGCAACCTTTCTCGGCCTCCACCGGGCCGATTAGGCTATTATATTAAGTCTTAGGACCTGGACATGCCTCTTGTGATACAGTGCAAAGGGCGTTTGCTTTGCAACCAGACAGACCCGAGTTCACACCTTCAGGCCACCGCTCCTCGCTGTGTGACCTCAGGCAAGGCAATCAGCCTCTCTGAGCCTCAGACCCCCCTCTGTAAGCAGGGTGAGGAATCCCAGCTGTGCGCAGCTGAGCCCAGGATTACAGAGAGGCCGTGCGTGACGCACCCAGCCTAAGGCCTGACACCAAGTGGTGCCCGTGAGCGTGAGTCACCCCCCCCCCCAACCCACCCTGGGAGAAACAAAATCCCCAGCCAGCTCAAGGCCAGTGAAATCGCCGCGTGCTCCACCCAGCAGCCGAGCTGGCAGGCATGGCCCTGGCCGAGAAGGGCCTCCCAGCGGCTGCACCTGCTGTGGCCACAGGTGAGCCCTGAGCCAAGGACATGGCCACGGCGGGGGCCCTGGGTGCAGTGAGATGCCGGTCCCCGCTGAGGGCTGTCACCGGGGTCAGGCCAGCGGAAGCCCCCCAGGTCATGTCCCAGGAAGTGCCGTCGGGGCCGAGCAGGCTCACAGTCCCCCAGCTCTGCCTGCCCTCACCTGGGAGGACATGAGGACGCTGACACCTGCTGACTGAGGTGTAGCCGCCTGCTGGCACTGCTCCAAGGGCTTCTGAATCAAGTCAAGGCAACCCCACAATGGCGCCAAGAGGGGGGGCCATCAGTGCTCCCCCCACTCCTCCCCCCGAGGCAGAGGAGGAGCCTGGGGGTGAGGACTAAATGAGGTGTGTCTAAGCTGAGCAGGACTGCTACTGCGCTCACAGGCGTGGGCCGCCCTTGGGGGAGAGGGACAGCATTCCAAATGACATCATCGCAGTCCGAGAAGCATCCTGCAGGAACAGGAGAAGCCCTGTTCTGCTCCCGATGGACGGAATCAGGGAAGGGCTCTGCTCCCCCTGGGGCTGACCTGGGCTTGGCAGGGGCCGAGCTCCCGCCACCGAAGGAGCTGGCAGAAGGGACGTTAGCACTGGGTGGCTTAGAGCTCAGCTCTCTCCCATCTCAGGGAAGGAGGACATGTGCCTGCTGGAGAGGGGCACCCTGGAACCCTGCAGGGTGGCCAGTTGCTACACCCCATTTTTTTATTTTTTTAGGGGGAGGGTCCATGGAACAGGTAGAGCAAGGCACATGGGCAGAGGACTGGCTGAGAAGATCAGCCCCATCCTGGCTGGTCTGCCACCTGCTGGGGCATGGATAAGCCACATCCCCCCTTCCCCTCCCCCTCCGGAGCAGGGTCCCCAGCGAGGGCGGGGCAGGGAGGAGGAGAAGCGCGCAGGAGGCACAGCTCTGACAGACAGCCCGGCTCACCTTCTTCTGAACAAAGTCCATGATGTTTTTGAAGTCCAGGTCATCGTAGTAGTTCACGATGCCTCTTCGAATGTTGTTGTTCAGGAAGTCGATGGTCTATTTAAAGAGGAAGATTACAAAAGGGGACCACACGTACCCCAGAGACCAACCCGAGGCTTCCCAGAGGTTCCCATTGGAACAGAGTGCCCAGGTGCCCGAGAACACTCCCTTCACCCCCCGCTCCCGCCTGCACTGAGCACCCCCTCACTCGCACCCTGAACACACACGACCTCCTGCCCACACACCCTCTCTGGGCCTCTAACGCCCATCTGATGCCTGAGTCCCTCTGCCATGTCTGAGCAGGAGGGACTCACCCCCTTTTCCTGAGAGGGGGCCCAGCTGGGGGTGCACAGCTCCAAAGCAGCCGTGGGGCTGGCCGGCCCGCGGCTGTCCCCGCCTGGTGTTCCTCCTCCTGCCCGGAGGCAGGCCTGAGCGGAATCTTCTCTTTGCTCCCCAGACCTCTCCACTCTTCTCTACTACCCAACTCTTTTTCTTTTCTTTTTTTTAAAATATATTTTATTGATATTTTTTTTTACAGAGAGGAAGGGAGATGGTTAGAGAGTTAGAAACATCGATGAGAGAGAAACATTGACCAGCTGCCTCCTGCAACCAAGGCACATGCCCCTGACCGGAATCGAACCCAGGACCTTCCAGTCCGCAGGCCGACGCTCTATCCACTGAGCCAAACCGGTTTCCGCAACTATCCAACTCTTGTGTTCACAGAGAAGGAAGCCGAGGCCGGAGAGGGGTCTGGCTCTCCCCACTTCGCAGAGCAGCCGGCGAGGGGCCCAGCCAGGACAGGGCACGAGGTCCCCCGAGTGGCGCGGGGGCCCCTCCCCAGGGCTGCAGGGCTCTGGCCCCGAGGAGAGGGCTCGCCTCCCGGCTGGAACTGGGGCGATCCCCGTCGCCGGGAAGAGCGCTGGCACGCTGCCCGCCCCCAGTGTCCTGGGCCTTCGGATCAACAGCCCAGCTGTTGTGTGAGATCCCGGAGCACAAAAGGCCCCGCAGCGGGCAGGGGTGGGGATGGGGGTGTGGGCAGCCCAGCTCCCTGCTCACTGGGACAATTGGGGCCTTCAGAGCGGGGAGGCCCTCGTATCACCGAGATTGTGCGGCACAAAGCGGGCATTCTCGGCCCCGGAGCCAGACGAGGATGGGCGGGGGAGGGGCCTGCGGGGACCGCAGGAGCCCTGAAGTCCAGGCCCAGCCCTGCTGCTGTGAGGCCCGCCACAGCTCGTCCCCTCGCTGGGCCTCAGCCTCCCGGGCCTGTCTGTATGGCACCTTCCAGCTCCAAAGATCCACGAGCAGGCCGAGAGGGCCTGTCGGGCCTTAGGATCGAGAACAGCCCGGCAGCCACCCAGGCCTCAGGCACTTCCTTTTTAACCTCTGAGCCTCCATTTCTTCACCAGCAAAGATCACCTCTGCCTCCTAGGGCTTTGAGATTTCAATAAACTAAAAGTCCTTCTGAAGATGCCAGGGACCGCATTGGTCCTGGTCTTCCCAGGATAGATCTTTCTTCTCCCAGAAGACACAGACCCATGGCACCTCTTCATACCCATCACACCGCCCGTGGAGAGTGACTGAGCCCAGGGGAAGCCAAGGCCCCAAGTTTTGTCCCAAAGACATACTTCAAGGGCTGCAGCCTTGGGGCAAGAGCCAGTCCCCGGCCTCGGACCCCTAACAAGCACCCTGCAGCCTAGACAGGACAAGTGGCTTGTCCAAGGTCACCCTGCCGGTCGCTGGCAGGTTGATGCACTTTAAGAAGCCATCTCCCCGCCCATCTGCAGAGTCAGGAAGAGAGACACAAAAGGATACATGTGCCAAGTCCTTCCCGACACACCGCTCAAAGCCAAGGAGGCAAAGGAGACCGGCTCAGGGAGGCCTCTGTGGCAGCAGGAGAGCCCTCTGTGCCAATGAGCTGCCGCCCTGAGCAGCCCTGGGAGCTGGAGAAGGCTGGAACAAAGGAGAGGAGAGCTGCCATCCCCTCCCTCAGGCCTGGCCAAGGCCACGGGTTTAATCCCTGTGACGGGGAGGCTCTGCTTCCGTTTCCCAGGTATTTGGGGCTCCAGCTCTCACTCCCAAATGACTATCCACAGTCCGGCCAGATCAGTGCAGAACTTTCTCTTCTTTGCTCTGGGTAGAAGGATATACATGTTCAGGTGCTCAGCACACAGGCCCGGGGAGGGGTCAGGAGGACCGGGCCGCTCCCAGCTGAAACCTCTGCACTCACAGCCCACAGCCCACAGCCCTGCGTGTGTCTGACGCTGGATCCTGGGGCCAGGGCTGGGGGGGCCACTGCCTGGGCAGAGCAGGGACCACCTGGCTTTTCCAGCCTTGGGTGCCCGCTCCTCTGGGTGATCCTGGGCCTTGGTTGGAGTGTCTAAGAACAGGACACCAGCGCGGAGCCAGTCTGCCCCCCTCGTAGGGCAGGGAATGAGCCCCTGGCATTGAGTGGCACGCTGCAGGGGCGCTTGGCTGAGCTGAGGCCCCAGGGGCAATGTCAGTGTCGGGGACATGTCTAAGGCTGCGTGCACAAGGGCGTGTCAGCTGGCTTCCTTCCACTCCCGAGGCACTGCAGACACAGCCCCGGCCCACCGTGACCTTCTGCACCAGCCCAGCCCACTGGCCACCTCCCCAGCCCTCCACTGGGTCAGCATGCTGGACGTGGAGGGGAGGGGAGGAGGGCAGGAGCAGAGGGGATGCCCGGAGGCCTGAGGGGGAAAGCTCTCCTCGCTCTTTGGTGAGCAGCCCTGACCTCTCTCCCCAAACCATCTGTCTCTGAGCACCTTCCAAAGCTGCCGACCCCACAGGAGGCCTGTGTGAGAACCCGGCTTCCCCTCTGGGAACCGAGTGGGCCTGTGGGGAAGACGGGCCCCCCGGGAGGCCTCCGGACACGGGCAGGAGGAGCAGATGGTCCCAGGCTCCAAGGGCAGCAGCTGCCCCCGTTCCCAGCAGGGGCCTCTCTGCATCATGCTGGCTCGCATGTGTACGCACTGCCTTTGGCACTGTGTGTGTGAGCGTGTGTGTGTGGATATGTCTGTCTGTGTCTGTATTAGTGTGTCTCTGAGTATGTACATGTGTGTATGTCTCTCTCTGTGTGTGTCTGTATGTGCATATGTGTGTGTGTCTGTGTATTTGTCTCTCTCTGTGTGTGTGTGTGTGTGTACAAGGAGCTGTGGGACATTCAGGTGGTCCCCATGCTGCGATGGGCTAAGGGGTGGGTGGGAGGTTCCAGCGATGCAGGTGAGTTGCCCTGTTCACTATGACTGTAGAGCGCTCTGCTGTGCTCGGCTGTGTTCAGAGGGATTGGGGCGGGGGGGGGCCGGGGGGGCACCCAGAGGATACACCTTGCAGAACACGGCAGGGAAGAGACAATTCTGGTTCCTCTGCTGCTCCCAGCGGCAATCACACTCAGTGTCACACACACACACACACACACACACACACACGTGCAGGTTCTAAACCCAGTCACACCAGCAGGGGCAGCTCCAACAAGGACTAGAAAACCACCTTTCACAGACGCTGGCAGGGCCTCAAGGCCCTGAGGCCAGGCTAAATTAAGCAAACAGTGAGCAAACATCAAAGGGCACGGCCCGCAGGGCCCCTGTGCAACCCACCAGGTTCGAGCATCTAGTTCTTCCTTCTAAATCTCGTTTTAAAGACACCCGAAGCGGCACGCCAGCCCTCTCAGCAGGGACGCTCAGGGTGTTTTACATCAGTGAGGACTGGAGGGGTGGGGGCAGTGGCAGCAGCTCCCCCAGGCTGGGAGGCTGGAGGAGCAGGGAGATGGGGGAGGGGCTGGAGCCACCCAGCAGGAAGGAGCAGCCTCTCCCCCCCCCCCCCCCCACCGTCTCCCGCGTTCATGGAGGCTGCCAGCTCCCTATTAGCTTCTAAAACCCCAGGCTGGGGAGGCGGCTGCTGGCAGCCCCATGGGAACCAATGCCAGCCAGACTCTCCGAACATGGCACCTCACAGCACTGAGCAGCCTCCCTGGGCTTCCCTCGGTCCCCTCGAAGGTGGGGGCTCTGGGGGCTCATCCTCTTACCCCCCCCCTCACCCCCCAGCCCCAGGCTCTGCTCCAGCCCTGCACTGGCCCAGTCTGACAGCTGAGGGCCAACGGGAACCCAAGAAGCAAGAACAAAGGAGAGGAGAGCTACCATCCCCTCCCTCAGGCCTGGCCGAGGCCACGGGTTTAATCCCTGTGACGGGGAGGCTCTGCTTCCGTTTCCCAGGTATTTGGGGCTCCAGCTCTCACTCCCAAATGACTATCCACGGAGTCCGGCCAGACCAGTGCAGAACTTTCTCTTCTTTGCTCTGGGTAGAAGGATATACATGTTCAGGTGCTCAGCACACACACAGTGCGTGTGTGTGTGTGTGTGTGTGTGTGTTGTGTGTGTGTGTGGTGCCATGTCTTTTTCCCCAGCCCCTGATCCCAAAGTCAGGCCCAAAGCTAGCTAGTGCTGGTGTCATGATAAAACAAACAGGCTGCATGCTGCTCACCATCCCCTGGCCTGTGGCAGAGGGAGGAGGCTTGGGATGGGGACACCGATACAGCAGGTAGGTCACCTCCGGGTGACCCTGCTCAGCTCTGCCTGCCTGGGAACACACAGGTAGGACTTGCCTTCCTCCCACAATCCTGACAGCCTCAAGAGAGTCCCTGGAACAGGCTGGGGTGATGTCAGGTCAAGAGGGGTGAGACAGACAAGTCATGGAGGTCATTCCGGTTTCCTCCCCCACCCCCGGCTGGGGTCAAGCTGCACCCCTGCTCCTACCGTCCAGGCCTCAGGGCCCCCTGCTCTGTGCCGGCTCCCCAGTGCATGGCCTCCAGACCGTACAGGCCTCAGGGTCTCTTCCGGCTGACTGTCAGGAGGTGCCTGCCTGCCAGGAGAACCCTGGTGCAGGGCCAGGAGCCGGTGGGGAGTTCCTGCCTTTCTGCGGGGAGTCTGCATCTCCGCAGCCTGGCTGTGGCCACGGGCTCTGCATCTTCCCGAGAACAGAACGTGAAGTCATTTGCTTGACGGCTTGTCCTCACGTGTCACCACAAGTGGATTCTCAGAGTTACAGGTGACCTGTGGGGGCTGGGCTGGTGGGAGTGAGGCTCAGAGAAAGCTGTCCCTCCTCTTGGTGAGGAGAAAGAGGAGCTGGGAGCTCGCCTCCCTCAGCAGCATCTGTAACCGCTCCTCACCTTTTCCTCCACCTGCACTGCCCCTTCCTGCCCCTTCCACAGCCAGGCTGCTCCCTCCCAGCCTCCCCCTGGGCTCGTCTCCTGTTTGACAACAGCACACTGCACCAGAGTCGGGAGGGACATTATTTTTCCTTATATGGTATGTTCCCCTAAATTATGACACAGGAAAAAGAAACTCTGAACGCTAGGAAAAAATACATAAACAAGAAAATAAAAAATCGCCCTTAGAGGAAATATGAGTTTGTGTGTTCAGGTTTCTATTTCCTTCCAGAGTTTTCCAGGCCTATTTTTTTTTTTTTCATGCGGAAATCTCACTGTGCTTATATTCTTGCATCTCATTTTTTAATTACTTTGAAATTTGTATGATAGGCGTAGGAAAGCACAGCCCACCATGAACCCCAAATAACGGAGACCCCCGATGGTGAGGTCCATCCTGGGCTCCAGGCCGAGACATCCTCTCTGGCAGTGCTGGCTGAGGGGACCCCCCATCCCAGGGGAAGAAGGCACACACGTCACCCCGCGGTCCCCTCAGGGGATAACTGGTAACGCCCACCCCGACCTCAGGCCCACAGCACCCCTGGCTGGGAGGGCCACATGCCCTGGAGGTTCCACCTGGGCTCGGCTCCCTCGCTGGAAAGGAGCGGTGTCGGAGCCCTGTGACTGCAAGGCGCTGGAGAATGACGGATCGGACTGCCTTGGAGAAAGCACGCTGGAAACCGACTACTGCTCACTTAGGAGATTGTTTATTAAAACCACTGATGCTGCTGACCATGACCCGGGCCTGGGCTGTGGCCAGCAAAGCACTAACCCATCATCTCCGGAAAGCCGCAGGCCGGCTGGGAGCCCTGCTGGCTGCACAGAAAAGCACCCGCATGGGCAGATGGAATAAACAACTCTCCCTTCAGCACTGCTGACAGAATAGCCCACGCCCTGGCTCTGCCAGCTCAGAACAGACTGTCTGAGAAGTAGAAAAGGGGGAAAGGAGGAGCAGGTAGCAAGACCAGGTTGGGAAACCAACCAATGAGGCAAATAAGAAGTCAAAAGGGAAATTTAGCCGAGACCGGTTTGGCTCAATGGATAGAGTGTCGGCTTAGGGACTGAAGGATCCCGGGTTCAATTTCGGTCAAGGGCGTGTACCTTGGTTGCTGGCACATCCCCAGTAGGGGGTGTGCAAGAGGCAGCTGATCGATGACTCTCTCTCATTGATGTTTCTAACTCTCTATCCCTCTCTCTTTCTCTCTGTAAAAAATCAATAAAATATATTTTTAAAAGTAAATAAATAAAATTTAAAAAATTTAAAAAAGGGAAATTTTAAAAATATCACAAGACAAATTAAAATGGAAACACAACATACCAGCATTTAAGTAGTTCTAAGAGGGAAATTTATAGTGGTTCTTTCTACATTAAGGGGAGGAAAGATCTCAAACAGCCTAACTTTATACCTCAAAGAACTAGAAAAACACACTAAGCCTGAAATTAGAATGAAGAAAATAACAAAGATCAGAGTGAAAACAAATGAAATAGAGACTAAAAAAAAGACAATTTAAAAAGATAAATAAAGCTAAGAGCTAGATATTTGAAAAATATAAACAAAATTGACAAAGCTAGACTATGAAAAAAAAGAGAATATTTAAATAAATAAAATCAGAAATGAAAGAGATGTTACAAAAATAAAGAGGAGAGGTTACAACTGATGTCACAGAAATACAAAAGATCATAAGAGACTGCTATAAACACCAACACACCCATAAATTAGATAATTTAGAAGAAATAAATTCCTAGAAACATACAACCAACCAAGACTGAATCCTGAAGAAATAGGAAATCCGAACAGACCAATAACGAGTAAATAACTTGAATCAGTAATTAAAGGCTCCCAAGAAAGAAAAGTCCAGAACAAGATGGCTTCACTGGTAAACTCTACCAAGTGTTTAAAGAAGAATTAATACCAATCCTTCTCAATTTATTCCCAAGTACTGAAGACCAGGAGACACTTCCAAGCTCATTTTCGAAGCCAGCATTGCACTGACACCAAAGTCAACAAGGACACCCCAAGGAAAAAAAAAAAAAGTACCAGCTCGCATCCCTGATGAACATAGTTGCAAAAACCACCAACACAATATTAGCAAACCCTTCGCCCAGACTCCACGAGCTGGGAACCATGACCCCTGAGGAGCCCAGGGGCTCCCGGGAGGTGGAGGACTTGCCCAAGGTCACACAGCTCGTAGGAGGCTACATGGCAGCTGTGATGGAAACAGGTTGCTTCCTGCTCGCACCTGAGCCAGAGAAGGCCTTGGCAGGAGTCAGACTCTGGGTCATTTGAGGGATCTGCGCACTGTGGCGTCCAGGAACTCTGTGTCTGGGACGGTGACTGCTGCCTGGGGCTCAACTTCTGACAAGACGGACAATGTGGCTGCATCCCTGATGCCCCCATCCCACAGTGATGCCCAGGAGTGCCAGGAACAAAACAGTCTGGGTGGTGAGGGTGGGGAAGGGGGGTGGACAGAGAAGGCTGAGTTTCCGAAAACAGGCCCTACTCCTCAAGCCCTGCCTCCGACGCCAGGCCCAGAGGAAGACAAAGGAACCGGGAGAAATGACGATCTCCGGATCTCCGAGCTGGCGGCCGGCCCCGCTCAGCCCCCGGCTTCCTGTGGGATCTTGGGCAAGTCCCTTCTCTTCCTCGGGCTTCAGGGCAAAGGAGCTCCTATGCAAGGAGGGTGCACTAGGGGCCGAGTTCTTCCCTCGCATTCTCTCTTAGCCCAGGCTCTGTGAGCCAGGAACCATGACCCCTAAGAAGCCCATGGGGCTTGCCCAAGGTCAGTGGAGGACTTGCCCAAGGTCACTCAGCTCATATGAGGTTACATGGCATCTGTGATGGGAAGAGTGGGAGACCAAGGGTCCTGAGAACCCTTCCAGCTCAAAGGGCTCCTGATTCTGCAAACCATCCCAGCGGGTTTGATGCCACATGGTCCTTCCAGCCTTTCTCACCCTCACTCTTTTTTTTTTTTTTTAATTGATTTTTTGCAGAGAGGAAGAGAGAGGGATAGAGAGTTAGAAACATCCATGAGAGAGAATCATTGATCAGCGGCCTCTTACACACCCGCTACTGGGGATGTGCTCGCAACTAAGATACATGCCCTTGACCGGAATCAAACCTGAGCCAAACTGGTTTCAGCTCACCCTCACTCTTATATCCCAGCACAACCAAGCTCTATAGACAGCGCCTCCAAATGTACTCCAGGCCCCTGGTCTCCCCACAGTGATGACATGTAAGCCAGATCACATCACCCTTCACACACACACACACACACACACACACACACACAACTCTACAAAGGCTTCCTGCCTTAGAAATAATCCCCACCTCCTAAACCTCGGCCCCTGAGAACCCACGTGACCTGCACTGGCCGCCACTGCAGCTCCGCCTTCCATCCCTCCCTCCCCATCTCTCACGCCCTTCAGCCAAGTGCATCCACGCGGGTCCGCATGCTGGATAAGCTCCGTTCGGCCTCAGGGGCTCCCTCGGCCTGGGTATCTGCTCCCGCTGAGCCTTCCATTATTTCATCACTGTCCTCCCATTCTGCACCCCGGCCCTCTCCCATCGTCCTGGGTTGGTTTCTTGCTCTCCGGTTTCCCTTTCCGTGCCCGTCTCCCCAGCAAAACGAACGAGGAATCGCACGCCCGCTCTCTCCTCTGCGCACGCCCCGCGTTACAGCCCGGGGCACCCGCAGCCGGGCTCGGCGTGCACGTGGCTGATACACGCGCCCTGGGCCCACCTGGTTCCGGAAGATCAAGGCCACGACGCCGCCAATGAGCTCGATGATGAGGCAGATCCCGAGGGTGTACATAAACTGCAAAACAAAATTCAGAGAGTCACCCTCGGTGGCAGAGGCGGCGCTGTCAATCAGGAGTCATCTCCACGGGATGGCAGAGCCTCCCGGCGGGCCTCTCGCCCTTCCTCCCGTGAGGACACAGGATGTGGGCGTCCTGAGGGAAAGCCCATCTTTGGAGCCCAGGGTCAGGAAAAGGGACTCAGCTATGCATGCCAGACTGCTACCAAGGTTTGTCCCAGGGCTCCTCAGTGGGACCGAGACGGAAAAACATCCCCCACCACCACCACCACCTCCCTCAACCCCACAAGGAGAGCTGGTCCTCGCTCGGCTGCTCCAGAAGGGACAGGCCTGGCCTAACGGGCAGGGCAGCATCTCCAGCTGTGCAGGCAGAGCCCCTCGCAAGTGGCTTCCCAGACTCCCAGAGTGGGGAGGGGGTGCCTGAGACAGAGAGCATGCACCCCACCCCCGCGCTGCATCACAGTGCCCGCACTGTCCGCACCGAGGCCGGCAGCTCCCAGCCTCAGGCAGCACCCAGGCCCTGCTTACGGGGCTTTCCGGGGCTTCCCGTGTGAGGAAGACTATGTGGACGCAGAGCAGACGCATCTGCCTCTCTGGTACCCCTAGCTCTGGAAACCCATCCTTCACCCCACAGTCAAGGGGGGCTGGAGGGCTGACCCCACCCCGTGGCCCCAGGACAGGCCCTTCTGAGTCCTGGGGTTGGGGCCAGAGCTACCAAGAAAGGTTCCCTGGGGCAAGAGCCACCAGGACTCTGCTGGCCTGGGGCTGCTGGCGACACTACAAGAGAACAGAAGGGCAATGCCAGGTGTCCAGCTGGGAGCTGGCAGGGGAGAATCCCGGGCACAGCCCGCACCCCTGGACCTGGGACGGTTTGCTGGCCATGTGCGCTAAGAACTCACTACCATCTGGTGTTTGTTTTACTTGCTCTCATTTGAGTGTGGTTTCTGCCCTTTCCAATGGGAGTCTGGGCCCACAGAGGGTTTAAGTAAGTGAGACGGCTGGTATCCAAATGCAGCAGTGGAGGCGGCCACCGTGGGCAGCGAGGCTGGTCCGGAAAACCCTCCAGCAGAGCTGCCCGAAGGCCTGGGACAGTCTCCCCGCCTGCCCCGGGGGCTCCAAGGACCCGCCGCCCGCCAGCCAAGGGGCGCGGGGCCCGCTCACCGCTTGCAGAAGGCACAGGTTGTCTCGCAGGGAGGCCAGCACGCCGAGGAAGGAGACGATGAACATGATGACGCCCAGGAGGATGAGGATAATGGCCGGGGCCAGGAAGGCACTTTCGAGGGTTTTGTATTTCTGCCGCTCGACTTCAGCGTAGATCCCCACTGACAGAACCAGGGTCCCGATCAGCTGCAGCGAGAAGGCCAGGAGGGAGAGGTGAGGAAGACGGGAAGGCACTTGATTTTCCTCTCAAGAGCTTATTGAGGGCTGTGGTACCTGCCAGTGGGGGGGTTCACCCCAGATGACTGACTATCCAGGGAGGGAACCTGTTAGAAGCTGAATTGCATTCCCCAAAAATGCCTATGCTGAAGTCCCAACCCCCAGGACCTCAGGATGACTGTAAGAGGAGACAGAACCTGTAAAGAGGTAATTAGATTAAGATAACATCAGGTGGGTGGGCCTGACTCCAATAGGACTGTTGGCACAGACATACCCAAAGGGAAGACCAATGGGAGGCACAGGGAGAGGACAGCCACCTACAAACCCGAGACAGAGGCCTCAGAAAAACGGACCCTGCCAGCACCTTCATCTTTGACTTCCAGCCTCCAGAACTGTGACAATACGTTTCTGTTGCGTAAGCCCCCCAGTCTGTGGTACTTGGTTAGAGCAGCCCCAGCAAACTAACACAGACCCTATTTGGAAATCCAGGGGAACGTCGTGGTGAGTCAGGGGGGATGCCCGGCAGAGGGTCAGCGAACCTGGGCCTTGCACAGGCCGTCCTATTGCCTGGACCACGCTTCCTCCTGAAACCCACGTGGCTCACGCCCTCAACTCTCCTTCCTGCCCTTGCTCCGTTGTCACCTGTGCATAGTCAGGCCTTTCGGGGGGGGGGTGGGGTGGGGGGGAGGTGTCATATTATTTATAAAAGAATCCCACTTCCTGAAGTGCCTAATCCCACTTCCCCGTTTCCTTTTTCCCCTTTGCACTTGCCAGCATATGACTTCTTCCCATAAGAATAGAAGCTCCGTGCCGGGAGGGGGTTTTTCCGACTATTTCGGGCACCGCCGACAGCCAGGACAGCCCTGACATTCAGGAAGTGCGATCAGCGCTCACAACCAGCGTGTGCTGAATGGGTGCCGGCTGGGCTTCCCAACGGATCCTCTTGGGTTTGAGGTCAATGCTTCCTACCACATCGCTTGCCCGTCCACGGGTTCTGACGGTCCAGAGGGCAGGGGCAACTCATTAGGGACCCTGGACTCCTCCGCTGAGCGGGAGGCACTGTGGGACCACAACCAAAAGACATGGTGCTGTCGGCAAAGGCGCCAGTAAAGGAAGTGAGGGAGAACTCAGATGTCGGCAAGATGTGCCCTGAGCACATTTATTGATTTTTCACAGAGAGGAAGAGAGAGAGATAGTTAGAAACACCGATGAGAGAGAATCATCGATCAGCTGCCTCTTGCACACCCTCCACCAGGGATGTGCCCGCAACCAAGGTACATGCCCTCGCCCAGAATCGAACCTGGGACCTTTCGGTCCGCAGACCGACGCTCTATCCACTGAGCCAAACTGGTCCCGGCCCTTTGACTTCTTTCTAAAGACTGTCCTGGGTACGGGCAAGGATGCCAAATGTCACACAGACCAACCTTGCTTAGAAACACCAGATAACAGGATGACCAGGGAGCCATGGTCCTCACCCTCGGTCCCGCAGTCTGCTGTACTTCACAGCTAAGCGCGACTCCTTTGGTTTGAAAGATAACTGGGTCACAGAGATCCACTTTTCCACATTCCCAGCAGGAATGTCTTTCCAATAAACACGGGCTAGGGGGTGCTGAAGGCATCGACAAACTCAGCGGTGAGCCATGACTCACACGTGGCCAGAGTGGGAAAACTATAAAATGATGTCATCAAATTCACCACTTGGGTAAACATTCAGATTTATGAGGCAGGCCACAAACACACCCACAGCCCTGCCAGGGAAAATGGCGAACCCAGGAAATGAAAGAGAAAGGTCAAACAAAGACTCCCTGTCCCTTCACGCTCCAAAACACAGAACACGGTGAAATCGTTGTTCAAGATCAGCCTAAGGCCTGTGGGGCCTTTGAGAACAAGGGCAGGCATCTCTGGAAAGCCAGGTCCCCACTTCCTTCCGATCACTGCACTTGCAAAGGATCACTCTCTCAGCCCCGACCCTGAGCCAGACCCAGAGGCAGCCACCCCTCCACCCCAAGGCTGAGGCTGTGGCTAAGGAAGAACCCCCTCAGAGCCCAGGCAGAGGGACAGTGAGGACGAGGTGAACTTGAGGGCTACAGAGTGGGGGCTCATTGTCCATCTGTTTTATGTAGATATATACAATATTTGATTTCAGAGAGGAAGGGAGATGGAGAGAGAAAGAGAAACATCAACGATGAGAGAGGATCATTGACTGTCTCCTGCACACCTGCTACTGGGGATCGAGCCCACAATCCCGGGCATGTACCCCTGCCTGAAATCAAACCTGGGACCCTCAGTCCGCAGGGCGACGCTCTATCCACTGAGCCACACCAGTTAGGGCTCATTGTCCATCTTGATGAAAAGTGTAATCCTCATGCTGTCACTGAACCAGCAGGAGAACACGTTAGTATTGTCACAGTTGACCCATACACTTTTGCGAGTCCGTTTCCTGTTGCCAACAAAGAAAGCAGTTCTTCTCGACAGGATGGCCACAGCCTCGCCGGTCCCCGGCCCCACTCCCCGCTGAGGCTGTGCTTCTGAGGTGAGGTGTCCTGCCTTGGAAGCCACCTCCACCACACCGAGCTGCCGCCGCCCCCGTTCTGAGCAGCACTGACCCAGCCCGCTCCACAGAGGCAGTCCCCGGCTTCTGTTCTGACGAGCTCCCCTGAGTCCAGGGCCCACTCCAGAACAGATGCCGCAGGAAACCAGACTTCCTCCCACCGCCCTCCCATTGCAAAGCATCGCATGTTCCTGACCCGTCAGCCTTGCAACATCTCCAGGCCGCTAAAGCCATGGGGAAAGCTATCACGGCGAACGCCAACCCGAGCCTCCGGACTCCCCCACCGCGGGGTACCCACGGCCCATTCCTCCGGGTCCACCCCGGGGTGCTGCCACCCCAGCTCTCACAGAGGCCTGGCAGGCAACCCCGAGGCGGCTCCCCTCACAGCACAGGCTGGTCCGGGCTCCTCGGTTCCCAGAAACGTCAAGATTTCCAAATGGTATTTACATCTCCGATGACATCAGTTTATGTTTCCATTGGTCTATAAAATTAACTGTCGATGCCAGTGTGCGATCACATCCACTCTTCTCCGCTAATTATAGCCTTCTCAGGCGGCCAGCTCCCCCAGCTCCAGCGCAGGAAGCAAACGGCCTATTTGTCAGGCAGGACAGCTTGGGCTAAACAGGCCGGGGCAGGGGGCACATGGCCACGCCCAGGTGGGGCCAAAGAAGGGAAGAACATGCTGCCGGCAGCCAACAGCCAGGCCCAAAGCCACATGCTGCCTTCAACGGGCTGCACAGGAGCGGGGTGCCCGGAGTGAGAGGGGCTGAAACTCCCCTCTGAGCCCCACAGCCTGGGACCCACCTTCTTCTCTGCGGGGAGAGGCCCAGCTCCATGCAGCTGTGGGAAGCGGGAGCCCCCGTGAGGCACTCCGGCACCTGTGCTTCCTCCTCCAGGAAGCATCTGGTCACTCACTGTCCCCTCCACAGACTCTCCTCCCCCCCATCCCCAGGCTGGGGTAAGTCTGCACTTGGAAGGGGCATCAAAGGCCCATTTTCACTCCAAAAGGCACAAACCAGGCACTTATTGCGTTCCAGGCCCTGAGGTTCCAGGGGCCACAAGACTAGATATGGGTAAGCCTGGAGGACGGGAGACTGAGAGATGCTAGAAATGGCCTCTGTGGGCCTATGGATGGGATCCAGGAGGTCTTTCCATTGGGGTTGGAGAATAAGGTCACACCTTTACTTTCGTTAACCTCCAAGGGAAAGGCTCCTGGCACAAAGAAGGTGAAGACCCCTTGGCCTGTGGGAAGCAAGCTGCAATTCCTACTATGGAGAGATCCAGGGGACTCTGGGGATTTGAACAAAAGTGAGAGGAAGAAAGGAATTGTCAGAAAATCAGGGTGAGCTTCTTGGAGAAGCCAGGATTTCCTGGAAGGTCCCAAGAACAGGTTCATTCTAAAATTGCCTCATGGGGCATTCGAGCCTCCAGGGATCTGTGCTGGGCCCAAACCAAGCACTTTTCTCCTGAATTTCTAGCTTGGAGAGATGTGGGGAAGAGCTAAACTCCAAGCCTGAGAGAGATTTTCAATCAGGTGGGCCAGCAGGGTCCCTGCACCCAGCTGACAAACCCTGGACTTGGCATCCATCAGCCCTTCTGTCCCAGGCCCATCCTCCTGCTCGGCCCACTCTGTACCAGCTTCTCTCCCGCCCAGGTCAGGGCTGGGAGGAACAGGAGAGGCAGGATTAAAGATGGTGGTTGGCATTCCGGGCCTCCATTAACCGGGCCTCCGTCTGTTAGTGCAGTCTCCTGGGCCGTGTCACTTCCCCTCTTTGAACCTCACTTTTCGCCTGTAGTGCAGTCAGACCTGCTGCCATTTATAAAGTGCGGGACAGAATTCCGCAAAGTGCTAGACCTGTTTCACCTCCCTTAACCTCCACACTCCCGCACATCCTAGAAATGATGAGTCTCATTTTATAGACCAGGCTCTGTGGACCATAGGAGCTTAGAGTCATCAGGATTTATGACAAAAGTCGATCTGTCTGTCCGGCCTAGCACTTCCAGACCAGTCTTTTGCAAAGACCTGGGAGAGAAATGTTTTTGCAAAAGATAAAGGTGCCAACAGAATGTTCTATGACGTTGGTAATGTTCAGTACAGTAGCCACTGGCCACCTGTGACAAACAAGCTCTTGAAACGTGGCTTGTGTGTCTAAGGAACTAAATTCTTTAATTCTATTTTATTTTAATTTGACCACATGCAGCTAACGGCCATCGTATTGGACAGCACGGATCTAGTGTTTCTCATTGATGCTGTCTCTTACACTGTTGCTTTCTGAAAGTAGAGAGACTATGCGTAATAAAAAAATCATGTGTCCTAATCACCCTGCCACTCGCTAGAGAAGGCTCAGCGAGTATTCACTGTCTTCGTTCAGGAGAAAACCGTCTCTTCTCCCACTTTCCCCAAAAAGGTGCAGTTCCTGTTGTCCCACCCCTCCTGTCCCCTGAGGGAAGCAGGACAGACCAGATCCAGAGGCCCTGGCAGTGCCCCCAACCCAAACTAATGCGGGGGCCAGACCCCCTCCAGGACTGCAGGGCCGTATTCGAAGCTTTGGGTGCCCCGAGCCCAGGTGCCCCTGACCCAGCCCCGTCCTAACTCCAGGCGGCCTGAGCCTGAGGAGCAGGGCTTCTTTCAGCCCAAATAAAGCCAGGCCTCAGGAAGCAAAAGAAGCTGCCTCCTCCTGCCAACAAAGAAGCCAGCCGGCCTCTGGTCTTCATCACTGGGCTTTGCCGTCAGCTCTGCCTTGACCCTGGACGTCTTCTTAAAACCCAGAGATCAAATGCAGAGAGCTCGGTTCATTGCAGTCCTTGGTCCACGGCATTCTCTCACCCAGCCTGCTCTGGTTTGTACCGTTTATTCACCAGTCCTCCAGCCGCTACAGGCCTGCCATGACCCGCTGTCACATACTAGGGCTCCACAGATGCCTAGGTCAGCTGCTAGCTCCCTACCTCTTCCATCTGTCAGTCTACCCCCAAACAAACCTCCCCAGGGTAGTGACTATAGCTTTAGGACACATCTGAGCACCTAGTAGGTCAAATCCCTCCTTCCTGTCTTCTTCAGACGTGACTGGATATTCGTGGACCTTGACTCTTCCTTATACATTTTAGAATCAACTTATCAAGTTCCATGAAAAAAAAACACACCCACCTGCTG
This sequence comes from Nyctalus aviator, assembly GCA_036971965.1. Lineage (NCBI taxonomy): Eukaryota > Metazoa > Chordata > Mammalia > Chiroptera > Vespertilionidae > Nyctalus > Nyctalus aviator. The sequence continues at coordinate 36,540,274 of CM072933.1, read as the reverse complement.
AGGTATGATGAGAGCCACCTGGGACCCACAGATCCCTTCGGGTAGAACCGAATCAGGGTTTCCTACCTGTGAGCAGAGTGTATTCCTTCTTCACTATGTCTTCTTTGTTATGATTTCTCTAAGCAGTGTTACGCGTACCCCTAGGGGTACGGGAAGAGTTTGGTGGGGGTACGCGATGCACCGGAGTTTGGTGGGGATAGGCACTGCACCGTGCTTAGCTGCGCCTAATTCTACGTTCTCATGAGTGCGCGGGGTACTCGGCGTTACGAAAATTATAGAAGGGGTACACGTATGTCAAAAGTTTGGGAAACACTGCGAATGAAAGTTCTCTCTCCCCTTGCCCCGAGCTCCCGCAGGCTGACAGGCAGCACCGGGGAGAGCCTGAGACTTCGGGAATATTTCCCAGGCCTGCCTGAGTGGGGCCGCCAGCGGGGTCCAGGCGGAAAACACGGCCTCTGGAGAACAAATCGCACTCAGAAGCAGTCTGGCACACCGGTCTGGTGGCTACCCTGTCACTGACGACGGTGACGGAAACATGGCTTAAAAGACTCCTACGTGTTGTCTGTTCTCTAGACTGTGAAGTTCCTGAGAGGCCTGTCTTGTCACTTTCTTGTCCTGGATGTGCCACATGCCCGTGGCAAAATAAAAACTAAAAAGACTCCCCCGCTCTCCCCACACACACACAGCACATTCCAGGCTGAGAAAGACCTACCGTCAGCTGGAGCTTTGCAAGGCCAGCTAACCACCCTCTCCCTGAGAACCACCACAAACATGGAAGCCGAGGGGAAGAGCTGTCCCCGCCCAGGCACTCCTTGGGGAGCTTGGGGGGAGGCAGACGGGAGGTAGTGTGACAAATGCCACATAAGAACACTGAGGCAGAGAAGCCCCTTTCTTCTGGAGATCAGGAAAGGCCCGGGGGAGCTGGGGCTTGCAGGGTGCCCGGAGTCAGACTTGATGCTCTGGACCCTCAGATACCGGGCTGGTATCTGCTGGAGAAATGCATCTGAGAAAGTATTGGCTCCACACGCCCAAAGGAGAAACTCTGGTGATCCCGTTCCACAGGAGAGCCTTCCAAGGCTTAAGGATAAGAGGGACTCGTGGTTCCTCTGAAAACCACAGGAGCAGCCATGGGGTAAGGGAAGTGAAGGTAATGCAGTAGGCAATACCTACCTGGGATCACCTTTTCCGGGCATAGTTAATACTACAACTATCCATACCTCTCTCTGGTGTCCTTTCCTCTCCCTCTCTGGATCCCCACCTTCCATGTGTCTGAACTGAGAGTCAGACCTGCCTCCCAGGGCGTGCCCTCCTGGCACCAGGACGGTTATCTCCCCAGATCTCAGCCCCAGGCCAGGCTGACTCACCAGCCAGAGGCCATCAGAACTGAAGCCAATGCTCCCCGGAATGCAGCCAGGACCCAGGCTCTGGGAGCGGGGACTTCCTGCTCAGGCCGCTGAGAGCAGCACCCTGGGCCCAGGGCCGGAGCTGGGAGGCCAGGAATGATGAACGCGGGCTGGGGCTCCGGGGCCTGGGCAGGAGACTAGAGATGGAGAGCGATGCGGGATTGGGGTGGAGCTGCCTCCTGCTGGGGTTCACTCAAGGGTACACCCTGTGCCAAACCACTGCTGGTCACCCCTCTTTCAGACCCTTCAAAGAGACACAGGCTCACAGAGGTGACAAGGAGCTTTGTCCTAGACAATGGCTTTCGGTCCAGGTCCCAGCAGTCTTTCAGTGCCCACACCTGTCCACCAGGAAGTGTGCCTGGCACGTCTCCCAGCCTTCCCCTGGCCTGGGGTCTTTCCCAGAGATAGCACAGGAGTTATCCAATGAGACCCCAAGTGAGGACAAGAGTAATTTCAGGGAAGTGGGGTAAAGGGGGACCCCCTCTGATCTCACTGCTCCCTCACCATCTGGGCTGATGAGAGGAGAAGCCACAACAAAGGAGGGAGCCACCAAAAGGGAGCAGGCGGTGGAGCACCAGGCATGGGGGAAGGGAAGGAAGAGAGAGGGAAATTCCAGCTACGAGTGCAGAGGCAGAGAGGCCTCAGGGTCAGGGCACACCGGCCTGAGTTGGGCGCATATGAATTAAGGCCGGTCTCTGTATAATTTTGGCAATAATGGGATTTACTGCCCTAACCGGTTTGGCTCAGTGGATAGAGCATCGGTCTGCGTACTGAAAGGTCCCAGGTTCGATTCTGGTCAAGGGCATGTGTCTTGGTTGCGGGCACATACCCGGTGGGGAGTGTGCAGGAGGCAGCTGATCGATGTCTCTCTCTCATTGATGTCTCTAACTCTCTATCCCTCTCCCTTTCTCTCTGTAAAAAAATCAATAAAATACATTTTTTTTAAAAATAAATAATGGGGCTGCTTCTTTTTAATGTTAGATCTACTTTTATATCTAAGGAAAATGAATCAAATTCCCTTGATCCATATTTTCCCCCTTTGCCCAAAACCCCACATCTGTGCTAAATAAACCCTTCCTTTGCCCCTAAACTAGGACTGGAAGGTAGAGGAGGTGATCAGAGCACGCATGTCAGTGCCCGGCATTGCAGAGCCTTAAAGAATGTAAACTGACCCACTATAAACACTCATGACTCCACAGAGGTCAAAGGGCAAAGAAGGAAGGAGGCAGCATCACACATTGGAGGGAGCACTGGCCTGGGGCCTGGGAGGCTGGGACTGGAATCCCAGCGCTGGCACTAGCTTCCACTGGACTTGGGCCTGGCGTCTCCTCCTCGCCCGCGCTCTCCGTGCTCCCCTCCAGTCCAGGAAGGTCACCCCTCTGCGTGAGGAAGGCCCTCCCCGGGACCGAGATGCCTTCCCAGCCTAAACTCAGAGGAGGTGCACGCCCTCAAGGCTGCCTCCCACAGAAAGGAGAACATCAGGTTTTTGGAAATAAAGCCAAAAGGGACTAATGACCATCCTCCAAAGCTCAGCTCAAAGCCCTCCTCCCCCTGGCAGCCTTCCTGGATCACCCCAGCTATAGGGAGCTCTCTTCACTCCTGATCACCTCTGAAATCAACCATGGGAAGCCCTCACTGGTATTGATATTTATAGTATTAACTATGCCCACTGAACAGGTAATTTCAGGGTTCTCTGTCATCCGCATGGACATGTGGACGAACGTCCAAGTAACTAGCAAGGCTTTAGGACAGGTCCGTGAGTTCAAGGAATTATCTACTGCATACAAGGCCTGGTGGCACAGCCCAGCCACACACATACCATCTTTGACCTACAGGACTCCACCTTGTGCAGATGCACTAGTCCCAGAGGTTCACAGGAACTGTGATGGCTCTGCTCCCAGACCACACTGTCCTGACAAAGCCACACAGGGAGCGGTTAGGGCTATGCCCGTTCACAGTGGCCTAATGAACCACAATACCACGGAGGCAAGATGCCACACAGAAGCCCCTGGCACCGAGCAGGTGCTCAGTAGATGTGACTTCCCCTTCCCCGGGAAAGATGTAGCCCTGATGTAGCACCAACATCCCAGGACTCGAATCAGACACCACGATCCATTTCCCCTTTAGGGGCACTTTGGTCCAAGGGTAATTCAGGGGAGGGGGCGCCCCCATTCTGAATCCCGAGGTAGCACTCACTGGTCCAACATACATGTATTAAACAACCTGTCATGTACCAGACAGTCACTGGGAGTGAAAAGATACTGAGTTGCTGCCCTCAAGGAGCTCATTCTGCTAAGAACACCTACTCACCAACAAAGGCAGCAGAAATGGGGAAACACTGGGGAGGAGGGGACTGGATGTGCAGGGACGAGGAAATGCTCAGTCACGGGCAAGGCCAGTGAGATCCCGGGGGCTTCCTGGAGGAGGCGGGGTTTGAACTGAGCCCATGTAATGCAGGCATTTGACCAGCAGGGGTTTCTGAAGTGGGCGAGCGTTTCAGGTGCTTCAGAGAAAGCAGGTCAGCATTGCTGGCGCCAAGGGCAGGTAGGGAGGTGGGGGCCAGGGAAGCTCACAGAGGGCAGACCACCCAGGCCTGGTCTCTCAGGCTAAAACAGTTTATGCAGCACGTGAGAGGAGGGAAACCTGTTATTATTATAGTGAATATGGTTTTATCTACTGGAGTGATCACGTATTAATTTATGTAATCTCTGGTGGCTGGGGTGTACACCTGAAACGAATATAATGATGTATGTCGACTGTAATTGAAAATGAACAACGATTAAAATAGAAAGGGGTTTGGCCTTCCCGGACCACCCACCCACCCAAGGACGGCGGAGCGCACCTTGAGAGCAGCTGGGAGGAGGAGCAGGGCACAGGTGGAGCAGCCACCCAGACACAGAGCCCCCGCTCTGGTGGAACCCACATTCCAGTGGCAGAGGCAAACAAGGAAAAACACTTAGCATGTCCTGGTTACACGAGCTCGAAAGAAAAACAAAGCGACAGCACCGGAAAGGAAGCCAGGGAGGCTGGGGGAGGGGGCTGCCGTTTTAAATCGCAAAGACTGGAAGTAGGGGAGGGTTCTCTGTCATCCACATGGACATGAGGATGAACGTCCAAGCAGCTTTGACTGTGACTTTGGAACATGCCCGTGAGTTCAAGAATCGCTGCCGCAGCGTGCTAGGGGGTGAGAGGGCAGGGGCAGGGCACGCCGGGTCAGGTGGCGCCCTCTCAGCCACTGTGAGGACTCTGACTTTTGCTCTGAGTGGGTGGGAGGCACCGCAAGTTTGCAGAGCGCTGATCTGGTCTGATTTTGACTTTTAAATGAGTTACTCTGGCTGCCAACAGACTGGGGGAGGGGGGGAGGGGGGGGCTTAAGGCCAGAGGGAGAGCAATCAGGAACCTATTGCAGTTAGCAGATCCCAGGTGACATGAGCCTGGACAAGGGCCAGCACCTGGAGGTGGTGAGAATCGGGGCGAGAATCGGGCAGACTCAATATATTTTGAACCTGAAACAGGGAAATCAGTGAAATAAGGTAAGCAGGGGAGTCACAGGCTCAGATTGGCTTTCACCCAACTGAGTAGTCCCCCAGCCCCCATGTCACCCCACGGCTTACTGGTTTGTTATCGTGGGGAAACGCACATTTACAATGCAGAGGGCTGGCGGTCAGGCTTGGCATGGCCAGCAGCGGGGTGGCCAGACATGACGTGTCCTCTAAGGTGGCATTCTGCCCTCCTGCTGCGTCCCAGGTGCAGTGCTCCTGCAGAAAATGTGTGGCCTGCACCCAATCAAAGGGACTGGGAAACGAATCCACAATGCTAATGTTCTGCAGAGCAACAGGCCTGGGAGCTGCAAGGGAATCAAACAGCAACAGATCGTCTGCTCCGGGGGAGGTGAAGAGACTCGGCACAGCCACTGCGATGTGTGGATCCTGAGTGCACCCTATTTGGGTAGCATAGCCCACACAGGACATCTGGAAAGCAGCTGAGGAGCTTTGGCTGTGATCTGCATAGGTGATGCTTTAGTTCGTGGTGATTATTTTTTCAGGACAAGGTGGCGTGGGGGAGAAAGCCCTTTTGGCAACGCTGAGCGCTGGGGCAGCTGAGGGTGAGATCGCAATGGCTGCAGCTTTCTCTCAGCGGGTGGGCAGCAAAGAAGTATATTTATAGAAAGGTTAAGACAAGATGTTAACAGTTGGTAAGTCAAGGGCACAACAGGTGTTCTCTGAACTCTTCTTTTCAACTTCTCGGTGGGTTTAAAAAGGTGTTTTGTTTTTTTTAAATAAGTTTCATTTCCACTATCCCAGCTTGAAGAGGAACCACTGAGTTCGTGCTCTCCATCGTGCAAAAGAGAAGAGGTCTCTCCAGGCCCCATCCCAACTAGATCCCAAGCACGGGGACCGAGGGACCAAGAGGCTCCACCCCACACGTTTCTGGGTGCACTGACTTCCCTCGAGCCTCCTACACACTGGTTGTTTGCAAACATGGCGGCTATGATTGCCGACACCAAGGCCTGGTGGGTCTCCCAGCTCTTTAGAGCCTCACCCCCAGCACCTGGCACAGGGTCCCGCATGAAGCTGATGATTAAGGGTGGGCACCCAGGAGTCCCGGGTCTGGCCACCAAGCAGCTCTCCTTCCAACAGAAGGAGGGCTCTGGCAGGGGGCCCCACCGCTCCACGCTGCCTTCCAGGCCCAGCAAGCCTTTCCCTACTCACTGTCTGACTTTCCTAAGTCAGGAGAGAGCAAGGCCCCACTCAGACATGGTGGATCTGGCAAATGCAGACAAGGAACTCGCCGTCTTCCTCAGGATTCCAGAATCACCTCTCCCGTTGTTTTTTTTTTTTGTTGTTGTTGTTGTTAAAATGAGATCCAATGCAATGCATGAGCCGCGGTCCTGGGTCCTGATTTTTTCCAGTGCATTATGGGAAACATCGTAGGGACAGCCGGAGAAGTTTTCACGTGGTCTTGGTATTCTCTGAGGCATGAGAATGGTGCTGTGGCTATATCCAAGCACTTTTTTTTTTTTTTGAGGTGCATTCTGGGATACTTGGGTGAACTGTCACAATATCTGCACTTTCCTCTGACAGGGCCAAATGCCAAAATTGCCGGTCCAGGCTGCTGGACATATGGGTGTTCACTGTGTCATCCTGTCACCTTTTCTGTTTTAGATTTTTTTTTTTTTTTTTCACAGAAGAAACATGGAGAGAACAAGTGAGATCCAGGTCCCATCTCCTCCATGGGGAGGTCTGTTTGCAGGTCTGTGTCTCCCTTTGGCCAGGGGAGTCCCAGGGGCCGCAGCAGGGGCAGGCTCACCGGTGGCCCGGGACAGGCAAGACTCCTCGGGCCTGAAATGAATGTTTCACTGCCAACGGGGGGCTACATACAGCCCGTGGCAGGGTCCCACCTATGACACGTGCAGCCGAGCCTACAGAACGCAGGACCCGAGGGCTTTAGGACTGGCTCCTCCCTGTTGAGGGGAGGCTTGGAGGAAGGAGAGAGAGTGCTTGTCCTCTTCGATCCCCTCCTCCCCTTTAAGGCAATTAGGACCAGAGAAGACAAACACCACAATCAGCATCATGAGGAAGCCCTGGTGCTGCTCGTGGGAGGAGGTGAGGCTGCGACCACCTCCCCCTGAGGCTGGGCTGGTGAGGCTCGCCCTCCCTGCGGAGCTGTGACCTCGAGGACAGACCACGCCCTCCCCAGTGTCCCTGCCTCTGCTGTTATCAGGAATGATAGCTCCTGCCCGGGGGTCAAGCAGGGACCCCAAAAGATGGGGAAACTTCCTTGAAAGGTGCTGTAACACATGAGAATCCCCATTCTTTCTTTAAAATCAGCAGATACAAAGTGCCTACACCTGCCGAAACCGGTTTGGCTCAGTGGATAGAGCGTCAGCCTGCAGACTGAAAGGTCCCGGGTTCGATTCCGGTCAAGGGCATGTACCTTGGTTGCGGGCACATCCCCAGTAGGGGGTGTGCAAGAGACAGCTGATCAATAACTCTTTCTCATCGATGTTTCTAACTATCTCTCTCCCTTCCACTCTGTAAAAAATCAATTAAGATATATATATATATATATATATATATATATATATATTTTTTTTTTTTTTTAAAGTACCTACACCTGACCCAGAGATGCCACTATTTTTCTTTAAATCAGCTGACTTTTTTTTTTTTTTTACCAAAATAAATATGATCCCGATTTTGGAAGTGGAAGGTACCATCAGGCTAGAAAGAGGTGGAAGGTACCATCAGGCTAGACAGAGGGCAGCAAGGAGCAGAGAGGAGGAGGGGGTGCTTTCTAACTGCAAAGGGGAAACCTGAATTCTAAGGGAGGCCACACCAGAGACCACAGTGGAGAAGGAAGACAGAAACCAGCAGGCCCCTCTCCCATCTCAGGGGCCGTGGCTCCTGAACAACTCCCATCCCCGTCTCATTTCTGCTCAGGTCATGAGCACCACGCCTGAGGGTGGGAGTCCGGAGCCCAACTGCCCGGTGCTGACTAAGTCCCTGCCAGAGCCTCCTGGGATCTGCGGGCCGGCCCCACCCCGATCACAGGACGCCTGCAGCTGTCCTGGGCATGCTGCTAGCACTCAGGGTGCCCGCTTCTCGAAGGACAGCCACCGGGCTGGCTCCTCCCTCCGTCCCCTTGGCTCACAGGGCCAGGAAAGCAGGTGTCCCGGGTCAGAGGCTGAGCCGAACCAAACCAGGGGCCTGAACCAGGCTCCCGCCGCCTGGGTTCTTTCTGGCCCCGCAGGGAAGGCCGGTCTGTGATAAACCACATGCCAGGCCCTTGTCCGCAGGCCCAGCAGCAGAGGACACCTGCCTCCAGCTGGAGAAAATGACACTGGGGTGCAACCACTGGACAGCGCTCACTGTCCCCTCTGAGAAATGGAGCTCGTCCCCCTGGCCAGAGGCACATGCTGGGCGGCCTGGTCTCAGCTTCCTCCCCTCGGAAAGGAAGGGGCTGCACCAGATGGCATCCAAGGCCCCTGGAAGTTCTACCCAACTGGAGCTCCAAGCCACATGCTAACCGCCCGCCCGAGCGCTGGGTGACACTCCAGTTCCGAGAGGCTGCAAGGGAACCGGGTGTTTTACAGCCCGCTGGGCAGGCCGTTTTTTGTTTTGTTTTATTTTTAAGTATATTTTATTGATTTTTTTTTTACAGAGAGGAATAGAGAGTTAGAAACATCAATGAGAGAGAAACATCGATCAGCTGCCTCCTGCACACCCCCCACCTGGGGATGTGCCCGCAACCAAGGCACATGCCCTTGACCGGAATCAAACCTGGGGCCCTTCAGTCCGCAGACTGACGCTCTATCCACTGAGCCAAACTGGTTTCGGCTGGGCAGGCAGTTTAGATTTAACCATGTTCAGACCAGGAAGTCCTTTCTGAGAGCTAACGTGCATCCTCTTCCCCAGTGTTAGCCTCTTTCAGCCTCTGTCTGTGGGGCTTTCCTTTGGGAGGGGGCCCGTAAGAAACAGGTGGTAGAGCACGGCTCTGACCTGCGAGGGCTTGCAGAGCCGGGGTGGGGGGGGCAGGGGGGCGCTCTGGTGGGGCAAGGCTGTAAGTCTCCCCTTCCTGCCAACCTCGCTCCTTCCCCACCCTCCCACCCTCCCGCCCTCACCCCCACCACAACCGGGTCTCCACCTGAGTCTCCAGCACAGCCACAGAAGGGGAAGGGATTTCCAGGGCCCTGCACTGGGCCCCTTCGAAGTGAGGCAAAAAGGGCTTGCGTTCGTTTCCGGAGACTGTCGTAACCAAAGACCACAAGCCCGGCGCCTGAAGACAGCAGAAAGGTGTCCTCTCACAGCTCCGGGGCCCAGGTGTCGTCACAGGGCCACTCTTCCTCCGGAGGCTGTGGGGGAGAGCGGGCCTCTCCCGGCGGCAGGTGGCTCTAAGGCGGTCCTTCACCTGCCTCTGAGCTCACACAGCATCCCTGTGTCTGTGTCCTCCTACCTGCCTCAGGCTCCCCCCTCCCCCTTTCTCTTATGAGGACACTTGTCACTGGGTTTAAGGCACAGTCAGGAGATCCAGGATGATTTCAGCTCAGGATCCTGAACCTGATTCTATCTGCAAGACCCCTTTTCCAAATAAGGTCACATTCAGATTCAGGGACATAAACATGTCTGGGGTTGTGTGTGTGTGTGTGTTTGTGTGTGTGTTTGTGTGTGTGTGTGTGTGTGTGTGTGTTTTTTAGGGGGAGAGGCTACTCAACCCACTACAGAGCTCACTGGTTAGAGTCAGAAGCCCCATTCTTCCGCTGACTCAGTGGTTCTCAACCTTTCTAATGCCGTGACCCTTTAATACATTTCCTCATGCTGTGGTGACCCCCAACCATAAAATTATTTTCGTTGCTACTTCATACCTGTAATTTTGCTCCTTTTAATGAATCGTAATGTACATATCTGTGTTTTCTGATGGTCTTAGGCGACCCTGCTACCAGTTCTCAACCTGTGGGTCGCGACTGTATTAAAGGGTCACAGCACTGGAAAGGTTGAGAACCACTGCTTGACTCACCGGCTCACCACCTGACCCCAAGCAAGCTAGGCCACCTGCCTGGAACTGCTTCCCACCACCTGCTCTCCTCTCCCAGCGGGGCCAGAATGGCGGGCCCTGGTCCTCAGATCACACCCAGCTGCCCACCGTGGAGCCTGCGCCTCAGCGGTCCTCTTGTGGATACACAGTCAAAGGGGGGACCCTCAGCTCAGCTCACCCCCCGTGTGTGGTCCCTGGCTCAAGGAAGTCAAACCTGCTTCCACAGAGACTTCTCCAAGTTCCAAAGCTAACCTTGGACCAGGTGAAAGGATGTTGTAAACGTAACCAAAGGAAAACACAATTCTAGATCCACGGACACCGCCCCCCCCCCGCCCCCGAAATACATCCTGGTCCCCTGAAGGAGCCCAGCCCCCCATATTCCCAGGCTGGTGGTCTCCACACGCTTCCACCAGCCCTTCCTGGCCCAGACTGGGCCCCACCAGCTCCCCCGCTCCAACACACACTCACACACCCCTCCTCCGCCTCCCCTGGCCAACACGCTCTCTCACTTCTGGGCCCTCCCTCGGTGGTGCGCCTCTCCCAACGTGTACCCTAAACTCCCGGCCCAGAGACTGCCCACGGTGTCCACAAGGCTGCGGACAGGACTCAACTGGAGAGACCATCATCTTGGGAACCAGGCCAGCCCCGTCAGAATTCCCTCAGACACAGCTGTGAGCGGTGGTTTCCACTGCAGCTGCGCATCGGAATCACCAGGGGAAGTTTAAAAGTGATGGGCGCCTGGGCCTCGCTCTAAAGGTTAGAGTCTAACCCATGGAATCTGAGAATGGGGCCTGGGCGTCTGTACTCATCAAATCCCCCGGGGAGGGAGGCTTCGAGTCACGGCCAGGCCCGCGGGCTAGCAGTGGGTCACTCCCTAAGGTCTCATCTCAGGATTGGATGCCAGCCTTGGAAGCCCTACCCGCTCTACTCAGGCCAGGAGACTTCACCCCAGCCTGTGGCAGGGTGGGATAGGGGCTGGCCTCCACCCACGGCCAAGCCCCCTCAGGACCCACAGCGCCAGCACTCAATGGGTGTGCAGCACCAACCACCAGACTCCAAGCACCTCCGCAGTCTTACCCCACCCCCCATACACACTGCACCCAGCACAGCCCATCCCCAGGACCGGAAACAGCCTGGGGAGGCTGTGCTACTGGTCCAAGGCCACACGCTACATCCTGGGAGGGGTCTCCTGCAGGAAGGGGGCGGGCTCTGAGCCCTGACCAGGCCTCGGCTGTTTTCCTTCCAGCCTCTGGGCAAATATTTACTTCCCTGCAGGCCAAGAGGCAAGCACCCTCATTGGTGGGAAAGTCCCCTTTCAAAAAAAATGAACACAACAGGCACGGTTTCCACAGGGAACAACTCTTGTCTCGAGCGGGCATGAATGCCAATGGTTGGTTGTGCCAGTCACCGCCCCACAAGGCCTCAGTCTCCTCAGCCCCTGTCTACCCAGCTCACGGTGCTGCTCGAGGATCCAATGAGGTAAGCAAAGTGGCAGGACCAGTGCAAGATGCAGCTCTTCCCCGTGCCGCCCGCTCCCCACCCCCCTCACCACGGCCAGTGAGCCCCAGGCTCCTGCCCAAAGCCAAAGCACCTCCCAGCATCTGCACTGGTGCTGACAACACAAGACTCTGCTAAGTGGGCCCTGGAGCTATCTCCCATCCAAGCTGGCTCCTGGGGCAGGGACAACGGTTAGCGCCTTTCCTCAGACAAAAAAACTGAGGCACAGGACTTTGTGACTTGTCCACGGTCCTGCAGCCAGTCAGACCGGGTCCACACCCCACCGCTCCCTCCGAGATGCTCCACACAGGCCTTTTATGGCTGGCTCCTTCTCACCCTTGCGCTCACTCCTTGAGCCTCAGCTCCTCCTAAAGGCCCCCCTTGACCACCCACCCAAAGCAGGAGCTCCACCTCTTCCCACTTCTCCCCAATGTCCTCGTTAGCACCTTCCACAAGCTCGTTTGTTTGCTGGTTTGCCTGCCTTCCAAGGCCTGAGCTAAGCCTTTCTTGTTTGTTTCCCAATAATCATCACAGTGCCGGACACACGCGTGGACGTCAGGAAAGCAGTTGTGGCCCTGGCTGGGTAGCTCAGTTGGTTAGTGTCGTCCTGATACACCAAGGTCGTGGGTTTACAGACGGAAGGGTCCCGGGTTCAATTCTGGTCAAGGGCACATACCTAGGTTGCAGGCTGGATCCCTGGCCTTGGTCAGGACACATGCAAGAGGCAACCAATTGATATCTCTCTCACACTGATGTTTCTCTCTCTATGTCTCTCCCCCTCCCCTTCCTCTCTCTCTAAAAATCAATGCAAAAAATATCCTCGGTGAGGATTAACAAAGAACAAAAGAAAAGCAGGTTGTGGGTTTAATCCCTGGGCAGGGCATATAGAAGCGTCAACCAAATGTTGAGCATCAACCCAGTGGTTGAGCATCGACCTATGAACCAGGAGGTCCTGGTTAGAATCCTAGTCAGGGCACATGTTCAGGTTGGGGACTTGATCCCTAGTGGGGGTGTGTGCAGGAGGCAGCCAATCAATGATTCTCTCTCATCATTGATGTTTCTCCCTCTCCCTTCCTGAGTAAAAAAAAAAAAAAAATCAACCAATGAGTGAAACAAGTTGATGCCCGCCCCCCTCAAAAAAAAATCAATAAATAAAAATAAAAAATTTTAAAGAGAAAGGAAGAAAAAATTTTAACTGAATATGCACACAAATCGTCCACACCCTGAGAAGAAGGGCAGGTCAAGACTGGACGCTCCTCCCTCCCCCTGAGATGTTGATTCAAACCCACTCAGATCCAAAGGTTCGTTCTGGGCAAGGTTTCTCTTTTCAATCCCGTGTCCTGGGCTTACCCAGAAGACACCGCTCCCTGCCCGAGGAGCCGGCTGGTACAGAAATTTCATTATCAGTTCCTTGTCTGTTTGCTGAGCCCCACCCCAGGTTGGCACTGTGAGTCACAGAGAGAAGAGGCACCGGGCAGCCGGGGAGGAAGGAGGCAGGTCGTCACGCCAGCTTCTCAGGAACAAACAACCACAGGCAGCAAGGTCCCAAGCCGGCCCCACCACTTACCAATCCCTTCCTTCTCTGAGGGTCATGCACAGAAGCCTAGACTGGGAGCAAAGAGACTTTCTCGGGCTCGCTTTGCTCATCTGGAATATGAGTGATTGGAACATTCTCCAAACCCCTTCCAGGCCTGCTTCCCGGTCCTCTGGCTTTAAAAGCCTCGTAGCCGGGCTGAGGGAGGGGATGGCCTCTCTGCCAGAGGCCCAAGCCCAGGCCCTTTGCTTCTAGATTCTTCTCTGACAGCTCATCAGGCATGGGGACCACTTCTCTGGGACAAAGGCTGCCTCCTTTCTGCCTGGGTTTCACTCGTTTCTCTTTGAGAACAAGAACAAGAGGAAAACAGACCTGCCTGATTAGTCAAGTGCATTTTTTTTTAATTTAAGGAAATAAAATACGTACGTATACGTACACGATGTCCCGATGGGTGTTTGCCAGCATGCTGCAGTGGTTCCCTCCCAATGTACTTAAGTGAATTGCTTGAAATTTCTTAGAACTGTGTGCACATATCTTCACAAAAATAATAAAGCTCTTTTCAAAAGTTAGAAATACCTGCTGGAAACGGAATCTACTTTCTTTTCCTCTTGGCTTCATCTAGGACTTCAGTGGAGGCCAAGTCCCTGGCTCCTCCCGGAGGCCTGTCCTCTTGCCCCCGAGCCCTGAGCACTCAGCCCGGCGAGGACCACTTCTTTCCGCAGAGGGGTGGCTGGGGAAAGTCATGGGGACCAGTGAAGGAACTGGAGTCAGACAACCTGGGTTCTGGGCTTGGTCTGTCACTAACTTGCTGTGGGGTCTCAAGCAATTTGTGTCCTCTTTCCAGGCCTCTGTTTTCTCCTCGATAAAAGGAAAAGGTTACGCCTGGCTGGCCTGGCTCAGTGGTTGAATGTCAACCTATGAATGAGGAGGTCGCAGTTCGATTCCCCATTGGGACATATGTCCGGGTGGTGGGCTTGATCCTCAGTGTGGGGTGTGCGGGAGGCAGCCAGTCAATGATTCTCTCTCATCATAGATGTTTCTATCGCTCTCTCTTCTTTTCCCTTTCTCCCTGAAATCAATATATTTTTTAAAATTTTTTAAAGGTCACACTAGAGATGCCTTCAAGGGCCCTTCTCGTTCTCAGTCTATGGCTCCTGAGCACCTCAAACAGAGAGGAAGATAGAAGAAGAAAGGCTAGCCCTTAATGACCTGATACAGTGTTTCTCATGTCCCAGGCATTGTTCTTAGCATTTCTTACTTATTAATCCATGTAATGATCAAGGCAAGTCTTGGGTAGATTTTCATATCACTCAGTTTTACAAATAGGGCAAATGAGGCACATGGAAGCTACTGCCTAAGTCACTTAAAGGACCAGTATTGGGATTTGAATCAAGGCAGCCTGGTCCAGACTCCACAGTCTTACCCATTTGTTAAACTAAAGGAATACTAGTGGCCTGGTGCATGAATTCGTGCACACTGAAAGGAAATTATTTAGAAGAAATATTTTAATATCACCATTCACCCTTTCTCTATAATAGAAGTGTCAACCAAATTCACAATTGACAGATTGAAACACACGTGTGTGACTGGCGCCAGCGAGAGCTTTATATGTATTGTGCATGCACAAGTAAACTTAGCCTTTTATAGATATAGAATAAACTTGCTTAATTAAACCTGCTTTCTGATTTAGTTAAACTTTTCCCAGCCCAGTTAAGCACCCCAACTTCTCTTTCAGGTAATTGTTAGCAACACAGCAGTAAATATCAACATGAAGCAGATTATTATTGTAGATCATGCAGGGAGAACAAGGGGTAAAATATTTAACTGCAGCAGTGTTTGACTATATTCTGCACAGTGAAAAAACCTGAAGTCACTTTCAAGGTCCACCATTTCTTACTTCTTTTCAGTCAGGTCAAGTTTCCAAACTTTCTAAATCTCCATTTTTCTGACTAATGAAAAGAAAATAGGATTCCATCAAGTCTCCTATCTACCTGCTCCAGGACTTCTGTGAGGATCAAACAATACGAGACATGGGAAAATGCTTCACAGACATTTGGTTGAAGCGTGAAATGTTTCCACCTGGCTATAAAGCAAGTCATGTTCCTGGGCTGAAGAAACTACAAGGAGGCTAGTTGTTGGTAAGGACAGGAAGCCGGGCATTGCTACATAATGACATTAACCAGATGGACACTCAGCATATTAGCCTTTTATATATATACCGTGTTTCCCCGAAAATAAGACATCCTCCGAAAATAAGACCTACTTACAGGTTTCCTTCTGAGTGAAATATAAGGCATCCCCCAAAAAATAAGGCCCCCCCAGGCTAAACATGAGAGATTTGGTCCACTGATTCTGAAAGAAATGGAGTCACAAGAAATTCACCAGTAAATTCAGGAATTGGATTGTTATGATGATGTTTCAGAAGATGATGACATGATTGTCATTGAATAAATGAGTAAATTCTTGATACTGTAGGATTCACAGTTTGTCTGGTTTGTGTTGACAACTACCGTACTACCGTACCATATACAGGCAATAAATTTCCTTTATTTTCATTTAACAATAAATGTGTACCGCATTCTTCTTCATGGAAAAATAAGACATCCCCTGAAAATAAGACCTAGCGCATCTTTGAGAGCAAAAATTAATATAAGACACTGTCTTATTTTCGGGGAAACAGGGTAGATATCAGGCCAAACTATGATAACAGGGTTCATGTATAGACAAAGAAAAGCAAAGTTAATATCTCCTCTGACACATTACCTTTATTACTTACCCACATCCACTTCCTTCCCACTAACCCCCCTAAGTTCTTTTCTTCCTAATATTACTACTAATATTACTACTAATATTCCCAGAGTGATAGTGTCTCCATGATCAGCCCTGCCTACTTCGCAAATTCAAGGCCTCAGCAACATCTAACCACTGCTGGCTCCACACCCTGCCCGGCCTCCCTTACTCAAAAGACACAGATTTGGACTCAGCCACCCCAATGCAACAGGCTTTCCTGGAGCACCTACTGGGTGCCCAACCCGGAGACCAGCATTTGGAAGAAGATATGAATGAGCCACACCCTGACCTCTAGGAGCCCACAGTCCAGCAAGGAAACACAGTCCTGTAAACGGATCTCTAGACTGCCCTGTGGTGAGTGCTAAAAATAGAGGTGTGTCCCCAATGGGCTGAGGGCACATGTGTCAGAATGATTCACCCTGCATGACGGGAAGAGTTGGTTCCAAGCGCCTCTGGGTGAGCTCATTGCTCATGGAGAATCCTCAGCAACCTCAACAGGAAGGAGCAATGAACTGGGTGTGTGGACACCCAGGAATCCATGCCAACTTCGCTGAGCGACCATGAAATACATCCTTCCTGGGCCCTAAGGTCCCCCTGTGAAAGCAAGAGTGCCCCCCAGAGCGGCAGGAGATCACTGTCATGGTTCCAGGTGGGGCTCCTATGGACGCACGGACAGAAAAGTCCTCATTGCTCACTTCCCTTCCTGGCCTCCCCATCGCACAAAGGAGCAAATCTCAGCTTTGGTGCCAGATTGTCTTTAAGCCTCGGAAACACTTGCCAAACTGCTTTTTTAACAGAGAGGGCAGGCCTCAGGTTCACAGCCTACCTCACCCATAGTATCTAGCTAGGACTTAATAACGTGGATGTCCTTGCACTGTACTTACTGTAACTGTTACCCATTATATTTGATGAGGGAATATTATTTTCCCATTGGTAGTAGTGTGTAAACCCTTCTTTTAAAAACAAACTTAAGGCCGAAACCGGTTTGGCTCAGTGGATAGAGCGTTGACCTGCGGACTGAAGGGTCCCGGGTTTGATTCCAGTCAAGGGCATGTACCATGGTTGCTGGCACATCCCCAGTAGGGGTGTGCAGGAGGTGGCTGATCTATGTTTCTTTCTCATCAATGTTTCTAACTCTCTATCCCTCTCCCTTCCTCTCTGTAAAAAATCAATAAAATATTTATATATTAAAAAAAACACTTAAGTTTAAAAAGTGAGTTCATTTACAGATAATATAGTTGGTAAAAACTCTATGTGGGACAAGTTAACACTTGTCAACCTGGTAAGCACATACAAAACCAGATAAAGCTTCCCAATGCTATTGGACATTCCAGTAGTGATTACTACTGGAAGGGAAGGGTAAGGATCAGAAGTTGGAACAAGGGGGGCTCTGACTTCTGCTGTCCATTCTGCTGGTTGTCCTGGGAGCTCTTTATAAGGTGTGTTTACTTTATAAAAACCCATAAAGCTGCATGCATATACTTATTTTTTTGAAATATATTTTGATTGATTTCAGAGAGGAAGAGAGAGAGAGAAACATCAATGATGAGAATCATTGATGGGCTCCCTCCTGCACGTTCCACACTGGGGATCGAGCCCACAATCCAGGCATGTGCCCTTGACTGGAATCGAACCTGGGACCCTTCAGTCCACAGGCTGACACTCTAGCCACTGAGCCAAACCAGCCAGGGCTGCATATACTTATGATTGGTGCTTTTTTGTATGTATATTATACATTCACATAACCTTTAACCCAGCAATTCCACTTCTGGAAATTGACCCTCAGTTATGCACATGTATGTGCAAAGCAACACATTTGAAGAGGCTCGCTGCAGCTCTGTTTACAGTAACTAGAAATTGGAAACAACCTGAGTTCCCCAGTTGGAGGCTGATGGAATAAATTTTGGCATCGCCTACAGTGACTTCTATGTGGCCATCAGACAGAATGAGGCAACCCTTAGCAGAGTTTCAAACTGTACATGGATTCAAACGTAAATGAAGACGTAAGGGGCAGGACTGTGCGCTTGTGGAAAAACAAGAATATAGTAGGTGTCTCGGGCATCCTATGGTAGAATATTAGCTCAGAAGAGAATAGCAAGAAACTCATCATATATATATCTCCTCTGGACAGTGCAGGTCAGGGGCGAGGGGTAGGAGGGAAATTTGTCACTGATACCTACTCTTTTGTATTTATAAATATGGTACAATGCCTTTATGGATAATAAGTTTTGAAGCAAAGAGTTTTACAGAAGGTGCATGGTTATGGTGAAAATGATGGCTCCTTCCAGGCCTAAAGGCTGGGATGAAAGTGTTAGCACTTTGGGCTTATAAAGCAAGTAACCCTTGGCACCACTCCTCCTCCTGAGGGATGGACCAGGCATAATGGGCTTTCCGTAATGATGCCCAATTAACAGCAAACCCAGACTTAGACAAATTACTTACTCACACCGGGCTCCCGCCCTGCAGTCAAACTCTGGCACCTGGTGCTGCACAGGCAGAGTTGGCAGGTGGCTGAGTTCTTGGCCTGGGTGGGGAGATTTTTAAGCAGCAATGATTCCAGGGATGGGAAGTCAAGGACTTGGTAAGGTGAGCTCAGCTGGCTGGAGAGGAAAGATTCTAAGTTCTGAGTCCCACCCTGACCCGAGAGAAGAAGCAAAGCCAGGGCCAAAAGGTGGCCTTCTCTGGACACTGGCAGAACAAGGCCTTGCCAATTCAAGATCAGGTTTGTTTTTATTATTGATTTTAGAGAGGGGGAGAGGGAGAGAAACATCAATGTGAGAGAAACATTGATCGGTTGCCTTCCGAATACACCCAGACCAGGATTTGAACCTGCAACCTAGGTATGTGCCCTAACCAGCATCTGAACCTGCAACCTAGGTATGTGCCCTGACCAGCAATGTACCCAGACTGGGAATCAACCCTTGAGATGATACTCCAACCAACTGCGCCACACCAGCCAGGGCAAGCTTAGTGTAATGGTACAACTTTCTTTGGCACAGCACCTGGCTTGCCCACACATCACTCTCTCCTCACATCACTGATCCTAAAAACAGTCCAAAGCGCCGTGCAGCACAGTATCAGTCATCCCGTGTACAGATGGGAAAATGGAGGTACAGGAGGCTAAGAGGCTGGTCAGTGGTTACATATGGAGAGAAGGGGTGAGGCCAGAAATGGAACCCCCACCTTCTGTCTCCTGGTCTTCCTAAATGGTCACACCCATCCATTTTAGCAGAATTCCAGGAATGGAAAGTCAAGGACTTGGTAAGGTGAGCTCAGTTGGCTGGAGAGGAAGGATTCTGAGTTCTGAGTCCCACCCTGACCCAAGAGAAGAAGCAAAGCCAGGGCCATAAGGTGGTCTTCTCTCTTTCAACTCGGACCTTCTGAGAGAAGAGCTCCTGAGGCCAGACAAGCAAGGGGCAAGCAGAGAACCCCAGAATCAGAATCAGGGGGCCCGTGAGACCATCTCGCCCAACAGTTTTCAACCCTGAGTACACACTAACGTTACCTGGAGAACTTAAAATACGGTGAGTAAAAATACATGCCCAGGCCCCGGCATTGGTAGTGTTTTAAAAACTCTCTACTTGACTCTGATGCAACGTTGAATGAGAGCCCCAATCACCCCCATCTCAATCCCACGTTCACCCTGCTGCCTCCCCGCAGTTCCCACCTATATGCCTATGCTCATCCTCTGGCGCCCAGACAGACTGCTCCTCCCTCTTTCACACGACGTCGTATCCAAGACCTGGATCGGGAGCCGGGCTCACCCAGTTTGCTAGATGGGCAGGTTCCTTAGCAGCGCTGAGGCTCCACCAGAACGTGACTGGCTTAAGGTCCCCCAGTGAGTAGGGACAGGGCAAGACTGGAATCTGGGTCTCTTGACCACTAGGCCAGGTCAGGTCTGCCGAGGGGCCATAGGTGGCAGATCTGCCAGTTCCTGTGGGTAGAACAGACCCAGGGAGCCGAAACCGGTTTGGCTCAGTGGATAGAGCATCAGCCTGCGGACTGAAAGGTCCCGGATTCGATTCCGGTCAAGGGCATGTACCTTGGATGCGGGCACATCCCCAGTCGGGGGCGTGCAAGAGGCAGCTGATCGATGTTTCTCTCTCATAGATGTTTCTAACTCTCTATCCCTCTCCTTTCCTCTCAGTGAAAAATCAATAAAATATATATATTTTAAAAAGAACAGACCCAGGGAGAGGCCGAGGGGGAGACAGGAGTGTGCATGAGCGGGGTGGGGGGGGTGGGGGGTGGGCGGGTGTCAGTGACTTCCTCTGCCCTTTCTGGGAAAGTCTGCCCCGTGGCATGCTGGGGGCGAGGGCCTAGCCTACACTGGCCGGTCTGGAACCGGACTGTGGACAGATGTCTTTGTTTCTAAGTGGGGGACAGCCTAGTCTGAAACCTCCATAAGGAAGCCCAGGCTCTCGGGGACATTTTACCAGGAGGACCCAGGTTCCTTGCCCACAATTAACAAAAGGGCTTGCACTTCTTGAGCTCTTCCCTGGTCCCTGTGCTAAGCATGTACTCGGCCTACTTCATGTAAGCTCCACAACCATCCTCAACGTTGACTATCATTGGTCTCCATTTGCAAGTGCCTTAACTTGTTGAAGGAACTTCCCCAAGATCCCTCAGCGAGAAAGTGGTATCAGCAGGATTCGAAGTCTGGTTCATGTCCAAAGACTACCATCCTGCCCCCACCCAGACAGAAGAGGAGGTAAAGCTCGGTGGGCGTGGACATAGTTACTAAGCACCTAAGAGTGGCCGGAGCCCTCCCAGCCCTCCGCGGGCAAGGCACGCACATCCTCCCGGTGCATCCTCCTTCCACTCAGAGGAAACCAAGAGCAGCTGGGAAGCATCTTGCTCCGGGGCATCAGCCAGTCAACAGTGGGAACCCGGCCCGAAGTCCAGGGCCACAGAGCCTCCTCCACAGGCTGATGGGGAGGGAAACCCAGTCACACCCGGCAGGCGGGGTGGGGGTGGTGGAGGCTGACGAGGGGAGTCCAGGGGCCTACCCGCCCAGCGCCCAGCGGAGCGGATGTGAAGAAACACGGAGGACCAAACGGCGGCCAAGTGCACACAGGTGAGCTAGGTGGTGCTCCAACTTAGCTCTACCGATCCCGACCGGGAGGCTGGAACGCAGGCTGAGCCAGAATCCCCCAGATTCCAAGGAGAGTGGGGAAGGGGAGCAGCCAAGCCTGGCCGCAGCCCCGGGCTGGAGGGTGCCCCCCCTCCATCCCCGGGGCTTTCCTGGGGTCACTCACCCAGAACACCGTGGAGTAGATGACGAGCGAGAACTTGAGCCAGAGGTAGGAGAGGCGCGCGCAGTAGCGCACCTGCTCCGAGTCCCCGCGGGGCATCCTGGGCGCGCGGGGCGCGGGGCGCGGGGCTCCCGCCGGGTCCCTGGCAGCGAGCGGCCCCACCTGCGGCTGCCGCCGGCCGCCCGCCCCGCCCCCGGCAATCGCTCCAGGACTGACACCCGCGAGCCGCAATCACAGCACGGCCCGGGCCCGGCCGGCCCCAGCGGCCAATGGGCTCCAGGCGCTGGCCCGGCCTCCGGGAGGGGGCGGGAGGAGGGCGGGGCTGCAGCCGGAGACCCAGCCCGGGAGCAGGGAGGGAGGGGAGGGGGCGAGGTGTTTGCAGAGGAGGTCGCGTGCCACTCTGGAACCGTAGCCTGCAGCCCTGGGGCGTGAGAGAATGTGTCCAGCGGAGCTGCAGGGAGAGCGCGAGCGTGCCTGACCAGGGGCACATAGGGAAATGCACTCTTGCCACAATGGTCAAGAGAGGGAAGACCGTGGGAATAAGGGCAGGACCTAACCGCTCACGTGCAAGTATGTGCAAGATGTGAAATGTAATAAGGAAGTGAGTTGCTCATCCTGAGGAGGGAGGAGAGATCAGTCTAGCGGACTAGGGTGCTGGGGCTAAAGGACCCCCTTCCCCCTTCCTCCCTCCCTCCTTCCCCCATGGAGCTGGGACCCTGAGTCTCCTTTTCTAACAGACCCTTTTCCCCCATCCAGTCTCTGGGAAACCCCTTCTCAGTGGCCAGGTGAGATCCCAACCCTGCTCTCCGGGAAGCCCTCCTCCACACCCACCCTCAGGCCAGGTCAGCGGCCCCCTTCCTTGCACACTCAGAACCAGGGCTGACCCAGCTCTGCCCACCAGGCCTTCCTCCGCCTGGAGCCAGACCTGACTGAGAGGCTCTCCCTCAGCTCGATGGCCCCAGCTTGGCTCGCTGCTGTTTCCTTGCTTCCCAGGCCCAGTCAGCCTGGGAGTCCATCTGTGTTTGTTGCTTTTGTAATTAAATGGGTGGCCCAGAGGTCACGCAAGGCAGTGCCGGACGGGTCCCTGGTGGTGACTGCAGGAATGGCACCCTTGTCCTGGTCCCTTGGTGTGGCCTCCCAAGCCTCCTGCACACACAGACTCCCAGAGGGAGATTGGCACTGGGCCAGGCCCACCCCCAGGGCTCTGCTCCCCGGAAGGAAGGAAGGAAGGAAGGAAGGAAGGAAGGAAGGAAGGAAGAGAGGAAGGAAAGAAGGAAGGCTGGGGGTGGGAAGGAGCCCTCCCCAGCCCTGAAGGGTTAAAGGGAACTCAGGTTTCTTGGTGCAAAGGAGCCAGCTCTGTGAGGGCCCCCTGGGCAGAGACAGGGAAGGAACCAGGGACTGCTGCAGGTTACCCTCCGGTGGGTAACCAAGGCCCAGGAAAGCCTCTGACCGCGGTGTTCAGGATTGTCTTTTGCTGGCGGTGGTCGTAACGGGTCCAGGTGTTAGACCAGTAGGGTCAGACCAGACCTGGGTGCAGCAACCTCAGTTCTGGCTAGGAAAGAATTCAGAGCCAAGACCCAAACTATCAGAGAACATTTAGAAAATCACAGGAGTGGAAGTAATTTGTAGAAGTGAGCTGAGGAAACGTTACCGAGACAAAGAAAGGGCCCTTGGAGCTTAGAAGTGAGGACGGTAAAGGTGCTGTGCCTGGGGAGAGGGAAAGGGTATGGCAGAGCCTGCTCTGGGGAGGAAACGCACTGGTCCTCCCTCCTCAGGGTTTTGAGGGTGGAAATTTTAGGGGCGGCCCCAGGGGGAATATCTTAATAGAATATCCAGCAGCTTCTCAGGTGTGTCTTTTCAAGGTCTAGGTCTCCCCTGATTGATTGGCCGGAGCCCGGGCAAGGGGTCATTATCCAATGCAGCTGGTCCTGGGATCAGCTTTGGCTTTGCTTGTCTGGTTTTGCAGCTTTTCTGGGTCTGGAACTAAAATACAACTGAGGCCTCGATGCCATCTCTAGGAAGGAAAAGCCGGGCATGACCAGTGGCACGCTAAAGGGGAAATGTCACCCTGGGGACACGGCCCCGCCCTGTCTGTGTCCTTTGCTAGGCACCCAAGGCTTTCCACCCTTGGTGACCTGTCCCACCGTCCTCGCCCTGCTCCTGTGTCTAACTGCCCATCGCACTTTCTGTCCTTTGAGGAGAAGGAGGAAATTAACTCCTATCCTTCTTTGCTAATTGATAAGCCGTGAGTATTTTTTTCATTTACTGATACATTTATTATGGCATTTCCTATGCTAGGAGTTTCCTTCAGCCAGCCCTGCAGAGGCAGTCTTACATCCACTCTTTGAGGCTTTGGTCTCTACCCCCTGGAGTGCTAGTTCAGCACCTTGTCCCCGGAGGGATTAGTCTGCCTCTCCCTGGGGATTAGCCTCCTAACACCCCCCCACACACACACACATACACGCACACACATGCACACACATACACACACATGCACACACACACACCTGAGCCCTGTAGATGCCCTGGAAAACGAAGCTGCCTGAAGCAGAGGCAGCCTGGAGCTCTGTGGGGCTGGCCCAGCCTTCCCTGGGCTCCTGAGCTACTTGGCCGTCCCTCCCCTCCCCCAACCTGAACCGCAGGTGCTGAGGGCTGCCCCGCAGCCATATTTGCAAACGAACACTGAGACCTCAGAAGTGACAATCTATTTTCAACGTTTTCCTCCCTTTGCCAGGAGCTGGCCGTCAGGGGGTCTGCTGCCGATCCTGGTTTTGCCATTAATTTTTTGTGAGACAGTTAGAACCCATGGCATAGATGGTGTGACAGACAGGTGTGAGAGTGACCCTGGCTGCAGATTAGGGTCACCTGGTGAGCTTTAAATGTACCCATCCCAGTCAACCCAGAATCTCCACCTACCGGTGCCTGGGAATCCGTGTTCCTTTAAAGGTCCTGGGTGCACTTTCTAAAGTGCAGCCAGGACTGGGCATCACTGGTGAAGAGGTAGTCATGAGGGTGAGGTGGTCAGCCAGCATTTTATCAGAAGGTCACACACCAGACGTGTATCAATGAGTGTATCAGTAATATTCATGGATTATTAATTGGCATAGCAGGAACTAGAAATGAGCTCTCCTTTGGTGAAATGAGTAGTATTCAAGCTGTGTGGATTGGCTAAAATGGTTTGGGGTCACCACTAATTCCTTGTTCAGAGTAAAAGAATCTCAGCCCTCACTGGTGTGGCTCACTTGGTTGAGCTGCATCCCATACACCAAAAGGTCTCCCATTTGATTCCGGGTCAGGGCACATGCCCTGGTTGTGGGCTCCTCTCCAATAAGGGGCCTGCAGGAGGCACCAGCTAATGTTTCTCCCTCTAGCTAAAAAGTCAACAAAAACATTTTTAAAAGATAAAATCACTTAGGGATGATGCACCGGGTTGAACCCTTGAGGGATCCAGGTTCAATCCTGCCTCTAATCCATCAGTCTAATCCTGCCTCTACTGCTGTACCTTCCTTGAGTGGCTCTTCATTGCAAGATTGTCGAGCACCTAGAAGGACCCAGAGCTGGGCCTTCCCTGACTTTGCAGAACAGATGATATGAACCGGTTTTGTGGCTCCTTGCTAATAAATAAATGCTTGTTTCATCAATATTTGTGTGGGCGACAGAATGTGTTCTGAGCTCTGCTTCCATGATAACTTGGCAGGCGGCTGGCAGGTGAAATCACTGGCCCTCACCTGGAGTAGCTACTGTGCCTGGAAAAGAACCTCAGAATTGGGTCTGACCAACTCGGCTTGCATGATTGCATTTGTGCCGCTGGACAAGTGACTGTCTTTGCCTCTGTTTCCCCATGTGTGAGACCCTGAGGTTGCACTGTTTCTCTTCCGGCTCTAAAAGTCTCAGCTACAGTCCTCACAGTCAAGTCAGCCAACAAAGGACACTGAGCTCTGCCTGTGTCCGGCCCTGCTCCAAGCTCTGGGCACACGGCCGTAAACAAGACAGACAAGAGCTTCTGTTCTCCTCTGTCCGGGAGTGCAGGGCTGCGGGGACATGCAACATGTGCAAAGCAAACACATGCCCTGGCCGGTGTGGCTCAGTTGGATGGACTGTCATCCTGTGCCCCGGAAGGTCCTGGGTTCTATTTCCAGTCAGGGCATACATCTGGGTTATGGGTTCAATTCCCAGTGGGGGCATGTATGAGAGGCAACTGGTTGATGTATCTTTTTCATATCTCTCTCTCCCTCCCTTCCTCCCTTGATCCCTCCCTCCCTCCCTCTCTGAAATCAATTTTTAAGACACACATGAAAAGGGTAGTTTCAGGCACTGACATGTGCTAAGGATCCGGAAGAAGAGCTTCCAAGTGAAAGAAGCGGCAGTGCAAAGGCCGTGAGAGAGGACAAAACTCGGCAAGGTCCCAGGGCTCAGACAAGGAGGGAGAGCAGAAGGGGGTGAGGTCAGAGACAGGGCAGAAGCCTTGTAGCTTTGATAAACGGTGTAGATGGGTGTGTTTCCAGTTTCCAGGAGAGTCACTGGGAGGTTTTAAGCCGGGACCTGAAACAGAATCTGATTTATGCTTCAGGAGGCTGCTGCATGGAGGATGGCCAAGAGGGGGCAGGGGCTGGGGCTGGGAGGGAAGGAAAGCTGGCAGGGAAGCCATTGCAGCATCCCAGAGCTGACGGCTGTGGCTTGGACTAGGGACACAGCACTGGACATGGTGACAAGGGCTATGGCTTGGAGATAGAGCCAGCAGGGCTTGCTGACAGGGTGGGTATGATTTTTGCCTTGAGCAACTAGCGAGATGCCCTTTACAAATTCGAGGAAGATCAGAAAGAGAGGGCATGGGAGGAGCCTAGGTCAAATATTACTTTGGCCATTTCATTTTTTGAGATGTCTTTTCAAAATCCAACTAGAGTTGACCAGGGAACTCAGAGATGAGGGTTAGGGGTTAGACGACATAAATTTGAGAGTCATCAGATCCATTTAAACCATGAGCCTATGACGTGCGATCATCAAGGGAGAAACTGTAGCAGGAGAAGGGACTACAAGACAGACAGGCCCTGGGTGCTCCAACAGGAGAGGGTGAGGGGCTGGCAAAGGAGACCGACAAGGTCCCGCGGCTGAGCTAGAAGGACGATGAGGCCGGAGAGAAGACAGGAATGTCTGGAGAAGAAAAGGCTTCAGGAAGTTAGAGACACGTCCTAGGCCTTAGTGTCCTGGGAACTCGCCTTCATACACGAGGCTGTGGTTACGTCCCGAGGGGTCAAGTGGGAGCAGAACAGAGAATTGACCATCAGCTTTGCAAAATGAGGTCAGCGGTGACTTTCGGTGGAGCCATGGAGACAAGATCTGATAGAATGGATGGAGGAGAGGAAGGAAGGGGAAGAAACAAGGAGGAAAGTTCAGATAACACAGGCGTGTGCACTCCCAGGCAGGTGTAGGACACCATCCACATGGGAGGGACTGCATAGGTGGAATTCTTCCCAACCCGCCAAACAGCCTCTCGGGCCAAATATGCAAGAGTTAGTTTCTACGTGGGAGACTTTAAATGGCCAGGAATTCACAGCCGCATCTCCCTTGTTAAAGGACAAAATTCAATGGAGTAAATTTGAAGGTCTAAGTGATGCATGGATTGGCTTTTATTAAGCGATTCATGGACCGGAAGAGCGCTAGAGGAATTGTACAAATGGAAGTCCTGCGAAAAGAGGCTGGGACTGAGTTAAAAGAGGGCATCACTTCGGGCAAGGGCAGCTCCCCATCAGATTACCTCACTGGGAGCCTCAGGGAATTCCAGGCCAGTGGGTTTTAAATTCCACTCCGGGGAGCTCCAGTTAGGTGAGTTACTGCGCCTTAGCTTGGTGATGTGGCTCAGGGGAAGTGACTCCCCTGAGGCCCATTGTTTCTTTTTTTAGTAACAAGAGGCGGACTCTGCCTCTGGGCTGGCTCTTTGACTTGCTTTCACCAATACATTGTGAGCTGAAGTGTGTCTGAGTCCCAAGGCTGGGCATCAAGAGGCCTTCCGCTCCGCTCTGTGCCTCTAGAAATGCTGCTGCCGTGAGTGAGTCTGCTGGAGAGACCTCCAGTGGTGGGACCACGGTGCCTGGCTGACAGCCACCAGCTAGCCCACCCATGAGTGAAGCCACCTTGGACCATCCGGCCCTCACCCCCGCAGCTGATCCTATCTACTGGAATGAGTCCTGGCAGGACTGGCTGAGCCCAACCCACAGGCCCCCACCTGGAATCATGAGCTAACAGGTCATTGTTGTCTTAAGGCACGGAATTCTAGAGTAGTTTGTTTTAGGGCAAATGCTAACCGGTCAGTCTTAGAGTCAGAAAACAAGTAAAAACCACCAATTCACATACTTATTCCCTTCTTTTTTCAACTCCCTCCAATTCTTCCCCCAAAGTGCCGCACTTTTATTTTCCTAATTGATAGAGAGAGAGAGAGAGAGAAAGAGAGAGAGAGAATGATTTGTTGTTCCACTTATTTATGCCTTCCTTGATTGATAATTATATGTGCCCTGACCAGGAATTGAACCCACAACCTTGGTGTTGGTGTATTTGGACAATGCTCTAACCCAGTGGTCGGCAAAGTCTTAGTCAACAGAGCCAAATATCAACAATATAATGATTGAAATTTCTTTTGAAAGCTACATTTTTTAAACTTAAGCTTCTTCTTACGCCACTTCAAAATAGACTGGCCCAGGCTGTGGTATTTTGTGGGAGAGCCACACTCAAGGGGCCAAAGAGCTGCATGTGGCTCTCTAGCCGCAGTTTGCTGACCATGGCTTTAACTAACTGAGCTAAGAGACTCCAGTTGTCCTTCAGGTTTTCCTGGACTCCTCCAGTGCCATCCCCTGGCTGATTTCAGGCCTCGTCTCCTTCCCACCCCATTCTAACCCTCAGCAATCTCCACTTACTCTCTACCCGTTGTTCCGTTAGCGTCAGGCACTGAGCTGCAGGCTCTCCCATAACTACCTCTTACTTCCTCACAACCCGTGGAATCTGATGAGATGAGTCCCACTTTGCAAATGAGGAAACTGCAATTCAGAGAAGTACCCGGCTTTTCTCCATCAGGAACATCAGGTGCTCTGTGACCCGGCAAACCGTGTGCCTTCTGTGCTCCTGCAGCTGTGGCTTTGGCTCCACTGGAGTGCAATGGCCTAACAATGGGGTTTAGAAAGCAGCCAGGAACAGTGCGTGCAGCTCAGAGAGTGAATTCAATGCCTCTTAGAGCAGAGACTGTACCTGGAGTGGCTGTGGGTGCTGCAGGATGGTAGCTCCCTGAGATGTTAAGTGTTTTGTAAGAACGGGATCTATGGGGTCTGGGAAAGCTGCAGGCCCTCCTCGGAGCCTTCACATGAGGTGAGAGTGTGTCTCCCGGAGGAACGGATGCTCAGCCCTCCTCCACTGTATTTACCCAGACAGCTCTGTTTCCCAGGCGCCCGCGCTGTCAGCTCACAGCACCAGCCTCCCTCCGATGTCCTTTTGGAAATGCTGCCCCATGGGACGGGCTTCTAATTTTTTTTTAGTGGAAAATGACCTCCTAAAGTTATAGGCCATGCACTAAACAGGAGAATAAAAAGCAACAGAGGTTTTTTTGGTTTTTTGGTGTGTTTTTTTCTGTTTTGCGTCTGACTTTGCAAAATTACCGAACTTCCTCTTCTGTGGTTGTCAGATAGCCAGACCTGTCTGTGAGCGTACCTCCTAGGGCCCTGCAGGGGGTGATGTTGGGGTCCGATGGCTTCTGGGAAAAAGCCCCCAAGGAAAGTCAAATGCTCGCTACTCAGAGCAGCCTGGGTCACTCCAGAGGGGTTTTTTCCATCCTGAAGAGCTGCCTCTAAAAGGTTTGCTCTTTCTGGCCCCTCTCCCTGTTCCCATCACTGCCCCACAGAAGGCAGACCGCCCTAGACCCTTCTCTTTGCATCCCGTAATCTTCCTCTTACCCTTGGCAGCTGGACACGCCTCCTTGCAGCCCCCAATCCCAGGACTGTTTCTGTGGCCCACTGTGCTCTGCCCCTCCCCACCCTGTTCTCCCTGAGACCTGATCCTGGACCAGCTGTGCAAATGTTTCCTCCCACAGGGGTCAGCCAGGCCACCTTCCTCCTGCCCCTGCTGCCAGGCTGCCCGACCCGCTGCCCAGAGAGACGTCCTTAGGGGCAGCTGTGGGTGTGTGGCAGGGACTGGGGAGACAAATGTTAATGACCTGAGTGGTCACAGGAGCCAACACTGAGTAATAGCACAGCCGTGCCATAGAGCCCTGAGCAGCCACTGGAAGTGAGGTGTGGGGGAGGGGTCACTGAAGTGGGGGTGGGGGTAGAAGGGTTAATGGTGGGGCGAAGGGAAAATACCTACAATACTTTCAACAATAAAGATAAATTAAAAAAAAAAGTTATGTGGGAAGGCATTGAGCATTGAGGGAACTGATCTCCATATACTCAGACTTTCTGTGGGGACCGGGTGGGGCCTAAGTCAGGTTCTTCAGGTTGTGAGACCAGCAAGGCTTTCTGGGCCTCCAACCCTAGGGATGGGTTGGGGCACAGGAGCAGGAGCAGTAAGAAGCGCAGGAGAAGCTGTTGCAGACCTTCAGAAGGAGACACCTGCAGAATCCTGGGGAAGGTGTCCCCCTCGCCCCCATCAGAGCCCAGAGGACCAAGCTGGGAGGCCCCGGATCTGGCGAGTGGGAGGGTCCTACAGGGAATAGTCAGTACAGGCTGGATCCCAGGGCTGGGAGTGAGGTCAGAGCCCAAGAGGTGGTTCACAGAATCCCAGCTCTGGGAGGACCTTCCGGTAACATATGTCCAGGCCTCGTGAGTGGACACATTGCTCGTGGTTTGTATTTATACTAGAGGCCTGGTGCACGAAATTCCTGCAAGGCGCTCAGTCCTCACAGCACCAGCTTCGCCTGGAAGGTCGTCCAGTCTAATTAGCATGTGATGTTCTTATTATTTTAGTTTCCGTGCCCTTTTCTAACTGTATTGCACAATACAAAGTTTGATAAAAGAACATGGTTCTCTTGTTTCACTTTGCATTTCCCTGAGGATTAGTGAGGTCAAGTGTCCTGTTACATATGGACTGGCCATTTATAGTTCTACCAGCTCCCTGCTTTCAGCCTTGCACACCCTTCAGCCGCTCACGGATGAAGTGGGCAATGACAGGGCTGACAGGCTGAGAAAATGCCATCCCCACCTTTTCTCCCCACAGGGTCCCAGGCTGGCCTCACAGAGGAAGAGTCATGGAACAGGTTGCCAGCGGGGGTTGGCCTTGGTGGGCCCAGCTGGGAACTCTGGGAAAGCAGCATGGGAACATGGGCTGATAGGGTGCTGGGCAGTGGCGGGGCACCCAGGCTTCCCTCAGGAGGGAATGCAGCTGCTTTGAGGGGCTGAACTGCTGGGGGAGGAGGGACCCTCAGGTTCCCTCAGGCTCCCGGGACATCTCAGGGTGCCCAGAACAGGGTCTGGAACCCCTAGATCTGTCTGGAGTTGATCCTCTAGTTATGAGGAAAGGAGGGAGGGCTTGGAGTCCTCACAAACACCCATCCATCTGCTGGTCTATGCCTGGAGACGTTTACAGGCTGAGTCCCGCCATGACCCGGCTGCTGTGGGACCCCCAGCAGCCCTTATGGTTTACAGGTCACAAAGCACTTCCACCCTCACATGAAAGCTCTTCCCACGCCTGCATTTACTTAAAGGGGGGCCCCTTCTCCACTAGATTGTCAGCGCCATGAAGCCAAGACCGTCTGACCCCCATAGTGTCTGAGTGCCTGGCAGGGTGCCGGGCACAGGTAGCTGCTCATTACACACGGAAGCCCAGGCCAGCTGCCCCTGGCCACGAGGGCTGACTCTGCCTGTAGCCCGACTCAGGCTGCAGGGTTGTCCTCCTTCTCCAGGCGTCCAGCGGCCCAGGCCCTGGAAGGAAACCGTAGGGTCACCGGGAGGGTCAGTTCCCTTCTCTGAGACTTTCTGACTCCTTTCTCCTACTTCCTGTATTTTCCCTCAGGCATTTCAACTTCCCCTTTCCAGGCTTTCCTGTTTGCTGAGCAGCCCGGCTCCGCTTCAGCACCTACTTTCTGTCTGACGTTCCCGATCCCTCCCCGCCCCGCTCGGAAAAAACAAAAGGCCTTCCCTTAGCAAAATGTCATTTTCTGTTCCCACATGTGCCGGCTGCACTGTTTTCTCTCTCCCCTGGGTCATCAGAACAGCTTCGTGCGGGAATCAAGCCAGGGAGAGACTTGGTCTCGGAGCGTGTGCCCAGTCACGCAGCCCATTAGGGTTTGTGCGGGGCCCGGAGCCAGGGTCTCCTTCCCACTTCCTATGCTGCCTCCTCAAGCTTCCCTCTCCGCACACGAGAGCAATGCTTCTCACCGTCCTCTTCACAACGGCTGCCCAGAAGCCAGGCTGGCCGGCGCTTCTGAGGGCCAAGCATGGGGGCTAGGGAAAGAACACTGGGCAATTAGGCTACCTGTTGGTGATTCATTCTAGGGGTACCTGGTAGTTAAAGACAGCTGGGGATGGAGGGAGTCATCATAGGTATTTTTTTAGTAAAATGGAATCCACCTTTAATTTTACTCTCTCCTGAAGCCCATCAGCTGACCCCTGAACATCTTATTCAGCATTGCTCATGCATTTATTTAATATTACCCAGAAATGCATTTCACAGCCTAGCCTAATATACACACAAAACACACCCCAAGCAAAAGTGCATGAAATAAACTCCCTGTGCACCATGTGGTGCACTCTTATGCTTTCCATACTCTCCCCTTTGTTTTAACACTAGTCATAACCCACTGTTTGAAATCACTCATGGGATTCGAATTACTGATAAATACCTCCAGCGGAGCCCTTCTAGACCTGTTCTATCAAACAGGTAAGTCACACCTGGATTTCCAACGTTTGTTTGCACCACGCCCAGATGTTAAACTATAGCAGGACTTGTGTAAAACTGACTCAAGTAAATCCTAAAGTTTTTCTGACTGAGCCTTGCACATCGCTTACCCCTCCCCCTGCCAGTTAACTCACTGTCTGTGTCTCATAACCAGGAAGCCTTAGGAGCGGGGACATCAGAGGCCACAGAGAGCCCCACATCTCCCAGGGCAAGGGCAGGTGTGGGGTCCACTCTCCTGGGCTAGAGCAGGAGGACAGCAGTAGGAGAGAAGGCATGTTGCCCTTTGGGGATCAGGTTTGAGTAATTGCTTGGTGGACACACAAAGTAGAACTAGCAGGAAAGACAGAAGGGGGTCCTATATAATAAAAGTGTAGTATGCAAATTGTCCCCTCCACCGGGAGGCCTTCCAGGAGTTCAACCAGGGGGTGGGGCCGGCCAGGGAACAGAGGGAGGCCCTGGCTGGTGGCCAGCAGCCATTAGGGACCCTACTAGTGCAAAAATTTCATGCACTGGGCCTCTAGTTTTAAATAAAAAGGAAAAAGTTATGGGTACTCTGAAGAAGATGTAATTGGAGGAATGCAAAAGATTCTTGCAAACTAGAAAATATGAGTTTCAAATATAACAATTCAATAGAGGTCAATGCTGAAGATCGAGTCTGGACGATAAAGTGAGAGAAATATCTCACAATACAGAGCAGAAACACAAAGATGTGGAAACCAGAAGAGAAAGCTAAGACACGTGGAGGCGAGATCCAAGATGAAGAAATATGGCAACTGCCGTGGGCTGACTAACTCAACCCCATTCCCAACCTCCTCCTCCCTTTCCAGACTTCATTATGGAGTCTGGACACCTGAAGTAACATGTATTACCAGTTTCCTTTGCTATGTGACATGGTTCCGGCCCATGAATCAGTGTCCAGAAAGATTGTTTTTTCTAATCTAGAATGCATATGCAATTAGTACAATGCTTTTTTTTTTTTTCCTTCATCCTCTGTACCTTGAATGTGTGAACAGTGCCAGGAGCTACAGTAGCCATCCTATGACCACAAGGCAGAGGCCAAGAAAATTGAAAAAGATGTCAATGCAGACTCCAGCATTGAACAACTGCACCAAAGCCAGCAACTCTGCCTACCCATAGCCTTCTTAAGTGAGAAAAAAATGAGCAGCCACTTATTCAAGTCATTATCAAAGTTTCTGCTACTTGCTCCTGAAAACATCCCTAAGTGACATGAGAAGAAGTTGTGAAAGAAGTTCCCCATGAAGAAAACTTTGTTTTTAAATTGAAAGGACTCACCAAGTACCATATTTGAAATTTGTACTCCTTGTCTGGCTAGCATTGCTCATGGTTAAACATCAACTTATGAAACAAGAGGTGAAGGTCTGGGGGTGCATGAACAGGTGGAAGGGGTCCATGTGGGGAAAAGGGAACATCTGTAATAATTTCAATAATAAAGATACTTTTTCTTTAAAAAAAAAAAAAAAGGAAGAAAGAAAGAAAGAAAGAAAGAAAGAAAGAAAATACATATTCTTATCCATGTTCCTATCATACATGAATAGAAACTTCCAGGAAGTACTCTAACCAAATGGCAATTTAAATAAGAACAGAGATGTTGAGATGGAGGAAAGACAGAACACAATGGTGAGCAAAATATATAGTTAAATCTAAATGCATGGTGGCAATTTCATGCCCAGGTTTCTAACTGGGTGGACGTGGTCCATTTTTTGAAGTGCAGAAGCCAGCAGGAGAAAGGGGTGTGTGTGTGTGTGTGTAAGAAGACCTGCTGATTAGAGATGATTTGTGATTATTACAGGAGGCTTCGTTCAATAGCTCTTGCTGGGGTCATCATCATAATTATCATCATCATCTGATTGATAGGTGCTTAAAGCCCTGTGGTCACAGAATTAAAGCAGTGAGATCGCCCTCTAGTGTTGTCATCTGTGTATTACAGACACTCAGGCAGCTACCTGCACACATGCGGTGGACTGTAGGCATGCAGCAGTTGAGTTGGGCCCAGGTAGCAGCAGGGGATGGAAGTGGGAGATTAAAGATGAGTAAAACATACTCTCCTCTTAAAAAAAAAAAGTTTATTGTTTTTAGAGAGAGAGAGGAAGGGAGAAAGAAAGATAGAAACATCAGTGAGAGAGAACATCAATCGGCTGCCTCCTGCACGCTTGGTACTAGAGAACAAGCCCACAACCCAGGCATGTGTCCTGACAGGTAATCAAACCTGTGACCTCCTGGTGCATAGGTTGATGCTCAACCATTGAGCCACATTGGCCGGCAACATGCTCTTCTCTTCATGCTCAGGCCAGTATCTCCCTGGTGAGCAGCCCCCTCCTCAACCCAACTGTAAGGGTCTCCTTTGGATGAGCCACTCTCTCTCGGCAAAGTGCTCTCATCATGGAGGACGCCTGAGCAGAGAAGAGGACGCTGGACAGGAGTCTGGAGGCCTGAGCTCCAGGGACAGCTCTGCTAGTACTGGCTGGTGGACCTCCAGTGAGTGCTGTGTCTGGGCATCACTGTCCTTATCAGACTGTGCATCTCTGGAGGGGCACTAAGATGGTGTCCGTGTAATGACCACACCAGTGGGTAAGACTGACATTCTCCGCCCTCCAGAGAAGAGACGGGAGCAGCGCTTGCGTTCTCCAGAAGGGCCTGCCAGGTGCCCATGGAGAACAGAGAGCAATGCTCTGGGAGGCTCCCTGGAGGAGGTGCATCCCACCTGGGCCCTAGAGGGATGAATAAATAGTGTCTATTGCAAAACACTCGGCCCTCCGGACATTCTGGAAACGCTTGTCATCACGGAGAAGCTAAGCCCTGTGTTAAAATAAAGAGCATGCGGGCTGCGGAGTCAGACCAGGCTTTGCCTGGTGGCTCCTCCAGCTATGTGACCTTGGACATGGTATTTAACCTTTACGAGCTTATATTCCCATCAGAGGAATTGGGATATCCTAGTAATAAGGGAACAGCAGCGAACACTTGTGTAACCCTATGAGCCAGGTACTATTCTGAGCAATTTGCATGTATAACTAATTTAATCTTCACAACAAGTCTACAAGGTGGGACAACTGGTCCCATAGTACAGATGAGGAACATGAGACACAAGGAGGTTATGCAGCTTATTCATTCACCAGGCACATGGCTGGCACTCAGTAACTACTGCTGTGAGCCCAGTAATGACGGTCGCTCGACTGTACTGGAACAGGTGAGCTCACTGGCAGAGCTCAGCCTCCTGGGTGGGTCAGAGCGAGGGAGAGAATTTCAAGAGACAGAAAGGGACTTTCTCCAGCAAGCATCGAGCACAATGCATGATCACCTGTTCATTATCACATCATGACACTTGTTTGGCTCCTGGGATTTCCCAAAAAGGGACCATGGGGACAAGGAGGAGCAAGGGCTCTCAGAATTGGCTTCTTCCCACCAGCCACAGTGAGTACCATTATGCCAAAGACCAAGTGGGTCTTGAAGAAGGAAGACATTCCCTCTCCCAGCTTCCCTTGCAGCTAAGGGTGGTCATGTGACCTCCTCTGGCCAACCAGATGTCAGTATCATCTGCTGGGAGGGTCCTGGGGAAGGCTTTCCTCCCTGACAGAAGAGAGAGGCCTAGAAGGAGAGTTCTTTCCCTCCCAATCCCTTCCTGGAGTGAGAATGCTCTCATGAAAGAACGTGATATTTGGAAGGTCATGAGGAAAAAGTCTCATAGGAATTTCGATATTGTTGAGCTGTTTAGCATGTAGTCTCCTACCTCCAGATTCCTTGTTATGTGAGAAAAATAAGAACCTATTTGTTTTGCCCTAGCCAGTTTGGCTCAGTGGAGAGAGCATTGGCCTGTGGACTCAAGGGTCCTGGGTTCGATTTCGGTCCAGGGCACATGCCCAGGTTGCAGGCTCAATCCCCAGCAGAGGGTGTGCAGGAGGCAGCCGATCAAAGATTGATGTTTCTATTTATCTCTCCCTCTCCTTTTCTCTCTGAAATCAATAAAAATATATATGTTTTTAAAGTAAACTTATTTTTTTAAGTCGCTGTTACCCACAGTAAAAAAGCATCCCTACTATTACATCCAAGTTGTTTCAGTGTGTTTGTTGCTATTTATTTAATTAGCAAATATAATTGAGCATATGCTATGTGCCAACGCCAATGGAAGGAAGGGAACTTCATGAAGGTAGAGACGTGACCTTTTCGACTACCTCTGGGCTGATCATTAGATCATCTGCCCAGTCCACAGACCCGCCGCAGGCCCCAGGGCTTGGCAGACCCTTCACCCACCCCCTTTCCTCACCTCATCCGCCCACAGAGCTTGCCGTCACATGTGCCAATGGCCTGGGCAGACAAGTCCCGTCTGTCTGCTCCCAGGGTGTCTCTGGGATGACCCCCATTTATCAACCAGCCAGCGGGTGTAGGGGTGTCCCTCCTAGGACCGCCTCGCCTACTTCCTCCTCCGCCTGCCATAAATGGGCAGGTTTTGCTGGAGCCTGATGCTGAGAAATGAACTCGTTTTGTGTTAAGCGCTTCTGAGCTCTGTGTACACCAGGCCACAGCAGATGTAAACACTCTGCCTCTCTTTCCCAGCCAGATACACTTCAGGCTTTCGGGGTGGGCAGGGCCCCAGCACACTCTGTGCTTAACCACCGTGTCAGCGGCAGCCCTTGCTCTGGGCAGAGGCCAGCTCTCTCCTCCTCCTGAAGTCCTAGGTCCTGGGCCACTGATGTCCAGCGAGGGGGCCAGGGGCACAGGGCCCATCTCCTAAAGGGGCAGCCTGGAACCCTCCAGCTCAGAGGCAAAGGGGACTATCCCTGAGGAATACGTTCTGGAATGCTCCAGGGACCCCAGTGTCCTCCAGAAGCCCCACCCTTCCTAGGAAGACACCTGATTTCAGTTTCAGCTTTAGATCCCGTGAAAATAAGGATCTACTCCCTTCACCCCTGACACGGGGATGTTTTAAACTTATCATGCGTTCTTCATTTATTCACCTGACATTTGCTGAGTATCTATGAGGCGCTAATGTGCCAGGCATCATACCGCCCTGCCTACTCAGAGCTGCCTGAAATCCCATCACTAGTGCTGGTCTCATTCGATTAAGGCTTTCGTATCTATCTGTGTTAGATACCGATGTGAGCAGCTATTCAAATATATAACATCTATTCTACTTATAAGGTTCCCTATCCCTCACCCCTGAGTCATGTTTCAAATGTTATTCATTTTCAATCAACCAACATTTATAGGGCACTCGGGGTGTGCTGGCAGCTCTCCTGGGCACCAGCCGTGAACAAGACACAATCCAGGCCTGAGGAGCTCCCCGTCCAGGGAGGTGGCTTCTATGGGTCCCCAGAGAGAGGAGGCAGACAGACCAGGAAAGGCCGGGAGGACAGATGGGGAGTGATCAGGGGCGTGGCCCCCCATCACTGGCGATGGGACCTGGGCAGGCATTTCACCCTCAGGGGCTCCCCCAAATGAGGAACTAGATGGGGGCTCCTGGGTCCCTGAATTTCACGGACCAGTCACATATCAAAAACCTAACGGAGGCTACCCTGAGGGTCACCAGCTTCTTATTTCAGGAAATAAGCCTTTCTAGAGGAAGAGGAAAACCAGGCTAACTCCCATCTGCCATCGCCACCACTTTATGAAGGAAAGGGCCCTTTAACCCTTTAAAAGGCAGGAAGGGCTTAGTCTGGGAATGAAGACTGATCCTTCGAACCGATTCATTCAGCTGAATACAAGGCTCCCTGTGTTGACATGGTCCTCATGCTGCCGGTCCCAGGGAGCCACGTGGTGGCTAAGTGCCCCACGACCTCCCCAGCCCAATGCCCGCGACGCGGGGACTCCCTGAGGTCATGGCCCGGTGGCCCAGCCCAGCAGTGCCCTCCCTCAGACACCAGTCCCCACGCCGCCCTGGAGCCCCCTCTTCTCTCCGTCCACTTCCCGCACCCCAGCAGCTGCTCCGCCCTTCTCCTCCTCCAAACTCCCTGAGGAAGACAGCTCCTCTCTCAACTCCCATCTTCAGGCCACAAACACAGAGATCCCCAGGACCACGGGCGAGCTCACACCCCGTGTCCCTGGAGCTGCTGTCTGGCCTGGTGCACACTGACCCGAGCCTCCCCGACTCCCTACGACAGTGTTTCCCAAATTTTTAACATACGTGTACCCCTTCCATAATTTTCATATCGCTGAGTACCCCTCGTACTCATGAGAACGTAGAATTAGGCGCAGCTAAGCACAGTGCAGTACATATCCCCACCAAACTCCGGTGCAACGCGTACCCCCACCAAACTCTTCCCGTACCCCTGGGGGTATGCGTACCACACTTTGGGAAACATCAGGCCCTACAAGATGCTGGCGAGCCCGAGGCAGACAGTGCCCGGCTCTCACCTCCTTCAGCCATTGTCTCAGCTCGGAGAGCTGCCCTGTGCAAGGTCACACCCCTCCTCGGGCAGCCCACGCCCAGCGATTGAGGTGGAAGTGGAAGGCCTGGCCACCTTTGCCCAACCCCAAGAGACTCGAAAGGAAAGTTCTAGTCCAGAGCAGCCCACGGGTTGTCCTAGGCTCTGCTGACTGCATCTGAGCTCAGCTTCCTCCTCCGCCCACTCTTGCTGCCGCCTCCCTTCCCCAGGTGTGGATCCCTGATCGCCAGCCTGCCCGCTAAACTCCGAATCAGAGGCTCTCCCTCAAGGGCCCTGGCCTGTGCGCCATCAGCTCATTCAATCCCAGCCAGAACCCACGGCCAGCCCTTCCCCCGCCACTTCCTGGGGGAAGGGCCTTCCCATACACCAACCTCAAGGAGCAAACCAGAGTCTTCGTGTGCCCACAGGAGCTAAAGGAATTCAGATTTTCTCTCTCTTTTCACAAAGACTAGCCTCCACGAGCGCTGGATAGTAATGGGCTCAGCAGGTCAACCCCAAGCAGCGAGACTGACCAGTAAGTAACCCCTCTGTCCAGGGCGGCCCCACACCCCCACCTTCCGTGAAGCTGCCGGCACGCAGTGGGAAAGCTGCAAGAACACGTAGAGTAAGGAGGAGTGATAGCTCTTGGGCTTAATGGCTCAAAACAGAACCCCTGTTACCCGAGCAGTGGCGGGGCAGGATGATGGGGGGTTGGTACTGTTATGGGCTTCTGGGACTGGTGACACGCTCGCCAGGGTGCCAGCCCTGCCCTGTGCTTGCCCCCGAAGCTCAACAAATCCCGCGGAGAGAGGGGGTTGGCTTGTGCTTGCGTCCTGCTTCCCCACGCTGTGCCTCTGAGCCCCGGCCAGCAGAGCCGGAGACACAAACAAGCCCCAGAGATGAGTGGATGCCGCTGCCACCGCCAAAGGAGATCAAAGGCAGAGGCCCTTCCGCCAGGGACAGACGTCCAAACAGAGGCTGGTGGCTTTCTCCAGCGACGGGACAGGCCTCTGCCCCGTGGGCCTGGCCAGGACGGGGGCCGGGTGTGTCCGGAACCGACTCCGTGAGGGCAGGTGTCCCAAGAGCCTCCATGACCACACACCCACGGGGCAGAAGGGATCCGGGAAGCAGAGCCTCCCCAAGGCGCAGGGCTGGGTTCCAGGAGGCCAACCCCACGCTCAGTGCAGCCCGGCCTCCGGTGCTCTGAGTGAGAGCCTGCCTCTGCTAATGAGGGGCACCCTCTGCCCACCTCACAGGTGGATGTGAGCAAACTAGCTGTTCCGCTCAGTGCCCACATGAGCACACCAGGAGTAGATTCCCGTGGGCAAACCCCGAGCAGCCCCAGCCAGTCTTCCCGGGACTCAGGAAAGAGGCAGCGGGCCTGACCTTGTCCTCTGACAGTGGGTAACTCAGGTCGCTGGGCCAGCAGCATTAGCATCACCTAAGAACGAGCTGGAAATGCTTTGAATTCTGTCTACTCCTCCCTGCAGAGTCCCGAGCTTTTGGAGGGGAGGGTGAGGGAAGCTGCTATAGGCCAGCCCCTATGCTAAACAGACTTTGCACACACTATCTCATTTAAAACTCACAAAGACAGTAGTTTTCTCTTAACATCACCGATAGTTTCTGCAACTTTAAGCAGAACGATGTGTGATAAAGCCAGCTTTACCCATAAGCCAGTGGTCAGCAAACTCATTAGTCAACAGAGCCAAATATCAACAGTACAACGACTGAAATTTGAGAGCCACATTTTTTTAAACGTAAACTTCTTCTAACACCACTTCTTCAAAGTAGACTCGCCCAGGCCAGGGTATTTTGTGGAAGAGCCACACTCAAAAAGCCAAATGTGGTTTGAGAGCTGCAGTTTGCCGACGATAGCCATAAGCTAACTGACAGAAACAGAGTTAAACTCCCGTGGCATCTCATCAGCGCAACGAAGAAACAACACGGAACAAAATAACATCCTTCAAGGACCTGCTGTACGGAGAGGTGTGCACTCTCCCCATCCTTTTCGGCTGGGAAAGCCAGAGTCCCAAAAAGTTAAGACCCTTGCCTGGCATCACTGAGGCCGACTCTCTCCCAGGCTGGCTCCCAAGTACGTGCTCCTGATCGCTTTCCACATGTAGCTCCCGGCCAGGGCTGAATATAAACACCCACCCAGGCCTGTGCCCTCCGTGCCAGCCCCCACCCCGCCACCCCCACTTCTCCCTGCCTGGCAACCAGTCCCAAATGTTTCCTCCAGAGTCAGGGCTGGGCCATCCGAGCAGGATGGGGATGAGGGGCGGGAGCCAAAGCCCCATCTCGTGAACAGGCAGCACCTCTGCCAAGGCCCTCGCCCACCCCGCACGGGGAGCAGCGGGAAGGCTGCCCGCCGAAGCCCGGGGAGACACATCTCTACCCTCTGACCTGCGGAGTCGAAGACTGCTGCTGTGTGCGTGCCTCTGATCCAGACCGGTTCCTGAATAACATTAGGGGGAAGCTGGGTTTGAGTCCTGGCTTGTCCCCAACTTCCTGGGTGACTTGGGCTGGTCACATGGTCGCATCCCCTCTTGGAATCTGTTTTGCCATCTCTGCGGTGAAGGGGTGACCGACCGGCTGTTTGCAAGGACAATCTCCTGCTTGGAAGCCGTGTTTCGGGCGCTGGACTTCCAGGTGGCATTGCAGAAGCCTGGCTGGGACGTGGGAAGCCGAAATGCCAGTGGCTCTGGAGCCAGCTCTCCCTCAGCCTGACTCATCTCTGCTTGAGACTCAGGAGTGACCCCCACTTCCCCTGACTTGCCTGGATTTGCACACACACACACACACACACACACACACACACGTCTACTCACGCCCAGAGGATTTCTCTCCTATGGCCTATCCGGGCAGGGTTCCAGGGTGCGGAAGACGCTGAGGAGCCGGGCCCAGAGGCAGCCATGGGGGCCTGCACTGTGGAGACGGATGCCAACGTCTCGTCTGGCCTTGAGAGCAACGCCACGGGCATCACCAACTTCTCCATGCCCGGCTGGCAGCTGGCGCTGTGGGCCGCTGCCTACCTGGTCCTCGTGCTGGTGGCCGTGACGGGCAACGCCACGGTCATCTGGATCATCCTGGCCCACCAGCGGATGCGCACCGTCACCAACTACTTCATCGTCAACCTGGCCCTGGCCGACCTCTGCATGGCCGCCTTCAACACCGTCTTCAACTTCGTCTACGCCAGCCACAACATCTGGTACTTCGGCCGCGCCTTCTGCCACTTCCAGAACCTCTTCCCCGTCACGGTCATGTTCGTCAGCATCTACTCCATGGCCGCCATCGCCGCAGACAGGCAAGAGGCGGTGGGGGGTGTGGGAGAGGCTGGGGGGGAGCTGGGACAGGGCTGGTGACCGGACCCAGGGATTTGCCTCCTAGCCTGACCGAGATCCAGACCCGAGCATCCGGAAGGCAGGGGCCCGTGGGGCTGAGGCAGGGGAGGTGAAGGTTAGACACAGGGAGTCAACGGTCACCAATGCACTGAGGGACTTGGGCTGGTCCCAGGGCCACATCCCCTCTTGGGATCTGTTTTTCTGTCTCTGCAGTGAAGGGGGGACTGCAGATGGTTGTTCAAGGCAGGGCAAGGGTGGCAGTGCTTACGGGACTTTCTGGAGTGTTCTGTTCTGCAGTTGCTCTTTGCTGTGGTGTCTTTCTTTGGCTACAAGGAAATTGCTCATATGGTTTTCCTCCTCCTAGAGCGATAAACGGAGGCAATTTAATATGCATGCAGTTAGCATGTCATTTCACGGAGACCATTATTTTCCAGGGCCTGCTGACTGACTTTTGCTGAGGAGGCCGTGGGGCTCGGGGGGAGTGAAGAGTGGGCAGATACGAGATCCTGGTAAAGCTGGCGCTGGGGCAAGCAGGGCCCGGTGTGAATGCGGAGGGGGGCTGTGTGTCCCTGAGAGAGTATGATGGAGACAAGCCACAAACAAAAAGAAGCAGAGGAAAGACACCAGACGTGAGGGAGGCAGGGTGGGAGCCCGGACCCTCGGAGGCGCAGACTCCTGGTCAGGATGGTTCAATGCAGCTCACGATGCCCCATCCCAACCCAGCCACCCAGCAGCCTCTCAGGTCTCTGCTCTTGGCTGTTTCCTTATAGAGTTTCTCTGAAGATTTCATTTGAGAAATTGGTGTTTCTACTCCTCAAAAACAAAAAAGAAGTTTAAAAAAAAAAAAATTCATCAAGGCCCACGTTCTAATTTTGCATCCGGGGAAACTGAGGCTGGGAGATGTGCAGGGTCTCCTGAGGTCAACCAGCAGGTCAAGGGCAGGACCGAGTGGCCAGAACCCAGACACACACGCACCTCTACCACCACAAAAAAGACCCTTGACACACACACACACACCCCATAGAACTGAAAGTCCCACTAAGATTTTCTTCCTTTCACTCCACAAGTATTTGAGTGTGTCCTCTATGTCAGGCATTGGGAATATACAGCAACAGGAAAAAACAGCCCCGAAACTGTGACCTCATAAAAACTTCCTTTTTAAAACTTCCAGGAGACCAGGGAGGACACAGTTGAATAGTAATCCAGGTGAGAGAGGAGGGTGGCTCCGGTCAGGGTGGGAAGAGTGGAGACTTGTCCATTCATTTCTTCATTCATATGTTCAATGCCTACTGTGTACACATACTGTTCTGGGCATTGGCGGGGGGGGGGGGGGGGGGGAGGAAGGAAGAACAGATAAAAATACCTGCCCTGGTGAGAACTTAAATAATAAATGCATGCATAAATAAGTCATATATGGCATGTGGAGTCCCAGTTTGCCGGGACTCCAGCAGAGCTACGGGGAAATGTTAGGAAGGGGAAAGGGAACCTGAGGTGCTAGGGTGGGGGCAGGTTGTAGTGTTAGTGTCAGAACTGGCCTCGTTGTGAGGGTAGGATTTGAGCAGACAGAGGGGAGGCGAGAGAATGAGCCACCGGCTCCGGGGAAGGAATGTTCCAAGCAGCAGCCACGGCCTGTGGCAGGAGCGTGCCCAGCGTGTGTGAGGAGCAGCAAGGAGCGAGTTCTCACCACGATGGGGCGGAAATGCTCTTGGGTATAGTTGGTTACTCACCTCATGCCCCAGGCCTTAAGGCATACAGCTCAGGGCAAGGGCTAAATAAGTAATAAATAATAAATAATAAATAATAAATAAATCAGTAATCAATAGCATGCAAAACTGGTCCTCTGTCCCAGGCAGCTCCTCTATAATAGACCAGGAAGAAAAGCTCTCCTTTC
Source organism: Nyctalus aviator (assembly GCA_036971965.1). Taxonomy (NCBI): domain Eukaryota; kingdom Metazoa; phylum Chordata; class Mammalia; order Chiroptera; family Vespertilionidae; genus Nyctalus; species Nyctalus aviator. The sequence continues at coordinate 36,496,782 of CM072933.1, read as the reverse complement.
CCACCCGCCTCCCAGAGCAGGGAGGACTCCTAAGCCCCCACATTGACCCTCCGGTCACCTCCACCATCGATGGGGGTGCAGAATCCTCAAGAACCTGGAGGAGCCCCGCCAGGGTGGCTCAGTGGTTGAGGTCACAGTTCAATTGTGTGAGGCCCGTGCCTGGATGGTGGGCCCGATACCAGTAGGGGGCATGCGTGAGGCAGCTGATCATCATCCATTTCTTTTTCTTGTTCTTTCTTTCTTTGGCTGCAGAAAGCTTTATTGTTTCGTTTGGTGCAATGCACAGGAGAGGGCTCCAGAGTGTTAAGAGAATGGCTAATGGTTTTGGGGAGAGGCTCAGGTAAAAGCCAGGCACCAGGGGAATGCAGAGGGGCCCCCCAAGGCTCCAAAGTCCCCAGTCGTGCTTGAGGGTGAGGCTTTGGAAGAGGTACTTGGCCAGCCCAGCCTGCGGAGGGGAGTCAGGTGTCGCCCATCTTCTTGATGAGCTTCACCTCCTCACCCAGGAAGTGGTTCTCAGGAAGTCACGGGGGTCTGCGTGGGGAGGACCAGGGCCTGCAGCGCCAAAGGGCCTGCCCAGGTTCCTCTCCAAGGCCAGGGCGGCTCCCAGGGCGTCCTGCGCTTTGCCCGCTCACCTTGGGGAGGCTTCAGCGTGTCCTGGAGGAGAATGCTGCCGCCCTGCTTGTTTTACAGCTTTAAGAGGCACTCAGGGCCCTAGGCTTCTCCTCCGCCAACTCGGGGAAGAAGTGGCCCCCGCCCTTGAGAGCTACAACGTTGTGGTCAAAGTAGAAGCCCAGAGAGGTGGGGGGGAGGGGGGCTCGCAGGTGCAGGCTGGCCAGGCGGATGCCCACAGCCTCCACCGCGGTGGGATAATTCTGGCTCATTTGGGAGCTCATGGCTGTTCGGCAACAAGGAGTTAAGGTAAGAAAAACAAACAAATGGTGTGCCGGCTGGTCTCGGGTGGTTCTGAAGGCGGTGAGCGGTAAGACGCAGGAGAGCGGCCGGAGGCTGGAAGAAGGGGTATCCCTGGGTCTGTTCCATCCAAACACTTGAAGCAAAAGACAGATCCAGGACGCCGAGGGCACTGCTGTCATTGACATTTCTCTCTCTCTCACTTCCTCTCCCTTCTTCTCTGAAATAAAAAATTAATATATTTTTTAAGAGACAGAAGGGTTAAAAAAAGAAAAAATATATAAGCCTTGAGGAACATGGTCTACTTCTCCAGCTAAGGTGCTCGGCCTGGGGCCAGGCATTCGCAGGGTAGAGCTAGCCCCGGGGCCAGGCCACAGGCAAGGGAGAGGCCAGTGTCCCAGGGTGAGCAGGGGTGGGTCAATAGTCATCTCATCCAGAGGTGCACACCTGCGGCCATGGTCTGTGGGCACAAATATGAGGGTTGTGAATTTGGAGCAGGGGGGGGGGAAGGGTCACAATTGCAAATGTAGGCAGACACCACAGTTCTCGGGGACTCCCGCCGGGCCGGGGACTGCCACCAGCAGATATCACAGGTGCTTCTGTTGTGCAGAAATCTCAAGTATCCCCTGCACCCATCCATCACTGCCTCAAAAGTACCTTCGTTTCCAGGCCCGCTGGTAGGTCTTGTTGTTTAGAGGCTGGATAAAGAAGCGGACATGTCACTGTGCCCCGACTTTGTTCTCTATGTTAACGATGGTATTTCAGTGTAACTGATTGTCTTTGTAATCCTGTGTGCTGTGCCCGCAGAGGGTCACACGGGCAGGGCTGTCCCACCACCAGGGAGCCGGGGCAGGTGCGGGAAGCAGGGACCCGGGGGCTGGGAAGTGCCCCCGCATGTGCCCGGGGCGTGGAATGCCCCGTTTAACGGTTTGGGCCTGCGCTGTCCGACAACTAGCTGTGGCCATATGTGCCTCGTTAACTTCTAATTAATTAAAACTGCCCGAACAGGACAGTGCCTCTAGAGAGCATTTCCACATTGCAGAACCTGGCGGCAGCACTACTGTGGGCTCTGACCAGGAGACTGTTGGGCTCTGCTCAGGTTTCTGAACAGAAGCGGGACTGGCCTGGGGCTGAGGGGCTCGGCAGGGCCGAGCTTCAGACAAATGTCCGGAGATGAACTTCCGATGTGGCCACACTGCTCTCTTGTGGCCAGCTGAGAGCAAGTCCGTTCTCAGAGGGAGGCGCTGTACCGGGGAGCTGGACTGGGTTTAGGCCACAGTGTGCCATGTGGCTGTGGGAGAGCCCCCGCCCAGCTGGCTCTCTGCGGGTCACCAGCAGCATGGGGGCAACGGGCCTGCCCTGGGGGAGCGGGATGGGGCCTGTGAGACAGGAAGATGCCCACTGCTTACACTGTCCTCTGCTCACAGGTATATAGCCATCGTCCACCCCTTCCAGCCACGGCTCTCAGCCCCTGGCACCAGAGCCGTTATCGCTGGCATCTGGCTGGTGGCCCTGGCCCTCGCCTTTCCCCAGTGTTTCTACTCCACCATCATCATGGACCAGGGAGCCACCAAGTGCATAGTGGCCTGGCCCGAAGTCAGCACTGGCAAGGTGCTCCTCTGGTAAGGCCTGGGGGTGGGGGAGCACGGGTGTGTGTCCATGTGCACACACCTGCCAATGCGTATGCTTGTGTGCTTGCACATACATGCATATATGCGTGTGTAGGAGGTGCCTGTGGGTACATGTAAATATTTCTCTCTTTTCCGCGTCCAGCGCGGCTAGAGAGCGATCCGGTTCCTGAGGAGGGGTGACTGGGGATTGAGAAAATGAAAGAGACAGACACAGAGATAGAAGGGAAAAGGAGGGGCCGGGTGGGACCACTCTCCTCTGATGTGGACAGGGACAGAAACAGTGGCTCTGAGCCCATACAGCATGTTTATTTTATACCGCAAAAAACAGGAAGTTTTACTAAAAGTCAAGACAAAGGAGATTATGTGCAATCTTGGATGGGCCCTGAGTCATATTCATTCCTGGTGCTTGGCTGGATTTAAATAACAAAACCCACCCTCTGGCACCTGGGCTGAACAACACTCCTGCCTTTTGGCAAAGTGTGTTTCCGGGACGTGGCTTTGCCTACGCCACTGGATTCAGCTGCCACTGGATTCAGCTGACAATAATTAAAGAAATGCCCATGTGCCTCCCCAGGCACTCTCTACAGGTACACACATGTGTTGGTGAGTGTGCTGGGGATTATGTGAGTACACGTGTGCACTACAAGTAACATCAAGTACTAAGTGCCAGGCTTGTTCTAAGTACATTCCATACATGAACTCATCTCCTTCTCTGAACATTATGGGATATGGGATATGGAATATTATTATTATTCCCATTTTTCAGGTGAGGAAACTGAGGTACTAATAAGCTAAGTAATGTGCCCAAGACCATTCAGCTAGTAAGGGGTGAAGCAAGGAGTTAAACACAGGCAGTCCTGCTTCTGAGCCCAGTCTCCCCCACCACTCTGCCACTTCCATCAGGATGTGCATGCGTGCATGTGACACTGTGTGTGCAGGTGCACTGCCCCACTCATGCCTGTGAGCATTTGTGTGTGTCTAAGTATGTGGGTGTGCTTGTGGACATGTATGCACACAGGCACGGTCAGGAATGTGTGTAAGTAGGTCTGTGTTTGGGGGAGGGCACTGTCAAAGCTTGGGCCACACGGGTCAGGGTATTGAGGCAGGCAGGAAGGGCGGGTGATGCATTCTGGGTGTTTTGGGGGGTGCCTGGTGCCTCTCTGTGCTGAGGCGGGCACCCAGGGCTCTGGGCGGGGGTAGGTAAACAAACAGCATGGCCCAGCTGCTGGGTGTTCCTGGGGAAGTCCTTTCCCCTTCGGGGCCTCCCTATGCCCAGTCCTCATGGCGTGGCTTCCTGATGCCAGGCGAGGCATGGCTGGTTGTAGAGGGTGAGCAGCTGGTTGAGGGTTTGGAGTCCTGCTCTGACCCTGCTGCTGGGAGACCCTTCGCAGTCACCTGACCTCTCTGAGCCTCTGGCTCCTTCTCTCTCCGATGGGGATCATTAGTGAAAGAACCTCATTCAAGGGTTGTTGCGAGCACATGTGAGAAAATGTACAGAAGCCCTCGGCACCAAGCCTGACACAGAAGGGGCGCCTCGGGATGTGGCAGCATAAATAGGAGACAAATGACCCCAAACCTGGAGGTGACAGATTTAGTCCAGCAAGGACCCAGCTGCCCGAAGCATGAGGATCCGAGATGAGGGCTGCCAGGTCACCATGTGACACAGCCCCGTTCCTACCTCCTCTAACACCGGTCCTCCAAACACCCCTTCCGGGTCCCCATCTCTCCAGGGCGCCCGCCAGAAGAGGCCGGTGCTGTGGCCTTCGGTATTGGTGAAGGCGCCATTCCTCTGAGAAGCCTGCTCCCGGGGACTGCCCTGCACCCCACCTTCTCAGAAGGACTCACTGCTGCAAAGCCGGTCCTGGTCCTGTAGTGATGCGTCCCCACTTTCTGGCTCAGGGAGGGAGGAAGGGAGGGAGAGAATATTCTGGGACTGGCCACTGGGAGGCGGTATTCCCCCGCGTTATTGCAGGCCCCTCCTCCCTGAGAAGGGGACCAGGTGGGAGCAGAGGGTACGGAGCACTGAGCTCTCTGGGAATGATGGGTTCCAACCCTGATTCAGGCAACACGTGTACACATAGGACTCTGGAAGATTCCGAATTGCTCCTAGTGATGGGGGCGGATACGTAATTTTACTTCCTCCGTTGTGCTTAATAACATTTTAAATTTTAAACAGATGTATTACTCGGTTAACGTTTTCGATCCTACTTACTCCTTTTTTTTTTTTTTTTTTGGCACTTGTCTATAAATTCCCTCTTGCAGCAGCGAGAGCCGCTGCGCGCACAGGGGCTAGCTAACATTGCCTTTATATTTATGTATTTCTTTATTTTCCTTAACTCCAGCTAAGGGCTCGGAGGCCGCCCAGAGTGGCCGGTGGGGCCCGGGGGACTGGGCGCCGGTGCAGGCTGGAGTCATCCCGCTATGGCTCTCCCTCCAGGTACCACCTCGCAGTGATCGCCCTCATCTACTTCCTGCCCCTCGCCGTGATGTTCTTCGCCTACAGCGTCATCGGCTTCACGCTATGGAGGCGCGCGGTGCCCGGGTACCACGCTCATGGCGCCAACTCCCAGTACCTGCAGGCCAAGAAAAAGGTGGGCTGGGGCGGGGAGGGATGGATGGAGAGCGGCGGGATCCACAAGTCCTGGCCAGAGTCCAAATTGGTTCTTCTAGGGCAATCTGACTTCAGCCAAAGACAAAGGGACTTTCCAGAATGTCAGGAAAATCGGGACATCCTAAAGCCCCGCAGAATTTCGGATACCTCCAAGAACCTTAGAATGACAGTAATATCTTACACCTCTGAGTAATCAGAATGTTGAAGTCCCGCCGAGCTAGAGGAGGCTCCTTGCTGGGATCCCAGAAATCTCTGATGCTGGAACTGCAGGCCTCAGGGATCATGGAGGCAGGACTGCTGCCCGCCTCAGTCTCCAAAGGAAGCGCCAGTGTCACCCCTCCTCCCTCCCGCCCGGGCCCCCAAGGCTCCTGACGCAGGTTCAGAGCTCCTCTTTGCCTCGCCCACTTCCTGTGAGGCCAGCTGGGGCAGTGATAGGTTCATCACATCATGTACCAGGTTGAAGTCTCGACTTCTCATACTATTGGGAAATGTTCAGGCAAATGGGGAGAAGGTTGGCTAGAGGGCACCATTTGGGTGTTCCCCCGCATGGAGAGCTGGTCTCCATCCGCCATCCCTCATGGGGTACTGGCCGTGCTCAAGGGCACCTGCTGAAACCAGACATTGGGGCGGGGGTGTCAGCTGGGCCCTGCGCGCAGGCCGGGGTCCCAGGCTGGAGCCTCGTACCTAACGATAGAAGGGCTGTGGCAGACACGTCCCCAGGGCGGGCCGTGGGACGGGAGACCCATAGCTGGCTTAGGGACTCCCCCCAAGGATGGGGTTAGAAGTCCGTCTCATCCACAAGGGACCCAGGACGCCTGTTAAAGGAAGTGCCCACTCAGTCGGGCTCTGAGGAGTGAGGGTTTCAAAGGAAGGACAGCAGGGTGGACAGAGGACCCAGGCTGAGCAGAAGCCCCAGCACGGAGGCCCAGGAGTGTCTGGGTAGGGGACTGAGGCCACAGAGGAGGACGGGACCTGCTTGATGAGGGCTTCCCAGTCTGGCAAGAGGGGGCACCCCATCCCGCCCCGGGGAGGACTGGGGCCCGGGCTTCCCGGTGAGGAGTGACCTAAGCCTTTCCCCGCACAGTTTGTGAAGACCATGGTGGTGGTGGTAGTGACGTTTGCCATCTGCTGGCTGCCCTACCACCTCTACTTCATCCTGGGCAACTTCCAGGAGGACATCTACTGCCACAAGTTCATTCAGCAGGTCTACCTGGCGCTCTTCTGGCTGGCCATGAGCTCCACCATGTACAACCCCATCATCTACTGCTGCCTCAACCGCAGGTGGGTCTTCACCCCGGCCCCTCTCCTCAGCCCCCAGGGTCCCACGGCCCGGCCCCATCTGGCCTTCCCTGAGCAGCTTGAGCCGGTGCCCCTGGCTCCCTGTGCCCCCTAATCCTACATGGGATTGCCACCCTCACAGGAAGCCCTCAGCACCCTCCTCCTCCTGGTGTGAGCCCCCCTCTTCCCCAAAGCCTCGCCCGTTGTCCTCACCCTGTGTCGTCTCCTGCTCTCTCTTCTGAGGTTACATCTGGAACAAGGAGAGGGAGGGACAGAGAGATGGAGGGAGGGGGGAGAGGCAGAGAGAGGCAGAAGGACAGGCAGGGAGGAAGGAAGGAGCCAAGTAAAAGACTTCATCTGTTCTGACATTTCTATAAAATACGTTTTTATTGATTTCAGAGAGAAGAGACAGAGAGAGAGAGAGAAACATCAATGATGAGAGAGAATCATTGACCGGCTGCTTCCTGAACACCCCACACTGGGGACTGAGCCCGCAGCGTAGGCAGGTGCCCTGACCAGGAATCAAACCGTGACCAGGTCGACGCTCAACCACTGAGCCATACCGGCTGGGCTGCTCTGACACGTTTAGGCGCTCCTGCACCGAGGAAGAGCCACGGACTGTCCTTGGGCGAGGAGCGCACCAAGCAGTGGGGAGCACGCGATCGGAGATCGGAGACCCAGAGCCCAGCCTGGCGGAGGGCGGTCTGCTCCCTGGGCAGGTCACAGTGCATTTCTTGCCCCCGGGGCATCGGGGGCAGCTGGGATGCGACTTTGGCAGTGACAGCCAGGGAGGATGGAGTCTCCCTGACACCATCTGGTTTTCCCACTTGTGTGCCGCTGAGGAAGCAGAGCCTGGGGACGGGCTGGCCTTGGTGCCGGGCACTCGGGGAGGCGGGAGGAGCTGGGCCGGGCAGAGACCCCGGCACCAGGAGTCCCCCTTGCAGAGGGGGCTGGGCAGCCTCAGAAACCCCGAAGGAGCTGAGAGGTGGACACTGAGTCTGACCTTCACTGAGAGTGACACGGGCAAGGTCAGCCCCGGGCCTCTTCGCTCAGGCCTTTTTGTCACCTCCCTGTCCACAACAGGCCACTCCTGCCATTAGGGTCTTCGTTGTTCAGACATCCTACCCACCTGGGGAAGGCCAGGAGGACGTGAGAAAATGGACAGTCTTTTGAGTGTTTAATGGGTGGCAGAACCCTCCACTGCCTCTTGCAGGGTAAGCAGATAATAGAGGGAGGGAGGTGTTCCTTCCCATTTTACAGATAAGGAAACTGAGTCTCGGGAAAGATGGCTTTTTTTCCCCACTAAACTCCTACAGCAAGCAGGGGACCCAGCCTTCCATGTCTCTCCAAGGCCTGTAATCTTATCCCCGCATCACCCATCTCTCTGGCATGCAGCCTGCAGGAGAACTTGGAGACGGGGGCTGTCACATGAGGGGCCACCAGCGCTCAGTGTCTGCTACCCAAGGACACGGCCGCCAGGGCTCCATTTCCCCAGGTTCCTGAGATAAGTTCTGAGTTGTTCAGCGCTGGATGCCACTGGCGCTGCTGGCAGGAATCTTTGTTGGGAACATGCTCACCACGGGGCTGTGTGTGCCAGGCACGGGGAAGACCCCGGTGAACAGAAATAATGCTCCTCTCCTCAGGGAGCTGGCATTCCAGCGGGGGGGCTGGACAGCAGGCAGACAGAGTGAGTGCATGAGGCATCAGGCGGGAAAGAGAAAGCACGAGGGCTGGGTGGGTGAGGGAGGACAGGAAGGGCCGGGGCAGGTAGTGGGCATGGGGTACGCTTTTTCAGGATGGCCAGGGTAGGCCTTCTGGAGGAGTCTTTTGAGCAAAGACTTGAGGGTTGAGGGGACCCTGTCTGCGGAGGAGTTCTAGGCAGAGGGCACAGCCAAGGCAGAGGCCTTGGGGACAAGGGGAGGACTTGGCCGGGACTCTGACCCCGGAGCCCTGAGGGGCTGAGCCCAGGAGACACACTCTGACTTCCCTCTGGAAAGAGTCAGTCTGGCAGCTGTGCCGGAAGTGGACCACAGCGAGGCCTGGGGAGGGAGGGAGGGAGATGGTTAGGCTAGTGCCATCATCCAGGGACAGACGGAGAGGGGGGGGTGGGGGAATGGTTAGGCTGGGGTGAGACATGGTGAGTCTGGGCATTGCCAAGGCAAAGCCAGCAGAGTGGATGGAGGGGAGGTGGCATGCGAGAGGAGACCAAGGATGACTCCCAGCTCTTGGCCCGAATAGCCGGAAGGACATGGATGGAGCCGTCAGTGGTCTGGAACCGGGATGCGGACGACGCTGAGGAAGGGGTGTGGGGAGGGTGATGGCTAGCTCAGGCAGGGACGTGCTGGGCGTGGGTGCAAGGGGCAGAGCCACCAAGCTCCCACAACAGAGGCGTTTGTCGGGTCACGCCCTGGGTGCTGTAGAGCTGTGAGGCAAGGAGCGGAGGACAGGCCTGCTCTTCTGGGTCGCGGTGCCGTGTGGTTCCGGGGTCAGACGGAAGTGCTCTCCCCCTCTCGGCAGTCACGCAGGGTCTCATCGACTTCTCCTCCTCCTCTCCTCCTCCTCTGTGCCAGCCTGTTTCTCCTGCTCCCGACCTGCTTCCTCTCATCCCCGTTGTGTGTGTGAATCTCTAGTGACAGCTCCGGTGGTGCCAGGGAGACAGTTATTTTTTATGCGAACGTACCCGAATTTCATAGTTCCAAGCGTCTGTTTTCTTGGGAGAGCACCCTTATTCCACCAACATTGCCAAAGCCCCAGTTTTTTTTTTTAAGACTCCTATGAACATCCCTTTAGAAGTCAGTGAGCAAGCCAAACAAGACAGCCTGTTGCTTCTATATAGTGTCTGTTGCTTTTTGGCTGTTGGTTATAACAAAGGGTGTGCTTCCGCTCGGTCACCCGCTTCCATCACCGGACTTAGCTCCCGATCACCACTGACCATTTCAAAAGATCAAACCCACTCAAGACTGTGTCTCCTGGAAAGAGGGCCCCTGAGCAATGGTGGCTCCTGGGAGAGAGGCAGTGACTTCCCTCCAGGGGAGCTGGGCTCCTGCCACTGTCCCCCCCCCCCCGCCCCCTGCTCAAGCTGCCCTCTCTGCCCCCCACTCCCAAGGTTTCGCTCTGGATTCCGGATCGCTTTCCGCTGCTGCCCCTGGGTCACGCCCACCGAGGAGGACAAGATGGAGCTGACTCACGCGCGCTCCCTCTCCAGGCGGGTTAACAGGTGCCACACTAAAGAGACCTTGTTCATCAGTGGGGATGTGGCCCCATCTGAGGCTGCCAGTGGGCAGGCGGGGGGTCCCCAAGAGGGAGTGCTCACCGAATTCTGAAGCCTCGTGCCTGGCTGCAGGGTGAGGCTGACACCCTCCGAGGGGCAGCGGGTCAAGGGAGCAGCTCTGAAAACTTGGCCCCTGCCTCACCCTTCAATTCGTGGATGGAAAAACAAGGCAACTTTAAGGGGACCCAGCCTTCCCTCTCAGACAGGGCTTCAGAGGACCCCAGAGGAATCAACAAAGATAGTCTGAGCGAGCACGGCTAACCCAGGAGTTGCCAGCTCAGACACCTTCCGGGGCATAAACACGATGTGTAACTGGACCCAGTCTAAAAGGAGAACTGCCAAATATGGTGATAAAAGGCCACTGGTTTCCAGTGCTGGGTAATAGGGAGCAGTGGGGACTGTGGCAAAGGAGAGGACAGAGGTATCCGAAGAGGACAGCAGCTGATCAGCGCTGGGCAAGCGCTGCCATGTGGTCATGCGAGCCCACTGTTGCCAGATCTTCTCAATCCGGAGAAGCCAGAAACCCAAACGTGTGCGACCTCCGCCGGACTTGTCGCATGTGGCTCTCATTTCTATAGATGCCGGGTAAACAAAACAAAGCACCCCTGCGGACAGCACCCAACAAGACCCTGATTCTCCTCCGGCGAACACAGGGTAAGAAGATTCTTATCTTGCAAAGCGTCACCTATGGGTCAACCCGCCGGCCCCTTTGCCTCGGCATCTAAGAACGTGGACCCAGCCCCGAGAGATGCTGAGGAAGAGTCAAAGGAATTGAAAACAGGGAAGAAAACAAAAGGCAAAGGGAGCCCCAGCTGTGCTGCCTCAATCTGACGCCCAGCTCAGCCCCTGACCGTGTGCTGTGAGGATGGCGGAAGTGGTGCCTCTGAACCACCAGGCGGAGCGCAGGTGAAGTGCACCATGGGCAGCGGCTGTGGTTTCTGTTACCCACACGCTGGCCGTTGTACACGAACAGCGCCTGCCATCGGCAACACCACTCTCCCCCTCCCTTCCACGCCAAGAGGGTGGCAGCCAGAAGCCACCAGCCACCCCGACGCCCAGGCAGCTCCCGGCTAACGAACATGACCTTCTCCTACATCCTCCCCCGGGCCCGGGTGTCCACAGAAATCCCCCCCCCCCACATCTGGTTTTCGCTGCACCCACGCCCTCCCTCCCCGGCCCCAGGCCACCAAGCAGCACGCAGTCTCTGAATTGGTACAAAGTTTACTAGGTCGTACGACATGGCTCACAGAAGCGATGGGGAGTTCCAAGGAGGGCACTATTTGGTTGGTTCCTTTTACACGGGAGACAAGACACGTTGCCACAGGATCGCCCACCTCCCCCACTCCCCCACCCCAAGACAGGATGCAAGACAGTCACCACGTGGCCCACAGACACACAGTCCAGTGGCACGGACACGCCAGACGGGAACCCGGGGAGGCCAGACAGCAGCGGCGCTGGGACGGGAGGCGGCGGTGGGCGCCCCCGGGCAGTGTCTGCTGGTGATAATACATCTCACACCGGGGAGGGGGGGAAGGGGCTCGTCCCCATGGACGGGGCTGCGGACGCCCAGGAGGCCTGTCAGACGGTGTGACGTGTCATCTCAGGCCAATAAATAATGTCGGGCGAACGCATAAATTAGAACGACACTTCACACATGGGGGGTCGGGCGGCCAGGGTGAAATCAACTCATGCAGGGAGGGGGTGGGGGCAGGCGAGGAGGGCCCGGTGAGAGGTATTATCAGCGGCACACACGCCGCTCTGTACCCGCCGCTGGCGCCGGCGGCCGTCCGCTCTCCTCCCGCGGTGGCAGTGGCGGGCTGCGGGGAGGGAGGTGGGGGGGCCGCCGCTCGGAGAGAGGAAGTGAGTGTCGGAAGGGCCGCAGGCTGGGGCCCGGGGCTCTTAGCTGCTCTTCTCCTCCCGGAGCCGGACGCCCACGGCGGTGATGAGGGCGGCCCCCTTGCCGCTGCCGTCCTCCGACAGGAGGAAGGACACATTGCACTTCGGCGACAGCTCCTTCACGGTCTGGTGCATGATTCTGGAGAAGCTGAACCAGGGGAGACACGGGCAGGTAGGGTCAGAGGAAGAGACGCGGGACTCCCCCACGCCCCCCCGAAGATGCTGCAGGACCCGAATAACGAGGAGGGCACGCAGGACGGGAGGGGCTGCTCAGCAGCAGCTGTGGCTTATTGAGAATGGCGGGTGGGTCTGCAGCCAATCCTGCTGTTACAATTCTCAGCTGAGAACCCAAAACCAAACGATTCCGTACAGCACAGGAGGGCCAGGGCGAGAGGAATACACCGAGACACGCCTGTCCTCAAAGACACACCGTGAGGTTCCTCGGGGACCAAAAACCAAGAATTGTGCAAAGGCCTCCACGGGCATGACATCATCTGCCCTCTGACCCCCAGCCCAGCGCCAGCCCAGCACCAGAGGCCACCCGTGGGAGGCCTGCTGGTGAAGGATCATCTCTGGATGGGAGGCGACTCAAGGCTCTTGCATTTTTTTTTTGTTGAAAATGAGACAGACCAGGCTGAGGATGCTCAGGACATCGGGGCTCGCAGAGGTAACACGGGCTGCCCTTTGCTGAACACCATACACTTCACGGACATAAAACTTCCAGTCCTGCCGGCAGCCATTATCCCACGAGAACGAGGAGACTTGAGCTTCCACGTGGTGGTGCCAGGACTAAACCCAGGCTTGTGTGGCTCCGAAGCCCGGCTCTAACCACACCGGGGCGCTACCCCAGGGGAGGAAGGGGATAGCTATGAAGGTGGAGAGACGGGTCCATCCCCAGCCATGGCCACGAGGTAATGCCTAGGAGGAGCTGGGTAGCACGGCTTTTAAGGAGGGTGACGGTATGGCCTGGTTTACCTGGGAGGGTCCCCGGGGTCATTCCTAATAGCACTCTCCTCGCGACAAAAGTACCGGAGTTCAGACAGTAAGTCGTAGGGTCCCTGCTCAGAAGAGCCAGGTTATGGGACACGCTCGGCACAGAGAGCAGAGGAGGTGTCGGACACGAGACTGAAAGGAGTCCCTCCCCAGCCGCCTCCCTGCTTCAAGCCCAGAGCCAGCGCTGCCCCGGTGGCTCCTGACAAGCTCTGATTGAGCAGATCAACAAGGCAATGAGCCCCTCTCCCCGTTTCCTCCACTCCCTCTCCCCACTGACCCAACAGCCTCCTGGCCAGGCTGCAGCTAACCAGGCTGACGCGGAGGCCCACACACCCCTCTCTCCCGCCTTTCCCGCTCCCCATCTGGACCCTGCCCGACCTAACTGAGCCCGGGGGCGGGGGGGAAGGGGGGGACGGGGAGAGGATCAGCCATGACCCTGGCGTGAGCTGGCCAGGGACAGCGCTTCTCGGTTCCACTTCAGAGCAATCCGCGACCTCATCCCAGACGCCCCCACCCCGCCTCCCCGGCCCTGAGCGCACAGCCGTCAGGCGAGGCGTCTTCCCGGTGGGACTGGCATCCCGACCCCCCATAACCACCCGGGGCCCCTCGCGGCCCGGGGAGCTCCGCCCGGCCCCGGGGGACGCCCACTCACTGCGGGTGAAGCTTGTAGAGCGTCCCGTCCACCCCCACGGTCACGGCGAGGTGGTCCAGCCCCCTGTTCTCTCGGATCTTGTCCACCACGGCGGCCATGCCGGCCCCGCACAGCTGCGCGGCCCTCCTGGACACCACGCCGCACACCATCTTGACGAGGATGCTGTCGTCGCAGGTGCTGTTCAGGCCCAGCTGCTGGAGGATGGCCCGGACCTGCAGCAGCGCTAACCGGTCGCTGGGGACAAAGCAGGGGGTGGGGGTTGGGGGTGAGGGGGGCTGCGTGAGGCGCGGCCCGCCAGCGCAGCCTGAGGGCCCAGTCACTGTACTTCCCACCCAGGAACAGGTCACGGGGGCTTTCCCCCATCAAAGGAACGCGGATTTGTACATTTTTAAACGATCCCCCAAAGGACTACCTGTTGAAACTGTAGGAAACCTGGCGAATCCAGAGAAATAAATATGGACCATGAATGAAAGCCATCCACAATCCCAGCACCGGGGGAAAACGCTACTGACACCTATAACATGCTAAATATTAATAAATATTAAGTATTAATATGCTAAATAAAAGTGCAGTATGCTAATTGACCAGCTGGTCCTTCCAGATGACCTTCCAAAGCCAGGGCTACTAGGAAGCCAGCGTCAGCAGCCGGAGGAAGGAAGGCCTACTCTGTTAAGAATTTCATGCATCGGGCCTTTTAGGTTTAATATATTTCCTCCCAATCTGTTTTTCCTGAATATCTTTAAACAGCGTCTCTGTTCTTATGCACCACGGGCTTGTCCTTTACACGTGGTTTTCTTTATTGCCTTTTTTTCCCTACGTCACACGTCTGAGCCATGTCCCGCCGTCTCACCTAGGAACAGGATTGAAAATGGCTGCCAGAGCCTTCCATTCTGGGATGCACCAACCTTATGTAGCCAGTTTAGAGAAATTTAAGTTTTCCGTTATCTCATTTTCTGCTATTAGGAAGCAGCATACTTTTTGTTTGTTAATCCTCACCCAAAGATATTTTTTCCATTGATTTTTTTTTTTTTTTTTTTTTTTTGAGAGGGAGGGAAAAGGGAGAGAGGAAAATATTGATGTGAGAAAGAGACACATCGATTGGATGCCTTCAGGACGCACCCCCAGGTCCGGGGATAGAATCTGCAACCCAGATACGCGCCCTTGGCCGAGAATCAAACCCGAGACCCTGTGGTGCATGGGCCGACGCGCTAACCACTGAGCACCAGCCAGGGCGGAAGTAACATCCTAGTAAGGTTTCCTATTCGTAAGTCTTGGATACCTATCGCCAAGCGCCTTTCGGAAAGCAAGCGGCATCCCTTCACTCCCGCCGCAGCGGAGCGTGTGGCTGTCCTCGCCCCCCGGGGAAAGGATCCCTTTTTAAGACGCCTGACAGTTCGGTAAGAATGGCATCACGCTGGGGTCTCACCGGCATCCTTCTCTCTTAGGGAGGACGACTTTTTTATTTTTTTCCATGTGTCTGTTGGCCATAGGAACTATTATTTATTTGTCTCATTCTTTTTTTTCTTTTCTTTTCTAAATATATTTTATTGATTTTGTACAGAGAGGAAGGGAGAGAGATAGAGAGCTAGAAACATCGATGAGAGAGAGTCATCGATTAGCTGCCTCCTGCACACCCCCTACTGGGGATATGCCCGCAGCCAAGATACATGCCCTTGACCGGAATCGAACCTGGGTCCCTTCAGTCCCCAAGCCGACGCTCTATCCATTGAGCCAAACTGGTCTCGGCTATTTGTCTCATTCTTACTAAATTGAAAGAGGTGATGATGACCATGTCGGTGGTCAGGGCAGCCAGCCCTGTGTGAGGACTCGCTGTGTGATGGGTGCTTTACCTACATCACCACGTTTCCTCTTCATACAGACCAGCCGATGGATGTAATTTTAGAGTTGAGGAAACTGAGCGACTCACTCGAAGCACACAGCCAGGGGGACCGAGCGGAGCTCCAGGCCAGCCCTGGTCCAGCCCTTGTGAACTGCGCCCCGCTCCGCACCTTATCACGTGCAATGCAAATGGCCTCCTTTTTCAAATGTTACACGTTTGATTACTGCTTTATCGTATAGAAGCTATTAGTAAAATGTGGCGTTTTTTTTTTCTTTATGATTTCTCATGTACCTCATGATAACGTTTTGTTTCTGACCTTCCCATGTACGTGGAGTTCCCCTGCATACATACGTAGTGAGGTCTATGTTGTCTTGTTTGTCTGTGTCACGTAGATTTAATTGTTAGAGAGCTAAGAGAACTGGGGAGGGCAGAGGACGTGGGGGAAAGCGGTGAGCAGGCTCCAGCGGAGCCAACACCAGCGTTGCTAATGTGACCGCTGTAAAGACAGGTAGTTTTTCACACTTGTTTTTTGTTTTGTGTTGTTGTTTTTTTTGTTATGCTTTTGCAAGACTACGTTCACCTTCTCTCACCGTGAAAGACAGCAAAAGCAGAGATGAAATGCTTCTATGAGAAAAATGGGAGGAAGGCAGAGGCAGCTTGTTGGGGGGCATGCACACGGGGTGGGCACGCTATTCGATCACAGATGGCATGAGGGTGGGGCTGGACAGGGGTACTGGGCTCTGCAGGACTCCATGTCCCTTCAACACAGATATCTGTAATGCATCTCCACGATCCTGAGCCTGAGTCCGTAATGTCTTACACACGTAATGTCTAGCAAATATCATGCCCCAACATAAAGGACACAGAAGAGGAAAGTCACTTATAATAAAATGACAGGAGAGAAAAAACAATCTCACACATGGCGCCTGGTGACCCCTGGTCAGGTCGACCTCCGCCAGGCCCCTCAGGAAAGCCCCGCCCCACTCACCTCTCGATCTGGGAGAGATACTTGGTCTGGAAGATGCCCCGCGTCTTCAGCGACTCTGAGATCTTCCCTCGGAAGAGGAACCCCTTCTTGGTGAAGTCGAGCAAGATGTTGCGGACAATCTCGCCCAGGTACATGCCGCTGATCATCTTCTCGTACCTGGAACGGGAGGCGGGTGTCTGCAGTCACCCCGGCTGTCTGGCTGCCCATCCAGGGCATCGCCAACCCGCACCCCGAGCCCCGTGCTCCCCGCAGAGGCAGAGCTTGAGGCCAGGAAGGCCTGAGGCACCCTCACCCCTCGCCGGGATCGGAAATGAAACCACTAGCACTCGTGTCTAAGAGCCGGAGCACCTCCCTCCTCGCCTAACGTCCTGCTTTTGCCTGAAAAATCCCACTCCAGCTCTCAGCTCCGACGTCCCTTCTCCAGAGGCCTGACTGCCCACCCCCCCCACCAGGTTGTATCTGCAGATCCCGGACGCCGTGCCCCTCCCTTGTCCTTCACAAGGCCCACAGCTCCACTGCCGCTCATCCCTGCAGCCAGAGCCCCGAGGAGGGGGACCATGTGCGCCTTGTTCAGCTCTGACTCCAAGGGCCTAGCAGCGCTGGCTCTCCGTCAATAAATATCTCACAACAAGCAAACGGCTGGGTCTTAAGGGGCCAGGAAGACAATGAGGGGGAACTTCCTCCTGGAGTGTTGGAAGGTTCTGCAAAAACCCCGAGTCTTGGCCAAGCACCGGGCAGAGCCGGTGACGCCATGCCGGCCGGAGGATCCGGGCGGCACGGCACCCCCTACGGCTGCTCCTGGGGCTTTATTTCCTGCCTTCTCCACGCGCAAGGGCCTCAAGAAACGACAGAGGGTTTAAATGCGTCCATGACACGCACCCAATCCCAGCGTCTCCACGCCGGGAAGTCCGGATACTCTGGGAAGAGTAACCCGGATACTCCAGATTCCGGGAGGTCCACAGGAAAAAACAAACAGGAACTGGTGCTATAACAATCAGTTCCCATCCAGCCCTTTCATTCCATCAAGGAGAGCTTCTCAGTCAGGGGCTGATGTGGCTTCCACCCCTTCCAGCCCCTGCGGATCCCTCTTTCAGCAAAGGGGGTCTTCGTTTAGGCAGTGGTTCTCCACCTTCCTGATGCGCGGCCCTAATGCGTGACCCCCAACCATAACGTTAGTTTCGTTGCTACTTCATAACTGTCATTTTTCTACTGCTATGAATCGTAATGTAAATATCTATGTTTTCTGATGGTCTTAGGCAACCCTGCTAGCTGTTATGAAGTAGCAACGAAAATAATGTTATGGTTGGGGGTCACCACAACATGAGGAACTGTATTCAAGGGTAGCGGCATTAAAAAGGTTGAGAACCCCTGGTTTAGGGCCTTTGGTAGGCAACAGTAGCTAGAATTAAGTAACGTTTTCCACTTTATGATTACCATCTATTTATGGTAATATTGAGTTTTCTGGGTTATTTTTTTCTCTCCATCATTATGTGTAAGTAAAGAATTGAGGCTGAATCACAGAAAGACGTTAGTAATAGCCTAGGTGGTCTTTGGAGAAGGCAAAAATCTTGAGGGTGTCCTAGAGAACAACTTACATTCGGGAGGTACTACCCAGCCCTCCGTCCTGCTCCTACGGGCACAGCTGAGACCCACACATCCTGCTGGTGCAGAGGATGCGGAATCCTGGGAACCTGCCTCTCTGCTGGGGACACTGCCGTCTCAGGGAGGGCGCCTGAGACCCGAGCTGAAACGCTCCCAACGGCCACTAGGAGGTGCAGGAGGTCCCTACGGGAAGGAAGAATTGCACTGCGCCTAGGCCTCACCCCTGACCAGAAGGCCCCCACTCCATGCCCCCTACCCCCACCCCCAGCCCCACTGGCCTGCATTCCCTCTGCCCTTTGACAACGGCAGGTCAGGTGTGCTCTCCTTCGACCACACAAGACAAACCCTACTGACCCAGAGGAAGGCTGCAATGCTCCAGGATGAACATGGTCACGGACGGGAAGTGGTGCGGCCCCCGACCCTGTCCCCAGAGGCGCCTGAAGAGGACACCAACCGGGCCCTCTTGTACCATGTTGGGGGCCCATCCCCGTTCCCGCTCTCCTTGGGCCAAAAGCCACGGTCGGGAGGACACCTGAGGGAGGGCCCAGCCTCTGTGTAGACCCCGCTCCTACTAGAATAAGGTGGCCAGACGTCCCGCTTTTTAACAATGTGTCCCGCGGCGTTTTAAAAAAAGCCCCCGACTTTTGCAAACAGTTGGGGCTTTTTTTTAAAACGCCGTGGGACACATTGTTAAAAATCAGGACTGACGCCAAGGCCGGTGTGGCTCCGTGGATGGAGCTTCAGTCTGCAGAATGAAGGGTCCCGGGTTCGATTCCGGTCAGGGACGTGTGTCTTGGTTGCGGGCACATCCCCGGTGGGGGGTATGTGCAGGAGGCAGCTGATGGATGATTCTCTCTCATCGATGTTTCTAGCGCTCTATCCCCCTCCCTTCCTCTCTGTGGGAAAATCAATAAAATATATATTTTTTAAAAACCCGGGACTGTCCCGCAGAAAACCGGGACATCTGGTCACCTTATCCTAGAAGCATCTTCGATTTAACGGGCAGAGCGTCCTCCCCGTCCCGACCCCCTCGTGCGCCTCCCACAGCGAGCGGAATCACCTCTGCTTCCCCACGTTCAGGGAGAGCTCGTCCACCAGCACGTCGTACTGTGTTCTGATGTCGTCCAGGCACCCGTTGTCCCCGAACGCGCCCCACTCCATGTTGATGCACATCCGGCCCTCGGTGCCCTCCACCATCTCCACGTTCTTCATCTCCTCCATGTAGCAGGCGTTGCTGCCCGTCCCTGCGGCACAGGAGGGAGAACAATGAGCCGTCCCCGAGGCCGGGGCTTCCAGAGAGGGGAGCAAAGCAAATAGCATCCCTTTCCCAACGTTTCCCAGAAAAGACCTCAAAACGTAAAAGGAGGGTCAGATCTAAGCCATCCAGAGCATTTGATTAACTCGCTTTGTATGAAGATGCCAATGCCAAGAGCCTCCTGTCTCCTGCCCAGGAACACAGGACTGTGTTTATTTTAATGGGAGGTGGTCTTACAAGAAAGGGATGTATCTTCAATGGCGGGCATTTGGGCTTTATTTGAATTGGAAGGATATTTCTCTCTCCCACCTCCTGCTCCCTCTTCCTCTCTCTTCACACACACACACACACACACACACACAATATTGGGGGTTGTCTACTATTATACCATAGATGTCCACTTATCTTTTCTTCTTTTGTTGTGTTGTGGGTTTTTGTTGTTGTTGTTGTTAATCCTCATCCGAGGATATTTTTCCATAGACTTTTTTACTTTTTTTAAAAAAAAATATATATTTTTTTTTATCGATTTTTTTTACAGAGAGGAAGGAAGAGGATAGAGAGCTAGAAACATCGATGAGAGAGAAACATCCAACAGCTGCCTCTTGCACACCCCCTACTGGGCATGTGCTCGCAACTAAGGTACATACCCCTGACCAGAATCGAACCTGGGACCTTTCAGTCCGCAGGCCGACGCTCTATCCACTGAGCCAAACCGGTTTCGGCTCCATAGACTTTTTGAGAGAGTGGAAGGAAGGGGGAGAGGCAGAGAGAGAGAGAAATATCAATGTGACAGACACATTGATTGGTTATCTCCGGCATGTGTCCTGACCTGGCCGGGGATTGAGCCTACTACCGAGGTACATGTCCTTGACCAGAACTGAACCCAGGAACCTTCAACCTGAGGACCAATGCTCTATCCACTGAGCCACGTGGGCTAGGGCCGCTTATCTTTTCCTATCAAAGACTGCCACAGACTCTGGCTGCTCAGTAACCGCTCCTGCGTGTTCCAGAATGAAGCCCACGGTGGACCCTGCAGGACACTGTCCTGAGCGTTTGAAAGGAGCCTTTGAAGGTGATGACCCCTCACACTTTGGTACCACAGACCTTTCTGAAAATCCGACGATTCTCCTGAGGACCTTTCCCCTGGGTGCATTGCGCGCGGTACACACACACACACACACACAATATGGCCAATAGATTCCAGGGGCTCAGGAGCCTCTGATACCCATCCCCAAACTGCCCCAGAGCAGGCAACTCAGACCCAGTGAAACCACAAACTGTTTGCCGTTCTCATCCATGAGGAGTTAAGTAGAGAAATTGAGAGGAAGTTATTGAAAACTTTCACAGACTTTTAATTGCCATTATATCCAAGCTTGTGGTCATTGGTCAGTGAATGGACTGGAAATTTAAAAACCAGTTGGTTGAGCCTCATTCTTTGCACCAAAAGGTTGCCGGTTTGATCCCAGTCCGGACACAAACCTGGGTTTTGTTCAATCCCCCATTGGAATGCATACAGAAGACAACGAACCTATGTATATTTTTCTCTCTCCCTTCCTCTCTCTAAGCATGTCCTCGGGTGAGGGTTAAACAAACAAACAAAAACCAACTAACCAAGGAGGCCCTAGTAAAGGAATTTTAAATGTGCTCCTGAATGGCCTGGAAAGCCTGCTAGTGAGGATGCAGATTTCAATTCAGGTCTGGGGCGGGGCCTGAGACTCTGCATTTCTGACACTCCCACAGGTGGCGCGGAGGCTGCTGGCCCGTGCACCACACGTTGAGTAGCAAGGCCCTGGAGCACCATCAGCCGGGCAGAATGCAGACACGGCAGGAACTTTCAACATGAGGGAATGCAAGGACATCCCCACTGGCTAGACCAAAAGGGCTTGGTCGTTGCCATACCTGCAGCAGAATTCACAGGCCTCTGGCTGGGTAACTGGATTGTTTGTGTGTTCTCAGCTCCCTTTCACCTAAGGTGTAAAACTGAGAAATGGAAGTGGGTACAAAGAAAGCCAGACCGGCCGAAACCAGTTTGGCTCAGTGGATAGAGCATCAGCCTGCGGACTGAAAGGTCCCAGGTTCAATTCCGGTCAAGGGCATGTACATCCCCAGTAGAAGGTGTGCAGGAGGCAGCAGGTCGATGTTTCTCTCTCATGGATGTTTCTAGCTCTCTATCTCTCTCCTTTCCTCTCTGTAAAAAATCAATTAAAATATATTTTTAAAAAAGAAAAAAAGAAAGCCAGACCATGAAAATCATACTTTCTGCCCCTGGGAGTTCTGAGCAGAGCGCTCGATGAGCAGGGAAGTAAAATGTGGTTTTGCGTGCAGCTGGAGCTGTGGAGAACCCCACCCCGCCCGCCTCTCCTCTAGTGCCAGGAGCAGCTACCTGGGCGACCCTGACCCCCAGGCGCGAAGGTGAGACCTGACCTGGAAGTGGAGAATGTGCTGTGTCACTCTGGCTTTGCATTTCACGCCCAAGCCCATTCATAAAGAGAAGAGAGGGAGGGGGTTGGGTGGAGAAAGCTTTGCAAAGCAAAGAAGAAACAAATAAGCCCAAAGCCAGGCTCCCAGAAACCTTTCACCTGGAGCTGCTCCCCACTTCTTTGCATTTCCACAGGAGCCCAACGTGGTTCAACAAATAAAAAGGCCTCGCTGGCACCCGGGGCAGCCGGCTGGGCTTTTCCCAGCTCCGTCCCAGCCCCCGGGGAGAGGCCCACGCAGCAAGGCGCACTCTCCCTGTCCACGTCAGGTCTGCAGGTGTTGGCTAAGAACCGGGGTTCTTTTCCCAGCACCCCCTGACACCAGGAGCAGCAGGTCCAATTAGACAAGTGGTTTTCCCGCAGCCCAAATCAGTATGGCAGCAACCATACTTAGGTAAGAACTGCTGTTTGAATTTTAACCCTGCTCTTCTGGCTTCGGCACTCTGACTGGTTTAAACAATAGGGTCGTTACCTCAGCTTCCAGGTTGAGACCTGGAAAATCACAAAGGTAACTTCCCTGTGCCTGTGGACCAGGACCACAGGAGATGGATTCCCACTGGCTCAGCAGCTCCAGGAGTTGAAACTGCAGATAACCTTTGGAGATTAACGTGGCTCAGTTCTGCTTCTGTATTATTTGCTATCACCAGACAGGTCCACGTTCCAGCGTCCAACAGGACGTTGTTCCCAGCCTTTAGAATTTAGAATTCAGAACAAAGGAACATTCTCATGGTTTGGCCCTTTAAAAGGACTGCCTACACCTGGAACAGCGCAGTCTGTGAGTGTGGACTCCACCTGCGTGTGGTGCTCTCACGGCCGTCCTGGCCAGCTCAATAAATCCTTGCCTGTTTTTTTCCCCAATCAATTAGCAGCCTCCGGTGGTCTTATTCTGACTGCAGGGTTCGACCCCACAACACTTCCGGAATCAGTGCTCCTAAGACACAAGCCCCTAATGTGCTTGGGCTATAAGGGGACAACCTGCAAAGCCAGCAGCGAGCCCCTCTCAACCCACGTCAGGGGCTGGGACTGCTCACAAACAGCGGCTGCTGGCACCCAAGACGACTCTCCAGCTCCTTCCCACAGTCAGGCTGGAGGAGCCCGCCTCTCCCTTCCAGGCCACAGGCTGGCAACACCTGCCTGGAGCTTCTCTCCACACCAGCTCCCGTGCCCCAACCCATCCACCCAGCCACATGAGCCACGTAAGTCACACGAGCCCTCCTCTCTGGAAAGCTCTGCTCAGTCTGGCCTCTGTCGCCGTGGCAGGTGCTGGGGAGGGAGCCCCTGCAGGGTTCTGGAGCCTGGGTCAAGGATAAAGTTCTGGAGGTGGTAAGGGGACAGGACTGGCAGATCCCGTCTCACACAGAGGGCTGAGCTGCTGGTTCAAGGCCCCATAAAACAGAAAACCCAGCCCTCCTTGCCCCGCGGAGAGAGACCTTCCAAGACACCCACCTACGATGAGTCCAACCTCACAGGTGGGCTCCTCGTAAGCACAGGTCATCATGGTGCCCACCGTGTCGTTGACCACAGCCACCACGTCCAGATCAAACTCCTGGGGAGAGAGACGGGCACGGCGTGAGCTTTCGGGAAGGACACACTGAATTCTGCAGGCTCACTGGGCTGCACTACGGGCCGAAAGCTGCTGGGGCCTCATCTGGAACAGTGTTCTCACCAGCCCATAAAAGGCACTCAGATGCCCCTTCACTGACCGAACACCTCCTGTTAATGATGTAGCTACAGTTTAAGATCCAAAGGAAGTATTATTAGAGAGGCGGCCTGGAGGGGATTGTTGAATGGATAAAAAGCGAGGGACTTAGCCCAAAAGCTCTTTTTCTTGGGGTTTAAAGCCTTAGAGCCTTTCAGAGGGCAAATTGCAAAGACCAAACCCACGTATCAGAATGTGTCTTCCAGAAATAGCCGTGCAGGTACACAAAGGAACGTGCACAGGGGTATTTACTGCATGACATGCAAGAGCCAGAATGAGAGGCCACCCAGAAACAGACCAGCCGTGGTCCAGAAGAACCAGGACTTGCTGTGTGAAGTCACTAGGTTTAGAGTGGCTTCCAATGCAACGATATGAAGTAACTCACACGTGGGGACATATTCATGTCACACACATTCATTGCTCCGAGGACCCACCCGAGAAGCCCTTTAGAATCCCCACAGGGCGTCAAGAAAATACGCCTGATGCGGCCATGCAAAGGTGTCTGCTTCCTATTAAATTTTAAAAAAGCAACTTCTTATCTAGCATATGTGGTCTGATTATAATTTTTAAAAGTGTGTGTTGGTCTATGCATGGAAACTAAGTTGGGGGAACACTAGCATTGAGCTGTGAAGTGGGCAAAAAGAGATCATTGGGTTTCTTCTCAATGGCATACTGGGGCTGCTCCCTTCAGGTGCGACTGGTCTCTCCTTCACACCCATTCACTTCAGCCTTCCTGGTCACCTAGGTATTTATTTGTCTGCTCTTTTAAGCTGGAAGTGTGGTGTGTGTGTGTGTGCTCGCGCGTTTTAACTTCATACTGATTCCCTGATTAATTAACGAGTTAAATAAAGTCTCTGGAATTTTTCACTTTCTATTTTGTCAACAGAGGCCAGCAGAAACACAGCTGTGGTGGAACAGAGCTAGACTCCTGACTGGCTGCCTCCCGTGGGCGCTGCGGCGGGTCAGCCCTGCTTCTAGGACCTGAGCCCAGAGGGGGAGTGGGGGGGATGGCTTCAGGGAGGGGTCAGAAACGGGGCGCTGCGGTCTGGGTTGCAGGCTGTGGGGGAAGCAGGCAGTCCTTTGCGTGTGTGCTGAGCTTGCCGTGATGGGGGTAACACGCCCATCCTGCCCGGTCCCATGGCGGTCGCCAGTGGCTGCGGTGATGCTTGTATTCTGTGAGGCTGTCGTGTCCCACAGGAGGACACCAGGTCTGACGGTAGCGCCGGGCTCTTTGGAGGAAGTTCTGATTTCACCTTGTCGAGCAAACTGTCCTTTAACAACTCCAAACTGCTCACCTCTGTCTTTCTGCCGGCTGCTGGGGGAATTCCTACCCAGGCCATGTGCCTCTGGGCTGTTTGGGTTCTTTGTGACCAGCAAGCAGGATTCTTAGAAGCCAAAAGCACCATCAGCACGTTTAAAAACAGCTTTGCCATAGTTACCTCTCTCCTCTTCACCGCGTCCCGTAGTAAGGTGGCCACGTCGTGCCCCACGCAGTCGGTGGCCTTGAACCCCTTCGTCCAGGTGATCAAGATTCCCTGAAACAGGAGAGGCACCGGAGAGGCCTGTGTAATGAGCCTCTAGGGGCCGGACACAAAATTTCTTCCCTTCCTGAGTCACTACGTGCTGAGAATGTACAGCAAGACTATGCTGGGGAAACAGAGGCGCAAACCAATAAAACACGGATCGTCCTCCACAGGCCCGACTCCTCCTCGCCATCCTCACAGCCGTCAGTTTACAGCCCCCATTTCACAGATGGAGAAACTGAGGCATGGGATGTGAAAGGTGCTGCCCCTGATATAACCAACGAGTTCCCCTGCCAACAACCTACGTGGAGAAATGCTCGTTTTTAGTAGCACTGTCACTACCGGAAGTAAAACCGATTGGACCGCAGGGAAGCCGTTGGTGGGTGTGTACGTGAACTGCAAAGCACAAGCTTAACTGCTGGCACCGAACAGGCCGTAAGAGGGGAAAAAACCCAAGTCAGCACTGTCCCTGCATTAACTGGCTTCCAGAGGCAGGTGCCCGACCTGGCGTGCCTAGTTCTGCCAATCATACGCTTCAAAGCCTGACCCAAGGCCAAGTGCGATGCAAGGTCCCCTCCAGGGCCTCCACCCTGGCCAGGCATCACCTGTGACATGCAGAGGCCCTGTGGCTCTTTCTGCGAGGCAGGCCCGGTCTTGCCTCTGTGATTCTGCAAAAGAGGTTCCCTCTGCACAGAGCATGGCCAACCGACGGACCACGCCAGCACAGTGCTGGCTGCTGGGAGGCCGGGCTCTCGGGACTGCAGGCTCCCCGAGGACAGGCACTGTGGCCTGCAGCTCCACCCAGTTATTCATACTCGGCAGGTGCTCAGCCCTGACCCAGTGCAGGCAGTGGCCTTAAACCCCTTTCCATCCCATTTTCTGAACATTTCCATGTTGTCCCTGTTCCATCTCATTTATTGAACATTTATCGAGTATTTCTTCCGATAGCTCTCTGAGAGCTGTGTGGGAAACGAAGGTCCTCACTCAAGAAGCATAAACACAGCAGAAAAGACACAATCGCTAATAACTGCAGGCGGTGCTACGATCGGACAACGCGAGGAGGAACAGGGAACACGGTGGAGGGGGTGCTTCTCTTGGTCTGAAGGACAGAATACTCCCCCCGCAAAGGTAAACGCTTTAAATGATAAGAGTCTGAAGATGTCCTGGAGGGTGTGGCATAACGCCCCGGGCCGCCCACCCGCCTGTGACATCTGGGCTGTGCGGACCCTGAAGAAGGACAGCGAGGCTGGAGGAGGCCCCAGGGCCGGCTCGTGCCGGCCAGCGGACGGTCAGCACTGCCCCATGTCTGACTCACTCACCGCGTCCAAGCTCTTCTGGCTGCAAGGGAACGAGAAGGTGAAGCCCAGCGGCATGCGCGGGCCTTTGATCCCCATGTAGTCCAGGAAGTCGGAGATGCAGGACACGATGTGGTCAAACAGCTTTAGGGGGGAAGAGCGGATTGCGTGTGGGTTCTCTGGTTTCATACTTCGAATGCCCTCGCACAAACGGACACGGACGCGCACACACAGACACACACACCCCGACACGTCAGAGCACGGCCCCCTCTCCGGCGTCCCCTGGGCACTGTCAGCCCAGCGTGGCTGACGTGCCTGCTGCTTTCGGGCCACAGAGACACCTGCAGGCTGCAGGCATCACCTGGCGGGGGCTGGGGCCCACCATGCCGCCGGCTACGTGACACATACACAACACGGTGATGTAGAAGCGAAACCGTCTCACCTCCTCCCCCGTGCCCTGCATGATCTCGATGGGGATGGCATAGATCTTGTTATGCATTTCCACCGTTCTCTTCTTCCCACTGCGGATCTTCACCAGCAGGACGCGGAAGTTCGTTCCTCCGAGATCCAGGGCCAAGAAGTCACCATTCTCTGCCGCAGACAAGAACAGGAAGACTCTCAAAAGCAGCCAGGTGCCTCCAGGCCGCCAGGGACCCTAGGACTCCAGGCTTTCAAGGGGGAACCCCCCTCTCCCATATTCAATAAGGGGGGGGGGAGCTCTAAGTCTCTCCTCCAGCACACAGCTCAGGCTCAGAGGGGGGTGGCCACTCACGCACGGACCACCACACCCTGTGAGCCATGACAAGGACAGAAGGCCCCGCCGATGAACCAGTCTTCACCACAAACACGCTTCACCAGGGTTTACTGAAAAACCTGGCCACACCCTCATGATGGGAAACCTCACACAAAGATGAATAACATCTGTCCGTGTGTACAGTGCCTGCAGACATGGCCACCGTCCTTCCCCTCCCTGCCCACGTGCTGCTTTGCAAAAGTGACTGCAGCTCTTCCCGTTTAAAGGTGGAGTCTGTTTCTCCGCCCCATCTGGCCTGGCCAATGACTTGCTTTGTTGGCCGACCGTGTGGCAGAAGCCACGCTGAGCCAATCCCAGCCCAGGCCTCCAAGGGGCTTCAAAGTCCCCCCCCCTCTCCCTCGTGGACCCTGCTGCTACCTCGTGAACAAGCCCCCTGTGGCCCACTGGAGGGGGACACACACGGCCAGGCTCTCCTGCACCCCAGCTGCTGCTAACCAACTGCCCGACACGTGAGGGGGGACCCTCAGCTGACCCACCAGTGGCTGCGGACACATGAGCGAGTCCAGCCAAGATCAGCCGAGCCTGGCCCAGGGGAGCCACCATACACGGCTGACGCACAGACTCCCAGGCAATAACGAGTGGCTGCTGTGTGAAGTCCCTGGGTTCAGAGTGGTTTCCACTGCAGTGATATGAAGTGACTCACACGTGGGGCATATCCATGTCGCACACATTCATTACTCCAAGGACCCACCGAGAAGCCCTCTGGA
This sequence comes from Nyctalus aviator, assembly GCA_036971965.1. NCBI lineage: Eukaryota > Metazoa > Chordata > Mammalia > Chiroptera > Vespertilionidae > Nyctalus > Nyctalus aviator. The sequence goes on along the minus strand of CM072933.1, from coordinate 36,469,341 downwards.
GTCCCCACAGCGGTCAGCTCCAATGACACCCAGCAGGGTGAGCGTGAAGGGCTGGCCGCTGTTCTCCCATCTGCCTGTCTGCCTCATGCGCCCCATCGGGGCTTAGGAGGGAGGGGTGCGTGGGTGTTTATCCTATCGGCGTACCGTGTTTGTGAGACAACCTATCGCGCCTTGGGCAGCAGGGTGTGCCCAGCTCGGTTCAGGAAGGACCCTTTGTAACTCCCAGCGGGCTGTGGTCTTAGAGAAGGCGCCTGCCCAGGAGGCCCGGCCAGGGACGTCCACTGCCCCGAGCCACACACGGGCAAGCCAGCAATCAAAATGAAAAAAAGCGAGTGTGAGCCGAAACCGATTTGGCTCAGTGGATAGAGCATCCGTCTGCGGACTGAAGGGTCCGGGTTCTATTCCACTCAAGGGCATGTACCTTGGTTGCGGGCACATCCCCAGTAAGGGGTGTGCAGGAGGTGGCTGGTCAATGTTTCTCTCTCATCGATGTTTCTAACTCGCTATCCCTCTCCCTTCCTCTCTGTAAAGTATTAATAAAATATATATATATATATATATATATATATATTTTAATGTATTTTATTTTTTTAATATATTTTATTGATTTTTGTAAAGAGAGGAAGGGAGAGAGATAAAGAGTTAGAAACATTGATGAGAGAGAATCATCGATCAGCCGCCTCTTGCACACCCCCTACTGGGGATATGCCCACAACCAAGGTACATGCCCTTGACCGGAATTGAACCCGGGACCCTTCAGTCCCCAAGCTGACGCTCTATCCATTGAGCCAAACCGTTTTCAACCAATAAAATATATTAAAAAAATAAAAGAAAAAAGCGAGTGTGCGTGAGTGTCTGGCTCTTGCCAAAACCATGCAACGCCAGTGCCCATGCTCCCGCCCGACAAGCCAACCGCCCTGCTGCCCGCAGTGCCCGGTCATTGGTGCGAGCAGCAGGAGGGACGCGGGCCCGGCGGAGGCCTCACCGGTCCCGTCCGGCGTGCTGCGGACGAAGGAGGGCAGCATCTTCACCACGGCCTTGTTGTTGGTCGCCTTCTTCAGCCCCATCTCCATCTCGGCCCGCATCCTCTTCTTCACCTCCAGCAGCTTCTCCTTGGTGAGGCGGAAGTGCGCCAGCGTCTCCTCGATCTGCCGGTGCTGCTCCGCCAGGCGGTAGGCCACCGCGGTCACCATGGCCGCCCCCTTGCCGCTGCCGCTCTCCGACAGGAGGAAACGCACGTCGCAGTCGGGCACCAAGCGCCTCAGGGTCTTGTGGAAACGTCGAGAAAACCTGAAGGGAGGGATGGGCAGGGGGTGGGGGGCACAAGAGCCGGACTGAGCCATCTCTCAGGAACCTCCTGTACCCCCTCTTTTTATTTTCTCACACATTTTTAAAAAACATATATTTTATTGATTTTTTACAGAGAGGAAGAGAGAGGAATAGAGAGTGAGAAACATCAATGAGAGAGAATCATCAATCAGCTGCCTCTTGCACACCCCCTACTGGGGATGTGCCCGCAACCAAGGTACATGCCCTTGACCGGAATCGAACCTAGGAGCCTTGAGTCCGCGGGCAGATGCTCTATCCACTGAGCTAAACCAGTTTTGGCTCTCACACATTTTTAAAAGACAAATATTTTATTGATTTTTTTGCAGACAGAAAGGGAGAGGGATAGAGAGTTAGAAACATCGATCAGCTGCCTCCTGCACCCCCCCTCCCCCCCACTGGGGATGTGCCCGCAACCAAGGTACGTGCCCTTGACCGGAATTGAACCTGGGACCTTTCAGTCCGCAGGCCGACGCTCTATCCACTGAGCCAAACCGGGTTTGGCTCCTTTCCCACACTTCAATACCGTTTCCTACACTGGCTCTTCTCGTTAGCCAGGCACACACGCCCGCTGTGGGGAAGTTAAACGCGGACAAGCGGGAAAGAGCCAGAATCGCTCATCGTCACACGGGAAAAAGAGAGGGTTCTCGTTATCACACGAGCATCGAATATGGACATTCAGGGTCCCCAGAGGATCCTGTCCTCCGCCACGAAGAGGAGAGACAGCACGGCGCGCAGAGCCCAGAGCTGGCGCGTCAGGTGAGGGGAGTGCGGGGGAGCCCCGGCTCCTCCCCATCGGGGCCAGGGCCTGGGCCAAACCTTGGGGTTCCGAGGATGCCAGCGTCTGGCTGCTGGCGATGTGCGGGGACTAACGGCGCTCATTCAACGCTTAGATCAGAAGCTGGCATGAGGGAGAGGGCTCTGGGATCACTCCTGCTCTTCACTTTCCCGTGGGCCTCCTCCCCTCACCCCCCACCCCCGCCCCAGGGTCTGGGCGTTTTCAGTGGCTAGAAGAGGACTCAAGGACAGGACTCACGGGGACACAGGACTTTCCTGGAGTCTTGGTCTGCTGTACGGAGGGAAGGCTGCCTGCCAAAGGAAACAGGGAAGCGGGCACCCCGAAATACTAACAGCGGTCAACTCCAGGGGCGAGGGTTAAAATGACTTCTGTTCCCTATGTAACTTTTTAAATTATCTCCAGTGTCTTGCCAAAACCGGTTTGGCTCAGTGGATAGAGCTTCGGCCTGCGGACTCAAGGGTCCCAGGTTCGATTCCGGTGAAGGGCATGTATCTTGGTTGTAGGCACATCCCCAGTAGGGGGTGTGCAAAAGGCAGCTGGTCGATGATTCTCTTTCATTGATGTTTCTAACTCTCTGTCCCTCTCTCTTTCTCTCTGTAAAAAATCAATAAAATATATTTTTTAAAATTATCTCCAGTGTCTAGACCGAACAGATGTTACTTCTAAGATAAGAAACACTTAGCCACAGTTATCTTTTAACCCCCTTGTACGCCATAAGCGTCTATAGACGCATTATATTAAAAATATTGGGGCGGGTGGTCTCCGGTGGGATGCGTGGCAGTGAACTGGTTAGATGTGGTGGTGCAGGTGAAGAGTTCTGGAGATGGCTGGCTGGCGGCAGCAGCTGCTCCACAGCGTGACAGTACTTATACTGCTGAACTGTACCGTCAGCACTGGTTCAGAGCGGGAATTACGTGTCCATATTATGTGTTTTTGCCACAATTTTAAAAACACTTTTAAAAAAATATATTTCATTGATTTTTTTTTTTTTTACAGAGAGGGAGAGGGATGGAGAGTTAGAAACATCAATCAGCTGCCTCCTGCACGCCCCCTACCTGGGTATGTGCCCACAACCAAGGTACATGCCTTTGACTGGAACCAAACCTGGGACCCTTCAGTCTGCAGGCTGACGCTCTATCCACTGAGCCAAACCGATTAGGTCTTAAAAACTTTTTAAAGGTCACGTTGCAAATTCTAAGCTTCCTTGTCTAAAACTTTTCTAAGAAATCCTCTCCAACCACCACCAAGATAGCACGTTCCAGTGTAAAAAATGTACAAAGACTCGAAAAACACAAAGAAGTAAAACGATGACCCTGACAGATAATAATAGCTCACTGGCTCACAGCCTATCCCCTCACCACCTCCTTCCGGGTGAGCCAGCCTCCGTTCTCCCGTCACTAGATCGGGCTGTGAAGGTGAGCACCCCCCTGCGAGGCCCCCGCACCTGCACATCACACATCCCGGGGGGGGGGGGGGGGAAGCACCTGCGATTCTGCACAAAAGCCATGTCCTAGGACAGTGGTCAGCAAACTGCGGCTCGCGAGCCACATGTGGCTCTTTGGCCCCTTGAGTGTGGCTCTTCCACAAAATACCACGGCCTAGGTGAGTCTATTTTGAAGAAGTAGCATTAGAAGTTTAAAAAACTTGGCTCTCAAAAGAAATTTCAATCGTCGGACTGTTTGATAATTGGCTGTTGACTGATGAGTTTGCCAACCAGTGCCCTAGGCCGTGACTTCTGTGCAGAATCGTTCAGACTCAGCATGAAGGCTTAGCATTCACCTCCGGCCTTTTACAAGGGGAAGCCATGTCCTCAGTGGCCTCTGGGGGCTGTGGCAGCGGAGGCGTCCCACAGACAAGAAGGCAGCCCGGGGACCACTTACAGCTCACACCTCCCTCTGGCTCTCGGAGGCTAAGTGTCGGCAAGGTGCCCGTCTGAAAAGGTGACGTCTGAGGGCCTCGCACAGGAGCCGCACATCAGGAATGCGGGCGCTGCACCTAAGGCCCAGGCTTCTGTGAGGATCCAGATCCCTGATGACATTGAGGACCAGCGAGAGAACTGAGGATGCAGCCACATCCCACCCAGGGCTCCTGGCAGCCGCAGAAATCACTAGCAAAGCTCACGAAACGAGAGAGAGGACAGTGCCGGGCAGAACACCACCGGCGAGAAACGGCTGGCTGAGGGCCGGACCCTTCCCAGGCGGGCGACCTTCCTGCCCAGAACCAGGCCCTGTCTCATCCGCCAAAAAAAAACAAAACACGAAACTCCCACTGGGTGCGGAAGCCCGACCTCCGGAGCAGGGCCGCAGCCCAGACGGGGACAGACGCCAACGACAGCAAAGGGCGGACTCACTGTGGGTGCGTCTTGTAAAGAGACCCGTCGACACCAACCGTGGTCCGCAGCCTGGGGACGCCCTTGTTATCCCGGAGGCGATTCAGGATGGCGCCCAGCACCGCCGCCACCAGGTTGGCCGAGCGGAACGAGACGATGGTGCACACGTGCTGGACGGAAACGCAGTCGACATCGGACGGCTCCACGCCCAGGCGGGTGAGGATGTCTTTGGCGTTGCTGAGGCCCTCCTTATTCCTGCAGGGAGAGGGAGGGCGCCTCGTGTGAGCGAAGGACCTCGCCGCCGGGCAGCGCGGAGCGCCGAGGGCCCGGGTCCTGGGACGGGGCCCGCCGTTCCCCAGGGTGTGAGGCGGCGTGCGTGGTGCGGAGACAGAGACAGGAGCGTGAAAGGAGGTCCTCGACACGAGAGAGCAGCCAGGCTGTGAGAAATCCAGCTCTGCTGGGTGAGGACGTGCACGTGGAAGACGTGGAGAGGCGAGACCGCGGGGCCTCTGGTCAGGTGGAGACACAGCTGCTCCACCCCGGGCTCGCAGTCAGGGGCCCGGGAGAGTTGCCCGGTCTCCCCATCTGTGCGCTGCTGCTGCTGCTGCTGGATGCTCCCACATCCTTCCTCGATGCTGTCCAACCAAACTGTAATTTTCTGCACACATGCTTTGTATGTCTATTGCTGAAGTCGTTCCAAGGTACTTTACAGATTTGTTATTATTATAGGTGGTGTTTTTATATATTTACACACACACACACACATATATATACAATATATGTGTATATACATATGTATTTTTTTCCCTTTAATGCACCACAGTAAAGTCAGATGTGAACAATGGGAGACACTGCATGAGGGATTGTGGAACCACTATGTACTATCCTCGCCATTTTTCTGTAAATCTAAAAATATTCTAAAATAAAAGACTTATTTTAAGCGTATAGACCTATTTTCATTACTGACAATATATATAGAAATGTGATTGACTTTTGTATCTTCTCCCCAGACACCTTCCTCACCTCTCCTGCTGTCCCAGTCACTTGTCCAGCTGTGTCTCAGTGTTTCTCATCTGCACATTATGATACTGTTACCTCCTCTTTTTTTTTTTTTTTTTAAATTCTCATGCCTGTAATTTCTCTTTCTTTTATCTATTTTTGCTGTTGCTAATCCTCACCTAAGGATATTTTTCCATTGATTTTTAGAGAGAATGGAAGTGTAAGGGGAAGAGACAGAGAGAGAAACATCGATGTGAGAGACACGGGCCAGGATCGAGCCTGTAACCAAGGTACGTTGCCCTTGACTGCAATCGAACCTGCGGCCCAACACTCTCCACTGAGCCACGTCGGCCGGTCTCTTTCTTACTCTTTTAAACACTAGCGAAGACTCCGGGGCAATGCTGAGCAAAAACGGATGATGCTGTCTTGCTCCTGACTTTAAAGAGAATGCTTGGGGCATCTGTCCTTGCAGAGTGCTTTCATAGGCATTTTTAAGAAAGCCTTTGTGACAATACACAGGCTTTCTTGGGCTAGAGCTCAAGTGGGTTTTTGTTTCTTGGTCACCAAATAGCCAACACGAGACTCGAGACTCGGGCCCAGAGGAAGGCAGGCACTTCCTGGCTTTGTCAGTGAGCCTCAAGACAAGCCACGAGCATCCTGCCCCTCCCCCCCAGCAGCTGACCAGGAGGCGTGAAGGGCGGTTGGCTGGAAACAGTCCCAGGCTCCCTGCTCGCGGTAGCTCAGCACCAATCACTCCTCGGACAAACGCCAGCACATCCTGTGGCAGGACAGCCGGCCCAGACAGGCTCCTTCCCACTTCCCTCCGCCTCCTCCACCACAGACAGCTCATGCGCCTCTTCTCCCGGCAGCCGGAGCCAGGAAGCACGGACTCTCTGACATCCAGGACCACAGCAGGGGCAGCGGGAACGGCCACCTTGTGTGGGGAGGAGAGGGCGTTTCAAGCACCACGCTGGCCCTCGCTTTCAAGCAGGAGTCTCCCGACCAGGAACTGAACCCGCGGCGCACGGAAGCCAGCCACAAGCCGGAGCCCTGGAGCTCGAGGCGCCTGGCGACAACTAACACAGGACGGAGGTTACCCCCTCCCACTCGGGGCGAAGGCCTGCCAACAGCAGCCTCGGCAGAGAAGTCTGGGTTTCTTACGTTGAGGCCAAAAGGTCGCAGTCAGGTTGCTGGCTGGAGCCTCTGTTCTTCTGTGTCTATCTGTCCTGTCTCACATGCTAACCACCGTTGCTCAAACTTGAGCCAGGGAACACGTCTTCTGGCTGCTAACCAAAGTGAGCTGGGTTCTCTTGGCTAAGCTAAGACACTGTAAATCTCTACAGGGTGGATAAATATGCAGTATTTCCCAACCCTACTGGCCACAGACCCTTTTCTTCAGGGTTAATATGCAGTATTTCCCAACCCTTTCCACAGAACAACTGCCTTCAGTCACTAGGGTTCCTTGGAAGAATAGTCTGGAGAAGGTCCTGATAATCCCAAGGAGGAATTCCAAATCCAGACCGAATTCCAAATCCAGACCCTGGGCTCGGTCAGCTCCTTGTTCACCACTGGGATCCCCTCTAACCTCACCCTTTTGTGGGGGAAGGGGAGGGAAGAGGGGGCTGCTTCTGCAACTATGTCATCCATGAAGCATACGCTGCTGACTAGGACATTCTTAAAAAAAAAAAAAAAAAAATGTTTTTACTAATTCCAGAGAGAGGTAAGGAGAGGGAGAGAGGGAGAGAAACATCAATGAGAGAGAGAGAGAGAGAGAGAGAATCATGGATCGGCTGCCTCCTGCACACCCTCTCCTGGGGATCGGGCCCCGCAACCAGGACACGTGCCTTGAAGGGGAATCGAACTGTGACCTCCTGGGTCAAGGGTCAAAGCTCACCCTGAGCCACGCCGGCCGAGCTAGGCCATTCTTTAATGTGCTGACACCAGGTAGACCAGCCCTGCCGGGAGACCAGCCCAGGGCGGGACAGCCAAGACAGGAGAGAGATGGACCTAGGGGGCCCTGGCGCTCCCGAGGGAGAAGCCCACCAAGCCGGGACTCGCACGTAACAAGGGACCTGTCACTCTTCCGCCCCCACGGCCCCCCCGACCCCCCAGGGAGAGCACCTACTTTTCAATGGCTGACACGTCGCTGGTGTTAAACTTCCCTCTGGTGAGCAGCTCCGGGGTGATGCGCCCTTCGAACAGCAGGCCCTCCTTGGCCATCTTGACCAGGATCAGGCGAACCAGTTCCCCCAGATACATGCCGCTGACCATCTTCTCAAACCTGCAGGAGGAGGGGGCACCCAGGCGCTCCTTAGGCCCTTCACCCCGGGCACCGCGGGGGAGCGGGGCAGACCCAGGAGATGCGCCTCATCCCTCACCAGCTCGCAGCCTCGCGGGCAGGCAAGGCCACACACACGTGTGAATAAGCACCAAAGGGATGCCAGGGGGTCCCGCCCAGGGGGCCCACAGGAGGCGAGCACCCCAGGGGCAGGCAGGGGAAACGTTAGGACCTAGAAATGAGCAGAGTACCATCACCTCTTACAGAACTTGATGCTATACTTTAAAAAAAATTTTAAAAATTTGGTTTTAATTTATTTGAGAGAGGAAGGGAGAGGGGGAGAGAGATAGAAACATCCATGATAAGAGAGAATCGCTGATTGTCTGCCTCCTGCACGCCCCACACTGGGAATCAAACCCGCAACCCTGGGCACGTGTCCTGACCGGGAATCGAACCGTGATCTCCTGGTTCATAGGGCAGTGCTCAACCACTGAGCCACACGGGCCGGACCGATGCTGTACTTTTAAAGGGCTTCTCATCCCCAACGCTCTCTCGGACAGATGGCCCAGGCCTGTGGGAAGGAGGTGGCCGGGGAGCGTTCTCTCCGTTTCCCAGCTCAGAGGGTGAATGGCTGCTTGGAGGGAATGCTGAGTGGATGACGCGGCTGAACTGCAGCCATTCCCATGGGACCCGTCACCGGCCACTCCCTGGCATTCATGGTCTCCCTCTCCAGCCTACAGGGCCGAGACGAATCTGCTTTGAGGAACCCACTTCTCCCCGACTGACCTCACCCTCACCCTCACCCTGGGGCAGGCCTCTGAGTGGCTTAAAGCCCATCAGCTCATGGCACTGCGCTGGCCACATTCAGCCACGGGCCGGTCCCAGAGGGAGCCCCCCTCTCGCCGCCCCTGGGAGGGGAGGTGGGAGGTGCGGGCTCTGTGACTGCAGCCGCCCCGTGCTGCATGGGAGAGGGTGCTGAAAGCAGGGGATTGGCGCCATGAGGAGGGGCCAAGAGAAAGCCCTCAGCAGAACAGATCAGAGAGGCAGGTCCACGCCGGGCCTGTCCTCTGAGGGCCCAGCTGGCACGCCCAGCGCTGGCTGTGACACAGCAAAACCACCTGTTCCATTCAGAGACGCGCCCGGAAGCCACGGAGGCTGCTGGACCTGAGCCCGGCCCTCCCTCATCCGTCAACACGGGCCCCGAGAAACACCGTCCCCATTGTTCCCGCTCCTGCAGGACCAGACAGGGCCGCCCCGGCCGTGCCGTGCGGAGGATCCCGGCAGGAGAGCGCCTTTCTGGGTCCTCCGTGCCCGCCTGCCACCCCCACCCCTCCCCACGGGCCTCTGGGTGCCCTGAGCCTGCAGAAGCCGGTGCAGAGTCCACAGCGGGGTGCCCCCCACAGGAGAGGCGGACGGTGCACTTCTGACGGGCTTTTCGCTCTGTGGGCCCCGGGCGTTCTGCCCGTTCGGCCCCCACCCCGAACCTCGAGCTCAGCGCCCCCCGGGGCACACAGGTGGCGGCGCGGACAGGCGGGCGAGCGGGCGGGCGGGCGGGACTCACAGCTGCTTGCCCGGGTTGAGAGAGCCCCGGTCGATCTCCCGGTCGAACTCCGTGCGGATGTCCTCCAGGGCCCCGTCGTCCCCGAAGGCCCCCCACTCGGTGTTGATGCACATGCGCCCCTCGTCGCCCTCCACCAGGTCGATGTGCCTCAGCTCCTCCATGTAGCAGGCGTTGGTGCCGGTGCCTCGGGGAGAGACAGGCGGGGGCGGGAGCTGTGACCACAGCCGCCCAGCCACACGGGCCGGAGGGAGGGAGGGAGGGAGGGCCGGGGACACAGGGCGGGGGCCTTACCGATGATGAGGCCGACTTCACAGTGCTGGTCGTCGTAGCCACACGTCATCATGGTCCCCACCGTGTCGTTCACCACGGCCACGATGTTCGCATCGTAATCCTGGGGGACAGACAGCAGGACGTCACCGCCCAACCCCCACGTCGGGGCAGGGGTCACAGCCTTAAAGAGAAAGAGGCCTGGCCCAGTTTCTCCCTGCGGTGAGAGCAGTGGCCTGCGGACGGAAGGGTCCCCGGCTCGATGCCAGGCAAGGGCACACACCTCCGCTGCAGGCTCCATCCCCGGCCCTTGGTCGGAGTGCATGCAGGAGGCAGCCAATGGATGTGTCTCTCTCACAACAACGTTTGTCTCTCTCTCTCTCTCTGTTTCTCCTGGGCCCTTCCATTCTCTCTCTCAAAAAAAAAAGGAAGAAAATATCCTCGAATGAGGATTAACAAAAAGAGGAGAGAGAGAGAGAAAGAGAGAGAGAGGGAGGGGTTTTCATAACCTGGAGGAGGGGCCGCTTTCATCCCTGCTGGCACCCCCATTAACTGGACCAAGTCCAGTGACTAAATTATAGAAACTGCACCGTTTATCATCTGGCTTAAGATTCTCCTCCGTGTGGATTTATATGCAGAGCCACAGCCCTCTGCTAACCACCCCGCTACATCCATGGGCTGGCAGCCCGGCTTCCCACCACACAGCCTGCGCCGGCTCACGCGGCTCCCTGCTCGGCCCAGGCCTCCTGCCGGGGGGCGGCCTCCCCTGCCTCAGGGAGCTCTGTGCCAGACACCCGCCTTCTGGACTGCGTCCCCTCACCACCTGCTTCTCCCTGGGCTTTCAAGACCTCTCCCGTGATGCCTCATGCCATGCACTATGGCGCCCCCACCCCTCCACTCCAAAAAGCGTCGTTTTAGAACACAGATTTCTCCCCATTCACCCCCACCCACCCTCCACTCCCACCCCCGTGTGGCCAAGGCACTGGCCTAAGAGAAGTTACCCCGCGCTTTTTGATGGCTTTGTTAAGCAGCTTCACCACGTCCGCTCCCTCCACTCCGCTCGCTTTAAACCGCTTCGTCCAGGTGATCAGAATGCCCTGCAAAGGAGAGCAGATGGGGTTGGACCAAGAAGGCTGGGAGGCCCTGCGGGCAGAGACAGAGCAGAGGCCCCGAGGACCGAGGGGCTGGCTCCAGACACACTGGGTAACAGGGCCAGACCGTCCCATTTCCCGAAGGCCTGCCTGACTTTAACACATGGTTCTCTCGACCTGATGGCCACAAATATCATCACCTCACGTTCGAGCCTACAAAGCTCCTAAAACAATGGAAGACGTGCAGCCTGGCCAGTGTGGCTCAGTTGGCTGAGCCCTGTCCCATGCACCAAGGGGTCGTCGACGGCTCGATTCCCAGTCAGGGCACATGCCTGCGTTACGGGGTCAGTCCACAGTAGGGGGCGTGCAGGAGGCAGCTGGTCAATGGTTGCCTCTCATCAATGTTTTTTTTTCCTCTCTCTCTCCCTCTCCAAGATCAATTTTAAAATGTGTACCATCCCATAAACAGAAGGGAAAAGTAGTCAAGAAAAGGGGTACGTGAGCTTTTGCCCCCCGGGGCTTCTCTGCAGCCTGGGAATCCCGGAATGAACTTACCTCATCTATCTTGGACTGCCGACAAGGGAAGGAAAATGTGAGTCCCACAGGCAGTTTCTTGTCCTTGATGTGTTTTTTCTCCATGAAGTCTCCCAGGCACTCGGCGACATGGTCAAAAAGCTGGAGAAGGCAGAGAGCCGTCAGGAGGGAGGAAAGCAGCTCCGGGGAAACGTGGACGGCACGGCGCCCTGAGGCCCCGCTTGAAAAGCCGCAGCAGCAAGTGTGAACGGCAGAGACACGTCCCTTAGCACAGCCTGCCTGCGGGCCAGCCCAGCTGAGGGGGCGTTTCAAACCCTCCAGAGAGAACTGCCCTCTTAGCAATCCCTGAAAGGTATGATGCGGGGATTTAAAACATGAAAAACATTTTAAATAGTAAAACTCATAATTGAATTTTCTTGTAATTAAGAATAATAGAAAACCAGCTCATCCCTCTGTCATGTCACACAGTCTCCATCAGCCCCTTCTCAGAAGACATCGCTCCCACCTCCATTTCCCCCGATGTCTCTATCCATCTACCTCCCTCTGCAAATCCCAGAAGCTCCACCAACAGCTCCTCAGTTGCTAGCGCATCTGGGCAGTTCAGCCATCTGCAGACGGCCGTATTTATACTTTTCCCCCGAAGCATCAGGGACATGCCAAGAAAAGGGCCCACAACCTAAGTGCTGAGCTTGCTGGGTTCTCACAAGCTGTATGCACCTGTGTCACCAGGTATTAGATCCAAAAAGAGGAAGAAACACATGCTATCAGCACAGACAACCCCCTGGAGGCCCCTCCAGTCACAGCCACCACCACCAACCCCAGGGGGGCCCTCGCCAGCCGCCCTGACCTCCGACACTGGTCCTGCCTGTCTACCACGTGTGAACTTCTTCATGGGTGCCTTCTTTCGCTCCGTGGCGTGTGTGAGTCAGCCGCCTGTGTGTGTCTTTGTAGCTGTTCGTACTCCCTGCTGCATGGGATTAAGGGGTGAAGAGACCCTACTGTATTTTCCGGCGTATAAGATGACCCCCTAATTTTACAGTTAAAACATAGGTTTAGCCTGTATTCGCTGTATAAGACTACCCCCCACTTCAAAGAAAAGATTTACTTTGCCGTCAAGATCTGCAGGTAATTTTTGTGCAATTTTGGTCTTTTGCCCCTGATTTTTGGTTGACTTTTTTTTCGTTTCAAAGGTCGTCTTACACACGGGAAAATACGATATTTAGTGGACTACGACTTAAGCTCGCCTGCTCCACCTCACATGGCCGGGGAGGTGCACACACATCGTAGGACCGACTACGGAGAGCCCGGAACAGTTTCCTGGCCTGTGCACGAAGTCCGTCGGTGATGGAGGCTCACCCCCATCGAGGCAATCTTTTTGGATCCAATTCCTCCCATCCTCCCTAAAATGCACCCAGGACCGAAGCTACTGTTTCCTCTGTGTTCCGGCCAGCGTGCTTAGCGGAATGTACTTGAACTAAGAACTCCCCTTTTCCTTAACTCCGTGCTCCGCAGCCCAGGCCTCAGCCCGCCCCATCTTCCTCACACGCCGTCAGAGCCCAGCCCTCCCTCCTGTGCGGGGCGGACACAGCCACGGAGCTTCCTGAGGCCACGCCATACGGGCACAGGCAGCAGACTCGGGCCTGCTCCAAACAAGGCCGTCGGCCTGAAGGCTTTCCTTGCAAGGGTGCCCTTCAGAGGGGGCCGGAAGTCATTACTCCTGTCTCCATCTTTCTCCAGATGCCCCAGGCCCAGCTCTGACGTCTGACTTATCTGCCAGGTGGAGAAAACCCTGTCCGTGTGGATGCAGGAGCCCCTGTCCCGGCGTCGCTGGGAGTCAGGCTATGCCTGCCGCCAGCAGCCCCGGTGGGGAGACATGTGGCCACACTCCCCGGAGGCCCGGCTAAGCTCCCTGTGACCTACTTCTCCGGGGGATCTAAGCCCACTGCGGAGTCCACCAGCACGCCTCCCCCACCTTCACCCACACACAGAGCAGGCTGGCAGGCTGCAGGGCCGATTCACATGAGTGGGGTGCACTCACCAGCGCCCTCCCCCCACAACTGAGCCAAACAGAACCACCCAAAGACCTCTGTTAAGAAGGAAATGCCATGTTTGTGAACGGTCCACCATCCGGGGCTTCAGGGGACGGGAAGCCACCCCCACCTCAGGCAAACCATGTCTGGGACCAACCAGGGGAGGAAGGTGCCCGGCTTTCTGCACTCAAAGTTTCAGAGTCCGAAAAGCATTATTTTTCTCTTTTCTGACAACATGCTAGTTATTTCAAAAGTCCCCCCACACTCAGTTCCTCTGACAGAGAAAGCAAACGATCACAAAAAAAAAAAAAAAACCTAAACACTTCTTAATTCAAAACTACCTAAATTAAGTAAGTGATGTCTTAGGATTGCATTCATGCTTCCCAAATTAAAGCTTACAATTGCATCGAAACTAGAGGTACCGTGTGTGTGTGTGTGTGTGTGTGTGTGTATAAAGAGAAAGGGAGGTTAAAGCAAATGGTTAGTTTAGCAATTTGGAAGTCTGGACCAAGGGTTATATGGGAATTCTCTGTGCTTATCTGAAAATGTTTCTGTATGTTCAATATTATTTCAAGCAAATGGTTTACAAATCTATTAAGAATTCCCACACACTTCAGCCGGGACTGGTTTGGCTCAATGGATAGAGCGTCGGCCTGCGGACCGAAAGGTCCCGGGTTCGATTCCGGTCAAGGGCATGTACATTGGTTGCGGGCACATCCCCAGTGGGGGGTGTGCAAGAGGCAGCTGATTGATGATTCTCTCTCATCAATGTTTCTAACTCTCTGTCCCTCTCAATTCCTCTCTGTGTAAAATCAATAAAATATAAAATAAAAAAGTAGAATTCCCACACACTTCAAAAGATGTTATCACAACACCGAGAACTCGTCACTGTTCAGAGTCTGTGAATCTGAGTTGCTTCATGGGCAAAACAAAGCCCTTAGTTTTCCAGAATACTCTACAGGTCAGTACGGGACCTCGGAAAAATGGACCACCCAGTAGTTATTCCTAACTTCACACCAAACTTCTGCCACAGAGGTTCCTGACTCATCGCTGTTTGTCAGCTGGCAACCTTCTCCCTCATCCCCTGCACTTTACCGCCTTGCCCAGAGCCCTCACATTTCCTTATCACCAAAAAATGTCTCAATCAATAAATACAAGACAAAGACAAAGCCCAGACTGAGAGTGCTCCGGGCTGGTAAACGTGTAACATCTGGAGCCAGACCGACTGGGTTCAAATCCCAGCTCTGTCACTTATCCAAGGGCTAGTTACTTAACATCAAGCCTCAATTTTCTCATCTGTGAAATGGGACTAGTAATACCTACCCAAGAGGGTTGTTGTGATGATTAAGTTAGTTAATCCACAGTAAGCACTTAGTGACTTATAGAGAACAAACGCTATGTATTTACTATAATACTACATTATCATTATCATCATCATCACCATCATCTTTCTTCTTTGCAGACAGGCTGAGAAGGGCAGAGGAGAAAACTGACAGCAGGGAGGAAAGCAAACCTGGGGCTGAGAAGATGGGGAAGGAGGCTGGCAGAAACCAGGTCCCAGAGGCAGCAGTTAGAAGGAAGTCACTGTGGCCCAGCTTATGTGGAAAATCACCGTCATGAACCCATGAACCAAAAGGTCAACGGTTCAATTCGCAGTCAGGGCACATGCCCAGGTTGTGCCCTGACTCAATTCCCAGTAAGGGGGCATATAGGAGGCAGCTGGTCAATGTTTCTCTCTCATCATTGATATTTCTCTCTCTCTCTCTCTCTCTTTCCCTTCCTCTCTTTCTAAAATAAAGAAAAATTATTTAAAAAAAAAAAAAAAAAGGAAGAAGAACGAGGAGGAGGAGGAGGAAGAAGTGAACATGGCCAGTATGTACCTGTGGGACAGACACCCCCTTAATTTTCAAACCCTGCAAAGCACACGGGAATGTCGCAGCACAGGGGGACAGTCCCAGGGTGAAGGCAGCAGGCAGAGATGGCTCAACCCAAGAACCACAAGGACAGGGTGTGCCAGGTCAGTACTTGTTGCCAAATGGAAGAGCAAGGATGCCAACCCAAGCCCGCTAGCACTGCGGGGCGGGGCTCGGAGCCCTACCAGCGGGCAGGGTTCATGCCACACGCCGGATGAATGGGCCAGTTTCTAAGCGGGAAAACCTCCAGACAACTCATGTCAGTGGCTGCCTGAACCTCTGGTGGTTCCTCTGTTCCAACGACGGTGTCACGGCCTGCGAAGCTCTTACCCAAAATCCTCAGAAGCAGGTTAAAGGCCTTTCTCAGAGGGGCAGAGATCCTTCCCCAGGCCCCTCAGGTAAATTTAGGAACAGAGTGGAGTCAAGAGGAGGTGGCTGCTGGGCCTCGGTGGCGAAGTCCAGCCCAGAGCAAATGAGATTTCTGGAGAAATTAATCATGGACCTTAGTGCGAACACACCCTCCCTCGAGCAAATATTTGGCGATCTCTAAATCCGTGTCTTGGATGGCAGCCATGACCCGGGAGGCGAGCTACAAACTGGAGGAGCCAGAACATCCACAGGAATAGGGGCTTACAGGACGCAGACATGGCTGGTCACCTGGCCAGGGACTGCCTGAACCCTGAGCACAGGGTCCTCAGCCAGGGACCCACCACTCACTGCAACCAGGCGGGCAGGAGAGGGCGGATAGGTCCTTCTGAGCGTGAGCACGGGCATGGCCACGGCCCCCCGGCCAGCAAAGGCAGGTAGCCCTTGGGGAGGTGGGGGGGGGGCGCCCTGAAGGGGGTGGGGCTCTGGTACCGAGTGAGAGAGGAGGGGACGGTGATTTTCCACGTAAGCGCCTGCCCGATTTGCTTTCTGTGCCCGGGACTCACAGAGGCTATTAAATCCGGTGGCCAGGATCCCTCGATTCACCCTGGGGCTGCAAACGAAAATGCCTGCTGCCTCACGGGTGAGGTGGGTGAGGGGGCCGGTGACTTGGAAGAGGTGCTTTGACCCAAGGGCTCTGCCGAAACTGTGCTGAAGAAGAACCCCAGGATCCTTGGGGAATAAATGCCTTTCTCCAACATTCATTGTTGGATAAAATTGCTGGGCCTCCCTCGTCACACTCCCAGCCAGTTCCTGGAGCCCTATCCCCCAGTTTGCCCCGGCAGCGGGTCTCTGAAGGTCACGCCTTCCCCCCGGAGTCCCTCTCCACACGCATGCATGAGGGGCTCCCTCCGGAGCTCAGGACACCCGTGCTGCGGGGCCGGGTCCCGGGGGCACCCACCTGGCTCCCGCTGCCGTGCATGATGCTCTCCGGCGTGTCGTACACCTCGGACTCCATCTGCACATTCTGGTCCTTGTCTAGGCTCACTTGCACCCGCAGAATTCGGAAGAAAGACCCGCCAAGGTCCAGGGCGATGAAGTCTCCCTTCTCTGTCCGGGGAGAAAGCAGGCGTTGAGTCAGATCCCAGTCTTAGGAAGGCCCCACACGTGTCCAGCCACCCCCTCCCGGAGGACAGCTCTTCCGGCCGGGCATCCTGAAAAGACTCACTGGAGTACAAAATCCCACCCCACCCTTCTCCAACTCCCGACCGACCCTTTGTCAAAAACAGCGCCACTACCGGTACATTGAAAATAAAACTAGCATTTCAACTCAGCAAAACCCTACCTCTGAGGTCGTCCCATAACTTGGGTTCCTCCCACGGCAGCTCAGACAGGATTACAGCTGGGCCAGAGCTCCACTTATTCCCGAGGGGATTTTTATTTTTATTGTTATCATTATCATTACTATTATTACTGTGGTAAAATATACATAAAACTTGGCATGGCCAGTGTGGCTCAGTGGTTGAGCATGGACCTATTGAATCAGGAGGTCATGGTTCAATTCCCAGTCAGGATACAATGTCAAGTTGTGGGCTCGATCCCCAGTGTGGGGCGTGCAGAGGCAGCAGATCAGTGGTTCTCTCTCATCATTGATATATTTCTCTCTCTCATTCTCTCTCCCTTCCTCTCTGAAATCAATAAAAATATTGATTTAAAAACCTATGTAAAGATATATACATATAACTTACTGTTGTAACCATTTTCAAGAGTACAATTCAATATACTCCCAATGTTCTGCAATCATCACCACTATCTATTTCCAAAACTTTTCATCACCCCAAACAGAAACTTTATAACCATTAAGCAATAACTCCCCATTTCCCCTCCCTCTAGTCCCTGGTAGCCTCTATTCTACTTTCTGTCTCCATAAACTTGCCTATTCCAGATATTTCATGTAAGTGAAATCATAGTAGTTGTCCTTTGGAGTCTAGCTTATTTCATTTTGTATAAAAACTAAAGGTGCACCTGTGTTGTAGCATGTGTCAGGACTTCACTCCTTTTTGAGGCTGGATGCTATTCTGCTATATGTACATTTCACATTTTGCTCATCCACTCATCTGTTGGTGGACACCTGGGTTATCCCCACCAACAGGTGTTTTTAACAGAAGTCCTTGTCGATCGCATAAGGGCGGCCTGGCCTCATATCGTTGCATTCCTCAGGCCAGTGTGTGCAATCACTGGGGTGGCCTCAACAGCACAGAGAACGGTGGTGGGACTGTATGCCGAGACCACCACAGAGCACCCAGGGTGGTGGCCACCGGCAGGATGCCAAACCATTAAGCCACCATCCAACATTACCTCATTTCTCGTTAGTTACCCCCACACGTACTCCCCGAAAATCAGTTAAAATCTGTTAATTTTCCCAGCCAGCGTGGTTCAGTGGTTGAGCATCAACCTATGAACCAAGTCACAGTGCAATTCCTGGTCAGGGCACGAACTTGTAAAGCATAAAAGGTTTTAATGTTTATTAAATACAATTTATTTTTTGCTGTTGTTGTTTGTGATTTTGGTGTCATTCTCTATGAAGCCATTGCCAAATCCAAGCTCACAAAGATTCACACCTCTATTTCCTTCTAAGATTTTTATAGTTTTAGCTCATCATAACTTTTAAGTTAATTTGTTATGTGATGTGAGGTAAAGGTCCCGTTTCATTCTTTTATATGTGGACTAGTGGCCTGGTGCACAAAATTCGTGCACAGGGGGGCGGGGGTTCCCCCTCAGCCCAGCCTGCACCCTCTCCAATCCAGCCCCCCTCAGGGGATACCCAGCTGCCCGTTTAGGCCCGATCCCCGTTTAGGCCAGCCTGATAGCCCCTAACTGCCCCCCACCACCGGCCTGATTGCCCCTCACTGCCTCTGTGTGCCGGCCTGGTGGTCCCTAACTGACCCCTCCCTGCTGGCCTGGTCGCCCCTAACTGTCCACCCCCCCACTGGTCTGGTCACCCCTACTGTCCCCCTCTGCCAGCCTGATCACCCCTAACTTTCCCCGAACTGCCGACCGGCTTTCCCCCAACTGGCACCCCTCACCGGCCTGGTAGCCCACCTCCCCCCACCCCCCGGCCTGGTTGTAAGCAGTCATCTTGTGAGAGTATGATGGTCAATTTGCATATCACCTCTTTATTATATAGGCTAGATATCTCAGATCATTTTCGTCGTTCTTTAGTGCAAATAATGAAAATTTGGTCTGGTAAACAACTATAAACCACTTGTGCATAGGGAAATCATAGGTACAAAAGTGAACACCATGCTAGGATAAAATTATGAATGTGTTCATTTTGTTTCAATATTTTAAAAATTAATTTACTGTTTAATGTTTAAATAAATACTTTTTCATGTTTTACACGGGCTCTTCATCATAATTAAAAAAAAAAAAAAATAGCCTAGGGAATATTCTGGTTGCCAGCCTGGTGGAAAGTGTCGTTTTCAGTCGACTCAAAGGCCTCAGTAAACACAAGTTCTTGGGCTCAAGTCCCAGGTGACGGAGGCGGAACCTGCTTCACGGTGTCCGTGCTGACTGCAGGAGGAGCTTCTGCCCCGCATGCAGGAAGGGTCAGGCTTCACGCAGTACCTTTCCAGGACCCAGGCCTAAAGGTTTCCGAGCAGGGTGGGTGAAAACGACCACAGCCACCTATGACCCAGGAGGAGCCTGGCCTTAGGGTGCCTGGGCTGGCCCACACTTCTGCAGACCCCTCCCCGTGCGTCCCCGCCGCCGATGGCCGGTACACCCCGGCTTGTGCTGCTGTTTTCACCAGCACAGGTCAGCGGGATCCTGGGGAGGTGAGTCAGAAAAGGCAACCAGGAAGGGTGGCCTTGAGATGTCGGGACAATTCCAAGTCCCGGGCACTCCACGCACCGGGAAGTGGGGTGGATGCTGTGCGGGCGGCTTTCCCTGCAGGCAGTTCACACAGGGTCATGTCAGGCCCGGGGCAGCTCCTGGCCCTCCCTGAGCAGTGGCCCTCGTTCCAGGGCGTGTTCGTGCCCAAAGAATGGGCATTTGGCACCTCTCCTGTGAATCACACTTGCAGCTCAGGAAACGTGGGACAAACATTAACTCCCTTTCTCCGTTTAGGGATTAGGAAGCTCCAACCAAACCAGCCGAGTGACTGGCTTGTGGTCACACCTGTGGCAAGGCCGGGGACCCTCCCTTTCTTAGTCACTTGCATTCTTGTAAATGCTGCGATGCTCATCATTTTTTATGGGTATACTAGAGGCCCAATGCAGAAATTCATGCATGGGTACGGTCCCTAGGCCTGGCCAGCGATCAGGGCCAATCTGTGGGGTGGCACCAGCCCACTCGCTAGCCAGCCCAGTCCCCCCACTGCCACCGGCTTGCCTGCCAGACCCACCCTCTGCCACCGCCACCGGTCACCGCCCTCTGCAGGGCAACCAGCGGAGTGACTGGGGGGCCCAGCTGGAACCTGCCTTGGCTGGCCTAGGGCCTGCAGGCTGGGGGCAGCTCCTGCATTGAGCATCTTCCCCCAGATGGTCACTGCATGTCATAGCGACTGGTCATTCCACCAGTCGTTCTGCTGTTCAGTCTATTTGCATATTAGGCTTTTATTATATAGGATGTCCTATTTTCCTTAGTTGGATGATAAGCAACTTGAAAAAAAGGGCAATTGAAGATGCCTCCCTCCCGCCCCCAGTACTGAGTCCTGTCCACAGCAGGCCATCAGCAAGGTTTGCTGCTAGTTCAGTAAGAACAGCCTGGGTCCGACACATGGCTGCTCGGTCCCGTTCTCTGCCACGCAAAGGACAACAAGGAATGACCTCCGGTAAGGGCATCGTGGTATCTGGTAAACTTTGTTGCCTGTCTAGCATCTCTTTAGGTAGCTCCCTTCCTGTTTTATAGCTGAAGTTGGGGTAGAGCTGGACCCCCGCCCCCCGCTTCAGGTCCAGGGGACCAATGTGTGACCCAGGAGCATCCAGAGTCACCCACCTTGCCACAAGGATTGGTTCCGGGTGGGCACATGACCCATGCCAGCCAATCGTCACCCTCTCCAAGACCATCCCTGGGATGGCCAGCTCTGAGATGAGATGTCGGTGGGGGCCGCAGGACTGTCTCCACCTGAGGAGAGGTGGCCTGAGCAAGAAGCCAGCAGAGACTGAAAGAATATTAGGCAGCATATGACTAGATTTCCCAGTTACATGAACCAGAAAAGGCCGCCTTTGCTTATACAAACTGGAGTTAGATTTCTTTCAGAAAGCTCCCTAGTTCAATTTCGTTTAATCCTCACCCAAGGATACCGTATTTTCCGGTGTATGAGACGACCCCCTAATTTTACAGTTAAAACATAGGTGTAGGCCTATATTCGCTGTATAAGACTACCCCCCACTTCCGAGGCAACACCAGTTTTTCGGGATATACTCGGCATATAAGACGACCCCCTTTGTCTTATATGCCGGAAAATACAGTATGTTTATTGATTTTTTTTTTTTTTTTTTTTTTTAGAGAGAGAGGGAAGGAAGAAGGGAAGGAGGGAGGAGGGAGGGAGGGAAAAAGGAACATCAATGTAAGAGAGAAATATTGATCAGTTGCCTCCCCTACACATCCTGACCAGGGATTGAACCCGCAACCTAGGTATGTGTCCTGACCAGGCATCAGACCTACGACCTTTTTGGTGTATGGGACAATGCTCCGACAAATCCAAGTTCAATATTCCTTATTAGGGAATACATCCACCAAATACTTGCCCTCATAACAAAGGGGTCTACATCCCCCTTGCCCTCAGGTTGGCACCCAATTCAGACCTGTGGTGTCCGGTCAGCCCACTGCAGAGGCACCAGAGCTCCCTCTGTGGGCTCATCCACATCTTGGGGCCATCGGGATCGGGTGAGACAGCCTGCCTTTGCTTCCCGCTTACCCGCCTCTCCTGCCCACGTCGGAAGGATGCCAGTGAATTCTGAAAAACCCTGGATCTTTCCTCCAGGGTTAGACATGCACATTTGGTGGGGCCTCTGACTCATTCCACAGATTGATAGGGCCTTCCCCAAAAAATTCTTACACGGTCAGTTATTAAATTCCAATCATGAAGCGGAGGACCATGGCCCACGGTCACTCTCATGGTGGTTTGCAGTTTCCACAGCACTTTTGCTTGGTCCTCTGGACAGCCTGAGGCAGGCAGGGCAAGGATTCTCGCGCCCATTTTACAGATGGGGAAATGGAGGCTTAGGAAAGTTAGCTGTCTTCTCCGAGGTCACACGGGTAATGAGCCAGGGATTAACAGTGTTTACTGTTTAACCCGGATTAACCCAGTGTTCTAGGCTTTTATTGTATCTATTTTTCTTTCCATTCTGGCCTCTTTTTGTAGTGCCGGGCTTTCCCTCCGACTTCCTCTTCAAATCCTGGGCCTCAACCTTCCTTCCTGCTGCTGGTGCCTCCGGCTTACGACTTCTCCCCACATTTCCCATCTCCACCGAAGCTCGGAGAACGGCTCTTCTAGAGGAGGCTCGTTAAACGAAGCATCTGAAGGGCCCCTGGCAACTCTCCACTTTCTAATGACAGCCATTATTACCGGCGAATAATAGAAAGCAAACACGGGACAGATGCCGCTCTTGAGTCCGGGCCTGTGCTGGGATACAGGGCAAACAGAAACGGCGCTTTCATGAAATGCCTGCCTTGGCCTTGCTCAGCGAATTAACTCTGAGACACGAAGGCTTTCCCTCCTGTCTGCAATCCAGAAACCTGATGAGTGGAAAACCAACTAGAACGCGGGCATTCCGGAGATGTCTCAGGTGGAAAGGACTTGGAGATCATCCAACCATCTTCTCAAATAAGGAAACTGAGTCAGACACCGATAAGTGTCCAGCCCAAATGAAAAGAAAGTAAAAATTCCCTCCCTTTGGCTAGACAGCAGTACTCTGTATAGAGTGAGTTCAAAAAATTAACAGTGAAAGAAAAAGAACTAACAGTGACTGCACCACAAATCAAATTTGTGTTTTTTTTTTAAATTACCCTTTTGGATAGAGCGTGCTAGGAACCATGAAGCTAAAACAAAGAAATATTGAACTCAATCTGCCCTCAATAGCTTATAATATAATTGGTATTTATAATATTCTTAAGGATAAATGAGAAGAAAAAAAGGAAAAGAAAAGGCTTTATAAATGAAGCAGAGTGACCAGGCTCTCGGGAAGGAGACTTCTGTTCAGCCACGTCACCAGTGTAAAAAAGCTTCTATCTTCCTTCTTTTATTTATTATCCACACTTTTCCTATCCCAAGAAGGACATGCAGCCGCTAAAATCCATCTTAGGGTTTACAATTTTTTAATGTACAGATTACTGAAGAGCTATTAAGGAAAAGCCACTACCCGTAAGAAAATGTCCAAAGATTAAAAATAATAATAAAAATGGGCCAATACAGTTAAAAAAAATCAGTAATTTTCCAAACTCTGAGCCCAGCCCACCAGGGGAAGGTGGGCGGGAAAGGAAAGGTTAGATTCTCCCTGTCTGTGGGGGTCACATCGCCGCTGGAGGGCAGGAGCAAATCTCCGTGGGGCGCGTCTAGCCTGTCCTCCCGTGATTTGGGGCTGCCGCTAATTCTGTTGCTCGCTAATTAATTACACAGCTGAAGCAGTAATTAATATTCCAGAAAGGGAACAGCACCATGGTTTACTACGAAGGAGACCAGCATTCTGACGACGCTGAGGGACCTGCTTGGTTCTTGGTTGCTAAGCAAGCAGGGGAGGGGAGGGGGAAGCATCTCTGTCACTAACGGCAGGGACTGGGCGCGCGCGTCAGGTCTCCGAGGCCTGGGCATCAATGTCAATGTCAGGGTGGGGCTGTCAGGGCCATTCCAAGAAGAGTGTGGGCCCCAGGGCACCTGAACGGAACCCGCCCCCCCCCATGAACAATAGGCACAGCCATAGGGAGAAAGGCTATAGGGTGTTTGGCTGCACTGTTGAAGCCCTAACCCGTACTCCTAGAAACATGGCCTTAGGTGGAAGCAGGGTCCTTGCAGAAGTAATTGAGTTAAGATGAGGTCCTCAGGGTGGGTCTCCTCTGACCGGTAGGTATCCTTAGGGGAGGAAAATGCCGTGTGAGGACAGAGGCGTGCAGGGAGAGCACCGTGTGATGACAGAGACAGACGGAGGACACAGTGCAAACCAAGGAACACCAGACCACCAGCAGAGGCTAGCAGAGGCCAGGAAGTGCCTGCCCGGAGCCTCAGAGGGAGCCTGGCCCGGCTGACACCCTGATTTTGGACTTGTAGCTTCCAGAACTGTGAAACAGTGTGTTCTTGTTATGAAAAGCCACCAGCGCGTCCTAGGGCAGCCTTGGAGGCCGATACAGGGCAAAAGAGTCAGCAGGTGAGGGTGGGGGTGGGAGGCGAAGAGCACGGAGGACAGGGGAGCAGACCCAGGCCCTCTGCACAGCACCTGGGTCCTTGCACATCAGGGTTTTGGTTTCGCTTCTGTTTCGCTTTTGTGATGTTTTCTTTAAAATACATCTTTATTGATTTCAGAGAGGAAGGGAGAGGGATAGAGAGATAGGAACATCAATGAAAGAGAATCATCGATTGGCTGCCTCCTGCATGCCCCCTACTGTGGGGTATCAAACCCACAACCCGGGCATGTGCCCTTGGCCAGAATTGAACCTGGGACCCTTCAGTCCGCAGGCCGATGCTCTATCCACTAAGCCAAACCAGTTAGGGCTCTCCTGTTTTTGTTTGTTTGTGTTTTTAATCCTCACCTAAGGATGTTTTTCCCATTGGTATTTTTTAGAAAGAGTGGAAGGGAGAAAGGTGGGCGGGGATTAAAACATAGAAATAGCAACGTGCGAGACACACGCCGATTGGTTGCCTCCTGTATGAGCCCCTTCCAGGGCTGGGGAACTCACAACAAAGATATATGTCCTGGACCAGAAAGGGAATCCGTGATCCTCCAGTGGGCGGGCGTACATGCTAGCCACCGAGCCAAACCAGCCAGGGCTCTCCTGTTCCCAACGCCACTCTGTGCTCTTCAGAGACTGCCCTCAACATCTGGCCCCATCCACACGGGGAAGAAAGAGGCTCAAAGGGAGTTTTTGGGGCCCAGGCTCCTGGCTCCTGTCCCACAAGCCCTAGGACAGTGACCCTGGCATGGCTTAGTGCCACATCTGTCATCACTCTGAAGACACCACTGATGGCGAGACACATCATCATTTCACATGACGTGAAGAAAGAAAAACTGCTGCCAATAATAGCTATGAGATGTGATTATTGTACAATACATTGATTTCAGAGATATTTAAGAAAAATTTATCTATAAACAGATGAAATATTGGGGGGGGGGAGATCAGAGGTTTGGGGAAAAGGCAAATACGCAGGTTAAGCGGGTTTCTTTCCCGCAGGCCTGTCCCGGTCTGTGTTATTCGGTGTCTGTCACAAATTCATCTCTACGACGGGGCTGCAGTGGTGACTTTCCCAAGTGAGCCTGAATCCTGAGCCTTGTTTTGAAGAGCAGCTGACGGGGCAAACGGCTCGCTGACTAGCGTGCTTCGATCACACGCTGAGCCCCTCCCCTTGGAAATGATTGGGGAGCGGGTGAGGGAGAGGACCCCTGCCCACAGCCGGGTCTGAGGATGGGGAGCTGGCTGAGGGCGGGGGCAGGAGGAAGGGAAGGCATCTCTGCTCCTTGACTGTGTTAGTCTTGGGCCAATAACTCAGAATCAGTGCCCTGAAGGACACCGGGTGTCCTTCTGAGCTCTTCCAAGTAAAGGGTGCCATGACCCCTCCCCTCTCAGCTGGCAGCAGACACAGCTGCACCTCTCCTACAGAACTCCACCAGCTAATCCGGAAAGGCTCCAATGCTCCCGGATGTGAGTACCATCCAGGGCTGGGGGAAAGCAGAGGTGAGCTACAAAGCCGGAGACATCAGAACAAAGCCCAGGGCACACCACCGTCCAGCCACCCCGATGGCCAGATCTCTTTGGTAGTTAACAAAACCCCGAACTGCTGGTAACTAGACCTCAGGGAGAACCCAAGGATGGAGGTGGAGCGGATTTTAAAGAGTCCAGAGCCATCAGAGATGCAAGTCCCAGTGTGTGTGCCCGGAGCACAGCCCGCCGGTGGCCGCCGAGCACATGCTCTTCCTTCGCATGGGAGCCCTCCCGGCTTCTAGAGGCCGCTCAGGCACCGCAGGACTTTCCCCCAGCCCTGCCCTTGCCTGTCTTTTGTGCACATCAGCTGCCACCGCTGCGGTTTCCTGACATCCACTTTGCAGGCTGCATGCCAGCCGTCCCAAATTCTAGCTTCCCAGGAGCCTCCGGAGCAGGGAATGAGGGCCGGGCTCTCGGGGTGTGTACTCCAAACCCCAGGAGAAACGTGACTTCCTTCTTCCTTCTCTCACACACAGCTGAGTCCCAGCACAGGACACAGCTCAGAGCGGGATTCCTGGCCAGACTGGGCAGGCACAGCACCCGCCCCTGCAAATTACAGACTGCAGGCTGGCTGGGCAGAACAGCCTCCGGGAGCAGGCCAGGCTGTGCCCGCTCAGCCGCCACCCTGCCGAGTGCAGGGGCTGAGTCCCCCCCATTACCCCCACCTCCCTCCCCACTGTGGGCCATGCGCCATACAGACACACTAACAGGGTCATTTCTTTCTTCCATTCTATCACCCCTGGCCTTTGGCTGCCTTGGGGCTACCCTGATTCTGCATCTATACCATTTGTTCAGATGGGGACTCGAATCTCCCCTCTGAGTCAGAGGCCCACCAGTCACTAGGATTGCTCCTTGTTTAAGGGAGGCCTTGATGCCCTGATGGAGAGATTCTCCTAAAATGAACTCTTCTTTTCTTCTGGAGCCTTTCCTGTGCTGGTGACAAGCATGTCTAAGATCTTACACAGCTTCTGTAAGACCCACAAATACGACCCTCTCTGACCACAAGCTACTAGATGGTCAGGCCAATGAGGGTAGGTCAGCCTTGTAGATGCTCCATAGACCTATGATGGATGGATGGATGGATGGATGGATGAGCAGACAGATGGATGAAATGGTAAATGAATGAATGAGTGAGTGAATGAATGAACAAATAAATGAAAGTTGGAAGGATGTTTCACAGAGCATTCAGCCCTTGGGGCCAATCTCTGGCTGAGAGACTCACCTGAACCGTCAGGAATGGACCTTACAAACGTTGGCAACATCTTGACTGTGGCTGTTGGATTAAAATCCCGGGAAAGACCATGCCTCATCTCCTTCTTGAAACGAGTCATGATATCTATCAGCGTTTCGTCGGAGAGCCGCATGGCATAGAGATACTTGTCAATCTGGGGGAAGGAGGAGAAGGAAGGAGAGTGAAGCCAAGGTTGAGGAAGGTCATTTAAGTTCAGGTTTGACTGAGGAAGGACAGGGCACATGAGATGCCCACCTGTCCAAGATAATCCAGTGCCCAC
Source organism: Nyctalus aviator (assembly GCA_036971965.1). Classification (NCBI taxonomy): domain Eukaryota; kingdom Metazoa; phylum Chordata; class Mammalia; order Chiroptera; family Vespertilionidae; genus Nyctalus; species Nyctalus aviator. Next base: position 36,442,422 of record CM072933.1, on the reverse strand, counting down.
GGGCACCTGACCAGCCAGGCTGGCACATCACAAGATGGGAAGTCATCAAATGCCATCAACCAGGTCACTCGGAGCATGCTTGCAAATGCCCTGAGCCCTAGTTCATCTCCTGTAAAATGAACCAAATTATCTCCAAGGTCCCTTTCAAGCCTCAAATATTACGTGGAAGCTGCCATTTGACCACCCCCACCCCCCAAAGAAGACATATCAGAGGCCCCTTAAGCCTCCACACAACCCCTTCCCTCTATGACCAGTGGCTGGCCCATCCTCGCATGAATGGCAGTGCTACAGAGGTTAGGAGTGAGAGCTCCAGGGCCAGAAGCCTGGATTCAAATCCCAGCCCCGTCACGTAGCAGGTGTGTGAATTTCAGGTTCCTCCACTGGAAAAGCAAGACATTAAATAGGGCCTAACTCACAGAATGTTGTAAGATCCGATGATATGGAAAAGCACTAAAGACACAGAAGGTGTTCGAAAAATATCACTGATTATTACTAACCCTAGAGGCCTGGTGCACAAAATTCACGCAGCGGGGAGAAGGGGGGAGGGTGTCCCTCAGCCCAGCCTGCACCCTCTCCAATCTGGGACCCCTCAAAGAATGTCCTACTGCCCGTCTATAGGGGTTGGGCCTAAACCGGCAGCTGGACATCCCTCTTGTGACCTGAGACTGCTGGCTCCTAACCGCTCACCTGACTGCCTGGCTGATTGCCCCTAACCACTCTGTCTGCCAGCCTGCTCACGCCCAACTGCCCCCCCCCCCTCTGTCCTGCTCACCCCCAACTGGCCCTCCTGCTGGTCTGCTCACCCCCAACTGCCCCCCCCACAGGCCTGATCACCCCCAATGCCCCCACCACCACCACCAGCTTGATCACCCACAACTGCCCTCCCCTCTTGGCCTCTAACTGCCTCTACCTCAGCCCCGCCACCATGGCTTTGTCCAGAAGAACATCAGGAAGTCTCCTGGAAGGTCTCCCAGTCTAATGAGCATACTACCCTTTTATTAGTGTAGATAAGACAGCGGTGCTGATGGTTTCCTTTGGGTGTCATTTCTAAGTCGGTAGAAACAGGGCCAAAGGGCTGGAATACTTCAGAACCTGGGGCAGCAGGCCCAGAGCAGAGACCTTAACCCCACCAGCCCCAGCAGATAGAAACAGCCCCCACCCCAGGCTCCCATGCCTGTGAACTGGGGCCCTCCACCCTGTGACCAAGCTTCCAGGTCATTCAATATCCGTACTGACCCCACCTGCCTGTCCTCCTGGTTCCCCCTGTTCCTCCAGGTTCCCAGGCTCCTGACCTCAGGCTCCCTGGATTGTCACTGGTGGTTCTTTCTTCACAGTCTCTTCCCATTTATTCTCTCAAAAAGCATTTGCTGGGCACATGCTGTGTGGCTGGCTCTGGGCTAGACACCCATCCTCATGGTGCCTGTCCGCGTGGAGTTCACCAGAAGTCATTTTGAGACATTCATTTTTTTGCCACTCCTGCGTGGGTTACTGATTTCTGATTACCCCTCCCTCAGCACTGACGTCTGCCCAGGCTCTGGCCTGGGTCACAGCTCTCTGCATGGACCACCTGGACAGCGTCTGCTCCGGTCACCTCGACAGCCAGGCCTGGCAGGCAGCCTTGCACGCAGAAGGCTCCTGGTGCACACAGAGGATTTATGACCCAGGGAGGCTGAAAAGACCTTGATCTGATTTGCTTGGCATCTCACGCTCACTTTTCAGGGTGGCTGGAAACGTCCTGATCCAAGGACTCAGCGTCTCCAGTCCTAGGTCACCTCTGCATATTTTACTCCCGGGCAGCCTTCCTGCTCTGGTCTCTATGCCTGTGCTCTCCTGGGTGCCTGCCTCACTGACAATCCAGGCATTGGCCAAAGTCCTGCAGGGACCTCCGTGGCCAGAGACAATCCTGCCCCCACACCCAACCCCTTCTACCACACCCCCACCTCTCCTTTCCCCTTCGTGGCAAAGCACTGCAAAGAAGGGCAATCAGAAACCACCGAGAGCTGAGCTAGAAATGACCAGGACCACAGCCCTACGAAGAGACGTGCTCCGTTCTGCCCCCAGGTCAGCAGCACCAGATCAGCAGTCCTTGCCACATGTCAGCCACGGGAGTACACGGGGGTCTGCCAAGTGAGAGCCAGAGAAGGCTCTGGGAAGGGTGATGGCAGGTGCATCCAGGCACAGCCAGAGCGTGTGGGAAGGCCGACGGCGAGGGAGGGTGGTGTGTGCAACGAACAGAAATAAATTCCATGTGGACCGAGCACACAGCGTAAGTGGGGCAACGGGAAAGAGCTAAGTCGTGCAGGGCTGCTGCATAAGCCACATACACAACTTTAGATTAACCCCAACGCACGGCAGCCTTTAGCGACTCGAATGAGACTGTGCTACGAACAGATCGAGCTGTGTGCGGGGCAGAGGACGGGCGGGCAGGGGCAGGTCCGTGCACGAACAGTCACATGGCCACTCTAGCACTGTGGGCAGGCTTCAGCCGCTGCTCCCCTCACCCCACAATATGACGATCCATACACTGACCTGTCCATCTCGTCGGATCCCCTGTGATTCCCTCAGGGAAAGGAAACCTCACACAGACCTTTGGAGCTCACCCACTGCCTCGCACAAAATAGGAATTCAATCACTATCGGATGTTGGAATAGAACTCTATCATTATATGGTGGTTTACAGGTGATGTCACATCTGGTGTGCCATTCAACGTTCAGAATGACCCTGTCGGCGAGACTCGTGCCCTCTCTTTGGCCTCCTTTCTTTCCCACATCTCTCTGGACGTGAGACCCACTTCACCGTCGCAGAAACTGAGGCTCCGAGAAGCTAAGTGACGAGTTCAAAACACGTGGCCGGAAGTCAGGCCTCCTGTCTGCACGCCTAGTGCGGCTCTAACCATCATGCCATCCATCCCCAAGGGAAGGCCCGTCTCCTATGCCGTGGAGGGCAGGCCCAAGTAAAGCTGCTGCGGTTTTCCAGCTGGAGAGAGAGAAGCTTCTAGAAAAGGCTGGGCTCTCCATTTGTGCACCTGGCTCTAGGTGCAGCTTGGCACAGGAACCCTGATCTGAGAATCCTGGCGCTGTGGGACAGCCGAGCCAAACGCCAGCAGCCTAGACGCTCCAATCAAAAAGCAGGCTGGGCACAGAGGCACCTGCCCCCTCCGGCTCAGGTTCACGGACCACCATGTGGTACAAGCCCTCTCCAAGGAGATGCGGGAAATGAGGCCACAAGGGCCCAAGTTGGGGCAGAGCTGGCACTGACCCTGAGGCCACCTGGGTGTCACGTGAACGAGGATAAGCAGAGAGGAGCCCTTTCCACTGGTCACAGTGGAGACCCTGGGGCTGGGGCTGGCCAGGTTCCCCCACCCTGTGCACCTCACCACACAAGGGGCCCCTTTCCCCTCACGCAGACCAGCCGTGGCTGCCGCAGGCGGGGCTGCCCCTGGCCGGGCGGCTGCTGTCCACCGGGCTGGGACTGTGAATGGGAGGTGGTGGAAGGAGGTAGGAGAGAAGGGTGTCAGGGAAGCCACCCCTGACCGTCTTCTCCAGATCTCGGTGAGGCTGTCTCTGCAGGAAACCCCGTAACAGAACTGCTATTTCTGTTTACCGAGGGTGGGGCCAAGAGCCCAGGAGGGGTGAGATGGCAGAGGGTACAGACCTGGAAAAGCACAACATCTGGTCTTGGGATGTTGGGCAAAGCCTGTGGCCCTTCCAACTTCTCTACTTCTGCCCCCTCTCCGTGCCCCTGCAGGTCTTCCCCATCTCCTCGCTCACACTCCCACCTCCACAGCCCGCCTCTCCTCTCAGGATCGCCCTCCACTGGTCTGGCGGGACACGGAGCCCAACCTTCTGTGCTTCCACCCCCATCTCCCCCGGACATTTTGGTGGCCAGAGGGCACAGCACTCCTTCTGGCGGCTTCAGGCAGCCAGCCCAGTCCCGGGGACATCTGTCATAGGATGGGGACCCAGGCGTCCAGGCCCCCGGGTGCCCACCCTGGCACACAAGCGCGCAGGACGCTGGTCAGGCTGGGTAGGAAACGGAGGTGCCAGGACCTGACACCACAAGCCCAGCCGAGTCCTGCAGACTCACGGCCGAGACTGACGAGGACCCTGGGGCAGCCTCCAGAGCCCCTTTCACCCGAAGGGACAAACCCTCTCCTGAGGGCGAGAGCCCGGTCGGCTGCACGGGGTGGACACTCGCCCCGCCACTAAGCAAGCACTTGTCCCGATTGTCCTTCCTGCAGACCCAGAGCCCGAGCTCTGCAGCCCCAGAGGCAGCTCGGGCGACGTCCGAAGGGAGAACGTGCCTGGCCCGGGGCCGTCAGCTAGGCCACGCACCGTGCTAAATGCCCCCAGTTCTGTGCTCGACCCCAGGCCCCTCCTGCTCCCAACAGAACGCGCACAAAATATCAATTCAAGTCCAGACATGCCCGAGTGAGCAGGCCAGTGGCGGCAGGAGGTGTGACCACTGGTGGCCCGGGCATTCTGACCTTCTGGGCAGGGGGGTGCATGGAAAGTTTTCATTCCCTCTCTCGTCCTCTCCCTCGAGGATCAGGACTGAGGCAGAGATCGCCCTAGCCCCGTGGTCGGCAAACTCATTAGCCAACAGAGCCAAATTTCAACAGTGCATCGATTGAAATTTCTTTTGAGAGCCACATTTTTTAAACTTAAACTCTATAGGTAGGTACATTGTTATTAAGTTAATTAGGGTACTCCTAAGCTGGCCTTTGCTAAAAACTCAAGGGGCCAAAGAGCCCCATGCGGCTCTCCAGCCATAGTTTGCAGACCACTGCCCTCGCCGGTTTAGCTCAGTGGATAGAGCATCAGCCTGCGGACTGAAGGGTCGCGGGTTCGATTCCAGGCAAGGGCACGTGCCTCAGTTGCAGGCTCAATCCCAGCTCCCATTGGGGTAGGTGCGGGAGGCAGCCAGTCGATGTGTCTCTCACATCAGTGTTTCTCTCTCTGTCTCTCCCCCTCCCTTCCACCCTATCTAAAAATCAATGGAAAAATATCCTCGGGGAAGAGCAACAAAAGGAATGAGGCAGAGCAACAGGTGGGCCTGAGGGTGCTAGGCGCAGGCTCTCAGAAAACTTTCAAAAAAGGAAAAGGGGGGAGGGGAGGAGGTGCTGGCAGTGGAGGGGCTGAAGGCTCTTGCTTAAGAGCAGGCAGCGATTTCAACATCGGATTCACTTCTCTTTCCTGGACTGACTCAGGAGAAACAGGCCCCAGGTGACTCATGGTGTTTTAATAATAGCTCACCCCGCAGGGGGCTTTTTCCCTTTACACAGGACTGCTCACACATTAGCCCGTGTGCGTGTCAGAGCTGAGGTAAGCTCAGAGGTGCCAGGTGCCGGGGCTGAAGCAGGGGCTTAATACGTTAGTCCCCTGTCTCCCAGCACAATGACCCAATACAGCAGGAAGGAGAGAGCTCTACACTTTACAGCAGAACAGACTCTGTGTGATTCACAGAGTCACACAGTTTGTAATTGGCAGCTGGGTCTACATCCGCCTTCTAACCCCTCATTTTGGGCTTCTCCTTAACACTCCCATTCTCTCTCCTGTGGCGGGGAGAATATGGAGCTGTGGACCAGGAGGGCTGGATTCAACCCCAAGATCTGCCATTTATTAGCTCCTGCATCTCTGGACAAGTTACATAACTTCTCCGAGTTTGGCTTTCTTCACTTTTATTTTTAAATATATATTTTTGATGTTTTTACAGAGAGGAAGGGAGAGAGAGTTAGAAACATCGAAAAGAAAGAAACATCGATCAGCTGCCTCTTGCATACCCCTCACTGGGGATGTGCCCGCAACCAAGGTACATGCCTTTGACCGGAATCGAACCCGGGACCCTCCAGTCCGCAGGCCGACACTCTACCCACCAAGCCAAACCGGTTAGGGCGGCTTTCTTCACTTTTAAAATGAGGATAATAATACTTTCACCCGAGACAGCTTCTGGGAGAACTTTTAAAATAAGCACCAACCGAAACCGGTTTGGCTCAGTGGTAGAGCATCGGTGTGCAGACTGAAGGGTCCCTGGTTGCGGGCACATCCCCAGTAGGGGGTGTGCAAGAGGCAGCTGGTCCGTGTTTCTCTGTCATTGACATTTCTGGTTCTCTATCTCTCTCCCTTCCTCTCTGTAAAAAAAATCAATAAAATATATATATGTTTTAAATAATAAATAAATAAAAATAGGCATCACTTCTCGCCCTCCCTCTCATCTACATGACCAGGAGGGAGGGCATCTCCCTGCCCCTCCTCTCTGACAGACATGAGCCGTGTCCCCGCTCCTCCCACCTGGACACCTAGGAAAAAGCACTAGTCGCCAAACGCCCACTCTGTAGCAGAGAAAACTAAAGGTAGGTGCCCTGCCCCAGAAACCACAGCAAAGATTCTGGCAAAACTCCTCTGAAACGTTTGCTAAGCTTTACTGATTTTTTTAAAACAGCTAACAGGAAGTTACCGTAAGAATAGCAACACCCATGTATTATTAAACGATATTCAAACAGGAGTACAAGTGAAGGCGGAGTTCGCCCCCAGGCCGTCCCAGGGAGGCCGGCGTTGTGACTTAGGCTGGTGTTCCCACCTAACCCAGCACTCAGACATCCAGAGCCGGGTTTGTTTCCTTTTACAAACGCGGAACCATAAGCATTTTGTTCTTTTGAAACCTTAACTCCGCCTCCCTACTTCCTCTGGGAACTGCCTCCGGGACCCTGCCTGCTTCGAAGAGGCGAGGGAGACACCTGCGTCTGACTCTGGCTCTCCATCCACCTGGGAGACGTGTGGGACTCTGATTGGCAAAGGCCCCTCTACTCCGCACGCACCTTCCCGTGCGGGGCCTCACACTGTCCTGTCCGGGGGGAAGGAGGGCAGAGGTCCTCACGTGTGACGCCCCAGGGACAAAAGGGGTTCTCCAATTGGCCGAGGTGGCTCCCTGGTCACAAGAGAACCAGAGAGGACGCGGTCTCCCCAGTTCCCGGCCCTGGGCTCCTCTGCACCTGGCAGGCTCAGCGCGGGGGGAACCCCGGCCGAGGGTGTTCAGGAGCAAAGAGGTGTGGGACTGCGGGTGGCACGAATGCCACCGCTCCGTCCACTCCAGAGCAGCATGCCACTGCAAGGCGTGTCTTAGGAAGCCTCCTTCGCCCACACCAGCCACACGTTATCTGTTCTGGCCACTTCCCCTTTCACACAATCCCAGGAAGTTCATGAGCCACAGCGAGTCCAAAGGTCCTGGCCCAGTGAGACCCTCTGCTGGGGCCTGTGCTGCCCGGCCCGGTCCCACCCCTTCCCTGCCTGCCCGCGGCTACCGGGCTGCCCAGCCCCACCTCACAGCCTTGGGCGGTGGCACAGGAACCCGTTTCTGTGCTGCTCTTAGCAGCTGGCCGCAGGGAGGAGGTTGGCCATAAGGAGAGATGCCTTGCTCTCGTGGGTTCCCTACAGGAGCCAGGTACCCCCAGCTCACTGCTGCCCTCCTTCACGGTGGCTCTTTACCCACAGAGGTCCTCGCGGGTCCACTGTCCACTGATTGCTGGGCCTGTACAAGCCCTCTCCTCGCCCCGCTCCTCTGTCTCCCAAAGCCCATCTCCAAACTCACCCCCCTCCTCGATCCGCCCCTTCCTCCCCATCCCCCCTTCTGCATCCCCTCTTCTCCATCCCCTCCTCCTTCCTTCCCGTCCCCTCCTTCCCATCCCCTCCTTCCTACCCCCTTCTCCCCAGCCTCTCTCCCCCACCTCCTCCTCCCCATCCCCTCGCTGTTGGGGTCCCTGTGTAGGCATCAGTCTGCCCTGGCAGACACGTGGCAGAGTGAGAGTCTTTCCGGGGACGGCAGCAGCACACGCATGGTCTGTGCCTCCAGCTAGACCCTGAGTGCAGGGAGCAGGGGCCATGCCTCCCAGGCCCTTTGTGTCCCCCCCCAAAGCTCTCGGCGTGGCTTCTCGGCTGGGCTGGGCGGCCGTTCTGCTGGCGGGAAGGCCCTGGTGACGCCTCTCCCGGGAGTCTCAGAAGGTTTGCTGCTCAGATAAGGCGGAGGGAGCTCCGCTTCTCTGAACGGCCAGCCCTTCTCCAGCACCGGCCTCACTCTGGACTCGTGGCGACCGGTGCGGGGTGAGGGACAGTGTTCCAGGGGGTCTCTAGCCCACCCCCTTCCTCTCACAACATCTGCAGCTGAACCCATGAGGATTCGCAGTGGCAGAGCCTGCCCAATGCCTGAGTGGCAGAGGAAATGTGTTTGGGCCGAGACCGGTTTGGCTCAATGGATAGAGCGTCGGCTTGGGAACTGAAAGGTCCCGGGTTCGATTCCGGTCAAGGGCATTTGGTTGCGGGCATGTCCCCGGTGGGGGGTGTGCAAGAGGCGGCTGGTCGATGACTCTCTCTCTCATCGATGTTTCTGGCTCTCTGTCTCTCTCCCTTCCTCTCTGTACAAAATCAATAAAATATATTTAAAAAAAAAAAAAAAAAGGAAATGTGTTTGGGAAAATGGGTGGAGCATCACCAAACAAGAGGGTCCCCCCACGTGCTGAATGAGTCGGTGCGAGACTCTTTTTCAAGGTCTAGGCACGGCTCTCGTCTCGGCGCCTTCTCTTTCACTGTGTTTACGCTTTTGAACTGTTAGTTCCGTTTCCCTATGAAGCACCAGGGACTGCTCGCACCTCACTCCTTTTTTTACTCTCAAAAAGCCAGGAGGAATAACCTCCAGACACTGAGGTTCCGGGAGCCACGATGAGACAGCAAGCTTAAAGGGCCCACGCTGGGCACCTCGGCCGGCCCATCCACTCTGCACACTCACAGGCGGGAGTGACTGACCCGTTTCACAGCCGGAGCCAGAGGCCGCCAGCCGCCAAGGGAAAGGTCCTGAGCGCCCAGCAACCAGGGCGGCTCCAGCTTGAGACTCCACACTCAATGCCCCTCCCCTTACCCCAGGTTCCTCTTGCCAGGGGGCCATGGGAGGCCTCGCGGTCATGCCCAAGGTCCTCTCGGTGACCTTGACCTTGGCAGCCACTAGTGAGTGTTTCCTGGCTGGGGAGAGAGACGGAGCTATTGCCCAGGACAATACCTGAGCTGTCACACTGACCTGGCTACAAATACAGGAGGCACTGGACCTCTCAAAGGGAACAGAGCAGCCCTGGAATGTGGCGCTGCAGGAACAACAGGCTCCGTTCAGAGCCTGGATGGCTTGGCCCAGGGCCAGCCCGCAGGCTCACGGCTCCCAGTGTCCCAGGTACCTCCAGACAAAGGGGAAAGAGGATCTGAGTGCAGGCAGCTTTCCTTTCACTGCTCACACCATAAGGGTGGGAGCAGACCGGGCTTTCTCCAGCCACACTGTCTCCCTCTCTAACCTTGAGCCCGTCCGTCTGTCCAGCTCTGTTTCCCCCTCAGTAAACAGCAACAAGGAAAACTGCCCTCTTGCCCTCACCTGCGCACAGGAGCTCCATGGCACCGGATTCCTCCGAATGCAGGCTTTCCAGAAACCCTGGTGGCTGAGACAGATCTGTACCCAGGATCCCTGCCCGCCTGGGGACCCCGCTGCCTCCCCTCTGTGATCCCAAAGCTTCACTCCCCGCCCCCTCCCATGCTTCTCGAGCGACACGGTGATATCAGCATTTGCAGAGATCTGTACCCTGTCCAAGCGTTTCTACCTCCCTTCTCTAGTTTGATAAACGAGCAGATAGTAAGGCAGGACTCTTTCACGCTACCTGACAGGTAAGTAAACTGAGGCACACGGAACAGCACTGCTCCAGCGGGAGGAACCCTATAGAGTTGATGGACTCCAGCCTCCAGGTCTTACAGGAGAGGAAACAGAGGCCCAAGGACCCGGGAACCCACTGCTTTAAATGGCGGTGCTTCTGTCCAACCTCCTGAGCCACAACAGAGCACTGTCCACCGGGGACATAAGGCAAAGCCACGCGTGTAATTTTAAACCCTCTAGGACCCACATAAAAAAAAAAAAAAAGTGAAGCTAATTTTAATAATGTTTTATTTAATCCAATATCCAAAGTATTATTCCCGTGAGTAATCAATATTTTAAAAATTATTAATGAGCTGCTTTATCTTTTGGTCATACCAAGTCTTCAGAATCCTGTGTGTATTTTGTGTTTAACAGCACACCTCAAACCAGACTGGCCACATTTCACGTGTTGGGTAGCCACACGTGACTGGTAGCTACTGTCCCGGGCAGCACTGCTCTCTCACTCCAGTCGCACCATCACCACGGCAGCCTGGGGAGGCCACCACAATGCGCCTCATGGGCGTCTCAAGCCCTCACCAGTCCTAGCTCTGCATGCATGGCAAGCACTACCCTACCCACCGGTGTCAGAGTGGCGGGCATCCCATCCCAGCCCTATTGCCTTCTGTTCATCAAGATCATGTCAATACCACTTCCTGAAGCTTGCCTGCGCACATGTCAGATGCAGGAAGAGCTCAGGCTGGTGTGGCTCAGTTGGTTGGGCATTGCCCTGTGCACCAAAAGGTTGAATTCCTGTTCAGGGCACGTGGCCAGGTTGTGGGCTCGATCCCTGGTAGAAGGTGCAGGAAGCAGCCAATCAATGCTCTGCTCTCACATCAATGTTTCTCTCTCTCTCCCCCGCTCTGTCTCTAAAAATCAATTTTTTTTTAATCTTAAAAAAAAAAAAATGCAGGAAGAAATACATTCATCTAAGCTTGCTATAAAAGACTCAACTAAACAAAGCGTGTGAGAATATTTTGTAAATGGAGAACTCTGCCAAGGTGAGATTGTGCCTTCATTTACAAGGGTGGCCTGGTTATTCTACTCCACTCACCCCATCCACTAGGGAAGGGAAGGCACCAGGGGACATCAGAGAAATAAACCAGACTAAATAAAGGCCGCAAGCATATCCGCTACAGGCGTCACTCTGCACGCTAGGAGGGAGGGGCAGACAGAGAGCAGAGGGGTCTTCTTGCAGGCTAGGCAGTGCCCTCCCCAAGGTCCTCTTTCAAATGCAAACAAGGAAGGCGAGTGGAGGACAAATGGAAAGGGAAAGGGGAAAATTGGAAAACCAGGAAAAATCCCTAACATTGATCTCACTGTAAGTGGCTTTATTGGGCCAATTTCCTTCCCAAGCAGAAGGAGCTGGTCAACGCAGAGGAGCTGAGCGGCGGAGGGGCGGGGAGTGGGGGTTGGCAGCCACCAGCCAGTGTGCGGATGGAGGGGAAGATGGCAGTCAGGGCCCCTGCAGGGCCTGCCCCTCCCCCAGCGATCTCTTCTTATTTCCCCAGCCGGCAAAACGACAGAGTGGGCTTCTGCACCAGGGGGCCTGGTGGTGTTCCTGTCAGGACCACTTGTGAGGTCAGGCTGACAAGTCCCGTCACCACATGGGGGCCTCCACTCCCCCCTTTCTACATGGAGAGGCTGTCCTTCCTTCCATGGCTGTGCATACCAAGAAAAATGAAAGCATATATCCACGCAGAAAAAAAAAAAAATACGTGTCCACAAATATGTGTTGACAGCCCCAAAGTAGAAGCAAGGCCCACCAACTGACAAACACATGAACAAAACATGGTATACTGATACAACTAAATACTATTCAGCGATAAAAAAAAAAAAAGGACATGTCATGATACTTGCTGCAGCATGGATGAACCTTGAAAAAAAAAACGTGCGTGGTGAAAGGAGCCAGGTACAAAGGCCACATATTGTACGGTTCCATTTATGCGAAATGTCCTGAAGAAGCAAATCCATTTTTAAGAAAAAGTACATCCGTAGATGCCAGGGGCTGGATGGCGGGCGGAACGGGGAATGGCTGCTGAATGGATACGGGGTTTCTTGGGGGGAGTGATGAAAATGTCCTGGAAATAGATGGTGGTCATGGTTGCACAATCTTGAGATTGAACTAGAAACCTGAATTGTACATTTTAAAATGGCCACTTTTGCCGAAGCCGGTTTGGCTCAATGGATAGAGCGTCGGCTTGGGGACTGAAGGAACCCGGGTTCGATTCCGGTCAAGGGCATGTACCTTGGTTGCGGGCATATCCCCAGTAGGGGGTGTGCAAGAGGCAGCTGATCGATGACTCTCTCTCATTGATGTTTCTAGCTCTATATCTCTCTCCCTTCCTCTCTGTACAAAATCAATAAAATATATTTTTAAAAAAAATTTTTAAAAATAAAAATAATTAAATGGCCACTTTTATGGTACGTGAACTTTATCTCGGTTAAAAAATAAAAGCAGGGACTGTCATCTGACTTGGGTCCCAATGCCGGCTGGCTTTCCTATGTAGGATCTGAGCCCTCCGCCAAAAGTGCAGACCGTAACAGTGCCCACCTCCCCGGTTAGCATCAACCTGGCAGTACAGGTGACAGGCATTAGGTGGGTTTCGATTACCGTCATTATATTAATGATTAAATGAGGCCCATAACAGGGAAACAACAGACCCCGGAGGCATTCGGTGCGCCCATCCCTCTGAGGGGCCCTCCAGCTCACGGCGGCGTCTGCTCTGCGAGCCGGTAATCAAGCCTGCCATCGGAGGAACGTGATCCGACATTTTCTGCCTCCTGCAGAGGCGGGCCTCTCCCGGGGCTTCTGTTTGCAAAGGGCTGAGCCACGGGCTCCACACTTGGGTCTCCCCAGCCGCAGGGGCACAGCCACCCTCTCCTTTTACGGAAGGCCGCCCGCCGGGGAGAGGCTGCCGGCCTGCGCTTTCTCTACCGGAGCCCGGGGCACGCGTGCGGGACCGATAAGCCAGCGGGCCCTGCCCGCCTCGGACCCGCCCAGGAAGAGAGAGAGAGGGTGTGTGGCCAAAGGCCCACATGCGTGTGTTAATTCCCAGAAAAGTTTAACCGATTCATGCCAGATCGCAAGGGGCGGCAGCGAGTCCTCCTAAGCCTTTCTCGCCTCTACCCTGCCCCCTCCTCGGTTGACGGCAAACATTTCAGCAGCAAACGGTTCAGTCAGTGGGACTGGCGCCGCTCACAATGAGCGCTGTCAACTTCATTCAGCAAGACTTCGCAGGGAGGGCTCCGCTTCTTGATAAGATGGACTAAGAAAGGGCTAATTTTGAACCGAGCTTGAGTGCTCTCTTGTGAATGGTGATAACTGACAGGAAGCAGCGTCTTTAAACTCATCAAGCACCTTTAAAGGTGCAATAGGAACCCTACCAAGTCCTGAGGGCAGTGTGACTGTGGAGGATGGCAACTTGGCAAAACCTTGAAAACGAGAAAATGCACACACTCCTCCAATTCCAACCTGAGATTCAGCCTAGAGCTGTGGCCGGCAAACTGCGGCTCACGAGCCACATGTAGCTCTCTGGCCCCTTGAGTGTGGCTCTTCCGCAAAATACCACGGCCTGGACAAGTCTATTTTGAAGAGGTGGCGTTAGAAGAAGTTTAAAAAAATGTGGCTCTCAAAAGAAACGTCAATGGTTGTACTGTTGATATTTGGCTCTGTTGACTGATGCGTTTGCCGACCAATGGCCTAGAGCCTAGAAACACTTGCACGTGTCCTGGAGATGCCCGTGACACTGTACCTCGAACATTTAAAAGCCCCAAAGCCCATCAGAAGAACAGATACACTAATTGCGGCGTGGTCACACAACGTAAGAGCACACAGCAGCTTAGATCAATTAAACAGAGCTACCGGGGAAAAATCCCACATATAGACTGTTGAGCTAACAAAAGCAAGCTGCAGGAGGATCCATATAGCACAGCACCATGTGCAAGAGGTTAAAATCACATCAAGGAACACCACATGCTGCGTATAGATACATGATATGGGATATAAGTATAACATCGTGCGTGGAAATGGTAAACACCCGATTCAGGAGCGAGGTCACTTCTGGACGGAGAGATGAATGGGACTGACGATGGGGACAGAAGAGGCTTTGGTTGTGACTGTGACACAGTAGTTGTATTTTATTTCTCAAATGAGGAGCAGATACGAGGTGGTGGTGGTGGGGGGGCGTCTGTTACGCCAACTTCAGTATTTTTTTATGCACCTCAACTGTTCCATAAAACAAAATTAACTCACACACATTAATACACATTCCAAAGGAAGTCGTTAAAATCAGCAAAGGTGGGTTTTTCTGGAGGAAGGGAGCAGAGGGAGCAAGAACAACCCTCTGAATCCCATCCCGGATTCTCTTAAGGCCTTGAGAAAGTCGTACCTCCTCTGGAACTCCATCCCTGTTTGTAAATCGGGGATAAAATCTCTGCCTTCTGCCTGCTGCACACCAGGGAGCTAGCAGGGTGCCCTGAGGAGCTGGGAGTGGGAGGGGGCTGCCCTGCCACACACTCAGGCCCTGACATATAGACACTGCACGCACACACACACACCTAAGTGGTATCTGATAAGATACCGTGGAGTGTTTCGGGATGCTCAAACCATTAAAAAGAGAGAAAGAAAAACTACAATTTGGTAACTAACTATTTAACGCTCTTTTACAAAGTGTCTAAGTATAATATTTTCTTTTGTACACCTACAGCCTGGCTTTAAGCAATTCCTAAGCTGGTGGTGATTTTCCCACCCAAGATCTGGCCACTGGCTCCTATCTGCTTCTCCTGGCATTGGAGAGGGATAAACATCGATGAGAAAAAAACCGATCAGCTACCTCCTGCACACCCCCTACTGGGGATGTGCCCGCAACCCAGGAACGTGCCCTTGATAGGAATCGAACCTGGGACCCTTGAGTTTGCAGGCCGACGCTCCTTTGAGCCAAACCAGTTAGGGCAGCAAACCATTGTTGATGCTCCATGAGAATAGCGACCATTTCGACCAGGTTCATAGTTGTCCCCAGCCTAGCACAGCTCTCGGCACGTGATAAAGGACATACACATTTTCTGAAGAAACCACTGAATTCCCACGATCAGATTAATTGTAAAGGCCCTCAAATCAATGAGCAGGTGCCAGCAGCTCCCACGACGGCTCCCTGGACGCAGAGGTGTAGGGCTGCCTCCTCAGCCAGCCTCTCCGGGGCCTCCTCAGGCATGCGGAGCCCACTCTGCCGGGCAGGAATCCCTGACGGCGGGCAGACACACAGGGAGTCGGGACCAGTCGTGCCAAACCGGTCCTTTTAGGAGAAAGCTGCCCAGGCCTTCGCCAGCGAACAGCGGGAGAGTGGGAGGACGGCACAGCTTGGCCAGATGTGAAGTCCCTCCTCTCTACCCACTTTCCAAGTTCATTCCCTCACGACAGGCCCAGACTGCCAAACCGAATGAAGTGTCGGGGCTTCTCCTCTTGGAGAAGAACTCCTGGGCACACCCAAGGTACAGAGGGTGGGGACCGTGCAGTGAGCGTTCACCGAGGAGTGAGGGCCCTTCCCGGGTATTTGTGTAACGCCAAACCAGAAGGCGCATGAGACCTTTTTCATCATCTTCTAACACTCATCCCTCTCACTCCTGAACAATCCGGGACATTTTTTTTTTAAATTTATTTATTTATTTATTTATTTTTATTATTTTTTTTTTTTACAGAGAGGAAGGGGGAGGGAAAGAGTTAGAAACATCGATGAGAGCCGAAACCGGTTTGGCTCAATGGATAGAGCGTCGGCT
This sequence comes from Nyctalus aviator, assembly GCA_036971965.1. NCBI lineage: Eukaryota > Metazoa > Chordata > Mammalia > Chiroptera > Vespertilionidae > Nyctalus > Nyctalus aviator. The sequence continues at coordinate 36,426,933 of CM072933.1, read as the reverse complement.
TGACGACTGAAAGGTCCCTGGTTCGATTCCGGTCAAGGGCATGTACCTTGGTTGCGGGCATATACCCAGTAGGGGGTGTGCAAAAGGCAGCTGATTGATGACTCTCTCTCATCGATGTTTCTAACTCTCTCTCTCTCTCCCTTCCTCTCTGTACAAAATCAATAAAATATATTAAAAAAAAAAAAAAAAAGAAAAGAAAAGAAACATTGATGAGAGAAGCATCGATCAGATGCCTCCTGCACCCCTACCCTCCCCTCCCCCCCCCACTGGGGATGTCCCCGCAACCAAGGAACATGCCCTTGACTGGCATCGAACCTGGACCCTTCAGTCCCCAGGCCGATGCTCTAGCCACTGAGCCAAGCCGGTGAGGGCACGGGGCATTTTTTTACTGCTTGCTTTTGCAGCTGGGACACATGGGCTTCTGAGGAAATAGCCCTTTAACTGCTAAGCACTCTCTCCCCGACATTCCTTGGCCAAGCACTCTGGAGACTCCTGGGCTCTGGCCTTTAGGACGAATCACGCTGGCAAATGGGCATTGCTTAGGGTCAGGGGGATCCCTCCCAGAGAAAATCCACTGGCCTTTGCTCACCACTCTGACAACCCCAGAGAAAAGAAAGTCCTATTTCTTTTTTTTTATTTTATTTTATTGATTTTTTACAGAGAGGAAGATAGATGGAGAGTTAGAAACATCGATGAGAGAGAATCATCGATCACACCCCCTTCTGGGGAAGTGCCCGCAACCAAGGTACATGCCCCTGACCGGAATCGAACCTGGGACCTTTCAGTCTGCAGATCGACGCTCTATCCACTGAGCCAAACCAGTTTCGGCGAAAGACCTATTTTTTTAAAGGCCAAGTTCCTGACTTTACCGGCTCCTCTTCCTTTCCCAAGCCAACAGAGGACTCTGCAATACTTCACCCTCCCGCAGGTTCCTAATGGCTACCCCGAGTGGGAGAAGCCGGGGAGGTGAGAGGCATGTTAAAAGTTACTCGGAGGTCAAAGGACCCAGTCTCTGGCTGCAGATGAGCGGATGTCTGGGGTTCTGATGAATGGAACCTTTCACAAGCACACAGGTGCCTCCTAAAGGCACTAGAAGAGTGAAAGGAAATTGGGTTTGGTTTTTTTTTTGCTTAGTTCTGCCTAATGCCAGGACGCTCTTTGCACAGGGCTCTATTAATCAATAATGTTCAGACACAGTCTGGGAAACGGGGCTCCGTGCCAGGAAGCCAGACATTCAGCCTGCTCCGAGCCGGGACGTATTTATGAAGTGGAATTAGTGACATGTCTCCGAGGGAGAGACAGAATGCCCTTTTCACCATGATCACATCTGTGTCCGGAACAATCCCAGTAAACCTTCGCTGGGCATCACCACCTCACCCCACCCCACCCAGTCCACCCCCACCCCCGCTCCACCTACACTCAGCCAGGGGGGGTGAGAAGATGGAAAAAGGTTCCCAGCTGGTGCCAGTGCTCTCTGTGGAGCCTGGACGGCCACCTGGAGCAGAAGGGCTGAATCATCATGGCTGCCCACAACTGTTGAGTCCCCGTCATGTGGTAGGTAAAGCCCAGGGCGAGGCGTGGGGTCCTTGGCCCTCTCCCGGCTTCTCCTGCAGCCGGTGCGGGTGGGAAGGGCTGGCCTCTAATGAGCGGACGAGGCCATCAGAACAAGTGTGCTCAGGAGGCAGCTTCCCGGGACCACACCCATGACGGCCCTGCCACTCAGCCCACGATGACCGGTCCCCTGGCAGGAATCCACGCTCCCACCCTAGGGAGCGGCGTACGAAACCATGGTGCAAGAGGCCATTTGTTCTGAAGGCTCCCCTTGACCAATCACGTTACCGGGCAGAAGCTGTGGCCTCAAGACCGTCCGTCCTCCAGCAGGGTTCCGGGGCCAGAGGAGGGCAGGGAGGGGGATGTCCGAATCCCAACCTCGGAGAAAGGGGGGTTTGAGGACCGGCTGATTCGGGAGTCTCATACTCAGATGTCTACCGGAGCCTGGGGGGGTAAGAGGGGCCACACTCGATGCTGTGTGCCTGATAAAACAGGTCCCCCTGAGTGCAGTCCTAACTCAACTCACCTCAGCCCTGGAGGCCACCACTGGTGGTGGTGGGCGTGGACGCTGTTGGCTTACAGGGTCGTGAGTCCCCCCACCTGGGCTGGTCTGCCTGCTGTCTTGAGTTACAGAGGGTACCACGTGCAGGGAGGAGCAGCAGTGAACTCTCCCAGGCCTTAAATTCCCCCTGTGGAATCGAATATCACTTCAGAGTCACCGGGGATGGCGGCAGAGTCCCCGGATTGTGTCCTAACTGCCCCACGCTGATCTCCACTCAGCATGGACCCTAGGACCCAAGCAGCATCCCCAAGACCTCTGGCTCCGCACCTCCCCTTCAGCTAATTCCTAATTCCTAAGAAGAGGCTGGCTGGCCACGTTCCCCGTGAAGAGAGGCAGAGGCCTGGGTCACACCCCGGCTCCGCCTCTAACGCGCCGTGACCTTGACGAGGTCACCCTCCTCAGGCCTGTTTCCTATTGTGCCGGGGGAAGGGGTTGTCTCGGGTGGATAGAAAGAAACCCAACATCCTGTGGCTCTTAGAGCAGAAAACCCAGGCCTGCTGCTCATGCCGCTCACCTGTGGGTAAGCACGCCGCCCCTCGTTAGAACTCTTAACGCGAGGCTGACTTTGCTAATCCAGCCCAGCTTTTCCTGGCAATAATGTCACCCGCTCAGGGCGTGGGTGGGTCGGGAGGCTGCGCCAGGCCCGGCACTAATAAAACGGGCCTTTCCCTACGGCCTAGGCTCTTTCTGAAGAGCGTGGTGGCAAAGCCGGCAGAAGGGAGCAGCCTAAGAAGCTCCCTCCCCAGGAAGAGGCATCGTTGAGACCTGCCAGCAGACAGTATTTATGTCAAAGGCAGCTACACCTGGGAGTTGCAGCCATGTGCAAGTGCACACACGTCAGGCACGCTTGTCAAAGCCTCCATCCAACTCAAAAGCCCAGCCTCTTAGGTGTGCTCCCTGGACGGGCTGGAAATTACAGCTTTAAGAGAGCAGTCACGTAGAGGAATTAAAAAAAAAAAATTCCATTCAGACATGCCAATCCAGTCCCGGGGCCTATTTATGAGCAAAGTTTCCGGTGGCTTCCTCCGCGTTCCGGGAAGCCAGGCCGGTCCCTCGGTCCTCAGAAGAAGCAGCAGCCAAGGCCACAGCTGGGGGAGAGCCGGGGTGACAGCTCCTGGGAGCACCCGGTGCTGCCCTCCGCCCCCTCCCTCCGCCGGGAACCCGAAATATGGGATGTCTGGCCGCCAGGCAGCCAGCACCCGGCCTGCAGAGTGTGGTCACCACCCAGGCATCTCCGTGATCCCTCCTCCGCCCACGGCGCTCAGTCCCTTGCAAAACAGGCCACCTCCCCGCGCACAGCCCGCGCGGCCCCATCTGACATCCACAATCCGTTTCAAGGACACTGCAGCAAGCTGCCCGGCCACAGGGTCTGCCTCTGCCGACCCCGCCACCACCCAACACACACACACACATACACGCGCGCGCGCGCAATCCCTGCGGGAATCCAGGGGCGAAGCATCTCCCCGCCGCCAGCAGCCCCGCCGGCGCGGGCGCGGGGAGGGCCGGGCGGGAGGATGGAGCTGAGGCGGAAAGCGGATGCCGGGACGCACGGCGGCGGCCGGGACGCGGGGCGCGGGCAGCGGCGCGGGCGGGCGCACCTTTTTGACCTGGTCATCCTTGAGCTCGGTGAAGTAATAGGCCAGGAGCTGCGCGGCGATCATGCTGGCGGGCGGTCGGAGGCGCGGGCAGTCCGTCCTCCGCAGCCTGGGGAGCAGTGGTCCTCCGGCTGCTGCTCCGCGGCTCCTCCTCCTCCCGCGCCCCGGCTCCGCCCCCCCGGCCCGGGCGCGGCCGCGGCTCGCGCGCTCCCGTCCCCGGGAGGGAGGCCGCCGCCGCCCGCGGCCCCGCCTCCTCGGCGCCCATTGGCTGCCGCGCGCCCCAGCAGCGCCCCAAGCGGCGGCGCCGGGACCCGGGCAGGGACGCGGAGAGGGCGCGGCGGCCACTCCCTCCTGCGCCGGAAAGGCGGCGGGCGGCGCCCCGACATCCTCCCCCGCCCCCCGCCCCGGGCGGCATCTCTCCGCACGTCCCCCACGTCGGAGCGGGAGGCCCTTCCCCGCGCTCCCCGCCACGCGCGGCGGCACCGGGGCGGGGCGTGGGGGAGGCATCCCCGGCTCTGCGGAATGAGCGGCGGGAGAGGGCTTGCGGCGAGGCGGGGCGGTCCCCTTCCTGGACCTAGGGGCTCCCCCCGGGGAGACGCCGGGAGGGGCGGGCAGAAGGAGGCGCAGAGAGCGCGCAGGGCCATCCTCGCACGCGATCCCCGCGCCAGGCGGCCCCGTGGCCCCAGGGGGCCCAGCGCGGGGCACCCCCCAACTCCCACCCCGCGCCCACGCCCAGGGCGTCACGCGGTACCACCCCGCCCGCCGGTGCCTCGGCGCCTCCGGCTAGCCCGGCCTGAGCTCCGGCTGCTGGGCTTGTGTTGCTAACTTTAGGATGGTTTGCACACGCTCCCCGAGTCGCCGGTTCTGTCCCCGAGGGTACGCGCCTGCGGGGCGGGGCTTGGGCCGCAGGTCCCAGCCAGACCCCATCCTCCAGGCCTCCACTTCCTCTCAGGCTCCCAGGCTGTTGGGGCGGAGAGTTAAGGCTCCCCTCCGAGCCGCCACCTTTTTTTACTTCTCCAGAGGAAGTTAGCCAGCTTCAAAGGGGAAGGGGAGATGCGGAATCAGGCGTATTTATGCCGCTGCTAGGACTGATAGCCATCTTCCGATGCTTAGATTTATTCTTTCCGTGTGCTGACACCATGAGGATCTTTGCTGCGTAAGAAGATGACCTGTAATACCTGTAATGAGCTCCAATATTGCCCTGATTCAACAGATTAGAAATGTGAGGCTCGGAGGCCATGAATCGTGTGGGACTTTATACAAGCGGCAAGTTGCAGATCCAGGATTAGACCTGTTTTCAGGCCGGTGCTCACCCCTGGGATTTGCAGCCCCAGGTTGTACATAGGTAGCTCTGCGCCTAAATATTAGGCCACAACCCTGGGACCACGGCTGCACCATGTGGTGCCCCAAGACGGCATCCCCTACCTCTACCCCAGCCTTGGAAAGGTAAAGTGGAAATCCGGAGATGGTTTAGACCCAGGACAGCCCTCCTCAGGAAGCTTAAGGGCCTGACTCAGCCATCACTCTTGAAGAGTGCCTCAGGCGAGGCCCTTGAGGCCAGATCCCTCAGCCCAGAGCACTGCCACGCCCTGACATTAGGTGACTGTCACGTCCTGAGTCGCCTCTCTGAGCCTGCATCCTCATCCATAAACGGGAGATGCTAATGCCCACCTCCCCTTGGTCGTCCTGAAATACCACAACTTAAACACCCTCTTAAATATGCTTAAGAAATAGTAGGTATTACCATAAGATTGACTGGGGAGCTGCTGAGGGTTAAACCTCAGGCTTCTCACTTGAATTCCCCCCACCTCCACCCCCTGAGAGCACCTGGGAACTTTACATTTGTAATTTTGAATTATTTTCCAAAGAGGCTCCCTGAAATTATTTAAGCTTTAAGTTCTACAAAACATAGACTTACCCCCTTGACAGTATCATTATAAATCAGGAAACAGGTTTTCTGGCATCCACCAAACACACTACCACCCTGGCCACTGTGTCTAAGTGGTTAGAGCATCGGCCTGCACATTGAAGGCTCTTTGGATTCTGATCTAGAGCATGTACCTAGATTGCAGGTTTGATCCCCAGGTGAAGGCAACTAATTAATATGTCTCTTTCACCTCTCTCTCTCCTTTCTGCTCTCTCTATATAAAAATATATTTTCAAATCTTTATAGAATGAAAGGAAAACCACACTCATCAATAAATACTCCTGCATTTTCTTTACTCCTCCCACAGATGAATTCACAAACATAAAAACTGATGTACAATTATATTCTGAAGTACAAATCTCCAACAGCCAAGCAGTTAGACATTTTATGTGCAAAGTAGACATTGCATATTTACTTGCTATGGCAAGCAGAGTACAGGCTCAATGGAGAACCTTTTGCTCTCTAAAAACCAGTGGAAGAAATATCCTCCCATGAGGATTAACAAGATTTAAAAAAAAAATCATCTTTAAAAAAACAACACTACCTCCATGGCTAGAGAGTCAAATTGGTGAGTGAGAACACTGAGCGCAGCAAATAGGATTCAGGCTGGCTGCTCCTTGAGGACTGAGAACTGTGCTTTGTTAATTGCTCTTGTGGACAGAAAGGGGGTTCTGTGGGAAGTAACCCCCCAGGGTGGTTGCATCATAAATTTCTAATAGGGCTGCTCATGATGGGTAGTCACCCCAGGCCTATACCTTCTTTAGTAAATTTTTTAAAATATATTTTTATTGATTTTGTACAGAGAGGAAGGGAGAGAGAGAGTTAGAAACATCGATGAGAGAGAGTCATCGATCAGCTGCCTCTTGCACACCCCCTACTGGGGATATGCCCGCAACCAAGGTACATGCCCTTGACCGGAATCGAACCAGGGACCCTTCAGTCCCCAAGCTGACGCTCTATCCATTGAGCCAAACCAGTCTTTGGCTTCTTTAGTAAATGTTTTAAGCCAGCTCTATCCATTATTCTTGTGTATGTGGCTAACACACCTTTAAAATACCAGAAGGAATATCCCTCCAAAGAAGGATTAACCCTCAAGAGAGCATATAATGTTTTTTAAGATTTTTTAAAAATATATTTTTTATTGTATCAGAGAGGAATGGAGAGGGAGAGAGAGAAACATCAATGATGAGAGAGAATCATTGATTGGCTGCCTCCTACACACCCCCTACTGGGGATTGAGCCCGAAACCTGGGCATGTGCCCTTGACCGGAATCAAACCCAGGACCTTTGAGTCCACAGGCCAATGCTCTACACTGAGACAAACCGGCTAGGGCGAGGGTACATAATCTTAACGATCCTTCAGTCCAACCCCTTCCTTGCTTTTTCCAGCCCCCTCCTTAATTTTAAATGCATAAAGAAAGCTCAGAACCACTTTCTCCAGGAGCATTTTAGACCTTGCTCCTGGCATATGTCAACAGTTTGGCTCAAATAAACTCTTATAAAAATGTCCTATGGGTTTGGACGTTCTTATGTTAAACACGCTGCTCCCAAACCTCGCAAAGAGCCTGACACTCAACATGGAATGAGCCCTGTGATCCAGAGCATGCATATCCTTAGGCCAGCCCCCTGCTCGCACCACCACCACCTCCGTGCCCCATTACAACTGGGATCTCTGAGCGGAGCTACACTGAAGCTGACCCTCTTAGTGGCCAAGCTACCCTGACAGGGAGGCTGCCAGTGCTTTCTCTCCCCTGGTCTTTTTAGTATTATTATTTATTGATTATTGATTTCAGAGAGGAAAGGAGAGGGAGAGATAGAAACATTAATGATGAGAGAGAATCATTGATTGGCTGTCTCTTGCATTCCCCCACTGGGGATCGAGCCCGCAACCTGGGCATGTGCCCTGACCGGGAATCGAACTATAACTTCCTGGTTCACAGGTCGATGTTCAACCATTGAGCCACACCAGTCAGGCTCTTCCCTGGTCTTTGAGTGAGAAACTACTCAAGGTGACTCACTCCTCCCCACCACGCGAATGCAGATAGGCCTCAAGGCCTATCAGTATTTCCCGTTATTTCTAGGCCTGAACCACTGCCTCCTTCTAACCCTCCTTCCCACCCACCACCCTCCACCACCACCACCACCTCACCATCCTATGCCAGGAATATTACAGGAGTCTTCTGGCTGCCTCCCTGATTCCTGGCTTCCCGCCATCCAAGTCATTCTGAGGTCCAGGCCCCATTTTTCCTGCTAAAAACAGCCTAGTCACATGGTAATCCAGCCCCAAGAGGACCCCTCCTTCCAGATGGAGCCGCTTTAAGCATCCCTGCCTGTGTCTGAGGCCTTCTGCAACCTGACTCCATATCCCCCCTCTCCCCCTTCTCTCTTCCTTCACCCTCGGGGTCATAGCAAAGCCACTTCCCACTGTCCTCACCTCCAGCATGCCCATTCGTTTGAGCCCCTGCTCACATTTCCCTTGCCTGCCCTGCCTTCTCCACTCACCTCCATCCGATCAAATGCCTGCCCGCCCACCCACCCTCCCCATAAAGCCTTCCTGGCCCGGGACTACTCACCCCAGACTTAGCAACTTCCCCGGGCAAACTCCATTCAGATCCAGACCAAGACTCTTCTCTACAGAAGCACAGCCTGAGACACAGCCGGCGGGCCATCGTGCCCAGGGTCAGCGCGTGGTCGAATTTGGAGCTGGGACTCAAACCCAGTTCTGATGCCCAGCCGGTGCTCCGTCCATCGTTCCCACCACCTCACTGCAGCCTGGGCCTCAGATAAGTGACACTGAGTCATGACAAACTGCCTGCAGTCGTTGACTGTCTTCTCGGGGGCCAGCCTTATCTGCCCCAATCACACATCTTCTCCGTGCTGCACGTGTCCCCTCTGTCCTGCCAGTTAGCACCTCATGCATTTCTTTATTGTCTGTCTCCTCTTGCTGTCACATAGCTCTTAGACCCCCACTGAGCCCTCTTGCTGATTACTCTCTGGGCTCTTAGGATGAGCAGCAAAGACCCCAACCACAGGAAGTCTCCTTCCAGAACTGCCTCCTTCCCTCACCCTCCAGGTGGCCTTCCCCTCTCCCTGGAGTCCCCTGGGTTCCTTTGTTCATTTCCTGTGCTTCCTCTTGTGCACCTTAGAGGAGGGGAGAGGGGCCAGACCATGCTAGGCTGCCCCCCTCCGCCCCTTCCCCTCCCCCCGCAAATCCCACCTGCTGGTAAGAGACTGCAGCTGCCGCCAGATCAGTGTGACCACTCACATCTGAGCCAGGCACTCCCCCCAACACCTGGGAGCACATCCTACCGTCAGCGTTTACATGGCGTTGGCATTAGCAGACCTGTTTCTCACTTATCCCCTCATTTCTCCTGGTAACAGGCTGCTGAGGTTACAAGAGCAACTACCATTATCTCCACTTAATCAGTCATTAGGATGGGGAGGGGGGGGCGTTATAGAGAAAATGAAAGTGGAAGAAAAAAAAATTAAGGACAGTGTCTAACTACGGCAGCATCTTGGAATCCTGACGCATTTGTTGGGGGAAGGGAGGCCACAGGTGCCCAGCCCCTGGAGCTGCTGGGTTCCTACGACGGCAGCCTCAGCCTATCTCCTTTCTCCTTCATTTGCCCAAGGTTCTGCCCTCTGACAACCTCATCACAGAGGTTGTAAACAGGCACCACCAGTTTAAAATGTGGTCTGTAACGTATTTTATTTGGCCCATCCATGTTTTATAAATATGAGCCAACACTTGAAAATTAGGAGATGTCACTTTAAAATACAGGTTTCTGGCATTTGCCCATTACCCAGAGAGGCCTAGGTAATGGAGGCAACCATCAGCTAGAGATGAGGGCCCGCTGCCCCCTTCAGGCAGGCCCGGGAGCTGCAGCTTGCCCCAGGCCCCGCCCCACCCACCGGCTTCACTGATACACTCTGCTGACTGCATGCCCTTCCCCAGGTATTTACATTTTCAACAGAAAACTGGAATTTACCGCAAGCAGGCCTCAGGTATAGGGCTGGGTTTAGAGAAAGCGGGCTGAGCTGGCTGGTATGGCTCAGCAGCTGAGCGTCGGCGCAGGAACCAGTTTGATTCCGGTCAGGGCACAGGTCACCAGTTTGATTCCGATCAGGGTACATGTCTGGGTTATGGGTTCGATCCCTAGTAGGGAGCGTGCAGGAGGCAGTCAATCGATGTTTCTCTCTCATGGACAATACTATCTATTCCTCTCTCCCTCTCTCTCTAAAAATCCATAAAAACATATTTAAACATATATATATAAATCAAGAGAGGTGCCTAGGTTTGCAAAATTTAGATCTTGCACCCAAATCTTGCACCCTAGGCACCTTTCTTTTTTTTTTCTTCTTTTTTTAAATCTTTTTTATTTTATTTTATTTTATTTATTTTTTACATATTTTATTGATTTTTTTTGCCCCCCTCCCTCCCTCCCACACCTCTCCTCCTTCTCCAGAGTTGTATGCCCATTGGTTGTACTTATATGCATGTATACAAGTCCTTCGGTTGATCTATTATCTCCCCCAGATCCTCCCTTCCCTGCTGAAATTTGACAATCTGCTTGTTGCTTTACTGTCTCTATATCTATCTTTTGGTTCATCAGTTTATAATGATCTTTATTATCCACAAATGAGTGAGGTCATGTGGTGTTTCTCTTTCATTGATTGGCTTATTTCACTCAGCATGATGTTCTCCAATTCCATCCAGGTTGCTGCAAAAGATGAGAATTCCTTCTTTTTTATGGCAGCAGAGTATTCCATTGTGTAGATGTACCATGGTTTTTGGATCCTAGGCACCTTTCTGGTCTCAGCCTCCTCAGGCCCCTGCCTGCCTGCTTCTTGCTCGTCCCTGACCTGTTTGCCTGCCTAAGAAAGGGGCCGACCCCAGAGACACCTTTCTCAGCTTCTGCCCCAAGAAGGCTTCTAGTCCCCTTTGGGGAAGACAGTCTCAGGGGAGCCAAGGAGAGCCAGTCTGGCTGTCACTTCCTGGACATCTCATCCTCACTCCACTGCCCGGGAACCTGGCAGGGCTCCCCCACAGAGGGAGCAACGGCCTAGACCAGAGGAAGAAGGGTTAACCAGACCGCGGGGGCCTGCCCGCTGGCTCCAGCCCCGCTTCTTATCTCAGGCCCACGCCTTCCCCAAAGGAAGCCCCTATCTCATCGGAACAGAGAAATCTCAAGTGGCCCCGCTGGGCACCCTGAGTTTCCTGGGATCGTTCTCCTTGGTGCCCACACACAACCGCCATCATGGGGCCAACAGAAGGTCCTGGGTCCTGCCCCTTAGAATTCATACCGACAGGCAGACGGAGAGGCTCAGGCCAGCACCCCGGCGGGGCTCCTGGCTGTGGGGCTTCACGGCCCAGCCAATCAAACATACAGACAAGCAAGAACGACATGCTGACCTTCTATTTTGCTATGAAAGGACATTTTTAAAGGTATAATTTCCATCTTCTACCACCATAAGTTACTAAAGGAAAAGAAGTTTTAACCCAGAGAAGAAAAATAAAGGCCGCTTTTTAAACTAAATGCATTCGGCTTTTTAATGATAATAGCTAGTGCTTAGGTAGAATATACTACATGCCAGGTATTGTTTTAAATTCTTATATTAATAACTTATTTTTTAATATATTTTTATTGATTTTTAGAGAGAGCAGAAGGAAGAGGGAGAGAGACACTTTGATAGAGAGAAACATTGTCAGCTGCCTTCTGCACACCCCCTACCCACAACCCAGTCCTGTGCCCTGACCAGGAATCAAACCGGCAACCTCTCAGTGCATAGGACAAAGCTCAACCTACTGAACCACACCGGCCAGGGCTTACTAACTTATTTGACCCTCGGGACAATCCAGTGAGGTAGACACTAGTTATGTCTCCATTTTATAGATGAGAATACTGAGTCACAAGGAAGTTAAGTGACTTTTCCAAGGTCACAAGGCTACAGAGTGGAAAAGCTAAGCTCCAGACCACACTGCCGCTCTAACAGGTGAATTTTTCCATATTGTCCTTATTTCTGTCATGCCACCCAGGCCAGTGCTGCTGCAGTCATAGATGGGTTCCAGGGCCTCTCCCCAAGGGTTACAGATTGTACTTAGATTGGTTAAGCATGCCGCATGGATCCTGGCTCAGTAGAGCCCTCTTTTATTCTTTAACATTTTAAATATATATATACACGTTTTATTGATTGCAGAGAGGAAAGGAGAGAGAGATAGAAATATAAATGATGAGAGCGAATTATTGATGGGCTGCGTCCTGCACATCCCCTACTGGGGATCGAGCCCACAACCTGGGCATGAGAATCAAACCATGACCTCCTGGTTCCTAGGTGGATGATCAACCACTGAGCCACACTACCAGGCTCGGCAGAGACCTCTTTCAAAGGGCATTCTCCAGCCACGCAGAGCGTGAGCCAGATCCACGTGCCAGAGGGAGGAATGGCAGCAGCTGCCCCTCCTGTGGGGCAGGGTGGGGGCATTTGCCATGGTTTCTTCCACCGAGCTGGCTGAGTGTGCCTCCCACTCCCACTGCTCATGCTGGAAAAGAGCGGGGAGGGGCAGTCCCATTGTATCTCCCGGTCTCTCCCTCAGCCCATAAGCCAGGCAGCTCCCAGGCAGGGGCCCCGGGGTTAGCGCTGATGCCGAGCATTCTGCTTCCAGGAAAGGGCCAAGGAGGGCGCCTCCTAACCACGGCCAGCCCCCTCAGAAAGCGCCTGCTGTGGCGGGTAGGCTGGGCCCAGGGGGAGCCAGTTAACTCAGGGCCGCCTGGCTCACTGAACCATGATCAGAACCCCACAGAGCATCGCTGCATCGTCTCTCTCTCTTGCAGACAATGTTACAGGAGGAAGCGGAAAGGACACGTCGGTTTCTTACCTTACTCTCAGTGAGGTGCGGCCCGATGGATTTTTGACATCCCGAGTCCTTAATCAAAGACAGGACAAGGTGAGGTGTTACAAGGGCATCCCAGAGACTTGCATGCGCACCGCAGTGATGCTTATACCTAGTGAATCACGCTCAGAAAGCAGAAGCAACGACAGCAACCTGGAACTAGCTGAGCCAGTTCTAACATAACTAACGGTTCTCTGGGTGAAATGCAGCAGAGCTGAGAAATGCCCAGTTCACAAATGCATTCACACAAACATGGATCAGGAGTTCACCTAAGTGCCAGGCACTGTTCTAGGAGGAGGCGATTAAAAGATAGAAAACAGCCAAAAACGGTTTGGCTCACTGGATAGAGCGTCAGCCTGCAGACTGAAAGGTCCCAGGTTCGATTCTGGTCAAGGGCATGTACCTTGGTTGTGGGCACATCCCCAGTGGAGGATGTGCAGGAGGTAGCTGGTCGATGTTTCTCTCTCATTGATGTTTCTAGCTCTCTATCCCTCTCCCTTCCTCTCTGTAAAAAATCAATATAATATATATTTTTTAAAGAAGATGGAAAACAACAGTGACTGATCTTGGGGAGCCCACAATCCCCCCCAGGGAACACAGGTTCATCATGTATGAAGGCACAGCACTGGCCGGCATGCTGGAGGGGAGTGTGGGAGCTTTGGGAATACAGGCCCTGTCCCTGCCGAACCACTGGCCCCATGTCCTTCCCAGAGCAGCATGGAGGGACCGGGGCCTCCAGCAGCGGCCAGCTCTCAGTCTGGGAAGGGGGAGTCAGCATCCTGTCCTCTCATCACTTCCTCGCAGATTTGGAAGGTGCTGCCAATCAAGAGAGAGCCCCACGTGCATTTCTCTGCAATGGCGGCCGGAGGCTAAGAAGGGTGTCATGCATTGTTTGCGAAAAGCAGCCGCACGATTCTCCTCCCTGCGCCCATGTCCTCGTGTGGTCTCCAACCACGGGGACCCGGGGACTGTGGTGTGAGTTGCTGTGTTTGTCCTCCCTTGCCGCTCTTGGGATTCTTGCCACCACCATGCCTGGATGCAACCCGAGTGACAGAGCACCAGGGCGACCCTACCTTGCAAGGAAGCTCCTAAAAGGTTGCAGAGCAGCCCTCAGAGGTACCAACAGTCCCTGTACCATCAGAGGTGCCCATGTGTCCTCCCGGAGGGGCAGGGACCATCCTGTCAGCACTTCCTGTCCTGCCTTGCAGGGGGTAGCTGCTCAGTGAGCGCTTGCTGGTCACGCACTGAAAAGCCACATCCCCTTCTGAGCAGGCCCCACGTCCAAGAAGCTTCCGGAAACCCTGGTCCTGGGGGAGCCAGGAGCGGCATCCCGGACAGCCCGAGCGGCCAAGACCAGCCAGGCAGGTTTTCCCGTGCCCCAGACTCACACAGTCCCGGCCGTGCATGGCGGTCCCCGTGAGAGCAGACTTCCTGCCTCAGGGGCTCTCATGAAGCCCTGCAGACACTCACAGGCCTGCGTGAGAGACGGGAGCCGGGCAACGGTGAAAAACGCTGTCTGCGGCTTAGGACAGCCAGGGAGCCACGGAGAAAGAAGCTAAATGGACCATACAATGTGGGGCCCTTCCTGAGATGAAGAGGAAGGACTCACTATGCAGAGCACATTTCTAAGCTTGGAACAAGTCCAAATAAAGCCGTCTTTCGGAAGTTAAGATCGGAGCGGCACCCCTCACCTTGGGTTTAGCCTTGGGTTTGCTGTGGGAGTAAAAAGAGCTCAGGTCCAGAGTCAGAGAGACCTGAGTTTATGCCCTGATCAGCTGTGCAACCCGGGACAAGTGATTAACTTCCCTAAGCCTCAGCTTTGCCATCCATACAATGGGGATGGCGTTGGGCCGTTGTGACGCTTAAAGGAGAGTGTGTAAAGGGGAAGGGCTGGCACGGAGCACTGGCTCACCACGTGGCAGTGGCTGCATAAAGACGGTGGGTTTACAGAGGCACAAGGCAATACCTGCAGCTTCCCAGGGCCACGCAAGGGGCCAAGCCATTTCCACCCGCTGGGCTTCCTCTTGTGTCCGAGGCCCGAGAGCCCGCGCTCCCCTCTCCGGGCCCCACGCACCAGCTCTAGACCCACAGGGCAACACTCCGCTCCGGTGCCAGCGTCCCAGCCTGCTGGCTGCCGCGCGGCGCCCGTGACACCGGCTGCTTTGTGCCACCTCTCCAAGGCCGGCCCGGCCCGCTTGAAACTCTCGGTGGCGTTGTGCCTGGGGCTGGCAAAGCTCGGCAAGGGCAGCCAGGGGCAGAGGCACGGGCACTGGGAGCCCCAGAGGCGGCAATGACACCCCAAACAGACCTGCTGCTGGGGACGTGCTTTTCTTTTTTTTCTTTTTTTAAAAATATATTTTATTGGTTTTATTCAGAGAGGAAGGGAGAGAGATAGAGAGTTAGAAAAGCTGCCTCTTGCACACCCCCTACTGGGGATATGCCCGCAACCAAGGTACATGCCCTTGACCGGAATCGAACCCGGGACCTTTCAGTCCCCAAGCCGACGCTGGAATCGAACCTGGGACCTTTCAGTCCCCAAGCCAATGCTCTATCCACTGAGCCAAACCGGTTTCGGTGGGGAGGTGCTTTTCATTTCCCAGCATGGGCAGAGCCTCCCCTACCCCCACCCCCACCCCGGGGAGCAAAGGAGAAGACAAGGAAGAGGCCCAGGAGGTCCTGGGGCCAAGCTGAGCCTTCAGGGCTATGCCTCTCCCGGCCTCCACAGAAACCAAACAGCAGCCTCGGGTTCTGCGGAGGAGACTGGGATGGGGCTCCCTCCGTTTGGGCGTTAGAAATGGGATGGAATGCGGTTCTGTCAGAGCTCTTGCGCTAGGAAGGATGCTGCTGGATTTGCAAAGCCTTTGTGAGCTTTTAATCCACCCAGGAGGACGGAGGGAAAGCTGCCTCCTGCTTTGAGCTTGGCCAGGCTCCTCACAGGGACACAGCAGCTCCTTGAGCTCAAACCCGTTCCCCACTTTCAGATGCTAATTGGGAACGAAGGGTCACCCCGAGGCTGACCAGGAGGACGTGTTTACCAGGCACACAGGCCAGGCCACAGCAGGGATGGAGATGTTGCTCTGGGTTCAGTCCGGGGAGCACTCTGTAAACCCCAGCCCTGTGTTTGGCACGGGGCTTAAACCACACCGTGCCTCAGTTTCCCAAGCGGTAACACGGGGGCAGCTGTAGTCCTGGCTCCAGATGGGCCCTCAGCAGCACAGGTTCCTTTAAAGGGAGCCAGCTGCTCAGGAGAACATAGCATGTCCTATAAGCATCCTCCAGGGCGTGTTCACCATCCAGGGAGAAGCAGAGCTCCCGCTAAAGGCAAGAACGAGCTCTGCTTTTACACGGCAGCACAAAACCTGGCCAAACTCGCTCAGAGGAAGCCACTCTCCTGGGCTCAGCACACGTTCGTGACTTCACAGCATTACGGCTAGGAAGCGAGGGGTAACACCAGTGGTCCCTTGGCCAGGACCTGCCTGGCCCAGGTGAGAGTTAACCTGTGCAGAGAGTTAGAGGCCTGACCGGAGGGGTTCCTGCCTCGTCTGATCACATGTCCCTGCTGTGCTCCTGGTCCAGGGTTTCCCTCCTATAAAACAGACACCTTGCGGGGAGGTGGGCTGAGGGGGCCATGGTGCCTGTGACCCTATGAAGTCCGAGGAGAGCTAGGGGAGGTCTTACCCAGACCCGCTGGCAGGTCTGCCCCATGGTGGGAGGATACCTGTGGTGCCCGGGGCCGTTCTTCTCTTCGCCCTCAGCAGCAGGGGCCGGGACACCTGGAGGAAAGCAAAGCCCAGAGGAGGCGGTCAGGGTTCATCTGGCTCA
Organism: Nyctalus aviator; assembly: GCA_036971965.1. NCBI lineage: Eukaryota > Metazoa > Chordata > Mammalia > Chiroptera > Vespertilionidae > Nyctalus > Nyctalus aviator. Next base: position 36,410,584 of record CM072933.1, on the reverse strand, counting down.
TTCATAACCTCACCTCTGAGTGTGTGAGGCTGTAACTGGAGAGTGGACGCAAAGGGGGCCACGTCCTCACCCTGACACGCTCAGAAGAGGCCTCATGGTGGCCTCACAACTCAGAGGCCAACAGTAACCACATAGGATGGTCTGAGATGAAAACTTCTAACTAGAAGCAGGCCATGGCAGGTCGTCAGGTCCTAGGCCAGCATCTTCCCCACCAAAGGCTAATCTTGACCTTGACTGAGCCTGACTGTTGTCTTTTTGCATCTAGAATGACAGACATTCCTTTGGAATGTCAGGGAAATTTCCTTTTTGCCCCAAACCTGTCAAGGCACAACCTCAGTAGAGACCACAAACCCCCTTATTGTTATTGTTATCATGTTCATTGTTAACTATTAACAATCCTGTACCCGCCAGTCTAAAAGAAGTATGTGTCTATTCCTTTTACTTTTTATCCAATCCCAGAGATCCCCTGTTTTGGTTTCTCCCGCCTCCCTAAGTATCACCAATGAACTTTATGTAACTCCCCTCCACCTTCCCCGTTGATTCTGATGTATAAAATAAGTGATAATACTGCCATTTTCTCAATCCGTTGAGATTTTGCTTCCTGGCAGTTATCATCAGTTTGGCTCAAATAAACTCATAAGAAGTCTTACAGGTTTGGATGTTTCTTGCGTTGACAGGAGATACAGCCTATTCAGAGGTGGTTTAAAACAGTGGGTTCACGGGAGAGTTCCAGTCAAGATGGCCAGGTAGGTAACCATGGGACTGGCCGCCTCCCACAACCACATCAAAATGACAACTAAACAAACGATAGAACCACCATCATTCACAAACACCTGAAATCTAGCTGAATGGAAGTCCTATGACTAAGGATATATAGAAGAACCCACAGTGAGAAAGGTAGGAGGGACAGAGAGCAGAGCAGGCTGGTCCCGCACCCATGTGGGGTGAATAACAATTGGGAAGGCTATCTTGGCTGCAGAGGTTCCCCTGAGGAGTCAGGGGTCCCTGAACCCCACCACCTCTACCAGGCTTCCCAGGCCAGGGTTCCAGTGCCAGGAAGAGAAGTCCCCATACCTCTGGCTGTAAAAACCAGCAGGGATTGTGGTTGAGTGAGGTGGAAGCTGCTGGAGTCCCAGGAAGTTTCTTTTAAAGGGCCCATACATGAACGTACTAGGACTCTGAGCTCTAGAGCTGGGGCCACAGCTCTAAAGGCACCAGGGACATTTGGGGAATAAATTAATTGTCTGGCATCAGGGTGAAGGTGGAGAGGCAGTTTTCTTCCAAACAGAAGTGCTAAGGGAGGCCATTGTTCATTTTCTGTCCCCACCCCCACACACACATAAACACACATAAACACACACACACACACACAAACACCCGTGCCAGAACTGGCAGGTAGGCACCATATCTGAATCTCCATCAACCTGACTCACCTCACACCGTGTACACTGCCCTTGTGATTCCCTGAGACCTGGCCCCGTGCAACTTGTGGGTCCACTTAAGCTATTTCCAGTGGCTTTTCCATAAAAATGGACTGTCTTGGCTCATGTGGCAGATTTCCCTAAAATCTCTCAAACAAGCAACATCTGGCCTCAGTGTGCCCTGTACCTCCTGCTAAGTGGCTAGTCCCAGCACTAGCGGTAGCCAGGTTTGGTGCACAGCTTGGCCTCTCCTGGGCCAAGTACAAGTACAAATAGCCACCATCTGCAGATTGCTTGGTAGCTCATGCTGGATGGCCTCAGGCATGGCAGATGACCTTGGCCTGCTCCACTCAGGAGGCCCCAGAGCCAGTGCATCCAGTGGACAGCTTCAGGCCACCCCACAACACCCCAAACCACCTCCATGAGTGACATAATCAGAGGGTGAACTCAGCAGGCGCCAGAGCCTCACTAAAGTGAGCCCTGCTCTGTGGAGTCAGCCTTGTATAGCAGATCCTCCATGGTGGTCAAGGCCAGTCCTCTCTGATTGGTCTGGGGGTAAATCCCTCCTATTGAAGCACCAACAGCAATCCAGACTCAACTGCCACATGAGGGTGCACACAGCCCATATTATCAGGTGCACCAGGAGTGCTCCGATCTGGTGACAGGGTGGCTGAACTGCTGGACTTACAGGACACCTACTACATAAGGCCACTCTATCAAGCCCAGGAGACGTAGTGGCTCTATCTAATACATAAAAACAAACACAGGGAGGCACCCACAATGATGAGACAAAGAAACACGTCCCAAATGAAAGAACAGAACAAGACTCCAGAAAAAGAACTAAACACAATGGAGACAAGCAATCAACCAGATGCAGAGTTCAAAATACTGATTATAAGGATACACAATGAACTTTGGGGAAGGTTAGATGAACTTAGTGAGAACTTCAACAAAGAGACAGGAAACATGAAAATAGACATAGAAAACATAAATAAAAGAACCAGTCATAAATGATGAATATAATAACTGAAATGAAGAATACATGTTAAGGAATAAGCAATTTGGAAGAAGAAAACATTCAATCAGAACAGTAAAAAGAAAAAAAGAATTCAAATAAATGAGGATAGTGCTTCAAATCATGAGAGAAAATTATTGATCGGCTGCCTCCTGCATGCCCCACACTGGGGATCAAGCTCATAATATTAGCATGTGCCCTGATCAGGAATTGAACCATGACCTCCTGGTTCATAGGTCGACACTCCACTACTGAGCTATGCCAGCCGGGCCATCATTGATGTTTCTAGCTCTCTCCCTTTCCCTTATTCTCTGACATCAATAAAAAAGATACTTACTAAAAAACAAATAAACATGAGGATATATAAGGAGCCTCTGGATCAACTTCAAGCATACCAACATTCAAATCATGGGGGTGCTGAAAGAAGAGAGAGAGAGAGAGCAAGAAATTGACCTGGTGAAGGAAACAGATATACAAGTCCAAGAAGCACAGATAATTTCAAACAAAATTAATCAAACTACATCATAATTAAAATGCCAAAGATTAAAGACAATGAGAGAATTTTAAAAGCCATATTAGAAAAGTGGTTAGTTACCACAAAGGAGCTTTCTTAAGACTGTCAGCTGATTTCTCAACAGAAACATTGCAGTCCAGAAGAGATTGGCATGAAATATTCAAAATGATGAAAAGAAAGGACCTACAACTAAGGTTACTCCACCCAGCAAAGCTATCATGTAGGATCAAAGGACAGGTAGAGCTTCCTAGACAAGAAAAAGCTAAAGGAGTCCATTACTACCAAACTAATATTACAAAAAATGTTAAAGAGTCTTCTTTAAAAGAATAAAAAATATTAATAACAAAGTGGCAATAAACACACATCATAAATGTATATACATAATCTCAAAATAGTAATAAGAATGTGTTTGCAAAAATATTATACTGATAGAGTGCATGACCAAAAGGTTTGGGTGGGGAGGGAGGGCCTGACTGAGCATGTAAAGACTTCCCAATTTTGTCTCCATCTCCACTATTAGCTTGCTCTATAGGCACTGGGGAAGGTGACAGGCTCCATCAAACTGTGCTAATGACATGCCAACAGCTGGCAGAGTCCTAAGCAACATGTGATCTAAACATAACACTATAATTATGTTTTGTAATTTATGATTTAACTTTGTTTTTATGAAAAGATGTTCTCCTAATGCTGGATAGGCTAACAATTAAAATAGCCTTGCAGCCTGGGACCTGGGCTCTAATCCTTATTCTGCCACTTAATGAATTTCTCTGAGCCTATGCTTTATTATCTACAAAATGGGGGGTCATAATAGGTAAGACATAATTATCATTTTCCCTTTTGCATTAAATTTGGCCTTAGCTTAACTATCTAGTTCTTTCCCCCTAGTTACCTGATAATGGTAGTGTGTCAAATATATTACTGAGCAGTATTTCTTATGACAAAAATAATCCATGGTTGGTAGATTGCTTATGTGTAGAAAGAACTATAAATACTAGTTCTGCAGAGACCCTTAAAGATGTCCCTAAGGAATTGTTACAAGAGCATTTGGCTCTCATGGGGCAGGAGGCTTTTCAGCCAAGAGGAATCCTGCACCTGCCCAGTGAGACCTTGTCTCCTTCCATCTGAGCTGCTCCATGTGTGGACAGTAGTGCAGATAAGGAGCACTGGACATGGCCCAATGCCAAACTGTAGTTCCTGCCTTAGAGCCTTGCAGACTGGGGCCAAGTGTGGCCTGTGGCCGTCTTTGAACCTGAAGGTTTAGTAGAGTCTGAGAACACTTCTGATGGGTGTTACAGATTAGGAGCCTGACATGCAGTAAATTCTCAAAAAGTGACAACAGTAAGTACTAAGTAAATGGCTATAAGTATTATTAAGACAACTGCTTTGTTTTGTTTCATCTATACTTATCAACTGATTGGGTGAGAAATGATTTTAACCCTGAGAAGCCCAACATCTCATGAAAAAAAAAACACCTCTGTAATTCTCAAAGGAGAAATTACATAAACGTCCATTCAACAAGTATTTATTTGCCACCAACCACATGCCAATCTCAGTACTACCCTGTTTCCCCGAAAATAAGACAGTGTCTTATATTAATTTTTGCTCCCAAAGATGTGCTAGGTCTTATTTTCAGGGGATGTCTTATTTTTCCATGAAGAAGAATACGGTACACATTTATTGTTAAATAAAAATAAAGGAAATTTATTACCTGTATACGGTACGGTAGTACGGTAGCTGTCAACACAAACCAGACAAACTATGAATCCTACAGTATCAAGAATTTACTCATTTATTCAATGACAAACATGTCATCATCTTCTGGAACATCATCATAATAATCCAATTCCTGAATTTCCTGGTGAATTTCTTGTGACTCCATTTCTTTCAGAATCAGTGAACCAAATCTTTCATGTTTAGCCTAGGGGGGCGCCTTATTTTCGGGGGGATGCCTTATATTTCACTCAGAAGGAAACCTGTAAGTAGGTCTTATTTTCGGAGGATGTCTTATTTTCGGGGAAACACGGTAGATGTTAGACCACCATGGTGGAGAAGATGGACATGATTTCTGCTCTTGCAGTGTGTGTAATAATTAAAGAGCAAGTATAGTGCATTGTGGATGGAGAAGAGTGGAGAACTATATTTTGAACTATATCTCCTGGACCACAGCTCCTCAGACCCTTGTGATTTCCTAAGTGATCAGAGTAATGGGAGAATCTTTTGTTATAATAACTATTATTATATTATAATTGATATATATTTATATGCTCATTATTGTTGTTATTATTATTATTATTATTTGGTCCTCAAATAGCTCCAGTTCCTAAAATAGCTCCAGAGTGATAAAGGTGAAAGGAGTGTCTTGCTATTCTTCCTTTCTTCCTTTTAGGTAAATTTGATAGAAAACATTATATCAGTTTCAGGTGTACAACATTATAGGTCAACATTGTATACTCTACAAAGTGATCATCACCAAAAGTCTAGTTACCATCCATTACCATACAATTGATCCCCTTCACCAATTTGGTCCCCCATCCCCCTCTCCCTTTGGTACCCACCGATATGTTCTCTATATCTGTGAGTTTGTTTCTGTTCTATTTGCCTTGTTTTTTAGATTCCACATATGAGTGAAATCATATGGCATTTGTCTGTCCCTGTCTGACTTACTGCACTTAGCATAATATACTCAAGGTTCACCATGTTGACACAAATGGCAAGATTTCCTTTTTTTTTTTTTTTAAGGCTGAGTAGTACTTATGGCTAACTATATGGTTGAATTAATGGCCTATGGCAAATGATTTAACCCACCATGCCTATGGAACGTAGTCTTCACAAAAACTCAAAAGGATGAGGTTCGGACAGACGCCGTGAAGGTGGTGGTGGGGGCACCTGGCCAGGGTATGGGAGGGCCACATCCTTTCTTAGAGACCTTGCCCTCCATGTCTCTTCCAACTGCCTGCTCCTGAGTTACATGTTTTTGTAATTAACTGGCAATTCACTAAGTAAACTATTTTCCTGAGTTCTGTGAACCACGCTAGCAAATTAATCACATGTAAGGAGGCAGTTGTAGGAACCTCCGGTCTGTAGTCAGAGACACAGGGGGCAACCTGGACGGTGATTGGCCTCGGAGGCCGGAGGGGGGCAGCCTTGCAGGACTGAGCCCTTCACCGGCGGGGTCAGATGTTATCCCCAGGGAGACAGCGTACCAAGTGACTTAAGTTATAGGACACCCAGAACCGCTTGGTGTGGAAGAGAAACCCCACCTATCTGGCGAGCAGAGGGTGTAGAGTCGTGAGAAGGAGACACCTGGTGGAGTATTTCTTGTTTACAATCACCTGGCTGAGCCCGATAGAGTAGGTCCTTGATATATGTTACTGGGCCCCAGCGGGGCGGTGCCTGCTCTCCAAGGACAGACTGTAGGGAAAGAAGAGCCGGAACTAGGGGTCAGAGAGCTGGCTCCAGTTCCTGGGTCCACCACCTGTTACCGACTCGGCCAACCCCTCCACGCCTCAGGGTCACCTGATAGCAATCGCTTCCCTGTCCTCCTCACAGGGTCATTGTGAAGGTCACACACGCGGTTAAAGGAAGGGAGCTGTTAGCCTGGTCCGAACGGAAGGGGCAGTAAAGAGACCTTGCTGCCCAATAATCATTAATTGATTATTAGGCGAGAGAGTTCGTTCCCGGAGCACCAACTGTGTATCACGCTTCTTACACATTTTCTCATTTGATCCTGGCCAACCATTCCAAAGCGGGTAAGATCCTAGTTTATAGACGGTGCTGCTGACGTGCAGAGAGAGGGGCACCAGAACGTGCCGAAGGCCGAGCAGCGGGACACGGGAGCCAGCCTGGGCTCAGGTGTATGGACTCCTGGGTCCGCGCTCTCTCTACTGCACAGGCTGCCTCTCCTCCAGTCCCTGTCATGTCGTGCACTCCTCCAGCCTCAGCTGGGGTGCTGGGGTGGGGTGAACCGTGTGCCCCCCAGCTCCAGGCCCCCTGCAAGGAGAGCCCGCAGAAGCCCAGCTGCCATAGCATGGCCGCGGCTCATCAGCGAAGTCCACGTGCGTTCCTGCCTTCCTTCCCCATACCCGAGCAGCTTCCCACGTCTACTTCAAACCGCTCTGGGTCACCACAGCCACCGTACAGAGAGAAAGTGTTACATCTCTCCCGCTGGCATTTATTCCTTTAAGTACCGTGGACCTGGTGTGTGACAGAGAAGGTTACGCTGTCATCCCCTTCTTCCCTGACTCTCTACTGTTCCCCAAGACACAGCAGTAAAGGGGATAGGAGCCCTTGGGTCTGACCCAGAGCACTGTCTGAAGGTCACTAGAAGCAACTTTGCTTTCTGTCAAAAAACTGCTTAGTTGCCCTGGCCGGTGTGGCTCAGTTGGTTGGGCATTGTCCCGTGCACCGAAAGGTTGCCAGTTGGTCAGGGCACATGCCTGGCTTGCAGGCGTGATCTCCAATAGGGACATGCATGAGGCAGCCGATCGATGTTTCTCTCTCTCCTTCTCCCTTCCCCTCTCTCTAAAAATCAATTTTTAAAATTTTTTTAAAAGACTGCTTGGTCTAGAGTTCATATAGGAATTGGTGGCTGCCAAAACCGGTTTGGCTCAGTGTATAGAGTGTCTGTCTGCGGACTGAAAGGTCCCAGGTTTGATTCCGGTCAAGGGCATGTACCTTGGTTGCGGGCACATCCCCAGTGGGGGGGTATGCAGGAGGCAGCTGGTCAATGTTTCTCATCGATGTTTCTAGCTCTCTATCCTTCTCTCCCTTCCTCTCTGTAAAAAATCAATAAAATATAAAAAGGAAAAAAAATCGGTGGCATTTCCATCGGTTCCCCTAGGCATGCACACCCTACTTCATGCTGGGAGCCGGCAGCCCCCCACCGCTCTGTTACCCCGGGTCCTCTCTCGGGGACTCACATAGATCTCTCTAGAACTCCCTCCTCAGACTCTACAGCATCTATGTAACCCAAGAGTTCTCCTTCCCACAGAAGCTGGAGCAGGCACCGCCATACACAATTTCAAAACAGGTGCTTCATTTCCTGTGTAATTTACCTACATTTAAGGATCCTGCTATCCCAACATTTCAATAGAAATGCCCACGACTCATTTGCATCTCTAGTGACTGGACTCCTTGTTCATTTCCAGCTCTGCTTTCTTTGTATCGGTTCAGCATCATTTTTCAGAGAGCATGCGCTCCCTAATCAATCGACTTCCCATCTTTCCCTTAAGCAACTCACCCGGAGGTCATTATAACTAGCATTTATTGAGTGCTTATTATTTGTCAGGCACTGCTACAGATAACTCAGGGCATCAATTCACAAGAACCCCTCCTAAGTAATGCATCCCATTGTACAGATCAGGAAACTGATGCTCAAAGCGGGTAAATAACTTTCCCAGGTCATAGCCACAGAGCCAGTCAGGAGCAGCGCTGAAATGGGAAATTCCAGCTCCAGCTCCTGCACTCTCAACCAGGATACTACTCTCTCCCTCACAGCACAGCATCGATGCAGACACCCAGGTTAATAGAGATGGCAACTGAGTTCTCAAGGGAAAGAGCCTTTTACCACTTACCTGGCTGTGATAGATACCAGCACAGCATTTGCCTTAAAAAAACAAACAAACAAACAACAAGCCACTATACATTACCCCAGTTCCTTCAAACAAAGAACCGAACCGGAGTGCGTTTGGGACCAGTTACAAGTCACTGTGCAACCCGGAGGAAGTGTTTGTCCCCTCTGGGCCGCATCAGTGAAGTCCGTGCGTTTGAACTCCAGGGTCTACCCTTTGAGATCATGAGACGTGGGTATGCCTTCATTCACCCCGCTGTACAGGGAGGGACAAGACGCTGCCGATGCCGAAGGCCAGGAGGGCCCGGCCCGGGGAGGAGCGAGGCCCCGGGGTTCGCCACCAGCTCACTTGCCTTGGGATGGCTGGGGACACCGCTGCTGTCTCTTCACTCGGTCTCAGTCTCATGTTTCCAAACGGCCAACATACGCTGTCCTCACAGCCCGACTGCAGATTCTTGGCACAAAGCAGGTGTGGGTGGGCGTGTCGGGTCTTTTCGTCCCTGGGAACAATGCTCTTCGTAATGGTTCTTGATTATTGGTTAGTTGGAGCCCTGAGGGGGGGGGGAAGAAAAATGCATTTGTCGTAACCTCCAGAGCCACCAAAGGACTGGAGCGGGGAACACCAGCACCGGCATCCTGTAAAAGCGGGAGGGGTGCACAGGCCTCGTGCTTCTCGTGTTTCCAGGGAAGAGTATTTACACAGCCTGGTTGGCGGGGGTGGAGCCCTTGGATGCCCTTGACATTCAGATGGTGCTTTATGGCTATGAAGTTCTGTGTCCACTGGACCTCACAGAAACCCTGAGTGGGAGGGTGCACAGGACGGATGACCACGGTGAAGAGTACAATAAAGGGGATGGTGACGATGGTCGCCCAGGTTCCCCGAGCCCTCATGTCTGCAGCCACCCAGCCAGAGACCTTCCGGCATGGACTCCAGAGCTCCCCAACTTCAGGAAGTGGAACCCACTCCCTTACGCCCAGGGACTGACGCTGAGAGAGGCTGAGCCACGTGCGCACAGAAATGCAGCAGGAACAGAGCTGGGTTTTGAATTCAGTTCTGTCCCATTCTGTGGCTTTAGCTCTTTATTTTATGGATGTGGTAGCTAAAGCTTAGAGTGAGCAAGTAGCTCAGAGATAGTAATACCAACTCAGGTTTTTAAATCTGTGGAGGAATGAAATGCCCAAGTTGGTAAAGAAAAATCCTATATAATAAAAGGCTAATATGCAAATCAACCTAACAGCAGAACGACCAGTGGCTATGATGCACACTGACCACCAGGGGGCAGATGCTCAATGAAGAAGCTGCCCCCAGCCCATAGGCCCCAATTGCCTGGTGGGGAAAGGGAAACTGGGGGTGGGTGATGGCAGACATGGGCAGTGCCAGGCCAAGGCCCTTACCCCACAGGTCACCCTACACATAGAAGGCGATAGGCGACAGGGGGTGGAGCCAGCAAGCAGGTGAGAATGGCCAACTTCTGGATCCCTCCCCCCAGCCAGCAGGCTCCAATCACCTGATGATAAATGGGGAACCAGCGGGGCATGGAACCAGCGGCTATCAACCGGGGAAGATGGCCCTGATCACAGGTCAGGTCTAGGGACCATACCTGTGCACAAATTTCGTGCACCAGGCCTCTAGTAGTAGTAGTAGTAGTAGTAGTAGTAGTAGTAATAAAATAATAATAATAATAATAATAATAATAATAATAAATAGAGGAGGCACACTTCTGATTGGTATTATACAGAGCTGGGGTAGACCTGAACCAAAAGTCTGGTGAACATCCCAGGCCACTTCTTTCCTTCCTTCCTTCCTTCTTTCCTTCCCCTGCATGAGGTGCTTCTCTTTGGCAGAAACCCTGTTCCCCCACCATCCTAGGGGTGACCCAACACTATTCCCCACCCAACCTCCTCACCTCTTTCCTACTTTTCTTAAACCCTGCCCTTGGGGAGTTTACCATCTCTGGGAGAGAAAGATGTGAATTAAGAAATCATATGAATTAACGATTAACTGTGAACTGTGCGAGGTAACAATTGTGAATGACATCTAATCCGGGGGGTTCCCGGAGGCTTCCTGGAGGAAGTGACTTGGATCTGAGACACAGTGGTCTGGGTCAGAGTTTTCTTTCCAGGCCCCTCAGTAGGGACAAGTAACCTTCGTTAAAGAGAAAGAGAAAGGAGTGGAGAAGGAGGACCATGTACCTAATGCTTATTAATCTGCCCCTTGCGGATCTGGGCCTTACTGAGGGGGCTGGCTGGGGCAGTGGTTCTCCAAGTGTGGCCCCTGGACCAGTGGCAGCAGCATTCCTTGGAAATTTGTTATAAATGCTCATCCTCAGGCCCCACCTCAGACTTACCAACCTGGAAATTTGAGGACAGAGCCAACAATTTGTGTTTAACCAGCCCTTCTGGCATGTTGCGACCTGCTAAATGTTCTAGATGCCTACAGTCTGTAGATTCACTCAGTGAAAGTATAATAGTCCTGCCTTAGCTGGTTTGGCTCAGTGGATAGAGCATCAGCCTGTGGACTGAAGGGTCCCAGGTTTGATTCCAGTCAAGGGCACATGCCTGGGTTGTGGGCTCAATCCCCAGTGTGGGATGTGCAGGCAGTAGCCGATCAACGATTCTCTCTCATCATTGATGTTTCTATCTCTCCCTTTCCCTTCTTCTCTGAAATCAAATTAAAAAAAAAAAAAAAAAAAGCATAATAGTCCTGGTTCTGGCCTGGTCAGTGTGACTCATTTAGTTGGAGCATCGTCCGTGAATGGAAGGATCACAGGTTTGATTCCCAGGGCACATGCCAAGGTTGCAGGTTTGATTCCCAGTCAGGGTTGTTCTCTCTCTCTCTCTCTCTTTCTCTCATCAATAAAAACATATCCTTGAATGAGTATTACAAAAATTTTTTAGTAAAAAAGCCCTGGTTCTCTCCCACTCTCTCCTGTTCTCCACATGGAGAAAAAATTCTTGATAGGAGTCTGCAGCTGTAGAGAAAAATGGGTAAGCTATTTGGTGGAATGGGATAAAATACAAGGCTTTTAGCAATTCAGAGATTAAGTGTCCAGGGGATGAGGGGATGAGAACCAGGATCAAAAAGCATATCCTCTGAGAATTGGAAAGGGCTTAGCAGATCATATCCCAGCCCCACGCGCTCTAAGACAAGATTCAGTAGGTGGTACCTCACCCTTCAAAACAGCCAGAAAATACCTGAGGATAATTTTCCATTGACTTTTAGAGATAGTGGAGAAGGGAGGGGAGACAGAGAGAAAAACATCGATGTGAGAGAGACACATTAATTGTCCTAGAATCGAACCCCGGCCCCTTCAGTCCATGGGCCGATACTCTATCCACTGAGCTAAACCAGCTAGGGCAGCCTTTTCCATTCTTGGCTGCTTATGTCTGAGACAAAAGCTGCCTCCCTCTGACTTCCTTCTCTGAATTCTTAGAGAGAAACCCCTCTCCTTCTCCCCAGTCCCAAGGATGACAGCCACGCTCATCTATGGCTCTGAGTGACGAGACTATCACTGACCGACCAAAGTATAAGAGGACCATGAACTTACACATGCTTTTATTAAAGCAAGGTGAGCATGAGCCGAAACCAGTTTGGCTCAGTGGTAGAGCATCGGTCTGCGGACTGAAAGGTCCCAGGTTCGATTCCGGTCAAGGGCATGTACATTGGTTGCGGGCACAACCCCGGTAGGGGGTGGGCAGGAGGCAGCTGGTCGATGTTTCTCTCTCATTGATGTTTCTAGCTCTCTCTCTCTCCCCTTCTCTCTGTAAAAAATCAATAAAATATATTTTAAAAATAATAATAAAGCAAGGTGAGCATGAGAGAAACCTCAAGTACGGTGTCCTTCAGCTGGGCCGGCTGACAGGAGGATGGCTTTGCAGATTGGTCCATGTTCTGGAGAATGTTAAATCAAGGTCACAAGGAGCTGAGCCAAACTCTGTCCCAGGCCTCCCTAGCTCACCGGCACCTCTCCCCTGAGGTGGGTATTAAATCCTGCCATCAGGACTTTGGCTGAGAAGGAAGGAAATGGTTTTGGGTTGTATATTTAAACTGTCAATGCTGTTCATGGACCTCAATGCCTTCACAGCCCAGGATCTACTTAGTTTCTGGAGGAAACAGTCCTCAGAACACACCTGTGCCATTCTGAGTTTCTCGTCACATCCAACCGACTGCATGGCCGTGCACGCATTCATTTCGCCGCTCTGCATAGCTAATCCCAGCCCACCTGCATGTGGACACTACCCAGCTTCTTCTTCAACCGAGAAACCAAAGTCAACCCTAGACAAGTTCTATTCCAAAGAGCACGCTAACAAAAGACCCAACTCGGAGGAAACAAAATGTGGCGGTGAATGAAAGAGCAGTGTAAATTCCCAGCATCCTTTGCACAGGGGGACGATTAGCCCATTTCGGAGACGATTAGCCCATTTCGGAGACAGCCAGACTAAAGCCCAGGAAGAAATACAACCCAGGGACCTGCCTTTGAATAAGGAAGGGGATCACCAACCCCAACACAAGTCAAAGGAAACTTACTATGAGATGGGGCTGTGACACTTCTTGCCATAAGGATGGTCTTTGGAGCGTCATTTCGAGAGGAAAGCTCCCTCCCCCGAGGCCGGTAACACAGCTTTTCTGAGCTCTTGGTGATGTCGGACAAAAATGGGACCACAGGCTCTTAAACAGGCTTTCCTCCAACAGAGTTCGAACTCAGCTGCCCACCACCTTGTAACACCGGAGCCAAATGTCTGCTTCACTTTTACCAAAAAGGAGAGAGAGAGAGGCTGACTCCCTCTGACCCCAACCGTCCATTGAATTCAAGCCTTTTCACAGAGGAAGCAAAAGACTTCCTCATCTCAAGCCAAAAATGCCAGTTATGTACTCCCACGGGGCTCCGGCCCCTGGAGGCGCAGGGCACCAGGCCTATCACAATAACCTCCCAGCTGATCTGCAAGTCAATGCCCTTCTGTGCAGCAAGCACTCCAGACACCGTCCCTCCGTTCAGACCCAAGCTGCAGTCCCTGTTTCTGCCCCAGAAGCATCCCGTGACCTCACAGGCAGACTCGGAAATCTAGACCCATGAGACCTGCTCCCCAGAGACCAGCTGCATCCACTCCGGTTCTGATTGAGAGGGGAGAGCGGTTTCCCATGTGCTCCAGCAAGTGGCTGCCTTTTGCGTTCCAGGCTCAGGAGGGAAAGGCTGTGGGTGAGTGGTAGGAGGAGGGCAGAGCTGATAGACAGAAGCACAGATTAGACACATGCACCCAAGATAAGAGAGCCAGGCAGCCAGAGGGAGGGCAATAGGTGCTTTGTGTCAGGTGCTGTAGGCGTCAGAGCAGATGTGGAGACATTCTAAGATGATGGTTGTGGCCCAGGACGCTGGCTAACCTGTCCGTTTTCCTGGGGAATGTCAATCTCCCTTTCCTCCGTCCCCTCAGCCGCCATCCCACCGTCGTGTTTATTTTTGTGCCCAGTCCTGCCCCTTGTCCCTCACAATTCACTACCAAACAAACCGTTTATCAGCAGTGGGATACCTTGTGAATAGTATTTCATTTCGTTTATAAGGAGCTACACAAAAAGAAACAAAAGATGGCTTGAATCATAATGTTAATCCACGATGTCCTGTTAAACCAAAAAAGCTAGACACAGAGAAATGTGTAGAGGATGCCGTTTTTATTACCACTCCCACAAATAAACACAACTCTATCCGTGTGTGTCAGTTGTAACTTATGAGAGGACTGTTTTTGTCGGAGGAAAGGGGTGTTGCTTAGGGGAGAGCGATTGGAAACCTGCTCCTGCCTCTCCCCGCACACAACCGGAGACCGTCCTTCCTGCCCCCTCACTAGGGGCAGGAATGTCTCAGGCCCGGGTGCCAGGGCCATGGACTAGCATCAGGGCAGAAGCCCTGCGTGGGTCAAGAGCTGGGGAAGCAGGTAAGGTCTGACTCACCCAGCCCTAGGGCTGGGAGAGACCAAAGTACGGGGAAGAGTGCTACCTTTGTTGGACTATTAGGCCTTTCTGCAGAAGGTGGGATTGAGAAATGAGCCTTTTTATTTGAGAATTAAAGGGGAGGGTTACTCCAGAGACCAGCCGACTTGGGAACATCCAGTTAATCCTAGAGCATACTTTGGGAAGGGCCACCTAGACCATGCCAGCTACCAGCTGACTCAATGGGGCCACACAGAGACTATGAGGGGAATGACACCCCCTGGGAGTGTCCCTTGTAGTGTTAGTGCATCCCTGCTCCTTAGGCCAATCCCCCAAACCATTGCCAATGACTTTCCTTTCTCATCTCTCTTTCCTCTCATATTAAATAAATAAAAATTGCCCTGGCTAGTGTGGCTCAGTTGGTTGAGAATAGTCCCATGCACCAAAAGGTCACCTGTTCGATTCCCAGTCAGGGCACATGCCTGGGTTGTGGGCACATGCCCGGGTTGTGGGCACATGCCCCAATAGAGGGCATGCAGGAGGCATTCAATTGATATTTCCCATATCAGTGTTTCTCTGTCCCTCTCTTTCCCTTCCTCTCTCTCTCAAAGCAATAAAAACGTGTTGTTTTTTTTGTTTTTTTTTTTTAAATTAAGATTTTAAAAGTATCTTCGCTTTCTCCCAAGCTTCATTTTTTCCATGGCTGGACGAGAAATGAATTCACCTCTTCTCCCTGATTGCCCCTCCTAGTTCACTTCTAATATGAGCTTCCAGATTCCTCTATTATTATCCAACTTCTTCCAAGGCCCCTCCTGCCTCTAATAAAGTATGGTTTACCAGGAGTTTCAACTGTGAAATGGCAAGAGAGGAATTATCAAGACGGTGGGGGTGGAGGGAAGTGGGTGTGAGAAATTCATTTCTCCTCAATTGCCACTATTAGCCATCCACATGCTGACGTCCAAGTGGCTCATACCAGTGATAAGATGGGCCCCCTGACACAGCAGCCTTACACATGTACAAGTGGTTTATAGCTCATCCCCATGTACAGATATGCAGCTTATGTCATGCACAGGAAGCATGCTCAGTTCTTCTGAGTACAAACCGAAGATGCTATCCCTAAATAAATGCAGGGCTACTGGGACATGTCAATCAGGGATCATTCGCCTGGGCCCCAAGTGTGTATGTGAGGGGAGAAATCTCCCCAAAGGGGTGTCTTTAAACTCTTTTTTTGGGGGCAAGTTACTTTATTTTCAATCCTCTAATTAAAATTTAGCATTTCCTTTTATTATCAATGTGGTCAACAATCGTGTCAGCAGCCGCTCTGACTTTGCTCAAGAAGAAACCACAGACATGGCATCTCTGTGAGAATGTCTCCAGAAATGGTTTGATCTCATCAGGACTTCAAACTTACGGTTACTATTAGTTTCCTGCTAAACCTTATTACAGAATGCATTGGTAAACCAGCGCATATACGTCTAGATCACTACTTTAATATCCTAATGGCTGTCATGCCTGACCATTGGCTTCCTTGGGAATCCCATGAAGGTCATTTACCTTGTGTGGTGGTGGTCTTGCCTAGTAAACTTGGGGAAGTTAGTCCTTCATCGCCGCACGTGGTTCAGGGCTGCCTGTCCCCAGACAGCAAGCCGATGTCTGCTCTTGCTGCAATTCTGTTACGGTCCAAGGACTCTGTGATGCCATCAATTAGTTGGAATGTGCAAGGTTGCCTGGATACCTTGGGCTTCTTTTTCTTGAATGAGACCGAGGCTGGGTGACCTCCTCATTTTGCCAAACATGTGCTGAGAGACCAGGCTGGGAGAGACGTGGTGGTGCAGCTACCTGAGTCTGGGCCAGCTCATCTGTCTAAGCAGATGGCCAAGGAGGGGCCCCTGGTAGAACCAGGGGAAGGAAGGACTGGGGGCTGGAATGTCTTACCAAGGAATGGGAGAGCTGGGGGAAGATAACAAGAACAAGGACAACAGGGCATGGGGTTCACCGAGACAAAATCTGATCAGGTAAAACATTTCCCCAAAGAGATCTAACCTTAAAATACAGAAAGATGCCGAAACCGGTTTGGCTCAGTGGTAGAGCGTCGGTCTGCAGACTGAAAGGTCCCAGGTTCGATTCCAAACAAGGGCATGTACGTTGGTTGCGGGCACATCCCCAGTAGGGGATGTGCAAGAGGCAGCTCGTTGATGTTTCTCTCTCATTGACATTTCTAGCTCTCTATCCCTCTCTCCTCCTCTCTGTAAAAAATCAATAAAAAAATATTTTTAAAAATACAGAAAGATAAATTTAATAAATTCATACAGCCTCTCTCAACAAAGTTCATTTTGATTGTGGGTACCCACAGCAGGATCTCCATAAATGTTGACTGAATGTATGAAAAAAAATTTCCCAGAGAATCTCATCTCCCTCTTCTGTCCCAGCCCCAGCGGGCTTCTCTCTCATTCTTCTAGACTGTGGGATCCTGTGACATAGTTGCTGGAAGTATCCCTTCAAATGAAACTTGGATCATCTGTTAGAGATATTGCATCAGATCTTCTTTAAGACTCAAGAGATGCTTTCAGCAACTTGTGACTCTGTGCCCCTTTTTTCACCAGCAGAGCATGAAGTTACCAAGTAAGCCTTCCAGATAAAATATTAACACCGCGTGCAAAGATTCTTGGGAAATAAAATAGTTTTTATTAATTTACTGGACTTCACATACCCAATATTTCCTAAAACAAGTAGTAGCAATAGCAACACAAACCACGTGTAAAATGAAAAACAGGTACCACAAACGACACCCTTCCCAATGACACATAGGTAATGAGAAAAACCGTACAAGGTGCTGACATTACTCCCAGTGAGCATAAACAAGCTTCCTGCAGGCTCCCTGGCAACCAACCCTTCTTTATCCTGGGCCTGAACCCCAATGTCTTTGGAGTCAACATGACAAATTAAGGACACATTATATGAGATCAGGTAGAGGGCTCAGTCTACTACAGCAATGGCCAAAGCATGTCAACGGGAGCTCAGCCAGCCAGGCCACATCCAGCAGCCACAAGACCCAGAGCCACAGAGAACTGACAGGTCAGGCCTCAACGGAAATGTTGCTGAAAGGGGATCTGTCCAGCCACATGCTTTGGTTTTACAAGTTGGCCCATCTTGGACCCAAATATGCCAAATAGAGCTATCATGCACTACCCTTGAAAACCAGGAACAAAATGCTAAGAATGCCCGAGAACCTGGGGGTCTCGTTCAGCCACCTCTAAGACAAAGACAGCCAAAGTCTTGCCTGTCGGTCCCTGACCCACTCCTCTGCCAGAGGGAAGGCCTGTCAGTATCCAAGGCACATGAGGCCCGACCACGAGGGCTTCCTAGTTCTCCTTCTGCGCCTGCTGCAACCGCTTGGCCACAGCAGTGATCAGAGCGGCTCCCTTTCCACTCCCATCTTCCGACAGCATGAACGTCACGTCACATTTAGGGGCTAGTTCTTTCACAGTTTCCTGCAATATCCAAGAAAAGCTATGGAAAAGAGAAGAAGAAGAAACACATCATCAGCACTTATATATGGAATCGTCATGTTTATAAATTATTTTGATTTAATTAGTAGCTTCCAGCTTGCTTCTCAAGGATTCAGACAGCTTACACAGTTTTTTAGATAGCTGTTTTAACTTTACCTTTTACTGAACAACTGCTAATGCCAGAGAAGAGTTTGTTTCACACTCGGAACATCAAAGTGTAACAAATAGTAGTTTGAAAATAATTATTACTATCTTCACTGCATAAATGGTCACATTTGTACAAACGGGTCCATTTATTAGGACAATGGTTGGCAAACTGCGGCTCTCGAGCCACATGCAGCTCTTTGGCCCCTTGAGTGTGACTCTTCCACAAAATACCGCGGCCTGGGCGAGTCTATTTTGAAGAAGTGGTGTTAGAAGAAATTGCTTAAAAAATTTGGTTCTCAAAAGAATTGCCAATCGTTATACTATTGATATTTGGCTCTGTTGACTAATGAGTTTGCCGACCACTGTATTAGGATTTGGACCAGGCCAGTCTTTTTACAAACCCCACCTTTTTTGTTCAAAATTTCCCCCCAATTTTTATTTTCAAAATTTTCAAATGTAGAAAGAATAGCTCAGTGAGTACCTCTATACCTTCTGTCTAGTCTCAAAGTTAAAATCTTGCCCTGTGTGACCCATCCATTCACCCATCCTACCTCCACTAATTTTCTCCTAAAGCACACAGTCTTAATCACAACACTTGGCCTCTCTATCATTTGAGATATTAAGTCCATTTGAATTTAAATCCTGGGAGTCAGTTACCAGGCCAGTCTGTGGGAGCAAAGTGTGTCTACCGAAGGCCTGGGATGGTCCAGTGGCAGTCACCTCTGAGGGCCAGCATGCCAGAGGAGGATCTGAGCCCGACTCTACCACACAGCCAGTGGGGGACTGGCCAACCACTGACACTCCTTGGGGCTCTGCTGGTTCAGTGGGAGGAGAAGGGAGTATTATCAGGCATTGTCAGGGTAATCAGTCACAAACTTCCCATGGAGATAGGAGAAAATGGCTTGGCAATCACTGCTCAATCAAGTCTGTCTTTCTTTTTTTAAAATATATACAATTATTCAGTGGTTTTTAGTGTATTTACAAAATTGTGCAACTATCACCACTGTCTAATCTCAGAACATTTCTGTCATCCTAAAAAGGAAACCCATACCCAATAATAATTGCTTTCAATTCACACTAAACCCAACAGTCACTAATCTCTATCTTTATATATTTGCCTATTCTGAACATGTATACAATGGAATCCTGTTATATGTGGTCTTTTGTATCTGGCTTCTTTCATTTAACACAGTATTTTTCAAGATTCGTCACAGTTGTAACATGTTTCAGTACTTCATTCCTTTCTATAAGAATATTTCATTGTGTGGCTATCCTACATTTTGTTTACCCGCCGACGTTGATGGACATTAGGGTTATTTCCCCTTTTGGCTAGTGTGAATAATGCTGCTATGAACATCACTAACAAGTTTGTGTGTGAACATGTTTTCAATTCTCTGGAGTACACCTAGGAATGAAATTGCTGGGTCACATGATAACTCCATATTTATCTTTTTTAGGAATTGCCAAACTCCCACCAGCCAGGCATTAGGGCTCCAATTTTGTTACATCCTGATCAACACTTGTTACTGTCATCCATTATGGCCATCCTAATGGTATTTCATGGTTTTGACTTGCGTTTTCCTAGTGACTAATGATATTTGGTATCTTTCTGAGTGCTCATTGGCCATTGTAGATCTTCTTTGAGAAAGTCTATTTAAATCCTTTGTTCATTTGTTATCTGTCTTTAGGGTTGAGTTGTGTTAAGTGTCCTTTATATATCCCAGAGATGAGTCCCTCATCAGGTACATGATTTGCAAATATTTTCTTCCATTCTTTGTTTTCACTTCCTATGGCATATAAAACATTTTAATTTCATGGAGTCCAATTTACCTACATTTTCTTTTGCTGCTTATTCTTCTGATGTTATATTTTAAAACGTTGCCCAATCCGAGGTTACAGAGATTTACACCAATGTTTTCTTTTAGGAGCTTTATAGCTTTAGATCTTAAGTCAGGTCCTGGATCCATTTTGAGTTATATTTTGTACATGGTGTGAGGTCGGATGCCTTTTACTGCTTTTTTCTTGCCTCACTGCCCTGGCTAGACTTACCCTGATTTTCCCCTTGAGATCACATGTGAGTACGAGCGGTACTCAGCGTTACGAAAATTATAGAAGGGGTACACATATGTCAAAAGTTTGGGAAACACTGCTCTATGTTATATAAATACTCAGTTCCACGAGTCCCCTGTGAGGCCAGCATTCCTGAGCACTGAATGGAGCACTTTACCGGTATTAACCCATGTCATCAGAGATCGTTACGGCCCGCCTTTTACAGGTGAGGAAGCCGGGGTTCAGAGGGATGGCAAGTCTTCCCACCCAGCACCATAGGGCTCACCCTTGCATGTCAGATTCAACCGGGTCCACTCTTGACCTCAGCGCCCTCCCACCCCGTCCTCTCAGGCACTCACTGAGGGTGCAGCTTGTACAGGGTGCCGTCCACGCCCACCGTGATCTTCAGGTGCTCAAGCCCTTGGTCTTGCCTCCTTTTCTCCACGATGGCAGCCATGCCGGCACCACAGAGCTGGGCTGCCCGGCGGGACACAGCTCCACACACCTCCTTCACCACAATGCTGTCCTCACACGTGCTGTCCAAGCCGAGCTGCTGCAGGATCCTCCTCACCTGGAGGAGGGCCAGCCGGTCGCTGGAGGGAAGAGGAGTGTTATCAAGAGGGAACAACTGAGAAACAACCTCTATGACCATAGAGCAGGTTAAGTGAGGGGGCGGGTAGCCAGACAGTAGAATCCTTTGTAGACCTTAAAATTGAGTTTGCATGAGAATATCTAATGCTATGAAAAATGTGTATGATGTAATAAGTTAAAAATATAAATTATAAAATACTACCTGCCATATGATCTTGGTTTGTTTTTGTATGATGTTTTTCCTTACACACACACACACACACACACAAACACACAGACACGTGCGTGTGTGCGCATGCACACACAGAGCAGAAGGAAATCTATTCAGATGCTGGTAGGATTGCCAGTCATTTTTATTTTCTTCCTTTTGCTTATGAATAAGCAATATTTATATAGGAAGGAAAAAAAGTGGGGTTTTATTAGTATGTATAAAATTCCTTCCATGATCTAGCCCTTCACAGTTTACATAGTTCTTTCATGTACGTTCCCATACTCTAGCCTCAGAGCCATCCTTGGGGCTAAGCAGCAGAGCAATTATCTTACCTAATAAAAGAGAAACATGTAAATTAACCATCACTCTGCTATGCCCACAGCCAATCAGAGTGGGTATGCAAATTAACCCAACAAAGATGGTGGTTAATTTGCATATGCAGGCTTGCGGAGCCGTGGGGAAGGGATGATGTCTGTTATAAGGAGAAGGGGGGCAGTGGAGTGAGTTACTGGAGCAGGGCTCTGGACAGAAGCGAGGACTTGCGGGCTCCCAGAGATCTGGGGAGCGAGGACATGCTGGCTCCTGGGCAGCTGGGAATGAAGCCAGGGGAAGAAAGGCCTATTCTTATATGAATATCATGCAACGAGCCTCTAGTTTCTTTTATAAAGAAGAAAATCGGTCCAGGGAGGAGCTACCTGCCTCAGGCCACACAGCACAAAGGGGTTAAGTGGTAGAGATGAAGCACAAACTCAGGCTCTGAGACTGTAAATCCAGGATTTTTCCCCTGAGATCACTGTCCCATCCATTCAGCTGTGTTGGACTGGTCCACAGTCAGCACAGCATCCACTGCCTCCCCATTGGCACGCGATGGCATGATTCTATTTTATTCCATAAAGGTGCTTTTAAAAAATTCCTGTAGAAGTCAAAGCATCCAAAGCAGACACCTTTTGTATGGCAGAAGCAAACGTTTCTGGAGGCATATAGGCTCTGACAACTTTCTTTGTCCAGGAACAACTTTCCTTGTATTCAAAAAATCAAGGCGAAAATACGCCCATCTGTTTATCTCTTGCACACAAGGGAGCAACCATTTCCCCCACACAAAGGAGAACCCCTCTGGTCACCAAAGGTGGTGGCTTCTAACTTGCACTTTCGGATAGGATGAGTTGAAGACCGGACCCCTCCTCCCCCCAACAAAGAGAATGCGGAATGTGTGCTAACCATCACTTCAAAAGCACAAAGTTGCTACTGGAGCTGCGGATCCCACCACTCTCTCCTACACAGACCTCCTCCGCACCAGCCCATCGCATTCCCCTTGTTAGATGCACTGCTTTCATTCATAAAGAGTTTTCCTTTCCCCGCAGAATGGTTTCTGGCCTGCTGGCACCTGGCCACGAAGACCAGGAGAATTAAAATGAAGAAAGTCAACTTGAGAGAAATTCCAAATACAAAGCCTCTGATCACATCCAGGGCTGGTAGGAAAAGCAGGGAAACCGACATGTGTGCAAAGCTGGAGGCAGTGGGAACTGGAACTACCTATTTAAAAGTGTGTCCTGCCGAAACCGGTTTGGCTATAAGTGGATAGAGCATTGGCCTGCGGACTAAAAGGTCCCAGGTTCGATTCCGGTCAAGGGCATGTACCTTGGTTGTAGGCACATCCCCAGTGGGGAACGTGCAGGAGGCAGCTGATCGATGTTTCTAGCTCTCTATCCCTCTCCCTTCTTCTCTGTAAAAAAATCAATAAAATATATTTTTAAAAATAATAAATAAATAAATAAAAGTGTATCCTGCCCAGCTGGCATGGCTCAGAGGTTGCCCATCGACCCAAGAACCAAGAGGTCACTGGTTCGATTCTTGGTCAGGGCATATCCCCAGTGAGGGTTGGGGAGTAATCAGGAGGCAACGGACTGATGATGTTTCTCATTGATGTTTCTATCTCTCTATCATTCTCCCTTCCTCTCTCTCTAAAAATCCATTAAAAAAAAAAAAAAAGAAAGAAAATATGTTTGCAAACATTCAAGAACTTGAAAGGGAATATAACATGCAAAAATAAAAACCGCTGTATTTAGTGGTGAGCATGTGGATGATTTTTTAAAACAACTTTGCTTTCATATTATGGATATATTTCCTTCTTAGGAACAAAAGAGGATCGTTTTCCAGCCCAAGCTAACTCCTATGTAGCAGTTTAGGAACCTAGAGCCCAGGCAGGCCGCTGGCCCCTCACTGTGAGCACGCCCTCGGGCTGTGGTCCCGAGGCAGCTGGAGGGGGGGCTGTGGTCGCTCCTCATCCGGCCTTGCTGTTTCTATTGTTAAATCTCAAACCCGCCTCCCCCCAGCATGTCCAGGTTAGGGCTCTGACATGGAGCCGTGAACTTGACCACACGTCACCTTTCAATCTGGGACAGGAACTTGGTCTCAAAGATGCCCCTGGTACGGAGACGCTCTGAAATCTGGCCCCGGAAGAGGAGACCCTGCCTGGTCAGGTCAATCAGGATCTGCCGCACAATCTCACCCAGGTACATCCCGCTGGTCATCTTCTCATATCTGTTCGGGGAAGAGGGATAGGTTGGTGAGAGCAGGAGAATCTGCGCGGATGGACAGTTCCCAAAAGGACATGGGTCGGGCGTGGAAGGCAGACATCGGCCTCCGCCAGCTGCCTGGCTTGGAGTGTTTCAGAGGCAGCAGTGGCCAAGGGGAATGCAATGATGTGGGCAAGCCAGGTTTGGAGCCACAGGGAGCGGGAGCCAGGTCCCGGCTCTGCCACACACGAGGGGCACCTGAGCAAGCACTGAGCCATCGTCCATAAAACAGGGACCAAAGCACTGACCGCATAAGACCGTGGGAAGGCCAGCCTCAGGTGTACATACAGCAGGAGCTGAGCCAGAGCTAGTCCCGCTCCTGCTCCCAAAGCCAGTGCCCCTTGGTGTGTATGACACGTCTGTCCTACTGGAGATTCTCGAGGCTTTATATCTGAAGACATCTGTCCCACTAGAGATTCTGTCCCACCAGGTAATACATTTACCCTGACTGTACACACCAGGGATCCTCAAAAGATGGGACCACCCTGTCCCCTTTGTGCCAGGCTGTGAGCAGCGCGAGGGAAGGAGCAAGAGGGACGTGCCTTGTGACCAGCAGCACTGGCCAGGCAGTCGGCACAGGTGTGTGACCAGCACTGACCACAGGGACGCAGGCTGGGGCTGCCCCTCCGCAGGGAATCAGAGAGTGGCCCAGACCTGTGTGTTCTCCTCACTGATCGGCCCTAACATGAACCCAAGGAGCCAAGATGAAACTGACAAATTATGGCAGCAAATTCCGAAGTGCTGCCCCCTTATGTCCTCATCCCAAACATGTAAGCCTCCGGTGGATTCGGACACAGAACTAAGTCAGAAGGACCTCGCCCCTAAGAAGAGCCATGATATCTGGATGCCCCAATGTGGGGTTCAGAGATAAATACATTGATCAGAATTTTTTCTTTTTTGGAGCGAGGTCCAAGGAAGATGCGGAACCATGGGGCCTCTGCTGTGCGGTGCTCTCAGTTAGACAGTTACTAAGGCATGTGTGGCCCAGCCATCCCATTACATGTCCTGTCTGCTCAGCTTCCTCACATGGCTGTCACCCATCACAACACACCTGCATTTCCATCTTATTTCATATACTAAGACACTGAGTTTAGTTGTGACCTGATAGTAAAAACATTTACTCTCTGGTAGATTATAGAGAAAGTTTGTCAGCTCCTGTTCTAATAGACAAGCCCAGGTCAATGATCAATTCCCAGCATGAAAGCTCTATCCCTAGCTACCCCTTTCTCTCCTTCTCAAGAAGGTATATGAGGATGCAAGTGAAAATGGGCTCTCCTTTTTTAAAGAACAATCCCTTGTTTTTCAGTGTTTTCAGTAGGGTAAGTAGTTGGAATACACATCACAGGTATCTGTGACTCATGTTGGGACATGACATCATGTCGAGAAGGATGGAAGGATCTCATCCTTCACTTGTGGCCACTTCCTCGCCCAGAGCAATGAGGTCAGCAACCTGGCAGCCAGCTCTTAAAATGTTGAGGATGCATTGGACCTCCCAGAAGCCCATCCTGAGAGGACCCACCGAGTCCCAGGCCCTGCTCCCTGACACCTCACCCACAGACAGCTCTGCCTCCACTAGCCACAGCCTTTATGAGGTCCTGTGATAGCTAGAAAAAGGCAACTCTTTGTTCTACTTATTGGACATTTGTCATAATATTTTGCTTCTGTTCAAATAAGACAGCACACTAACATCTATAGCAGTTGTAATATAAGAAAATGACACACAGCCTCCCCCCCTTCCACGTCCCCCCCTTCCCCCCGGATCTGGTAAAGTTGTATATGCACAACCCGCACACATGTCCACATCTGCCTTCTCACCTTTGTTTGCCGGGATTCAAGGACCCCTCATCCACCTCCTTGTCATACTGGGTCCGGATGTCATCTATGCAGCCGTTGTCTCCAAATCCTCCCCATTCCGTGTTAATGCACATCTTCCCCTCATTCCCTTCCACCACCTCTATGTTCCTCATCTCCTCCATGTAGCACATATTGCTGCCCGTTCCTACAAGGAATCACAAAGAGACTTAGTCTTCAGAAGACACCACCAGATCGTAAAGAGGCAGAGGAGCGCAGTGGACAGGACTTGAGGCTTGGTGTCAGACAACTGGATTAGAGTCAGAAGCTGAATTGCAGCTTTATACCATTGCTGAGTGACCTTAGACAAGCATCTCATCTTTCAGAGACCCAATTCCTTCATCTGTGAAAAGGAAACAATGCCTGCTTCATAGATTTGTTTGTTTGTTTTTTAAATGAGATGAGCCGGAACCGGTTTGGCTCAGTGGACAAGAGCATCGGCCTGCAGACTGAAAGGTCCCAGGTTTGATTCCTGTCAAGGGCATGTACCTTGGTTGCGGGCACATCCCCATTAGGGGTTGTGCATGAAACATCTGATCGATGATTCTCTCTCATCGATGTTTCTAACTCTTTATCCCTCTCTCTTCCTCTCTGTAAAAAATCAATAAAATATATTTATAAATAAATAAATAAATAAATAAATAAGATGAGCATCGACTTATGAGCTAGGAGGTCACAGTTTGATTCCTGGTCAGGGCACATGTGGGTGTAATCCCCCTGAATCCCCAGGGGGTATTCAGGAGGCAGCCAATCAATGATTCTCTTTTATCATTGCTGTTTCTCTCTCTCTCCTCCCTTCCTCTCTGAAATCAATAAAAAATATATTTGAAAGAATGACACGATGTTTATAAGTTTCCTCCACATAGTAAGTATTCAATAAATGGTGACAGCAGCAGCAGTATCACCTCCATCATCGTCCTTGTTAATCTATAGGCACACAAAGTGAGCCTCCAAGTAGTCATAGAGTTAGCAGTCAGAGCGGGAAGGGACCATGAGGAACCATCTAGTCTTGGACAAGCAGATGTTTAGCATCTATAAGCCACCCTCTTCTCCTTGTCCCATGACCTGGTTATGAACTATTCTTAACACAACAGTCCAGGCAATTATTACATGTAATTAAACAAGTCTCATCTCTTTGCTCACCTAGATATAGCTCAGCCCCTCCCATAGATGAGGAAATTAAAGTCAAGAAGAATAGTAACCTGCCCAAGGTCACAAAGTGAGTTAAGAGTTGGAGTGAGATGAAGCCCCTTACCTGGCATTGAAGACATCTCAATCTATCCCCATCTGCTTGTTCCACCTACTCCTCGCCTCCAGGAACCCCAGACAACCAACTGGAACAACGTTCTCAGATTGTCATCACTTCACCGGTGCCTCTCAATTGGAATGCCCTTCATCCTCCCCATCTCCCCCTGTTCAACTCCCAACCTTTCCCCCAGCTCTTAATGAGAGCCATCCCGCTGGAATCCACCCTAGTCCTTCATCGCTATCAGACTTCTCCTCCCCTAGGTTTCCTTCCAAATCTTCCCATCCCGTGAACCCAGACAGCCAAAAAAGGTCAGAGAGCATTGAAGCCAGCCTTGAACCAACAAGATTCAACTGAGGTCTCCTTCCTCCCAGGATAATCTGCTCCAAGGCCCTAATCTGAAAGTCCCATTTTTATATCATTCTTCTTCAACAGAAAGGACAACCTTGACTAACTACCCTTAATGAAGAGAGATATTAAGACTTAGGAATTAGGCCCTAACCGGTTTAGCTCAGTGGATAGAGCATTGGCCTGCGGACTGAAGGGTCCCAGGTTCAATTCCAGTCAAGGGCATGTACCTTGGTTGTGGGCACATCCCCAGTAGGGGTTGTGTAGGCGGCAGCTAACTCTCTATCCCTCTCCCTTCCTTTCTATAAAAAAATCTATAAAATATAATTTTTTTTAAAAAAAAAAAAGACTTAGAAATTAGGAAACCTAGAATCCCTAATTAACTTCATCTCTGCCTTGGACAAAGCCAGCTCTAGAGCCTCTGAACAATCTCCCCACTTCACTATGTTAAAAAAGGATCCTCCAAAGAATCAGATGGGAGTCGGCCAATGGGACATGCCTGCCCACTTACCTGCAATCAGGCCAATCTCACAATTAGGGTCTTCATAGGCACAGGTCATCATGGTCCCCACTGTGTCATTCACAACTGAAACTATGTCCAGGTCAAACTCCTGCAAAGAAAGCAACTCTACTGTAGGTAGAATGTGCAAGCCAAATTGACTTAGGAGGGGCATATTGACCCAGAGTAAGGGTGTGTGTGTGAGAGAGAGAGGTCAGAGTCACAGGGCTGGACTAGGACAGTAGACCAAAGGGGTTTTGGGGAAGGGGCTAGGTCAGGCGTGAGCCTCAACACCGTATCGTACATTTCTCCTCTTGATGGCTTCCCTGAGCATATCCACCATGTCTTCTCCTTCACAGTCAGTAGCCTTAAAGCCTTTGGTCCACTCAATTAGTGTCGCCTGAAAGAGAGGAGGAGAAGTTCACTTGAGCAGTAGTTTTCTGGGACCACTGCATGACCTCAACAACTAATAGGTGGTCAGGTGTGTGTGCTGTTGATTGCTTCCACCTACTGAGCCCTAACACTAGGCCTAGAGGCATTACACAGCATGATGCTCAGACATCTACTTCTGAGTGGAATAATTGCAGTAATTCATATTCACCAGTGATCAACTCGTGTTCCCTGGCCATGACTGCACAGAACAAAGGCCTGGATCACTTCTAATTTAGCCAAAGACAGATTAAGATGTGATTAATGATAAAGCTACAGGCTGTTTATTAAAGCACTGTTCCACAGTAAAACACTAGAGGCATCATATCATTCCAAAAAATGGATCTATCATCTTGTACATCAATGTAGGAAATGTTATCCATCCTATCTAATAAAAGCCTAATATGCAAATTGACTGTCACTCCAACACACAATATGGCTGCCCCCATGTGGTCAAAGATGGCCACACCCATGTGGACACAAGATGGCTGGCAGGGAAGGGCAGCTGGGGATGATCAGGCCAGCAGGGGAGGGCAGTTGGGAGGGACCAGTCCTGCAAGGGAGGGCAGTTGTGGGTGATCAGTCCAGCAAGGGAGGGCAGTTGTGGGTGATCAGGCCAGCAAGGGAGGGCAGTTGGAGGGGACCAGGCCTCAGGAGGGAAAAGGCCTTCAGGGAAGGGCAGTTGGGAGGGAAAAGGCCTTCAGGGAAGGGCAGTTGAGGGGGGACCAGTCAGCAGGGGATGGAAATTAGAGGTGACCAGGTCTGCAGGGGAGAGCAGTTGCGAGGACCAGGCTGGCAGGGGAGTGGTTATGGGGTGATCAGGCTGGCAGGCAGAGCGGTTAGAGGCAATCAGGCAGGCAGGCGAATGGTTGGAAGCCAGCAGTCCTGGATTGTGAGAGGGATGTCCCAGATTGGAGAGGGTGCAGGCTGGGTGGAGGGACACCCCCCATGCACGAATTTCATGCACCAGGCCTCTAGTGTGTGTGTGTGTGTGTGTGTGTGTGTGTGTGTATGCCAGGTGACCTTAATGCCAGAATGACCAGTTGCTTTGACAAACACTTCGGCCCCAATTGCCCATGGCTCTCTGTCCTAAGGCCTCTAAATAAAATGAATAGTGACTCAGACTCCCCTCATGGAGGAGGGCAGCCCACCCCATGGGGCTGGCTGGGAGTCTGGGGGGGTCGCTTACCTTATCAATGCCTGTCTGCCTGCAGGGAAACGAAAAGGTGAAGCCCAGAGGCAGCGGGGCTCCCTTGAGGCCCATGTAGTCCAGGAAGTCAGAGATGCACTGCACGATGTGGTCAAACAGCTGTCGGGAGAGAGTGGCAGTCACCCCAGGCCGACCGAGACCAGGGGCAGGCCGGCACCTCTGCGCACAGACCCCAGCCTGGCGTTTACCTCCTCGCCGGTGCCCTGCATGATCTCCAGCGGGATGGCGAAGATCTTGTTGTACATCCGCACTGACCGCCGGCTACTTCTGATCTTCACCAGGAGCACGCGGAAGTTGGTTCCCCCCAGATCCAGGGCGAGGAAATTTCCTCTCTCTGTGGTAGAGAAAGCGGGGCTCAGGGGAGGCGTGGGGGACGGGAGTGGAGGAAAGGAGCCGCCTCAGAGCCTGCCCCGGGCTGCAGGTCTGGACCACCTGCAGGCACCTGGAGCTGCCAGAGGCCAGCCTGCTTTTCCTGGCACCGGAAGCCCCACGCAGTGCGTATGCTCGAGGAGCCTCTGAGGGTGAGGCAGGCCAGGCCTCTCTGAGTGCAATGGCCTTCGGAAGGTGGCTCCATGCATCTGTGTGGCCTAGAGCAACTGCTCATCACGAGATAGAGTGATTCTTCCCATCCCTGCTCTCCCCTTCCCTGGCTTCCCTCACCCTCACCTAGCTGGTTTGGCCCAGTGGATAGAGCATAGGCCTGTGGACTGAAGGGTCCCGGGTTTGATTCCAGTCAAGGGCCTGTACCTCGGTTGTAGGTTGGATCCCTGGCCGGGTCAGGGCACATGCAGGAAGCAACCAATAGATGTGTCTCTCTCACATCAATGTTTCTCTCACTCTCTCTGTCTCTCCCCCCTCTCTCTCTAAAAATGAATGGAAAAATACCATTGGGTGGGAATTAACAACAAAAAGAAATCAAATCAAGTTCAACCTTCAATATCACTCTCTGCCTCTTACTTTCTCCAGCATTGCAGAGCACCACAGACTGTTCTGGAAAGCCTTTTTCCTTGCTCTCTATCTCACCCTACTGCAGTCATACTGGTCATTTCGCTGTTCCTTGAATTTGCCAAAGACATCACTCCCAGCCTGCTCTCTCACTCCTCACCCTGCTCTGTTTGTCATCAGAGCACCTGTCATCACATGGCATCATATGGCGTGTTTGTTCTTTGTCTGCCAGTCCAACAGAACATAAGCTCCACCAGGGAGGGGACTGACTGTGATTTCCTCACTGCTCTATCACCAAGACTATGACAGAGCCTGGCACATAGTAGGTGCTTAATAAAACTTGGAGGGATAAAGGCAGGAGGATGAACAGGATGAGGGAATGCATCATTGAACAGTATCTCTACTGCTCTCAGTTTTCCCCCATGTAGGCTCCAAGAACATTGGCTCTGGCAAAGACCTTTGCTGTTGGGAGTTCCCAAGTACAGCAGTGTGGCTGTGAGCATGTCCCCTCACCTCTCCGAGTCTGTTTTTTGGCGTCCATAAAATGGGAATCACTCTCTATTTATGGAACGTCCAAAGTGGTTGTGAGGATGAAATGCAATGTCCCAAAGCAAACGACAGTCTAGAAAGCAATGGATCAAGGCCGTTATTTCTGAGAGGTGAAGTGACTTCTCTAAAAAAAACTGCCTCCTCAGAGGAGTGGCTCCTCTCGCTGAGCACAGGGGACCGGGAGGAGGAGCCAGGCTTGGAAAAGTCAGGGGCAGAGAGCGGTGAGGGGAGAGCAGGAGAGCCAGGCCTCCGGAGGGAAGAGCGGCAGAGAAGCTGCGGGAAGGCAAGCCAAACGACTCCAAGTGTCCAGATGGCAACTCCCGGGGACAGCAGCTGGTCTTCTGTTTGCCAACAACACGGGGGACACTCCATGTCCTCAGCGACACAGACAAGCATGCGCCCTGCGGGAGGCATTCTCTCCACCGGCGTGCACAGCACAAGGCCATGGGTCAACCACGGCAAATGGATGCAGAAGGGGTACTGACTGAAATATGGTAGCAATCAAACTTGGGTAAAAACTGCTGTTTGAATTTTAACTCCACTCTTCTGACTTTGACCTTCACTTACTTGCTTTGTTCATCGCGCAATGGGCTTAGGGAGGATGAATTCAGATTCTAAGCAAGGTTACAGGCAGAACTTCCTTTTTTTTTTTAAAAATTAAAGAGCCAGCCCTATGTGCACTTAGTGGTTATCTTGATGCTGGCCTTGAAAACAATACAGTTCTATCCAATTGAAAAAGTGCACCTGGCATGGTATTGAGATTG
The DNA here is from genome assembly GCA_036971965.1 of Nyctalus aviator. NCBI lineage: Eukaryota > Metazoa > Chordata > Mammalia > Chiroptera > Vespertilionidae > Nyctalus > Nyctalus aviator. The sequence continues at coordinate 36,379,221 of CM072933.1, read as the reverse complement.
TGGGCATATCTGGTCTCTGGTCTACAAGATCAGACAGCAACATTTTGTCTAGGAAGAACAGCAGGAAATTCCAAACAACAGTTTGTTGCAAAATAGTTTTCCTTCTCAGAACCGTTAAAAATAACTACCTGCCCCTGAAGCAGTGTAGTCGTGTGGAGTCTGCCTGTGTGTGGTGCTCTTGCTGCTGTCCTGGCCAGATATTTCAATAAATCTTTGCCTGCTTTTTAAAAATAAATCATCAGCCTCCGGTGGTCTTATTTTGAACCCAGGGTTTGACCCCACAACACTGACCTTCTACCCCTCTCCCCGCCCGCCGTTACAGACAGGGATCCAAAGCTCTTCAAATAAAAACCTAGCCGGATTCAGGGAGTTTCGTGGGAGCTCCGGCAGGCGGCCCTGCGGGAGAGAGAGCTGTGCGCGGCCCACCTGTGCCGTCCGGCATCCCGCAGACGTAGCTGGGCAGCATCTTGACGGTGGCCCGCAGGTGGGTGTCCCTCCTCAGCCCATACTCGAGCTCGGCCCGCATCTGGTCCCGCACGCCCACCAGCTGCTCCCGGCTCAGCCGGAACAGAGCCAGCACCCGGTCCACCTGCTTGCGCTGGGCCTGCACGCGGGAGGCCACCGCCGTCACCATGGCCGCCCCCTTGGTGCTGCCGCTCTCCGACAGGAGGAAGCGGACGTCACAGTTCGGGACCAGTCTCCTCACCACCTTGTGCAGGCGTTTGGGGTATCTGAAAGCAAAGTACAGAGCGCTTAGCCATCACTGGTTTGGCTCCGTGGATAGAGCTTGGCCTGTGAACTGAAGGGTCCCAGGTTCAATTCTGGTCAAGGGCATGTACCTTGGTTGCGGGCACATTCCTAGTGGGAGATGTGCAGGGGGCAGCTGATTGATATTTCTCTCACCCATCGATGATTCTAACTCTCTATCCCTCTCCCTTCCTCTCTGTAAAAAAATCAATAAAAGTATATATTTTAAAAAATACAGGCCCAGCCGAAACGGGTTTGGCTCAGTGGATAGAGCGTCGGCCAGTGGACTAAAGGATACCAGGTTTGATCCCGGTCAACCCGGTCAACCAATCCTTGGTTACGGGCACATCCCCAGTAGGGGGTGTGCAAGAGGCAGCTGATTGAAGGAGACGATGGTGCAGACGTGATGTTTCTAACTCTTTATCCCTCTCTCTTCCTCTCTGTGAAAAATCAATATAAGTATATTTAAAAAAATAAAATACAGAACAGTCATACAGGCCCAGCCCTGCCAATGGGAACAGGCACAGGGCAGCATGGGCCAAGTCCTGGGACCCCTTTAGTCGCCCGTGGGGAGGGGGGTGCCAGGGAGGGACAGGCGGAGGGACCGGGCAGCTGGGCGGTGGACAGGACACTGAGAGGCTCGAGGAAGTGCCTATTTTACCACCAATATTTTAACTGGTAGGGCATGTCCATGTAGAACATGTTGGCCAATCACCATCGCCGCCCACAGGGAAGGTCTTTCCCCCCGCTCCTTCCAGGGGCGCCCGCCCGATCCCAGCACCTCCTCCGTCAGCCAGAGAGGCGCGTGCACTCCCTCCTCCAGGGAAATCCTCATTCCCACGTGTTTTCCCACCAGAATCCCTCCCATGAACTTGGCAACTCTGTCATCCGCTTTCCCCATATATAACTGGGTGGGTTTTTTTCAATCTTCCCACACAGTGTGTGTAAACAGTAACAGACAGACAGGTGAATGGATGATAGAAGGGTGGCCAGATGGCTAAACACAGGAATGGCTGGCCTTGCTAGTCAGGCAGCTGGCATTAGTAGAGTATTTCTTTAAGAGTGACCTCGCCCTAGCCAGTTTAGCTCAGTAGATAGAGCATCGGCCTGGGAACTCAAGGGTTTCAGGTCAAGGGCATGTACCTCGGTTGCAGGCATATTCCCAGTAGGAGGTGTGCAGGAGGCAGCTGATTGATGTTACTCTCTCATCGATGTTTCTAACTCTCCCTCTCCCTTTCCCTTCCTCTTTGTAAAAAAAAAAAAATCAATAATATATATATACATATATATATATATACATATATATATATACATATATATTTTTTATTTATTTAATTATTTATTTTTTTTTAAAGAGTGACCTTCTCCCCTGGTCCCGACCAAGCAACCCAGCCAGCCAGCCGGAGGCAGCCCTTGAATCCAGCCTTTCCCCTGGATCCTCAGAACCAGGGGGAGACGTGGGCTCCAGGGAAGCGCCCCCGGGACCCGGTCCCAGGGGAGACTCGTTCGCGGGGTGCGGCCGCAGCAGCACTCACTGGGGGTGTATCTTGTAGACGGTGCCGTCCACGCCCACCGTGGTCCGGAGCCGCGCCAGCTTCTTGTTCTCCCGGAGGCGAGTGAGGACGGCCGCCAGGGCCGCCGCGCAGAGGTTGGCCGAGCGGAAGGAGACGATGGTGCAGACGTGCTGGACCGCAATGCAGTCGGCCTCTGAAGGCTCCAGGCCCAGGTCCGTGAGGATCTCCCGCGTGTTGGCAAGGCCTTCTTTGTACCTGGCCGGGGACAGGAGTGGGAGGACCGCCCTTTCCCCTCCCGGGGAGGCCCCCTCGGAGAACCAGCTTTCTCGCCTCTCTGGGCCGTGACAAGAAACAGGCGGGCACCTAGCAATCTAATGACAGCAACGTCAGGAGGGAGCAGAGAGCCACCACCGGCTGAGCACTCACTCTGCGCCAGCACTTGGCTAAGGATTTGACAGGTATTAACTCAACGCTCACAACACTGCTGGGGGAGTTGTGTCATTGACCCGATTGCTCAGAAGAAGAGACTGAGGCACAGAGAGGGCTGGTGACGTGTCCACGGTCACACAGCTGGTAAGTGCAAGGCCCAGGATTTAAACTCACGCAGTTAGATTACAGAGTCTACCCTTTACTCGCCTTGTACTATACCTTCTACCATACCGCCTTTCACCGAAACTCAGTCCCTGCCAAGCTCCGCACTAATACAGGCGCGGGGAGTCACATGCCATTTCGCTGAGCTCAGAATGTATAAACTGATAACAAAGCTCAGGGCAACACCAGGGCTTCTGAGCCGGAGGAACCGGGCCATACGTTGGCTGGGACCATGCCCCATCGCAGGGACCTGTATGTGAGGCCTCGGATCCCCAAGGCCAAAGCCAGCTCCAGCAGGACCAGGCAGAGAAGGCTCCTGCTGGGGCCGGAGTTCTTAGCTGGGATTCCACGCGGGGGCTTTCGTGGGTCTAAGGATGCCCTGATAGTATAAGTACCATGGTGTGCAAATGCGCCTTTTGGGAAGGAAGGGCCCAGCACTTGAATCTGATTCCCAAAGGGGTGTGTGACCCTAAACATTTTCTACATCACAGCTGTAGGGAAGGCAGAAGGCAACAGCACGCGAGGAGGGCAGACCCCCGTCGGCAGAACCCCAGGCTGGTGAAGCCCACAAGCAGCCCCGGCCAAGTCAGGACAGGCGCTGCTCACCCTCCTCACGTTGTAATCAGGTCTGAAATCACCCTGGTGAGGCCCTGGCTGGTGTGGCTCAGTGGATAGTGTGTCAGCCTGCGGACTGAAGGATCCCGGGTTCGAGTTCAGCCAAGGGCACATGCCTGGGTTGCAGGCCCGATCCCCCGTAGGGGGCGTGCAGGAGGCAGCGAGTCAATGATTCTCTCTCCTCATTGATGTGTCTAACTCTCCCTCTCCCTTCCTCTCTGAGATCAAGACAAAGATATATTTTAAAAGTAAAAATGAATCATCCTGATGAGGAGGAAGACCTGGTCCCTTCCGTCCCGCCGTCCCCGTCTCACGAGAAGACGGCGCCCCGGCCGCCCACCCTGCGCTGAGCCTCCGCGTCCGGCGGGAGGGGCCCGGCGGCTTACTTCTCCATGGCAGCCACATGCCGCGTCTCGATCCTGCCCTTGGTGTGGAGACTGGAGGACTTCTTGCCGCCAAACAGGAGCCCCGCCTTGGTCATCTTCACCAGGACGAGCCTGACGAGCTCGCCGAGGTACAGGCCGCTGATCATCTTCTCAAACCTGCAACGCGGCGAGCAGATCAGTGGCGGGAGCCTTTCCCCGAGCCGGAGCCGGGGCAGCGGCGGGGTTGCCCCCAGGTGAGGAGGCCTCGGTCCTGTCCCAGCGTGGCGGGGACTACACCAAAGGAGACCTAAGATGCTTTCCTGTTCTCAGAGCGCTCGATCCCAATCGCTTTGGCCAGGGCGGTGTCCTTCTCCTGGACTCACGCGCTTTCCCAGTCACAGCGTCACAAACTCCGACGCTGCCCGCTCCCGCACCACGCCGCTGTCCCAGAGGGAACGACGCTGCTGCGTCTGGGAGCCGTGGGTGAACTGTCCCACCAGGCTGCCTGCACCTGAGTCTGCACCCATCCCGCAATTACTCATTGTTCCCCAGGTGAACGATTAAATAGTAGAATGTTCATTCTCCAAATGTAATAAGATAGAAAATCAAGGACACCCTGTTTCCTAACCTATTTCATTCTTTAAAAAAATAATAATAATAATAATAACAATTTAGAACAACTGCAGAAGCAGAAGGCAAAAGAAACCCAGGTGGCTTTGAGGGAATGGGAAGTATTTTAAGCGACGTGGAGAGGGCGAGGATGGCCAGGTCCGCGGGCCGGGACTGCTCGGCCTCGCCAGGGAAACGGTGTGTGCTGGGGAGCAGGCGCACCCAAAGCGGGCATTCACTGTCCAGGCATGCAGGTCTGCGTTTAAATATTCTCTAGGCGGTACTTTTCACCGGGGCTTCTTGGGAAAATTATTTGATCTCGGGGCCGGGGCTGGGAAAACATACAACCTTCTTCTGGGCCAGGAGGAAAAGGCTGATGGGAGCAGGTCAAAGGACGTGGGGACCAGCTCACAGGGGATTCCACTGGCCACGTGTGAAAAACCTGAACGTCAGAATAAATGACAGGAGGAAACGATACCCTGTGAAATAAAACAATCCTGTGTGTCCATCTCAGTAGGACTCGATCCACGGAGGGGATGAGAAAGCTCCTTCTTACAAGTGAATAACAACTAACGAACAGAGGACATGATGGCGTTGGAAACGCATCCACGGATGCGGAAACTAGAAAATGAAGGTTTCATGAGAAACAGGATGTTTCCATAATCCCAAAGCATCTCCTCGCCAGATGCTTACTCATTACAGCGGGGGAAATTGGAAACATATGGTGGAGAAACCTGTTGCATTTCCCCTGGACCAGGTGCTGTGGGATGAGGCCTCCGAGGAGGCAGCGTGCCAGGGAGCTCCCAAAACACTGTGAGGCCCTGGCTGCTTCCTGCTTCCTCGGGCTGATCTGGCCCGTGGTGTGGCCACTCACCAAAGGTCAAGGACACAGGCCCTGGGTCGCCCCCGCCTCACACACACAGGCTCCACACACACGGACCGAGTGAGGCTGAGGGCTGTGACCGAGGCAAACCGCTCCACATCCTCGGCTTCGCTTTCCTCCTCTGCCCCGCGTCCCTGAGACACGAGCCTGGCCTCGCACACTCACCGGGACAGGTGACCGGTCACCACTGAGAAGCCTCCGGGGCACCCAGGGTCCCCGAGGGCCGGACGCCAGCGCGGGGGACTCACAGCTGCTTGCCCGGGTTGAGGGAGCCGAGGTCCAGGTCCCGGTCGAACTCCGTGCGGATGTCCTCCAGGGCCCCGTCGTCCCCGAAGGCCCCCCACTCGGTGCTGATGCACATGCGCCCCTCGTCGCCCTCCACCAGGTCGATGTTGCTCATGTCCTCCATGTAGCAGGCGTTGGTGCCGGTGCCTGAACGAGGAAGGGATCGGAGGGAAGATGCTCGGACGGACGGACGGACGGACGGAGGGCTCCCCGCTGGGCAGGCAGAGAGCTCTCCGTCCACCCCGCTCAGCGCCTTTGATCCCGGCTGGTTCCCGCTGAGGCTGAGGGCGGCAGCTCGGGTGAGCCCGGGGTTGGTGAGGAATAAAGCTGACATGCCAAGTCTATGCATGTCAGTGTGCTCAGGGTTTGCTGTTATGAATGAAGTCAGTCGTGGAGAAGTCCCTAATGAATGCGTGTGAGAGCTGGCAGAGCACCTGTGCAAAGAGGAGGAGGTCACCTAACTAACCTTAGATTCTTTAAATGACCAACCCGCAGTCATTGGTAAGCCCCTTCCCTAAGCCACCTGACCTCTTCTCCATCTGACCGTAAAAATGTTCTTTCTTCATGGCCTGTCACACGTTGTTCCCAGCCTAAGCTACATCCTTATGGTCGACAGGGATCAGCTGTCACTGTGGTCGGCTCGCGAGCCACATGCGGCTCTTTGGCCCCTTGAGTGTGGCTCTTCCACAAAATACCACGGCCTGGGCGAGTCTGTTTTGAAGGAGTGACTTTAGAAGAAGTTTACGTTTTAAAAATTTGGCTCTCAAAAGAAATGTCAACCGTTGTGCTGTTGATATTTGGCTCTGTTGGCTAATGAGTTTGCCGACCACTGAGCTATCACATAAGAAAGCAAAATTTCATTATTCCAACATGCCCTCGAGGATTAGGGGAGTGACTTATGGGGGGTAGGGGGGAGGATGAAAATGTTCTAAAATGAAATAGGAGTGATGGTTACAAAATTGTAAACTGGCCAAAATTTGTTGAATTGTGCTAAAATGAGAAAAGTTTTATGCCTCAATAAAGCTACTTACGAAAAAAGAAAAAAAGAAAACAAAGTCAGTGTCTTCCCTGGCCGATCCTCTGCCAGGGGTTAAGAGCAGTTAAGGGGTTGTGAGGAGTTAAGAGCCAGCGTGAGCAATAAGGAGGCAGACGAGCAGAATGAACACAGGATCTGGGCACTCCTTCCCAGGAAAGCGCGGACACCGTTACCATGGCCCGCAGCCTGCACGCCGGCACTGACACAGCCACTAAGGCAGCAGTGCCAGCGGCTGGGGGCGTGCCTGGCCCGTGCCGAGGTGTGGGCTCCAGGAACAGGGCAGATCAAGTCCCTCAGGGGTAAAGCGCCCGCCCAGGCTCAGGACAACGTGGTTAGAAAGTAAGAGAAAGCAACGCAGAAAACTTTTCCCAACAGCAGAAAAGGGATGGGAAGGTGGAAGGCATAGCCACGAACAGCCTATAAATCCCACCCATTTGGCTTCAGTTGTCGCCCAGACTGCCTTCCCTCCCCACTCCCCACCCCCCCACCCCACCCCACCCCCCCCCCGGACCCGCCAGGAAGGTCCCGCCCAGCGTGCAGACCCGCCCACTGGACACCTCCACCGCTCGCCGACGCCCTGGCCCAGGCCGCCACCACGTCACGTCTGCCTACACAGACCTTGCCTCCACGGGTGCCCCCAATTGTCAACTTTTCACACAGTGGCCGAAAGAGCTTTTTAAAAATGCGCACCCCATTTATCCATCCCCCCCAAATCCTCCAGTGCCTTCCTGTCTCCTTTGGGGCAAAAGCCAAAGACCCTCCATGGCGATGTCTGTGACCTATGTCCCGTGACCTATGTCCCGTCCACTCTCTCTAACCTGAATACCTACTCCTCCCAGAGGCAGCCGCCATCAGCCTTTCAGGGGGCTTCCCCGGGCACCCAGACTCAGTGCCATCTCAGGGGCCATCGGTGTCCTCTCTCCTTTGCCAAGCACTCGCCCCTCTATCTTACTCGGTTGCCTCCTCCTCCTTGCTGAGGTCCCTGCTCAAATGGACCCCTCAGAGTGTCCTGCCCTGAGCACCTCACACTCACCCTCAGTCACACACATACACCCCCAGCCCCTGCCTCTCCTCAGGCCTCTTTGGCCCTTCCCCTACCTCCCCACTGAGAGCTCCATGGGCACAGGGACCCTGGGTATTAACTCATCCTGAGGACCCAGTGCAGAGATGGCCTGGCACACAGTAGGCACCCAGTAAACACTTGTTGGGTGAATGAATGAATATTTTATCTTCCTCTGTTGTTTCTCCTGAGCAGAAAGCACCAGTACCCTTCCCACAGAATTTGCTTGGAGTTTGCTCAAACTAAGCTCTAGCCCAGCCCTGCGCCCACACCCCCAAAAAACAAGTCAAACTGAGTTACCGATGATGACACCAACTTCACAGTAGGGGTCATCGTAGGCACAGGTCATCATGGTTCCCACGGTGTCGTTGACCAAGGCCAGGATATCCACATCGATGTCCTGTTGGAACACAAGCATCAGGGGCGGGAAGGGGGTGTCGTCCCTCTATCTGTCCCCACAGAGAAAGCGAAAGCCGTGAGGGTGACTGGCTGAGGAAGCCCCTAGATACTGCCCATTGGGCCCGCCTGGAAGGAGCAAGGCCTTTGTCAAGGTCAGGGGCCTCGGGGAGAGAAAGAGCCATTGGGAGCTCGTGGGGGAACCCACACTCCTGCTTTATGGCTGACGGCCCCTGTGCAGAGGACACAGGAGGGACAGACCGCCTGGACTCCAGCCCTCGTCTGAGGGACCTGAGCAAAACATGTCTGTCCTGGAAGCGATGGTGTCCTCAGGAGAAGACACTCAACTCCTCAGCGGCGGGCACGTCCCCTCCGTGGGCAGCCCCGGGGTGCCCGTACGGGTTTCCCATTCCTCCAATCAACCTGGGTGACGGCACCCCATTCCCCACGGTTCGAGGGAGTGTTTTAATGAGAGAAAACAGACTTCAAGAGAATAGATCACAGCTTTAAAGAGAAGAAAAGACTGGAGGGTTCACGTCACCACAGTCCTCCTGCTGTCAGGGTCACTACTAATCTGGGTTCACTCGTGCACTTTTCAACCAGCAAGGAGCAGGTAGGTCTTGCTTTTGCGGTTATAAAATGTATTCAACAAATAATCCAACTAGCAGAGCGTGGGAAGTGGACTAGAGAGCCGGACTGGAAAGGACGTGTATTTTAAGCCTCAGCGAGAGGTAGGAGTTGGAGCACCACACACAGCAGAGGGTCTAACCAGGACCCCAGAGGGGCCGTGGCAAGTGGGGAGGTCCCTGGGCGGGGGGCCCACCTTTCAGTGGTAACTGGACAAGGTCCCCAGACCGAGGCGCCCCCGTGGGTTTACCCAGAGGGCGGCATCCACGCTACAGTGAGACCTTCCCTGAGGCCAGTTCCTCTCCCCAAACTCCTCAGGGGCGGCCACAGGCTGACCAGCCCTCGGGAGACGGGCTAGGACTGGGAATGCCCCACCCCCACGCCCCAACCCACCCCCCGCCAGGCTGAGCCAGTTCCTACCTTGTGGTTTTTTATGGCTTTGGTGAGACAGCTCACTACATCTGTGTCCTGAACTCCCCGGGCCTTAAACTTCTTGGTCCATGAAATCAGGACACCCTGGGGGGGAGAATTCAGATCCAGTCAGAACATGAGCTGCAGGCATTTCGTGCTTAAAGCGCAATCCCCCCGTCTTCTCCTCTCTAAGCTGCATCGCCCCCATTCTCCCAGCACGTCTTCAGAGGCCTTTGCTAACACGGAAACACTAGAGGCCGGATGCACAGAGTTCACGCAGGAGCGGGCCTCCCTTCCCCCGGCTGCGGGCAGCGGCTCCCCTCTGGGACCCGGGACCCGGGCTTCCCTGGCAGCCCCGGCTTCGTCCGGAAGGACCTCTGATCTAATTAGCATATTTGGCTTTTATTCGTATAGATCTTTATCATTCCCATCTGAGCAGTCTGGAACGTCACACGCAGTGGCAGAAAGAAGGATGCTAAAGAGTCAGAACACTTGGGCTCAGGGACACCGGACAAGGCACTTCACTCCCCGGCCCTCCGTTTGCTCTCTTCCCTGCCTGTCACAGGAATGCTCTGATGGCGGATACATGTGTGTGTGCAGGACGTAAGGTCTGCCAGCTCCACACAACAGCACTAACATGACGCTGCCTTGCAGAATTCCCTCAGGAACTTAGTTGCAACTTAGAGAAATGGTTCTCATTTCGCATGATCAATTGTTTGCTTAAAATTGGGTTTCCCACGGGCTTCGTGTCTCAGCTACCAAAAAAAAAAAATCATAGAAATTTTCAGGCTGGACGAGATGTTGGAGATGAAGGCTACACAGTTGAGAGTAGTTGAGCCCAAATTCACAAACACCCTGGCCACGTTTTCCCAACCCCCTCAGTTTGTGGACAAAGAAGCTGAGACTTAGAGGAAGGAGATCACTCTAGGTCTCACAGGAAGCAAAGGATAGAGCTCAGACCTGACTCCCATATTTTGCTTTTATTATTATAGATCTGTAGCCTGGAGACCAGGCTTTCCCTCTGCACCACAGCGCCGCCTAGTGGCCACTCTCCCTAACTTCTGCCTTCAATGCTAGGGTGACATCCCTGCCTCACCCAAGACACTCACTGAGGGGCGGTGTTCCGGACCGCCCCCCCCCCCCCCCAAAAAAAAAGTGCTGGGACAGTGTGGGATCTGCTGGGAGGAGGGTTCATGGAGGAGTGGGGAATAAATGCTTGTGATGTACTGTTGGGGGGGGGCAGTACATAGAATTATATTTTTAAAAACTACATATTGCCAAAACCAGTTTGGCTCAGTGGATAGAGCATCAGCCTGGGAAGTGAAAGGTCCCAGGTTCGATTCCGGTCAAGGGCATGTTCCTTGGTTGCGGGCACATCCCCAATGGGGGGTGTGCAGGAGGCAGCTGATCAATGTTTCTCTCTCATTGATGTTTCTCTCTCTCTATCCCTCTCCCTTCCTCTCTGTAAAAAACCAATAAATATATTTTTTCTAAAACTACATATACAGCATACCATCAATATTTAATAGAGACACGGCTGGAGGAAAAAGCAACAATCTAGGAGTGGGTATCCCTGAAGACTGGGACGACAGGTGATTTCTATTTTCTCCTCTAAACTTTTCAATCTCTACTCTTTTCTCTCCTCCCTCTCTCTTTCTGTCCTCCCTACCATGAAGAAGTATCGCCATGTTATCATTAAAAACACACAGAAACTTCCTTTCAGCTACGACTTTTCTGTTTCCTCATTAAAAAAAAAAAAAAAATGAACGGAGGAGAGTGACCTCCTCTTTCAATCCCCAGGCCCTTATTGTCTTTAATCGTGTCTCCGTTTCACTAAGAAGCCCCCCTAGCCTGACCTCTTCTAGAAGGCTCCCCGCCTCTGCCCTTACAGGCCGCCCAGCCTCCTTCCCCAGAGCCTGTGTCTGATGTCACAGAGCCCACACCTGGCAGGACCCGCTCCGGCATCACCACCCCTTCCTCTCCTGTGTGAGCTTTCCTCCCGAACCTGCGGTGCCCCTGAGAGGTCGCTGGAGGCCGTTTTACAAGGGACAAGCAACTCAGCCTAACGCTGATGGGGAAAAGCAGTCCTCACTTCCTCGACATAAGCAAGCGCCTTCCCTGCTTTAAATGTCACCTGAAAACCCCTTATTGGAATCTGACACCAGCGGGTCAAATGCTTTCCTGGTATTCGAAGCCGAGGGCTAGCGCTGCATCTTTCTGGAAAGGCAGTTTGCTCAGGAAGGTTTTGAGCTCGGGCTGAGTCCCTTTTGGCTGTGCAGAGAGAGGGGAGATCCCCTGAGCCTTCCCGCTCTCTCTCCTCGGCTGTCAGGCCGGCAGCATCTGATCACAGGGGAGCCTGTGGGAAATGCAGGTCGAAGGCCCCGCTGATTGAGAAGCCCAGTGGGACCCGGGACCGGCGTCTAACAAGTCCTCAGCCGAGGTCTGAGAGCCACGGAGCGATGGTGAGAACCTCTCCATCCCTGCGCTGTGCCCACGTGGATGTAAAATCAAGGCAGCGCGTGAACCGGTGCCTCACATTTTCACTTCATCGTTTACAAGAGTATAAAGAAAATAACAAGCGAGACAATTCCTGCTGATCTCCCCTTCCCAACCTGACCCCTACACGTTCTCCAGCCCCAAACTCCAAAGCCTGCACAGCTTCTCCCCGCCCTCCACTCTTCTCCCCCCTCCCATCCTCCCCTCCCCTCCCACCCCCTTCCCCCCAGCCATGCCTTACCTCGTCCAACTTGGTCTGCCTGCAGGGGAAAGAGAAGGTCAGGCCCAGGGGGAACTTCTTGTGCGTCAGCCCTTTGGTCTTCATGAAATCGGCCAGGCAGTCGGCCACGTATTCGAACAGCTGCGGCGGAGAGAGAGCAGGGGGCGCTGGACCGAGTGCGGCCACTCAAAGCGGGGGCCTCCTCCGCCCCAGAGCCCCGCCCGGTACCTCCGCGCCGTTCCCGCGGATAATCTCGTTGGGTGTAGGGTAGAACTGACTCTCCATCTGGACCTTTTGTTTCCCCTCTTCAGAGACTTGGACCTTCAAGACTCGAAACTTCGATCCTCCAAGATCCAGGGAAAGAAACTCCCCATTTTCTATTAAAAAAAAAAAAAAAAAGTACGTTTCAGCTGTGGAGGGCCTGCTACATGGCAGGATGTGCATGAGAAGCTGAACAGGTAGCAAATGTCGCTGCGTCTCTCAACCACCCAGGGGAGAGCTCACGGGGGCTGCAGGAGTGCAGCCACTGGCCTGAGCCCTCCCAGGAAGGGACAGAATGGGAGGGTCGTGAGGGGAGGAGGAGGAGGAGGAGAGGGGTGACCCAAGTCTCTCAGGCCTACCCACTCCCAGAAGGTAAATGCAAACTGCAGGCAGGTGGTAGGGAAGGTGGGCCTTGAGGGCGGGGCCTATTCTGGCCCGCACAGCTGGGGAGATTGAGCTGCTACTCTGAGCACAGGGAGTGCGGATAAGCCATGGAGGGAAGGGAGGGGGCGTGCAGGGAAGAGAAACAGCCCCATGCAAGCCTCTGTCTCAAGGGCAGAGGCAAAATGCTCCAGGAGGGAAGGGAGACGGGGACCCAATGATGGCCTGTAAGGGGCCAAGGATGCTCAATATTTGGGGCCAGAGTTGCCTCAAAATGAGTAAATGTAACACCACCCAGCCCAGCACAAGACAGATGTGATTGATAAAAGGGGGAATGACACACGCTGGGGAAGGCAGCCCTTCCTAATGACCTCAACTCGGGATCCAGACTGAATTCCTGCCCAGGACCCCTGCCGGTGTCCTCCGTGGCTGCCGCAGATGCGGGATGAGAACTCTGGTGTGCAAAGCTTTGAACCAACAAGCCCCGCTATAAAATCGCCTGGAGAGTGGCTGCAGGTGCCAGGCCTGTGCCATGACCAAAGGCTCAGGTCCAGACATTTAGGGACCCGAGTGGCCTTGTTTTGCACCATGTGACCCCAGGCGGGGAAAACCTGACTCCTGACGGCAGCCCTGGCCCCAGCTAGCCATTCAGTTCCACTCCTGGCGAAATAAACACAGCGGGAAATGGCCGGTCCGCTGAGTTGTTGCGATAACAACACTCTTAAGGCGCATTTGTGAGAACAGCCCATGCAGCTCCCAGGCGGACACACGGGGACCAAAGCCCACACCGGCCACCCCTCTTGGTGGATTTCGGTGGGTTCGGATGACAGGCGAGGGAACTGCAGGGGGAGGACTCAGAGGGATAGCTCTGAAACTGTGTACATTTCTGAAATGCAGGCCCCGAGGGGTCAGCAGAGTCCTGTTTGCTGGTGAGTGATCATGAAATGCCACCACCAGCTCACAGTTCCCGGGACGGGGACAAGGCCTGGAGACAGACATCCCGCCTCCTCTGCTCCTAATAACCTGAGTTGGTGGGGCACACGGCCCTTCACTGGGAGGACAGGAGAGCGGTGGCCTTGCCCAGCCTCTGGGCGCAGGGACCCCCTGGAGCAGGGTCACGGGTCAGGGCTGTTGCGTGAGGAGAGGCTCTGAGGAGACGGGGAAGGACAGAGGTGTGTCTCCTGGCCTGAGGAGGAGGGAGTTTCTGAAACTTGGTCAGTGTCACTTGCAAACCTTCCGGAAGGCACATCCGGCTGCAGGCTCCGGACCATCAAAGGCCACTTTCTGATGTCTCCGGGACACACCTCTGAGGAGGAGCCCGGACAGGAAGCCAGGAGGACTTTGCCCTGGTGCCTCCCCTTCTCTCCCTCCCCCCATGGTGCACACACACCCCATGACTCAGTGCTTCTCCCAGCAGCCGGGTGACCCGTCAAGGACCACAGTCCCCTCGGCACTCTCCGCAAAAGCACCAGGAACCAGGCAAGATCTCAAAGCAGAACAGTCTCCCTGCAAAGCGTATGCTCCTCCGGGTGGCACGCTGCTCACCCTACACACGCACCCACCTGCCAGGGAACGGGTCTCTCTCATCTCAGTGCCCAGGGCCCCTCAAACAGCAGAGCCTACAACTCTGACCCAGGCTTTGTCCCAAAGGGGCCCAGAACCTGGTTAATCCAATCACAGGCCCCTGAAGACCCCAAACTTTAATCGCTGCTTCTTCAGGAGCCCCAAAGACCCCGCTGGAGTTTGGTTGGAGCACTGGGACCCCGACATTGGGGAACCCCTTTGGCCCTCGGTATTCTCCGGGGACTGTGAGACAGTGAGGACCACAGGAGGTGCCGGTAGACACAGCTCCTTCCTCCTCTGGCTTTTCCCAGAGGCTGGGAATGGAGGAGTTGGATGGAACCTCACAGATCCCCTCTAGAGGGCTCCAGCCTGCGGTAAGCAAAGAGATGCCCACATCCTAGTCCCGGATCCTGTGGATAAGGATGGCAAGAGGGAACTGAGGTTGCAGACAGAACCAAAATTGCTCTTCGGCCCTAACTGGTTTGGCTCAGCGGATAGAGCGTCAGCCTGTGGACTCAAGGGTCCCAGGTTCGATTCCGGTCAAGGGCGTGTATCTTAGTTGCAGGCACATCCCCAGTCGGGAGTGTACAGAGGCAGCTGATTGATATTTCTCTCTCAATGTTTCTAACTCTCTCTCCCTTTCCCTTCCTCTCTGAAATAAAAATCAATAAAATATATATATTTTTAAAAATTGCTCATGGGTTGAGCTCGAGGTCGGGAGATTATCATGGATGATCTGAGGAGCACACGGTGAGGAACAGACGCAAGGGCGAGTCAGAGACACATTGGAAGATGCACACTGCTGGCCCGGAGACAGAGAGAGGCTGGAGCCCCGGAATGCAGGAGCCGCCTGCAGCTGAGAAGACAAGGCCAGCTCCCCGCTGAGCCCCAGAAGGCATGTGCCCTCCCCCACACCTGATTATGGTCCTAGCCACCCGCTCCCTCTTCTGACCTCCACAGCTGTACAGGAGTGAATGTGTGTTGTTTTAAGCTGTTAAACTTGAGGTAACTTATTACAGCAGCAACAGAAAACGAATCCATAGGCCACCTCTCTCATTTTACAGACAGAAACACTGAGACCACACATTTTGTCAAAGGACACTGAGGAATGGCAGAGCCGGGCCTAGAACCCAGGACTCTTGAATATTTTCATTTAATATTCTCTCTCCTATGGCATGGCATCTTCCAGTACTTCCTGTCAGCCTAGACTCGAGATGCTAGAGCCGTCAGCAAACACGCCAGGGCCCCGTAGCACCAGGCCCTGTGCGAGGCGCTCAGAACACTGGGAGGCTCGCATGCTCAGCGGGCGGCAGGCTCGAGCCCGGCGTGAGATGCCTCCCAGACGCAGGCAGTGCACTCTGCATTGAGCTAGAAAGGCTGAGCTGTGTGCGCCAGGGGGAGAATGTGGAGATGTCCCAGCAGGAGAGGGGTCAGAGTGTGCGGGCCACGGGGGGGCAGAGAGAACGTGAGGCACATGTGATGCTTGGTTCAAAGCGTTTGGTATTGAGTGTGACGAAGCACAGAGCGTTGGAGGCGGGGTGATGTGGCGAGAGGGCTGACGAGGTAAGTCAAGGCACAGGAGCCAACGTCAGGTCCCATCAGCCAGGGAGGCCCCGGGGGGATCAGACCCCTGGCAGCCCCGGCCCCCTCACCTGAGCCGTCCGGAATGGCCCTGACAAAGGTGGGCAGCATCTTCACGGAGGCTGTGGGGTTGGTGTCCCTCCCCAGGCCCTTCTGCATCTCAGCCTGGAACCGCGCCATGATGTCCCGGAGGGTCTCATCCGAGAGCCGCATGTGATACAGGAACCTGTCCACCTGGAGAGAGAGGGGGGGCAGGGTTGGCTGCTGCACATTCCCACGCCCACGCCCACGGGGTAGGGGGACCGCTTAATGATGCGGACCCTCCAGCTGGGGACAAGGAGGGGCGTTGGAAGAGCAGAGGGAATGGAGGCTGGGGGAGGTGGGATTTATTCCTCCAAAGGGCAAGCTTCGAGGAAGAAACGATTCCCCCGTTTTTCTGACCGGACAGCGGAGGCGCAAAAGCTAAGGAAGATTCAGAGTTTCTAATTCCCAGTTTGGAGCCCTCACACTGTCCCAGTGTCTCTCCTCTGGGAAAGACCAGCTATAGCTAGAACCTGGAATTCCTACACGTGAGAGCTTTCATTTAGCCAGCGATGACATTATCTATCCAAACATGTTTCCCTTCGTTTATGGGCTGCCAGGAAGCTCAGAGCTAAATTCAGTTTCCAACCGCACTCCCTAAAATCTAGCCCTTCACATCTCCATTGTTTTTTAGGGAGGGATGCGGGGGGATAGAGGAGGTAGTGTAGGGAAGGTGGAAATTTATTGAAGAACAAGTACAGTCTCCCACGCAGGGAGGGGGAAGAGTCCCCCAGAACAGATTCCCACGTGGGGGAGGGGAAACGGTCCCTCTCCGTTGTTTTTAATTGAGGTTCTTCTAATTAGATGAAGTTTAATTTCTAAAGCCAGCTTAGATTGCTGAGTCTGTTGACGATACCACTCAGGTAACCAGGATCCCCCAATGGAGGGAAGTTATAAACATCACTGGTTCTGCTCCATCCACTTGAAGGTAACCATGTCACACCAAGCATGGCAGAGCAGTTCAACTGGTGTGGCTCAGTGGTTTGAGCATCAACCCATGAACCAAGAGGTCACTGGTTTGATTCCCAGTTAGGACACATGCCCAGGTTGCAGGCTTGATCCCCAGTAGGGGATGTGCAGGAGGCAGCCCATCAGTGATGTTTTTATCTGTCCTTCTCTCTTCCTCTCTCTCTAAAATCAATAAAAACGTATTTATAAAGAACAAAGAATGGCAGAACAGCCTCCTCATCATGTGGTGGGGGCAACACGGGTTCCCAGAGCGCACTGGGGGGGGCTATGGACCGGGGCAGGAAGAGGGCAGGGCATAGGCGTCTGCACTTGCCACCCCTACTCTGTATACTGAGTGGCCTCGCTGCCCGTCCCGGTCACAAGACTTGATCCCAGCAGGTGTCTGGACGAACTGCCCTCCTATACTGTCATCTACAGCTAAGTACGTGCTTGCAGCCTATAGAGTGCCTTCACGTATGTCCCTCCCCTGCTCTCCACAGCAGCCCTCTGAGGAATTGCTTTCACATATGTCCCTCCCCTGCTCTCCACGCAGCCCCTGAGGTGCCAGGGGAGGCAGGAATCCTTGCCCCATGGCGATGAGGCCTGCAGGCTCAGAGCCCCTGAGCAGCCTGCGGAGGGAGAGCCGTGGGTCCGGGGCAGCCCTGGGACTACCGTGTAGTCCCCACGTCCTCCCCACAGGGCCTGGTTTGGCTTCACAGTTCCATGCAGGACCCACAAGCCCAACAGACAAGTTATATCAAGAGCACAGGGGCCCCAGGAAGCTTCCTCAGAGGACGGGGGCCCGACCAGCGGACCGGCCTGCGGGCCGGGCCTCCCAGCTCCGTCAGAGCCGATACGGACCCCCAGGCCAGGGGAACAAACCACGGCTCCAGGGACTTGGGGCCAAAGAGCGGCCAGAACACGCTCAGAGGGCCGTCGCCAGGACAGGACAATCGGGCTTTCAGCGGGCGGAGAAGGCAGGACGGAACCAGGTCACGCTTCATTAGGGACTTCCGTTCACCCCGAGTCTGTCCGTGACTAATTGGTCGGCACTGCCACATGGGGAAGCCAACGAAAGGGACGTGACCCAAGTAATTGGGGCTTGGGAAGGGTGAGATGCGCACAAGAGCCAGCACTGCCCCCGTTATGGCCCCAGGGCCCCTCAGACAGGGCCCCTCAGACAGCGCCCCCAAACCTATCGCTCACTGTTGCTCTGCCTCAGAGCTACCGTTTAACCATCACTGAGGGCTGAGGGCTACTTACTGCTCCTGCTGCTCCTGTAAGTTAAAGTTAGGACAGAAAGCGTGTCCACTTAGGAAGTTTCTAATTTATTCTTTGTGTTTTCCACAGCACCTGGTACAGTAGCCAGAGGAAAGAATGAAACATGCATGGGGGAGGGGAGAAATCTTATATTTTAGACTCAGACAGGAGACGTTGGGCCTGTGTAAGCAGGCATACATGTTTCAGGCACTAAACACACATGTTTCAGGAGGTGCGTGGGTGGCAGAAACCAGGCCCACTTTGGAGTGACTCTCAAACTAAACGTGGGATATCTTCTAAACAAAAGAGCCAGCAAGCAGCACGGAGGAAGAACAAACTTAAAATGTAAGCTCAGAGCTGAGGGAATGGCAGATGGGGGAGCTGCAGGAGACTTTAGTGACCACATAGTCCAAAGGTCCCATATTAAGAATCAAGAGTCATAAAAAGCCCGAGCTAGTTTGGCTCAGTGGATAGAGTGTCAGCTGTGGACTAAAGGGTCCCAGGTTTGATTCCGGTCAAGGGCACATGCCAGGGTTACAGGCTCCATTCCCAGGAGGGAGCGTGCAGGAGGCAGCCAATCAAGGATTCTCTCTCATCATTTATGTTTCTCTCTCTTTCCCTCTCTCCCTTCCTCTCTGAAATCAATAAAAATATATTGACAATAATTTTTTTTAAAAATCATAAAAAGGTTCAACTCTTTGACCCAGTGATCTCGCTTCTGGGAATCCAACCTTAGGAAATAATCCCAAAGAATGAGAACATTAAATACATACGAATGTTTATTATAGCAATTTTTAAAAATATTTTTTATTAATTTCAGAGAGGAAGGGAGAGGGAGAGAGAAACTTCAGTGATGAGAGAATCATTGATTGGCTGCCTCCTGCATGTCCCCTGCTGGGGATTAAGCCTGTAACCTGGGCATGGGCCCTGGTTCATAGGTTGACATCAGTCACTGAGCCAGTCATTTTTTAACTGTTCAAAAAATGTTTTTGAAAATAGCCTGCCCAACAAAAGGGGAAAGTTATGGCATAGCCAACTTGATTAAATATTAGAAAGATATTAAAATAATATAAAAAAGAAATGGAGAAATGTAAATAAGTGGTTACAATCTAACAGTAAGTGAGGGACACACATCCAGAATTGTATGTGAATGTGACTGTAAGAACGCCCGCTGGGAGCAAAGACTACGCGGGCTTCCTCACACAAATACAGCTGAGGGGGTGGGATTAAAGGTGACATTGCCACTTTTCGTAATGTTGACTTTCTAAACTGTAAAAGGACACTTTGAAAATCTAACCAGTCCTTTTCTTACGAGTGAGCAAGCTCCGGGTCAGTGACCAGGCCCAGCCCAATGTTATCTATAAGTGAAATAATGTCAACATATTGAATTGGAAGGGAAGCTATTGGAGTAGCCTGCCTTCCTTTCTTCTTTCCTTCCTTTCTTCCTTCCTTCCCTCCCTCACTCCCTCTGTCTCTCCCTCCCTTTTTTTCTTCCTTCCTTCTCTTCCCTCCATTAGGTTGTATTTTGCTTCTGTTTTAATGTTGGTACAGGAAGTTTAAAAAAAAAAAAATAGTTCCAGGGTCTGAATAGAAACCCTAGCAGCAATTGCGGCTCAGGATCTTAGCAGCTCCAGAGGCAGGGAGCACCGAGCTAAGGAGGGGACTGGCTACGTGACGTGATGGCAGTGAGAGGAGCCTGTGCCTTTTGACCAGGTGTCTCCACCACCTGGTCTATGGCAGCCCATAAACCAGCTCCCATAGACTCCTGGCACCTGGTGAGTCACTGGCTTAAGGTGGCTACCGTGTTCCCGGATATTCCTTCCCGGCTCACTCTGCAAGCTTTCTTGCCCCACAGGGAGGGGAAGGGTCACCTTCGGGCCTTGGCAGAGGCTGACCCTCCAGCCAGAAGAACCTGGAACCAACCAGTGGAGCTGCGTTCCCACTCAAAGGGGCCTCCTGGGCCTGCACAGGGCTGGCGGACAATTACACCGGCCTGATTCCAGGCTGTAACAAAAGATGAATCGCCACAGAGGCCCAAGGAAAGGAAATTCGTTTGCAGAGTCGCAGGTGTCAAGGTCCAGAAACTCCCCTTGGGGCCGGTTTCATCATTGCTCAGCAGGTAGGAACAGAAAGTGAAGCCCTAAGCAGGGCTGCACAGCTCGTCCCACCTCCTTAGGAAGCCATGAGGGGCTTCATGAATCTAATCACCGAGTGAAAACTAGGACAGGTTACACCTGATGGGTCTCTACTATTCTAAGATTTGCTATAACCTCCAACCCAACTCTCTAAGGAACGGGATTTAGTGAGAGTTTATCCCACCAAACAGGAGAGCTGCGAAAGCCCGTGCTTCTCTCTGTTGGAAAAGCCAGAGGCATCTTTCCTGGCACAAGGGAAAGAATGCAGGAGAAATCAGCAACTTCCGGTTAGTCCCCCAGCACCACCTTAAACACCTGGGTGACCTTGGCTAAGTCCGCCTGCTGGGAGGACTTCCTTGAGCTGGTGTGGCTGGAGTGGCCAGAGTGATAGGCTGAGTTCATTCCAGCTGGGAAAATGCTGATGTGAGCCTTGGCAGCTTTTAACCAGTCACCTTGGAATGAATTTTTTAGGCAGGTTTCTTGGACAAAGTCGCAAAACAATGCACACCATTAGTAGTCTAGCACCCAAACAGCACGTGGAAATAAGTGTTTCCATGATTGTACATGAAACCTCACATCCCTCTGGGTGCCTTCCTTAGATTCTTTCAAGCACATGACAAATAACGTACATACAAGTTCTCAGCATTTAAGAATGGGTCTCCTTTCCTTTTACCCTTGCCTCTCATACATCCCTCACATCAAACACTTCAACACCAGTGGTCGGCAAACTCATTAGTCAACAGGGCCAAATATCAACAGTACAACCAACAATTGACATTTCTTTTGAGAGCCACATTTTTTAAACTTAAACTTCTTCTAACGCCACTTCTTCAAAATAGACTCGCCCGGGCCATGGTATTTTGTGGAAGAGCCACACTCAAGGGGCCAAAGAGCCACAGTTTGCCGACCACTGACCTAAATGGTTTCTAAAGACTTTCTCCGCATCCCCTTCCCATCTGGTACCTGCCTGGGAGCTCTGAGTGAGATCCAGGCTCCGGACACTATGCCATGCCCAGCCTGTGGGAGAGTCCTTTCCTCTGCCCCTCTGTGAGTGTCTCACTGGTCCTGTGCTCCCTGTGCTTTCTAACAAGCTCTCCTCCATCCCTGTGGGGGTAGGCAGGGGCCGGAGACAGCTCTCAGCCTCCTGGGTCCTTACCTTCTTGATCTGGTCCTCCTTCAGCTTGGCAAAGTAAAAGGCCAACAAGTGTACCGCAAACATCTTCCCCAGGTGCTGTTTCTCCGCGGTGGTCAGAGGTTTCCGTGCAGTTGCCTCGCTCGTCTCAGAGGGCTGCCCACTTTCAGTTCAGGCTGGAGGCGCTGGGGAACTGGGTCTACAGATTAAAAGCTTCCAGGCTGCTTCGTTCAATGGCTAAACTTTGCCCCCTCTCTCTGGTCCCTCCCTCCCAGCGCACTCATTGTCTAATAGGAGCCTCAGGGTGGCAGCTGAGGGCTGGTGGAGGGAGGCAAGGGATGGGTTGCTTGACTCTCTGAGACTGGTGACAGGACATCTAGTTGCTAAGCAACACTCTCAAGCCCGTGCTCCACCAAGCCCCCTCGGCCGGCCGAGGAAAAGCTTCTGAGAAGCTGGGTGTTAATACCAACGTTCAGCAGCTGAGCTGCTCTGCCAATGTCCATGCTCCGGCTCTCCGCTTCAGCCCTTTGCAAAGAGAAATGCAACAGTGGTTAAGAGATCTGAACGTAATTTGGAAAGACAGAAAGCTAACAGGAAAGTAGTGGCTCAGCAGGGGAAGCACAAAAGCCTGAGTGCCTGCAGACAGTGACCTGCTGAGAAGTGAGTGGTGATATCTGTAACTCTAGGAAGGCTCAGCATTGGAGGCTCAGTTACTTCTGAAAAGCGAGAGGCAACACAGAGCCGAAAACAGGAGATTGGCCAAAAGCCTCTATAAAAAAAGCAGGTAGGCCCCAAGCGTGCCCCTCTTCCTAGACCAATGGGTGACCACCAGCCCCTACCCCTACAGGAGACTGTGTTTATTCTCTCGGGAGATCGAACCCAACAGCCTCTGGACTTGGGACCATTGGGACCCTGGAAAGTGGAGTGAGGCCCCAGACTGCAAATAGGGCCACAAAGTGAGACCTTCAGGCTGAACAATGAGACCCCCAAACTGCTGGTTTCTGTCTGGTTTCCACCAGCAGACATCTGTGTACATCACTCACTGGGAGGAGGCTCAGGGGACCCATTTTCCTCTGGTAAAACTAAGTGGCCTCACATACGGAAAAGCCAAAACTATTGAGATGGTAAACAGATCAGTGGTTGCCAGGGGGCTGGGAGGAGCGGGGCTGAGTAAGCGAAGCACAGGTATTTTAGGGCAGTGAAACTATTCTGTGTTGTGCTGTAACTGTGAATAGATGACACAATACTTTGTCAAAACAATAAATTAATAAAACTATGTCTAAAAACCCATATAACGCTACAGCACAAAAAATGAACTTTTATGTATGTGAACTCTTAAAAGAAATTTAGATCAGAGATGTAATACAGACAAAAGAACCTAACTGTATTATAAATATATGAAAAAGCCTTGTTGAAGAGGAGGGAAGATGCTGACCTAACAATTTCCCCCCCCCACCCCCATTCCCCTTCTCACTCCCTCCCTTCCGCTCTCTCTGAAAAGCAAGAGGGGGGAAATATCCTCAGGTGAGGATTAACAACAACAAAAATAAAAAAAAATCATGTGTTTCTGAATCTCTTTTCAGATGTTTATTGTTACCCTCTTATTTTCAAAATGAAAAAAGGAACTATCAAATAATAATAAAGTCTATGAAACAAAAAACTATGATAGATAAAAATTTCAATAGATTGACGAAGAAAAATTGCCATGAAAGTCATGAGGGTAATTCTAACTACTGATTCAACAACAAGAAAAAGGAATGATAGCTGTACCAAAAGGGAAATGGAGAAAAGGACTTAAGAAAGCTAAATCCTGCCCAGCCGGCCGGTCTCACTGGCTGAGTGCCAACTATGAACCAGGAAGTCAGGGCTCAATTACGTCAGGGCACATGCCCGGGTTCCAGGGGCATGCAGGAGGCAGCCAATCAACGATTCTCTCTCATCACTGATGTTTCTCTCCCTCTCTGAAATCAATAAAAATATACATATAAAAAGCTAAATCCTCACCTGATATATAGTAGGAAATCAGTAGCTAATGTCTTAAAATGATGACTCAGGACAGAGGAGATGCATAATATGTAGTCAATGAGGTAAATACTAGAATAACAGGAAAAATAACAGAATTGAAAGTGTGTCTCTCGTTTTTAAAGGGATACATATATTCATGACAAAGATCAGTTTTTAAAAATGACTTCAACTTGCCTTAGCCAGTGTAGCTTGGTTGGAGCGTCATCCTGTACACTAAAAACTTGTGGACTAGATTCCCTATCAGGGACATACCTAGGTTGCGGGTTCAATCCCTCATTGGGGAGCGTACAAGAGGCAACCAGTCAAGTGTTTCTCCCTCACATCGATGTTTCTGCCTTGTCTATCTAAACATCAGTGACTATGTCCTTGGGTGAGGATAAAAGATATGTGTATTTTTTAGTGACAAGTTTATTTGGCTTATGTATATAGAGATAAATGAATGTGCAGAAGTATGGGTTATGGTAGAGTTCTTACTTCCAAGTGAGCTTTGTTTTGAATTTATACTATGCATTACTTTAAATAATCGTATGCAGGTAGACTTTTATAGAATGTGACCAACATCCATTGATTTATCAATTTTTAAAGGATGACAATGAGTAATAAACATGTTAATAAAATGCAAGTGTAGCTATTAAAAGAATAAGGCACTTTATGAATTTTTAATTATTTAAGGAATTAAAAAAAATTATTTTAACCTAATTACAAGCACCCAAGAAAGAACATTCTCCAGCAGGGGACCCTCGAGTCCATTTCACAGGTGTTGAAGGCAGGGCAAGGTAGTCACTAGGTCACAAGCCTTTCCCATGCCTCACAAGCATCAGGGGCTTTCTGAGAGCACATAATAAAAACTCTTGGATAGAATTTGTTAAAGGAACAAGTTCAAAATCATCTCCTCTACCAAAATTTGCCACAAGTAACTTTGTGAAGTCAAGTCTTCAAAGGTCAATCTACGCCAAGAACATTATATTCTTCTCTAGCATTTTTTTGCACATAAAGACACCTTCTGTTTATCATCTGCGAGGGACTGTCAGGCTTTTAGAGAACAGCGACAACTCAGAAGCATGTTGATGATTGCTCTCTCTGTTCAAGTTTATGTATTTTATAGCTTTGAAACAGAGAAATAAAATAACCTAATTCATTTATCATTTGCTCACCTTGTAGTAAACCATCATATCCTGAGAGGTTGATTTGAGGTGGACATACATAGAATGACTGCATCTTACTTTCAGAGACTCCTTGTTCTGAGCTGTAACAGACTTTGGTGATCTGTGATGATTCACAATAGGCATCTTTCAAAAGACCCAATTTCATTTTGTACATTGATACTCATCCACAAATAAAATGTACAATGCATTACAAGTCATTGATTTTGTTCCTAATCAGATCTGAACTAACCACATCTTATTAAATTAGCCAGATCCGTACCGATGAAACTGAGTTAACATCTAAGACGCAGTTCATGCTCCATGTTGATGTTCAACTGAATTCACAATAATCCAAAGAAGCCTTCAAAACCTGTGAGAAAACTGCAAGAAAAAGAGTTGTGTTTTAGAAAGGATGAAATCCAGCCAGTATGGGTCGATGGTTGAGCGTGAACAGAAGCTCACGGTCTGGGCTCATGCCCAGGTTGTAGGCTCGATCCCCAATAGGCAGCATGCAGGAGGCAGCCAATCAAAGATTCTCTCATCATTGATGTTTCTATCTCTTCCTCTCCCTTCCTCTCGGAAATATATATATATATATATTTAAAAGGCCTTTAGAAAAAAAAAAAAAAAAAAAAAAGAGGTCAAGAACATGACCTGAGTGAAACATGCTTGGGACTTAGCTGGCCCAGAAGCCTCAAAGAAAAATAAATTACGTGTCAAGCTTGGTGCAGAGACCAGATCGTTTTCAAAGTGACAATTGTAAGCACTTTGCAGTTAACTACTCAGACCCACTTCAATTATATTATTCCCATTTGTTTCACCTGATTTTATCTTTCTGCCTAACCACAGACTCTCCCTCCTGTCTCTTCTGCCTAACCACACTCTCCTTCCCCCACACAGGGAAGGTGAAAGGTGAACTATTTAGCATTGTGTCTACTCTTTAGCTCAGTGTTCAAGCAGCCCCTTCCTTACAGTGTTCCCACCTTCACTCCTCTTACCTTTGACTTCACTAACATGTAACTTAGCTAAGTTTGCAAGGGTCTTGCCTAAGTGTCTTCTGTGAATTACCAACTCTGGCCCCAAAAATGAAGTGGGAGAACTAACCCTCCAAGTGATGTGCCTCATCTCTTAAGTACCATGAGACCAAATGGGCAAGAAGGGATAATGTGTGCTATGGTGTAAGTCACAGGGAAGGCAAATTCTAGAAGCTAATGAAGAATATCTGCCCTTCTGGACATTTCACTACTGTTTTCCACAAATAAAGGAGAAATATACTCAATGCGTCTACTCAGCCTTTATTCCCAGAAAGGCAAAGGTTAAAGATTGCCATCTCAATTAAATGAGACATTGTCTGAACTCCAGAACTATCAAAGAGAAAGCTAGAAGATAACTAGTTTACCAAACTATTCTTGACCCATTTTCAGTGTAATCACTAGTCTGAAGTCAGCTTGTTTAGCAGACGCTTGAGAAATTAGTTCAGTTCTTGGAATGACTTTAGTGGTCAAGTCACAGCCCAGAGTGAACCCAAACCTTTGGTTTCATTTATGAAACACTTCATATATACCAAGCACTGTGCTAATGGCACCTCATCACTTTAACCTCCTGAACAACTTAAAGTAGGCATTACTGTCCATCTTCAGAGAGGGCAAGGTTACTGGGCGGGTAATGATGAGAGAAGCTGAACTCAGGCCTGTCCAATGCCAAAGCCCACACTCTTAAGCTCCTTTCAACTGTATCACTAATCAGGGCTGAAAACTGTGCTGGACAATAGAGGCCACTATGCATCAGACTAACCTCTGACATGGGAAGACCACCCACCCTATCTAGAATAGTCCACCGCTACCACTTGTTATTCTTTCTTTATTCTACTTTATCCTAGCAGGTATCTCCAAAACTATATCCATCCATTGAACAAAGACTGTGCTTCTACTATATTCTAGGCACTGAAAACATAGCAGTGAACTAGACACACAACAATCTCTCCCCTCACAGAGCTGACATTTAAGTTATTCCTATTTGTCTCCATATAATACATCTTGCTTATTGTGTTTCCAGCACCTAGAACAGCTCCAATACATGGGTACAACAGACAGCAATTCCACCCATGACATCCTCAGAAAACAGCTCAAACAACTCACCAAACAGGTTTTATTGCCATGCAGAGTTCTTTATAGTGCGTTGTCTTAGTTCTATACTGCAAAATTCTATAAAACTTTAAATAAAATCTTTAAGATATTCCATATTTTTAAAATGTAAAAACAAACACAGTTTACTCATGTTTAAGAGTTAATTTTTCGCCAGGACCGGTTTGGCTCAGTGGACAGAGCGTCAGCCTGCGGACTGAAAGGTCCCAGATTCGATTCCGGGCAGGGGCATGTGCCTTGGTTGCAGGCAAATCCCCAGTGGGGGGTGTGCAAGAGGCAGCTGATCGATGATTCTCTCTCATCAATGTTTCTAACTCTTCTTTATCCCTCTCTCTTCCTCTCTGTGAAAAATCAATAAAATATATATATTTTTTTAAAAAAGAGTTAATTTTTCTGGGCAAAGAAAAAAACAAAAACCAGAGATAACCAGAACACTGTAAGACAGTAAATGCAGATGAGAAAAAGAAATTTTTTTAAATAGATATTTATTTGCAAAATAGAAATAAAACTAATCTGAATCAGGTTCCTTCTTCTTCCTTCTTGACCCTTTGGAGGTAGTCCCAGGCTCGGCTTTGTCTCTGCCGTGCTCAGTCCGCTGTGTGAGCCACTCCTTCTCCAGCTGCCTGAGCATGTCCGCAGTGAGGAGTCCCTGCTGCACCAACCTGGAAGCCAGGGACTTCTCTTCCGCACCGGGGCCGGGCGGCTCAGCAGCTCTAAACCCTAAAGTTTTGGTTCCACGCATCCTTCTTGCTTGGCTCTTCGATGTTCCTGGCGAACGAGACCGGCTGTCTGCTGGCATGTTCTCCAAATGCAACAGCCTTTGTGCCTCTGAAATCTTAATCAGTTTGGTGATGTTGTGTACACCCTCCTGGATAATGCCATCCAGGTCTTTCTGCAGGTCTCGAACAAGGTTGGCATCGGGAAACATATCTATAAACCGATAGCTGGGAAAAAGACATTACATTATAGCAACAGCTCTTATCAGTCGCTGAACTACTATAATAATCTCAATGCCAAACTACATCTTGACACTGATTAATTCCAAATGTTTATGAAAAATTTGTTGTGTCTTTGTTCAACTTTTACTTCTGCCCCAGCACACCTGAGGAGTACATTATTATGAGGATGGGTCACCACTCCCCCCTGAAGTGACTCCAATATGCCCTCTCATGGGACATGCCCCCGCTCTGAGTTACTGAGCTAGAGCGGTACAGCAGGCCTCCGATAACATCGCTCTGTATAGCACTGTCTCATCCGACACTGATGAGATGCCATAGGAATTTAACTCTGGTTTACATCAATTAGCCTCTGGTAAAACTGGTTTTGTTATACATCCTTTTGCAGGACCATTAATTAAGGATTTTAATTGTACCTCTCAAATGTTAACATATAAATTAATCACCTGGGGAATCTAGTTAAAATGCAGAATTTGATTAAATCTTATATTCTCTATTTCTAATAAGCTTCCACCCATTGAGTAGCAAGGATCTAGAGGACCTTCTGACTGACTTACCTTAACTAGAATACTAAGAATGCGTTAAGTCATTTTTGGAATGGGGATTAACCAGGCTCAACTGCCTTTATGGACAATAAACATAATATAGAGTACCCTGCAAATATGTGCCTAATTTGAAAGAGCAAAAGACCATTCATAAAATCTTTGACTTGCCCTATTACCTAAAAAAATGAGAGCACATAAAGGAAATATTTGATACCTTAGCCACAGGTAAAGATCCAAGACATCATGGACAGCTTCAAGATCCATGAGGTCTTTAATATTATTAGGTGGATTTAATGGCCATTTAATATATCGGCGCAACCAAGCAAAGGTCAAGGGCTCGTTCCTGCTGTACTGCCTGGCAAACTGAGAGAAGCAGAGAAAAAGGAATCAGAATTCACATAAACCTGTGATTAGAAAAAAAAGAAAGCACAACAAAATGTTAACTGTGATTGTGTTTCAATAGGCAGGATGCTTTCTTCTTTATACTTTTCTGTATTTTAAAGAACATTTAGTATTTTATAAAGGTAATTTTTTAAAAGGTGGGGGAATGACAGCCTTCTTTTTACAAAATCTGTCCTCAGAGACCATCAATGGCTCTTTTGAAGTTCAGTAATAATGGAGATCAAGAAAAATCTCTAGATTGCATATTCTCATCATTAAGCAGAACACATAAGCAACTGTTAGACTGTCCTTCCTCCTTAGTAAAATGCTTCTGCTTCACTAGAATAATTTGAAGAAAGGTGTAAATGGGGTGAAGGCATGGGCTCAAACTCCATCCATGTCAGTCTGCAGCATGTAAGCCTTTGTTCCATAAACATCAACCTTATACTAGCTAACTCTAACAAATGCCAGTTCTAAGAGACTATTTCCTAGGTAAATGCCTGGACAGGGAAGACTTCTAAGACATAATAAGGGAAAAAGAAAACAGCAAGTTGCAAAATCATTCATTATAGCATTTATGGGAAAACACACCCCCACAACAAAACTATAATTCCTACATGTATACCTATGTAGGCAAATGCAATCGGAAAAGTTTGCAAGATTACATACAAAATCATAATAGTTATGCCATAGAACTAAGATTGGAGGAGGTAGCCCAATTTATCCCTATCTGTAATGTTTTAATGTTGTGCAAAGAGAAAGTATTTATGTATTATTTATGTAATTTAAAAATAACTTTGAATTTAGAAATAGAGTTGATAAAAAGAGCTAATATGCAGAATGCTAAGGTCTATAAAGAAATGGCAGCAGAACTACAACCATGAGTCAGAAAAGATTCAAAGAGGAGGCCTCTGGTGTAGTGTGCTGCAAGGGAGAGCACCAGGCAGAGCAGGGCCCAGAGAGGTGAGGACACCGCAGCCATTGCCCTTCCCCGGCGCTGTTTTGGTGAATTCTGTGCTCCTCAGAACTGTATGCCTACTCAAATGACTGAGAAGAAAAGGAACCAGACCCTGGCACCAAACTCATACAAGTCAACAGTCCCTGGCTCAGTGTCTTAAGGTTAAGAAAACTGAATACTATTGCCACTACTAAACCCCTGGTGCCCCCTTCCAAAAATATTACCCAACACCAATAAGGAAAAAGTGTATCAGCAGGCAAAGACCCCCTTCCCTTGAAAAAACTGTATTTAATTATTTTTGTTTTAGCTTCTTGGCAAAGGCTACCATATAAGCCCATTTCCCCAAAAAAATTGTTTGTAAGAAAAAGAGCGTCACTTTATATTTAAGTTCTTACATATTATCTCATATTAAAGAATAGTCTTCAATTATTTTGAGTAACAAAGTGCTGTTTGGGGGAAATACCTCAATCAAAAACAACTCAAAATATCCCAAGATGCAGACTTACCTGTAACAGCGAGGAGCAGACGAAAGGCTGCTTCTTGTTGATAGGGGCTGTGCAGAACACATACCTCACTCGCAGGCTCAATGGAATATGCTGGATCAGCTCTGCAGAAAACTTAAAATCATCCAGATTGCAGACAAAATACTGCCCGTCAACTTGTGAAAAGTCTACAAAAATATCCTGGGGGGAAAAAGACATTAAATTACTGGACTGCCTAACAGGGCATGAATAAAATACTCAAACTGACAAACAACAACCTCTCTAACCCGTAACAGACTTCTAGAAAGGCCTGCTTTATTCATTGCCTCCTCAAGCTAATAATTCCTTCATAACCTTCCCAACCTAAAATACTCAGACAAAAGTCCCAAACGATTTTGAAAGTTTTCACTTTTAATATAAACTTCATAAAAAACAGCCTATCCATTCATGCCCATGAGGTTAAGTAGTAATTACATTTTTATTTTTTACTAGAGGCCTGGTGCACGAAATCTGTGCACTTGGAGGGTCCCTCAGCCCGGCCTGCACCCTCTCACAGTCCAGGAGCCCTCAGAATGCCTGACTGACGGCTTAGGCCTACTTAGAGGGAGTGGGCCTAAGTCGTCAGTCACCCCTCCTTAGCGCTGCCGCAGAGATGGGAGAGGATCCTGCCCCTGCCTCAGCGCACCCCCTGTGGGAGCGCTCCTGCATTGAGCATATCTGCTCCCGGTGGTCAGTGTGTGTCATAGCTACTGGTCATTCTGCTGTTCAGTCTATTTGCATATTAGTCTTTTATTATATAGAATTTTAAATTTTCTTTTTGAGAATTTTTATGAGTTTGAGTCAAAACTCATGCTAGTTGCAGGGAAGCAAGGTTTCAAATGCTCCATTTTTTTATTTTTCAATTATAGTTGTACAATATTTTATTAGCTTCAGGTGTACAACTATGTTTAGACATTTAATAACTTATGAAGTGATCACTCTGATAAATCTAGTACCCATCTGACACCATACATAGCTATTAAAATAGATTAAATTCCCCATGCTGTACTTTATATCCCCATGACCATAATTACCAATTTATACTTCTTAATCCCTTCATCTTTTTCACCAATTCCCCCAACCCCACTCCCATCTGGCAACCATCAAAATATTCTCTGTATCTATGGTTCTGTTTCTGTTCTACTTGTTCATTTATTTATTTTTAGATTTCCATATATAAGTGAAGTCATATGGCATTTGTCTTCCTCTTTCTGATTTATTTCACTCAGCAAAATACCCTCTAGGTCCACCCATGTTGTTGCAGATGGCAAGATTTTTTTTTTAAGGCTGAGTCATATTTCACTATGCACATGCACCACTTCTTTATCCATTTATCTATCGATGGACACTTAGAATCTAAGGACAAAGAGCTTCCCAGATAAGAAAAAGCTAAAGGAGTTCATCATCACCAGACCAGTATTACAAGAAATGTTAAAGAGTTAAGAAGAAGAAAGAAAAAGACAAAAGAGGGAGAAGAGAAAGAAGGAAAATAAGAAAATATCAAAAACAAAAATACAAATGGATTAAATTCTCCAATCAAAAGATGCATGATAGCTGAATGGATAACAAAAGACCCTCACATATGCTGCCTACAAGAGACTCACTTCAGACAGAAAGACACACATACTCAAAGCAAAGTGATGGGAAAAGACATTTCACAAAAATAGAAACAAACAAAAATCTGGGGAAGCAATACTTATGCCAGACAAAATAGACTTTAAAACAAAGGTTATAACAAGAGACACAAAAAGACCCAGCAATCCCACTTTAGGGTACTGTATTTATCTGAAGAAACCCAAAACACTAAATCAAAAACGACATGTGCATCCTTGTGCAAACATATTCATTGCAGCATTGTTTACAATGGCCAACATATCGACACTTTTAGAAAAGAGATTCAAAGTGATTTCCTACTTACAATGAGATTAGAAAGAGTCGTATCAGGGAGATGGTAGGCAAACATTTCAATCTGTTCAGCTGTTGGATGAAGACCAGCTGCCTTTAGTAAAAGAAAAAAACAATCATAAGCTTTTTTTTTTTTTTAAAGAAGTTTTCCTAAGTTAATTCAAAATAAAGTCTTGAGTAAAATAGAGAAAAGCATCATTTTCCCATTTATTACCAATTAGGAAAGCTAATAAGATGATTAATAAAACTAACCAATTATACCCACTAAGTAGTCAATCTTTTATTCATATTTTAGTTATACAGTGTCTGACATACACAAATACATGAAAAATGTCTAAACTGAAGGTCAGGTATCTCTTTAACTGTATATTGCAGTGTTATGAGATGCCTACGGGTAAGTATAAGCTAGGGGGAAAGGGAATGGGAAAGAGGAGAGGAGTGATGTGAATCCGGTCGGAAAAAGAGAATGAGCACAAGAAATGAGGTACTGTGCACAGGAGGGAAATGGTGTGTCATTATCAACTGCACTCTCGACCTCAGCTTTCCTCTAGGAACTTTCCCTTGCATTATCTCACTTACATTCCCCTTTACCCAGGCCACTGAAAAATGAGAAGAGCTACACTTAGAAAGATTTCCAGGCAACTTTAAATTGTAACAGTTAGGCCCAACTGGTGTGGCTCAGTTGGTTGAACATCAACCAGGAGGTCACAGTTGATTACTGGTTAGGGCACATGCCAGGGTTTTGGGCTCCATCCCCAGTAAGGGCGCGAGGGAGGCATCCAATCGATGTTTCTCTCTCCCTCTCCCTTCCTCTCTCTGAAATCAATAAATAGTATTTTTAAAAATTGTAACAGGTTGTTTAAAATATATACACTTCTGTTAATAACTACATTTGTCCTTATTGGCTCAAATTACATTGCTAAGTGCTGTTTTTGCTCCACACTCAAGGGTTTCTTCTACCTTCAAGCTCCTGACAAGTTTTCAGTCTGCTTACATAGCTGAGTGCCCACGTGAAGCAACTGTGCCCCTACCCCCACCTGCTGCTAGGTTATAGGAAGGACGAAAGGAAAATTAGGTTCACTAAACTTTTCAATCTGGATCTTTCACCTGCAAACCATTCTCAACCAGGAGTCTCTATTCCTCTCCAAAGCAATAAAGTAGGGCTTGCTTTCTTAGATATAGTTCCATTTATTTCAGAGAGGAAGGGAGAGGGAGAGAGAGATAGGAACATCAATGATGAGAATCATTGACCGGCTGCCTTTTGCATGTCCCCCACTGGGGATCAACCCAGGCATGTGCCCTTGACCGGAATCAAATGCAGGACCCTTCAGTCCACAGGCCGATGCTCCTTCCACTGAGCCAAACCAGCTAGGGCAAGTAGGACTTTCTTGATGTAATTTTAATGGTATAAAATTTCTCTTTTGTTTATTTGTTACCGCGTGTCCTAGGCAAGAGTCTGGAGGGAGGGTGAAGGAAGGCATGACTGTCCTCCAAAGGGAATTAACCTTACCTGTATAGGTTCGACAGGCTTATTCAAAATTTCCTTTAATAAACGGAGGTCTTCTCGATTCATTGTTGTCACCTCTCCTTCTTTGTATTTCGAACTGAACCTGCCAGCTCTGCCAGCAATCTGCAAGGCTTGCGAAGTGGTTATTGGTTCTATTTCCTTCTCTCCCTTTTCATTGATACTGGGCTTTATAAGGGAATAAAAAATAATTCTTCTTATGTTCCTGAAATAGAAATAAAAGTGATCTCACAGACAAAAAACTCTCCACCACTTGGGTCACTGCAGAAATGCTCACTCACTTCTAGTTTAGGCCTATTTGCAATCTTGCCTGTTGCATTCAAAAGAAGAAAAAGGTTTGTTGGTAATTCTTTCTTCCCTTTATATAGTATTTTTAAACAACTGGGTAAACTTACTAAAATTTATCAACTTGTACTTTTCAGCGGGTGACCTGTATAGTATATAAATTATACCTCAATAAAGCTATAGAAGATAACATTTTTTAACAAATAAACCACATGTTCTCAAGGGGCTTTTTTTTTTTTTTTTTTTTTTTAATATATTTTTATACTTCAGAGAAGAAGGCAGAGGGAGAGAGAGATAGAAACATCAATGATGAGAGAGAATTACTGATTGGTTGCCTCCTGCTTGCCTACTGGGGATGTGCCCACAACCCGGGCACGTGCCTTAGACTGGAATCAAACCTGGGAACCTTCAGTCTGCAGGTTGACACTTTATCCACTGAGCCAAACCAGCTAGGGCTCAAGCTGCTTTTAAAAGTTGGCTATTAATAGTTTGAATAATTTTTAATTCATTCCCCAGAGAGGAATATTTAGGCTTAATACTGTTACCCCTTCAGATAACAGCTAGGCCTACAAGCATAGTAGGCACTCACACAACTTGCTGACTGAGAAACTAAAAGTAAGGAAATATAACAAGATAGCAGTGATAGAGAGCAGCACTCAAAGTCTGAGCGATGTGATACTTTCTTTTTGCTCCCTTACAAGGTGTGTAAGCAAGGTAAATCTCAGATCTTTATGATATACCCATTCCCTAAGTGGTCATTCTAATGCCAATTAGAAAATTTTTCATTGCCATCTAACCCGCTGAATATCCATGATTGTTAAAAACAAATCACTTACAAATTAAGTCCCATGCCAATTGCATCTGTAGCAACCAGGATTTTACATGGATCATCAGGATCATTAAACTTTTTTGCTTGAGCAAGTTTGGTTCCTAAAATAAGAAGTTTACATTAAACCAGTGTTCTCAATCTTTTACTGTATTACACTAAGTATATCTTGGAAACCCTCACCCCCTACTTCCTATTTTTTATGGATAAAATTATTTCTTTATATCCTCAAAGAGTTATTTATCCTTTATTTCCACTCTTTTAAATATCCCCACATACAGCAACACAACCCCACACCACACTAGCCTCTCACTTCTGAAGACGTGTAGTAACAGATTTCATAACTACAATTTGAGAAGTATTACTCAAGTTCATGGGTAATGACATTTCTGTAAGAAACTATTCAATTGAAAATTTAAAATAACAGCAAATAATAAGAGCTATAAATAATTAAAATATTTCTATCCCCACCAAGATAAACTAGAGAAACATTTATTTTATATTACCTATAACAAATTACTAATATGTCAAGCATCTTAATTCAATATATTTTACTACGTTTTCTATACATATTCAACATAAATGGGAAAAATAAAGTTTAATATTCTGTCACAATGAAAGCCAATAATTACCAGGTGGGAGACTGCCATATATAACAGCTGATTCCAGTCCCCGAATTTCAATCTGTCGACTCACAGAATAAATATCATTCTTGCTAAAACAGACAATGCAGTCCCCAGGCCGAAGGTTGTCTAAAGATTCCAATGCATGATCCAGCACAGAAATGGGGGTAAGCCTCGTGTAGTTTCGAACCTTTAATAAAGACATGATATTGTAAAATAACACACCAAACTCAATTTTATGTGACTAACAAGTGAAAACTTGCTAAAAGCTAAAAACAAGGTCTGTTGTTTTTCAAAGGAAAATACAAAAAAGCATTTATTTTAATATTCATTGCTATTTCTAAATTAACTAAATGCTAAACAGTGTTTCATAAATTTTCAAAGCACTTTCATATAGGTACACTTGATTTCCTCTCCCAACCCCCATTGATTGTAGAGAGAAACATGGATGTGAGAGATACATCAATTGGTTGCCTCTCACACATGCTTTGCCTGCAATCAAGGTGTGTGCCCTTGACAGGAACTGAACCCACTACTCTTCAGTCTAAGGGAGACCACTCTAACCACTCAGCAAAACTGGCTAGGGCTACATTTGATTTTCATGGCAACTTGGTAAGTTCAGAAGGGTTATTAACCGTTATTTTCTTTTATGAAAAAGTAAAAGAGAGCCTTATAGAACATCAGGTCTGAGGAGGATTTTTCCAGTTCTAGCCTTCTACAATTTGCCTAAGAATACAAAACTAATAGCAAAGTCAAGACTAGAACCCAGAATTTCTTCTACTATATTTCTCTCCCTGAAAGCTGAACACAAAATTAAAGTAATGGACCAGTTTTTAAATATTTCTTCATCTTATTATAGAACTCTGGTAAAGAAAACAAAAAGTAGGATTAAAAGAAAACCAATTACTTCTTACTCTAGGAATTTGAAAAGGGATACAAACTATTTCTAGCAATTAGATGTATATCAAAGGCCCAATTACCTGACATCTGAGACTTTAAAAACCACAAGCTTTTGCCCTGGCCAGTGTGGCTCAGTTGTTGGAGCAATGTCCCCGTATACCGAAAGGTGGCAGGTTTGATTCCCAGTCAGGGCATATACCCAGGTTGCAGGTTCAACCCCTGGTCAGGCGGAGGCAACCAATAGATGTTTCACTCTCACATGGATGTTTCTTTCTCTCTCTCCCTGCTCCCATTCCTCTCTCTAAAATCAATAAAAATAAAGAAAAATAAAAAGCACTAACTTTTGCTGAACCTCAAACTTCCAATATTACTGACTTATTTAATTCTAAAGGGAACTGCTGAAACTCCAAAAGGTTTTGTCAAAAGTATATAAAGAATCTCCTGTACTTTAAGGAGACTTAGGGTAAGATGGCCACTCTGTCAGATATGAGGTTAAATCAATTGTGTGTTATCTAGTCAACTAGGAGGAAATAAAGCTTTCTTTTTAGTTAAGTTCTGATTTACCACTACCTGCGGCCTATGAAGCCACTGCCTGGTACTCCGGGCTATTTGCTATGCCATCTTGAGAACAAAGCATATAGTCTAGTACCTCCACTTCCTCCCCTGTCGTGTACAAAAGCTCAGTAACCAGGTCAATAGCAGCAGCTTCTCCACATAAATGAACCTCTTCAGCACAGAGTCCTGTTAAATGCAACATCACCATTAAAAAAATTTTAAAGACATAAAAGTAAATATGCAACACTCTATGTAGCAAAATATATATTTTATCTTTACCCGAGAACATTTTTTAAATATTGATGTAGAGAAAAATCGATCTGTTGCTTCCCCTACACACACTGACTGGGTATAGAACCCCCAACCTAGATATGTGCCCTGACCAGGAATCAAACTCATAACCTTTGGTGTAAGGGACGACACTCCAGCCAACTGAGCCACCAGGCCAGGGCTAGCAAAAATATTTTAAGTTTGTTACTATTGCTTTACCATGTTACCAAATGTTTTCATAAATATTATCTCTCTGATTCAAACCTCAAAACAACAATATACGGGGCAAAGATTAACTACATTTTTATAAACATCAGGGCTTTTAAACTGCTTTGGCCAAGGTGTTGAGGGTGATGCCAGCCAGGACAAGTACCTGACATTTATGATCAGTACTGAACATTAGTCTCATACTTGTTTTTCAAATTAGCCTCATGGAATCCCTGAGGTGCCTGAGGGGCTGGGGCTGGAGGGTAGAAGGAATTCCAATCTCCTTACCCCTTAGCAGATCCGCTTTCATCCATTTTACATTAAGGTTTCAATGGATACTCTTTATCTGGAAGAGTTCAGCTGTTTGTTTTTAAGTCTGAGAACTCTTGCCCTACAATATGCTGATCAAAAATTCACTCTAGCTCTGGCCAGATAGCTCAGTTTAGTAAGAGCATCGTTCCAATACACCAATGTTGTAGGTTCAATCTCTGGTGAGGACACCTACAAAGAATCAACCAATGAGTACATAAATAAGTGGAACAACAAATTAAAGTTTCTCTTTTTCTCTCCCTGCCCATCAATAAATTTATTTTTACATTTTAATTCACTCTAATATAAACATTAGAAATACTCATTCATGTTCTCAGTTGGTGGACCTCAAAAACTCCACTTCCAGGAGCCTATCCTAAAGAAATAATCAAATAAATGAATAAAAAGCTATGGCCACAAGGATTTTATCATAGGCCAACAGGAGAAATATCCAGAAAAAGAACTAAATGAAATGGAGGCAAGTCAAGGGGTAGACTCAGCAAGCACTATTAATGTTAACAGGGGAAGATGTTAAACTCTGTGGGGGAAAATTATGGTACAGTTCCTTAAGGGAGAATATACAATATTAGTATGTAGTACCAAAAAAATGTTGGAAACAACAGAACTGAAAAAAGCAAGATACAAAATTATATAGTCACAAAACTGGCATAAAACACACCAAAATCTTAATAATGGTTGTACATATTGGTGAGATTTGAATATTTTAACTTTAATTAAGTGGTTATGCTAATTTCACCATAGGAAAAATAGACTTCCTATTTAAATAATATTTAGGAAAGAAAACTCAACACTTAGCTGACTTTTTGTTTGATTTGTGTCAAAAAGAAAGAATCTAGCTGGCTCTCCTTAGCGACATCCAGCGGATAATGCACCTCAGAGCAGGTGTCACAAAGCACAGGTGTTAGAGCGCGAAGACACCAACCTAGAAGTGCTCTGGTCCAGGCCCATCCTCTGGCTGGGTCTTTAATCATCTGAATTTCGTCAATCACAGCCACTTCATCTTAAAATAAAAAGTTACCATGAGCAACGTAAGTACTTAAATAGTTTTGCAAACAAATCACAACACCGAAATCCAAGCATTCATCACCACCACAGTCATCACCACCACTGACCACTCAGGCTTCTTTTTGGCAGTCTTGTTCTCAGGGCTTTACAATTACTTAATCCTCACCACAAATATAAAAGTAAAATCATCATCTTCTTCATTTTATAGAAGACATTTAAGAAACAAAAGAAAGTTAATTTTACACTAAAAAAACCATCAGATTAAAATTTACTTATTGCATCTGGGCATTTACAAACAAGATTTAAAAAAGGGAATTTTCATTTATAAATATCTGTGCTATCTGAATTTTTATAACATATAACTGTTATAATGAACCAATTTTTAAAAAACTACCCATTTACACAGAAAGTTAAGATTAAAATTAAAAAAGCAAACTACTAAATAGTACATAATTTGCTCTAACATGTAATATATAATCCCTTTTTTATTTAATATACATAACCACAATGCACACATAAATATGTGGATACACAATAAAAATATAGAAAAAGAATCTGAAAAATACATACCACAGGGTTAACACTTGCTTATTCTGAATGTGTGGAATTGGGAAAATATGTACTTTTTTATTCTCTGCATTTATTTTTGAGTTTTCAATGTGAAGATATAATTGCTTATATAATAAAAAAAGGTTGATTTTCATAAAAAAATATTTTCAAAATGACTTAACTAGTTTACTGCAGTGCTATTAATAGTGAAAGACTTTAAACCATTTAAATATTCTTTAATGGAGAAATATGTAATTTTAGTCAAAAAATGAAATGCTATTTAACAGTTTAAATGAATAAATTTGATATATGTATTATGACATATATGATTATATATATATATATATATATATATATATATATATGAAACAAGCCTAGATCTAAAAACTTGTTTAGAATAAAAAGCAAGTGTGGAAAATTAATACAATATAATCATGTAAATGTTTTAAAATACACAATTTATAGTATTGACAGCAAAAAAGACATACACCAAATACTTGATAGCAGTTAGATCAAGAGGGGAAAGGTAGGAAGGAGTGTTGGAGGGATAAGGACACATATGTAATACCTAAATCAATAAAGAAATTAAAAATAAATAAATAAATAAATAAATGAGGGGAAAGGAGATTTCGGTCAAGATGTTGGCATAGTAAATGCAGTAAATGGGCAGAGTGCATGTTCAAGTTGTGAGCTCGATCCTCTGTAGGGGGCATGCAGGAGGCAGCCGATTAATGACGTTTCTCATTGATGTTTCTCTCTCTCCCTCTCTCTTTCTAACAATCAATAAAAATATATTTTAAAGAAAGTATATGATTGCCTAACTACTATGCTAAACACCTAAATTAATACAAATAATACTGAAAATAAAAAGGGGGGAAGAATTGAACTGAGGATTACTACAAATTCATAGCTATTAACGTTTTTGTTCTTTTAAGAGGAAAAGGGAAAGAATATTTAAAACAGCAAGCATGACAGCCCTGTTCAGTTTGGCTCAGTGGATAGAGCATCAACCTGCGGAATGAAGGGTCCCAGTCAGAGCACATGCTCAGGTTGAGGGCTCCATCCCCAATAGGGGCCCACAACTGATTCTCTCTCTCACCATTGAAGTTTCTATCTCTCTCCCTCTTCCTTCCTCTCTGAAATAATAATAATAATAATAATAATAATAATAATAATGGAAACATGACAGAAAGTTTTAGGCATTCATTAGTGATAGTAGATACTTTTTGTTGTATTATTCTCTTCTTTGTCTCAACTTAAATTTTTTCACAATAAAAACATTTCATATGTTCATCACTGTTTAAAATTT
The DNA here is from genome assembly GCA_036971965.1 of Nyctalus aviator. Lineage (NCBI taxonomy): Eukaryota > Metazoa > Chordata > Mammalia > Chiroptera > Vespertilionidae > Nyctalus > Nyctalus aviator. The sequence continues at coordinate 36,339,060 of CM072933.1, read as the reverse complement.
TTTTAAATACTGTTTTTTTAAATAGTGAGTACATACAAGGAGTTGTAACACTGCTCATCTCAACAGTACAAGCAACATGGGTAGCCTGTTTCCCATTTGTCTCTATTGACACGCGCTCTTCACCTGTCACCAAGTCACATGGCACACCCTAGGATGACAAAGAAACCTGGAATTACTTTCAGTTTGAACAGAACAGCAAAGAGAAATGTTGGATGTTCGATAAAGAATTCTCTCCATTATGATCAAATTTATTTGTCTAATAGCTGAAACAAAATATTCTCAATCCTTTAAAAAGTACTTTTAATAAAAAATGAAAGCAGAAATCTTATTGTTTGTGACAGCACTACAAAGCCTGTGTAAAACTTGGAAACACCGCAAGGCAACTAAACTCTCAGGTAACAAAAGCATGAGAAATTATAGCAGTTTCGCTTTTTAACTTTGTATGTTTCTTTTTTATTTCAGTTTATTAAAATAAAATGAACATGATTTCTATATTCAAAAAGGATATTATAAATGAAATTTAAGAGTGTACAGTCTCCCCAATATAATTTAATTCCTTGAGAAGAACCAGTATCAATGCTATGGTGTATCAGAGTGACCAACCCCACTGGTTCGTCCAGGCCTGCGGTGTTCCCAAGGGTGAAGGACTGTGGTGCTAAATCTGGGCAAACTCCAGGATAGCTGGTCTCCACAGGGGCCTGAACCTAGTCGTGAGTCAACAACAGACATATCCGAACTGAGTGACAGCTTACAACACAACTGGCCTGTAGTCGTCTTCCAAAATGTAAAGGTTATGAAAGACAACGGAAAACCAAGAAACTGCCTCAGATTAATAGAAACTAGAGATATGAGGATGAAAAAAGTATGAGTGCTGAACAGAACCTGGAGGTCAGGGGCAGTGAGGGCAGGGGCAATGGGGAATACTGTTATTGGACAATTGACAAAACTTGAATATAGAATATAGACTTAATAATAGTAGTCTGTCAATACTAAATGACCTGCTTTAGATAAATATCCTGTGGTTATATAAAGAAAGTCTTTGTTCTGAGGAAATACTTTTTAAGTATTTATGGATCAAGAGATAATTATGTATGAAAATTACATAAATTATTCAGAACAAAAAAAATATCTCTACAAATTACCTACCAAAACTGGTTTATCTGACGTTATAGTCATAATAAAACAATGAATCAAATTTTATCCCATTTAGTAAAACAATGCTTTAGACCACAGGGCATTGAGTCCTTTTCAGGTTTGAAAAGATGGCTTCAGTCTTTATCATTAGTTCTAGTTGATAGTATCATAGCTAATCTAACAAAGGGTAAATTAAACATCGTAACAGAGTAGTGGTTAACTCTGAGGGGGCAAAAGAAGTCTTCACAGAGTTTCAACTCTATCAATAATATTTTATTTCTTAAAAAAGTAAATAAAACAAGTATGGCAAAATGTTAGAATCTAACAGGAATTGGGTAGTGGGTTCAGATTATTTGCATTTTCTCAGCATATCTCTGAATATGTGAAATATTCTATAACAACATATTTCATTCATTCTAACATGCACATTATTACAGGATACATCTTAACAATTGATGCCATGTTAGGGTTCAGTTGGCAGTACTTCTTATTTCTTAACTGTACATAACATAATGGCACATCTTACAACTGATGGTTTCTTAGGTGCAACGAAATATGGCAATTTTGTTAATGAAGGGCATACTACATATGCACTCCACCCTCCCACCTTCCTCCTTACCCAATCCCTTTCCCCCCACAAAATTAACAAGCAGTAAATATTTGGTAATATACTGACCTCAGCATTACTCTTTTCAAAGATCTCATGTGCCAATAATTTTAAAGGACCACAATACACTCCAGATTTCGCTGACAAGTATTTCTGGATTGCATGGTAAGTCTTTCCACTGTTTGTGGGGCCTGAATGGAATATTATCTTCCGCCGGATGGCTCTGGCCTCTGGGTACCTAAAAAATAAGTAGGCAAACAGCTTAACCTTATTAATTTCAAAATCCATCTTGGCAAAGTTCCCAATTGAAAAAAATTCCAATGAAACATTCTCTTAACATTCACAATGTAACATCTTTTAAAAAATTAGTTAAATGACATATGTCATATCTACACTGAAATGACTGCTTTCCAAGAATGACATTTACTAACAGAGGACAGAAAAATCCAAATGCATATTAATTTATTGGATATTTTTGCCACTGTACAAATCCTTTTTCCTCTGTAGTTACTTAAAACAAATTTAAACTATTATTAGCTCCATAGGTATGTTCACATCCCTTCCACAGCTCTATCTAAGCACATGACCTTATGAGCAAATACTCCCAGGCTTCTGAATTTCAGCGTATACAATATGATGACCGCGTCTTGCTTCTGGCCATGAGGAGTGGCACTGGGCTTGCCTCCCACCATGAACAAGTACAAAGCATATGCTGCAGCTGCCTGGGGACAGGACAACGGGCAGGGCAGGACTGCAGGCCCCAGAAGAAGGCGACACTTGGGTGAGGCCTACTGCACCCCAGCAGGACAGGGAGGTGGAACCCAAGCAAAGGACGATGGTCCCACTGAGCTGGCAGTGGAGATCCAATTCTCAGTTGCTGAAGCGGCTGGAAGTTAAACAGAGTGTGTGTGGGGGAATGGGGGCAGTAAAGAGGGCGCCGTGGAGCCTGTGTGGGAGTTCCCTGTGGGTCCTTTGCCCAGGGTGGGCTGAACATGTGCAGCACCTAGCAGAGAACAGCTTGCTAAGCGTGTGAGCAGACAGAATCAATGAGGTAGCCAAGTACTAGGAGATACTGGGGTTCTACAGCAGTGCTTGTGAGAGAGCTCATTACCACCCCAGACACCCCAAAAAGGCCACACCTGAATTATAAGGACAACACCCTAAAGGAAGGGCTACTGTCGATTTGCAGAAATAAATCTTAAAACCGATCTGGGTCAGGATAAGGGAGGCACCAGTTTATTGCCTGCCAGAATTAACTGCCTTTTCCTAGGGAAAACAACACAATCTAGGCTCCTCATATTTTACCATCCAGAATATAATTTTAAAAAAGAATGATCTCCCAAGATTAGAAACCGAAAATTTCAAATCCACAAGTGAAGAAACTAACCAATTGGGTGGTATTCTTAAGTCACTGATTTTACGTAGATCTTCCTTACATTCCAACACAGGAAATATCTGTTTTGCGTGTCTCAAGAAAAACGGAAATAAATCATCCACATGAGCTGGAAAATAAAACACTGCATTAACAGGAGCAATCTACATGTTACCCATAACTACACTTCCTTCTTAGTGAGCTAAGTTTCAGGGACATTACCAGGATAAAAAGAAAAACCCTGGAGCAAGAAACTCTACCCTTTTCTGAGATCTGCTTTTCTTACATGTTCCTCCCAACTTCACTTCTATTTTCCTAGAACAGTGCTTCCCAAACTTCTCTCATGATGAGAATCACTTGGTGGAGTTGTTAAAATACAGATTCCTGAATCCCAACTAAGAAGTGCTAAACTAGAATTTTTGGGAACATCTAGGTAAAATTCTATACTTAACTAATGCTCTAAGAAACACTGTTCTAGGGAAAAAAAAAAAAAAAAATGGCTGCCAACCATCATGTCCTACTCATCCAATGCAAGCAGGTAAAGGTCAGCATTGGTAAAAGTTAAATAAAAAATAAAGAACCTGGAAATATACATTAGAAAGAAGGCCTGTGGTTAAAGAAATGCAGGTGCAAACACTGTTAAACTACAGAGACCACTGTAAAACATGAACGTGAACTGATTTCTCAGCAAAAAGTCTCCACACCTTAGTGGCTCTGAGGGTGAGGCTGTGTCCATTCTGCTTTGTATCCAGGTTCTACCTCAGTTCCTGGCACAGAGTAAAGGTCTAAGAATCAAACACATTTAAAATATATCATCAAAACCAAGCTGCCTATGGGAACAAAAGAATGATGTTCTTACTTTTTTTTCTTTTATGGCAAGAACTGTGTCCTGATGCGGGGTAAAGGAACAGTGGCAGAGACAGATGGAATGTGCTATGCATTAATTCTACCTGGTATGAGAGTTCATCCCACTGGGCCTGTATTAGCACATAGTGAAGAGCAGATGGTAACAGATCAAACCTGCCCCCAGTCTAACACATATGGGGGATTTAATAATTAGCTCACGGGCCCAACAGGACCCAGACAGCCTCCTATGCAAGCACCAAATTATCTACAGAAAATGTTAAAAGGCCTGTTCTTACAAATAATCCCTGACTTCAGAAATATACATGAAGTACAGAAGGAAATAGAAAGTATGTTCAACAGGATTTTAAAAAATCTCTATAAATACTTGCCTGCACTGAAGCAAATATCATTCAAAATAATGTGAATGTCCACATCCAAGGAATGAGACTGCAGGATATAATTTCTAAAGCTTATGAAAGCTTGATGGAAGAGACGAGCTGCAGGAAATACAAAATCAAAGTAGGCAGGGCTTAGTTTTCATTTCATTTGTCATTTTTAAAAGTATATATTAGACATCACACCTAATTAATCAAAGTCCCCCCCCTCCCCCCTTTCTGATCAGATCTGGGCCAAATTGAAATCCTAGCACAGCATGAAGGGAAGCTGAACACACAACTCTTTGCTACATGTCTGGCTCACCACGTGCTCGTGCTTCTTGCCAATCTCCTGCTCAGAGAGCAGAGACGAGGGAAATCCTCCAATCACAACTCTGTACTTACTAGAGGCCGGGGGCATGAGACTGGTGCAGTTGGGGGGTGGGAGTGTCCCTCTCAGCCCGGCCTGAACCCTCTTGCAGTCCAGGAGCCCTCAGGGGATGTCCAGCTCACACCCAGGCCCACTCCCAGCAGGCAGTAGGACATCCTCAGCTCTGTCCCAGAGGCGGGAGAGGCTCCCACCACCACTGCTATTCTCACCAGCCATACGTCCCGCTCAGGGCTTCTGGCTGAGCAGCACTCCCCCTATGGGAGCACAGTGCCCACCAGGGGACAGCTCCTGCATTGAGCATCTGGCCCCTGGTGGTCAGCCTGCATCACAGCAATCAGTCGTTCTGCCATTTGGTCAATTTGCCTATTAGCCTTTTATTATACAGGATGTCCAGGACACACAGGTGCTACACCATACTCACAAAGCTATAATCTAAAAATAAACTACCTCTAATGGAAAGTCATTAGCATTACCATCAAGTCCATAATCAGCACCCAGTTTCTGAATTTCTTTCCTCTTGTAAAACTGGTCTAAGATCTTCTTTACTTCATCTGGAAGAAAGATATCGAAATTTAAAATCTGTGTAATATTCCCAAATGAGAATGCCTAAAGAACAAAACAAAACCTGAAGTCCTAACACTCAACGCAGCAGTCCAGTGAGTGTTACAAGAACTTAAAAGTTTGGTCACAAACTCTTTTTTTTATATATATTGATTTTTTACAGAGAGGAAGAGAGAGGGATAGAGAATTAGAAACATCGATGAGAAACATCGACCAGCTGCCTTTTGCACACCCCCTACTGGGGATGTGCCCGCAACCAAGGTACATGCCCTTGACCGGAATTGAACCTGGGACCCTTCAGTCCGCAGGCCGATGCTCTATCCACTGAGTCAAACCGGCTTCGGCAGGTCACAAGTTCTTTTTGGCTTAATAGTGAGATGGAGCACCTAAAAAATTATAAAGTCACCCCATGCAACATTCCTATTGTAAGCAAGGTGCTACAGGGTTAGACACTGCGTCCAGCCGGCCATTTTTACATAACCATGTTCTGTTTTGTTTACTTACAACCACTATAAACATCTAATAGTGAGCAGATGACAAGGTATCTAGAAAAGACAACCAATACTACAAGGACCAGACCTTGTAGTATTTTTATGAAAATAACTTTTATGAAAATAACTAAAGGAGCCAGGGATGGCCAGCCTATGTGGCTCAGTGTTTAAGTGTCGACCCATGAACCAGGAGACCATGGATCCATTCCTGGTCAGGGCACATGCCTGGGTTGCAGCTGGATCCCCAATGGGGGGCATGCAGGAAGCAGCCAATCAATGAAGCTTCTCTCCCACCCATGTTTCTATCTCTCTATCCCTATTCCTTTTGCTCTCTCAAATCAATAACAACATATATGTAAGTAAATAAGATTAAGAAAACAAAGCATCCAGGGATGATCTTTAATTTGAAGAAGATGGCTTTAGGAAGAACAGATTATACTTATTTGTTCTAAGATGGCATAACTGAAGTCAATGGGAAATGAGGGAAGCAGATGTCAGTGGAATTTATACAAGAGTTTCCTAGCAACTACAGCAGTGAAAAGGGACTGGCTCATGAAAGTGCCAGCTCCTTGTCAATGAAAAGTACTCAAGGCTTAAATGACTGAATTTCCAAGGTGATGGCAGAGAAATAACTATGCTGTAGGAGAGGTCGGATTCGATGCCTGCTGAAGTAACATGCCACTATGAATCAATAACATTTTAAATCTATATATATATATATATATATATATATATGCCAAGCTACTGGAACTATGGAATGACCAGAATGACCAGTCACTACCACACATACTGTGGTGGCCAACTGGCCTAATTGGGGCCCCAATTGTCCCCCCAATACTGTGGCACCCCCGCCCCTGGTCAGCCCCTGATCCCCTGCCACTTTATGAGGGGAGGGGGGAGAAAGGGCCAGCCCATCAACCTCCACATCCTCTCCCCCCTGCCGGCCCAACTGATCGGCCCCCATGGGGGGGGGGGAGGGGGCTGGCCAGACCCCAACCTTGCATGAATTCATGCACTGGGCCTCCAGTATTTTATAAAAGCATTTTACATTAGTCAAGCTGAGATTGTGATGTCATTGAACATGTTACAATATTACTGCATTCTGTAGTGAGAAACATTTTACTGGCTCAGCCACACACTCTGCACTCCTGGGAATGTGGGAGGCAAATGGACAGCCATGAACAGAATAAGGAAAATGGGCAAAATTGGGAAAGCAAGGACCTCACCCACAGTGACCTTTCCTCTCCTGGCCTATGGCTGGTCATGTGGTTAAACACCCCCCGCCACCCCCAACCTTTCTATCGCTGGCGATGAAGATCAGACCCCCTGACTTTTCCTATCGCTGGCGATGAAGATCAGACCCCCTGACCTTTCCTATCGCTGGCGATGAAGATCAGACCCCCTGACTTTTTCTATCGCTGGCGATGAAGATCAGACCCCCTGACTTTTCCTATCGCTGGCGATGAAGATCAGACCCCCTGACCTTCCATGCCGCTGGCCATCCGGTAGACCCCCGGCCTAGAAGAAGGGACAGAGGACTGAACGGTGGCCTCTGCGGCTCTGGGGACCTTGCAGGACGGCCCGCCCCCGCCGCCCAGCACTCACTCTTGTCCAGGGGGCGGGTCAGCTCCGCGCCCACATCGCCGTCCGCGCTGGGGCCCTGAGGCTTCACAGACAGCGGCACAAACAGGGACGTGTTCGGGGCTTTGGAACCCCCGGACGCAGAAGAGGAGGCGGAGGCAACGGCGGGCGGGCGCCCCAGAGGCCCCGGGCCGGGCCCGGGGTGCGCGCGGAGGGCGGAGCAGACGGCCGCCCGGTGGCCGGCGCGGCGCCCCGCCGGGAGCCGGGCCCACAGCAGCGCACACCGGGGAAAGGACATGGAGAGCGCGGGCCCCAGCGAGCGCGGCGGCGGGGGCCGGGGACACGGCGGGGGCCGGTGACAGTGACGCGCTCCGCCAGCGCCCGTTCCCCGGAAAGGCCCGCACCCGGCACGGGAGCTGCCCGGGAACACGCCCGATCAAAAAGAAAAAGTGCCCGTAGTCACTGCCCAAAGGGGGGGAGGAAAAGATTAGGCATGAAACCTAGAAAAGATAAGTTCTTGTTATCTCTCTCTCTCTCTAATTAGATGTTGGGGGCAGCTTTCTCTAAAAAGAAAAAGAAAGAAAGAAATGGATCAGGCATCTTTGGGGAGTCACAGAGGAGAGGAGGGCGGGGCCTGCGAGGTGTCACGTGACGCCAGCTGGCCGGTCCGTCTTGAGAAGCACGTGGACAGCTCCCTGTGCTGTGAGCGTAGCTTGCGAACTGCAACACTTTTCTTTTTTTGACATTCATATAACTTTTATTACAGTATATCCTTAATAGTGTTTTATTTTATTATTATTGTCAATATGTTTCTGTGCCTAATTTATAAATTTTATAAGGTATGTGTGTATTGAACGAAACATGGTGTGCATAGGATTTGGGACTGTCCGTGGTCTGTCCCAGGCACCCACTGGAGGTCTTGGACTGTATGCTCTGTGGATAAAGTGGAGACTAACTGTATTGACTGCGGATAGGAGTGCAAAATGATACAACCCTATGGGGAACAATTTGAAAAATATCTATACAAATTACAAAGTGCTTCTACTTTTTCATCCAGAAATTCTGCCTATGGAAATTTATCCTGTAAGTATTCTTAAATACAAAAATCGGTGTGAACGATTGAACCTGCAACACCCTTAAAGAGCATTTCCCCAAAAGTTTCTTGTGTTTACTGGTTTTCTGATAGCGTAGCATTTTCGAGAACGTAACGGTCTGCCCTACAGAAATGTTGCCAAGGTACTTCGTTGGCCTGTAGTTTCCTAGGTAATCCCCCGTACGGCTCCCGTGTAAGCACTTACCACGTTAACGCGGGCAGTTTGTGTGCATCATCCAAGCAGCCGATATGTCACTACTGCGTAGCAAAAATAGGTCTTCTGCACCCCGGCCAAAATTTAGTTTCATTTGCATTGTCTGGATACTGTCCTATGAGGTGGCAACATATATTAAATGTAAAATGTGCTGTTAGATTTTCTAACTTTTTATACTTAAAAAAAAAATTAGAATCTTGCAACTTGAAGGAATGTGACGGGTAATATGTGAATATTGTATCAAGTAAAATTCCGATAACAACTGGTTATGTGCCTTTGATTCACAGGATACTTTTTAAACAGTGTTACAAGAGTATTACATTTGGACCCGTACATTTTTCTTAAAGGACATCTTTAACTTTATAATCATAGGAAAAGTCAGGTTTAGCCATTTATTCAGATATTGAGTGTGTATATGATAAGCACAAAAGTATACCAAACAAAACGGACTGAGCCTTAAGAGGTTTAACTCCACTGAATTCGTCTTTTGAGTGCGATAAAGCGGAGTCCTGGCGGTGTGTGCAGCACGCCGTAGCCGCACAACAAACGGACAGCTCTCTAGAGGCCTTAGAGATGGAGATGGTGTCAAGCCAGCTAGACCAGGAGAGCCTTACCAGAAGCTAGCTGGAGTGTACGGAGGGTGGGTAATTCTCTGGAGTCTGGCCAAACTGGAGCTGAATGTGTTTGTAATAGGGAATTTAAATTTCACCCTGGAATCAAATCACTGATTTTAGGTAGGGGAGTGATGTAAGAATTATGCTCATTGGAGAGCCTAAGAAAAGATACATTATATATATATTTGATGCACATTTTCTTCACTATGCCTTTGTCTAATTGGAAACTTAAAAAATGTCACATTTCCAATCCAGGCTAATAAAAGCCCCCGAAGATTTCCTTTATATACTATATGCAACAGATTCAGCTGTATATAAAAGGAACATAAAGACTACTGGCTCACATAGTAATTAAAATTGAGTATACCAACTACTTCATCCACACTAAAGGGTTCCAGAATATGCCACTGTGGCATAATAGTGTTAAATATTTGAGTTCCTGAAGTCCCTATCTGCCTGAAAGCAGAGCCTCCCAAAAGAACTCAATTATCAACTGGGGGAGATTAACTCAGCACCATCAGCACCAGACAACCTAAATAGACTTTGGCACAAAACTATCCTGTCTGCCATCTATTTTCCTAAGAACGCAGGTATGTATTTTTCCTGAGAGTCATTTGCTTTTCCATGTCCTTTCTCCCCCAAAATACTCCTAAGAAATCATTTGCAAGTGTCCTTTACCCCATTTCCCCCTGTCAATTAATTTAAGCCCCAAATTTAACCAACCCTGTCAGTTTTGTAAATTCCCTTATATTCAAATGTTTTTCTCCTACTAATCTGTCTTTTGTCAGTTTCATTAGCAGGCTCAAACATAAATGAGTTAGAGAAAAAAGTTATCCTCAACAATTCAAAACAATGAGAATTCACTAGTGAGAAAAATAGCTAAATGGTTCAGACAATTATCTGGGTAGCTCTTTTTAATGCTGATGTCCAGGACCCTGAAATTCTGATTTTAGTGGCCTGAATCTGGAATAGTTATTTTCAAAAACTATTGAAGTGATTTAAACATGCAACCAGGCTCTAGCCGGTTTGGATCAATGGAGATAATGCTTCGGCCTGCCTGGGTTCGATTCCAGTCAAGGGCACATGACTTGATCCCCAGTAGGGGATGTGCAGGAAGCAGCTGATCAATGATTCTTTCATCATTGAAGTTTCTATTTCTTCCTCTCCCTTCTTCTCTAAAATCAATAAAAATATATTAAAAACAAACGTGCAGCCAGGATTGAGAACCTCTGGATTAGATATTGTACACGATGAAAACACAAGTTATTTTTCCAGTTTACTCAGATTAGCTGGCCAGCTTTTTACTCAATTCACCAAATACTGAATTCAAATTTTTATTTTTCAAATTGGTTCTGCAACTAAGTCAAGCAAAGTAAGCATCCTATTGTTAGGGGCAGAAATAGAATAGTGGGGACTAACTATAAGAAATGTTAATCATGCTGTTATCCGGGATTGTCCTGTTTTGATTAGAGAAAGCACATTCTAACCTGGCTGAGAGTTGTACACCCCGGGATATGGGAGTTAGCATCACAATGCAGCCCATTCTCCTTTTCCAAGAAACGATCATCACGAAATATTAACAACTTTGTTGCTGAAATAATTTGGTCCCGGGGCTTTGTGAACCCCCCCAGCCCACATTGCCTGTTACCTGTAACCATTATACCTTGCCTACTTCCCATCCTGTAATTTCTACTTTCCCAAGTAATCTTTGTCCTTCTGCCCAGTATAAGCAGCTGGCCTCTGGGGACGGGGAGAGCAGATTTCTGTGGCTGACCTGTGCTCTCCCGTACTGCCGGCAGGATTGGAATAAACACTCATATATGATTCAACTCTGTCTCTTCTTCATGTAGTGACAGGCAGTCCACACCCATTAGTTACCCAGTTTCTCCATTTGATGTTTTAAGCCACCTAATTAATAGCTTTATATAGCTCTTTAAAATTGAAACTGGCAATATTTATAAAACTTTAAATTTTCTTAATTATAGCTTCCTGAACTGTTGAGCAATCTGACAATGAGAAGAGATCTGAGAAAAGAATTATTTTAACCACTTAACGCAAGTTCAGTATCTGTTTCAAATTCTTTATTATACACCATGGTCTCATGATTTGAGGCTGGATAAATACAATTGGTTCTCAAATTTCCTGTGAATATTTTCTAGATTACATGCAAGTGACCATGAGAATATTTGGCATTTTTAAATTTTGAAACTCTGAACAGGCACTTGCATGAAAGGGAAATATGACCATTTACATATATCCACATTTAAAAGATAATCCAGCACATGGCACATGAAACCTGTTGCCAGAAAAGTTGGTTACCGACCATTTTATCAAAGTGCCATAGTAGTAAAACAAGTTTAAAGAAATGTAATCTGGATTACTTAGCTTACTCATAAAGTAAGGTTAACTCACAAGACTTGCACTGAAGTGTATAAAATATATTGGTACAAAAACCAATGAATCATATGTGGAGTAGTTTCACACAACAGGTTTCGTTGTTTTAGTTCCTACACCCCACATTTAGTGTGTCTGAGATCAGACCTTAGGCACATGACTGCAGCTTTTTTAGACATTGAACACATGACTTGAATTCAGTATTAAAATTTAAACAAAGTGGGTGAAATTTAAAATTGAGTTTGAACAAGCCCAAGTTCCAATTTAACAAACATACTGTCCCAGATCTGGATAACTATATGCTTATTAACAGGTCCACCTAAATCACCCCATCCTCAAATTCTCACTTCAAAGGGAAGAGAATACTTGTAAAGTCAAGAAAATTATATTTGCATGTATGTAGTAAAAAAGATTCCTTAAATTAAAAATTTTTCAAAGAATTAACAGAAAAATTAGTTTTAACAAATTCTAAATGCCAACATAGTTTCAACTCCACATTGCAGAAAAATACAGTGTACCTGCTGGATAGTAGTAGCATAATGGTTACTTAGCATGACAGGAAAAAAAGAAAAGAAAAAAAAGGCTGTAAAGGACATGCCACATAATTTCTGCAAGGAAAACGTTAAAATTTTCAACCAAAGAAGACTTCAAAGAATAAAATGGAGGAAGCTTTGGAATGGTAGACTCAGAAGCACTTACAGTGCAACATTCCATTTGCATTTTTCAAATACACATAATGTAAGAACATAAATGTAGTACTCAAAAATATTAAGATGCCACGTTTTAAATCTCTGTAGGATGTAAGGGCCACTCAGGTTTTCCAATTTTATTTGAACACAAAATATTTAATTTTATATGTAGAGGATAAGAGGTAATTATTGGCATAAAATAGAAGAAATTGGTTTATAGTCTGCATTATGCATAAAGAAAGCAAAATTACAATTACCAGCCTACTCATGAAAATCTTTAATGTTTATACTGATGCATATATGAGTGCTTATCATCAAAGTGTGCAGTAAAAAAAAACAACGGCAGCTTAAGAAAGTTCCAGTGTTTCAAAGAAAGCACTTTTTAAAATGTAGTACATGTAAGAATATTTAGTTATATCATAAAATAAATGCAGCACTGTAAGATAAAGGAAGACTATTATACATGGACTTTTGGCCTTCCCCCCACTTCATGCTGCAACCATCTTTAATCAGCCAAACTTAATCTCAACAGTTTAAGAGTTTTTATTTTTATTTTTTTCTCCTATTCAGTTCACATTTCAGGCTGTTCAGGAGAGGCCTGTGGTTCTGGTGATTCAAATCGCTGGTGAAAGTTTGTTCTCTGTTTCCTCAGTTTTTCAGGAGCTTTTCTCCATAAAATGATCTCCTAGTAAAAGAAATACAAGATAACAACAAATCAATGTTCTCATATTATGCCTTAAATTTTCATCATGAAAATGCTGCCATTTCTATTTTAACCAAAACAAAATGAAATTCGTCCCTACTAAAAGCTCTGATTGACCTACTTTCTTATAGTTCTAATCTTGGAATGTCCTTTCTGCCAACTCTGCCCCCAACAGCTCACATGCACACCACCATCACCAATCCAATCTGACACAAAATTTTAGCTACTACTGATTTAAAAAATAAATCTGGTGGGAAACCAAGATGGCAGCATAGGTAAACACCTGAACTTGCTGCCTCGCACAACCACTTTAAAACTACAACTAAAATGCCCTAACCAGTTTGGCTCAGTGGAGAGAGCGTTAGTTAGCCTGCGGACTCAAGGGTCCCAGGTTCGATTCTGGTCAAGGGCATGTGCCCAGGTTGCGGGCTGGATCTGCAGTAGATGTGAAGGAGGCAGCCAATCTCTCATCAATGACGTTTCTATCTCTCCCTTTCCCTCCCTCTCTGAAATGAATAAAAATATTTTTTTAAAAAATTCTAATCACAACAAGACACTGCTGAATGAAAAAGTAAAGAACATGCTCTAAACACATACATAATTTTGTCTGGAATATTAATCACAATAAAGGTGGAATTTTTGATGACCTTTACTTCAATTTGTTATTTATTGTTTGTTTTTACAAATAGTGGGTATTGCTTTTATAAAAAAGAAAACTCTTGAGAAAAATAAAAGCCCTGCTAAATTGTAGCCCATTCCAGTCTTGCAGAATGATTGGGATGAGATCTATCACAATACAATTCCATTCACACCTACATTCTTACCATACTCTCAGGTCTTCAATTATTATTAACCCACTTGCTCAACATAATAAAACTTAGAAAAATGAGTTTGTCCCGGTGTTTTTATAACTGTCACTGAACAAAATACCAGCCTGGGTAGCACCATACCTGCTGCTTGAAGTACCTTCTGTCTTCCTCATCAACAAGGACCAGATTCAAAAAGTACCTTACTGAAAATTTTTTGTTCACATCTCTCATTGTTGGAGTTGGGTCATATCCCGCTAAAAATAGCCTTATTGGAATTGATTCACCTGAAAGAAAAGCAATTTCCACTGAATTTTAAAAGATTATTAAATATAGTTACATAACCAGAACTAATCTTTATAGAGAGGATACCAATGCTTCCATTCCTCATGGCAGCGTAAGTAAAACTTTAAACTAGGGTTTCTCAGCCTTGGCACTATTAACATCGAGCTTGTTAATTCTTTGGTGTAAGGTCCTATGCACTGTAAGAGGTTTAGTAGCATCCCTGGCCTCTACCCACAAGATTCCAGCAGCATTTCCCAAATGTGACAACCAAAAATGCCTCCAACTATTGCCAAATCTACTAGGGTGGGAGTAGTGAGTAGGGAGGGGTGATGGTGGCAAAACTGCCCCTAGATGAGAACCACTGTTGTGGCACCAGAATGCCTAAATTCTAATCCCAACTCTATGGTTTCCTGGATGCATGGCCTTCACCAAATTACTGCTGTTTCGAGTTCCTCAGATGTGAAATGGGGAACCAATAACACCCATCTTACAAGAATTTGTTAAGACTACTAGTATATGGGTTAACACTAGATAGAAAAGTCTTAGAACAGTGCCAGTGGTTAAGTGCTGCTTTAGTGGTTTTATCTTCTGTTTTCAGTGTTTACCATAATTTCTAGTCATGTGTTTAAATTCTTGTATACTTATTACTAATTTATCCAAAGTAACAAACATGTTCAGAATGATGACATTCCTTTATTACAAAAAAAAAAAAAAAAAAAGTTGCTATTCAGATTCTCATGGTTTCTCTTTTCCTAGGGGTAACTGTTTGCATATTGTTTGGAATCTTTTTATAATACATTTCTTGTACATATCTATTTCCTGAGATATAAAACGCATCATTTTATATAAAAAGTTGTGGCTGCTGGAAAACAGCACACACACGGGGCTTGGAGTCAGAAAGGACTGGGCTCAAACTCCAACTCTGCAATGATTAGGAAACCAGAATGTCTCCACAAAATATGCCTCTGACATTATTTTGAGTCTAAGGCAATTAAGAAGCAACAAAAGCAGAAGTGCCTCCCCCTTTTCAGCCTAAAGGCAGGATACAAATTTCCCCTTAATGGAGACAGATTCATCAGCCCAGGGATGGCACCAAAGGAATCATCAGTTTCCTCCCATGTATTTACACTCGCCCAGTTTGCCGCCCTTAGAAGTCTAAAATTTACTCTTTGTCTAGCCATTGCTGTCCAAATGTACTGTCCTTCTGAAGATGCTATATTATAACTGAAATTCTAAGCCACCACTTTGAGTTATGTTTTGTTGAAGTTTCTCCTGCACAATGTGCACTGCATATGTTAAGCAAACTCTCTTCTTTTCTTAGTAATCTTTTTGTTCAACAATCCCAGCTAAAAATCTAAGATGGGGACAAGTCAAGTTCTGCCTCCCCTATACTGTTATCACCTTGAACAGGTTTTTTTAACCTCTCTGCATCTTGGTTTCATCTGTGACACAGGAATACCACCACCCAACTCAAAGGGTGGCGGGGAACTTTAGAACACCTGTCAGTAGTTGGCACTTAATAAACAATAGCTACTTTTTGAAGTAATTACTAACAGAGTTAGAAAAGCCAAAGGCATACATTTAAAATGATAAATATTGGCTTTATTATTTTACACACTGAAGATTATCTAGTAATGAAACTGCTTATATTTGGGGGGCTATAAGGACTCTAGAATCCCACAGGAATTAATGCTCACCTATATTTCACCTTATGTTCAGCAAGAATCAAAAAGATTTACAGAGATGAATTATAATAACAAACTACAATAATATTACAAATTCAGAACTAGAGAAGATATACATGCCTTCTAAATTGTAAATGTAAACAGCAAAAAAAATTAAACTTTATTTCAGACTACAAAGTACTATTATAATCTCAGTATATATATATATACAAAGATGATCTTGAAAACCATCATTAAAGAAAATCATCTTAAGAATACACAAATATTCTTTTTTATACTACGTAAATGCTTTCAAACAAAACACTGCTGTTTGCACTACCTATAACACAAAAGAAACAAATGAAAACTGTTACCTTTGACTGGTGCACCATCCATTATTTCATATTTAGCAATTGTTTCTGTTTCTGTTGTGGTACTGGGTCCTAGTGCAATAATGTAAATGATATTAAATATTTCCATAATATAATTTCCAGTTCTTCTCATTTTCCTACTACATTTTAGTACTAATTTATCTTTCTATTTTGTGAAAATGTTGACCTTTTTTTAAAAATTG
This sequence comes from Nyctalus aviator, assembly GCA_036971965.1. Classification (NCBI taxonomy): domain Eukaryota; kingdom Metazoa; phylum Chordata; class Mammalia; order Chiroptera; family Vespertilionidae; genus Nyctalus; species Nyctalus aviator. Next base: position 36,322,667 of record CM072933.1, on the reverse strand, counting down.
ATTTCAGAGAAGAAAGGAGAGAGGGAGAGAGAGAGAAACATCAATGATAAGAGAGAGTCATTGATCGGCAGCCTCCTGCACACACTACAGTGGGGATCGAGCCCACAACCCGGACATGTGCCCTGGCCAGGAACCAAATGGTGGCTTCCTGGCTCATAGGCTGACGCTCAATCACTGAGCCACACGTGCAAAGACTAAAGTCTGCTCTGGATTATGACTATAGATTATTTTTTTTAATTTTTCTAGAATCAAACCATTTTTATACTCACAAAAAATGTTTCAATAAACAATTTTTAAAACAACAAATGGGAACTTGAAGTTTGGTTTTAATGTCTCTAAATAACTAACTTTCTTAAAAAAAAAATGTCTTATTAATTTTTTACAGAGAAGAAGGGAGAGAGATCTTAGAAACATCGATCAGCTGCCTCCTGCACACCTTCCCCTGAGTATGTGGCCGCAAGGTACATGCCCTTGGCCAGAATTGAACCCGGGACCCTTCAGTCCGCAGGCTGACGCTCTATCCACTTAGGGCAATAACTGTAACTTTTATTGGCAAGTGAAACATAGAGATTAAGAAATCATAAATGTTTATCATTATGATTACCAATTATACATTCTTAAAAAGTGTTACCTAAAATTATTTTCAGCCAAAAAACTAAAGGGGACAAACTAAATCTATATACTAAACAAAATAAAAAAACAGTTTATGAACCAATAAGTGACTTGGGGTCAACTGGTTAGCCATCTGGAAAAAGTAAAGTTGGATCCATACTTCATAGCTTCCATCAAGACAAATTCCAAATGATTTATCAACTTAAATAAAATCCCTAAATTATAATGTATTATTTTAGTAAAATCAAGCTAAGAAAATTCTTTGAACCTCAGTGTGAAAAAGGACTGTCATAAGACCCAGAGTCCATAAAAAGAAAACATAATAAACTAAATAAATATCAAGAACTTCTACATGGCATAAAGCACCATAGCAAGACAATCTGGGGAAATTTTTTTCTGCTCTTAACAGAAAAATATACTGATTTCCCTAATATATAGTTTCTATAAATATGAAAAGATTAATAATCCAGTGGAGATGGAACAAAGGATATGGACAGGCAGTTTAGAGAAGAAATGCGAATGGCTTTTATACACATGCAAGATGCTCACCCTCACCCTGGATGAGAAAGTTAAATTCAAATAACAATGGAAAACTTCTTCCCCCACCCATGAGGTCAGCTAGAAAGGTTATAACCTTGTGCTGGTGAGAATGAGGGGGGTTGGGGGAGCGGGGAAAGGCACGCCCTACATCCATTGCTAGCGGATACAAATCATTACATACCCTAAAGAGGGCAAACTGGTATTGTGTATCAAAATTAAAAATGAAAATCCTCTTTGAAATAGCAATCCCACTTCTAAGATTTTATCTTGTACACACATACACACACACACAGGCAAAATGACATTAACTGAAGCACTTTTTATAATAGAAGACTGGAAACAACCTGTATGTATACCAATAGCAGAGTGGTTAAATACTAGTACATACATCGAATGGAATACTATAAAAAAAGATGAAGTGTTCTTTCTTATGTATTGATATGGAAGATCTCTAAGGTACATTATTAAGTGAAAAAGCAAGTGTGTATTGTAGGTAACCATTTAACTGAAAAGGGGGGCTATAATACAGAGGAACTTACATATAAATGCATAAATAGAAGGGATTATTTAAGTTTTGTTTTTCAAAATGTATAGCTGGTGAGACAAACCTGTTGTTCCTGCATCTTTACCAGCAGCTGGGACATCCCCCTTCTGGTGTTTCTGGTGTCAACTACTTGAGCTGTGATTTGAAACTAGATCATTGTTTGTGCTATTGATTTTTATAAAGAGAAGGGAGGTGGGTGGAGAGAAGGGGAAGGGGGGGTGAGACATTGATTTGCTGTTCCACTTATTTATGCATTCATTGATTGCTTCTTGTATGTGCCCTGATGGGACATCAAACCTGCAACCTTTGCTTCACTGAGTAAAGGTTAAGGGCGAGAATCTAATAAATCCTTTACTAAGGAGCTCCTTAAGGGCTGCCCTGGCCCAAGAAATCCTGGATCTTCAGTCTTTCAAGAGCTAACAGTGGGCTTATAAGCTTATAGTTGGGAACTTCCTTACAGAGTTTGTCGTATGTCACTTTGTCAAACAAGACAAGGTTATTGAGCTTGGTCGGAACTTAGCCTTTGGACCATTTCTTTTGGTCTTGCCCCCAGATTTGTCTTTCTTGGCCAACTCTCTAGCATCTTTCTTCTTGTTGTTTTCCTTGGGCTGCAGAGCAAAACCAGAAGAGCAGCTGCTACGATAAAATGTTGGGCAAAAAGGAAGTCTAGAAGGATTTAAAAACTTTTAAATGTATTACCTATGAGCAGCTGGAGTACAAAAATAGGACAGTTTTTACTGAACAGTGTCTTATACTTTATTTTTAAACTATGTGAATTTGTTTTTAGTTACCTGCAGTCAACCATGGTCCAAAAATATTAAATGGAAAATTCCAGAAATAAACAATGCATAAGTTTTAAATTGCTCGCTGTTCTGAGTAGCATGATGAAATCTCGTACAGTCCCATTCCATTTTGCCTGGGACATGAATCATTTCTGTCCACTGTATCTACGCTATATAAGCTACCTGTTCATCACTTAGTACACAGGTACACACACAGGCAGTGCTTGGTGTTGCAGTGCTTGTGTTCAAGTAACCCGTATAGTACTTAACACTATGCCTACATCATTCAGCTCACTTCATCCCATCACATAGGCATTGTAGCATCTCATATGACCACAAGAAAGGTAAATACTGTACAGTAAGACATTCTAAGAGACACATTCACATAATTTTATTATAGTATAATGTTATAATTGTTCTTTATCATTCATCTCTTACTATGCCTAACTTATAAATTAAACTTTCCATAAATCTGTATGCATAGAAAAAAAACAAAGTATATATAGGGTTCAATACTATCTGTAGTTTCAGGCATCCACTTCAGTCTTCAAAGGTATCCCCTAACCCCTGGCCAGTGTCGGACACTGGTTAGAGCGTCAACTCCTGCACCAAAGGGGTGTGGGTTCAATTCCGAGTCAAGGATACATGCCTGGGTTGCAGGTTCAATCTCCAGCCCCAGTGGGAATATGTTCAGGAGGCAACCAATCAATTTGTCTCTCTCCCACTGATGTCTCTTTCTCTATCCCTCTCTCTCTCTCTTCCCCCCACCCTCCTTTCCACTCTCTCTAAAAATCAATGGAAAACATCCTCAGGAAAGGATTAATAATAATTAATGAATTAGTTAATTAACTAGTTAAAATGTATCCCCCATGGATAAGGGGGAACTACTGTATTCAAAAATGAAATTTAAAAAAAGATAAATGAGTGACTTATTGCCAGCAATATTATCACAGATAATATCTAATATGAATGTTATGTTCAAATAATATAAGATTTTAAAATTTCAACTAAACAGGAATTTTCATCCAAATACTCCTTCAACTTACCAATTCCTGTGATCTCTTTTTTGATCAGTTGTAACTCCATGTGTTGGATTTTTATTCTTACTAATAAGAAGTAAATTTTTCCAACAATCACATCCTTTAAATGATACCTTTGGAGAAAGAATATATCTCACTTATACAAATATTTAAAAAAACAAAGAGAACTAGTAAAATAAGTCCTGAAAGCCTTTATTAGACATCTCTAGATTAATAGCTATGTAAGACTACCATTTTGACTATTCATATTGTTTAATGTTCCTCTTTTTCAAAAAAGTGTTAATCATTTTACAGTGTGCACTGCTTAATGATGGGGAAATGTTCTAAGAAACACATCATTAGGGGACTCTGCTGTGCAAACATCATAGGGTGCACTACACAAACCTAGATGGCATAGCCTACACACTGAGGTTTATGGTATACCACTGTTGTACATGAGGTGTGTTGCTGACCAAAATGTTGTTATGCAGCACATAACTGTACTATAAAAATAAGGAATCAAACTTTTACTTGACTTCAATACATCTCAAAAGGAAGAATTAGCCTGATTACTGTTCCTTACCCAGAAATTAACTTAGTTTCCAAAGAACTTAAGCACAGAAAACGAAGATTCTTATACTTGAACTATTAATTTGGTGTATGATGTTTTTGAACAAAAACTGTACACAAGAGTTTAGTGTCATTGTTACTCTGAGTGCTAGAATAGTGTAGCTAACAAATCACCTGGCCTCATTTAATAATCAAAGATCTTTTGCCCTAACCGATTTGACTCAGTGATAGAGAGTCAGCCAGCAGACATAAGGGTCCAGGTTCGATTACGGTCAAGGGCATGTACCTTGATTGTGGGCACATACCCAGTGGGGAATGTGTAGGAGGCAGCTGATTGATGTTTCTATCTCATCGATGTTTCTAACTCTTTATCCCTCTCCCTTCCTCTCTGTAAAAAAATCAATAAAACGTATTTTTAAAAAAGATCTTTCCCAAGTACCTTGAAATGAAGTGGTAATAAAATGGGAATTCCTACAATACCCAGAGGTCTTTATAAGCCTCCTCCCAAGTAATATCCCAGGAGTTAACTAATGCAATTATGTCAGTCTGTAGGAAGGCCCCTAGTGACAAGTTTTTAGGTCCTAAACTATCTAATAATTTTAACAACAACATAATTTAAGATTCTGAAAGAGCCGGGACCGGTTTGGCTCAATGGATAGAGCGTTGGCTTGGGGACTGAAGGGCCCGGGTTCGATTCCGGTCAAGGGCATGTACCTTGGTTGCGGGCATATCCCCAGTAGGGGGTGTGCAAGAGGCAGCTGATCAATGACTCTCTCTCATTGATGTTTCTAACTATCTCTCCCCCTTCCTCTCTGTACAAAAATCATTAAAATATATCCAAAAAAAAAAGATTCTGAAAGATATATATCACATTTTCAGTGATAAAAACTGGGGAGTGGCCTTAGCTGGTATGGCTCAGTAGATAGAACATCAGCCTGTGAACTGAAGGGTCCCAAGTTCCATTCCAGGTCAGGGCACATGCCCCGGTTGCAGGCTCAATTCTTAGTAAGGGGTGTGCAGGAGGCAACCAATCAATGAATCTCTCTCATCATTGATGTTTCTCTCTCTCTCACCCTCTCTCTTCCTTTCTGAACACTCTAATAATACACAAACATGTATTGGAACACTCTAGTAATAAACATGGTCAATTGTCAAAGTTGCAAAGACAATTCTTTAAAAAAAAAAAACTGTGGAGTGACAATAAAAACCATGTGAGAGAAGAGTATGCAGGAAGGAGATAAAAGAGTGTATATATCCATTTCTTCAACAAATAAACTTTAATGAAAAAAATAGGGGGAAACCTATAAATTAGATTTAAGAGCCAACCAACCAAATTCAATGTGTTTGGATAGAACAAATCTTGTTTGAACACTGATTTGAACAAACCCTGCATGAGACAATTTACAGAAATGTGAACACTGGGTATGTGAAGATATTAATGAATTATTATTTTTTTAGATGAGTATAGTTACATTAAAAATGATAATTTTTAAATCTAGCTTTTTTTTTTCTTTTTTCTATTTCAGAGAGGAAGAGATAGAAATATCAATGATGAAATAGAATCATTGATTAGCTGCCTTCTACACGCCCCCTACTGGGAATCAAGCCTGCAACCCGGGCATGTGTCCTTGAACATAATTGAACCTAGGACCCTTCAATCCGCAGGCCAACGATCTATCCACTGAGCCAAACCAGCCAGGGCGATACATAATTTTTAAAAAAATATATTTTATTGATTTTTTACAGAGAGGAAGAGAGAGAGATAGAGTTAGAAACATCGATGAGAGAGAGTCATTGATCAGCTGCCTCTTGCAAACCCCCTACTGGGGATGTACCCGCAGCCAAGGTACATGCCCTTGACTGGAATCGAACCCAGGACCTTTTGGTCCGCAGGCTGACACTCTATCCACTGAGCCAAACCGGTTTTGGCCGATTCATAATTTTTATGGGAGAAATTTTATGTCTGGAATATGCTGCTATATAATATAATGGGTGTGTGTGGCTGAATACAGACAAAACAAATCTGAATAGTTGGAGCTGGACAACAGATACATGAGGATTCATTATACTGTTCAGATACTTTGGTATGTGTTTGAAAATTTCCATCTTAAAGCTTAAAAAGGCTTTAAACTATAAGAGCCCAGCCCTAGCCGGTTTGGCTCAATAGATAGTCAGCCTATGGACTCAGAGTCCTGGGTTCAATTCCTATCAAGGGCACATGCCTGGCTTGCGGGCTCAATCCCCAGGAGGGGCATACAGGAGGCAGCCAATCAATGATTTTCATCATTGATGTTTCTATTTCTCCCTCTCCCTTCCTCTCTGAAATCAATTATATATTTTTAAAAAAGTTTCTATAAAAATACAGCATATATAAACATATATACCTCTCCCTTTTACATGGAAAAAATATATGAGAATATATTAATTGTGGTTAAATGGTAAAAGTGAAAATTTGTTATATTTTTATTTCCTTTGACTTTCCCACATTATCAAAATTTTCAATAATGACAATATATTTATTGTTTATGTTGTCAGAAAAAATGTATTTTTACTTAGTTTTAAAAAGATGATCAGGTTAAAGTGATGTCAGGCCAGTAAAATAAAATTTTAGACATAAGGTTTAGCTGCCTTCTGAGATCGTAAGATGCTCTATAAAAAATGACCAGGTGGAAATTTATTAGGAATAGAATAAGAAAGACACTTGCACTGAGTCAGAAGCCAGAACAAACTCCTACTAAAGTTTATTTCAGCTCAGAGTTTCTGTTGGTCTGTTAACAGCAGATTAATGTCAATTCTACCCTCATTTTGACCAATTTACAAAAACCTGAAAAGCTACTTCTTAATTTTCCCCGAACATTTAAGCTATCTGTTTGTGAAAGGTACTTACTTTGATTTATTATATTCAAATTCTATGTGTAAACAATCTTCAATGCCCACTTCCATCTTAATAGAGTTGTTAACATCAGGGTAGGTAGCAAGCTGGTGAACTATAAGATCATATTCTTTTACCAAGTCTGTCAGTCTTCTTACTATTGTCACTTTAAGAAAATACCTATGAAGTTAATAGAAAAGTCAAGTTAAATCTCCTATGATAAGTTTCAGTGTTTAAAAAAAAACAAAAATTAACTGTTTACTCAGCTTTCTCCTTGTTAGAACTCTTTTGGGATCAACTTCATTTATTTCATGAAGGAATTCTAATTTTTAAATAAATGCCCCCACCATGATAACAAAACAAAAGACAACAGTTCAATTTTAAAACTAGTGTACATACTTTTCAGATGAATTTGGAGTGCTAGCATCAAGCCTATTGGACCACTCTTTAACCATACAGTAAATGCGATCTATTGGGAAACTAATGGATTTAGAGGGTAATCCATTTACACAACAAATAAAGTACTTAAGGAACAATTCATATAAAGGAAATACATGAATAAGACTTCTCATAATGGGGTCCTCTAAATCTATAATGATAGAAGGCTCTTATTATCTCAGAAGATTAGCATTAGTCAGACAAAACAAAATATTTGACAAAATTTCTAAAAACCTTAAGTCCAGAATTATAACAGACGTTCTATTAAGACATTCAGCAGCAACCATTATTTTGTAGTTTTGACTCTGTCTATAGTTCCTAATACACCTAATTCATACCTCAAGCGGACATTGGCACCGATGTAAGATTCATATGGCTTTTCAACTTGCATAAATTCAAAATCATAACTTCTGCTCTGGGTCAATTCTCCAGGTAAGGCTAGTTCTTTCACTAGGTTTACAAATTCGTGAGTATTACTCTTGTCATTGAAAAGTTCTAAGGAATTTTAAAAAGCAAAAGACCAATTATATTTAGTATCATTTCATTAAAACCCAAATTTATACCTCCAAAGCAAATAAATTCATTCCTTTAATGTAGTGAGGGTTTGCTCAATATGAAGCTAACTTAAGACAAATGTCCAGCAATTATTTGAACTTCCTCCCTTCAAGGCAAAAAGTGTTTTATTCTTTTGCTTTGTTAGACAAATTGATAAAAACTATAATATACAAAAAACTAAAATCAACTATCAGTTAATTATTATAATTTGCTCAAGTATAATCTCATCAAGAATAGATGTGAATAAGCACTCATCCATTCCAAATATGATATTTTAAAAATATACAATAAAACTTAAGATTTAAAACCTAGCTATATATACAGTATTATAAAGACCTATTTTCTCTTTCCTGAACCTGCAGCACCAAAAATTTATAGTTATACTGCTAAATCAAGAATGTCTCTAAAATATATGTATGGAAATGTACACAAGTTAATCTAGGTCAATAAGAAACTTTCCTTTCTCACAGAATTTTCTGTTGACAAATGAGTGCCTACAGGCAAACACTAGATTAGGAAGACAAATGGCATGGATAATTGGAAAGTGATGGATGAAGGTGACACATAATTGTGAGTAAAGCTGGTGAAAAAAATTGAGGCAGATAGAAATTTCAATGAGTTGCTGAAACCGGTTTGGCTCAGTGGTAGAGCGTCGGGTCTGTGGACTGAAGGGTCCAGGGTTCGATTCCGGTCAAGGGCATGTGCCTTGGTTGCGGGCACATCCCCGGTGGGGGGTGTGCAGGAGGCAGCTGGTTGATGTTACTCTCTCATCGACGTTTCTGGCTATCTATCTCTCTCCCTTCCTCTCTGTAAAAAATCAATAAAATATATTAAAAAAAAAAAAAAAAGAAATTTCAATGAGTCAAATAATTTAGCTGAATTATTTTTCAAGGCTGGTAGGTTACATAACTCCTTTCATGTTTAGTAATTAATTTTAACAATAAAAGCAGATAAGTCAAACAATTCAAAGAAACATGATTTAATGTTTATAAAATAATTCCTTTTATTATATAAAATCAATTCCTTCTACAAAGCTAAAATCTAATTCAATTATTTAAGTGCTATCTCCAATCCTCTTCAAACTCAAAGAAAAAAAGTAATACTATTTTACAACTCACCAATTTGACCTACAAATTCAATTCTAATTCCTTGGTGTTCTAGCCTCTTTCCAGGTTGCTTAAAGGCTAGGTTCACCTGCCAAAACATGAAATTGTACGAGATGTTAATCCTTTGAATGGGCCTACTAATTGATTCCTTCCAGATGAAAGCAATGTTTAAGAATTTCAGGTATTTATTTCTGAAGTTTGAGACACCACCAAATACCTAAATCATGAGCACAGAACATATAACTTACTCAGATACAATCACTAATGAACCTATTACATATACCCTTAGAATATCTGCATTTTTGGGAAGGAATCCTTATATCTGGAGAGCTATAAATATTTAATCAAAAAAGGGGGGGGAGAACTTTCAACTATTCCAATGTGCTTTCTAGTCAAATAGTTATACAATCCTACAACAAAAGCATTTTAATGTAAGGTAATCATTAACTCCAAGAATTGATCTAAAAGATCATTTTCAGCTTTTTGTAACCAAGATTATCTTGCTACTAGAGGCCTAGTGCACGGGATTCGTGCACGGGTGGGGGCATGGCCTGCGGGAATTGCCCGCTGTGGGACGGCCGCTCATCCCAGTCAGCCAAGCAGCTGTGGACCCGCCCTCTGAGCAGCTGCTCCCTGATCTAGCATCTTTGTGGAGCCAGAGCACTCGCCTTTCCAGGGAACCCAGTCAGGGCCGGGCCCAGGGACAATAGCATTGAGAGGCAGCGGAGTAGGCTTCAGTCCCTGGGCAGCCAGCAACCCAACTCCAAGCCTCCAGGGTCAGCTCCATGAGCCCAGAGGCAGCGCTGCACGGCCTTCAGGCATCCAGAGGAGGTAGCAGGGAGAGGGGAGAAGGAGCCTTGGACAAGGAGGTGACAATGGCAGCCCCGGTTCCTGCCCATCTGCCCAGGGTTTGCAGAGGGAGCAGCCGCTTATCCCAGTCAGCCAAGTGGCGCTCCCAATGTGGCAGTGCAATGACCACCAGGCAGCAGCTCCTGCATTGAGTGTCTGCCCCCTGGTGGTCGGTGTGTGTCATAATGACTGGTTGAGCAGTCATTCTGGTCATTCCACCATTTGGTCACTGGGCTTTTATTATATAGGTTAATTCCTAACCTTAAAAGCAATGCTTCTGTTCTGTGTGCTACTCATCTTAAAAACATACTAGTAATGTCTAAAGGTTTAAATTTTGAATATGATTAGTCTTACATGCTTATGAGGTAAAATATATAATCTCAAATCCCTGAATTCATATTTGCCAAATGAAAATCTTAATTTTTTTTTCACAAATGGAACACATTTTTAATAGTTCTATTATTTGCTATATATCACTAGCCTAAGTTTATAACAACACATGCCCAATTCTGGAACAGGTTATACCTTTCATTTTATTAAAAATATTAATTTTATAAAATCTTAATTTGACCAAATATCTGTAAAGTGAATGCATATTAAAATAAAAGTCCAAATGTTTAAGGATTAATAAAAACATTTTCTTTATTATAAAAATATTGGTAATGTGACTCTTTAATGCTTTTTTCCCAACAATGCTTCTCAAAAGATAATGGCAATCGAGGACCAATAAAAAAAAAAGAGGTCCAATTACTTATTATAAACTATGTAAATTAAAATAATCCCTCTTCCGTATCTTTCATATTTGTAACTAGGATGAGTTAGTTACCTGCCTTCCAAATTAATATCTCAAGAAAAAAATAATTAAATTGTGGTACATCATATAATGAAATATTATTAAAGTTTAAAAATAATATGGTCAAAGAATTTTTAATGATGTGGGAAGATGTGCATGATATGTTACATGAAGGAAGCATGGTCAAACTGTATACAACTATAATGCCAATTATATTTTTTAAAACCACAGAAAACAAATTCTCTTAACAGCAGCTACTTTTGGATTATAATTTTGTTTCCTTCTTGGTAGTTCTCCAGGGTTTTTTCCCGTTTGTGTGTGTGTGTGTGTCTGGGACCCCTCACCCCTTACCACCCGCCTACAGTAGAGGCAGGAGAGACTCCTACCACCACCACTATGCTCGCCAGCTGTGATCAGTGCCTGACAGCAGGGGAAGGGACCGAGAGGTTAGCTGTTCCTGCTCGCTCTCCAGCCCGCCCCTTCTACGGATGGCCATCAGGCAATCGGAACCTGCCAGCCGGGGAAAGAGACCAAGAGGTGGTCAGTGTGCCTCATTGTGACTGGTCCAGCAGTCATTCTGCCATTAGGGTCAATTTGCTTATTACTCTTTTATTACATAGGAAAGAGGTCTGGTGCACATGTGGGAGCCCTGAATCGAGGTAAGGGGTCCCTGCTGGGGGGGGGCAGGGCCAGCTTGGACGAGGGGCAACCGGGAATTTGCAGGCTGGCCCTGCCCCCAGCGGGGACCCCCTCCCCTTATTGGTTGCATGGCTGGCCTGCAAACTGCCCACAGCCCCTTGCCCAAGCCGACCATGCCACAATCAGGGTGGGAGTCCCCACTGGGGGTGGGGCCAGCTTGGTTGAAGGGCTACAGGTGGTTTGCAGGCTGGCCACGACCCTAATCAGGGTGGCCGGGGGTCCCTGCTGGGCAGCAGGGCTGGCCTAGGCTTGGGGCCGCCAAGGGTTTGCAGGCCAGCCCCACCCCCCAGTCGGGCTGGGTTCACTGGTGCAGTGGGCATCATAGCAACTGGTCGTTCCGGCGTTACAGTCAATGGCTTTATATATATTTTAAGCCTAATTCAAGCTATAGAGGAATCTGAAGAATCCCAAAATAGAAAGGTATAATTAAGTAAACTGGCTTAAAAGCTATTCTGCAATGGAGCATAGAAAAATAAGTGAAATTATGAAGGTGAACTGGGCTAAAGAGTTTTAACACCAACTCAGTGATACTTTTTTAAAAAAATATATTTTATTGATTTTTTTACAGAGAGGAAGGGAGAGGGATAGAGAGCTAGAAACATTAATTAATGCAGAGACTAGGAAGAAGCACAAATTTTAACAGTGGATTTTTTCCCAGATGATGGTATTATAGTTATTTTATTTTCCAAATTGTTTAATATGTGTCTATATTACTTTAATAAGCAGGGAAGAAAAACCTCTCATTATTTTAAACTAAAAAAAAAACTATTTCAAGTGTTTTATGACTTGACTTTGTCTATGATATTACCATTCATAAGTATCACAGACTAATGACTATTGATTCCCTAAGGTATAAGAATTCTATACATTAAATAAAAAAAAAAAAATCTTGCCGAATCCAGCTTGGCTCAGAGGATAGAGCATCGACCTGCAGACTGAAAGGTCCCGGGTTCGATTCCGGTCAAGAGCATGTACCTTGGTTGCGGACACATCCCTAGGGGATGTGCAGGAGGCAGCTGATCGATGTTTCTCTCTCATCGATGTTTCTAACTCTCTATCCCTCTCTCTTCCTCTCTTCCTCAAAAATCAATAAAATATATATATTTTTAAAAGAATCTTATACATTATTTGATAAGGAAAAGGAAGGTGAAATCTTATAGGAGGTATTATAAATGTATCTGACCATGCAAAGACACATTCCAAAATACTCCTCCTCAGGGTATCAAGAAATGAAAGATACAATGGTGGTAGTACAGAGAGATAAGCTACAAAGAATTAGAAACATTTAGAAAGGCATACTAGGGAATTATTCTTAATCTCTATAACTCAACAAATTTTGCATGGATTGCACCCCCCTTGGAGAAACTGTCAGAAGCAGATAGTCACCAACACAAATTTTGCACACAATTTAATTTAAACTCTGTCGCTGTAACTTTTCTAGTTTAAGTATCTTTCTTGTAAACGTTCTATAATAAAGCAAGGTTTTTGGCTGAATCTCCGAAAAAAGAACTCCATCTCTAAAAGATCATTCACATTTAGAAACAGCAGATACCACTTTGGTGACTAATTCTAGAATCCTACAAACAATTTACCTTTCCTGAAACAGATTCCCCATCATAGAAAAGATAGTGTTTTTCTACTTTGCCATCTTCAGTTTTCATTTCCGCCATTTTCCTGGTTTCCCCATCATTAAGGACAACATCAATCTCACAAATGGGACCAAAAAAGCCACCAAGGAAACTCTGAAATAAAAGAAAAAATCCTCATAATGATCATGTTTTGTCCGTTGCTATGTTTTATAATTCAAATTTAATTACCTATGACCTACAGTTAAAGGGACTGTAAATCTGTGAACTCATAAGAAATAAGAATTTAAGTTTAACAAAATAATGTAAATACTGTTAATACTGTATACTAAATAATTTAAGATAAATTCGTGTTAAATTTTTTACAATAAAAAGACAAAAACTATATAAATTTAAACATGCCATAATTTCAATCATTTACACACATAACCACTATAAATAATCAAATACACATACCAGAAATCTAAAAATCTGGATTGATAAGTCATCTTTAGTTATACTTCTATAAGGTTCTTTCATTATAGCAGAACCCATAAATCCAAATTACTTGTACAAATCCAGTAAGTTACTATGGTGTACTTCTCTCTGTAAAATCTACCTCTATATAAGACTGAACAAGAAGTGTTACATTGTGTAAGCCCTTGGAATAAAACTGGGTCTAATAGAAAAGAAAAATTAAATTTCTGTGAATTTTTCCAAAGAAAATATATAAGCCTTGCTCTGTAAATCCTGAATATGACAGACTATAAGAGACAAAGATCAATTGCTTTTGATTGTCAAAGCATACTAGTAATACAAAATCCATTAGTAACTCCAATAATCAGATTTAGTTGTGGATTATTTTTGTCATTTACCAAAGCTAGTTTTCTGTTCTTTTAAAAAAAATTTACAGAGAACAATCCCCTCTATTTCCTATATCCCTTTTTACTCTGCCCTAACATCCAGAGTGATCTCTTAAAAATATAAATCTGATCATCATTCTGTTTAAAATCCTTTAGTGTGCTGGTGATAGTATAAATGGGAACATCTATTTAAAAAATAGGTGGCATTATCTGGTAAAGCTAAACATATCCCATGACCCACCAATTACACCTCTAGATATCTACCCAAAAGAAACTCATATACATGAACCAGGAGACAGTATAAGAATGTTCACAACCATCACTGTTCACAATAGCCCCAAATAGTTAACAATCCAAATATACATCAACAAGAGAATGGATATATAAATTTTAGTCTATATTCATACAGTGAGCAATGGAATGATTAACTGCCACAAGCATGAATCTCACACATATGTCAAGGGAAAGAGGCCGGACACAAAAATACACACTCTGTGATTCCATTTATTAAGTTAAAAAAAAAAAAAAAAAGTAACACCCATTATAGTTCTAGAAGTCAGGAACTGGTTGGAGAAAGCACAAAGAGAACTTCTGGGTGCTGCTAGTCGTGTTCTGTTTGTTTTTAGCTGAGTGACTATACACAGGTATGTTCATTTAGTGAAAATTCATCCAGCTATACAGATATTTGTGCACTTTTATATAGCTATTGTTTACTTCAGTGAAATAGTATATATATATATGTATGTATGTATGTCTATTGATTTCAGATAGGAAGGGAGGGGGAGAGGTAGAAACACCATTAAGAATCATTCACTGGCTGCCTCCTGCACACCCGCCTACGGGGGATCAAGCCTGGAATCTGGACATGTGCTCTGACCAGGGAATCGAACCATGACCTCCTGGTTCATAGGCCCATACTCAAGACACACTGGCTGGGCTGAAATGTTATTTTACACATACACACACACACACACACACACACACACACACACACAATTTCCTCATATGGCCTACAAATTATTTGCCTCTATCCATCTCTCCAGCCACACATGCCTCAACTGATCCAAATTCATCAAATTTGCCATTCTCTTTCTTGACCTAGATCAAGTATCCTTAACCTAACTAATTCGTCATTTCAGTCTCAGTCTGACTCATGTCCAAAACGAGGCTTTCCCTAACTTCCTAATCAAAACTGGATTCTCCAAATTTAGATTTCACTACTTTTGATTATTCTGTACTCTTTCTTACTGTGTTGTTAGCTCATGTGAGAGGGAGTTTTTATCTACTTTCTTCACGCTGTATCCCCAATGCCATATTGTTAGCTAACATGAGTTGGGATTTTTATCTGCTTTCTTAAAAAAAAAAAAAAAGTTTTATTGATTTTTAGAGAGAAGGGAGAGGAAGAGAGGTAGAGAAACATGGGTGTGAGAGAGAAACACGGATCTGCTGCTTCCTGCAGGCCCCCTACTGGGGATCCAGCCTGAAACCCAGGCATGTGCCCTGGCAGGGAACTGAGCCGAGACACCTAGCCGAACTGAGCCATACCAGCCAGGGCTCCTAGTTAACTTTTATATATATATATATATATATAGTATGTGTATATATATTATACATATATGTAATGTATATATATGTCTCTGTGTGTGTGTGTTTCTTTTATTGATTTCAGAGAGGGAGAGAGAGAGAGAAACATCAATGATGAGAGAGAACCATTGATTGGCTGCCTCCTGCACATCCCCTGCTGGAGATCAAGTCTGCAACCTAGGCATATGCCATTGGCAGCAATCAAATCTGGGATCCTTCAGTCTACAGGCCAGCACTCTATCCACTGAGCCAAACTGGCTAGAGCTTCTAGCTAGCTTTTAATACCCGAAGTTTTAAATTCAAAACTTGCTCAAAATAGTGTATTTTCTCAGAAGCGCAACAGATATGAGAATGTACAGCAGCTCAATATCAGTCATCTGATATTTACTAATTATGAACAATATGTAAAAGCATTGAGCTGGTGGTTTGTTTTTTTTTTTTTTGTGTGTGTGTGTGTAGCAATTATGAAAGGGTAGAAGACAATGGCCTCATTTGAGTTATAACATAAAAGCAGGACAATAACATTTAATTTTCTCATTCCACCTTAATATTTCACCAGAGCTACTTCCAGAAAAAATGAATTTTAAAACTATAAAAATTATCTTATAAGTAGGAAATACAATGGTAACATTTTTTTCCACATACATATATTTAATACATGGAGCTGAACTTTGAATTTGAAGGCTGATATTAAAAGATCAAGTAATCTAAAATAAAATATCAAAATTGCCACTAATTAAAATGCAAAATAGACTTGAGTTTTATAAAACTTCCCAATTAACTAATAACATAATTAAACAAGTATTATTTTGACACAATACATAAAAATTAAAAATATGTAAGAACTATGCCATCCTTTATTTCCTATATGCATTAAGTATTTTGTAACTAAAAATTTAAAAATAGACTTAATTTTCAACACAATCAAAAAACTAAGATTGGGAGAGATCAGAAGATATTTTAAAAACCCAGTATTGTATTTGCAGAATAACAACAGGTTGAAAAATAAAACTACAACCCTTTTAACAAGGTTTAATTAATGATGCCATGAGAATTTAGCACTGGGTTAACATCCAGTTTTTTTTACACTAGGATATATTAAAAAATTAATTAGCCATGCCGAGACAGGTTTGGCTCAGTGGATAGAGCGTCGGCTTGGGGACTGAAAGGTCCCGGGTTCGATTCTGGTCAAGGGCATATTCGATTCTGGTCAAGGGGGGGGGGGGGGGGCCTGAGGCAGCTGATCGATAACACTTGAAAACTCATCGATATTTCTAACTCTCTGTCTCTCTCCCTTCCTCTCTGTACAAAAACAATAAAATATATTTTAAAAAAATTAATTAGCCTTACTAAAAGCCTCCAGAAAATTGTGGATGTCTTACATTTAACAAGTAGGTGACAGAGAGAAAAAATATCTGAGAGGAAAAAAATTTTTTTTTTCTAAAAGGAGTTGAAAGAAAGGATTCTCTACCCAAAGTTTTGCTTTTGAAGTTTTTATTTCAAGGTGTGCATCTTCTGTTATTTAAAACAAAAAGTCTCAAAATTAAAATCTTTCAGCCTTGGATGGTTGGAGGGTCATCATCCCGTACACCAAAAGGTTTTGTGTTCTATTCCCAGTCAGGGTGAGTACAGGGACACCCTATTGATGTTTCTCTCTTTCTTTCTCTCTCCCATGGTCTCTCTAAAATCAATAAAAACATATCCTCAGGTGAAGATTTAAAATATCTAAAAAATAAATAAAATTTTTAAATTTATTTTAAAAAATAGTTCTCCCAATATATAAAAAGGAAACTACAGAATTGTCAGAATGGTGAAGACTTGAAGAAGGGAATAAAAATTGTAACAAGGATTAGGATACATTAATATAGACTTCTGAAATTACAGAAGGCAGTTTTGAGATCTTTAAAGTGAAAGACTACTCAATTCTTTTGGAAAAGTTATCTTCATGTAAACATTTAGAATATGAGAATTTTAGGAGCAATACTTGGCACTTAATATACAAGTGAAAATTCATAGATAGCCTTTAAATAACTAAACTGCAATATAATAGAAGTTGTGTGGGGTTTTTTTGTTGTTGTTGTTGATGTTCGTTTTTAGAACTAAACCTTGTATCACTGGTTTTAGTTTAAAATTGTTCATTTAATTTGTAAATCCAATATTATTATCATCTAGCAAAATTACATGTAGCTATATTAAAAACCAAACTCTTTAGCTCTCCCTGAAGAAACTTCACTAGGTCCAGTGGATGTAAAGAAATGCAACTCAAGGTGAGTGGAAAGGAGGCTCTCAAAATTTATTCACTTATCCCATACACAGCAATGAGACTGCAAATTTTCATATACATGTGTCCATTTCAAGGTTATAAAGCCTAAGAATTTAGTTTGATGAGTAACTTGAAAAGAAAAACAAATTGCTCATGAACATAATTCAAAAGCTTATTAGAAGTAACCACTTTAAATGTAAGCAAAAAGGAGGAGGGCTTTTTAAGTTTTATTTGCAAATTATGTCCAATTAAAGAAGACTTCCCTAGCACCTGACCAGGCAAGGTCCCCAACACTTCCTTCTTAGCATTTACCACAGCTGTAATTCTCATGTTAAACGGATAATTAAACAAACGGGTATTTCCCTCCAGACTGGAAGCTACAAGAGGGCAAGCAAGGGCTGTCTCACTCTCGCTCACGGCTCCTGCGCAAACCTAATTATTTGCTGAAAGAAAGGGGAAAAGATTCCAAGTTTAAAAATGAGCATGTCCATCCTTACTTGTATTTATTCAAAGTCACTTTTAAAAAAATAAAATAAACCTAGGCTGGTCCTTTGCCAAAGTGCCATGCGGCTTCCTGAACCTCTGAGCTTTGGGAAAGAAAGCGGGTGGTGCTAGGAGAACACACAGTAGGGCTCAACAGCATGCTTGCTAAATGAAACGAATAAAAACGAATACCGCCATTAAATAAATGAGCCCGATGAGGTCAAACCCAGAGACTGCCTGCCAACACGCCCACACACACACACGCCCACACACACACACACACGCCCACACACACACACACACACACACACGCCCACACACACACACACACACACACACACGCCCACACACACACACACACGCCCACACACACACACACACTCACTCACACACACACACACACGCCCACACACACACACACACACACACACACACACACACTTAAACAACCTCGTGCCCACGCTGATGCCTCCCCTGCGTTTGGCGTCCTCGGTCCTCCCTCCGCTCCCAGGCCGTTCCAACACCCCGCAGCGGGCACTTCCAGAATCGCGTGGGGAAGGAAACGAAAGCCGGGGCTTCAACGTCCTGGGCTTCACAAACGCCCCATTTCCAACGCCCGGATCCTTTCCCCTCTCATTCTACAAGTGTCAGCATCAACCAGAACTCGGGTCAAGAAATCTCAGAATGTCACCAGACCCAGGTTTAAACACACACAGACACACACACACACACGGAGTTAGAGTCCTCCAGCTGCTGACACTCTGGGAAGGACTGACCACACGAGTCCAGCACTGACTGACCCCTTCCCCCCGAGTCCAGAGCGAGGGGGCTCAAGCGCCACCCCCCGTGAAAGAAGCCGAAGCTGCCGGGGCAGAGCGGGGGGCTGGCTACCTTGGGAGGGGAAGCGGCGGCCAGTCCCCGCCGAGGCGGGGTCCGAGGACCGAGCCGGGGCCCCCACAGCCGCCCGAGGAGCGAGGGCTGAGGCTCAGACATGGCCGGGAGAGCGAGCCGCCGCCGCCGCCGCCGCCGCCCGCAGGTGCGAGGGCCCCGCCGAGGGTGGGGAGCGTCCGCGTCGCCCGCCCGCCCTCCCCAGACCCCGCCGTGGCCCGACGGGCCTAACGCGGCTTCCCGCCCCCGCTAGCCTGCCGTTCCGCCCGCGGCTCCTCCCGCGACACCGGGCCGCGGTTGGGCCGTCCCACCGCGCACTCCCGAGCCGGGGCTGGCGGCCAGCGCGGGGCGCCGCGCACTCACCATTGTCAGCGCCGCGCCGCCGCCGCCGCCGCCGCCGCCGCGTCCCCCGCGCTCCGCTCCGCTCCCCTCAGGAGAACTCCCCAGACCCGCACTCCGTCACGTGACCCCAAGCCGCCGACTGCACGTGACCCCTTCCTCCCTCCGCACCGACTTCCTACTGGTCTCACGCCCCGCCCTATTGGCCAGCGAGAAAGGCCGCTTGGGGGCGGGGCTTCGCGCTCCACCCTACGGCGGAGGGGATGGGGCTAGGGGCGGTGCCCTGAGTTGTCGTAAAGTGGGCGGGGCCTGCGCGGCCGGAGGCTTCCCGGGTTCCCCTCGCGCTCCTCTCCGTCACGTGACGGTCGGTTGCTGACCTGCTCCTTCGCCCCCACGGGTTCCTCCTCCCTGTTTGAGCAGCTGGGAAAGGAGCGGGGGTGGAAGGGTTTGCTCGGGAGGCGCTGTCCGCCGGTGGGTGACCGGCCCCTAAGGGGAAGGGCAGCTATTACTCGAGGTCCTGCTTCCTCAGGCCTCGCAAGAGACAGTGCTCTCTAATCCGGAAATGAGGCATTCTTCCAACTTTCTCCAACTCTACCCAGCTCTCTCTCCCTCCGAAAACTTCTTGGTTTTGCGAACTTAACTTTGTTGCCTCTGAAGAGACGACCAATGGGGGGAAATGTAACCATTCCATGTACGTTGCTTCCTAACTGTAAAGGGCTCTCGTAAGTGTTGCCATTCCGTGAGTAGGAAAGGCTTCCTAAGAAGCCCGTTAATGCCGCCCCGGCAGGTTTGGTTCAGTGGAAAGAGCGCAAGCCCGCGGACTGTAGGGTCTCAGGTTCGATCCTGGTCCCCCAATTGGGGGACTTGCAGGAGTCAACCAATCAGTGATCCTCATCATTAATGTTTCAGTCTTTCCCACTTTCTTCCTCTTTGGAAACCAGTGGAAATTTTATTTATTTATTTATTTATTTATTTATTTATTTATTTTAAAGTCTGATGATGCTAAAGAGGACTCTGGCTTTAGCCTTAGCCTAATCACTGCAGTGTCGGCCTAGAGGACCTCCAGACGATGGAATACTGTTTTAGGATTTCAAAACTTCGCGAGTACCCACCACAGTGCCCTCTATACATTACCAAAACAGGAAAAGTCTGCGTGCACAACAGTAATCCATAACAAAACAAAATCAAGTTGGTGAAGTAGGGCCATAAAGCAAGCCTCGAGTTTAAGAAGCTTGAAATTAGAGTATGGCTGCTAACCACAATGGAATTATACTAGAAATGACAACAAGATGGCTAGGAAATCCACAAGTACTTGGAAACCCAGCAACGTAATTCTAAACCCCTGTGTCAAGAAGACATAAGTGGAACTTTAAAAATAGCTTCAACTAAATGGAAATACAACAGAGTAATTTATGGGATGCAGCTGAAGTAGTATTAGAGGGAGATCCATAGCTTTAAATGAGAATAGTTGTAAAGAAGAAAGATTTAAAATCAGCAATGTAAGTTAACATGAGGAAGCTTTTAAAAAGCATATTAGTGTGGGGAGGGAGCAAGGGGTATATGGGAACTGCACTTTCTGCTTAATTTTGCTGTGAACTTAAAACTGCTATAAAAAATAAGTCTATTAAATAAAAAGCCCTCATAAATATGATCAACTGATCTTCGATAAAGGTGCCATGGTGACTCAATGAGAAAGGACAGTCTCTTCAACAAATATTGTTGGGGCCGGGCAGGTATGGCTCAGTGGTTCAGTGTGGACCCATGAACCAAGAATTCATCATTTCAGTCACCAGTGAGGGCAAATGCCTGGGTTGCAGGTTCAGTCCCCAGTAGGAGGGTGTGCAGGAGGCAGCCCATCACTGTCTTTCATCGATTTTTCTATCTCTCCCTTTCTCTCTAAAATCAATAAAAACATATTTTAAAACAAATAGTGCTGGGAAAACTAGATATCCACATGTAAAAGAATGAATTTGGACCCTTCTTTTACATTATATCCAAAATAGAGTAAAGAACTAAATATAAGTCCTAAAACTATAAACAACCTAAAAGAAACATGAGGAAAATCTTCACCACATTGGACTTGGCAGTGATCTC
Source organism: Nyctalus aviator (assembly GCA_036971965.1). NCBI lineage: Eukaryota > Metazoa > Chordata > Mammalia > Chiroptera > Vespertilionidae > Nyctalus > Nyctalus aviator. The sequence goes on along the minus strand of CM072933.1, from coordinate 36,301,209 downwards.
TTGAATATGAAAATAAAAACAAAACCAAAGATAGACAAATGGAGCCATATCAAATAATGTGTGCACCAAAGGATAAACAGCGAAAAGGTAACCTATGGAATGGGAGAAAATATTTGTAAATCATATCTGATGAGGTTTCCAGAATATATAAAGAACCCCTGCAATTCAATAACAAAACATCAAATCTGACAAAGAACTTGAATAGGCATTTCTCCAAGGATGATACACAAAAGTCCAACAAACACCTGAAAAGATTTTCAACATCACTAATCAGAACAATGCAAATAAAACCCACAAGACATCACCTCACACCCATTAGGTTGATTACTAGTTTTAAAAAAAAGTGTTATATCCTATACAATAAAAACCTAATATGCAAATCAACCGAACGTTGGAATGATCAGTGGAACAACTGGTCACAATGATGCACATCAACCACCAGGGGGCAGATGCTCAATGCAGAAGTGGTGGCAGCAGGGGAACTGGGTGAGCAAGCAGGCAGCGTCAGGCTGGTCAAGGTGGGTGCCAATGGGGGATCCCAGATCATCCCACAGATCAGCCCTGATTGCCGGCCAGGCCTAGGGACCCTACCTGTGCCCAAATTTTGCGCACCAGGCCTCTAGTGTATAATAAATAAGTGAAATGTGAAATGAAACAAGTGCAGAACCTTTTTTATCTAAGATGTAAAGGAAACAAGGATAAATCAAAGGAGAAAGAATGTTTCCTGTTTTCCCCTTCTAAGATTGTGTTTGTTATAGCAGACTCTGTCAAGTAACTGAAGAGTATTTGCTGGAGCCAGATGTTTGCATTCAGGGATCCTGACATTCATTCATTAAACACACATTTATTGAGTGCACATTAAATGTTGAGTGTTGTAGGCTGTACAGATAGAGCCATTTAGTGATGATGATGATGATAATGACAATGTTCTTGCCCCCAAGAAACTGAAATTTTAGTGTAGGAAATGGTCAAGAGACAAGTAATTAAATAAATATATTCAATTGGGGAAAAGAACTAAACAGAAATAGACCTGGGGACATGAAGGGTTGAAAAGAGTTGTTTTTAGGTAGGTGGTAGGAAAGTGACATTTAAACAAATCTGAAAGGATGAGTCACCTATTAGAAGAACTGAAGGAAGAAGTCCAGTTCTTCCTGAACTGCTCGTGTAAAGGGCCTGAACGAGGAAAAGGCCTGCTCTTTCCAGGAATGGAAAGGCAGTGTAACCGAAGCCTGCTGAGTGACAAGGACAGGTAAGTAACACCGAGTGAGGAGCAATTAGAGAACAGCTGAATACGAGGAGGTCCATAGACATCACTCTCTTACTTACCTCCAGATTCTGGAGGATTGCTGGGGCAGAATTTTAAAGCAACACATTCTGATGTTGCCTGAGTATTTCTTCACAACCACGAGAAGAAGAATTATCTTCCATCCTCATTCCAACAGAGCATTTGTTTATGCCCTTTGAATATAGGCTGTCTTCCCTACCAGATTCAGTGAAAGAGTTACAAGCTACCGACACCTCTTAGACCAACCGTAACACCTAAAATTCAGTAAGCCCACAATATTTTGTTTTTTAATTAGAGCTATGGACCTAATTGGAGATCAACTAGTCCAACTTTTTTGTTTTATTAGGATTAAGATGATATCCTGGCTCCCAGTACAGTTTTTTTTCTAACTCTATGAGACTGTCCACTTGACATTAGTAAATAAGACCAGCAATTTTCAACCTTTTTCACTTGGTGGCACACATAAACTAAAATTCCGCAGCACACCAAAAAATGTGTTTTTTGCCAATCTGACAAAAATAGGTATAAGTTTTAGTGATTCACAGAAAAATTAATAATAGTAATCACCTATCCTTTTTGCTCCAAAGGACTTTAAAAAAAAAATCATATATGTGGATTTCTGGTACCAAGAATTAATTAATCAATTAGATGTAACCTCGTCATGTGACATGACCAATAAGATGCAATTATATGAATTACTAGAAGCCTGGTGCCCACATTTATGCACCGGTGGGATCTCTCAGCCTGGTCTGCACCCTCTCACAGTCCCAGACCACTCAGGGGGTGTCAGACTGCCACTGCCGGGCCAAAGCCAGCAATCCGACATCCCCTGAAGGATGTAGTAGTGTGTGAAGCAGCAGGCTGCCAGGGAGGAGCCCAACAGCTTTGTGCCATTCCTGCTCATCCCAGTCCCCCACCGCTGAGCCTGACACTGCTGACACTGCTCTGGTAGCCTACGATAGAGGCGGGGAAAACCGGCTGTGAGCCCTGTGACTGGCGCCCACGGGTCTGCTGAGCGGCACTCTGCTGTGGGAGCGCACTGACCACCGGGGGCAGCTCTTGCATTGAGCATCTTCCCCTTGATGGTCAGTGCACATCATAGTGACCAGCCAAATGGTCGACCTGTTGAGTGTTTGACCGGTTGCTTAGAGTTTTATATATATAGATATATATTATGGTTCAAGACGGGGCATTCACACCAGGTGGCTATTATGTTGTGCCAATTTTTTTTATTTTACAATTTAAGGGGAAAGAGGTCAGTGCCCCTGACTAGTCAGGTATTGCATGCTTTAAAAAATCTTGAGGCACACCAGTCGAAAAATCACTGAAAAAGACTATGGTCAAAGCACATTTAATAAGCTAGATTGAATCTGGATCGGGTGCAGGTTGATTTCTAAATACTATTTAAAAGTTGTATTAGGTATTAGCATATTATTCATAGCTACAATTATACTGGTAATGCCATTTAAACTGTGAGGGGAAAAAGAGTAAAAACAATGCAAATATTCATGAAATAAACATTATCAATGAAAAAGGAAGATGATTTATTTTTACTTAGAAGATTTGCCTATTACCTTGACAGCTATTCTAATTTCTACCCACTCTAAGTCTGGGGGTTTAAATTTCAACACGTCAATGAGAACAAATAAAAGTAGCAGTAGCAGCTGAAACCGGTTTGGCTCAGTGGATAGAGCGTTGGCTTGGGGACTGAAGGGTCCCAGGTTTGATTCCGGTCGAGGGCATGTACCTTGGTTGTGGGCATACCCCCAATAGGGGGGGTGCAAGAGGCACATGACTCTCTCTCGTCGATGTTTCTAACTCTCTATCCCTCTCCCTTCCTCTCTGTACAAAAATCAATAAAATATATTTTTAAAAAATAAAATAAATAAAAGTAGCAGTAGCAAAGACAAGTATAAATAAGAGCTGGCAAAGAAGATTACGCCACAGGCCAATTTGTACTAAGTATTTATTCTACTGATCAAAACCCAATAACCGTGCTAATGTAATAAATGCCAGGAGCCACAGAACTGCTGAGTGAGTTCTCCATCTACTTACCTACTTAAGCCAGAAGTTAAAGCTAGATTGTGAGAAGTACATCATCCTGCCAGCCAAGGACTGTGGCATCTCTACATTTGCCCTTTGCAAAATAAGAGGTTGTGGAAAACGTGACTAGCAAGTGTTCACTTTCACACAAAAAAGTACCAGGTTCAGGTTAAAAAGCATTAGGTGAGAATATAATTTGAGCTTCTACCTATTAATAAATAGGAGAAAATTGGCCATCCATACAAATTCATGAAGACTAAGATGTCAGATTAATAATGGTGACAGTGTCAAGGAGCAGCTATTTGCTGTCTTCCCTACTAGAGTTGACAGCCAAAGTTAAGAAAAAAATAATCAAATACAAATATGCTCCCTCAAAAAAAAGAAAAAAAAGAAAAAAAGAAAGAAAAAGAAAATTGGATTTAAAGCGTGTGAACAAGTAGAAAAACACTTTTTTCTCTTAACCTTCCAGACCAGGTAGAATACATCCTGCTTACCAGCTTCAGCCAGTGCTTCTGTAATCATGATAAATGTTCTTAATGCTTTATCTCACTGTTCCCCTTTTTACTGAGGTATAATTTACATAAGTAAAGATAAAATTTACATCCTACAAATGTACAAATCTTAAGTGTTCAGTTTTATCAGTTTTGACAAATGCATAAATTCGTTTAACCCATGCCTCTATCAAGATGTACAATGTTGCCGAAACAGTTTTTGGCTCAGTGAATAGAGCGTCTGTCTGTGGACTGAAAAGTTCCAGGTTCAATTCCGGTCAAGGGCATGTACAATGGTTGTGGGCACATGCCCGGTGGGGGGGTATGCAGGAGGCAGCTGGTCAATGTTTCTGGCTCTCTATCCCTCTCCCTCCCTCTCTGTAAAAAAATCAATAAAATATATATTTTTTTTAAAAAAGATGTACAATGTTGCCAGGCTGCTGTGGCTCAGTGGTTGAGCATTGATCCCCAATAGGGAGCCTGTGGGAGGCATTCTCTCTCATCATTGATGTTTCTATTTCCCTCTCTCTTCCTTTTATAAATATGTATTTTATTGGTTTCAGAGAGGAATGGAGAGGGAGAGAGAAATAGAAACATCAATGATGAGAGAGATCTTCCTTTTGACAGTGCTGGCCTACCACCCACCTGAAGCTGCTGCAATTAGAACTACTAGTTGTTTAAATTTGTGACAGTCCACTATCATCCTCCAGGAGTCGCCTGGTTTTTGCGAGACCTGGACTAGTGGATTACATGGAGACATTACAAGGACCAGCATCCTTGTGTTTTTTAGGTTTTTAAAGGTACTGCTGATCTCTGATATACCACCTAGGATGAACTGTTTATTTATGGTGGATGGGTAGTCGGCTAGCTTTACCAGTCTCACTTTGTCTTCCTCATTACAATGGCTCCTGTCACACAGGTCAAGAAAGCAATGTGGAAGTTGTATGTCCACTCTAATTATAATGCGGAAACTTGGGAAAATTACCATTGTGATTGGCATCCATTGAAGTGGAGAGCAGCTTAATGAGGCTGAGCCCTTAACCTGTGGGATCTGGTGCTATCTCTAGGCAGATAGTTCAGAATTGAGTTAAATTGGAACATCCAGTTGGTGTTTGGAGACTTGCTGGTGGGTGTGGGAACCCCCCCCCCCGCCCCCCGCACCCTCTTCAACACACGTTGGAATTTGATGCGGAACTCTTACCCATTATCTTACCTCTGGAGATGACCAATCCAGTAAGCTCTCCTGGATTTCATTCTAATGTTGTTATGATAATTGCCCCACTGGTTTCTGATGGCAGAGGACTACCACCTGGACTCTATTATTTGGGGACCTTATCATTCCATTGCTATTAGAGAATCCAGTTCGGCAACATCTCTACCATCAATCCTGCCTTCACAGGAGAGCTACCACGTACGATAGCTCAGAGATGCTGTCTCTCTCGCCAGTATACTCTCCAATGCTTTGGCCTTCCTGAAGAGCAGTCATCTGGTGGGTTTTCAAGGTTTACACCGTCTGTCCATTCTAGCATGCTCACTTCCTTGAACCTTTTAACTCCCTTCTTCCACTGCCTGCCAAGGCAGTTCTAACATTTCTACTTTGCTTAAAAGGGATGTTTCTCTTTCCAAACTTTTAAGAGCTGTTCTAGCCTAAACTGGTTTGGCTCAGTGGATAGACCGCCAGTCTGCAGACTGAAAAGTCCAGGTTCGATTCCGGTCAAGGGCATGTACATTGGTTGCGGGCACATGCCCGGGGGGGGGGGGGAAGGGGGATGTGCAGGAGGCAGCTGGTCGATGATTCTCTCATCGACATTTCTAACTCTCCCTCTCCCTTCCTCTCTGTAAAAAATCAATAAAATATATTTTTTTAAAAAGAGCTGTTCTAGCAGCTTGTCAGCACCTTCTCCTGGGTATTAAAATCTATATCCCAAAAGTGTAGTTCAATATTGGTGTAACCATGCAGAAACTTTGTTTCTTTAATATTACCTTTTCTCCTTTCTTTCCTTTTGATTCAAACTGGCCTCATTCAAAACCTTCATTCAATTCACCTCAATTCTCCAGCTTCCTTCTTCCTCGCACAACCACTCCCTTAATCATTAAAGCCCCCCCCCCAACCCCTCCCCCCCTCCCCCCGAGACAAAGAGGCCTAGGTTGGCATCAAATAATCTTAGGAACAAAGCCTCAGGTCTACTGACCACAGAGACAGAGTTTCAATCAAACTAGAGATAACATTGAGACTTCAGTTGTGTTTCAGCCCCAGACCTAGAAAAGTGGTAAAACCAGATGAAGTGAAGCCATGGCTGACATTGGACCCAGATCAACTACCTCCTACCCTAGTGCTCACCCATCAGTAGAGACCACGACCCTGATCTCCCTTAGTTACCTTGATTAACCCATCCCCTAGAAGCCATGTCTTTGACATTAGCTCATCTGTGACTCCAGATGTGGGCCACTTCCTCAACCAGTCCCTGGGTACGGGCTGTCTTGGGAAGAAGGTGTAGCTGTGGACAAGGTGGCTCTCTTCAGCAGAGGTTAAGTCCTCAGTTCTCAAGAGGAGATCTGGACGATGCAGAACAGGATCCATGACAATGATGACAACAAGCTTCACCGAACCAGGAGGAACAGAAATGGGAATGGCCTCCAAAAGAGAGGAAGTGCTTGGACAGAAGAACCCTCTGATAGTTTTCTTCATCTACTACTTAATAGGACTTGATTCTAGAAACATAGTTTGATCTCACTGTAAAATAAAATTTGTATTTTGTCGAAACCAATTTGGCTCAGTGGATAGAGTGTCAGCCTGCAGACTGAAAGGTCCCAGGTTTGATTCTGGTCAAGGACATGTACCTTGGTTGTGCGCACATCCCCAGTGGGGGGGGGTGCAGGAGGCAGCTGATAGGTGTTTCTCTCTCATTGATGTTTCTAACTCTCTATCTCTCTCCCTTCCTCTCTGTAAAAGATCAATAAAATATATATTTTTTTAAAAATTGTATTTTGTTAATAAGACTTCTATTTTGTTAATAAAATATGAGCAAAAATAATTATAATCCTGAATTTAAGACAAGACATCCCAGACAGCTTAACCCCTTGATTATACTTCTGCTTTAATAGAACATTGGAAAATACACAGGTATCCAGGGGGAAATGTAAAGCAGTATGAGGTATGGAGAGCACAGCTGTGCTTTACTTTGGGTCTTAAGTTTATAACTGAAACAGCAATCATGCTCATAAACAAACCATGTCCAGTAGCTCTGCAAACTCACCCAATGGTAATACTAGGGCTGTACCCTTTACACTGTAAAACACGCCAAATACCCACTCTTTAAATTCACTATGTTTCATCCGTTTGTTGTTGTTGGTTTTGTGTGGGTTTTTTTTTTTTGTGTGTGTGTGTGTGTGTGTGGTTTTTTTTTTCTTCTCACTTAAAAAGGGGCGTATCTATAATTCACGATCAAAGTCAGGTTTCTGAAGCCTTAGGTATGAAACATTGCCTGTCAATTTGCTTCTCAAACTCATTTTTAAAAAGAAAAACAGTATAATTTACTCTGTAAAGCAATTTTATAAACACAAGGAATCTAATGAATTCATAGCAACATTGATTGAATACGATATAAAGAAAGTGCAAATATTTTCTAAGACAATACAAGTGAAGGAGGCTTTAATGATTCATGAGGGGGGAAAAAGTTGATAAAACTTAAACTTCTTTTTCAGATGTTTTAAAACTTCTATAAAACCTTTTGTGCCAAAATTAATCATTGAACTGTGGTACACAAAATATACTGAATGCATTGGCTGGCATCAAGGTGGGAAACCCTCTGTTTTATATGATAAAATTCTATTTTGGTCCATCTCGCCCCAAGTCCAGGTCATCTGCAGGCATAGGCTGAAAGTTGGAGGAAAAATCAATTGCTGGTTTGTAGTCACCCTCAATTTCATTTAGGAAGCCATCTTCAGAGCCACCGCCAGATCCTGAGCCAGAGCCATAGTCTGAGCCTGAGCCAGAATACTCCTCAGAAAGAGGGAAGACATCATTCAAGTCCTGGAATCTTGTCGTTCTGAAGTAAGACAGAAACATGAAAAAACCACAGTAAAGTTAGAGACATAAGAAGGATCATTGTAATACATTTTTAACGTAAGAAAACAAATGCAGCCACCCAGTTAATTAGTTAACCAAATGAAAAGTTAAAATTTCACATATTCAAAGCTTTCAAACAAAAAATAAGTCAGACATGTTTGCCTATCCTTGTTTTATGTAACTCGTTGCTCTTATCTATTCCACATCTACCCATTGCAAACTCATATAAACAATGCTAGTTTTCTTAGAGCATAAGAATCCTATACCTGGAATACGTTTAAGGGATCCTTTATTAAAAATAAAAAGACCCTTTTATTCATTTCCTTCCACTAAAGAAAGGATAAATAAAACAGCCTAGATAGATGACATTTCCCCTAATTTAAAATTCCTACAAAACTTCTAATAATTCACAGTGTTTTGACAGAACCCACTTGTAAGAATGAGAAGGAAGTTACTGGCTGTGGAGAGGGAAAATCATAGAGATTTGAGAAGAGAAGAAATGGTGTAAAATAAGTGTTTTTGAAGAATTTGGGTTATTCTTCTAATATTTTAGATTTAAATAAATCAATCGCTATTGAAACCAAAGACCTAACATAACGGAGGATCCTGTAATATCAGTTCAAGGTTAGTGCCATGGACTTAAAGCAAAAGCACAAGGGCTCCTTCCTCCATCTTCCTGCGATGCCTTACGGGGTGCGTGACTGTCATAGCTTGTGCCCCCAAGAGTATCAGCTATCCCAAAAAGAGAGGCGACAGCCAGGCTCTTGTTAGGCCGTGCTCCAACGTCATCCTCTGGTGACTAACTGTGATAACGAAGGATGGTTACACTGGGGAATTTGAAGTTAGTGATGACCACAGAGCTGGGAAAACATTTGTGAACCTCACAGGCAGGTTGGACAAGGGTGGAGTAATCAGGCCCTGATTTGATGTGCAGTCAAAGGTCTAGCAAACTGGTAGAACCACCTACTTCTGTCCCGTCACTTTGGTTTCATGGTACTGTCAGCCTCAGCGGGCATCATGGACCATGAAGGAGCAAGACAAAATCACCCGGGAGGGGAAATCCTGGGATTCTTTTTCTAGGCACGTAATACATCCTCAAGGGACAAAAGGACACAAGTAAAAGCACAGGACAGGACCGCAGAGTTGCCTTCTGAGGTGGCAATGATGTCACCTCCTGCACGGTGAAGGCGGTGATGGAGAGGGTCGCCAGGATCCCCCAGGTCATGATGGGCTGAGCTGGTTTGGGCATGATGATTTAGCTGGCTTCCAGGAGAGTGATTTTCTAGGTTTAGCTCTCAGGACTAAAACTTTTATGAAAATCCTCTTAATAATTCATTTTTTGCTGTATGTTAGATAACTTTGATACTCATTGAAATAACCAATTCTAGTGGAATTCAATTTTTTGTTACTTATGAGTTCCTATTGAATCTTTTTTGCAAGTTTAAAGCAGGTTTTACTTGATCAAGAAGAGTTTTGGTTTCCTTTTTTATTATTGAGTTGAGAAAGAGAGGAAGGGGGCATTGATTTGTTGTTCTACTTATCTATGCATTTATGGGTTGCTTCTTATATGTGCCCTGACCAGGGATCAAACCCGCAACCTTGGCATACTGGGACGACACTCTAACCAACTGAGCTAGCCAGACAAGGCCGTGGTTTTCTTTTGTAAGTCATGTCTATTTATTCTTCCTCTCCTTGATTTCTTCTTGCTAAAAATCACCACTATCTAATTCCAGAACATTTTTATGAACCCTTGAGAATCCTATATCTATTAGCCACTCTTGATTCCTCCAGCCCCTGGCAACTACTAATCTACTTTTTCCCTCTATGTATTTATCTATTCGGGACATTTCCTATAAACAGAATCATATAATATGTGGCTTTTTGTGTCTGGTTTCTTACCCTGTGTATAATGCTTACAGGATTCATCCATGATGTAGCATGTGTCAGTACTTCATCCCTTCTTATGATTAAATAATATTAGACTTTAGGGATGTAGCATGTTGTTTACCTATGAGGTTGATGAACTTTTATTAGATTTTAGTATCTATTGTTCAATCATTTTCAGTGCTTGTTGGTAAAAAAATATATATATTCCTACCAATTATTTTCACAAAATTTTTTTTACTCAATTTTTGTCTCTTCCAAAATAAAGACTTTGCAAAAGAATACCTGAATCACGTATTCTTGCACTTCTCGTCTACTAGTAAATGCATTTTACCATGTACTGTGCAGTAAAAACCAACCCCCCCAAAGCAAAAGCCTGAAGAAAAACACCCTAGACGACCCCCCCCACCTCCATGCCAAGATCTCAGGAGAGGTTGTAAAGTAAAAGTAGAGTAAATCACTTACAGAAAAGGGTCAGTCCTGGGCGTGAGGATTCTGTTGAATTGGCCTAGAAGTTGGTCGAACAGTGGTCCCTTTTCATCAATGCAGTTTGCAGAAGTGCTGTCGGGATTACAGCGGACCCTCTGGTAGCTGGCCCTCCACACAGGTAAACCTGCCCAAGCAAGCAACCCATGTGGTTAATAAGTATCTCGAACACAGCTTCTAGTCTATCCTCTGTCGCTAAGAAATGTTTAATTAGATTCTACATCTGGTAGCAGGTAAGGTGTGGACAGATTTTATGACCATAAAGATGACAGGAGCACACACTGGGTACCAGCCTTTTAACATCTAGACCATCCGTCCTTCTCACAACACTCTTACAAAGTCGCTGGAGGGAAAGGTTAAAATAGGCCTTGGCGAAGTCAGAGTGAAGCCGGAGCTCTGCTGCTGCTGGGCCGTGAAGCCTTCTCTTCCCTTGAGCTCCCACTGCAAAATGAAGATACTAACTGTCTCTTCCATAAGCTGGTCACAAAAACTTAAATGAGGGAAATGCATGTAAAGACCTTAACACGGTGCCAGGCACTCAGTAAACGCCAGCTAACATTAACTAGCACTATGTTTGTGCTATTATCTCCATTTTACACCAAGGGAAACGGAGGCCATGTGGGTGCTGCCGGTCTCTCCTTACAGAGATGAGTCCAATCAGGGTCACAAAGGTTAGGAATCTATTGCATACACCGGACATAGTACAGAGTCCTATTTCCTGAGGGCCATAGAGAGCTCTTAGGAATGCAAGCAGTTAAAAACGTGGCCTCTTTTTTTGCCCTTCGATCTAGTCAGAGATTTCAAAACAACAAGGCTCCTCCTCACAAAGGAGGACTATCCTGGGCTGTCACAGCTTCCTGTGAGTTTAATGTCTATGAAAATGCTCTGAGGTTATATAGGCGATCTCTCATTAATTCCTGAAACAAACTCTTCATTCCTCCATTTAGCAAGGATGGAGGCCCAGTGGTGAGAAATACTTGACCCTTCAAAAGACTTATCTCCTCCCACCCCAAGCACACGCTTTATTCACATGGGTGCAACTAATGATCACCTGGCAAGACGCAGCATGCCTAAAATCCTTTTTTTTAATTTTTATTTTATTATAGCTGACATATACAGTTCTTGAAAAGCAGGAAAGGTGGTTTTTAAAGCCCAGCACACTGTTGTCCTGTACAGATCATAACAACTACTTAAGGCGGGGGGAGAGCTATAGTGCTGTGGACAATCGCTGCGGCGTTTTTGGCAATAGCAAAAGATGGGATGCCCTGGGCGGTGTAGCTCAGTTGCTTGGGTTTCATCCTGTGCACTGAAAGGTTGCTGGTTCAATTCCCAGTCAGGGCACATGCCCAGGTTGTGGGCTTGATCCCCAGGGTAGGCCGTGCAGGAGGCAGCCAATCAATGATTCTCTCTCCTTATTGATGTTTCTATCTCTCTCTCCCTCTCCCTTCCTCGCTGAAATCAATTATAAAAAAGAAAGGGAAATTACTGCTAATCGCTTTACCCAATGCCCCAGAGGGTGTGGATTTTGGAGTTCTGCTTTTCTTCCTCCTGGGTATCTGTGTTTCCAGGAGCATACACAGATACCCAAGCCCAAGCCCAAGCAGTGTCCCACTCTCTCCTGACAGCACCATCAGAGGTTGAAAAGTTGACTCTCCTGAGGTCAAGTTCCCCTTACATCTCAATGGGATGGCCAAGAACTTGGTTCTCAAAAGACTGCAGAACCACTGAATGCTTTCAAAACATCATCTTCATCATTATTTCCCTTCTTCTCATGACTGGTATCTCTATCCTCAACTTTTTTCCTAGCTAGTATTTCTGATTCATTTTATAAATACAACAACTGCCAAATTATCATATCATTGAGATATACATGATACATATTTACATGTATCAATAGGGAGATAGAGGAATAGGTAAAATACAAAAGATACATGAAATTGTCCACCTTAGTATTATTCAAAATAGGAACATATAATCAAAACAATAGAAAATGCGCAAATAAGTTCTTTGGCATTCATATGAAAGAATGTTAACCAAATGGTTAAAAAAAAAAAAAAGTAGTTAGGGAAAAGACTATGTAACATCGTAGGAAAACCTCTATTTTAAAATGAATGAAAAAAGCACAATGTCACTGTGATGCATAATAGTTGTTTACATACGTAAAGGTTAAAGAAACCATAGAAACAGATATGGGGGCAGATGGGAGAAAATACACAAAAACAACTAGTGGTAGACGCCGGTGATTTGTAGACGCCGGTGATTTTTCCTCCCTCACTTAATTTTCTAAATTGCTGTAATAAACGATATTTCTTTAAAATTATAAACAAAAGACTCGAATGTAGAAAAAACCTAAATATTCTCTTTTCTTCTTTTCTTTCTTTCCCTTCCTTCCTCCCTCCCTTCCTTCCGAACTGCTAGTCTATCACAACCTTTCCCATGGTTCCTAAATATAATGTCTGGTCTGGGACAGCTCATCATTTAAAATGTGGTGGAGGGAAGAAGGGGACATATGTAATACTTTCAACAATAAAGATTTTTAAGTAAGTAAATAAATAAATAAATAAAGTTAGCTCTGTTGCTGTCTGGAGGCTGGGGGTCAGGTAGCAAGATGACATCACAATGTCTGCCCTTTACCAGCTGTGTGACCTTGACCTACTTAACCTCCCCATCCCTCAATTGCCTCATCCATAAAATGAGGGAAAGTAGTAGATCTAATAATGAGATGTCAATATTAATCGTTTAGAATAGCACATGGTCAGAGCTTTGTAAGGGCTAGTTTCTCTGCTTAGGAGAACAGCAAGGACCATGCTCTGATAGAGAATAGCTTGCAGAGAGGGCAGAATTTAAATTACTGTTCTACCATTAAATGCCTCTCTGATTCTCAATTTCTCCTCTTTCAAGTGTGAATAGTGTCCCAAAGAGTTCCTATGTAAGACAAAGGTATGTGAACGTATCTATCACAAGCCTTTGCATATGATAGGTAGTTAATGCATTTTCACCCTTTCTTTCTCCTCTGGTTCTTTCCTGAAGCAGCCTACGTTTGGAATCTAATTATGTACCACTTAGAAGCCTAGACTTGTAGGTGGGATTAAAAAAAAAATAAAAAAATAAAAAATCCAACATCTTTTCCAGCAGAGGGTGCTGTCTTCACACCCTATGTTGTCAGACCAGTGCTTTTCAACCACTGTAGCAGCAGGCACACTGGTGTGCAACAATATAGATCTTAACTTTTTAAAAAAAATTGATTTGAGAGAGAAAGAGAAGAAGGGAGAGAGGGAGAGAGAGAGAGAGAGAGAGAGAGACATCAATCTGTCCTATCACTCACTCATGCATTCACTGGCTATCTCCAGCATGTGCCCTTACTTGGGGATCAAACCCGAAACCTTGGTGCGTCGTTGGTGCATCCGGTCAATGCTCCCACCGACGGAGCTACCCCGCCAGGGCCAAGAATTTTTTAAACATGCAATACCTGACTATTTAGTCAGGGACACTGACCTCTTTTCCCTTCGATTGTCATATTTTAAAATGACAGCCGCCAACACAGCGATAGCTGACCAGTGTGAATGAATCAAAATGACACCCATTTTTGGTCAGATTAGCAAAAACTAGAATATATGTTTTTTGTGTGGTACAGAATTTCAGTGATTAGTTTTGTATGCCCGGAAATGAGAAAGGTTGAAATCGCTGGCCTAGACAAATGCTGTCGAATAGTTACAGAAGACGAAATCACATATGGAATTTTCAGTGTTATAGCAGCCATATTTTATTTATTTATTTTTTAAGCCTCACCCAAGGATACCTCCTCTATTGACTTTTAGAGAGAGTAGGAGGGATGGAGGGAGAGAGAGAGACAGACAGACAGACACACACACACACACACAGAGAGAAAGAAAGAGAGAGAGAGAGAGAGAGAGAGAGAGAGAGAGAGAAACCTCAATGTGAGAAAGAGACCTTGATTTATTGCCTCCTGAACACCTGAGGCAGGGATGAACCTGCAACTGAGGTGAGCAGCCATATTTTAAAGAGTAAAAAGATATAAGTGAAACTCACTTACATACAGTTTATTTAAGCCAACATATTCAAATATTATTACTTAACGGAATACAAAAGCTACTGATTTTTTTAATACTAAGACTTCAAATCTGCTGTGTATTTGCACGGAAAGCAGGTCTCAGTGTGGACTCGCCACGTAACACTCATTTCAGGAAGGCCCGTGTGGCTGGTGGTCCCCTTTTGGACAGAACAGGCCCGGGCAGGATCCTCTCCGTGTGGCTGGTGCGTTGACTACCAAGCCACAGAAATATTTGCATAGATAGGAAGTTAAACAGAGAAGTAAAAACTGACACTTTATGAGGAAGAATCCAGGTGATTAATGACAGCTTTTTACTGGCATAACAAATACGTACAACTTTGGTAAACTAGTAAAAAATATATATAAAATACAAAATTTCCCCCGAAGTTCAGAATCTCAGCTTTTAAATTTTATAAAGGGGGGTTTCTTTGGGGGGGGATGACAAAATGTTCTAAAACTGACTATGGTGATTATTGCCTGTATCTGTGAATACATTAAAAACCATGAGACTATACACTTTAAACAGGTGAATTATATGTCCATGAACTTTATCTCAATAAAGATGTTTTATTTATTTATTTATTTTTTAATATATTTTATTGATTTTTTACAGAGAGGAAGGGAGAGGGATAGAGAGCCAGAAACATCAATGAGAGAGAATCATCGATCAGCTGCCTCCTGCACGCCCCCTACTGGGGATGTGCCCGCAACCAAGGTACATGCCCTTGACTGGAATCAAACCTGGGACCCCTCAGTCCGCAGACCGACGCTCTATCCATTGAGCCAAATCAGTTTCGGCATCAATAAAGATGTTTTAAAAACTTATAAAGAAATGAAAGGTAGCAATCATTCTCTCTCCCCCCCCCCCCCCCCGCAACATACACACACATACACAAACACACACCCCAAAGCTGATCTGGTTTGGGACTGATGTCTTTAAAATAAGGAACGTGGTTACAGACCATAGTTCCTGACATGTCTATTCAAAGGAGTTGGCAGGATGTGAAAATTGGACAGATCCAGCCCCTAATGTTGTAGGAGTATCTTGACTCTCTTTTACTTGAGAGAAATATTTTATGATTACCATATTTTAAAAAATAAAAGGAAGTATGCTCTTGTACTGAAAGATTATCTTCCTAAAAGGCCCCACTTATTGGATCTGCTGATTGATTTTGTCATGGATTCCAGGGAGAAGAATGATTTTTATTTAGAATCCCTTTCCTGCTCTCTTGCTCTCTCTCTCTCTCTCTCTCTCTATTTCTGCTTTACCAAAAATATTTTCTATAAATAGCCGAAAGCGGTTTGGCTCAGCGGTAGAGGGTCGGTCTGCAGACTGAGGGGTCCTGGGTTCAATTCCAGTCAAGGGCATGTACGTTGGTTGCAGGCATATCCCCAGTAGGGGATGTGCAAGAGGCAGCCGGTCGATGTTTCTCTCTCATCGACGTTTCTAGCTCTCTGTTTCCCTTCTCTCTGTAAAAAAATCAATAAAATATATTTTTAAAAAATATTTTCTATAAATATAATATAAATATAATATAATATAAATATAAATTTTCTATAAATAAACTTTACCTTTTATACTGTAGTACCAATTTCCCCCAACATCATCACAATTTACTAATTTCCTCTTCTTTTTTTTAAAAAAAATATTTTTTATTGATTTTTTTTACAGAGAGGAAGGGAAAGGGATAGTCAGAAACTGCAACCAAGGTACATGCCCTTACTAGAATCGAGTCTGGGACTTTTCGGTCTACAGGCCAACGCTCTATCCACTGAGCTAAACCAGTCAGGGCACTAATTTCCTCTACTTAATGGGGACTTGCTGCAGCAGGTGTGTTAGAGAAATGTAAGCAGAAGCTGCCATGGGAGGAAGGAGAAAGGACCGTTTTGATTCACTGTCTGGCAGCACTCAAACAGGCCTCACTCTCTAAGGTGAAATCGCTTCCTACTGACCAGTCAACTCTACACTGTGGAGAGGAGGCTCCACCCTTGAATGGTTTGACAAGCTATTAAAAGTATCATATTTACTTTCAATTTCTCCCTCTCTGTCCCTCAACTCAGGGGTGAACTTTAAAAGCATGGGCTGTAGTCAAAGCAAGGTTTTTTTTATTTTAAATAAAGAAAGTCTCTCAACACACCAAGAAAGAGCCAAGTTGCAGTAGAAAGTTAGTGGACCTTAAAATCAGATGAGCAGTGCTGTTATTAATTAGTTGTAAGGGGCCTTGAGCAAGTCTCATAAATCACTTGCAAAAGGCTGATGTAAAGAGCAAATGGGATGATGAGTGTAAGATCCAGTTTTCCCCTCTTTAAATCGGTGTCAGTTCCTCCTCACAGGGACTGTGATGGTCATTTACCAGGGATGGGTGGGAAAACCCATTACAGTCCCACAGCAGCACACATGAATGGAGTCAGTGTCTTTACCGTGATCTAGGAGACAGTGTGGACACATGGTCTGGCCCTGACCCCCTTGGCCATATCTGCTCATGGGCTTCTCTCTTTATGGGCTTCTTTAAGGAAGAGAGGCAATAAGAGGGCTTCGGATTCACAGGCCTCATCAATAACCCCCAGGAGCTCGACATGAAAATGTGTGGGAGACCCTGGAGAGCCATCTGTGGTCTCCCACACATTGCCAAACTTCCATTGCTTTGACTCTGTAGACAGTTGTATATCATGTCTTTACTTGGGTTTGACTTATAGTAACTGATATGGGTGAATTGTGTCTCTCCTCTCAACCCCTCCTCTCCCACCCCAATTCATCTGTTGAAGTCCTAACTCCCAGGACCTCAGAATGGGGCTGTCTTTGGAGACAGGGCCTTAAAAGGGGGTGATTAAAGAAAAATGAGGTCATGTGGATGATCCCTAATCCAATATGGCTTGTGTCCTTAAAAGATGAGGAGATTGGAACACAGACATAGACGAAAGACCATATAAAGGTACAGAGAGAAGACAGCCAGCCAGAAGCCAAGGAGAGAGGCTGCAGAGTGAAGTCAACCCTGCCGGCACCTTGATCTTGGACTTCCGGCCCCCAGGTCTGTGGGGAAATAAATTTCTGTTGTTTAAACCACCAGTCTGTGGTACATTGTTATGGCAGGCCTAGCACACTGATACAGTAACCCAAGATGTTTTGAATAAGTTCAGTAAGAGCAGGCCAAAAGGCTAGTTAATTTGATCAGTTCAGCCAAACCAACGGGTTAAGGGGGGAAGGATGCTATCGAATCATAGCTGGCATCACGTGGCTCACGCACCACATCGCTGTGGGTGGGCGTCTTTTCTCTTTCTGTTCAGAAGTGAGCACAAACCCTCCATTCCAACTTCTCCTTTGGAAACACCCTGGTTTTTCAATTCATTCATTTTCTCTCTTTTGGTTTCTTTTCCAACAAAGAGCTAAACCTACCAGATGATGACATAAATGCCAGTACTTTTTACAATCCCATAATGGTTTCTTTCTTTCTTCCTTCACTTCTTTTTGATGAACACCTACTCCATGGAACATTTTTTTTAAATATATTTTTTACTGATTTTTTTACAGAGAGGAAGAGAGAGGGATAGAGAGTTAGAAACATCGATGAGAGAGAATCATCAACCAGCTGCCTCTTGCACAGCTCCTACTGGGGATGTGCCCGCAACCAATGTACATGCCCTTGACCGGAATCGAACCCGGGACCCTTCAGTCCGCAGGCCGACGCTCTGTCCACTGAGCCAAACCGGTTTCGGCTCCATGGAACATTTTTGTTGTAATTCTGGTTTACCTGGTGAACCTTGGTGGGGAACATGCCATGTCTGGGAAATGTTGAAGATGTAAAGACGTCTATCGCTCTGGCCAGGGGAGACCCAGCACCGCTGATCACGTAGTCGGTGCAACAAACATGGACCTTTCTGCTCTGGATCTTGCGAGAACACATGGACTTGTTCATCGAGCTAAAGATATTTCCTAAAAGGCCCACGTCAAAGCCTGTTCCCTACAACTAACAATGTTTAACACTTTTTAAAAAAACCAATAGATCGGTGGGAAAGCTTCAGCAACATTGCTTGCTTGTTTGTTCTCAATCATTGCATACCAAGAAAAAAATGATTTTATAAGTTTCCAATACATAATTAATGTATCTGAGATCAGCTATACGACTTCCTTCCCATCAGAAGTAAAAACAAGATGCAAAGAAACAAATCCGGGACTTGTCAATTCACCATGACTCAATATTTCCCTTACAGTTTAGAGGAACTTAATGTTTTTCTACTATAAATTCTACCGTGACCTCCTGCCTGATGTACGCAGGATCCCTTATTTGCCAAAGGAGCAGCTATTGTATAGCTCTTACAAACATTTTTGTTTTCTCAGTGGTTCAAGGTTTTACCTTATTTCAGTCTTACTAAACAACCATAAATGACAGAGAAACCTAACAAGAAATTTTCAGTTGTGACGTTTCTCTGGCCAACAGCACAAATACTAAAATTCTGGGGTCCCTCTTTAAAATCGAAGAGGGTTTTCAGGAACCATGCCTAGCCATAATCGAATTTTCACTTAAGAACCACGTTTAAAAAGATGAAAAACACACGCAGTCAAATTTACTCTGATTCAAAACTGGCTCTTCCCAGCGTTCCAATAATTATGACGCCACTGGGATCCACTAAAACGTGGGCTAGATGTGGACAGGCGGGGGTGGGCAGAGACTCCAAAACACCCAACCGCGCCACCTCCCCCACACAACAAGTGGTCATTCCTTTCTGAGCTTTAAAAATTTATAAACCATCCATTTTCACCCAAAAATAAAATAGCGAATTTCAGTCATTGTAAAGAGTTTACAAGTCTGAGGGTTTACTTTTTCTTGGTATCACACTTAACCAAACGCACACTAAGAAGTTCAGTCACCAGAAGTCCTCTTCCCTTTGCCTCCTTTCCCACAATATGATGCATCCTGTACTTTAAAGGGAACGTGATGGCTTGTGTGGACCCTGGGGCTCACACAGGAGGTTGCAGGAGAATGAGCGAGAGTCCTGGGGCTTACCTTGAACTGAAGAGTTCACAATGAAGATGAGGGCGAGAGCCAGGCCCAGCTGACTGCACCGGAGAAGCACCTGCATCGTGACCAGCCTTCCAAAGCTCCGCCGCTTGCACGTCAGCCCCACAGTGAGGAAATGCAGAAGGTGCTCTCTGTCCCTTTTAGAAAGGGCTCTATGACCGCAGACCCTGCCCAGAGCTCACGTCATAACTTCCTGAGCGAATAGAAAGAGATCCACATCAAAAAACCAGAAAGATTAAAAAAAAAAAAAAAAAAAAAGACAGCCAAATAACTATTCATAGCCATTATGAAACAGCATTTCTCTCCTAGGTCTGGGTTTTCAAAAGCTTTGTTGTTTGCCACTTGCCTGTTAGAAACTTTTTTCCACTAAGCCAGTAGAATCAGCATTAAGTAGAGTTTGTTTTTCTCTTTCTTCAAGTAACAATTTAACACAAAATTGGTAGCGTGGGGTCCAGGGCGCTGTTGATGAGATTAGGAGGCTAGGTAACTGCGTGTTTTTTGTTTTTTTTGTGTGTGTTTTTTAAATCACTGAGCACCTTCCACCTAAAATATTCTTAATTTTCTTTTTTTTCCTTTTTTCCCCCAGGAGTAGCATAACTCACTGAGCCCAGCTCAAGAACTGAAACTTCAAAGCTGAGTTCTCAACTACAAAAAAATGTCAGATTTCAGATAACCGGTTCCTCCTTCTTGGACTCAGTTTCCCCCGTTGGATCACAGACTCTCCCTCAACCTCAAGAATAGAGTATTTTCTGTTATAAAGAACTGGGGGCAACAAAATGCTTTTGCCTTCCTCTGCTCCTTCACACTGAGTATTCCTTACAATTGGATGGCATTTTCACCTGGTAATATTTTTCAGCTTGAGTTTTGGGTCGCCTGGCCTTGAGAAGGCTGAAAATCTGAAACAAGGGGAGTTGTCCCCTCAATGGGCTGCTTCCTGAACCTCGGGAAACACACCCTCCACTGGCCCTGTGGATGAGGCAACAGCGTTTTCCCGGGTCCCAGACGGAGGAATGCCAGGCACAGGGTCCACGTGGAAGCCACACAATAAACAAGAGCCACGTGCCTCTTCCTGACTTCCATCCGAGGTCCAGCCACGCTCCCTTTCCCCGCGGCTGTCCCTGCAGCTCCACTTGCCATTTCATCTTTGCTCTGGCCTGGCCTCTGACAGGAGGGAGGGGTTTCCCTTCCCTGGGCCTCGGCTTCCTGCAGATTCCTTTACCGTTTCCTGCTGAGGACAGGCCTCGGCGTCTAATCGCTGGGTGGTGTGTAACAAGGGTTACAAAGAACGCTCATTTTGATCCTCCTCAGAACCAGCTGGAAGGCACTTCTTCTGAGCGTAGTAACCAGCCCCAAACCCCAAAACCTCCAAACCCGGTGACTGCCCCTTTATGGAATATTGGTTTCAGCTTGAAATACTAGCCTTCATCTTTGGTGCCTTTTAATCCTACCCCCCAGTTTAAACCCTGGCACCCAAACCATAATCCCCGTCAACAGCTTCAGTGAATCCCCTGCCAAACGTCAGAGCTGATTAGAGTTTGTGCTCTACAATGGCAGTTCTGGAGGCTTTTTCCATGCGGGCACTTCTTTTTCTTCTTCTTTGGGGCGTGGTGATTTTTTTTTAATTTGCAGTGTTTGTGAGCATTCTGCTACCAGTACGCTGACAACGAACGGCTTCTTTTTTCAAATAGCCTTCTTCCAGTTTCATTTCCCTGGTTTTCTTCAAGTCACAGAGGAGCAGGACAGATACCGGCAACAGCCAAAAACCTGGGTCAGAGTGTGTCCCCCTCCCAGGGTCCCAGTTCGGACGATGGCGTGTGAAGCCATGGGCGCCCACAGGAGGACAGCCACGGAGGCTACGGCACACACTGTGAGGGTCCCAGTGGCAGTGCTCCTCTGGGCTGGGTACCTTCTTCTCACCCAAAGTTTCTTCCATTAACTGAGCTTCCCCTAAACCTCAGCCTCTATAAGTCACATGTTTTCCATAATTTATGTTTTCCATAATTTATGTTTTCCATAAATTCTACTTCCAACGTAATCCTTCATTTACCAGGCAACCTTAAATGCACCCACCCGATTTCACACTCCGTTGATTTGCCTATAAAATGGGCATCTTTATGCCTTTACAATCACCCTGCCACGGGATACCAATCAGTTCCTTGCATAAGAGAGAAACTTACCCCCCTTTCCCCCGCAAGCAATGTCACTTTTTCCGTAGCTATTGGCTTCAGGGTGGCCTTTTTAGGAGGAGTGTCTGTTGGAACACAAACCTTCCCAGCATCACAACTCGGCAGAACACTGGATAAGATGAATTGAGGTTGTCAGAATTAAGGGGGTGTGGTACTGATGGCCACATAAAATGGCTCTAAGGAACGCCTCAAGGCTCATTTCCTTCTTAAGCTGCAAGTGAAAGATTCTGCAGCCTCTGGGAAATGAAGACTGGGCGGGTCTTGACTCTGCACCGAAACAACAAACTGCAAACAGATCCGGTACCAAATCCATGTCTCCGGGAGGGACCTTAGAGATGGTCTTAATTCAGGTCCAGAAAGGTGTGTGACTGCTTCTGGTCACGCAGCTGGTGAGTGGCAAAGCCAGGTCTAGAACTCATTTCCTAATTCAAAGCCCCGTGACACATGAAGACTGATGAGAAAACAAGACTAAGATTTGTAAATCATCAGAATCCTTCCTTTTAGTCGTTTTACTTTTGTAGGGGTACATACCAAAGTATTTCTATTTGAAATGATAAAATAGCGGGGATTTGCTTCCAAATAATTCATTTTGAGGAAGGGGGGATAAGGGAGGTATAAAAGTGGATAGATAATTGCTGAGGCTGAGTGAAGGGTAGATGGAGATTCATGACATTAGTCTCCCTACTTTAATATATGTTTGAGAATTTCCATAGTAAAATCAACCTTTTAAAAGTTTTTTTTAAAAAACTATCTTTTTTTAAAAAACTATCTTTGCCCAGCTGGTGTGGCCCAGTGTTGAGCATTGACCTAGGTACCAAGAGGTCACGGTTTGATTCCGAGTCAGGTCACATACCCAGTCTATCCCCAGTAGGTGCCATGAAGGAGGCAGCTGGTCAATGCTGTTTCTCTCTCTCTCTCTCTCTCTCTCTCTCTCTCTCTCTTTCTCTCTCTCTCTCTTTGTCTCTCTCATCAATAAAAAAAAAAGGCTTATCATATTTACCAATTAAATTACTACACTTTAGTTATTTCTTTTTTTTTTTTTTTTTTCAAATTCTAGGCTTTTTTGGGGGGTCTTGGTCTCAAACATGAAAATGAACAGAATTGCTTAGGAAAATGCTATTTAGAAGCTTAACCATTCCGTCACAACTATTCCCATTTCTCACTCGAAATCTTATCTTTTAACCCCACCTCCAAAGAATTAAAGGAACTGCCCATCCTCCATCTAAAAAGATAGAATCTACTGCTGGTATCAGTCACTCTTCTGATTTAGATAATATGTTCTATATTTGATGACCTTTATTTGATGATGTCCCTAAATGGATCAATCTTCTAGGTTTAGCATGTTTCTGTACATTCCCGCAAGGCAATGAATGCTTTTTTTTTAATATATATATTTTATTTATTTTTCACAGAGAGGAAGAGAGAGGGATAGAGAGTTAGAAACATCGATGAAAGAGAAACATCGATCAGCTGCCTCTTGCATATCCCCTCCTGGGGATGTGCCCATAACCAAGGTACATGCTCTTGACCAGAATCGAACCTGGGACCTTTCAGTCCGCAAACCGACGCTCTATCCACTGAGCCAAACCAGTTTCGGCATGAATGAATTCTGTATTGAACACTCCTATTTTGTTGCATGTACTAGTCTTATCTTCACACCTAGGTTATTCTAGAGATACAGTTTTTTTTTGTTTGTTTGTTTTTTTTAAATATATTTTATTGATTTTGTACAGAGAGGAAGGGAGAGAGATAGAGAGTCAGAAACATCGATGAGAGAGAGAGTCATTGATCAGCCGCCTCCTGCACACCCCCCACTGGGGATATACCCGCAACCAAGGTACATGCCCTTGACCGGAATCGAACCCGGGTCCCTCAGTCCCCAAGCCGACGCTCTATCCATTGAGCCAAACCGGTCCCGGCATAGAGATACAGTTTTGATCAGTATAGAATAAAATGGGCTCAAATAACTGTTGATTACCAAAAAATTAACAGTGGTTTTTCTAGACATTAAGATGACATGTCTTCTATCATCTTTTCCAGACTATGTCAAATTTACAAACAAAAGTATATATATCAGTAAGCAAGAAAAAAAAAACCTCAATAAAATATTGATTGTTGACAAACATTTAACTTAAAAAAACACACACTATTACTGGAGAGTATTCTTTGAATAACCTCCATTTGGAAACAATAAGACTAAAGAAGTTGGGTCAGAGATCAGCCTTTTCCTCAAGGAAATGTAGCTGGCAAATAGACTGAGGAAAAAGTAGTAAGGAATATTGAAGGGGAAAAATGTGTGGGTTAAGTAGATATTCCGGTCTTATTACAAATTAAATAAGAATAGAATTTCTTTTCACATTTTAGAGTATCCACGAGGTACTGATACTACTAGCACATGGGCGTAGAATAAGTTCTTTTCACTCTTCCCAAGAACTTGGAAACAGGAAAGTGAGACCACCCCGTTCAAACAAACTCATAATAATGAATTGGAGGAAAGGTATGCAAATTCACCCTAAAACAACAGAATGAGAAGAGAGATAAGTGAGGAACATTGTCTTCAAAATCAAGCCAGCCTTCTCCAAGGCACATCCTACTCTAAAGTCCGAACTGAAATCTCCCTGAATAGGGTCGAGGGCATGTCCCCAGAAGGAAAGCGGTGGCCTCTCCCGCTTCGGGGCTGCTGGGAACAGATAAGCACCACAAGTCTGGAGACTCCTACTTTAACCGGCTTCTGGTAGCTTTAGATTTGGATTCATTCACCTGGAAAAATATGGGCCCGTGTGCCCGGAATGTTGGTGTCTGCTCTTACCCTCAGAGCTGCTGCCTTTAGTTCATGAAGTTTCCATTAGAGCCGGACCCTGTAGAAGCAGCTCTGCAGGACTTTCCCAGCACTGCTGGCCTTTTAAATTTTATATATATATATATATATATATATATATATATATATATATAAAATTGATTTTATAGAGAGGAAGGAAGAGGGATAAAGAATTAGAAACATCGATGAGAGAGAACATTGATCAGCTGGATTGAGCCCATAACCAAGGTACATGTCCTTGGCCAGAATCCAACCGGGACCCCTCAGTCGGCAGGCAGACATTCCACCCACTGAGCCAAACTGGTTAGGGCTTTTTTTTTTTTTTAATCTTCACCCAAGGGTATGTTTATTGATTTTTTTTTTTTTTTTGATAGAGGGGAAGGGAAAGGGAGTGAAGGAGGGGAAGAGAGAAAGAGAGAGAGATCCTTGTGAGAGAGAAACATCAATTGGTTGAGTCCCATAAGTGGCCTGACTAGGGATCAAGCTGGTAACCCAAGTATGTGCCCTGACCAGGAATCAAACCCACGACCTTTCGGTGTACGGATGATGCTCTGACCAACTGATCCACACCAGCCAGGGCCCACTACTGGCTTTCAAACACTGTGACTTCAAGAAGATTCCAAATTGAACCCCAAAAAGGCATTCTGTTTCCCATCCTGATCTCTCTCTCAACTACATTAGTCACAGTGAGTACTCAACGAAGTTCTTACCCCAACATTTTAGCTTAATAGAGGATGGTAATCATTCATAAAGTGGTTTCAGAATTTGATCCTCAGGACAAGAGGAGATGGAGGATGGGGCTGGTAGGGAGGGAGGAAAAGACCGTTAGGGGCAAGCAAGCAAGCATTTACTCAATAGATCTCCGTCCAAAACCACACTCTTGGAGTTTTAGGGCTTGCATCAGGATGCTCCTTGTTCCGTGTGAGCAGGAGACCCCACCTCAGAGGCCTTTCTGGTTATCAGAGTAGTGACTGGGAGAGAGCCAGGGCCCAGACTGACTCGCTCACCCAGGCTAAGAGCCATCCTCTGTCATTTATAACTGCCCTATCCCCATGTGGCTATTGCACTTGAAATGACATGAATGTTAGTTAAAATCTGCTGCATGTGTTATATATATATATATTGGATTTCAACGCTGTAGTAAGGGGAAAAGGGCCTACAATCTCGTTAACAATTTTATGTTATTGTCTGTTGAGATGATAATATTTTGGATATATTGGGTCAAAACACTAAAATTCACTCCGCCTGTTTCATTTTGCTCTTTACATGTGGCTACTAGAAAATGTGGAGTCACCCCGGGCAGTTAACTTGTGGCCTGCACTATATTCCTCTTGGCCCACGTTGGCTTAGAACACAACGGCTCCTTCATGGAGGAAACCCTGAATTAGACAGAAGAGAGATGCACAATGTGAGAGTGTTGTGGAAAGTGTGCTTGGACTGAAAACATCCTCTCCATAGGCAGCCCTTGGTGCAAAACATTCAGATGTGGGTTAGGAAAAGCCGTCGTCAGCAAAGACGAAAGCAACCACTCGTCGTCCTGTTTCACTAGGTCATAGGTACCATCCTCAGAACTCGCTGTGTATTAATTCACTTCATCTTCATGCTGCCCTGAGAACTTATACTCATTGCACAGAGGAGAAAGCTGAGGCACAGAAAGGTATACATGCGAGTGAGATTAAGCTTTTGGTACTGAACTTTTCCAGTTCTGTGACCCCTCACAATTCCTTTTTGGATGAACTTTCCTGGGTTTTTAAATTTTTCTTACTAGTAGTCCCGTTTCCCCAAACAGCTCACCCTATCTCTCTCTCCTGACACTAAAAAAAAAACACAATACTTCTGTCTGTAGGGAAGGCCCCACCCCAGCATCACAGGACCCCAAATCCTGGCATCTGGGCAAAACCAAGCGTTGGACAACATGGTGCTTTTCAAATCCCTCCTTGTCTAGCAACTCAGTGGATTGTGAGAACACAATTTTTCATTTCTGGCCCCAACAGCCTGAAGGCTAGGAAACTTTGCCAGGTTTTATCTTTTGTTATTTGTCAAAGACGGTTTTTTTGTGTGTGTGTGTTGTTTTTTTTTTGTCTCACCTTTTGCATAACACTTCCCAAACGTTCCGAGCAGACGAGCTGACGGTTGGCTGCCTGCGGAAGTTGGGAAGCTCAGCTAAGGAAACCCTGAGGGAGCAGCCAGTGGCCTCGGAGGGAGCCGTTCCCCCAGAAGGGAGACGGTTAAATGCCAGGAGAGGAAGTCCTCGCCTCTCTCACTTAGTTTTTTTTTTCCTAATCAAAAGCTATCTAAGCTCTTGCCTTTCTTTTCTTCAGAAACCTCGGAAGTGAGGTGGTTTTTACTTTTTTTTTTTTTTTTAAAGTCTCAATAATAAGAAGATATAAACTATTCACCCTGGAAAGATGCTGCAATGGCCATCTTATTTGTAACATTAATATCGTCACTATTATTGTTTTTACTATTACTTCTAAGATCTTATTTCCTAGTGCCCTCAGGGCTGGCAGGCAGGAGTGCAGGGGTGGCCAGGCGTTGGCTTGTTTTACCGCTGTGACCCCTGAGGCCAAAGGGGCTTGCAGCTTCCTTAAGGCCTTATCGTGGTTGTGAAAGAGCTGGATCAGAACTGATTTCCGTTAGCCCAGAGGTTTGGCAGAGCCTGGTTACCCCACCCAACAGGCAGCCACACAATGCCATTAGCGGAGACGTGCAAGCCCCCCTTCTTCTCTCCACGGACCCTTCTCAGACTCCTTATCTTTGGTGGCCCCTTCCTGATGTTTGCGTTGGATCTGGTTCCTCTGAGGCTGTAGCTATTTCTGCCGCCTGAAACTCACTATTCCCAGATACCCCATGGCTAACTCCCTCATCTTTCTTTTCTTTTCTTTTCTTTTCTTTCTTTTTTAAAAATATATTTTATTGATTTTTTACAGAGAGGAAGAGAGAAACATTAATGAGAGAGAATCATTGACCAGCTGCCTCTTGCACACCCCCTGCTGGGAATGTGCCCGCAACAGAGGTACATGCCCTTGACCAGAATCGAACCTGGGACCTTTCACTCCACAGGCCGACGCTCTATCCACTGAGCCAAACTGGTTTTGGCTCCCTCACCTATTTCAAGTCCTGACTCAATGTGACCTTAAGGAGGCCCTGATCCCCATTTAATACTGCAGGCTATCCCGACATGCCCTGGACCCCAGCCCCCTTCCTCTGCTCCTCCCGATAGCCTTCATCAACTTACCGTCCTCCTCTCCGCTAGAACGTAAGCTGGATGGTTCCCTGGTGAAGCCCACATGCGAAGAAGAATCCCTGGCAGATGCTCAATGAATACTGGTGGGAATGGAAATTGTTCAGAGCTATTATCAATGCTCACCAGCTCTGACTGTAAGAACCTCAGGGCACAGATTGTATCTCGGCCACAGGTTCACGCAGTGCCAGCAGGTAGGCAGGTCCTTGGGTTCAATGTCAACTCTAAACTGCATAAAATGTCACGGGAGCATGTTTTCCCTACTGCTTTTTGTTTGTGTGTTAATCAATCCTCTCCCGAGGACATTTTTTAAAATTGATTTTAGAGAGTGTGGAAGGATGGGAGAGAGAGAGAGAGAGAAACTTCGATATGAGAGAGACACATCGATTGGCTGCCTCCTACATGCCCTGGACCTGGGGCCAGGGATCCAGGCACATGCCCTTGACCGGGAATTGAATCTGAGACTCTTTGGTGTTTGG
This sequence comes from Nyctalus aviator, assembly GCA_036971965.1. Taxonomy (NCBI): domain Eukaryota; kingdom Metazoa; phylum Chordata; class Mammalia; order Chiroptera; family Vespertilionidae; genus Nyctalus; species Nyctalus aviator. The sequence continues at coordinate 36,273,134 of CM072933.1, read as the reverse complement.
CCAACGCTCTAACCACTGAACCCACTGGCCAGGGCTCTCTATTTCTTTACACTTTTATTTCATTCCTAAATGTTCCAAAATATGAAAACAAATTAAGCTAAAATAAGACTCTGAGGAGCAGAGGACGCCGGTGTGGCTGGCTCTGGTGCCTGTGTACACGGGAGGTGTGACAGCGCCCAGAGCATCACCAGTACAGGAGAGAGCGGGGGAAACTCTGAGCCTTTTCTTGGGGCCGGACAGGAAACCGGCGGTGGAGAAAGGCCAGGTCCCTCTTGCTTCGGAGAGGAGCGGGCTCAGAGAGATTTGGAACATCATAAGACTATTTTCAAGCACGTGGAAGAATGTGCCAATCGGCGGCGTTCCATCTCTACAGGTGACAGAGCAGAGAAAACATGCCTGTTCCCAAGCACAGAGTCCAGTGAGCTTCAGAAAGAATTCTCCCTTAGGAGATAAAAAAACAAAACAAAACAAAACAAAAAACAGCAGATTATAACCCGGGGAAATTTGAGATGTCTGACTCTGGAGTAAAATCTCTTTTGATTTTTTTTTTTTAAAAAGCAAACAAGTGCCCTCGCCGGTTTGGCTCAGTGGATAGAGCATCGGCCTGCAGACGCAAGCGTCCTGGGTTTGATTCCGGTCAAGGGCATGTACCTTGGTTGCAGGCACATCCCCAGTGGGGGGGGGGGGGGGGTGCTGGAGGTAGCTGATCAATGTTTCTCTCTCATCGATGTTTCTGATTCTCTATTCCTCTCTCTTCCTCTCTGTAAAAAATCAATAAAATATATATTATATTTAAAAAAAAAAAAGCAAACAAGTAAAGCTCTGAGATTCAGAGGACAAAGGCGAGGCTCCTTTCCCCCATTCGTATGGATCCTAAACATAAGGGTCATCCGGTGGTGAGAATGTGGAGTTGGTGGGGAGCTGAGGCTCAGACTGAGACTCCTGGGTTCAGACCTGCCCACTTCCTAGTTGTGGTGTGTCAATCACGTTGTTTCACCACTTGTGCCTCAGTTTTTCTATCTCTTAAATGGGTGATAAGCACACCAATCCCCTAGGAACACGTAGGATCCAATAAGCACAACCCCTGAAGACCTGGCATGTGGAAATAAAGAACAAAGCCAGGCACCACGTCAGAACCCAATCAGTAGCGCTCTTGGAGTTGTAGGGCTTGGATATATATATTGACCACATTCAGATGTGGTCCAGGTAGAGGTCCTTAAAGGTATACATCCCTTCCTAGAGGCGGAGAGCTGGAATAGGGACCGAAGGATAACCCTAGCTGAGACAGAAGCTACAAGGAGGTACAATAGGTCTGGGAGCCGGAGGATGGGCAGCTTGGGGGAAAGTGGCGGCGGGGGGTGGACAATTGGGACGCAAGGAAGGAAACTCAGCAGGAGCAAAACCTTCCAGAGAAATCTTAAACCGGTTTTCTTTGATTTTGAAGGAGGAGGAGGAGGAGCCTCCTACGTGCCAGGCAGAGTGTAGGTGGGAGATCAGGCCCTCACAGAACTCTGCCAGGATCACCTAACCATCCCCAGCCCGCAGGCGGGAATGGAGGCTCGGGGCTGTCTGGCAGAGGAGCGGAGGCCAGGACCCATCCAGGCCTCTGTCCGCCTCCAGTCACACCGTCAGGTGTAACTACAACAGTAATTGCTCACATGTAAAGTATGAGCAGGCAGAGCTCTAAGCGCTTTCCACACACGAACACACTTAACCCCTCACAGGCCGCTGGGGGCCGTGCTGCTGCGGGAGCGGAGGGTAGAGTTGGACCCGCTGACGCTGAGCCCCAGGGGTCAGAACAAAGGGGAGCTCTCCAGGCCACGGTGGGCTGCTATCGGGAAAGAGTCCCGACTCAGGCCCCGCCAATCCTGTCACCAGGCAGCTCGATACGACACAAACCAGATCATGCCATGCCCCTGCAGCCCCTCCAGGCTCTCCGAAGGCGGAGCTGTGACGCCAAGCACGATTTCTCCCTGGAGAAGTGTAAGGCCCCTAATCTGGGCCCCCAGAGAGCCCTTCTCTGACTGGTCCATCAGCAGCATCTTCTCTCCTGCAGTGTGTGTGTGACGCAGAGACAGGCAGACCCCACCATGAGCGTGCAAAGCAAGGCCCCACAGAGGCCCAAGACTCAGACATCACAGGCCTTAGCGACACCCCACCTCTTGCTTCAGCCCCCCAAAGAGGATAATCGTGACTGAGGGTAACCACAGAGGATGAGGCGAGGCTCGCCCCCGGCTGCCCTGTGCAGGCGGAGGAGACGGGAGGCAGGGCCGCTCCCTCCTGGGCCCACCGTCCTGATGTCCCACTCACTCCTGGCTCTCCCAACCTTTCCCCCTCTGGCTGGTCTCCAGACACCACCATGGGAGCTCCTGAGGGCAGGGCCTGGGTCTGAGCGCCAGAGCAGCGCTCGTGCCTGGCACACCACAGGCTCTAGCACACGCGTGTGGACCAGATCCAGCTGGGTCCACATACCAGAAACACAAAGGACGCTGGCTGTAAAGACCTTCCTCTGTCCAGGGACAAGCCCAGGGCCTCGGCCACCCAAGACCTGGCAGTGTCTGTCATGGGACCCGGCGCAGCGGCTGTTATCTGACGATGATGATGTAACCGTTAGAGTGTAAGGAAACCCTTGAACAGTCACTGCCCATAATCTCACCATCTTCGCCTTTTCTGGTTCCAACTACCACGCACGCATTGTGCTTTCCAGCAGCGGCGACCGCAGCATGCTTACCAGATAGTGTTTTCCCGCCATTTTTTTTTTTTTTTTTCTTTAATGTATTTCTGCTTAGCCTTCAGAATTAGGGTTTTCAAAAGGCTGTCTGCTGCCCTAACCGGTTTGGCTCAGTTGAAAGAGTGTCGGCCTACAGACTGAAGGGTCTCAGGTTCGATTCGGTCAATGGTCACGTACCTTGGCTGTGGGCACATCCCCAGTAGGTGTACAGGAGGCAGCTGATCGATGTTTCTCTCTCATCGATGTTTCTAACTCTCTATCACTCTCCCTTCCTCTCTGTAAAAAAAAAAAAAATCAATAAAATAATATATATTTTAAAAGGCTGTCTGCTGTTCTTCTCTGGCTCCTGTGCCAGCTATAAACAATGGCCCCCTTCCACCGTTGGACCTGCACCTTTTAGGGGGGCAGTTGTGGGGAAACAGTTCGGGGTCATTGGCTCCGATGCCTGTGGAGCCCCATGGAGGGCCTGTTCTAGGAGCCCCGGGGCCCAGCCCACCACCTGCCTCATTGGCCCTATGTCCCAGGACCGCACACCCCTGAGTGAAACGAGAGGACGCCTTGGAAGACTTACAAGTGAATCACACTGGAAAGCCCCAGCAAGGGGCCCAGAAGGATCCTACATTCTCAGAATGACTGCAGTCAAGTGTCTGAGGAAGTCCCTGCTCCCAAGTTTCAGTCGCCAGCGGAGTTGAAACTACCTCCACGCAAAGCTGTCTTTGTAAATGGCAGCTCTTCTGATTTCATTGGTGACGGAGGGAAAACCCCCTTTATGTCATGATGTACATAATGTCCTTCTTAAGGGTGCAGACCAGCCAGGAAACCCCAGGTCCCCCTCCCGCCCACGGAGAGTGAGGGCAGGCCCGTGTCCAGCATGGCAGTTACTGCATGGCTGATATATTTGGAAGAGAGAAGAATAGAGAGTTAGAAACATCGATGAGAGAGAATCATTGATCAGCTGCCTCCTGTACCACTCCCACTGGGGATGTGCCCGCAACCAAGGTACATGCCCTCTGACCGGAATTGAACCCAGGACCTTTCAGTCCGCAAGCTGACGCTTTATTCACTGAGCCAAACCAGTCTCGGCTCTAACGGACTTTTCCACCACTTCCTTCGAAATGAAAGAAGTCTCACGTTCACTTAGTCTGCACCACCAAGGCTGCCTCCACCATAAAACCCGTTCTCTCATAGACCCCCTCCCCCAGCTGCCAGAAGCAGATGGAGAAGAAAAACCGAAGGCACACAGCCCAGCTGGGAACCCCAGGCCCCGGGCACCCCAGGGCAAGCTGATGAGTTTGTGGGTTCTCCCTCTTCCTCTAGACTCTGAGGCCCCACAGGACCAGCTGCGTGCCCCGCGGCATGGGAGAAGGGGTGGTTACTGGTCAGATGTGCCCTTCTGGAAGCTCCGCAGATAATTCTTTATGGTTTTCCCCTCCAGGGCTGGCTTCCCTTGGGGGGCCTGTCAGAGCACTTACCACGAAGGATCGTGCTTCCTTGTGAAGGGCCGTTTACTTGCTCCTGCAAAGCCTGGCGCTCTGAGGGCAGGCACAGACCCCACGGGAGCCCTCTCTAGAAGCTTCATCCCCTCCCTGTCCTTAGCGGATGGGGATCCAGGACAAGTGACATCGGATCCAGTCAGGTCCTGGTGATGGGATGAGAGTAGGACCCTCTCCACTAGTAGAGGGCTACAGATGAAGTAGCCCTCTACTACCCCTGGGCTCTTCGGTCTGAATCTCTCTGACTTTAATAAAACATTTCAGAAAATGAAATCTCCACTAGACACAGCTCAAGGAAGAGGGATTCCCAATGGGAGGTACTCAGTAGGTGCTAAATAAATGCATGTTTTTTTGTTTTTGTTTTTTTTCTTTCTTGGCAAACCCCAGGCCGTGGGGAGAAGGAGCATCTGCAGAGATTCGGAAAACCACAGCCAGCAACAGCCTATCGGAGGAGGAGCCCAGAAGCGCTAGCACCTGGTTCTCAAACGCGGCGGAACCTTAGGGACCCGGATGTTGGAGACATGGGAGACTTCAGCAAAGTCAAGTGGCCATGGCAGAATCTAGGGGATGAGTATTTGGCTTTCACTGTAAAGTGAAATTTGAATTTCGCTATATATTTGAACATTTTCAATGTTGGAAAGGAAATCGGGATGCCTGGTCCCACTCCAGAGATGGATTTAATTTGTGCAGCCTGTGTGTCAAGAGTTGAAAGAGCCCTGCCTCATTAGAGCATCATCCAGATACACCAAGGTTGAGGGTTTGATCCCCAGTCGGGCACATACAAGAATCAGCCAATGAATGCACAAGTAAGTGAAACAACAAATAGATGGTTTTCTCTCTTCCTCTCTCTCTCTAATCAATAAATAAACTTTAAAAAAAATAATTGAAAGGACTCCAGCGTGGTCTTACTATCTAGCCAAGATTGAATTTCCTTGCTCTGATTATATGGGCCACGTGTGGTCCAGATCAGCAAAATCAGCATCATCTAGGAACTTACTAGAAATGTGAATTCTGGGGCCCCAACGCAAATCTATAGAATCGGAAGTTCTGATAGTTGGCCCAACAATTGGCACTTAACAAACAAACGCCTTGTGGTGTATTCTAGCTCAAGTTTAGTGACCTCCAAACTTGGTGGAGGAATGTTGGGAGAAAAATAAACAAGATTCCAAAACCAGCCTCAGGCCTCCTGAATTCGGCCCTGGGAGTCTGTGCTCTTTTCTGTAAGTTCCCCGGTGATTCTGATGTTCACCAGGGTTTGGGCCCAGCCTCTCTGCCACCTGGAGCTGACCCTCTCATGAGGCCAGTGTGGGGTGGCCAAGGCTCACAGTGTCCCAGAGGACAGGGTGGTTAGAACAGGCCTCCTGGCTCCTTGTTCCACAACTCTCCACACTCTCTGGGTTTCCTCATTAAAAAAAAAAATAAATAAATAAATAAATAAATAAATAAATATATTGATTTCAGAGAGGAAGCAAGGAGCGATAGAAACACCAATGATGAGAATCATTGATCAGCTGCTTCCTTCACACCCCCCACTGGGGATCGAGCCCCACAGCCCGGGCATGTACCCTGAAGGGGAATCAAATCGTGACCTCCTGGTTCATAGGTTGATGCTCAACCACCAAGCCACGCCAGGCAGGTGATTTTTTTTTTTTTTTTTTTTTAATGCACCTTATTGTGTCCCAAACCAAACCACCCCCAGGAGAATCGCTAGTCTATGCGGGAAAAGGCAGGGAAGTTTGGACTTCTGGCCACTCACCTTTCTCTGGGCCTGTCCCTGTGCCCGGAGGAGCAGAACTACCAAGGACTGAAACTGAGCAGGAGGTTGGGTTTGTTAACACCTGGCCGTCAGGGAAGGCTTAGTCTGTTCCTTACAATGGGGGCATCTCCAGGTCAGCGACAGTCTCCACAGAGGGCCGAGATTGCTTCTCACGGTCTGACCGACCCCGAAAGCACAGATGTGCAGCCAGCCCGGGAGCGCATCCTGGAGGGCAGTCAGGCCAAAGGAATCCAAGGTCCTCCGTCCTTGGGCGAGGGTAACTTCCTGCAGTTGTGACTTGGTGAAAAGAGCACTGGAATCAAATGGAGGAGACGGTTTCACCTGTCAATCCATTGATCTATTTATTCACTCCTTATCCATGCACTCATTCAATAGGTCGTTGGGGGCAGCTGCTTTGAATCTGGCACTGCTATTTACTAAGAGAACAGCAACGTAACACCCCAAGGAGTTCAGTTATGATTTTCGCAAAGGAGTTTATACCCCTCAGAGTGTCCTTAACCCCTAAGGCCATTACAGATACTCGTAAGACATTGGTGAACCCTCTTCCCGGAAAAATTATCTGTAGCCATAAAATTATTCCTGTAATTTTAGGGGCTTTAGGGTTATTCCCCCCAGTCTTCTACCTAGGACCTCCCACCAATTCCCCTAGACGCATTCTTTCCCTCCCATAACATGAATTGTCTAGGCTCCCTGGACCCTATAGTCCCTGACGTACTCTCAAATCTCAGAGATCAGTCATTTCAGAAGGTCCGCCTTCTCCCCACACCAGTTTTCAGAGAACTGGATAGTTGAAATGAGATTAGGAGAAAGAAAAGCAGAGAGGATCTTGAAAGTGTCTGAGGGGAAACAGGAGGTGGAGGGCATGAGGCTTTGTCCTTAGGAGAGACAGAGGCAGAGAAAGCTGGGTCCCAGGCCGAGGAACGGTCTTCCCCGGGGGCAGAGGTTGTCCGGATTGCACAGCGATAAGCCCCTCTGGGAAGCTTAGAGGCTTTAGCAACGCCAGAAGCCAGCTCTGCCCTCGGAGGAATTCCCCAGAGGTTGAGGCCATCGACTTCGTCTGTGCATTCCACAAATAAACACAGAGGAAGGCTCCGGGGATACCAGCTAAACAAGCCAGAGGAGGTCCCTGACCTCATGGGCTTTCTTTCTTTTTGCTTTTGCTTTTTTAAAATATATTTTTATTAATTTCAGAGAGGAAAGTAGAGGGAGGGAGAGAGAAACATCATCAATGAGAGAAAAGCATAGGCTGACGCTCTATCCACTGAGCCACACCAGCTGGGGCTGAGCCTTCTTTCTCATTTGTTGCGATGCGGGCAGGGCAGCTGCCTCGGAGCCATGGTGGGACCTGCTGAGCGGAGGCTGTCCCCAGTCTTGCCATGGCCGTGCTGCCGGGGGGGGGGAGGGGGGAAAGGGGGGGACAGAGTCACCGGGCAGCACACCCAGCAGAGGCGGCCACGTACAGGAAGTACACGAGGTCAAAAGGAACGCGAGCTCTCAGAGATGTCCTTTGATCACTATCGTGTACATGGGGTCGAATGGAACAGAAGCTGCTGTTTGGGCGTTTTTTTTCTCTTCTAACCTCATAGATGCTTCCTTTGCTATTTTTATTAAATACAAACAGGAACAGAAAGTATTCGCTGTGCTGCACATCCAGCGGGTTATTAACCGGCGCAGAGATTGGGTAATTCCCAAACTGCCGTCTCATCCTTGGGCCACTAGGTCGAGAGATCTGGTAACGCCCGAAGGACACTCTGTCCCCCGGGAGGTCCTGGGCCGGCTCTCCCACTAACGTGAGAGCGATGATAGAGGACGTTTAAAAGTTCCACCCACAAGGTGGTCACGCGTTGGGAGTGGCCGTCCCACATTTGCCCTTCAGAGTCTGTGAGGAATGAGCGTCTTTGCCTTCCCGTGAGCTTCTTTAAGGATGAGCTGCTTATCTGTCTCAAAAGCAGTCACAGCCCTGGCCGGAGGCTCAGTTGCTTGGATCCTCGTTCTGTACCCACCCAAAGGTGGCCTGTTAGATTCCCAGTCAGGGCACATACCTAGGTTGCAGGTTCGATCCCCTTTCAGGGCACACAGGAGGCAGCGATTGGTATTTCTTATGTTAATGTTTCTCTCTCTCTCTAAAATAAAAAATTAAAAAAATTAAAAAAGCATCAGTGAACATATCCACAAGTGAGGATATATATATATATATATATATATATTTAAAAAAGCAGATATAGAATTTTTTTATCACAATGAACCAGAACCCAAAAATAAAAGCTGTATCTAAAGTGGCTTTCCCATTTTGGGGACTGCAATGCTGAGAGGCAGCCGCTGTGGGGAGGTTATGTCCCTGCACGCCTCTGCAGGGTGCCTGAGCAGACTGGAGTGTTGAAAAGACGCCACGGCTTCCTGTCCATTTTGTATTCAGAGGCACCTAGAAGCCAGGAGAATTTTGCAGCAAAGGAGCCCCCAAATATAATCCTAAACCCAGAAAAATCTCACTCAGCTTGGCAGAGGTGGAGCAGGAATTGAGCGTTAGTTGGGGTGAGTGAATGGTGCAAACAGGATCAAGGGTGGGGGTGCGGGGTTCTTAGGATTTAAGAAAATGTGAGAGAACAAACTGTGCTAAGACTCCCGTGTAGGCAAGGGACATGCTAACTGCAAACCATTCTTATCTAGATCCCCTCTGACAAATATTTGCTAAGACAGCCTTTTCACCAGTGAGTCTGTATTTTGCCCCAAACTGGTCAAATCTCATCCTGAAATCAAGCATAGATCGAAGACTTACAGCGAAGGGAATGTAGTCAATAATATTGTAATAACTGTGTCAGGTGCCAGGTGGGTACTTGAAACATGAGAGGGACCACTCTGTAAAGTATATGATTATCAAACTACTGTGCTGTACACCTGACACTAATACAGCATAATATTAGATGTAAACTGTCATTGAAAAATAAAACAAAATAATAGGTTGGAGGCGGGAAGAGGGAGCTGGCTTGCTCTTGGTGGTGGCTGAAGTTGGGCGATCCAGAGGAAGAGGAGAGAGGAGGAAAAGCGAAAACAGAAGAGGAATGAATTGGCCGATGCTGAAATGATGTGAAACAGACACCAATCTGACCTTGGAGAGCGAAAGCTGGGGCGATGCTGGAGTCCGGGCCCTCCTGCAGACACCACAGAGCCCTGCCTACCCCGTCCCAGGCACCCCAGGGCTCTGCCCCAGACCTTCTGAGATGGCAACGTTTCTGCATCCATCACCAGGACACACAGCTGAAAGGGAAGAGCATACCTCAAAGGAACACTGGCTCAAAAACCCAGGCCTATTTGACCCAGTAATCCCACTCCTAGGAATATATCTTAAGAAACTAGAAACACCAATCAGAAAGGATATATGCACCCCTATGTTCATAGCAGCACAATCTACAATAGCTAGGATTTGGAAACAGCCTAGGTGCCCATCAGCAGAGGAGTGGATCCAAAAACCATGGTACATCTACACAATGGAATACTATGCTGCCATAAAAAAAGAAGGAATTCTCATCATTTGCAGCAACCTGGATGGAATTGGAGAACATGATGCTGAGTGAAATAAGCCAGTCAATGGAAGAGAAACACCACAGGACCTCACTCATTTATGGATAATAAGGAACATTATAAACTGATGAACAAAAGGATAGATTCAGAGACAGTAAAAGAAACAGACTGTCAAACGACAGTGGGGAGGGTAGGAGATATGAGGGAAATAAGAGATCAACTGAAGGACTTGTATGCAATGCAAATGGATGCAAAACTCTGGGGAGGGAGGGCATGTATGGGAGTGGGGGGAGCAATGGTAAGATATGTACACATATAATACCTTAATTAAAAAATGAAAAACAAAACAAAACAAAACAGGCCTTTGGCCATGGCTCTCTGGAACCCCAACCTGAGACACCTGCAGCCTGAATGGCCCCGGAGCCCCCTAGGAGGGTCAGAGCGCCGGAAGCTCACTCCCCACCCTCTCCTCCTTGCTTTCGGGTGGGGGCAGCCGGGAGAGGTGGGCGATCCTCTACTCATTGCCCGGAGGTTCCTCGGTCACTAGCAGCCCCTCGGCCTCTGGAGGAGGTCCTGGGGAAGAGTCTGCCCTGGGGCGGAGCTGGGGCTGCCTCTGGCCTGCTTCCCTTTCCGATTCCAGTGCCTCTGGCCCCGGTGGGGCCGCCGTGGTTTGGTTCTTGTGAAAATCCTGGAAACGTTCCCTGCTTTAGGAGAGGGTCTTGGACACAGAAGGAGATAGAAGATTCTGTAACTCCCCCGGGTTCTGCCTCAGGGAGAACACCCAGTGGCCTTTTGCAGGGGATGGAGAATTTGGAGCCACAGAGAGAACTGGGGGAGCTGGAGGCTCGGCCACCTCTGGTACAGTGGTTTTCTGTGTTTATTTCCACCTGTGAGTTTCTCCAGCGTGGTGGGGAGCCCAAGGGCGGCCTCGCCTCCAGCCCACTTCCTCCTCTCCGGGGAGGCGGTGGCGGGAGGGGAGAGGGTGGCAGACTAAGCCCGCAGGGGCCTGGGGTCCCGGCCCTGCGACCAGCATGCAATGGGTCATGGGGAATTCATTCCCCATCTCTCGCTTTATTTCTTTCTCCTCCAAACACGGAGCTCCCACACTTGGGGTGAGAACCTCAGAAACGGAGTGCAGCGTTTCAACGACACACGTGCTTCCTTCCGGGGAGAAGTGTCTGTGGCTTTCACCAGGGGCTGAGAGTCCCCCGAGGACAAAGGTCATGGCAGGAGCCCTGTTCTCTGACTCGGGCGGCATGAGCCCTGTCCCGGGCGCGCCATCTGCCACCTGGCGGGGTTCACGCAGGCTCTTACCGAGTGGCCTCCCACCCGCAGCTCGGACAGAGCTCTCTGACCCCCTGGGACTCCTGCCACCCACACCCATGATCCTTCATATTTAATGAAGTCTTGTTTGGGCTGCTGAGCCAAGAAGCCATGCTCCCATGGTGACCCTGCCACCTGCCTCTAACTGGTCTCCAGGGTGCATGCCTTCCCAGGGTACCTGTCCACGGGGCGGGGGCGGGGGCGGGGGCGGGGGCGGGGGCGGGGGGAAGGGGTAGGGGGTGGGTCCCAAGGATATGGGGCAGCTAACCCTGTAGCCTCTTCTCCATCCAAGAACTTCCTTTCTCTGGTTGTTAATCCCCATCCGAGGATATTTTTCCATTGATTTTTAAATATATATATATATATATATATATATATATATTATTGATTTTTTTTTTTATAGAGAGGAATAGAGAGTTAGAAACATTGATAAGAGAGAATCATCAATCAGCTGCCTCCTGCACACCCCCTACTGGGGATGTGCCCGCAACCAAGGTACATGCCCTTGACCGATCCAACCTGGAACCTTTCAGTCCACAGGCCGATGCTCTATCCACTGAACCAAACCAGTTACGGCTCCATTGATTTTTAAAGAGAATGGAAGGGATGGGGAGAGACAGAGAGAAACATCAATGTGAGAGAAACACATTTATTGGTTGCCTCTGGCATGGGCCCCGACCAGGGCTGGGATGGAGCCTGCAACCGAGATACATGCCCTTGACTGGAATCGAAGCCAGCACCCTCCAGTCTGAGGGCCGATGCTCTATCCACTGAGCCAAACCGGCTAGGGTTCAGGATCTTAACAGGAACCAAGCCACGGTGATCCAGAATGTTCCCCCTCACTGAAATCTAACGGGAAAGGAGGCTTTTGCATCCAGGATGCCTGGAAGGAAGTCTTAACAGCCCAGACTCCTTTCCAGCTCTTCCCTGGGCCTCTGCTTCTCAGTCCCCCCTCAGGCCCGTGGGCCCGCTGAGCGACCCCTGCAGCCGGGAATGGGGTGAGAGTGTGGAAGCATCGCATAAGGAACCCGTTTGTTTCTGATTTGCTCTGTATACCTATACCTGCTGCCCTCAGCTCCAAACCTTCCTACACTTTCAATCTTCCTACCCTGCGTTCTCGGCTCGGATCCCCTCACCAGGCTGCGGCCCCTGAGGGTGGGGTCTGTGTCTGGGCCAGGCTTGAGGCCCCTGTGCCCGCCACACTGAAGAAGGGCTCTGAAGTGGGAGTCGGGGCTCCCCTCTCCTTCGTCTGGTTGACATAGTAATAGGGCAGGAGAGTGGGGAGAAGGCAGCAGGGAGCAGGGGGCCCACAAAGGCCAGGGCACTGGCCCTCTCCTCCAGTCCACGCTTGTTTCTCACTCCCTGGGTGCCCCCTCCCCAGGGGCCGACGTGATGGGAAGGAAAGCCCAATGGTCACCAACAGAAGCTCCCCCTCCGCCCCCCAGGTTGCCACCGGGGGACGGAAGGTGCACATTTGCCAAGAGCCAGGGAACGGGGTGAGTGAGCCAGGGACACCCACCCCGAGGGGAAGGTCAGGTAGCCCTAACCATGCATGGTGTGACCTTTGCCCGAAGGTCACACAGGACAAGAGGGCCAGCCTCCTCTGAAGGTGCCTCTTCCTGGGTCCAGAACCCCTTTGGCACCTGGGGAAGCCTGGAGCCCCCTTCTCAGAACAGTGTTTTAAATACACATTAAGATCCACAGAATTGCTGAAACCGGTTTGGCTCAGTGGATAGAGCATCAGCCTGCAGACTGAAAGGTCCCAGGTTCAATTCCGGTCAAGGGCATGTACCTTGATTGCGGGCACATCCCCAGTGGGGAGTGTGCAAGAGGCAGCTGATCGATGATTCTCTGTCATCGACATTTCTAACTCTCTATCCCTCTCTCTTCCTCTCCGTAAAAAAAAAAAAAAGATCCACAGAATTTCAGTGGAAACAATCATGTTTAATACCAGTGATCAAAATATTTTAAGTGAAATATAGTGATATGTGTGCATCTTTATAAGTACCTTAAAACAAAGTCTAGCAGCAAGTCTAACACTTTTGAATTTGAAGTGGAGATGGATTTCAATGACATGTCAAGGTACCCCACAGCAATCATAAAATGATATGAAATATCTGTGATTTCTATGGGTGACAAAGTCACAGGCACTGCTGTGGTCTGACACCCACACTCATACTGGAAGGAATGCTCCATTTCGGCGGGAAGTTAGTGAAAATTAATGTGTCATTTACCCCCACTGAGGTTCACTGACTCCTCTGAGTTCTACTTGTGGGGGGCTGCAGGGTTAGGAATCCGTAACCTGGGGGTCACCCGCAGTCCTGGGGCAACAGCAGGACTTCTAGGAAAATGCTTCTCAAACTGGGTACCCCAAGAATCACAGGTAAGCGACCCCAGCCCCACGCCTGACCCCCTGACGAGGACTCCCGAGGACCGGATCCTGGCAGCCCGTGGGGCTGTTTATTTAAACTCCCAGCAGCCACCGGCTGGAGGAACAGCTCCAGAGGAGGGAGCCCCACTGCCTTAGGGGCCCGGGCACAAGAGCAAGCTGGGCATTGCTCCAAGACCGGAGCTCAGGCATCGCTGCCCACCTGTCAAGCCTTCACCTGCTGGTAGCTGGTCCCAGGTCGGGCCTTGTACCGGACACAGAGAACATCCAAGACCCACGCTCCTTCTGGCCTCGGGCTGGTGGTGCTCTCTCTCGGATGGGGCCCTCCTTCTAAGCTCTCACACCCTGCACCCGCTCTCCCCTCTGAGCCCCACACCACGGGCCAGCTACAGCCCCTCCCGACCTACCTCGCTCACCGGTGACTGCCCTGCGGAACTCCAGGCACACCGCTCCCACTGTGTTCTGTGAAAATGGTGCCAGGAGGGGCACTGCCCACCCCCAATTTGAACGAACCTCCCGAGGGAGCTCTGCATCCGGCTCTACTCCCGCTGCCTCCCTGCCTCTGGCAGCGGCTCGGGCATACGCTGGGCAGTACCCTGTCCTCTGCGTCTCCGTTCCCACACAGAGGAAGGTGCGGCGGAGTGATCATTCTGGACCTTTCCACTGAAGATTCTTCTGCACAGCCCGTTCCCTTGTTTTATCATTTCAAACACAAGTATTTGAGTACCTACTGTGTGTGCTTGAGCGGCACCAATGAAGAAAAGGTACAAACCTTTGCCCTCGTGGAGTTTACAATTTAGCAGGATGGGAATGGGGAGCGGGATGACATTGATACATCACATTTAAGGAAATCCTACAGCGTGCTGGCGGGGGTTGGGGGTTCAGAGTATAAAGAGGTCAGGTGGTGCCCTAACCGGTTTGGCTCCGTGGACAGAGCATTGGCCTATGGACTGAAGGGTCCAGGTTCAATGCCGGTCAAGGGCATGTACCTCGGTTCCAGGCACATCCTCAGTGGGAAGTGTACTGGAGGCAGCTGATTGATGTTTCTCTCTCATCGATATTTCTGTCTCTCCCTCTACTTCTTCTCTGTAAAAAAAAAAAAAAAAAGTCAATAAAATATATTTTTAAAAAAGAGGTCAGGTGGTTAGAAGTGAGTTGCGCTCTTTTTTTTTTTTAAATATATTTTACTGATTTTTTTTAGAGAGAGGGATAGAGAGTTAGAAACATCGATGAGAGAGAATCATCGATCAGCTGCCTCTTGCACACCCCCTACTAGGGTTGTGCCCCCCACCAAGGTACATGCCCTTGACCAGAATCGAACCCGGGACCTTTCAATCCACAGGCCGACGCTCTATCCACTGAGCCAAACCGGTTTCAGCTTTTTTTTTAAACAGCGACAAGGGAGAGGGATAGAGAGTTAGAAACATCACCAATCAGCTGCCTCCTGCATGCCCCCTACTGGGGATCGAGCCCACAACCAAGGTTCGGGTGAGGTGCACTTTTTTATTTTTTATTTATTTATTTATTTATTTATTTTTAATCAATCTTTATTGTTCATAATATTACAAAGATTCCTTTGTAATATTATGAGGTGCACTTTTTTAAAGTAATAAGGTCAGGGGTGCTCCTCCTCTCGCTGTGAGCGAGAACGTGAAGGAGAGGGAGTGAGCAGGACGGAGAGCTCACCCTGCAGGGGCCCGGGCCCACGTGCCTCCTGCCGGAGGAGAACAGACGCTAACCTCACACCCCGGAGAGACGCAGTGAAACGTCTCAGGCTGATCCCCTGGGGAAACAAGGAAGAAATGAAGGAAAGAACTTTAGGAACTTGAACTTCAGAAGGAAGGAGCAAAGAAAGGAAAGCTGAGTTCTTATTGTCGGGAGAAGACAATGTGACAATGGCATGGTGCCGCTCTGGTGAGGGCCAGCTCGCCAGCCTCCACCCAGCAGACAATGGGGGAAGTGGGGCTGGAGGAAGCGAAACTTGTGGGCCAAAGGCCTTACAAGGCCCACCTCGCCCAGCCCAGCAGCTCCGGGCGGAGGGCTGGATGCCCAGCCCCAAGCCCAGGCCTTCTCCCTGCTCCGTCCTTCCCTGGCACCTGTGGCGGGCCACCCATCTCACCTCCTCTCTCCCCGCGTTCCTTGAATTCACCAAGCGCAGTCCTGTGTCAGGGGCCGTGCATTGCTCTCGTCGGTGCCCTAGATCTCTGCCACCAGAGATTGCTGCCGCTCGCTGTCACCTCAGTTCTGCTCTCACCTCAGTTCTCCTTCCCTGCCCATTCTCGTCTAAAAAAATAGCCACCACCTCTCCCGCCTGTCCCTCTCTGTCCCCTATCCTGACTACCTCTGTCCGACATCGTATTCTCTATCAGCGTATTGCCTATGTCCTCAGGAGGCAGCAAGGGAGCTCCATGGGGGTAAAATCTGTGCCGTAGTCATCACTGCACCCTGAAGCCTAGACCTGTGCCTGGCACCTGCCGAGCACTCTGTTCAGCCCTTTCATGGCTTAGGTTGGCAAACTCTTGAGTCAGCAGAGCCAAATATCAACAGTACAACGATTGACATTTCTTTTGAGAGCCGAAAACGGACTTCTGCGCATGGGCCATCAAGTTCCAATCGCACTGTACGTGCGCCCGCACGCGGTATTTTGTGGAAGAGACACACTCAAGGGGCCAAAGAGCCGCATGTGGCTCGCGAGCGGCGGTTTGCCGAACACTGGCTTAGGAGGTGCTGCCGAAACTACCCCCTTGCTAACCAGATTCTCCGGAAATGCCTTTCTCACAAAAGATACTCGCCAAATATGTGCACTGGAAGTCCAGAATGTGACCCTAGATTGAAAATAGGGTCTTTGCACAGATCACTGAGTTAAAAATGGGGCCGCCCTGCATTAGGATAGGCCCTACTCCAATGTCCTGTAAGAAGGAAAAGTGTGGGCATCGAGGGAGGAAGGTGTGTGACAGAGGAGAAGGCCACTGGCCATGGTGGCAGCGATGGAGGGAAGCACCCACCAGCCCAGGATGGCAACCCCCCCACCAGGAGCTAGGAAAGGGGAAAGGATGGTCTCCCGCAGCCTGCAAAGGGGGCACGGCGCTGCTGAAGCCTCATTTCTGACTCCCGGTCTCCAGCACGGGAACGGGAACACTCCTGTTGTACCCAGCCGGTGATGGAGCTCTGCTAGGGCAGCCCGGAGGAGCTGGCGCCTGCATGTCATCGGGAACTCGTCTCGTAAGCGGCCAGAGCTGGGTCACTCCCTTTGCTGGAGGCTCACCCCTGGAGGCGCCAGGAGCAGGAGAAGGCCCTGCCCTAGACGGGAAGACGGGAAGACGGGAAGATGTGGTTCCCAGCGCGTCCCTGCCAGGACGCCCCTGCCCCTTCTCAACACCGCGTCTTCCGGGAAAAGGAAGTGCTGGGCCCGCAGTGAAGCAAGGGACACGGGGAAGGCGAACGCTGACGGAAAGGAACGTGCTGAGTCCCCGGAGCCGCGCTGACCCCGCACACACACTGCCAGTCACGGCTGTCATTTCAGATGCTCCAGTTATGTCTTTTAAAAATGATCTGATGGATTTTTTTCCGAGAGGAAGAGAGAGGGAGGGAGGGATAGAAACACCGATGATGAGAGAGAATCATTGATCGGCTGCCTCCTGCACGCCCCTCCCTGGAGATGGAGCCCACAACCCAGGGGATGTGCCCTGACCGGTAATCCAACCATGACCTCCTGGTTCATAGGTCGACACCGAACCACTGAGCCACACGGGCTGGGCTTTTGAGGTATTTTTATTCTTCTCTCATTCTACGTCTTCAGAACCCAGATGTGCACAGCACCCCTCCGTTTAGACCAGCAGCATTCCCCGGGCTCCGGGGCCACGTGCGGCTGGAGGAGGCCACACCGGACACGCAGCCAGACAGACCAGCTGTGCTTCCCGTGGGCCCATGTGCTTCATCAATCAATGAGCTCTGGGAAGTCCATTCATTTCCCTGGCGCTGCTGGCCAAAACTCCAGCCCGTGTGCTTTTTCGCCAGGAGAAGTTCGGTGGTTTTACCAGATTTCCAAAGGGGTCTGGGCCCTTCCACGGGGTTCAGAACAGCTGCCGTGGTTACGGACGTGTAGGCTGAGGACGAGCCAGTCCTTCACTTGGGGGTCCAGGAGTCTGTGACCGAGAAGGGGGTGCCTTATTCAAGGGAACAGATCCTACGCGACACCGTTTGGACCAAATGCCACAGTTCGGGATTCTTTCAGTGTCCACCCCCACCCTCACCCCCGCCGGCTCCTGCCCCAGCCGCTGAGGGCGGCTGAGATGCTTGGTGTGACATCAGCAGCCAAGAGTGGGGGGGGGGTAAGGGGGTGGGAACTGAAGTCAGCCAACAGTAGTTTCCACAGCCTCTTGTGCCTCCGAGGGTGACACATTCTTTCACACTCATCTTTGTTCTCTTCCGAGTTTCCACAGAAATGACAGCTTCCTCTTTTTTTTTCTTTTTTTTTTCTCTTCTTCCTTCTTTCTCATCAAGAGCCTAAATCTGTGTCTCCCCCTGCCTCTCAGAGGAAGGCTCCCCCCCACCCCCACCATCACCCCGGGCAGACGTCCAGGGAAGGCTCTTTTAGGAGAGTCCCCAAATCGCGCTGCTCCTCACAATCGCCTGGGCACCGGGGGGGGGGGGGGGGTGGTGGTGGTGGTGGTTCGGGGGGAGGGGGGTGCGTGGCAGGGGCTGCACCTGAGCCTCTGGGACGGCCCAGGAGCCTCTCCTGATGCTGATTCCGTTTGCCTTCGCCGTTGGCTTGTTTCTCCCTCCTAAGGACATGGCAGGCAGCGTGAGAGCAGGCTTGGACATCACCTGAAGTTCGAAGCCGGCTCCCTGTCACTTTCTAGCTCGGTGACTTGGGGCGGGTTTTGTGTTAACATGTGAGTCCCTGCAGAATGCAGCCAGCATGAGATTAGATCATCCACAGCTGTAAGAGCCCTGCTCTCGGTCTGGTCCTCACAGATGCCAGCCCCGGGGCCTGGCCCTCACCTCCACCCCACCGGCTCCCGTGCTCCCCATCTAACCGGGTGTTTCTTTAAAGAACGTGGCCCGTGCCGAAACCAGTTTGGCTCAGTGGATAGAGCGTCCGCCTGCGAACTGAAAGGTCCCAGGTTCGATTCCGGTCAAGGGCATGTACTTTGGTTGCAGGTACATCCCTAGTAGGAGGTGTGCAAGAAGCAGCTGATTGATGATTCTCTATCATCGATGTTTCTAACTCTCTATCTCTCTCTCTTCCTCTCTGTAAAAAAATTAATAAAATATATATTTTTTAAAAAGAACGTGGCCCAGTGGCTTGCAGAAGAACCAGAGGTTTCAGACACCAGCATGTTTAGGGTGAAGGCACCTCCCTGAATTCCACCTAAGATGCCAAAAGATGGAAAAAAGAATATTATTGAAACCAATTTCTGTCTTGACCCGATCCCAAGCAGCACTCCGGATTTCCCAGCCAGTCCGTGGCTGGAACCCTCCCATTTTCTTCCACAGAAATGCCAACGTTGACTCACTCAGAGATGGTGTACTTTCTGAAGTCCATAAATGCCCAAGTAGGACATTGCTTCAGAAAGCCCCACACCGGATTCCTCCAAAGACACCCCCCCCCCCCCCCCGAGAGGCTGCCAGGAAGGCACGGCATGGGTTTCCCTGTCCTGGAGCCGGGCAATGACGGGGCGCAGGGAGCAGCTCCAGCAGCCTGGGCTCCCGGACACCTGACACCCACACTTTCTTCCCTTCCCCGTTCCGTGGGCCTCATCCCAGGCTCCTCCTGGCGCCTGGGCCCCGCTGAGCCCTCCTGGCCTCAGTCCTCCTCCTCACACTGCTCCTCCCCAGCCCTTCTCATCCTTCACATCTCGCTTCTGCCCAGGAATTCCCAGGCCTCTCCCAGTCCCCAGGTTTGCAGGCTCCTTCTTCTGAGTTCCCGAAGCCTCAGCTGCCGCACTTCCTCCTGACCTCTTTCCTGGAAGCTGGCAGCCCGGGTTCCTAGGCAGGGCCCGGGGCAGGCTCCTGGCACAGAAGAAGGTTCAGTAAAGTTGAACTGATTGCTGGATTCCGTAAGCCCCCCAAGGGGTAGAAGTGGGAATTCACGTTCACTTAGGACTGTGGTCGGCAAACTGCGGATCGTGAGCCACATGCGGTTCTTTGGCCTCTTGAGTGTGGCTCTTCCACAAAATACCACGGCCTGGGCGAGTCTATTTTTTTATTTTATATAAAATATATTTTATTGATATTTTACAGAGAGGAATAGAGAGAGAGAATCATCGATCAGCTTCCTCTTGCACAGCCCCTACTGGGGATGTGCCCACAACCAAGGTACATGCCCTTGACCGGAATCGAACCCGGGACCTTTGAGTCCACAGGCCGACACTCTATCCACTGAGCCAAACCAGTTTCGGCGAGAGTCTATTTTGAAGAAGTGGCATTAGAAGAAGTTTAAGTTTAAACATTGTGGCTCTCAAAAAGAAATGTCATTCGTCGTACTGATGGTATTTGGCTCTGCTGACGAAGGAGTCTGCCGACCACCGGCTTAGGGCCTCGTCTCCGTTATACCCGCTGGAGAACGGGGCCTGCCAGACTCACCTTTAGATCAAGTCCCATCGAACCTGAGGTTGCATAAGAGAGGAAACAGGAGTTGCAACAAAACAGCCCAACCACAGTGTGCACATATCTTGTTTGTTATCTGCAGTGACGCTTTTGTTTTCAGGCGCAGAGGCCTCTTGCGAGATCAGTGGTCCAGTTCGGGAACTAGATCTTCGCATTAGATCAGCGGGAGGCGGTGAGGCATGAGCCTGTACGCAAGGTTAGGACCCCTGCCACTCTCAGAAAACTCTCACAAATGGGCCTCCCTTCAGCAAAACGAACCACGAAGTCAAGGCAGAAGCATGTTGAGAAGGAAAAAGAAAAAATCTGCCCAGGGTGTGTTTTTCCTGAGTCATTAGCTCATTTTAGCTCATGGACATGCTGTTGTGTAATTCATCGAGTTTCCCTTTTCTCACCGATTGCTAGGAAGCTTAGCGTCAACCCTGTGACCGCACCCAAGTGAGGATGTCGATTTCTGTGTTAGCCTCTTCCCTGGGCCCGTTTTATGTTCATCTCTCCAGCTTTTTTCTCTATTTTTATCATCAAAATTTGTCTTAAGTCCTATTTAGAATAAGGAAGTGGGTAAGAGAAGGAAAAAAAAAGTGGTCCTTGCCCTTGGAGAACCAAGAATAGATAAATAAGGAGCTTAGTAACAATAATGGAAATGATTGTTCATTTCCATTGTGAGAGTTCACATTTATTCAGCACTTATGCAAGGCAGAATGGTATATATCATCTGATTAAGTTTCCCCAACAGGCTCACCAAACTGTTTTCCCCAAAAATTAGTATTATAGATGGAGAAAGGGAACCCGAGAGAGATTAAGTCACGAGGACAGGAACACACAGCTGTAGAATGGTGTCAACATAAGAAACATTCAAACCTGCAGAGAATTTTTGTGAATTTATTTGAGCCAAACCGACGACAATTGCCCGGAAGCAAAACTTCAAGGGATTGAGATAATGCTACAGAGATTGTCAGTTTTGCCTCTAATTTTATACATTACAACCCAAAAAGACGTAAGTGGGTTGCATGAAATCCATTGGAGATAGATTAGGGAGTGGGAGAAAGCAAAGTGCCAAGTGTGGGGTGGGGTCAGGCACCGACCTCTGGGATTGGATAAAGAGTAAAATGAGCCCTGGCCAGTGGGCTCAGTTGGTTGAGCTTCCTCCCATGTGCCAATGGGTCCCTGTTCGATTCCGGTCAATGCACACGCCCAGGTATCAGGTTCGGTCCCTGATTGAGGAGTGTGTGGAAGGCAACCAGTCAATGTTTCTCACATTGATGTTTCTCTCTCTCTCTCTTTCTCTCTTCCTCTCTAAAATCAATTTTTAAAGAGGCAAAATGAGAGCTATATACCTCTTTTACATAGGTGTGTACATTGGTTGGGCTCTGAGGTGTCCAGAGAAGGAGAAGTTACCCTGGCATTCCAAAGGTATGTTTTTGTAGATGCCAAAAGACAGTAGGCTTAATTAAGGTGAAAGTTGACCTTGGTCAAGCAAGATCCAGTACCAGCCTCGTACATGACCACCCACCATAAGCTGCTGTTAGTGAAGGAAGTTTCCATTTCAGGGTTACTTTAGGTCTCTGAGTGTGTCAGGCCCTCCCACAGGCCTCCCCTGAGCTTGTGAACTTCAGCGGGTGTTCCCTTTTCATCCACAATAGTACAGCTGGGCCCCAAGTCCAAGTGTGAGTGCTGCCAAAGCTTGGACTCATAGGCACAATATCTACAAAATCCAATGTCAGGGGCAAAAAGGGAAGGTGCCATCGTGGGATTCGCAGAGGGTCTGTGGAGCTATCAGTAACTTCGGGCCAGCCTGCCCTAAAATAGGCCAATGCCTTTGACTCAAGCAGAGAATAGTATTCCTAGGTGCCTAGTACCTTGGTTGTAATAACAAACAGCTAGGAACATAAAGAGCCTGAGGGTCCCAATGCTTCTGCTGCTAACTCCCCCCAAACCCAGGCTCCAGGGAGTTCAGTGGGCAGCACGCCCCGAGGGCACTGTTGACGCTGCAGATGAAGACAGAACTGTGTTCTGATCACATCCACCACTGCACATCCAGACCCACAGAGTCCTACAGAGGCACTGCCTGCCCCATGAAAACATGGCTCACAGGAGTGCACAGCTTTCCAAATGTCAATGAGAAGGAAAAGGGTAGTAAGCTGGCTACTTAACATACAGAAATAACACATTAAAAGCAGGTCTGGCACAGCCCGTGTGGCTCAATTGGTTGAGTTTCGTCCCATGCACCTAGAGGTCATTGTTTCAATCCCTAGTCAGGGCACATGCCTGGATTTCTTTCGATCCCCAGTAGGAGATGTGCAGGAGGCAGCTGATTAATGTTTTTACCATTCTCTCCCTCTTCCTTCCTCTCCAAAAATCAATTAAAAAACAAAAACAAAAAACAAAAACAAAAAAACATGTATTTTAAAAAACAAAACAAGTCTGCATCCAGAGTGAAGTAGAAGGTTCAGGGGCTTAGTAGGCAGTTCACACTTAAATGGCTGGGACATTAATTTCCACCGGTGATGATGTGGAATTAGTAAGAAGTGGGGTCAGCCCCTGGGGTGTGTGGACAAAAAGGGGTGCTGTAATAGATGATCAGTTCCTATCTGGGCAGGTCATGGTGGGTAGTCATGTCCCCGGCCTATAACTTCTCTCATGAAAGGGTTATAAGCCCAGTCTGTGTACTGTTGGGCGCATCCAGGTTAGCACACCTTTGAAATATCAGAAGGAACACCCCTCAAAGGCACGACCACCCTCCTGTAATCCCATCCCCACCTTACTTTTTTTTTTTTTAATATATTTTATTGATTTTGTACAGAGAGGAAGGGAGAGAGATAGAGAACTAGAAACATCGATGAGAGAGTCATCGCCTAGCTGCCTCTTGCACACCCTCTACTGGGGATATGCTCGCAACCAAGGTACATGCCCTTGACCGGAATCGAACCCGGGACCCTTCAGTCCCCAAGCCGACACTCTATCCATTGAGCCAAACCGGCCTCGGCCCCCACCTTACTTTTGTTGTAGGCCTCCCAGGGGTTAGACCCACGGGGTCAAACCTGGTTCAGCAACCTCAGTGCTTGAGTTCTGGCTAGGAAAGAACTCAAAGCCAAGACTCAAACTATAAGAGAACATTTATTTAGAAAACCACAGAGGTGGAAGAAGTAATTTGTAGAAGACATGGGCTTAGGAAACAAGTTACAGAGGCAAAGGAAGGGCCCTAGGAGCTGGAGACAGAGGATGGGGAAGGGCAAGTGAAGGGCGTGCTCCGCGAGGGAGAGTGCTCTAGGTCCTCCCTCCTAGGGTTTTAAGGTGGAGATCTTAGGGGCGGTCCCAGAGGACGATCTCAATAGCATAGTCAGCAGCTTCCCAGGTGTGTCCTCTCAGGGTCTAGGTCTCCGCGATTGGTTGGTCAGTGCTGGGGTGGGGGGTAGGGGGTCATTATCCAACGCAGCTGGCCCTGAAGTCAGCCATGTTGTCACTGGTCTGGTTTTGTTGCCTTTCTGCGCCTGGAACTGAATGGACTTTAAAAATGTCCACTCTGGGCTTGGTGGGAGAATAATGGGGACACAGAGCTGCTGCCTCCAAGACAATGACCTTCATGACATCCTGAGGAGAGCCCTGCACCAGGGGAGGGCGGGGAGGGAGGGTCCCCATCCTGTGCACTCTCTGCACATCCGGGCGGGACTGACGGAGACGGAGCAGAGACGCTGGAGTCAGTCCTGCAACAACTCTGGATTCTTCTGTGAGGCAGTTAAGAGCTAGAGTGTCCACGACCTTCTACTATACATTCCAACTTCAGAAGTCACAGGAAAACACACCTCCCCTCCACAGCGTGGAATGAGTCGACTGGGGGCAAAGTGAAGCAACATCAAAGGGACCTGCGTATAGACAAGACCCCTCTCTGACCCTGTGCGTCCAGCTGTTAAGCAGAAGTCTCTGCCAGTGCCCTCTTTTCCGAAGAGGCTGGAGGGTGGTGGGAGGCTGGAAAAAGGGGCGTCCCTGGGTCTGTTTTGTCCAAACACTGTTGAAGCAAGAGACAGAGCGGAGGGACCGCCGAGGGCACTGGCAGAGACTTTGGCTTAAGAGCTGGACACACATGTGCCTTGATTGGGAATCAAACCATGGCCTCCTGTTTCATAGGTCGATGCTCAACCACGGAGCCACCTCGACAGACCCAGCATCTCTTGAAGATGCAAAACAACGGTAACAGCCCCATTCTCCTCCAGGACGTGCTGAAGCCTTCCCAAAGTGAGCGGGCAAAACTCAGGATGTCATGGAAGCCGCCGTGGGAGCCGCCCTAAGAGCCACCCTGGCCTTGGAGAGGCCCTCGTGGAGCTGCAGGCCCTGGTCCTCCCCACACAGACCTCCCTCCGTGACTTCCTGAGAACCACTTCCTGGTGTGAGGAGGTGAAGCTCATCAAGAAGATGGGCGACCCCTGACTCCCCTCCACAGCTGCTGCCTGGGCTGGGCTGGCCAAGTACCTCTTCCAAAGCCTCACCCTCAAGCACGACTGGGGCCTTTGAGGAGCCCCTCTGCGTGTCTGGCTCTTGCCTGTCTCTCCCCGAAAGCACTAGCCAACCTTTTAACCACCTGGAGTCTTCTCATTGGACCACATGGGAAGAATAAAGCTTTTTGCAGCAAAATAATATACAAATAAATAAATAAATAAATAGCAGGTGGGTGTCTCAACCAAAGCTTCAGGAAGGCAGGATCCCCCTTGGTGGTTAAAGCTTACGTTTCCAGAGGAGAGTGCATCCTTGTCCATCTCAGAGCCGCTGGCAGCAGAGCCGCTCCTTCCTCTCCACAGCCAGGTGGTCCTTCCCGCCCCCGGCTCCTTGACACGTGCCGTTCTGAGCGGCGGTGCAGCTTCCCACCTCCACGCGCATGCCCCGGGCCTGGCACCGTCCTCAGCGTGGGGGCTCCACGACTCTGTCCCCGCCCTCCCAGAGCTGGCATTCTTGGCCTTTCCACCGTCCGCTTCCTCCGAGAATCTGCCCCTCACAAATCAGGGCCTGCAGCTGGGACCTGGCTCCAAGGGCGGCCCATCATCAGCTCAGACACAACAAGGCCTGTCGATGTTTCTCTATGGCCTCCTGCGCTTTACATCCCCATTCCTGCCGATGACATCATCACTCCTCATCAGTCACCCGGACAAACCTTCAGTGGCAATACGAATGGGCGGCATCTCCTGAGTGCTGACTATGCTCCAGGCACATCGTTATCTAATGTAACGCTCGTCACAAAGCGATGAGGTGAGCTCCTTAGATGAGAAAAGGGAAGCTCAGAGAGGCTCATTGATTTGCCCAAAGTCACACAGCTGGAAAGTAGCATCACCAGAACTCAAATCCAGATCTACTTCCAGGGAGCAGCAGGTTTCTCTTCGGTGTGTCCAAACACCCTTCGGAATCCTGAGACCTTTTCGGGGGTCTCTGCGGTTGAAACTATGTTCACAACAATAGTAAGAGATTATTTGCCTTTTTAACTGCCGTTTTCTTACAAGGGTTTTCAGAAGCTGTGTAATATGTGGTATCACAACAGACTGACTGCAGAGACAGATGTAAAAATCCAGCAAGCTGTCTTTCTCATAAGCTGCACATCAAAGAGACTTAAAAAAACGTAAAAAGCCGTGGCCAGTGTGGCTCAGTTGGTTGGGCGTTGTCCGTGCATGGAAGGGTTCCCGGTTCCTTTCCTGGTCAGGGCACATGCTGGGTGTCAGGCTTCATCCCTAGAGGCAGCCAATCAATGATTCTCTCTCATCGTTGAAGTTTCTCCCTCTCTCCCTCTCTCCCTAAAAGTCAATAGACAAGTTGCATGCTCATTCACTGAGCTTCAGTTAAAAATAATGTAAAAAAAAAAACCAAAACCCTAGGTTCCCCCCCGCCCTTCATTTTGGAATATACAGTTATTATAAAATATGTTAACATGTTATGGATTTATTATTTATATTTTTTCTTAGTTTTAATGTCTACTATGATAAACATCAATGAATATAACCCACAGCAACAAGATTCGATACTTTTAAAAAGTATAAAGTGGTCTTAAGACCACAGAGTTTAAGAACCACTGCCCTGAAGCTCCTTTTCCCGCCTTTCTTTGCATTTCCTCAGCACCTCACATCTAAGTTTGTTTTCGAAGCTTCAGATGGTTTCTGGCCTCCAGGCTGCCCTTGGCCCCCACAGACAGCAGCTGCTCTTTGGGGGTTTCTCTTGCTGTCTTCTACCCAACGTTCCTTGTTTTTGTTTTTGTTTTTTTTACTATTTTAAAATATGGTTATATACTATATTTATTTTTAACATTTTAGGGCAAACAATTTAATATGACATGTGCTCCCATGTGTATTGTATATCACTATAGCAGTAATTGGCATCCCTTAAAAATCCATGGTTAAAGCTATTTATTCAAAGTGTGGGCAGAAAGGGGCCACATGCTAACCCTGGAGCTCAGGGAGGGCCTGTGTGGTGGCCTTGCAAACTCGGAGACCCAAAGTCACCACGAAGGAGGGTCTGAAATTAAAACTTTTTAAACCGAAAGCAGATTATGGTGGGTAATCATGTTAGAGGTCATTATCTTCCCTGAACAAAGGTGAATCTTGACCCTAACTGAGCCTGTCTATGGCCTTTTTGCATCTACGGTATCAGGCCATTGGGATGTCAAAGTGATTTTCCTTTTTCTGGCCCCCTCAAAGCACAGGCACAGCTCTGTGGAGACCACAAATCCCCTCACTGTTTGTTTTTTTTTTTTTTTTAATATATTTTATTCATCTTTTTACAGAAAGGAAGGGAGAGAGATAGTTGGAAACATGGATGAGAAACATCCATCAGCTGCCTCCTGCACCCCCTTCTCCGCCCCCACTGAATATGTACCTGCAACCAAGGTACATGCCCTTGGCCGGAATCAAACCTGAGACCCTATCCACTGAGACAAACCAGTTTCGGCCCCTCGTTGTTATTGAGTTCATTGTTGACTGTTAACTACTCTGCACCCACCTAAGTATAAGAAGTGTGTGCCTGTCATTTTACTTTTTATCTAATCCTAGGTTTCCCCTGCTTTGCTTTCTCCCACTTCCCTAATCTATTGCCAATGGATTTCATGTAACCCACTTACTCCCCACTTTGAGTTGTAATGTATAAAACCAAGTGCAAAAACCGCCATTCTCTGGAGCATTACCTCAATTGGTTGAGATTTTGCTTCCTGGCATTTGTCGGCAGTTTGGCTCCAATAAACTCACAAAAATTCTTCACAGGTTTGAATGTTTCTTACAGTGACAAGAGACTCATATTTAAAATGTTCAGGAGAACTACAAAAACAGGACTGTTTGAAGACAGTGGTTCTCAGACTTGCTTTCATCAGTCACCAGGAGAGCTAGTTGAAACCTAGATTGTTAGTTCCACCCAGAGTTCAGAGGTCTGGGGTGGGCCCTAAGAGTTTGCATCTGCAACGAGTTTCTAGTTCCTGCTGCTGATCCAGGGACCACACTTTGAGAATCACTGTTTGAAGGAAATAACTCCCAGTTTCTTTTCTTTTTTTTTTTTTTAATATATATGTTTCATTGATTTCAAAGAAGAAGAGAGAGAGGGAGAGTTAAAAACATCAATGATGAGAGAAAATCATGGGTTGGCTGCCTCTTACACGCCAACTGAGCCCACAACCTGGGCATGTACCCCGACGGGGAATTGAACCGTGACTTCCTGGTTCATGGGTGGATGCTCAACCACTGAACCATGCTGGCCAGGCTACCAGTTTCCATTTTTTACTCAATTGAGTAAAAAATAGAAACTGGTTTACTCAATCATGGTTTACTCAACCATGCTGGCCAGGCTACAAGTTTCTATTTTTTACTCTATTTTTACATGTTAGCTTCACACGAGCTTCATATAATAGCAATATTACATATTTTCATTCAAAATGGGACTTCACTGGTAACTTGAATTGGTTGGTGATTTTTTTTTTTTTTTGAGATTGATATCTTTCTCCTCAGGCATGGTATAAGAAGTCTTTTCTGCTGAAACCGGTTTGGCTCAATGGATAGAGCATCGGCTTGGGGACTGAAAGGTCCGGGGTTCGATTCCGGTTAAGGGCATGTACCTTGGTTGCGGGCATATTCCCAGTAGGGAGTGTGCAAGAGGCAGCTGATCAATGACTCTCTCTCATCGATGTTTCTAACTCTCTATCTCTCTCCATTCCTCTTTGTACAAAATCAATAAAATATATTTTTTATAAGTACCGCGCGCTAACCGATTGCGCCACTGGAGCTCCAATAAAATATATCTTTTTTAAAAGTCTTTTCTTTTTCTATTTATTTGTTTGTTTGTTTGTTTGTTTATGTCTGTACTCTTTTAATCGCAATGACAGAAACTCACCTTGAACTGATCTAAGCATGAGAGGAAACTTAGAGTGGGTCAGGGCCTCAGGCCGGCCTTGGGTTCGGGCGTTACAGTCATTATCAGGAGTCTGTCTGCTTTCGGGGCTCTTTCCTCATATCATCTCTTGCTCTTAGGCAGGCTCTCTCCCAACACGGTGACAGGGTGGCCCCAGCAGCGGCAAGCCAGGCTCAGCCCAGCCTGGGAATCTCCGTGGAAAGACAAGGATACTCTCTTCTAGCAAAAGTCCAGGGGTTGACTGTAGCCGATTGATTTTGTGGGTGGCAAAATACACGGCCATAAAACTTACCGTTTTGATAATGTTCAAGTGTACGGTTCTGTGGCCTTACGTGCATTCGCGTGTGCAGTTGTTACCACCTTTGTTCTTTTGGGGTCACGGTCTGCTGGCTTTCCTCTAAGAATCCACCCACCCCAACGCCGTGCGGTTTGGCGGGGTTCCTCGACGTCAGCTCCCGGCGTGCCTATAGAACTCCTGCCTGCCCACGAGAGCTGTCTCTCAGGCCGCAGTGATTGATCCAGGGTCAGCCCGAGACAGAAGCTGGGTCAGTGGGTGGATACTCATCATTCCGGGTTATATGGAAACTACGAGGAGAGGGAACTCTCCCTTAATACTGCAAAGCCAATGAGATGTCAGCCTGGTGCTGATAGAAGGAGATTGCCTGAAAACCAAACGAGAGAAAATCAGATCCAGACACGCGGGGAGGAGAGAAAGACACTGGGGCCTCAGTTATATACGCCTGCATATATCCTTCTTCTTCTTCTTCTTCCTACCAACTAACAGTACAGTAGGCAGAATACGGCTCCCCTATACCCACCCCCAGGATGTCCATGCTCCGATGATCCTAACCCCTGGAGCCGGGGACTCTGTGACAGGGAAAAGGGAACCGGAGGTTGCAGGTGGGGTTCATGCAGATAATCAGATGATCCTAAGATGGGACTGGCCCGGATGACCCAGGTGGGGCCAATGGAATCACGGGAGTCCTTCAAAACGGAAGCGGGAGGGAGGCAGAGGCCAGAGCGACGTGACGTGAGAACCACGCGACTCACCTTTGGTGGCTTTCAAGATGAAGGGGCCGCAAGCCAGGGACTGCAGGAAGCGTCTGGAAGGTGCGAAAGGTAAGGAAACAGACTCTCAGGAATGCAGCCCTGCCAACACCTTCGTCTTAGCCCAGGAGACCAACATCCAACTTCTAACCCATACAGCCGTGAGATAACGGATTTGTGTCCTTTGTAAGCCACCAAGGGTGTGGTGGTTTGTTACAGCTCAGTTTAGAAAATGAAAACGCCTGTATTTTACCAGTTACGTCCCAGCCACTGACTCCACCGGCACACACGCAGGTCCGTCCGGGGCCACCAGGTCGTCTGGCCTAAGCCTGCCTTCCCAGCCTCATGTCTCCATCAGGGCTTCTCTCAGCATCTTCCTCAGTCGTGGTTCTTCTTGTTCTCCTCTCTGAGCCTTTGGTGTTAAAACTGGTTTTGCCACGTTCTTCCTTCTGCCCATTGTAACCCCACCAACCCTTCAGGGCTCAGCTCTAGTCCCACCTCCCCTAGTTGACCGTCAGCCCCAACCGCCCTCCCCCCCTCAACTCCCCCCCCCACACACACACACACACACACTCTCTCGTCTGGGTGTGGACCACTCCCGCCTGGGCTCTTGCTGCTCGGATGTGTGAGGCTTGCACATCCTTGAGGGCCTGCCTCTTCCCAGCCTGTGTATCACAGCACCTCCAAGCCCGCTGCTTAGGAAAAACCGGGCTCTGAGAAGGCCAGGGATGCCCTGAAAGCTCGAGGCCCGTGGTCGGCAAACTGCGGCTCGCAAGCCACATGCGGCTCTTTGGCCCCTTGAGTGTGGCTCTTCCACAAATACCACGGCCTGGGCCAGTCTATTTTGAAGAAGTGGCGTTAGAAGAAGAAGTTTAAGTTTAAAAATGTGGCTCTCAAAAGGAATGTCAGTCGTTGTACTGTTGGTATTTGGCTCTGTTGACTAATGAGTTTGCTAGGCTTTCAGTGCACAGATCTTTCCACTTGTCCCTGCGCCTCCAGGCCCCGGCTGGAGAGTTGTTGCACGTGTGGCGGTTTGATTGCTATCCCACAGCCAGCCAGCCTGGCCGGCGTTCAGCATGGCTCCTTCCCTCACGGCCCCTACACCGGTCTTTGGCGCAGTCTGTCTGCTTTGTGTGAGCAGAACCAGGGCTGGCTCCCAGGCCCAGCACAGTAAGGTGGGGTCTGTGTATCCTTTCCCCGCTCTCCCGTGCGGCTTGAATGAGGAACGCTTTGGGATCTGTTAAGTGACTTGGGTGAGACCCCCGCTCTTCTCTGAGCCTTGGTTTGTTTGTGTTTTTAATCTGTAAATTAAGGAGTTTGTACCATTATGCTCAACCTCACTGGTTACTCACAAAAATGCAAATTAAAGCAACAATGAAGTGCCATTTTCACCCCCCAGGTAAGCAAAAATTTACATCTAATGTTGGTGAGTATGGGGGGAAACATACATGTGTGCGTGCGCTACTTGTGGGAATGGGAATTGCTGCAACTCCTGGGGAGAATAATGTGGCGATGTCTTAAAATAAAAATTATGCAGGCTGCTAGAGGTCAGGATGGAGGGCACACCTGGGAGGGGCTTACTGACCCAAAGGGAGTGAGAGGTGGCCTCCTCGGGTGCTGGCATTGTTCTGTTTCTTGGTCTGAGTACTGGCCACACGTGTGTGTTCTGTTTGTGAGAATTCATTAAACTATACATTTTTGATGCACGTTCTTTTTGGAATGCATGTTATACCCCAATAGAAAGTTAAAATAATATATGCATGTCCTTATTGGTCCAATAATTTCACTTTTAGAAATCTATCCTACAAAAATAAAAGCACCAATATGTAAGGTTTTATTCACAAGCATGCTTACTGTTTGTAGTGACATGAAAATTGAAAACAACCTGACAGGTGAATAACTAGGGTTTACCCATGTGATGGACTCGGAAGCAGCTCATTAAAAGTGTTATGTCAACGTATTGAGCTGGAGGAAGGCTTATGGTGAATTATTAAGTGGGGGTAAAAAGTTGCAGAGTAAGATGTGTGATTCCATTTTTGTAAAAGAACAAACTTGAAGGAACCAGCGTTCGTGTCTGAATATATGTGTCTGAGCACAGACAAAGGTGTGGAAGGGCACCCATCACTGGTCACTCAGGTGCAAGGCTGGTAAGGCTGGTTACCTGCTTGACCGTGACTCTGTGCAGAGTCCCGGCTGTCCGGGTGGTTGACAGTGAGGCAGCCCACACGGACGGTGACCTCACGAAGCAGCTCTCCCAGGAGACGTGGCGGCCGTGGCCCAGGAGGAAGTGTGCCAGAGGCAAGGGACAAGCCAAGCCCTCTGTCCCTACAGTGGACTGAAAGGCGGGCAGGTAAGAGCTGCAGAGCTGTTGAAGAAGCGTAAGCTCTGAATGGCCACCTGGACCGTGTTCTGAGAGTAACTCCCCTTGGGGCTGGCGGTGCCGGGTCCGAGATGGTGCCGTAGAGCAGGATGCAGTGGAGCATGGGCAGGACCCCCGCAAGGCCTGTGGCCTGCAGAGCAGCTGTTAGTCCTGTGAGGTCCTGGCGATCGCTGTTGAACATGCTGTACCACCTTCCGGTGAGAGCCCAGCACAGCACAGTGTGCAGGCTCCCAGCAAGAGGTCAGCCCCCTGCAGACTGAAGGGTCCCAGGTTAGATTCCGGTCAAGGGCATGTACCTTGGTTGCGGGCACATCCCCAGTGGTGGTGGTGGGGGAGGTGCAGGAGGCAGCTGATGGATGTTTCTCTCTCATCGATGTTTCTAACTGTCTATCCCTCTCCCTTCCTCTCTGTAAAAAAATCAATAAAATATATATATTTTTTAAAGAGTCTGGCCGCGAGCTGCAGAAGTGAGGCCAGCCGGGGGTTCTCTCCACCGGACTTTGCAGGGACAGGAAACAGCCACACAGCTTGTGGATCAGGCCGATGCTCAGCACATAGCTGATGAGGTCCTGAAACTCAAGTATCACATGATCTCACTCCCAGGAGGAGACCTGTTTAACTGTGTTTAGTGATTACCTGGATATAGTAATAACATGCTCATATCACCCGAGGATATTTTTCCCTTCATTTTTCAGAGAGAGAGAGAGAGAGAGAGAGAGAGAGAGAGAGAGAGAGAGAACATCACATCCATGTGAGAGAATTAACAAACATTGATCGGTTGCCTCCTGCATGCACCCCTGCCAGGGCTCAGCCTGCAAGTTCTGTGTCTTGACTCCATTGTATATGCTTGACTCCTTGGTCAATTATTGAGTGAAATGGCTTGGGTCCATTTCTGGGGTCTCTATTCTGTCCCATGGATCGATATGCCTATTTTTATGCCAGTACCATGTTATTTTGATTATGGTGGCTTTGTGGTATAACTTGATATCTAGTATTGTGATTCTTCCAACTTTGTTCTTTTCTCAAGATTGCTATGGCTATTTGGGGTCTTTTTTTGTTTCATATAAACTTTTCGAATATTTGTTCTAGATCTGTGAAGCATACTGTTGGTATTTTAATAGGGAGTGCATTGAATCTGTGGATTGCCTTGGGTAGTATGAACATTTTAATGATATTGATTCTACCAATCTATGAACACAGTATATTCTTCCACGTTTTTACATCTTCCTCTATCTCTATTTTCAATGTCCTATAATTTTCAAAGTAAGAGTCTTGTACTATGTTGAATTAAGAGTGGTGAAAGGGGATGTTGATTTTGTATCCTGCTACATTGCCAAATTCATTTATTAAATCTGGTAGTTTTTCTTGGTGGAGTCTTTAAGATTTTCTATGTACAATATCATGTCATCTAAGAATGAGAGTTTTATTCCCTCCTGTCCAATTTGGGTGGCTTTTATTTCTTCTTCTTGTCTGACCACTGTGGCTAGGACTTCAGTACTATGTTGAATTAAGAGTGGTGGAAGGGGACAGCCCTGTCTTGTTCCTGTTCTTAGGTGAAATGGTTTTAGCTTTTGCCCATTGAGTATAATGTTCACTATAGGTTTGTCACATATGGCCTTTATTATGTTGAGATATGCTCCCTCTATTCCCACTTTGCTGAGAGTTTTTATCATGTGCCTCTGAGAATCAAACCTTGACTTCCTTGTTCACAGGCCAACACTGAACCACTGAACCACTGAGCCACACAGTTTGGGCTAAGTGATAGGTTTTTAAAAGCTTTTAAAGGAAACACAAGAAATTTCTGGCAAAGTAGAAGTGTGGGAGAGTGCAATGTTGTGGAAGGATGAGGAAAGAAATGTTTCAAGGAGGGAACATCAGTCCGTCAAATGCCTCAGGAATGAGGAACGAAAGGTTTCCATTGGGTTTAGCAATGTGGAGGTCCCTGACCTCCTAGCCAATGACTAAGTCCGCCATATGCTGTATGCACATACATTGTGTATTGGACTATGCATTGTATGTGTGTGTTGGTGTCTTGGACTACCTGGCTACAGAGATAGGAGGGGAGGGTTACATTTTCTCATTCAGAGGTCCAAGCTCTCATCCACCTGGCATGTGACTCTTATCCCCTCCAGTAGATGGCATTAAATGCAGGTCAAGTTACCAACATGTCTCTGTTCTGCAGTTTGGGGATCTCCCCAGGATGCCGTCTATTATAGGAGAAAGGATTGCTTGTAAACAATCTTTTTCCTTTTCCTCGCCTCCCTCAGGCCACTCTAGAATATTCTGCAGGGGTCATTAGGAAGTTCCCAGCTTGTCTCTAAGAGTTTCCCCATGGGCCCTGAGAGCCCTAGTACTGTGGTTACCAGGCTCAGCCCCCCCACGGGCATGCACCCAGCAGAATTCTAGTACAGGAGGAGGTGCTGAGAGACCAGGAGAGACTCGCAGCTCCTTAGCTACCTAAAGCTCCTGGGAGTGTTTGTTTTTGTCCCTGTGTCCTTAGGCTGGGTTCTCCTTGGGAACCAAAGGCACAGAGTAGCTTTCTGGTTCAGGATGTTTCTCCCTGTAATAGCTGCTCTAATACACTCTAGCTCTAGCTCCCTTCTCCTAATCCTATTGCACTTAATGTACATAAGATTGCCTGTGGTTCTATTAAAATGGAGATTTCTGGAACCCAACTCCAGAGTTTCTGATTAGTTCTGAGCTAGAGCCCGGGAGTCTGCATTTTCATTTTTTAAAAACTGATTTCAGAGAGGAAAGAGGGGAAGAGAGAGAAGGAGGAAGGAAGGGGGAGAGAGAGACATTAATTTGTTAGCTCCACTTATTTATACATTCTTTGGCTTATTCTCCTATGTGCCCTGACTGGGGATCAAACCTGCAACCTTACCGTATCAGGATGAAGCTATAACTAACTGAGCTACCCGATCAGGGCCTGGGAGTTTGCATTTTAACAAGTACTTCTACATGATCCTGATGCAGGTATCCTTGACTCTAGAAAAACAATTCCCTAAACCTATTATTGAAAAAATGACCTTAAGTATAATTATCCCAACTCTTCAATAGTCATTAGTGATCATTAAATTCTATATAATAAAAGCCTAATGTGCAAATTGCCCATTCGACCTGGAGTTAGATCAGGGAGCGGGGCAGCAGCAGGTGGCCTGAGGAAGGGAGGCACCCTGGCTGGCAGCTCGCAGCTGCTAGGGATCCTACCTGTGCATGAATTTTGTGCACTTGGCCTCTTGTAATTATATAAAAGAATTCCTGCTGCCAACCTTGGAACAACACAGAGGTTCCCCTGGGGGAAGCAGCTTAATTAGCAATCAAAACTTGAATTTGGAGCTCATATTTGAACCTTATTTGTCTTCTCTGTCTCTGGCAGCTTAGTATCATCTCTGCTGAACAGTGGTCACCCATGCTTTATACCTTATTAGCTGCCCTTAGGAGTTATCTGCTACCCTGGCCCAGTAGATCAGTTGGTTAGAGCATTGTCCCAATACACCAAGGTTGTGGGTTTGATCTCTGGTCAGGACACATACAAAAATCAACTAATGAATGCATAAATAAGTAGCGCCAACAAATCAGTATTTCTTTCTCTCTCTCCCCCTTCCTCTCTCTAAAATCAGTAAATAACTTTTTAAAAATTAAAAAGGTGTTTTCCTAGTTTTCTAAGCACCCCAAGGAATCTCAGCGACTTTCTTTTATAACTACAGGCCCGGTGCACTAAATTTGTGCACAGAGGGGGTCACCCTTAGCCCAGCCTACACCCTTTCTAGTCTGGGACCCCTCAGGGGATGTCTGGCTGCTATTTTAGACCCAATCCCCAGGACCTCACAATCCTGGACGGCTGGATCCTAATCGCTCACCTGCCTGCCTGCCTGGTCGCTCCCAACTGCCCCCCTTTGCTGGCCTACTCACCCCTTACTGCCTTCTCCTGCCGAGCTGATTGCCTCCAACTGCCTCCCCTGCTGGCCTGGTTGCCCCAAACTGCCCCCCTGCCCACCTGGTCAACCCCCATGGCCCCCCCACCAGCCTGATCACCCTACACAGCCTGCTGTTCAGTCAGTTGGTCATCCCTCACTAACCCCCCTGACGGCCAGGTCATAGACAGCCATATTGTGAGGGCATGAGGGTTAATCTGCATATTACCTCTTTATTATATAGGATGCTTAAGCATGTGTCAAGTCAGATAAGATATATTATTTTCCAATTTAGAAAATTTAGAAG
The DNA here is from genome assembly GCA_036971965.1 of Nyctalus aviator. NCBI lineage: Eukaryota > Metazoa > Chordata > Mammalia > Chiroptera > Vespertilionidae > Nyctalus > Nyctalus aviator. The sequence continues at coordinate 36,237,278 of CM072933.1, read as the reverse complement.
GTAAAAGCAGGCCCATAAAATTAAAGTTACATGTTGGAACATTCTCAGTAAGTGAAACTTAAGCTGCTCTTCCAGAGGAGGTTGGGAAGCATTATTTATTTATTTATTTATTTATTTATTTATTTATTTATAATATATTTTATTGACTCTCCAGAGGGGAAGGGAGAGGGACTGAGCCAGAAACATTGATGAGAAACATTGATCAGCTGCCTTCTGCATACCCCCCATTGGGGATGTGCCTGCAACCAAGGTACATGCCCTTGACTGGAATCAAACCTGGGACCCTTGAGTCCACAGGCTAATGCTCTATCCACTGAGCCAAACCAGTTAGAGTGGCTCTCTTTATTTTTAAGTGGAATGTAATTAGGTTTTATGGGCTCTACGATAAACAAATGAAGGACTCCGTATTCAGAAGCAGAGTTCAAAACTATGGAGCTTAAAAGGACATGTTTTTGTAACATAAAGCCATTTTATAGTTTTGCATAATGATTATAGCAGAGCGAAGATTGTTCTGTTCCATTTTTACAATTTCTTATGTAATTGTACTATTTTCTTAGTGCTTCAGATGACTTTAGGGGGTGACGAATCTCCCAATAACAAAACCTCAGGGTGGTAACAGGAAAGGCCAGTGAGTAAGATAAGCAGCGGAGAAAAAGTGAGGGAGATAGCTCAGAAGGAAGTGGGGTGGGGGGAGCTCCGTCCTGAGAGAGCTGGTATGTGACTGCCACAGGTTATGACAGATTCAGAAGCTCGTTATCATTCATCAGGTTCTCTGGTTTGACTTTCTTAACTATTTTTTTAGCTCTGTTTTCATATGGAGTATGTATAAGGCCTTCTTATAATTTCCTGTAGATGAAAAATTGGGTCATGACCTTCCTAAGAAAAAAAGTGATTAGCTTAAGAAGTCTGGTTGGGGTATATGGGTTGAACGGGTTACATGGGGGAGGTTTTAGGTGAGTTGTACTTGCTCTGGGGTTTCTCCTTGATGCCTAGTTCCTGGTTGCTTTCTTGAAATCTTACCCACTACACCCCCATTACCATTTTAGGTGTTTTTTTTTAAAGTCCAATAATAACAAATGAAAAAAAATTTTTTGGGGTGGCTATTACAGTCCCCATTTGACTATTTTTTCCCCCCTAAAAGAGTACACCTTCCCTTGCAATTCCTCGGGAAAAGTTGTTGCAATTGCCTGTCACTCCGTGGAGTTCAGGTTATCGACATCTTGTCCATCTCTCCTCCCCAGATCCCAGTTTGAAGCAGAGCCATCAGCTTCTCCCTGAATCATGTGAGAGGAAGGGCTTGATAGATGTGTATTTTCCTTTTTTCACTTTTGTTTGTGATTAGAAAATGCACATGTCCACAGGTCAAGTGCAATCAGTTTGGGACAATTAAATTTCTTCTTATACTTGAAGTTGGCAGACTTGCTGTAAAGGGCCAGATGGTAAATATTTCGGGCTTTTCGGGCCATACAGTACTGCAGCTAGTCGATGCTGCTGTGAAAGCTGCAGAGGCAATGTGTAAATGAGCGAACGAGGCTGCGTTCTAATAAAACTTTAGGGGAAAGACTCCATAGTTCACCCAGTGTGGTTCCCTGAGCATAATGGTAAAGGAATGAGATTGGCATTTCAACAAACCTGCTATAAATAACTAGGATTTCTCCAAAAGATAGCTTACCCTGTAATACCCTGAAATTCATATGAAAACTTCAATGTTTTTCTCAGACAACTACGTAGGATGGACAGGTATCAGTCTTCTGATAAGTAGTATTCAAGATATACTTACTTAATAATTGAATAAATAAATCAGTTGTCTAAATCTAGCAAGAGGAAAAAGAAAATTGCAGAGGATTTTTGTGTCAAAAATTACTTTTTTAATTAGCTCAGTATGTAGTCCTTTCCTAATCCTTTGTTTTAGGGGTAAGGAAAAGAAAAATAAAAGGTTACCTGAAATCTATGGCTGTGATAGGTTATTTAGGTTCTGGCATATGTATTTCATGTAAGATTATGCAAAATTAGCCCAGAATAACGCCAAGTGTGAAAGTAAGGGAGAGCTTCTACTAGCCTTTAGCAACTCTACTGTACAATAAAACCTCGATATAATGGGCTAATTTGGTTGAGGGGGTCTCCATTCAAGCCCAAAGTCCATTATATAATAAAGTAGGTTTTCCGCATGTGTTAACAAATTGACAAATTAGTTTACCTGTTTTCACTTATATAGACATGTTTGTGTAATTCGGTATGCATGCAAAGTTTAACTTCACAGAAGAGTTTTCTATATGTATCACTGTAACTTAAAATTTACCCTGAGTGGGTCTGGTATAAGCATGTCAAACTCATGGCCCACAGGCCGCATGCCTTGTTTATTTGGCCCAGGTTAGCCTTTGAGTTTGACATGCTTGATCTAGTAAATGCGTGCCATACACCAGTCCCTGTGGGTAAACAAATGCACATGGCTGGGTGTGGCTCCGAGCAGGCAGGAACATCACTAGCACTTTGTTCAAACTGCAGTAGAAAGTCATGCCATGTGACAACAGAACCAATTACTGGGCGCAGTGCAGGGTGATCACAAGCTAATCATTTGACGAACGTTGTTTGGGAGTGGTGACTCTTGGATTTAAATATGTAGACTATAGTTGTAGATATGTAATATTTATATTGGCAAAATTACTACTTTTTCCCCAACATATGGCTAATTCACTAAAAATTTGTTTAAAATAACCTATTCATTTAATTACAAGTAAATCTTGGTTAAACACATTTCTTAAAAAAAAAAACACACAAGGTGTTAATTTTCACATATGACATTCGGTCTGGAAATGTTGTTCGTTAAATCTGAAGCCCATTAAGCCAAGGTCCACAAAATCGAGGGTTCACTATATTAGGGATGAAAAAAAACAAGACACAGCTTTGTCAGAGTTCAAGCAGATAAAACAACGATAAAAGAATCCAGTGTTGCCAAGAAACCCAACATATCTGTGATAAAATAACAGATGGCATTGCTGTGACTCCAGACTCAAGCAAAACCAACGTGTGGTAAAGAATAGACAGTTTCAATTTCCCCTTTGGATGTGAGACCTAGACCAGCCACCGCTGATTTAAGTTTCCTAATCCAACAGCATCTGCTCTACACCATGCCCAACAGAAGACCCTAGGATAGGGCACCAGTTCTCAAAGCCTTCCAGAAACCGCCCAGTGGGGCAGGTGATCCCAATGAACCTATTTCATAATCAGATTATATTACCCTTTCACCCTCATTCGCTCACAAATATAGTACAGCGGAGTTTCCCAAAGACTACTTGACATGCTAGCATTCTAGTTAATCAAAATCAACCTGCTTCTTATTTAGCCATAAGATACTTACAAAAAGTGCTCTGGCCAGTGTTTCTAAGTGGTTAGAGCATCCATCTATGCACTGAAGGGTCAAGGGTTTGATCCTTGGTCAAGGGCACATATGGTCAAGGGTATGTTCCTGGGTTACAGGCTTGATGTCTGGCCCCCATCATCAGGAAGAGGGCAGGAGGCAAGCAATTGATGTGTCTCTCTCATCGCTCGCTTGCGCTCTCTCTCTCTCTCTCTCTCTCCCTCCCTCCCTCCCCCCCCCCGTTCCTCCCCCACCCCACTCCTTACTTCCCTGCCTCCCACTCCCTAAAAATCAACTAAAAGCCCTAGCTGGTTTGGCTCAGTGGATAGAGCATCAACCTGCAGACTAAAGGGTCCCGGTTTCGATTCCCGTCAAGGGCATATGCCCAGGTTGTAGGCTCAATCCCTAGTGAGGGGCATGCAAGATGCGGCCAATCAATGATTCTCTCTCATCATTGATGTTTCTCTCTCTCTCCCTTCCTCTCTAAAATCAATAAAAATATATTTAAATAAATAAAATTCAATAGAAAAAAATATCCTTGGGTAAGGATTAACAGCAACAAAAAAAGATATTTACAAAAATGTAAATTATGCCACTCTTTTTTGGGGGGGGGAAATAATTTTTTTTTTAATTATTGTTTGAATCCAATGGGCTTATTATTGTCATCTTCATGTAAATTGTTGAAATTTTTCTTCATTTGAATTTCAAATAGGATAAATACAAAAAAATATATAATCTGCATACCCAAAAGCTCTCTGGCATTCTCAATTTTAAGTGCAAAGAAGGTTTGAGACCAAAAGCTTGACAACTACTAAAACCTAGAGAAGCAGCGGAGCCGCTGAGGCAGGTGTCGGGAAGCCGCTCGGGCAGGCAGCGGTGGGCCGGCTCGGAGGGAGAGGAGGGAGAGAGCGCAGCCTTGCCAAGCAGCCAGTGAGATTTCCTGATAATCAAAGACAAAGTCTGAAAACCGTGCAAAGTCCCGGCAGACAGCAAACGACAAATAGCAGAGTGTGCTGATGGGTGTGAGGATAAAAACTGGTTTTAAGTGCCTGTTATACTTGAATGTTATCTTCTGAATAACCCTGCTGGGGAGAAGAAAGGCTATCAAGATTTGAGAGGCTGGCAATTACCGATCATATTCTCAGAGCTCCGCACGAGGACTGACACACAGGAAGAGCTCAGTATCAGTTAAATGAATGAATAATGATGTAAGTTGTGAAGTTTGATATGGTTGGCAACAAAAGGTTTATCAGGAAAGGATTATGGGGCTGAGGTGCAAGGAGTCCCACTAAGGCCAACAGGCCGCCTCTCCTCTGCCTCAGGATCTTCACCTTCCTCCTGAAGTCTGATTAAGACAAGTTATTAGCATCTCATCTCCAGCAACTAAACGCAGTATGACCTAACACACTGGCCGGCAAACAGCGGCTCGCGAGCCACATGCGGCTCTTTGGCCCCTCGAGTGTGGCTCTTCCACAAAATACGAAGTGCGGGCGCGCACGTACAGTGGGACTGAAATTTCGTGGCCCATGCGCAGAAGTCGGTTTTCGGCTCTCAAGAGAAATTTCAATCGTTGTACTGTTGCTGTTTGGCTCTGTTGGCTAATGCGTTTGCCGACCACTGACCTAACCGAACGCTTAATTTTAACTCCACGTCCCTCTTAAAAACTCTTCCTGATGCTTCTGCTTTTTTCGGCTCAGAGATGGCTTAAATACAACTTCCTCCGTGGCTGCCTCTCCCATCCAGTTCTCGGAGCAGTGTCCGCTCCCTCTTCCCAGAGGCCCCGGTCACTGCAGCTAAGCACCCCTGCGGTCAACATTGGTCACATCACTCTGGCTCCTTTCTGAAGAGCACTCACAACCTGAGATCATCTTGCTTGCTTGTTCGCTTCTCCATGCGAGCAGGGCCGTGTTTATCTGCTCATCACTGTATCTTCCTACCTTAGAAGAGGGGAGCAATGCCTGTCCCGCGGCAGACATTGCTACACATACACAAATGTACAGAAGCTGAGAGGTGACCTAGTCCTAAGCTTTCCAATGCAATTTAATAGAACTATTCTCTGTATCAAATTTTACCACTGATCTTGACTTTTGCACTGTAAAGGGTCTCCATTTCATAGAATAACTAACATGTATTAATATTATGAAGTACATATTCTTTTCTAACAGTGCTCAAAGGTTTATAAAATATACCAGGATCCTCTGATGAGAAACTGCAGCCAATTTAAGAATATTTTGGCACTAAGTAGTACTACAATATTTATTAAATGTCTGAGATTTTAGTGTTTCTATGTGTGCAGTGTTACTGAAGAAATATTCTTTGGCTTCAAGTAAGGCAATACCTTTGAAGTTGCAAAACTCAATTCTTACAAGAAAACAAGAGAGTAAACGAAGTTTTTATTAGTGAAACAAGTAAATTTATATTTCCAACAAGGCTTTTATCCCTATAAATGAGACAAACTACAATACTTTACACAACATAACTTATTTTTTTTTTAATATTTTCAAAACGGAAAGATTTCTTTGGGACTTTAGGAAAATAAAAATTTGGGTAAAAATAACTAGAGGAAGTTTTTCTTTTAGTAATTCTTTATTGTTGAAAGTATTACAGGAAGTGACTTCAATCTTAGTAATAAGTTGGTCTACAAGGCATATTAACCAGCATTTTCCCTCTCAAAGGATCCGTCAAGTACTAGACAATGAAGAAACTACCTTTAGAAAATGAGGCAGGAAAAGTTTATATTTAAATAGAGAACATGCGCTCTAAAATACCAATCACATGTCACTTTAACAAGTCAATTTACATAATTAGATATGTTATTAATTACATTTATGTTAAGGTCCTAGTAAAGACTCGATTGGTCTATCTCAAGTTCGAACTATACTCATCTGGCTATAAAAGTAAATATAACAATGGAATTGGGCCTGTTTGACTAAGGGGGGGGGAATCTTCAATATTGCACGTTTTCTTTCGTTAAAAATGAAATTTATTAAGTCAGGGCCATCTTGGTTCTGAACCTCTCCATTTTTGTTGGAAGAAGACTCACCATCTCTTTACTAAGTTCTAGCTCCACTTCTATTTCCTGGGCAGCTTCAGGGTGCTTTTCACAGTAATCGACAATAAATTTGTAATGCTCCAAGGATGTTGCCAAATTTTCTAGCTCTTTTTGGGGATCTGAAGTGATGATTTTGCCATAGAGACGAGCAACTCGAAACTTAGCCAACATGGCAGGGCGGAGCACGTCTTCCCCTATATGCTCGGGAAACACTTTATTTGGGTCTCTCAGGGAGTCTAGGAAGAGCTGGTAGTACTTCATTGCTGACTTATTAAGATTATTTATTTTTTTCACGATGTGTGAATCGGGATCCCTCAGCTTGTCAGCAATGGCAACCTTCAGATCCATCATGTCATAGTAAGCATGTGCGATTTCAAACTGAATCTGTCTGTTGACCAGCAGGTAATACTGCGGATTCAGATCCACAATGAGGGGCTCTAGCATGGCTATCCTACGTTTGTGCATCTTGCACCGTCTCTCCATGTCCGTTTCAAAGAACGCAAGCACCTTAAACAGAGCACTGTGGTCTTGGACAACTTCAATATGGTCAGTGACATAGCCATCAATCTGAAAGAACTCTTTTGCTTCAAAGACATAGTGCTGACCCAGTAAGAAAAGCTCTCTGGCCTCTTCAAAATCTAAAGGTCTCAAGTAGCCCACTTTCTCTTCCACTGCAGAGATGGCATCACAGAGCTCACCAGTTCCAAACTGCACAGCTTTCTTCCTAATGCTTTCTTCCGCCTCGAGTTCCTTTTTCCTTAAAGCTCTCAGTTCAGATTGTTTATCAAAGTCAAGTTCTCCTATGTTGTCCTGAAAGAAAAAAATAATTATGGGTAAGTTACTTATTTCCTGCTGCCAAATAATATTAAAGCAAAGAGAAAACCTTCTTACTCCCTAGCTTGGTTTAGGGTATTATACTCTTAAGCATCTTTTTTTTTAATCTTTATTGTTTAGATTACAATTGTTCCTCTCCCCCACTCCTCATAGCTCCCCTCCACCCAGTTCCCACCCCACTCCCTGTCCTCCCCCTCCCCCATAAGTATATGATTTTTGTCCAGTCTCTTCCTGCACCCCACACACCCCCTGAGAATTCAGTCCACTCCCTTTCTATGCCCCTGATTCTATTCACCAGTTTATTCACTTGCATTTTAGATTCACTTGTTGATATGTATTTGTTGTCACTTTGTTGTTCATAATTTTTATCTTTGTCTTTTTTTCCCCCCCTCTTCCTCTTGTTAAACACCCTTCAGCATTTCATATAATGCTGGTTTGGCTACGATGAACTCCTTTAGCTTTTTCTTATCTGTGAAGCTCTTTATCTGATCTTCAATTCTGAATGATAGCTTTGCTAGGTAGAGTAATCTTGGTAGTGGGTTCTTGTTATTCATTAGTTTGAATATTTATTTTCTTTTCTTTTTTTTTTTTTTTAATATATTTTATTTTTTACAGAGAGGAAGGAAGAGGGATAGAGAGCCGGAAACATCGGTGAGAGAGAATCATCAACCAGCTGCCTCTTGCACACCTCCTACCGGGGATGTGCCCGCAACCAATGTACATGCCCCTGACCAGAATCGAACCTGGGACACCTCAGTCCACAGACTGATGCTCTACCTCTGAGCCAAACTGGTTTCGGCTCATTACTTTGAATATTTCTTGCCACTCCCTTCTGGCCTGCATAATTTCAGTTGAGAAATCAAGTGACATTCGTATGGGTACTCCCTTATAGGTAACTATTTTTCTCTTGCTGCTTGTAAGATTCTCTGTCTTTTGCCCTTGGCATTTTAATTATGATGTGTCTTGTGGTCCTCTTTGGATTCCTTTTGTTTTGGTTCTCTGAGCTTTCTGAACTTGTAGGTCTATTTCTTTCACCAGGCGAGGGAAGTTTTCTGTCATTATTTCTTCAAATGGATTTTCAATATCTTGCTATCTTCTTCTGGGACCCCCATAATTCTGATGTTGGTACACTTGAGGTTGTCTCAGAGGCTCTTTGCACTATCTTCTTATTTTTGCATTCCTTTTTCTTTTTGCTTTTCTGGTTGGGTGTTTTTTGCTTCTTCCTATGTCAAATCTTTGACTTGATTATTGCATTCCTCTAGTCTGCTGTTGGATCTCTGTATATTAGTCTTTATTTCAGTCAGTGTATGCTTAATTTCTAGTTGGTTCTTTTTCATATCCTCAAGGGTCTTCACTAAATTTATCAGTCTTTTCTAGAAAATTCTTGAAAAAACCTTATAATCCTGGTTTTGAACTTTATATCCAATCGTTTGCTTTCCTCCATTTCTTTCATTTGTGACCTATTTCTTTGTCTCCTCATTTTGGCTGCTTCCCTGTGATGATAGAATGGCTTTGTGTACTAGGTGTCCTATATGGCCCAGTGGCTCAGCCTCCCTAATTACCTGAGGTAGACACTCTTGGTGCACCCCTTTATGGGCTGTGTGCACAGTCTTGTTGTAGTTAAGCCTTGATTGTTGTTGATATCACTGGGAGGAATAGACCTCCAGGCCAATTGGCTGTGAGGACCAGTTGTGTCTACAATGGGAGAACTTCTGTGCTGGAGACACCCTTATGGGGCAGGACTTGCTTCAGTGGGGCTTTGGCACTCACTGAGTTTGCCCCCTTGAATGTGTCTCTTATGGATGTGAAGAGTTGTAATCTGACCACTGTGTACATTGGCTCTTAAGATTTCCAAGGAGGTGCAAAGTCAGCCACTGTCTGAGGCCACCTAGCCACCTAGCAGAAGCTACATAGAGATCTGCAGATTCCTCCCCCCCCCTTAAATATATTTTTATTTTTTACAGAGAGGGAGAAGGATAGAGAGCTAGAAACATCGATGAGAGAGAAATATTGATCAGCTGCCTCCTGCACACCCCCCTTACTGGGGATGTGCCTGCAACCAAGATACATGCCCTTGACCAGAATCGAACCTGGGACCCTTCAGTCCAAAGGCCAACACTCTATCCACTGAGTCAAACCAGTTAGGGAGATTCTTCCTCTTTTGTTTGGGGTTTATAGGTGCCCAGATGAGGCCCAGCTGTGAATCAATGCAAGCTGCTGTGGAGCCTTGGGCCTTTTTTTGGAAGCTCTGGAGCTCTCTGACACAGCTGCAGTTTGTTTGTTTGTTTAAATATATTTTGATTTTTTTACAGAGGAAAATGGAGGGATAGAGAATTAGAAACATCAATGAGAGAGAAACATCGATCAGCTGCCTCCTGCACACCATACCTCCCACCGGGGATGTGCCCGCAACCAAGGTACATGCCCCTGACCGGAATCAAACCTGGGACCCTTCAGTCTGCAGGCCAATGCTCTATCCACTGAGCCAAACCGGTTAGGGCCAGTTTGTTAGGTTTTAGATTGCAAAAGACCAGTCCATTCGTATTCAAAAGTCTCTTCACACAGCTTGGGTGGGGTTGTAAATTGGGTGGGGCAGGGTCTCAGGGAATCTCCAGGGCAGAACAAACGGCAATAGCTGCCCATCAGCCCTGCCCCAAAGAGGCCCTCGGGTCTCTGTGTCCCGCGACACCATGCAGGAACAATGATCGCTGAAGCCCCTCGGAGAGCGTGCTGCCCTCGTGTCCTAGCCCAGTGCCAGACAGTCCAGTTTCTCTCTGCATGAGTCTGGGTCCCCTGAGTCTCGCCCATAACTGGAGTTCAGAACAATTGGGAGCTTCTATCTCCCTCCATATTGAAAAAGACAACAGCGTACTCAGTTGCCAGCCCCTTCGTGCGCACCTCCATACCTCCACACTTCCATACCTCTGCACCTCCTACCGGACTCTATGCGCTTTTCTCTTTCCTTCTAGTTGCAGAATTCCCACTCAGCCAGCCTTTCCATTGTTCTGGATGATATTTGTTTTGTCTTTTAGTTGTAGTTTTGATATGGTTGTGCGTGGCAGCAAGTTCAGGTGTTTACCTATGCTACCATCTTGGTTGTTCTCCCATTAAGCATCTTGTAAAAAGATTTCTTCTAACTGTATTTTTATTTTTTACATATGTCTCCCACACCACCACTGACCCACTCCAGATGGCCCCCAGGCTCCAGTCCACCCTGCCCTAGGCCTTCAGCACCCTATTGTCTGTGTCCTTGGGTTATACATATATGCATACAAGGTTTTTGGTTGATTACTTCCCTCCCACCACCCTCCCTCCCTTTCCTCTGAGAAATTGTATTTCAATTATATTAAAAACACAAGAAATTTGGAAGAAGTATTTAAATAGAATAACCATTTATAAACCTTTATTCCTATTTATTTTTTTATTTTATTGAGTGGAGAGAGAGAGAAACATTGATGTGAAGGATAAAACTTCAATTGGTTGCCTCCTGTATGCACCCTGACTGGGTATTGAATCCACTACCTTTTGGTGTATGGGATGACAATGCAGCCAACTGAGTGCAACAGCCAGGACATATTAACTTCTCTTTTGGGACTCAAACTTATTTATAAGTTACTTTTTCAGGTAAGATAAATACATATGAAAGAACTTTAAACACTGTGAAACATTATATACATGTAATACATTATTAGATTTTAACTGAGTAAAACTGTAATATAAATGCTAAAAGTATTTCACAGACATGTCATTAAGATTAATGATATCTTTATGCTACAGATAAGTTTTTAGTGAAATATAGTACAGAGAAATACTCGAGGTATTTTAACGACATTAAAGATAGAGTTAAATCTAACTTTATAGTTAAAAGCTCTCTCTTCCTCCTCCTGAGCAAAAAAAAACAAAAAACAAAAAACAAAAAATATATAATTAAAATGGTTTAAAAACAGAGTAAGCCCTGGCCATTGTGGGAGCATCAGCCTGTGCACTGAAGGGTTGAGGGTTCAATGTCCCATCAAAGGTGTGTATCTGAGTTGCAGCTTCAATCCCTGGCCTGGTGAGAGGACGTGCAGGAGGCAACTAATTGATGTGTCTCTCAGACCCAAGTCTCTCTGTCTCTGTCTCATTTCACCCACTCCCACCCCCAAACCCTCCATCCCTCTACTCTCTCTAAAAACCATTGGAAAAAATGTCCTTTGGTGAGGATTAACAAAAATTAAGCTCACCGTCCTCATGCTAACTAATAAAATGGTCAGATCCCTTAATGTTCAACCTGAAGACCTTTCCTTTTTTTCTCTTGATTTTTGTCTCTCTCCTACATTGTTCAAAATAAGAGCCATGATATGGATAATTATTGAGTAGTTGAAATGTGACAAGTCCAAACTGAGACATGGGCTATGTAAAATACTTAATTTCCAAGAAATTTTTGTATAAACAAATTTCAATTGGAAACTTAAAATATTTCTTAGTTTTTAATATTGATGACATATAGAAATGACAGTATTTTTTATATTCTGGATTAAAAATAGAATTAAAATTTATTTCACCTGCTTTTTTTAAAATATATTTTTTTATTGATTTCAGAGCAGAAGGGGGAAGAGACAAAAACATTAATGATGAGTCACTGATTGGCTGCCTCCTGCACACTCCCAACCCGGGCCTGTGCCCTGACCGGGAATTGAACCGTGACCTCCTGGTTCATAGGTCGACCCTCAACCACTGAGCCACGCAGGCTGGGCTTTCCCCCTTTTCTAAAGTACATAGCTAGCATTACATTTCTATGGGACAGCACTGCTCTAAACAGGTGACTCCCCTCACCATGGCTACCGCTGCCATTCACGTGAGGATGACCCGCATGTACAGCTACAGCCCAGACCTCTTCTCAAGCTCAGACCGTAAGCACAGCTCCCAATGTGGCATCTCCTCTCCGAGGAGTCAGAGCAAGCCTGTGAAACAGCCCGTGGGCTGCATGCCTGGCTTATTTGGCCCGTGTGAGCCTTTGAGTTTGACATGCTTGATCCAGAGGCATCTCAGCACGTCCACAACGGAACCCTGTGCTTCTTCAGCAGGTAGGTGCCTGATCCTGTTCTAGTGTTATCTCAGGGAAGAACACTTCATCCATGTGGACAGCCAGCAACCTAGGAATCATCCTTGAGAAGTCTCTCTCTTGTCCCTTTACCCCACATTTCAAGTCCATCACCAGGTCCTTAATGCTTCGGTTTCTAAACTAGCGGTTGACAACCTTTCGGATCTCACAGACCACCAGTGGCCCGCGGACCACCAGTTAGACACCCCTGTTCTAAAATACCTCTTGAATCCATTCTTTTCTTCTTCCACCTCTTCTGCCACCATCTTGGGCCAAGCTACCTTCACATCTCACCTGACTGCTGCAGTGGTCTTCTAACTAATCTCCCTCAGCCACTCTTGCTTTCCCTCAATTCGCTCTCCATTCTACCACCAAAGTGATTGTTCCAAAACCCTTCCAGCCTTCCATTCCTTGAAGGCCCTGCATGTTCTAGCCCCTTTAACTCTCTTCCATCACATGTTCTCTCACTCTCATGCAGCCTCACAGGCCTGTTTCCTCCCTTCTGGTACCATGCTCCCTACACCCTAGAACTTTCTAATATGCTGCGTCAGCCCCTGGGAACCGTCTCCCCCTTTCTCCACCCAGGTCATCCCACTCTGTCCCTGAGCATACTTCAAATGTAACTTCCTCCTGTTATGTGGACAGCCAGCATCTTGTCTCATAGCTACAAACTGACAGGGCTGTTTCCAAATAGGTTTGTATTTATTTTTATAAATACACATATTCACAGGGTGAGACAAAAGTTATAGCTGTGACTATATGCAAGTTTATTTTTATTTATGAACTGTTGTGTTAATTACTGTTATTTTCCAATTGTAAACAACTGTAAACCTACTTTTGCCCCATCCTATACATATACTGCTTAAAATATATAAGATTAGTAAGGATTGTTTCCTGCTCCCAAGTTGCTTATAGTCTAAAGAGGTAAAGGAATGTGAATAGGGATAATACAAAGCAGAATTTAAATGACTTAGGAAGGGGTAAGAAAAGTTCTATGGAGCTTATAGGAAGGAGATATCTGCAGGGTAAGAAGAATTAAGCATTTAATCTTTATTTATTGAGAACCTAGTGTACCTGGAGATGGTGATCTATATAATAAAAGCCTAAGTGACCTTTACGGCAGAACAACCACAATGACCGGTCGCTATGATGCGCACTGACCACCAGGGGGCAGACGCTCAATGCAGGAGCTGCCTTCTGATGGTCAGTGTGCTACCACAGGGGGAGCACCATTCAGCCAGAAGCCAGGCTGATGGCTGGCAAGCACATCGGCGGTAGCTGGAGCTTTTCCTGTCTCCACAGCAGCGCTAAGGAGCAGTGAGCCTAGTGGTAAGGAGCAGCGAGCAGGTGCACAGTAAGGAATGAGGGGTCCCAGACTGCAAGAGTGCGCAGGCTGGGCTGAGGGATACCCCCCACACACAAATTTTGTGCATTGGGCCTCTAGATAATATAAATATGATGTAGACCCCACTTCTCAGGGAATTATATTCTATCCAAAGGAAAGTCTTCAAGAAAGAAGTGGTATTTGAGATAGGCCTTGAACAGTATGTTACATAAGATTTTATTTTTATTTTTTTAATATATTTTATTGATTTTATACACAGAGGAAGAGAGAGAGATAGAGTTAGAAACATCGATGAGAGAGAATCATCGATCAGCTGCCTCTTGCACACCCCCTACTGGGGATGTGCCTGCAACCAAGGTACATGACCTTGACCGGATTCGAACCCGGGACCTTTCAGTCCCCAAGCCAATGCTCTATCCACTAAGCCAAACCGGTTTTGGCACGATTTTAAAAGAGTAAGAAATACTTAGGAGAGCATTCTGCATGTTTTGCATAATGAACATGCAATGAGCCCAAGAAGCATAATCCCCATTTTAAGCTTTTACTTATGTCCTGCTCATTTAAGAAAAGGCAACTTCTGACTGCATTACCTGCATTGAATGTTGAGCATTCTGCATGAGTGTCAAACAGTATTTGATCCAGCATCTTGCTATTTCCCCTTTTCTTTGATGATAAAGCTCTGGCACATCTCCTTCAGTTTCAGTAGCTAAAATTATAAACATGATTTGTCTAAGTTAATGGTCACAATTGTAATGTTCAATGTTACTCATTCCTTTTTTAAAAAAATATTTTTATTTCACAAAGGAAGGGAGAAGGGGAGAGAGAGATAGAAACGTCAATAATGAGAATCATTGATCAGCTGCCTCTTGCACACCCACATTAGGAACTGAGCCTGCAGCCTGGGCATATGCTCTGACCAGGAATCAAACCGTGACTTCTTGTTTCATAGGTTGAACCACGCAGGCTGGGCATGCATTCTTTTTTATATCACTTTTTCCTGATTTATATAAATAACAGATTCTCACTGAAGCACTGGGAAAAATACCCCTCTCCAAATCCCTACCATCCAGAGATATTATTTTTGCATATTTCTTTCTAGTTTTTTTTTTCTTACGTATTATCTATAGGTGAAAACTAAGGTCAAGATATATAATATATATATATTATAGCTTTACACCTGGCCAGCGTGGCTCAGTAGTTGAGTGTCAACCTATGAACCAGGAGGTCATGGTTCGATTCTCAGTCAGGGCACATGCCTATGTTGTAGGCTCAATCCCCAGGGGGGATTATGCAGGAGGCAACCGATCAATGATTCTCATCATTGATGGTTTCTCTCTCTCTCGTCCTTTCCTTTCCTCTCTGAAATCAAGAAAACTATATTTAAAAAAAATTTAAATTTACCAAAACTTGTACATTAATACAGACCATACACAGTGCCATTCACAATTAAGAGAAATGTAAACAAACATACAGATGCAGTACTTAATCATAACTGTAAATTATGATCTTAAAGGTAAAATAACTAATACATTCTATACTACTGTATAATTTCACAGTCACCTCCTGTTGCGGTGGTGAACTCAATTGTTGCAAGTATCTGCTTAAAATGCTGTGTAAATGCTAATCAACTCTGAGCGGTTTGTCTCCCTGGTAAATTGCATATTGCAGTAAAAAGTGATCTCTCAGTGTTTTTTGTCATATTTAGTGCAACACTGTAAGTCTTGAATAACACCATGGCGCCAAACAAAGTGCCTCTAGCACTACCTCTGGAAGTACTCCCAAGAAGCAGAGAAAAAGACGTGACATGACAAGAAAAAGTTGAATTGCTCAGTAAGTACTGTAGATGGAGTTCTGTAGCCGCAACTGCTGCCATTTCAAGATAAATGAAACCAGTATAAGGATCGGTGTATTAAAAAAAAAAAAGTGAAGCTGTCACTGTAACTACACAAGTCAGCTTGAACTTTTTGCAAAATATGTTTTATCTGATTCTCAATGTGGGTGCAGGATTGCTTAAGAAAGGCATATCTATAGACTTGAAGCATATCAAATATGATTTGAGAAAAAGCAAAGTCACTATTTGACAGTTTAAAGCAAAAGGAAGGTGAAGGATCTAAAGCTGGAGAAGTTAATGCCAGCAATGAATGATTTGATACTTTTAGAAAGGGGTTTGGCTTTAAAATCTCAAGGTAACAGAGAAGCAGCTTCTTGTCAACCAAGAGGCAGCAGACCAGTTCCTAGATGCTATTCAGAAGACCATTGTGGAGAAAGGATATCTGCCTGCACAGTTTCTTATGCAGATGAAAGTGCACTAATCTGGGGGTGGGGGAAAGCCACAAAGGACATTTATTAATAAGGCAGAGAAGCAAGCGCCAGGATTTAAGACAGAAAGGATAGTCTAGCTCTGCTGTTCTGTGCAAATGCAGTTGGGTTGTGATCAGGAATGTCCTTATATATAATGCTGCCAACCCTGAGCCTGGAAGAGAAAGGATAAATGCCAGCTTTCAGTCAACAAGAAAGCTTGGACAAAACCCTTTTTCTCAGTTGGTTCAATTGATGCTTTGTCCCTAAAGTCAAGAATTAACTTGCCAGTAAGGGACTAGCTTTTAAAGTTCTTTTAATATTGGACAGCGCCCCTGGCCTCCAGACCGCATGAGTTCAACACCAAAGGCATCTAAGTTATGTACTTGGCCCCAAACACATCTCTAATTCAGCCTCTAGATCAGGGGATCACAAAGACCTTTAAGGTCTTTGTATCAGGCAGGGTACTCTATGGAAAGGACTGCCGCCATAGGGAAGTGGACCCCAATAGAAAGTCTAGAAGGATGGAGCCATTGGAGATGCCATGTTGTTATAGAAAAAGCCATGAAAGCCATCAAGCCCAAAACAATAAATTCCTGCTCTTAACTGTCCAGATGATGTGCATGACTTCACAGAATTTATGACAGAGCCAATCAAGGAAATTGTGAGATTGTGGATATTACAAAAAAAAGAGAAAGAATCTTGGAGAAATTCAAGAGCTAGAAGACATTACACCAGAAGACAACATGATGAAGATGAGGCATCCGAACCAGTGCCAGAGGAAGAGGCAGAAGAGGCAGGTGAAGAGGCAGTGCCAGACGCAAACTGGCCTGCGTCAGTCTAGCAGAAGGGTCTGATTATCCAAGACTGCTTTTTACTTATTTCGTGACAAGAACCCTGCTATGATACAGGCACAGTAAAGCAAATGTGGAAGGATTGGTACTGAACAGAAACATTTTTAGAGAAATGAAAAAGCAGAAAAGTCAGAAAATAAAGGTATTTCTGTAAAGTTAAGAGTGTGCCTGCCTCCACTCCACCTCTTCTGCTTCTGCCAGCCAGGTTACTCGGCATTCTCAGCATGAAAACTGGATGAAGACTTTCATGATGATCACTTCCACTTAATGAATAGTAAGTAAATCATCATCATGCTGTAAAGCTAATGAACTTTGCTGTGTAGGCCTGTCTTCGTGTGAAAATCTAATAACTGTATGAGGCATTTTTGTGATCATCTAAGTATTCACTGTGTAAGGGCATCATGTATAAGACCTGAAGCGGACAGAGAGCCTATCTCCTTACATAGGCATAAGGTGGGTGACATTTAGTATAAAATTAGTAAAGTTTTCATTTTCTTATTGTTTCATAACTTTGCTTTCAAACATTCTATTGACATACAGTATGCTTCTATCTCTCGCAAATGGAAAAACCAGATGTCACCTTATCACAGGTAAGTGGTTTTTCAAAAAGATAATGTTTTCAATACTGTAGTATGACTGACTGTAATACTACATGCTATGAAAATTTTATAATTTTTTTTTCACTTCCCAAGAAACATTTTTTTGTTGTTACTATTAATCCTCACCCTAGATATTTTTCCATGATTTTTAGAGTGTAAGAGGAAGGGGAGACACAGAAGGAGAAACATTTATGTGAGAAAGACTGGGGCCAGGAATCAAGACTAAAACTAGGTACGTGCCCTTGACCTGGAATCGAACCTGGGACCCTTCAGTCCGCAGGCTGACACTCTGTCCACTGAGCCAAACTGGCTAGGGCTCTACAAAACAATTTTTACCCTATTCAGAATGCATGTCTTAGATATTTCAAGCATCTTATTAGAAACGAATGTTTACTATCATGATCACAGACTTGTTCCCAAACTTCATACTAAGTTTTTCTTAAACCTTCACCCGAGAACCTTTCCACTGATATTTAAGGGGGGGAGGGGAGGGGGGCCAAGGGACACATCGATGTGAGCAACATTGATTTGTTGCCTCCCGTAAGTGCCTGGACTGGGGACGGGGACTGCAACAGCGATCCAGGTATGTGCTCTGACCAGGAATCGAACCCAAGACCTTTTGATGCGCAGGATGACGCTCCTACCAACTGAGCCACACTGGCCAGGGCCTAAGTTTAATTTCACCCGAGCCTATTTCCAGGCCTTCCCAAGGCTGCAGAGCCCCCCACCCTCCAGAGGGGAGCTTTTTCGTCTCCGGCCAGTGGAGGAGGTTGGAGGGGCATGAGATTAGGTAGGGAAGTGGTCTTTTGGCTCAAGCAATGGGGTTCTGGGTTTGCTTGCGTCTGAATGCCACCTCTGCCCCCCACTATGTGCGACACTGGGCAGCCGTTGGAGCTCTCTGTGCTCCGGTTCCCTATCGGTAAAGTACAGAATGTAACAGCGACTGTCAAATGGTATTGCTATGAGGATTAATAAGATGATACCCAAAAAGAATTTAGGACAGGATAATAGTACATGTAGGTGCTCAACATCGTTATTAATCAAACTGGACTAAGAAAAGCATCACTCATACAGGTTTTTAGAATACCCACTTTAATAAAAATATGAATTCTATATTTCATGCTATAAATGAATCCTTATGAGGTAGTTGAAAAGCAGTTTCCTCTAATTATTTAAACATTTTCTTTTACCACCTTCCCTATGCTGTGGTCTCTGTTAATAAGTAGTGCTAAACAAGTGAAGATTAGCAGAGCTCTTAACCAACTTATCAAAAATTCCAAATTAATGGAATCCAAATTGAAATAGATTTCTAATTAATTAAAAGTAGTCCTTAGTGGAAGGCATCCTCCAAAATAACGTTCAGAATGATGGTGGAGGTTTAGTAAAGGGCCAATTATTAAATTTTGTAACGAATCCCATGTCCAGCTTTACCAAAATATTGTTGCATTTGTGGAAGGTGTTCCGTTTTGCAAGAAAAATTTAAAAATTATAAATGAATTTGGTTTAAATTATTTTGATTTTCACCAGTATTTTAAAAAATCCTTTATAACATGAAATAACGGTATAGTTATTCTTTCCTCTGTAGTTTTCATCAATAAGGGTGTGCCACCAATACCACCAATGCCCAAGACAACTGTAGCACTAACCAGTTCTATAGGGAGAGAATCAACAAACCTCTAGGCAACACAGGACAGCACTGATGTGAGTTACCAGTGGCTTGGATTGCCTCCTTCAGATGAACATTTGTTTCAGTAGAAAAAAGGGATTTTTCTGTAAAAATTTCTACCTGAATTCTCTTATAAGGAAACAGTTGATTCTCACTGTTCATGTAATTATGTTCTATAAAGTCACTGTGAACAGTAAATGAGCAAATACTGAAACATTCCTCCTACAGGAAATGCAGGGTTAGGTTCCTATGAGCTTCTGGTCCCATTTTTGTCAACTGATCAATATATAATCTTATCAGACAAGTGTTTATTTAAAGACACCTTATTTAATATGCATTAACTCTGAATTCTTGGCCAACAACACTATAAGCCTGACTGAAGCTTACGTCACACACTATTTTCTCCATAAGGCACAGCACAGCCTTCACGTGCTGAGGACACTAGGCAGCACTTCAGCACTCCATTCGGGGCCATTATAAATAATGAAATCACCAACAAAAAGCACAAAAATGGCACACTAACCAGAACACAAAAAGGACACTTGTTTTACAGTAGGAGAGCTGAAACCTCAACTGGGAAATGTGCACCTTGGACAACTCAAATTCTTTGCTAAAAATAATCACAAGTCTAGTTAACATCCATCAATATTCCATTGAATACGTATGCTACATTTTCATTATCCATTCAGCCACAGACAAACTTAGGTTGCTTCCAACTTTGGCTATTATAAATATTGCTGCAGAGCGGATACTCTTCGGGTGTTTTCCTTTCCTTTGGATGTACACTGAGTGGCCAGGTTATTATAATCTCTGGACACATAATAATATGGCCTCTCAGTGTATATCCTATATAATAAAAGGCTAATATGCAAATTGTCCCTTTGACCAGCAGGCAGGCCAGCCAACCATCCATGTTCCCCCCCAGCCAGGCTGGCCGGACCCCACCCACGTACGAATTCATGCATTCATACACTGGGCCTCTAATATATATATATACACACTAAGTGGCAGATTATTATGCGTTCAGATATCGTAATAATCTGGCCACTCAGTGTATAACCAGAAGTGGAATTGCTGGTTCATCAGGTAGCTCTATTTTTATTTTTTGAGGAACCTCCATACTGTTTTCCACAGTGGCTGCACCAGCTTACTCAAAAGTACACAAGGGCCCCTTCCTCCACATTTTCACCAACACTTGTTTCATGGCTTTTTTACCTAACAAGTGTGAGTGATTATCTCATTGATTTGCTCGTTTTTAAGACTAAATAAAACACTAACTTAAAAATTGGATATCTGCACACATCGCTTATGTAGTATTCCAACCAAAAATGTATATAGCAGTGCCCCCTTTTTTGTGGTCTTGCTTGCCATGTTTCAGTTCCCTGAGTTCAACAACGGTCTGAAAATATTAAATGGAAAATTACAGAAATAACTCAAGTTTTAAAATTTCATGCCATTCTTAGTGTAATGACATCTCATACTGTCCTATTCCACCCCTTTGTCCAGCGTATCCTCGCTATGCAAACACTACCTGCTGTTAGTCACTTAGTAGTCACTTAGATCGACTGCAGCTGGTATCACAGTGCTTGTGTGCAAGTAACCCTCATTTTACTTAACAATGGCCCAAAGCACAAGAGTAGTTTAAACTTTATAGCAGGTATGTATAAACAAGAAAAAAAAACATATAGAGTTCAATACTAATCATAGTTTTCAGGAATCCACTGGGGGTCCTGGAACATATCCCCTTTAGGTAAGGGGGTACTATTGCAATCTGAATCTTAGTGTAAGAAAACATCAACATACCAACTGAGGAAAATTCTATGAAATGACTGGCCTGTATTTTTAAAAAATGTCTACATGATGAAAGACAGCAGTTGAGAAACGTTCCATATTTAAAAAGACTGAAGAGATGTGAAAACTGCCCTAACTGGTTTGGCTCAGTGGATAGAGCATCGGCCTGTGGACTGAAGGGTCCCAGGTTCGATTCTGGTCAAGGGCATGTACCTTGGTTGCAGCCACATCCCCAGTAGGAGGTGTGCAGGAGGCAGCTAATCATTGTTTCTCATTGATGTTTCTAACTCTATCCCTCTCCATTCCTCACTGTAAAAAAATCAATAAAAGAATATATTTTAAAAAATAAAGAGGTGTGAAAACTAAAAGCAATATGCAATCTTGAACTGGAAATTCAGGTACTAGAAAAGAACTGCTATAAAGGACATTATGAGGACAATTAGTGAAATAGAAATATGCATTACAGATAATAGATTAAATCATTTCTTTTTCTGTGATTACATAAAACATCCTTATTCTTACAAAATACACATTGAAGTATTAAGGAATAAAGTAGCCTAATGTATGCAAACTTCTCTCAAATAGTTCAGAAAGAAAAATGTGACCGCAAATGAGGCAGATATTAAAAACAGGTGAATTTAGAAGGTCATATAGTTTTTGTTTTGTTCTTGAATTTTCTAAAGTTTAAAATTATTTAAAATAAAGTTTTAAAAAGCTATATATAATAAAACATGTACACATAAACTTACTGTCTTCTGTGGTTGGATTCTTTCCAATTTGACCAAAAATGACATTAGCAGCTGATAAACAATGCCTGGCCTCCATAAAGCATTGCTGTTAAAGAAACAAACAAGAGTAAATGCAACTGTCCCCCAGCCTTATTTGCAATTGATATGGGAAAAGCTATTAAAATCAGGTGAAAACCAGTAAGTCGCTGAACATTAAGAAGGTATATGAGACATGTTACGGTATTATCGAGTTAAAGACGGCCTCAAAGAAGTACAAAGCCCCCAAACTCTTAACAATCCAAACTGACTGGAAGGCAGCTGCTGACTGAGTGGCTCTCCTCAGGGAACTGTAAGTCTGCACCAACAGCCACACCATAGGCTCCAGGTGCCGCCGATCATCTTTAGTTCTGCCCAAAGAGCCAAAGTTATGTGCACGGTAACTTCTTAGATCACTTACATTCTGTCGGAGGACTTAAGGATCTGATTTTTTAGGTTTAGAGATCCCTTTTATATCCTACCATTCAAAGGCAAAAATAATAAATGATAGGAAGAGATTCCTGTCTTCTAAAAATCTTCTAATGTATGAGAATTCCCACCGAGTTTTGATGTCAATGACTTTCCACAGACAAACTTTACGAAACTGCTTTACCAACACACTTGAAGACTTCGTAATTCAAATCTGGGCTTAGTAAACTTCTCAAATGCTTGGAGAAGATCTCCTTGTTAATGTGAACACTTTGCATTTATCATGTAAGTCACAGGCCACCCAGCAAAAGTGCAAATTCAAGTCCAACTTTTAGCTGGAAGCCATCCTCATAAATATGTCTGCGTCATGTTAGATACACTTACCTGATTTTGCTAAGAAGATTCTTAATAGTTAGCTATGACTTTAAAATCTCAACATTGAATGTAGCCCTCCCTAAGCAAATTCAGAAGCCATCTTGAGAATAGCTGGGGACCATGTGAAGTTTTAGCCCAACAACATCTACAGATCAAAGTGTTAGTGTTAAACCTCAAAAAAACAAAAGTTCATTTACATAAGCAGCTTTAATTGTCCCTCCACACCCCTCCGCCTCATTGCCACTGCCGCTCTCTCCAGATGGGCTGGCTCCCTATGAGCAGCCACGGCTAGAGCAGTGAGTGCCGCTCTGTGCCCTCTAGGTGGCTGGTTAATGTGGGTGAGCACCTGCCAGGTAGGGACCCAACAAGTAGCAAAACCTCACCTCTGGAACCAGATGAAGATGAAGGTATAATGGCAGCTGCTTTTTTAAAAACATGGTTCAAATCTCTTTGTAATACAACTTAGCCAGCTGTAACAAAAACTTATAAGCCATCCTGGTTAAAAAAAAAATAAAAGCACAAGGCATAGGGGAGGTACTCATGAAAATTATTGCATGCTCCATATAAGCAATACTTAACAACTTTATATTTTAAATTACACTTTAATATCTAGATATCTAAGTATTATCAATACCAACATTGTTTAAAGTGATCATTAAAATCACAGTGACTATGTAACTTTAAAACAAATAAGAGTCCCCGAAGCTATAAAAATGGTGCCACAAGCAGAGGCACAAGATAACACTATTTGTTGATGGCCACAATAGAAGGAGGCACGAGTTACATTTAATTGGATGCTCTGACATACGCAGCAGCATTACTGACTTAGGCCAGACTCCTAGAAGTGGTGCTGCAGACACCACAGCCCTTTCTCCTGCTAATAGCTTTTCTGAATGAAATTCTGCGGGAATACTTTAAACATACGGTGCATTTACCGAATCAGCACTAACAAAAATCTTAGGATAAGGGCCCAATGAGGCTATTGCAGCAGGCCACCAGAGACCTAAGAAGGAACTTGATAACCAAAACTTCAGAGAGGCTTGTGAATCAGAAATACAAATAAAAGTAATTTCTATTGCTGAGCTATCTGATTGAGGATTAACAAAATAGCTGGGAAAGGTGGCTTAAAAGTGTTTTAGCATCAAAACAAGATCTTGAATAGAGGAACAAATAAGTCAATTAAAAGTACACCAACATGATTCTTAATAATTTTTATAAACCACTAAAAATCTAAAAGTCCCTATGTAATACTACAGAGAAGTATATCATAAAGACCTGGAACTCTGGAACTGAGCAGAGATATTTTCAATATAGAAAATTATAAAGGAATTAATTCTAAGGAATAACTGAAATGCATCACATGCTTTTATCAAAGCCCACATTTAACAGTCAACTTCCTCATACAAATTCTTATAGCCAGCAGATTACAACTGCCTAAAGATAAAGTTATATCTACAAAATAAAATCTGCACTTTAAGGTAACATCTCACTAAAAATGAATTGAGATAGCATGCTTCTAACAAAAAAGAATTGGTCTTGGGTAACATGTAATTTTAGAGGCTAGAAACATAAGATAATGATAAAATTATTTTATGTAGCAGCATAAAATAGATTAATAAATTAATGCAATAGATTAAGATTCAATAGATTAATGCAACAAAAGCTACACAATTTTAGCACACTGGCAAACTGGGCTGTATTTTTCTGTCTAGGTTACACCATAAAATATAAGCTACCTATTTTTCTCAAGGTTTAATTATAAGTTCTTGTTATTGCTGTTGAGATGAGGACACGGGCTACTGGTTGGCTACTTTAGATGCCATTTTTTGGTTAAAACTATCACAGAGGCCCATGCATTCTAGCCGGGTGCCAGTTGTGTGGATATGCTTTTGTTGTTGTCATTGTTGAATTCTATGTCAGATGTCCATAAGCTACCGAGCTTTAAAAGATTATATTTTCAAAGTACTATGTGGTCTATATTTCATATTCTCTATCAGTAACTTTGTTAGATAACAACTTCAAAAAGCTTACCTTATTGATGTAAAACTGTGACAAGGTAGCAGCATTGATAGCCCACTCTATGGGATGGTAGGCATTGTGCTCAAGCTGGCGCTTTAGGGTACTGTGGCAATAATGAGCAGCCTTCTCAAACACCTCCTTATGTTGGTAGACTTGAGCCAGGTAATATAGGTTATGAGTATAAACCTTCTCAAATCTATGAAGAAAAATTAACAATATTTGCATAGCGGTTTGCAATTTTTACAGAACTTTCATATATATGTATCTTAATCCTCTCACCAACCCTTTAAATTGGGTATGGCTATTTGACAGATAAGAAAACTGATCCTTAAGTATGAAAGATCACATAGCTAAGTAAGTGGCAAATGAAGGCTTTAATTGATTTCAGAATCCACATTTTAGAATTTTTATGAGTGCCTTGAAAGAGAAAGCATGTTTTTTTAACCATCATCTACACTATGTGAAAATAGCTGTGAGGGCTGATTTCTATACCTGCTCACCTTTTTGATCTCTCTTGTTCAGTAAGTTTCTCTTCTTCAGGAAGAAAATGCTCAGTAGGATCAAGAGGAGGACTCCCAATCTACAAAGAAAAACAAAACTCTAAAATTTTACTGTAAACACCAAGTGCCCTCTTCTGGAAGACCTGGAGAAATCAAAATTTAAAACCCCAATATACTTCATTTTTTACTAATTCACTTTCATTTTACCTAAGAACTAATTTTCTTAACCCATAAAATCTAAGAGTCAAAGCATCAAAAGATTTCCTACAAACTCACACTTGACAGAATTTTAATGGCTGTTTTAGGTGAATTTCAAATAAAAAAGCAAACAAAAAAACACCCTGCTTTTTAGAGAAATAATTTTTAGATATTTTAAGTCTATTATTATTTTTTATTTTTTTTTAAATATTTTATTGATTTTTTACAAAGAGGAAGAGAGAGAGACAGAAACATCGATGAGAGAGAAACATCCATCAGCTGCCTCTTGCACACCCCCTACTGGGGATGTGCCCACAACCAAGGTATATGCCCTTGACTGGAATCGAACCCAGGACCTTTCAGTCCACAGGCCGACGCTCTATCCACTGAGCCAAACCGGTTTCGGCTTAAGTCTTTTATTTTTAATTTAACTTTATTGTTGAAAGTATTGCAGATGTGCCCTTTCCCCCCCCATTGACTCCCTCTACCATGCCCCTCCAGGTATTTTGTCATAATTCTGTCTGATAGTCTTTTAAAACCTACATAAGCATGACAAGTAGAAAAAAGTGTATACATCCTTAGAATAATATTGTTCTAAACTGACCACTAATAAAAATTCAAAGTTTTAAAATATTTTAAAATATTTTTCTAAAGAAAATAAGTATATAGATTACCCTTTTTTAATTTTTTTATTGATTTAGAGAGAAAGAGAAATATCAATTTGTTGTTCCACTTATTTTTGCATTCATTGATTGATTTTTGTTGTTAGAACTCAGCAAAATAAAATTCCCATTTATTGGTGGACAACATTGTTTCACACATACATCAAAACAGGCCAAAAAAATAGAACTTTCATAGACCAAAAAAAGGGGGGAATTTTAGCAATCTCATATAAACCAACTACTTATAGTACGGCTAAGTACATATACAAAAACTTACTGGAATACTCAGAATAAGACGGTTTTGGTTGTTGTTTTTGCTTTTTTCCCCCAAAGTTTTTTTCACACCACCGGTAAAGTCAGAGGTAGGACAGTGGATGACCCAAAGACTAGTTTGGTCATCCCAAGATCATTAAAAATGGCTGACCCCTAACAATATGTACAGAAATATAAAATGTAAATAAAAAATACAAATTTTCCTTTTTAAAGTACTTAAAATTTTTTTAAAAAAAGCAGGGCCTTGGAAGTTGTGGGGCTTTTTTTCTTCCTGTTGCAAACTCACGTTATGGTTTTGGTTGGGTGGTGAAGAGTGCATGTCACCTGCAGGTGGCGCTGCCCAAGTTGGGTGGGTGATTGGCAGGTGGGTGGTTGGTCAGGCAGGGGCGAGAGTCTCTACTTGAAGGTGACCAGGTTTAGGTTATGGGAAGTGGAAAGTGAATAGGTCACAGAGGCTTTTTTTTTTTTTAGTTTAACTTTTCCTTTTTTGTTATCTAGTCATCCTCATCATCTTCAGCTGCCCATTTGCCATAGATGCCTCCTTATCTTTAGCTCCATCCTCTTCCTCCTCCCCTCCTTTTCCCACCTCACTGTCAGCCTGCTGCTCTTCGTTTTCCTCATCAGCGTTCCCATTCGCAGGTGCACCTCTTCCATTCTCTGCCTCCTCTTCAACTTCCTTCTTTAAGTCCTGGTGGTGACCTTGGGGCTGGTGTCCTCAGCCATGTCTGGAACGGTGCGGCACGTCAGTGACCGGATGCAGCGGATTTTTTTCAGTGAGAGTTGGAGGACTCTGGCGAAGAAGCTGCTGGCGTCCCAGGCGGCAGAGGCCCGCAGTGGAGGTGGCTGTAGCCAGCAGAGAGGCAGCCACAGAACAATGCAAAGACGGCTTTTCAGAGCAGCCGCTTTCATTGGCTGATTCCTGAATGTGCCCTGGCTGGGGATGGAATCACCAACCTGAGGTATTGGGACGACGCTCTGACCAGCTGAGCTAGCAGGCCAGGGCTGGGTA
Source organism: Nyctalus aviator (assembly GCA_036971965.1). NCBI lineage: Eukaryota > Metazoa > Chordata > Mammalia > Chiroptera > Vespertilionidae > Nyctalus > Nyctalus aviator. Next base: position 36,210,169 of record CM072933.1, on the reverse strand, counting down.
CCCTCTTTCAATACACGGACATTAAAGTTATTCTTGCCAGGCCTGCCTGGCTCAGTGGTTGAGCGTTCACCTATGAACAAGGAGGTGACAGTTCGAATCCCGGTCCGGGCAGGTGTCTGGGCTATGGGCTTGATCTCTAGTGTGGGTGTGCAGGAGGCAGCCAATCAGTGATTCTCATCATTTTATTTCTATATGTCTCTCCCTCTCCCTTCCTCTCTGAAATCAATAAAATATATATTTTAAAAAACAATAAAACAGTGATTCCACTGTCTATTGCCTTGAGCTTCTGCTCCTCCTCTGTAAAATAAGTGTACCTTCCTCATAAGGATCCGAGGAGGATTCAATACAACCCATCCTCAATCTTCCAAAAATAGTTACTTAACCTCTACCTATTTCTACTTGTTTGAGAACAGTCCCACCTACAAGCCCACCCATTCTTTAAACTGAATTCACTAAACTCCCAATAGAAACAATATTTCCCATTAAAAAAAAAAAAAGTAATCTTACATTTTGTATGCAGACAATAAAAGCATCATGACTTGTAGTCCTAGAATTCACAGAAAGTGAAAATGACTAAGATAGGAAGCAAGGCCAAAGGCAAACACAATAGATTTTTAATTAATTTTGCAAAAACCATCTCAACAATTTTAAGGGCTGCTTAGTATGCTTACCCCTGTCTTAATGAGGGGAATTAGTCAATGTATTGTTTTATGTACGTACTTCACTGTTATGGCTATCACACTTTATGTATAACTTTGGCACTTAAATCAGTCTCTTAACTAAAACAGATATAAAAACACAGAGTGGCCTGAACTGTGGGCTCAGTTTGTGGGGTGTTATCCCATGCACCAAAAAGGTCCCTGGTTCCATTCTCAGTCAGGGCACAGCCTGGGATGCAGGCTCGATCCCCTGTAGGGAGTATACAGAAGGCAGGTAATTGGTGTTTCTCTCTCTCTCCCCCTCATCCCTCCTCTTTCTCTAAAATCAATAAAAACATTTTTTTTAAAAAGTATACTGTATTTTGCTACATGTTTTATGTTTCCTTATTAATACTAGTTTTGAATGAAATATTACAGGTTTTTGGTATCTTTACATTTTAATTTAACAAATTCATGAATTAAGAGTAAGAGCCTAAAATCATAAACAGACTAACATCTCAATTTGGCTTTGTGGTTCTCTGCTCTTCTTAGAACTTAAGGAGGAAAGTTATAACACCAAGGCAGAAGAGCCATGACTTTTAAAATTTTCCAATTTGGGAATAAATTCCTCAGGGGAAAAAGCTTTAATTGCTTATAAACACATATTCTAAATTAAACTGACAAACAGTACAACCACTATGGAAAAGTGTGGAGTTTACTCAAAAAATTAAAAATGCCATTTGACCTAGTAACTCCCACTTCTAGGAATATACCCTAAGAAGCCTGATATACCAATCAGAAAGAATATATGTACCCCTATGTTATTTTGCAGCATAATTTACAATGGCTAAGATCTGGAAAGAGCCCAAGTTCCCATCAGTAGATGAATGGATAAAAATGCTGTGGTACATTTACACAAAGGAATACTATGCAGCTATAAAAAAGAAGCATTTTTAAAAAAATATATATTTTATTGATTTTGTACAAAGAGGAAGGGAGAGAGAAAGAAAGCTAGAAACATCGATGAGAGAGAGTCATCGATCAGCTGCCTCTTGCACACACCCTACTGGGAATACGCCCACAACCAAGGTACATGCTCTTGACTGGAATCAAACCCGGGTCCCTTCAGTCCCCAAGCCGACGCTCTATCCATTAAGCCAAACCGGTCTCGGCAAAAAAGAACCATTTTTTACCCTTTAAGGAGGGACCTGGAGAGTATTATGCTAAGTGAAATAAGCCAATCAGAGAAATACAAGTATCTTATGATCTCATTTATATGTAGAATCTAATGAACAAAATAAACTGATGAACAAAACAGATCCAGAGACATTAAAGCGTGCAACAGAGTGATGTATTTCAGAGGGAAAGAAGGGGTGGAAGAAATTAACTAAAGAATTTATAAGCATACCAGAGGCCTGGGGCACGGATTCGTGCACACTGAAAGGAAATTAATTAGAAGAAATATTTTAATATCACTATTCACCCTTTCTCTATAATTGAACCATCAACCAAATTCATGACCGATGATGACAGATGGAAACATGCGTGCGCTTGGCACCAGCGAGGGCTTTCTATGTATTGTGCATACACGAGTCAACTTAGCCTTTTAAGTATATAGAGAATAAACTTGCTTAGTTAGACCTGCTTTCTGATTTAATTAAACTTTTTCCAGCTCAGTGAATCACCCCAACTTTTCTTTCTAGTAATTGTCAGCAACACAGCAGTAAATATCAACACGAAGCAGATTATTATTTAGATCACACAGGGAGAACAAAGGGTAAAATATTTAACTGCAGCAGAGTTTGACTATATTTGCACAGTGAGAAAACCTAAAGCCATTTTCAAGGTTCACCATTTCTTTTCAATAGGGTCAAGTTTCTAAACTTTCTAAATCTCTATTTTTCGGCTAATGAAAAGAAAATAGGTTTCTACTCCTATTTACCTACTCCAGGACTTCTGTGAGGATCAAATGAGATAAGGCATGGGAAAACATTTCACAAACATTTGGTTAGTGTAAAATGTTTGCACCTGGCTATAAATAGAGCAAATTATATTCTTGGGCTGAAGAAACTCCAAGGAGGCTAGTCATTAGGGAGAGGAAGCCAGGCATTGCTATGTGACATCATTACCCGGAGCCCACAGCACCATTTCCGGGCTGGTCTGGGCTGGGGGCTGCATTTTACACCATGTGGTCTTGGCAGCATTGACTGCGATTTGGTGGGGTGTCACCCCAGGGTGGTGGCACAGCCTGTGTCCCACTTGGGGGAAGTCGAGTGTTGGTTTGTCGGCACCAGGTCCATGGTGCAGGCCAGTGTGCATCATGGCAGCTCCTACGTTGAGCGTCTACCCCCTGGTGGTCAGTGTGCGGCATAGCTACCAGATGGACGGTCAGAGGGACACTTAGCCTTTTCTATATAGACTACAGGCCTGGTGCATGGAATCGTGCACCAGTAGGGCCTCTGGGCCTGGCCTGTGCCCTCTCGTACTCTGGGACACCTCGGAGGATGTTGGGCTGCTAGTTTAGACCAGGTCCCCACAGGTCCGTGTAGGCCAGGCCGAGGGACCCCACTGGTGCCCGAATCTGTGCACCGGGCCTCTAGAATGCATATGAGATCTTTGGTTATTCTCTTCCCGCCCAACCCCCTTCCCTCTGAGATTCATCAGTCTGTTTCATGTTTCCATGCCTGTGCATTGAGCATCTGCCCCCTGGTGGTCAGTGCACATCATAGCTACCCAGGGACACAATAGTGCAGTAAGGACTGTGGAAGGAACAGGAGTAGAGGGAGTTAATGGTGAAGGGGGGGACATATGTAATACTTTCAATAATAAAGAAACATTTTTTAAAAAGAGAGCAGGGCTGAAACCGGTTTGGCTCAGTGGTAGAGCATCGGTCTCGGGACTGAATGGTCCCAGGTTCGATTCCGGTCAAGGGCATGTACACTGGTTGCGGGCACATCCCCAGTAGTGGGTGTGCAAGAGGCAACTGGTCGATGTTTCTCTCTCATCGACGTTTCTAACTATCTCTCTCCCTTCCTCTCTGTAAAAAATCAATAAAATATATATTTTTAAAAATAAATAAATAAATAAATAAATAAAATAAAATAAAAAGAGAGCAGGAAGGAGAGTAAAACCAGTTTTAGTTGAGCACCTACTATGTGCCAAGTACCATCTTATACCTATGTTAGTTCATTCTTTGACCAATGCTACAAGGATGCAAGTATTATTTCCATTTCACATATGAGGAATCTGAGGATGACTTATTGGAAGTAGAATGACTTATTGGAAGGCTATACGGTTAATAGGTTCAGGATTCAAACTCAGATATGTGTACAAAGACTGTGTCTCCCCACCCCACGAAAATAATAATAATAAAAATTATAAACTGACAAAGCAATTAGGAATGCTCAATCTGCGGATTCTGCTTACAGTGCATTCCTTGTATCTGCTCTCATCGTTTTGACACCACACTGTCCTTCAAGGAGCACTGAGCACTTGTGTTCTACACTAAGACCAACTACCAAGTGAGACAGCAGAGTCTAGGTTAAAAGTACGGGTTCTGGAATCAGATTGTGCGGATTAGAATCCCAACTTCACAATTTACTAGTGTGTGGAGACAAGTAACTTAATCCCTTGTGGTCTGTTTTCTCATCTCTAAAATAAGAATAATAAAAGTATCCACCTCAGAAGTTGCCATGAGGATTGAATGAGTTAAAATTTATAAATCACTAACAACAGTGTCTGCAAATACAGCTATTAGGTGACTGACATCCTAGACAGCTCTATAGAGAGGTCCCTAAGTGTACTGAGAGTCATACACAAATATTTGAGTAAGGAATTCTTAACATCAGTTCTTGATTAGTTTCAATCAAATCTTAAAATTTATCTGACATGCAACATACCTCTTTCATGTACTGAAGATACAGTGCTTCTGATGAGTCTAGGTAAGCTTGTGCCGTTTCAATTTCTTCTCTTTCAGACCACAAGATACCCAGATTATTCTGGAAAATAAAGAGAAATAATGACAATATAAATCTCCTAGTAACAGTAACTTTTAGTTTCAAAGTCAGTATTTTCCTACCAATCAGTACTGGAGTTTGATTAACAATGAATTGTTCCCGTCTTGGCTGGTTTGGCTCAGTGGATAGAGCATCGGCCTGTGGACTAAGGAGTCTTGGGTTCAATTCTAGTCAAGGGCACATGCCCGGGTGGCAGGATCGATTCCTATAAGGGGGCATGCAGAAGGCAGCCAATCAATGATTCTCTCTCATCACTGATGTTTTTCTCTCTCCCTCTCTCTTCCTCTCTGAAATAAATAAAAATATATTTTTTTAAAAAACAATGAATTATTCCCAATATTGTCCTTATGTAGTGGTAAACAGCTACTGATGGATCCCTAATGATCCCTGCCTCCTGGTATTCATGCTGTGTTGTATATTCTTTTCCCCTTAAGTATGGGCTGGATTTTGTGGCTTGCTTCTAACAAATGGAATACGGCAAAAGTGACAGAAGGTCTCTTCCAAGATTAAGTTACAGAACACTGTTCCACTTGAGGTGCTCCTCTCCCATTCTCTCCGAGGGACGCCAGCTGCATAGACTCACATGGCAAGGAACTGAGGGAGGTCAACTGAAGCCCTCTGGCCAACGGCCCGAAGGAACTGAGTCCTGCCAACAACCCCATGAGGGAGTTTGGAAGATCCTCCCTCAGCTGACTCTTCAAGTGCGGCCTCACCAGGCCAACAATGGGATGAGAGACCTTGAACCAGAGCAACCAGCTAAGCCATAACTAGATTCCTGAAATAAGTTTTTTCTTCAAGATTCTAACTTTGGGGGTAAAACTGTATCACTGTATTAATAGACAGTACACATCGAGATGAAGATGAGCCAGAAACATGTTTTCAAACATGTTTCTACAATTTCCAGGGGCCTCTTAACAGTTACTGTTTGGTTCAAGCCTGAAGGGAGGTGAGCTCTCAAATTCCAATGATTCAAATTATGTTATGAAAACTGAAGATGCTATATGCATTTCCTCATCAGGTAAGTCAGATTCCTAATGTTTACCATTTCAAAAAATACACGTTTGTATTTTTCAGAGTTCTTAAAATTATATAGCTTTGGAATTATATCCAGAATTTTTAGTGTCTTCACTTGTAGTATCTTTTCTTATATCGATCACTTCCTTTTGATGTCCAGAGCACAAACTTCCTTCTGCTACCATGAAGGTGCTAAGAAATTGATTAGATTTGGGGTGATATGCTAAATAACATTTTTAAAACTAAGCCAGCTTGTCTCCTGCATGTGACTCTCTATCAGGCACTTTACAGAGCAAATCAGGGCTGTCTAGACTCCAGATGGTCAAAACTCAGGACTGGATGCCCAGCTAACCTTTAGAACACAGGGTTAGACTGTCCTTCAGGCACAAGGAAACCGGAGGCTGGGTTTCTACCACCTTTTGCTTACTTCCCTCGGGAAGGGCACAGGATAAGGAAACGGAGAGGTTTTTGGTGTATTTTTCTAAAAATACATTTTTATTGATTTTTTTAGAGAGAGAGGAAGGGAAAGGGATAGATAGAAATATCCATGAAAAAGAAACATTATCGATCAGCTGCCTTCTGCATGCCCCCCACAAGGGAGCGAATCCACAACCCGGGCATGTGCCCTGATTGGGAATCAAACTGGTGGCCTCTTGGTTCCTGGTTCGATGCTCAGCCGCTGAGCTACCCCAGCCAGGCACGCAGATTAACCTGTGGTCCACAGAACCACAAAGTAGGAACCCATTAGTAGAATTCAGAGTCTACAAATATGGATGGAAAAATCATTTCAATTTATTTTCACTGTGTTCTACTAACGTTTAGCATTTCTTTTAATTATGAAAGCAGGAAACAAAGTGCAACAATATTCCCTGGCTGGTGTGGCCCTATGGTCAGGGCATCAGCCTGAGGACTGAAGGATAGTGTATTCGATTCCTGCTCAAGGGCACATATCTGGGTTGCAGGTTCACCCCTACCTGGTTACGGCATGTGCAGAAGGTAACCAATTGGTCTCTCTCTCTCTCTCTCTCTCCCTCCCCCCCCTTTCTCTAAAATCAATGAAAATATACCCTTAGGTGAGGATTAAAATATATGGGTTGATAATGTTTATATTACTGGTTCCTTTAATATTCTTTTACCTTTTATTTTATACATTTAAAATCATTAGTCTGTTTTATGCAATACTAGAGACCTGGTGCAAGAATTCGTGCACGGGTGGGGTCCAGGCGGCCTGCCCTCAGGGCCCACTGGCCCTGCCTAACCGCCCCCAGTGGAGGGGACAATTTGCCTATTAGCCTTTTATTATATAGAATAGGTTTCACTAGACTGCAAAAGGGGTATATGGCACAAAAATGTTTAGAAACCCTAGAGTTTAATGGTGACTTGAGCAAGGGATCTAGAATCGATTTGATTTTTAACTCCACAGAGAAAACTGCTATTGACATTTTACATGAATTGTTTTTTAAGTATAACATAAATCCTACAATACAACAGAAACTATTGTCTCCTTCACAGAGCATCAGACCAGGTAGGGGGAAAAGCTGAATGTAAAATAAAAACAGCTATGCCAAAACCGGTTTGGCTCAATGGATAGAGCGTCGGCTTGGGGACTGAAAGGTCCCGGGTTCGATTCCGGTCAAGGGCATGTACCTTGGTTGCGGGTATATCCCCAGTAGGGGGTGTGCAGGAGGCAGCTGGTCAATGACTCTCTCTCATCGGTTTCTAACTCTCTCTCTCCCTTCCTCTCTGTGCAAAAATCAATAAAATATATATTTTTAAAAATAAATAAATAAAAATAAAAACAGCTAAAAAAGTACTACTACTGGTGAATTCCACCAAACATGTACGGAAGAAATAACACCAACTCTACACAAACTCTTCTGGAAACATATGGAAAGAACACCTCCCATCTCAGACAAAACCAAAGACCTAACAAGAAAACTACAGACTGATAAATCCTTCATGAGCAAAGATACAAAAAATGTTAACAACATTTTAGCAAATAGGGTACAAACTGGTCACTCTTAAGATTAAAATTACTTTAGGGTTTTTTTTTCTTTCCTAATAGAATGAACAGGACTAGAAGTGGCGGAGAAGAGCTGAAAAAGTATTTTACGATTATAAAGAGGGCAAAACCAAGGCGTTGACCACGACTAAGCGAAGCAGCCAGGGACGTTGAAGTGGGAGATGGGGATGGAGGTGTTTCCCAGGTGTTTATCCCAAAGCTTCAAACGCGTGGGACAAATTGAGCCTTGCAACATTTGCCTCTGGCTCTGGCAGCAGGTGGACCCTCCCGCCCCGAGCCCCCGAGCCCCCGAGCCCCCGGCAGCAGCCCGGCTCGCACCTGCGCCTGGATGTACAGGGACACGCAGTCGGGCGACAACCGGTAGCGGCGCACCAGCCTCAGGCATTTCATCAGATGCTCCTCCCCCGCCGACAGCTCCTCCGTGTCGATGTGGTTCAGGCCCAGGTGGAACTCGATGACCGCCAGCCGCACGGCGCCCTGGGCCCCGGGCCCCTCGACCTCCACCAGCGCGGCCGGCAGCCCCCGGGCCGAGTCCCCCGCGTCCACGTCGTCCTCGGCCGGAGGCCGCTCCTCCTGGTCCTCGGGCGCGGGGCCCAGCAGCGCTCGGACCTCCTCCAGCAGCACTCGGGCGCCGTACTTGGACTTGTACGGCTCCTTCTCGGGGTTCTTGTGCAGTTCCACCCGCGACAGAGCCAGCGCGGCCTGGAACTTCTCCCGGATCTCGGCCCACGAGCCACTCGCCATAGCGGCCGCCGCTGCTCAGGTTTCCCCGATGTTTCCCATCCGCACTCCCGCCTTCCTTTCTGCTTTACGACACTTCCCTTACGGCAAGGCATCATGATAGCCAATGAGGTCCGCCCAGGGAACCGCAATCTGCTCAGCAGTGACCAATGGGAAGGCGTGGTGGTTACCGTAGCAACCGTTGCCATGGAAATGAAGCTGCCAAGGAGGATGGCCCCACCCCACAAATCCCGCCCTCTGTAATGGTGAATTCACTTCTCGCTCAGCCTGGTAAAGTTCTTATCTACATAAAACCACCGGCTGACTTTAATAGAACACATGGAAATACTGTTGACAAACATATTTACTAATTACTCTTGGTAGTTGATATAAGCGGAAAGGCATAATTCTTTTTGGCATTAGTGGTAACTTAGTCCACGATAAAAATGTAACAAGGATCCGATTATTATTATTATCTATCCTGGTGAGTTAGGGCTGAGTATGAAAAGCATTCCGTGATCACTTCAGGCTTGAAATGCAGGTTGTAGGGCTGTGCACAACTTCCCAAGTAACACGAGTCAAATCCCGGAGCTGTGGCACCTTTCCCACTACACACCTTCGTCAACTTCAGGGCGCACTGAGGGGAAGCGGGGAGACCACTTTTAGTTATTATGCTATACTGTCTCCTAGTAGGAGCTCAATAAATAAACCACCATGACACACGGCGCTGACCTCTAAAGATCTAGCTGGTAGAACAGCCAGGTGAAAACTAAGATAGAGATTTCTCAAAATCCTTACACAGACACACACCTAATAAACAGACATCAGACTAGCAAACTTAGTAGGTGTACCGGTTAATAATGTGGATTTTTTCAATAGATGGGAGTTACACATATGCGATGTGATATGTATGCTATTTTGTTGTATTGACAAGCTGCAAAACTTTATATGTCAAATTTGCTGAAAGTGTTAATATATTTTTACACTTAAAAAAATGTTGTATGTCGTGCCCCCCAAAAAGAGCATTTGCAATAAGTTGTAATTCATTACTTTATTTTGAAGAAAAGTGCTTATGGTGAACATGCTCCATCTCAAGATACTGGCTTAAATGCTTTAAAAGTGATGATTTCAATGTGAAAGACAAAGAACATCCAGGTCAACCAAAAAAGTTTGAAGACCAACAATTACAAGCATTATTGGATGAAGATGTGTGTCAAATTCAAAAACAACTTGAAGAAAGATTAAACATTGTTCAGCAAACTACTTCTAATTGTTTACAAGCAATGGGAAAGATTTTAAAGAAAGGAAAGTGGATGCCACATCAACTGAATGAAAGACAAATGGAAAACCAAAAAGTCATCAGTAAAATATTGCTTCAACAGCACGAAAGAAAATCTTTTTCTTTTTTTTTTTTGCATCAAATTGTGACTGGTGTTGAAAAGTGGATTTATTTTGAGAATCCCAAATGCACAAAATCATGGGTTGATCCAGGTCAATCAACATCGACTGCAAGCCAAATCGCTTCGGAAAGACAATGCTATGTTTTTGGTGGGATCAGAAAGGTGTGGTGTATTATGAGCTTCTAAATCCAGGTGAAACCGTTAATAATGATCGCTACCAACAACAAATAATCAAATTTGAACCACGCTTTAATCATGAAACGATCAAAATATTCCAGAAGATACTGCAAAGTAATTTTGCTTCATGATGACACACCATCACACACTTCAAAACCAGTTAAAGACACGTTGAAAGAGAAGTATTAACCCACCGCTATATTCACCAGACCTTGCTCCTTCAGATTACCACTTGTTCTGATTGATGGCACATGTACTTTCTGAGCAGCACTTCAAAATGTACAAAGAGCCCTGACCAGTTTGGCTCAGTGGATAGAGCATCGGTCTGGGGACTGAAAGGTTCCGGGTTCAGTTCTGGTCGGGGGGCATGTGCCTTGGTTGTGGGCACATCTCCAGTGGGGGGCATGCAGGAGGCAGCTGGTAGATGTTTCTCATGATGTTTCTAGCTCTCTATCCCTCTCTCTTCCTCTTTGTAAAAAGTCAATTTTTTTTTTTTTAAAGTACAAAGTGGAAAATTGGGACTCTGAATGGTTTGCCTCAAAACAAGGAAAGCTCCGTTGGGACGGTATCCACAAATTACCTGAAAGATGGGGAAATGTAAAGCTAGCGATGGACATCACTTTGAATAAAGCACTTTTGATATTTCTCTTGAAATTATCGTGTTTTCTTTGAATAAAAGCCGCATTACTAACCAGTACACCTAGAAAGATGGAAGAGTTCTAACTGACCATAGGGGAACATTATTCCCTCTCTTGGCCTTTTTATACCAGTATTTTGAGTATTGACGGTCATGGGATGTTCCCTATGAGATGTCATAAAGCAGTCCCTGTGGAATTCATCCAGTGAGTGGTATACAGATCAATGCAGTGACCCGAGATCAAGCTCATGGAAGGTAATTAGAAGAGAGGGGAAAATATAAGGCAAGTTGTGATGAAAGGGAGTTAACCTGTTTGGTCAGAACACAGCTAATGTCTATCAATTATGTTCTTTCCACTAAAAACACTAAGAAGAGCACTAATTAGTCTTTACATGGGGGAGCCAACTTAATGGAAAATTTACAAATAAGAGCAGGGTAACCAGCATCTGTAGTATACAATATTGATCTGAAAATGCCAGGAAATGCAGTTGGACATTCTTTTGAACAAATAAGAGGTCTAATGATTGGGAAGAAGATGGAAAAATTATCACTATTTACAGATGGTATGATTGTCTTCCTGAAAAAGCAAAGTAAAACTAAACAGGAAAATTAAAAAAAAAAAGTTTAGTAAACAGGTGGGTCAAATAAAGGTATAAATCAATAACCTTTCATTGGAGGAAAGATGCAATGGAGAAAAAGGTCACTTTCATAATAGTAGCATCAATAAAAATGTAGCACAAACTTAACCTATTTAATGAATTAAATAAAAATAAGAATGTAAGACATAGTCTTGTTTCCCAGACTGTAAGCCCTAAACAGCATTACCTATTATACGGAAACCTGGTTCCTTCAAGAAAATGGTAATTCTGGTTCTGGGACAGGATGAGCCTGGCTATCTTGTCACACCAGAAATAAAAGAAATCACCAAAGACAAGAAGGGTCAGTTCACCCACATGCTGGCGGAGAAGCTGGGGTCATTATCAGATTTGAAATATTTAAATTGGATAGAAAACTATTTCAGCAATGCAGACAATTAAGTGCATTATTGTGGGCGATGGTGCCATTGCCTATAAGCAAATTTCCATCTGACTATGTACCAACTGTTTTTGACAACTTTGTAGTCACAACAATGATTGGTGGAGAGCTAAATACTCTTAGGCTTTTTGAGGCTGCAGGACAAGAAGATGTGACAAGATGATGACTGCTGAGTTATTCACAGGCAGATGTATTTCTAATGTGTTTCAGTGGTCTCTCCATCCTCATTTGAAAACATTAAAGTGGGTGCCTAAGAGAACTCTCAATACTGTCCATCGACTCCTTTCTTGCTTGTTGGGACCCAAATTGATCTCAGAGATGACCCCTCTACTATTGAGAAACTTGCCAGGAATAAACAAAAGCCTATCTCTCCAGCAACTGCTGAAGAAAAGATGACCAGAAGGCCATCAAATATGTGGAACGTTCTGCACTCACACAGAAAGGCCTAAAGAATGTCTGACGAAGCAATATTGGCTGCCCTGGAGCCTCCAGAACAGAAGAGCTGCAGGTGTGTGTTGCTGTGTTCATAAAACATCTCTCCAGAGCCTTTTCTGCACAGCTGGTGTCAGCAACATACTAACAGCAATGTTTAAATCAAACTCAAGATATCATAAAGCAGTCATTTTTGTAATAAAAGAGGCTCTTGCCCACAAGAAAGAATACCTGAAGCAATTTATTAAATTCTTGGCAGCTGGCCCCTCAGCTCCCGCTTTCTCCGAGAGCTGCCTTTACTAAAGCTGACCACTCTCCCAGCATTTCCCTGCAGAGAAGACCTATTGTCACGGCCTCTGGAGGGGCAATTCCTGGAGGACTGCTTCAGCCAATCTAGGGTCTTGAATAAACAAAATCTATGCAAATAAATCACCATCTTGCCGGGAGGGGAGGGATAGGCTCTTGCTGTTCACAGAGGGGATGCACAATCTGAACATGAAATAACTGTAGTAAAGTATATCACATGTTAAAACCTACAAATAAAGTGATCAACCAAAGGATTTGTATGTATGCATATAAGCATAACCAATGGACACAGACAGTAGGAGGGTGGGAAGTGGCTGGGAGAGGTCAATGGGGAGAAAAGAAGACATGTTTTATATATAAATAAAATAAAAAACATATTAACAAATTTATAAATAATCAACAGTAACAATGAAAAACAAATGGTTTGGCTTCTTTAAAAACTAAGTTGCAAGGAAAAAAATCCCCACCTATACAGGAATTTGTCAATAAACAAAAATACTACATACGCACTTACCTTTTAACCAAGACATATTCCTTCTCGGAATCTTCCCTGAAGATACACCTCCAACAGTATCAAACAGACACAAGATTGATCACTGCAGCACTGTTTGTAACTGCAAATTACAGGAAACCTATGTGCTCTTACATAAGACCTAAGAAAAAGGTTGAATAAACTGTGTTATGCCCACACAATGGAGTACGATGCATAGAATAAGCTTTCTATGAACCAATGTGGATTCCTGGGCATTCTGTTAAGGAAAGAAAGCAAAATGCAAAGCAGCACCTATAGAATGTCACTCTTCATCTTAATATCCTAGTTTTTATCATTCTACTGTGGTTACATAAAACATTAATATTGGTAGAAACTGAGTGGAGAGCATACAAAATTCTGTACTATTCGAATACATTTTAGGAAAATATGTCCTCATTGGTTTTTGGAGAGGAGGGGATAGAAACATCAATGAGAGCCCAGTCGACATAGCTGAGTGGTGGGCCGTCTACCGATGAACAAGGTGGTGGTTTGATTCCCAGTTGGGGCACATGACAAGGTTGCGGGCTCGATTCCCCGTGTGGGGCGAGCAGGAGGCAGCCAATCAGTGGTTCTCTCTGATCATTAATGTCTCTATATCTCTCTCCTCTCTGAAATCAGTAAAACTATATTTTAAAAAAACAAAACATCGCCAGAACCGGTTTGGCTCAGTGGTAGAGCGTCGGTCTGCAGACTGAAAGGTCCCAGGTTCAATTCTGGTCAGGGGCATATACGTTGGTTGCAGGCACATCTCTGGTAGGGCGTGTGCAAGAGGCAGCTGGTCGATGTTTCTCTCATCAGCGTTTCTAGCTCTCTATCTCTCTCCCTTTCTCTCTGTAAAAAATCAATGAAATATATTTTAAAAAAATACATCTATTTTTCAGTTTATAATTAATCTGGGATTTAGTGTAAAGATCAAATTAGAGTTCTAGAAGAAAATGAATGAGCCGAAACCGGTTTGGCTCAGTGGATAGAGCCAAACCTGTGGACTGAAAGGTCCCAGGTTCGATTCCGGTCAAGGGCATGTACCTTGGTTGCGGGCACATCCCCAGTGGGGGGGCGTGTGCAAGAGGCAGCTGAACGATGTTTCTCTCTCATCGATGTTTCTAACTCTCTATCCTTCTCTCTTTCTCTCTGTAAAAAATCAATAAAATATATATATTTTTTAAAATGAATGAAACTTTTATAACCTTGGAGGTGGTGAATACTTTTCTAAGCATAAGATAGCCATTTATTTTTAAAATAAAAATTTCAAGCTATTTTCAATTTCAGGAAAAAAGTCACCAAAAACATAAACAGTGCTAATACCTTTATTATGGCATAAAGCAATATTTTATACATTAATCCAATTTTATAGTAAAAACATCTTATGTACAATTGTAAAGAAACCACTGCATAGAAATGTAAAAATGGGCTGGATTTTAAAAGTTTGTTAAGTTCATAAATTGGAAAATATTTTCTCTGTAGAAAATAGTAAAAGTGGTAACATCCCCCAGGCTAGCGCAATAGCCCATTTCAACAGAGCAGTAGCTGAATCACTAGTATACATTTATAAATATAGTCTGAGTTCTAGGATCCAGAAGAGACTTTAGTTTCATTTACTGAAATAGCCATAGCCATGCTATCCTTAAAATTAAGTTGTGTAAAGTGAAATATCCAATAATGTTCCCCTTATTGATTCAGGTTTGATTATTTTTCTTTAGGCTAATTTCCATCAAGGTTTTAATAAAGGACAAGTACCATGTCCTTTTAATCTTGTTGATAAAGTACCCATTTCTATCTAAACTGTGAAATGTTTTATTTCTTATTAATTATAATCCACAAGGCACTTGAGTCCTCTGTCATCAAACACCTTCCCCTAAATTCCTATGGCTTGACAGGTAGCCATGAGGAACAGGAGGAAAAGTGGCAACATTGACAAGTGGATCAAGAAATAAAAGCCAAGAGCATTTCTGAGAACTGAGAAACATCCGGTCAGGATCCAAAGATGGAACTGAAGCCCAAACAGAAAAAGGACACAGCCTCGAGAATCAGGGTTGAGCAGCTAACTGAGCCCTTTATTGCAAGGTGATCAAGTAAAAGGCCGGTAGATAAAAAACACTACTAAGTGAGAAAAACCAGGTCCTAGAAAGATTTTAGTTATTCAAAATAACTAAATGAAAACAAGAGAGGCCATGCAGTTTAACTTCTCCCATCAGAGTTTATTCCCTGAGATTCCCATTACAGAAATTCTAGGAATTAAGGCAAGAAGACAATGCCAATCTTAAGCTCCTAGACCATGCAGGTTTTTCAGAGAAGTAATATTTGAGAACTCAGTTAACTATCTGGCCAGAGGCTATATCAAGTTCTCCAAAGCCCTCAAAGCAACAACTTAAAATAATCACATACTTTGTCTCTAAAACCTCCCAACGGAGTAGCAGTTTAATAAAGATTCCTATACTGTGGCTATAGGAATAGGCTTTTTTGAGAAACTAAAAATTCAGTTTGACAATAAAACATTAACCACCAGAAACATTAATGACCCATTAAGTTTCTACCAATTAAAGATACTTTATCTTTATCTTCTCTTTGCTCTTAACAGATGTTTCCTTCTTGCATATGAAAAATATTTTCAGTGGTTTGGTTTGGTTTTGATTTTTCAGCAATGCAAATCTCTGCCCCCTATTCCCTTAACTCCTTCTTGGTAAATAGGAAGTATAATAAATTATCATCAAGCCCCATTTACCCAGCCTCCTTACTTATGAAGAAAGCTATGGAGCCATCTCATACATTTAGAATTCCTTAGAGACACTTGCTCTCTATTAAAAACATTTTGTTGTATATAGAGATATATAAAATCTATGAAGAATTCAATGAAGCACAAATCACCCTATATTGAGAAGCTAAAAATGTATCAAAATGCATAAAATGATGCTAATCGACATATTGTCTCCTATCATATGTATCACTATCCTCCAAATCTATATCATAGGCTGGCATAAACTTTATTACATCCAAGCTCAATTTGAAATCTTGCTTCAAAACATCGCTCAGTATTAATTCTCAGAGGATGTGTTATAGGATCACACAAGGAATCATGAGGAGGCAGCTGAGGAATGCTAATTACAGAACAAAGTGCTTCTCAAATGTTGCATTCTGCATAGATACTTAGGGAAGAACACTATTCAGAGATACTTTTAAGTATAAAGACTGGTCAACTTAAAAGTATAGGCAGATACACACTTGACTTTATCTTATATAAAAAATGCATTAGAATAAAAATGCAATGAATTCATATACCTTTTCAAAAGGAAAACCTGATACAGAAGTGGCAATAAAGTTATAAATAGCAATCATCAGATGAAGTGATTTAAATGAAGCTTATCTCTCTGGAAGAGATGGGCCAGGGCAAGTAAGTGGTCAGGAAGGAAACACAATGTATTTTTAACTTTGTATGGAAAAAATAAAGTTCAGTTCCATGTTGCCAAACATAGTTCTGTTTTGCCATATAAATAGTCTACTTCAATTACTGACCGAATGCTTTATTAAAACTCCGTTTCTGGCCTTTGTTTTGGAATCTGTTATTTCTGTTGCCGCCTCCTGATCGCTGTCCTCTGAAGTTTCTGCTTCCGTCCCGCTGTCCCCTGAAGTTTCTGCTTCCGTCCCGCTGTCCCCTGAAGTTTCTGCTTCCATCCCGCTGTCCCCTGAAGCCTTGATTGCCGTCCCGCTGTCCCCTGAAGCTCCGGAATCCTTCCCGCGGTCCTTCCAGCTCCGGTTGCTCCGTGGCCACAGAGAGCTGCCAGCGCCGGGAATCATGCCATTTTTCCTGTTGAGAGATGCTTTTGTTTATTCCTCTTTTATTTTTACTGAATTTGGTTTAAAAAGACATTTTTTGCCCTTTCTCAAAGAGAAAAATTAGACTGATAACCTACGTATTTAAAAGGTCACTGGTCAAAAATACCAACCTTCATGGCCCAAAGGCCAGAGTCACTGAGGGTGGAAAAATAACTTTCAGTATAAAAAGTACCCTCATATCCTGGCCAGCAAGGCTCAGTGGTTGAGCATCAACCTAAGAACCAGGAGGTAATGGTTCGATACCCAGTCAAGGCACATGCCCAGGTTGCGGGCTTGATCCCCAGTAGGGGGCGTGCAGGAGGCAACTGATCAATGATCCAAACATTGATATTTCTATCTTTCTCTCCCTCTCCTTTCTCTCTGAAATCAATTTTTAAAAAAAGTTGTTGTTTTTTTTTAAGAGAAGTAGCCTCCTAATATAACACCGTCACAGTATAATGTATTCAATTCAATTACTATAGGTATCCAAGCTGTCAGGTAGTAAAATATAAATATATCTTAAACAAACATGTTTCTCACAGCAATAGTGAATAAAGATATAGCAATTAAAAATGTTTATGTAGCCCTAACCGGTGTGGCTCAGTGTATAGAGAGTCGACCTGCGGACTCAAGGGTCCAAGGTTCGATTCTGATCAAGGGCATGTACCTTAGTTTTGAGCACATCCCCAGTAGGGGGTGTGCAGGAGGCAGCTGATCAATGTTTCTCTCTCATCAACGTTTCTAACTATATTTCCTCTCCCTTCTTCTCTGTAAAAAGTCAATAAAATATATATTTTTTAAAATGTTTATGTAAACCTCGTATAACATATTTGGGGAGAGGGGAGGAGTCTGGATATACTCTGTAGAAACAAAACAGGCAAGCTGACCAAGAAAATGTATAAAAATAAAATGTTAGGAAAGAAAAATCCTAAAATTCTTAATTATCTTTTAGTGAAGGGCCTAGAGCTGTTGTTTCCTTTCCTTTATTCTGTATTTTCAATAACATTCTACAATTAAGGTATATTAACTTCAAAGTCCAAGAAAAAGAATACCTGTATTTCTGTGACTGCTTCAGTACGGACATCAAAGCAAACACCCTGGAAATCAAAACAAATGCAGTTAATCCAACCTTGACCTGAATTATAACATGTACATTAAGTAATATACCAAATGACCAGGTATTGTTTTATTAAAAAATATATTTCGCATTAAGATATTTAAAAATTGTATAACCAGCAAATGCTGTTTATAAATGGCCTCTTTTTTTGGCATCAATAATGTTCTCAAATGCTTCTTGTGTCCTTTATTTTCATTTGTAGTATCTCTTTGTAACTTTTCATATTTCTTCTTTGTTACTGAGATAATAATGGAGAGGAAAACTGTAGAAGGGATAAATATTATGTACCTAAGAAATTTTAAATGCATGAAAAATTTTTTAAATGCAGAGTTTGGAGTGTACTAGACTTTTTTCTTGTAAGTGTCCACAGAAATGAAGCCATGAAAAGTAATAAATTTGTCATTATTGAGTCAAAAAAAAGTATTAGTTTTAGGTAAACTTTAGACCAAGACCAACACACTATTCCCAAAGCAGAATAGCAAAAAGCTAGGAATACACACACACACACACACATACACGATTCAAAAACTATTTAGAACTGAGTAGAGATCATTCTTGGCTACTGCACTGTGCTCATCCTCAAGTAACTAGTAGCCACATTTACAGCTGAGGAAACAGAAGACTGGATAGGATAACTGACTGGTCTAGGGCCCCACAACTGGTAAATAGAGGTTTGACAGCTCTGGTAGTGTGGCTCCAAACCTCTGGTCTAAAACCACTGAAGTACACTGCCTTTCATCAGAAAGAGTGTCAACTATTCAAAAGGGCCTAACTAAAAGCAGAGAAATAAGTGACCTATGGTTAATCTAGTTGTTTATAATTCAGTCTCCTATGAAGTTTTAAAAAAATTAAAAACAGGACACCATATTTAATAAGTAGACATTACCTCCAATTAAGTCCTGTGTCTTGGTACCCATTTTTTATACTATATTCAAACTACCCCTGCAACTGACACAGGCATCCCCCCCACTGGTTGGTTGTAATTCCAACATTTTATGAGGAACAGCCCTTTTACTCAACAATTTACCCACTTATAAACACAGGTAGCATCAGGTACTGGTGGATTTTGCCATTTTGGGGAATGTTCATTTACATGCTTACTAAGTATCCAATGACAGACTCTTACTGAGTATAGAGAGAACTAGAAAACACTCTTTGCCCTTGAGTAGGTTATACTGTTCTCGAGGCTCTCAGCCAGCAAGCACAGCAAGTAAAATTTACCTGAAGAAAGGTAAGCCCTTAGAACTCTGTAGGACAAATACAGATGCCCCCAACTCTGCTGTATGACTAGGGAAAGCTTCACAGAGAGACCTAAGAGCTAAGCCAAGTCACAAAGGACACCATGAAGAAAGAAATACTATACACAGTGGGTTCAGCATGCGTGTAGGATGAAAAAAAAAAACAATGTGTTCTTAGCATTGCTGGAGTAGAGGAGGGGCTGGTGGTGAGGAGGCAGAGATGACGTTAGTAGTAGGGGGGAAGGTGGCGGGGAAGCCAGCTCATAAAGGATCTTATCCTCCAGGGGAAAGCTGGGACTTTATCCCACACATTATGTGAAGTTAGAGGTAACCAACATGGTCAGACATGAAATGAGTTGAAAATAAACCTCATTTGGTTTACCAGGCCAAGTATAGTCCATGTACCCCTGGAAACCTGAGATCTTAGGGGGTTCCAAAAAGTCAAAATTATTTTCTAAGAATACTGAAATGTTATCTGCCCTTTCCACCTCATTCATTCACAAGGGTACAGTAGAGTTTCCCAGACCCCACACGACATGTGATGATGTTGCTCTGATGACTAACTGAACATGGTATTCTTGTTTTAGAGTCCCAGTTTTAATTTTTAATATGGAAAATAGCACTAGATCTAACCCATATGAACAAAAGCTTTTTGGTGTCCCCAACATTTATTAAGAATGTAAAGGGATCATGAAACTAAAATGTTTGAGAATTGCTGTGCTGATCTGTGTCATTCATTAACTGACAGCAGGACTCAAAAGAAGAACACCAATTTTGGAGGGCAAGATTTTAAATTTTGAATGTGAATTATAGAATTCAATTTTAAATATTTGTTTTAAGTTGCTTAATAATAAACTCCATCTGAGTGGAGCTGTCAGGGAAGCAACTGGGTCTTCAAGTCCAGCACTGGCAGCAGGTGGGTTAGTTGTCCGTGACTCAATGGAACTGAGGGTCAGGGATGGCACTGCCCAGAGGAACTAGAGTGAAAACACACAGCATCCCCGAGAACAGGGAGAAACCCCATCCAGTGCTTTACTGCCGCATAAAGCCACTGAACCAAAGCAAATCACTAGAGGCCCAGCCTTCCTTACCTCCTTTCCTTTGAGAAAGACCATTCCCTTCACTTTGGAATCAATATCCTCACCCAGTTGCTCTTTAAGTTCTTTCCAAGCATAACTAATGTTTGGCATTTCAATTGAGCACTTCAAGATCATGGTCACAAAGCCCTATGGAGGAAAGGGGAACAAAATTAAAGTCTTAAAAACAAACCTAACTGATAAACGCCTGCCCCCATGTTTCTAAAATATTTCTGGAAAAGTTCTCCCTAAAAGGGTATACTGCCCTCTACTCCCCACCAATCATACAAATAAGTACAAGTAAAACTGAGAAACTCTGAACAGATTGGTGGATTGTGCCAAAGTCAATAACCCCGTTGTGGTATTATAGTTTTGCAAACTGTTAACATTGGGAGAAACTGGGCATAGTGTACAGGGATCTCACTATATTATCTCTTACAACAACCTGTGAACCTATATTTACCTCAAAAATTTTTAAAAAAGCCAAAAAGCATACCTTCAAAAGTTTCAAGGTATGCTGGACAAATGTATTATGTACATTTATATGTGTGTTATATTTTAGGAATTTAAAATTTTGAGATATAATTCACATAACTACAAACTCACCATTTTAAACTGTGCCACTCAGGGGTTTTTAGTAAGTTCACAAAGTTTGCGAACATCAACACTATCTAAAATTCAGGAACATTTCATCACCCTAAAAAGAATCCCTATGCCCGTTAGCAGTCGCTGCCATTTCCTCCTTTTTCAGGGACACTGGCAACCAGTGTTCTACTTCTATGTCTCGATGGATTTGTTTATATACAACTGCCTTCAAGTAAAAGGTAAAACAACCGGGGTAGTCACCAACGTTGAAAAAACTATGTATGATGCCAGATGGGTACTTGAATTACTAGGGGGAATACTTTGTGAAGTATGTTGATTGTCTAATTGCTATGCTGTACATCTGAAACTAATACAAAATAAATTGAATGTTAACTGTAATTGAAAAATAAAATAAATAAGAAGTTGAAACAATTGGAAAGTTTACACTTGATCTTAGCCAAAAGGCCGAGAAGCAATGAAACTGGGAAATTTCAATGCAACACTTTCAAATCCACTCAAACCCCCAATTATAAAGCATCAGCTATTTGACAGCCGCTTACCGCCTCTGAGTTGATCAAGGAGCGCTGGTCTACAGAGGTGGCGCCTGAAATGTGCGCCAGCGCTGCCGCCAGGGCTTCCACGGCGCCCTTCTCCTCTATCAGCTTCTCTGCTGACTGCTTAAAGTGACTGATTGCAGTGGGAGGAACAGAATCCAAAAACCTATCGTTTGATTGAGAACATATTCGTTAGGAGAAGGATAGAAGTGGACAGATTTCATTTTCTTAATGTATCTTTATTGTCAAAAGTATTACAAATGTCTCCTTTCCCTATTGACACCCTCCACCCTGTGCCTAACAGATTTCATTTTCAAGACAACATCTCAAGTAACTTTCTTTTATTTATATTCTAACCCATTTAAACAAAAGCTTTTCGGTATCCCCAACATTTATTAAGAATGTAAAGGGGTCGCCGAAACCAGTTTGGCTCAGTGGATAGAGCGTCGGCCTATGAACTGTGGGGTTTGATTCCGGTCAAGGGCATGTACCTTGGTTGCGGGCACATCCCCAGTAGAGGGTGTGCAGAAGGCAGCTGATCGATGATTCTCTCTCACTGATGTTTCTAACTCTCTATCCCTCTCTCTTCCTCTCTGTGAAAAATCAACAAAATATATTAAAAATAAATAAATGTAAAGGGGTCATGAGACCAAAATGTTTGAGAATTGCTGTGCTGATCTGTGTCATTAACTGAGAGAAGGACTCAGAAGAAAGAACACCAATTTTGGTGAAATGAAACAGTTGGGAAGTTTCAATGGAACACTTTCAAATCCCACCCAAACTCCCAATTATAAAGCAGTGGCAGGGAACATACCTGATGGCATCTTTGCTGGAAGCTTTTATGATCTCTGTTGCAGAAGGAACACCTATTCGTTTAAATTTAATTCCCTACAAGAAAATGAACTATAGATTAATACACAACATGGCCTGAGATTAGTAATCCTCTAATCTTTTATATTTACCAAACATATTATTGCACATTTATAAGAAAACCTTTTCAAGAATGGTTTTAGATTTACAATGAGTTCCTATATATCATGCACCAAGTTTTCTTTTGTTATTACTGTGGTACATTTATCTCAACTAAGAAACTCAACTGCTGCTTTACTATTAACTCCAGAGTTCACTAGAATGTCATTAGTTTTCCTGTTAATATTCTTTCCCTGTTCCAGTATCCAACCCAGGAAACTACATCACATCAAATCGTCATGTCTTCTTAGTCTCCTCTGATCCATGCCAGTTTGTTTACTTGTTCATAACTTGGACAGTTTTAAGGAGTATTTTGCAGACTGTCCTCAATTTGGCTATCTGATATTTTTCAAACGCTTAGACGGGGGTCAAAGTTTTTTGGGAAAGAAGACCAGAGGTGAAAGCTGCCTCATCACTCTATCAGGAGTACATGCTTATCACTGTCAGCGTTTGCCTGCTTTCGGCACTGTCCGTCTCCCCTGGCCCACCACCCCTATTTTCTTTGTGAGAAATTAAGAGCAGCCCACCCTGGAGGAGGAAGTACCAATTTCTGTACAGAAACACTAATCTATCCTTAAATATTTCTGATATGTCTCATTGTCTGAAAACTGCCTTTCTGACATAAAACACTCATTATAACTTGTTAAATATGAAAACAAAACCACTGCTTTCAAATGCAGTTATTTCAAAATGGGCCTTATATTGTAGGACAATGTGTAAAATATGTATCTAACAAACTTTGAGTCATGCCCACACACTGGAAATACAACTAATTTCAAGTTAAAATAAAAGCCGAGTAAAGAGCCGGGACCGGTTTGGCTCAGTGGATAGAGTGTCAGCCTGCGGACTGAAAGGTCCCGGGTTCGATTCCGGTCAAGGGCATGTGCCTTGGTTGCAGGCACATCCCCAGTAGTAGGTGTGCAGAAGGCAGGTGGTCGATGTTTTTCTCTCATCGACGTTTCTAACTCTCTGTCCCTCTCAATTCCTCTCCATGTAAAATCAATAAAATATATTAAAAAAAAAAAAAAAAAAGCCGAGTAAAGAAACTAAAGGCCGACTTTAGAACTCAACATTTGTTGAAGAAGGCTAAGACGTAGTTTTACCGCTTTTTGCTCCACTTGCGCTAGCTGATACTCTTCCTTGTGCTGATAAAAGCAGATGCACACCCCAGTCCTTCCAGCTCTCCCTGTTCGCCCAGAACGATGAATGTAGGACTCCACATCCTATTGAAGTAAAATACATGAGTGACACAAGAAAGAGACAAGGACCTGAGCAGTCTACACAGAGGCAAGAGTGGAGATAAATATGCTGGGGGGATGGGGGAAGAGGTTCCTTAGCATTTCAATTTATATTCAAGTATTGTCAAAAATAAGCTAACAAAACAGAAACAGACTCTTAAATACAGAGAACAGACTGACAGCTGTCACAGGGAAGGGTGGAGGAGGACTGGATGAAAAAGGTGAAGGGATTAAGGAAAAACAAACAAAACAAACGCTCATAGACAATAGT
This sequence comes from Nyctalus aviator, assembly GCA_036971965.1. Classification (NCBI taxonomy): domain Eukaryota; kingdom Metazoa; phylum Chordata; class Mammalia; order Chiroptera; family Vespertilionidae; genus Nyctalus; species Nyctalus aviator. Next base: position 36,186,381 of record CM072933.1, on the reverse strand, counting down.
ACCAGAGGGAAAGGGTGGGAAAGGGAAAGGGGATAATTGGTGATGGAAGGAGGCCTGACTTGGGGGATGAACATATAATACAATATACAGATAATGTATTTTAGAATTGTACCCCTGAAACCTATGAAATTTTACTAACCAATGTCATCCCAATAAAGCCAATTTTAAAAAAATAATTTAAAGCCCTGGCCAGGCAGCTCATTTGATTAAGCAGAACCCCAACATGCCAAGATTGTGGGTGCAATTCCCAGTCAGGGAACATATATAAAGCAACCAAAAGCCACCCGGCCTGTGTGGCTGTTACTGAGCTTCAAACCATGAATCAAGAGGTTGCTGGTTCAATTCCATTGGGGCACATGCCCGGATTATAGGCTGATCCCCCGTAGAAAGCATGCAGGAGGCAGCTGATCAATGTTTCTCTCTCTAAAAATGTGTGTCAAATGAAACAACCATGAATAGATAGAACAGCCAATCCAATGTTTCTCTCTCCTCTACATCCAAAATCAATTTTTAAAATATTAAAGTACTGTGACAATTTTGCAAAACCTCTACAACAATGATCCTTGTCCCAGGGACAAGTCTGCACAAAGCACCAACTAACTAGTGCTGTCCATCAGAGCCCTATGTAATTTCAATCTGTAATTTTCTAGTGACCTCACTAAAAAGTAAAATTAAAAGGTTAAATTTAATTTTAATATTATTTTAACTCGATATACCCAAAAGTTTTATCACTTCAATGTTACCTATTTAAAACAAGTTATCAAAATGAGGTAGATATTTTGCATTCTTTTCTCCTGTCTTCAAAATCCAGTGCATATAATAAAGAGTTTAAAATAAAAAACATTCCAACCTGTGTTTTGCACTTATAGCACACGTCAGAGTAGGTGCATTTCAAGTGTATTCAACAACCCACTGGCTGTGGCTATCATATTGGACAGTACAGGTCTGCAAGCTCATTTAAACAATATCTATGCCACACAATAAGAATTGATGACTTGTGATCACAGTAATCAGGTATTTTTTCCATCCTTTAATCCTGATTTGCCAGTTTGAGAGGAGGTGAAGTGATATGATAGTAACAGGCTCCTTCAGACTGTCTTTTATTAATGTCAAGTACTGTCCACACCATGTAAATTATGCTTCAGGGCCCTCCCTAAGAGGTTCTAATCTCCTCCAAAACCCAGCATTTTAACCATGAAAGCTGCAAGCTTCTTCCCCCTTCTCTATATCCTAGCTCATGAATTTATCCACCAACCCCCGTTCCATCCAAGTCCTATCCATGTTCAAAAGTCCAGTTCACAACTGCACTACCTTCCAGGACCGACCCTCTAACCAGAAATTGTGTTTCCTACCTCTGGCCAGTGATCACACTTGCACTCAGCTGTCAGTTCTGAGGGGAGAGCCTCATAATAAATTAAAATCACCCCTAGCACTCAAGACACGGCTATTATTAATCAAGTGAAAGTAAACAATACAACTTCCATTTTTAGTACCCAAAAGAAACAACAAAATAAAAATATAAACACTTGCCTTTGGTGGAGAACTTTGTATGACCAGGTCAACCTCAGGGATGTCTAATCCACGTGCAGCAACGTTGGTTGCAACCATAACTCCAAAATCACCATTTCTAAAACCTTTCAGGGTGATTTCCCTTTGCTTCTGTGGGATGTCTCCATGTAAGGACTGGGCGTCCTGCCAAAGAAATAAGCTAGCATGAGGATCCAGATCCAACAATACAGGTAATTTTATATCACCAATGAAGCCTGTCAAAGAGATCCATATTTTGGTGCTGCTTCTACTGAAAACAATACAAAGTGGAAAGAAAACATGTGCCTTACATGGACAAGATTCAAAACTATTTCCAATCTTTGGTCATTAAATCAAATGCACCCTCCTATACTTATAAGATACAGAACACCAGATAAGAGTGATCCATCTATTAGCTGGTGTAACCTTGGGTTTAAACCACCTTTTCCTAATCTCTGAGATGAGGCTGACAGATCAGTGAGCTCTAACATGTATACTCTATTAACTAAAAGATGATTTGCTGCCTAGTCGGTGTAGCTCAGTGGTGGAACACTGACCTGTGAACTAGGTCACGGTTAGATTCCTGGTCAGGGCATATGCCCAGGTTGTGGCCTCAATCCCCAGTATGGGTTGTGCAGGAGGCAGCCAATCAATGATTCTCTCTCATCACTGATATTTCTTCTCGTTTTTCTTTTTAGCAGCCATCAGTCCAGGGTGATAGATGAAGGTCATCACTGCGCAGAGCGCTCACCTTTCAACATGAGAACATCATGTGGCTGCGGCTCACCCCTACAGCCCACCAGCCTCCCACTCAGCAACCCACCTGCAGCTTAGAACTACGTGGAATTAGCCAATGGCGAGGGTGGCTCCGCCAAAAGCATATCCACCTCTCCAGCACACAGTCACCAGAGGCAGAGGGCGGCCTCGGCCTGCAGGCGAGCCTCTCTGAAAACACACATCTCTCAAAAGCACTTGCAAAGCGCTCCCAATAAACGTGGGCCAGTCGAGGTATGAAGTCCAACTAGGCCCAGAAGAGGGCTCCTCCGAGTCCCAACCCGCCTAGAGGACCCAGAAAGGAGGGGAGGGGAGGAGAGCCCCGCCCAGCGCCGCCTCTCCGTCGCTAGGGCCTTTAGTAAAGGAGGCCGCCAAGGAGCGGAGAGCTAAGGGGACACAATGGCGCGAGGCCACCAACTTGGATTGAGCCTTTTCAGCTTCCCTACCTCCCCCCAGGAGCTCTTCGCTCTCGAAAGGGATGCAAGTGATGAAAATAACCCAACGAGGCCCCAGAGACCAGGCCATCGCCTGTGGAAGGGGTATCAGGACTCCATATGGCAGGATGGCTGCAGGGAAACGCAGATGGAAATGGATGGTACTGAAGGCCAAATCTTACCTGAGCAAGGCGAACGCGTATGGTGGCAGCAACAGCAACAAAGGAGGCAATCTGCCTTCACTTCCGGTTCCGTTTCCCTCCTCATCACTGATATTTCTATCTCTCCCTTTCCCTTCCTTTCTGAAACCAATCCTATATAATAAAGAGCTAATATGCTAATTAGACCAAACAGCCGACCATCCGGACAAAGCCAGGGCTGCGAGGGCTGCCCGAGGCTCCAAGAGCCGAGCCCCTTGCACGTATTTCGTGCACCGGGCCTTTAGTAAAAATATAAAAAATAAAAGATGCTTCCACTCTAAAGGAAAGGAAGAGGAAGGACCAACCTGCTTCATGGACGAATTCTGAGACAACTCCTGGGCTTCTTTCTTGGTTTCACAGAAGATGATTGTGCGCCCACGAAAACCACTGTACACTCGGATCACATCCCCAATCACTGCTGCTCTTTGAGTCCAGTGGCACTTTATAGCCAGATGCTTAAAGGAGAGAGGAAAAGATCAATTTCATAAAGATACCTGGAACCTGAAATCAGCTGCTCACCACTAAGGTCCTGGAAGCAGAATTAAGCCCACCTAGAGCAAACTATACCACCGTTTAGAGAAAAAACTAAACCATGAAAGCAGAGAGTTCCTGCCATTTCTCCAAAGAGCATCTGACTTCTTTACTTTCTGACGTAACCATGAAAATGTAGGAAAAGAAATACCATTTAGATTCCTACAGGAAATCAAATAACAAGAGAAACGTTTCTATGTTTTATCCTTTCATCCACTTAAAAATGCAATCAGTAGTCAGTTACATGTCTACTCCTTGGGCGAGATGAATTCAGGTAGGTGCCTGACCCTAAGATGAAAACAGCTTCAACACAAAGCACTAGACTTCTCCTCTGCCCTCTAGTGTTTAAAGTCTAGAGGTAATTTCCGTTTAGATAATTCAGACAGATTTAGGTTCCAAAAAATTATGAAATCAAGCTACCAGAAGATGAATTTAGAAAACACAGATTCCATATATAAGTCTTTAACTTGGCTTTTCACATGGATTTGTGTTTATCTAGAAAAAGTTAATGTTTGCTAGTTTTAAAACTATCAAAATCAGACAGGAAAAAATGATACACAATTTATTAATTCCAGCAACTAAATGAATCATTTACCTCCACAGTTATTGCTGTTTTCTGAGTCCTTTTACCAATCAGGTCCACCTGTTCATATGTAGGCTTCATGTATTTCTTAGCCACATTATATACCCAATGAGGGCAAGTTGCAGAAAAAAGCAGTGTCTGGGGATTGTCTTCTGAATCTTTGAGGGCAAAAAAGTTAGTATGAATAACCCAAACAAGCCTACATAGTATTACACCTAACCCAATTCTTCTAGGCTCCATACAGCAACCTCTAGGCCATGCCAGGCATTAAGACACAAAAATGAGATACAGGTTACCAACAGGCAAATACTGCCTAAATAATTTATGTAAAGAATCTCTGAAATAGCGCTAGCTGGTTTGGCTCAGTGGAAAGAGCGTCAGCCCTAGGAAGTGAAAGGTCCCAGGTTCAATTCCAGTCAAGGAAGGGCACATGCCCAGGTTGCGTGCTCATCCCCAGTAGGGGGTGTGCAAAAGAACCAATCAATGATTCTCTCATTATTTATTTATGTTTCTATCTCTCCCTCTCCCTTCCTCTCTGAAATCAATAATATATATAATATATATATATATTTTTTTTTTTTTAAAGAATCCTTGAAATAGCAAAAGCACTTGAAACTTATTTGCTTTCTGTCCATTGGCCTTTATGAGCCACAAGGAAAATCTGTCCATTGTAACAAATCCTACCAAGTGAAAAACACCCCAGGGTGGAATGTGGGGGCAGACTAGAAAATGCCAATGGAAGGAGGGGAGGGAGAGGAAAGGAGACATATGTAATACTTTCAACAATAAAGATGTTTTTTTAAAAAAAAACACAAGATACCAATTCAGTGCACTTCCATATATTTCAAATGGCTCATAAAGTTCTTTTTGAGAGCAACTTGATGATGACTATTGAGGAGCATGAACATTCATACCATTCAACTCCATAATTTCACTTCTGGAAATCTATCCTAAAAAACTAATTCCAAACACTGTGGTGTAAAAAGAAGCTATCTGCACACAAAAAATGTTTGTAAGCAGAATAATTTGTATTATCTAAAAATTAAAACACACAGATGGAATTAAATCACAGCACAACTACTTCATGAACTATTATGCCAAATCTGTATATGCACAGTAAGGTTATTGTAATGCACACACACATACTTATATACAATAGCACAAAGTCAGGAAGAAATGTACCAAAAGTTAAGTACATCAAACTGGTAGATATGAAATCCTCCTCTTTACTTACTCAAATGTCTCCCATTTCTGGTAAATCATGAATTGTTTTTAATTCAAGTTTTCCTGAATAAAATAAGTCATCTCCCAATTTCCTAAAGCTTCATTTAACTCTTAGAAAACTACTTAATCACCATACTCTTTATCCCTTTTATCAATTTCTTGAACTTGGGATTTACCTTTCTTGTATGCCACACTTAAAATCTCTTCTACTTGATCAGCAAACCCCATGTCCAGCATCTGGTCCACTTCATCCAGGACAACATGCTTAAGCTTGGTGAGCTCTAGCTTGCCATTCTGTAGGTGGTCTTTGATTCGACCTGGCGTCCCAACCAGGATGTCAATCCCATTCCGCATACGTTCAACTATAGAGAACATAAAGATAAGGTATGCTTCGTTTTTAAGTCCTTTTCTTAGGCTACGGTACCAATCACAAATATTTTTACTCTAAAAATGTTACCAACTACAGTTGCAAAGGACTAAAGATAAAGATACCAAGACATGCCCTGGCTGGTTTGCTCAGTGGCTGGAACATTCGCCCTTAGACTGAAGGGTGGTGGAATCGATTCCCAGTCAGGGTACATGCCCAGGTTGCGGGCTCCATCCCCTGTGGGGGCTGTGTAGGAGGCAGCCGATGATGATGTTTCTCTCTCATCCATATTTCTATCTCTCTATCCCTCTCTCTCTCAAAAATAAAAAATAAAATCAATAAAACCTATTATAAGAAAGGGGGGTGGGGAGGAATAATCTTCAATTTAGAGTTTCTAGTTCCAAGGGCCCAACTGGACTCTGTCCTTGGGTTCAGTAAGATACCTTTACAGCCATTAGATAATCATAGACAATACAAAAGTTCTAAGGAGGACACACAGGATTTGACACATCACCAGGCAGGACCATGTTATTAACCAACTTTAAACAATAACCACAAAGGAAACCACCAGATGACTGGGCCAGGCTGGATCTAACCGGGGCATCCAACAATGAATGGCATTTTCCTTTCCTCACTTTTGAATTTACTTACTTTGACCTCCATAGGGAGTTCCACCATAAAAACAAGCCACTGACAACTTTTTTGTGATGTCGCTGAAGTCTCTGCTTACTTGATTTGCCAATTCCCTTGTGGGTGTAAGAACCAGTACCTAAAAAGAAAAAACTAAACTTAATTCGTAACAAGTATTTTCAAAACATTTGTGCTTTGTAAGGTGCTGTGTGTGTGGAAGGATAATATAGTTTCTGACAAACCTACTCAGAAGAAGCAACTGTGATCTCCCCAATCAGAAGAAAAATGGTTACCAAAGGTGTGGTGCTCCAGGAGGGCTGCACGGAGCAGGCTGAGCCACTGGGCAATGATCCTGGAGCTGCTGGTACTTAAAGAACAGCATGCCAGGAAAGGAAGAACTTGAGCAAGGAGTAATGCTGCTAATAACATTAGCTAATATCTGTGCTTTTACTGTGCCTCAGGCTCGACTGAATGTTTAATATGCAATATTTTCATTTAATTCTCACAAGGTATTGACCTATGATACCTACAATTATATAATTGTATTGTAATACCTACAATGATACACAAGAGTCTTCTAAAACCAAAGGCTAAGAGGAGGCCAAGCCTGGATTTAAATTAAGAGCCAGGCTCCAGCCACAGCTGGTTCAGTTCAGTGGGCAGAGCGTCAGCCTGCGGACCAAAGGGTCAGGACATGTACCGTGGTTGCAGGGTCCTCCCCAGCGTAGGCCCTTGTCAGGGCTCATGCAGAAGGCAACCAACCGATGTGCTTTTCTCACAGCAATATTTCTCTCTTGTCTTTCCCCTCTATCTTCCACTCTCCCTAAAAATCAATAAAAATATGCTCGGGCAAGGATTAACAAAAAAATAAATGAAAGTCAGGCTCCAAAACCTGTGGCCTGAACCTACGGCAGAACCAACATGAGGGGCTTGAACCCTGGAGCAGTCTGACTTGGATCCAGCAGGACCCACAGCACAAACCACTGCAGACCCCCAGGAAGGTAACAACCTGACACAAATACGACTTAAGAACAACCACCTGATATATTCACCCAACAGATAGATATTTACTGAATACCCACTACGTGCCAGATGGTATTCTAGGTGCCAGAATAATTCATTTACTGCTGTACTTGTAACAGCAGTAAACAAATAAATTAATGAGGTGTAAGCATGGTCACAAAAGGCCAGAAAACAAGTGAGGTGCGGCCAGAAATTAATTTATTTGTTTACTTGCTAACAGCAGTAAACAAATAAATTAATGAGGTGTAAGCATGGTCACAAAAGGCCAAAAACAAGTGAGGTGCAAGAACCTCTAGCCAATGTGATAGCACAGGCATTTTAGTGAAGTAAGGAGGTTGGCCTCTTCCCCTCTCTGAGTGTCTCTCCTTCCATTCATGCATCGCCACTAAAAGCGGTTTCTCGCCCTGACCAGGTAGGTCAGTTGCTTAGAGCATCATCCTGATATGCCAAGGTTGTGGGTTCAATCCCAGTCAGAGCACATAGAAGAATCAAACAATGATTGCATAAATAAGTGGAACAACAAATTGATGTTTCTGTCTATATATAGAGCTCTCCCTAAAATCAATCAATAAATAAAAATGCTCATGTCTTTAAAAATAAATAAGTAAATAAATAAATATAAAAATGCTTTCTCCACTTCAAGTAAAAATGATAGACACTTGACCAAATCCATAAGCCCTAGGGACAATCTAATAGTTTGAAAGAAACATTGTGAACATTAATAAATAATACAGGTGGTCACAACCATGGGATGGATTACAATAATTAAATATATAGGATTTGTGGCCAACACTATAAAAAGATTTTTAAATTGATTTTAGAGAGACAGGAAGGGAGAAAGGGGGGTGGGGGATTTTTTCATTTTTATATGCCTTCATTGGTTGCTGCTTGTATGTGACCTGACCAGAGATCTGACCTGCAACCTTGGCGTACTGGGATGATGCTCTAATCAACTGAGCTGCCTAGCCAGGGCTGTGTCCAACACTTTAAAAGAATTATCCAGGTTTACCTGCAGACAGATACAGTCAATACCCCAAAAAGGCTTTAAGAAGAACCCAATACAAAACAGCAGGCTGTAAACAATGCCCAAGAGATGTCTGCTGAGGTCTGGTCTGATTACCTGAGGGGCGCGGCCTCTCTTCCGGTCATGCAGTGACCCCAGAAGCTTCTCAATCAAAGGGATGGCAAAGGAGAAAGTCTTCCCAGTTCCTGTCCGCGCCTGTGCAATTAGATCTTTTCCACTATACACATGGTGAAATGTTTTTGCTTGTATAGGAAACAGGAAGGTCACTCCACGGGCTGTAAACAAATTAACCATGTTATCTGACATTGCAGTTCTTAAAGTATCAGCCATACTGGAGGAGGAATTCTACCTTCTCAACATCTACAAAATCAGGTTCAGTTATATGCTGGTGGTGAAGAAGCTATCTGACTGAAAAATATCAACATACTTTAAAGCACCGAATTACAGTAACTAATTATTATTTTAAGAGTTTAAGTTGCTTGTCATGAAATGTCATCCACAGGTCAGTATAGGTGAGAATCAGAAGCTTTGCAGTCCAAGTGCAGACTGCAGCACCTGGTTCAGAAAACTCCTAGCTGGGCATCTGTGCCATCTGGCTCATTCACAGGCACACTGTGCTAAGATGAATTCTAAGCCAGGCTGGTATATTAACCTAGAGATACTTCAAAAAATGGAAGAGGATAAAAAAATATATATATTAACATGGTATCAACTATTTAATTGCAGCAGCACTATCTGAATAAATTTTAAGCACCTGTTTAAAAGTCAACAAAGGCCATCACTATATAGATCTATTTCATTATATGGCTGCATATAAGAACATTTTCTAGTTCCTCTCAACAAATATAATGGAGTGCCGAAACCGGTTTGGCTCAGTAGATAAGAGCATCGACCTGCGGACTGAAAGGTCCCAATTTCGATTCCGGTCAAGGGCGTATACCTTAATTGGGGGCACATCCCCAGTAGGGGGTGTGCAAGAGGCAGCTGATCGATGATTCTCATCGATGTTTCTAACTCTCTATCCCTCTCTTCCTCTCTGTAAAAAATCAATAAAATACTTTTTTTTTTTTAAATACAGTGGAGTACTTCCAAATAATATGTTCTAATGTATACAATATTCCAAGAATATTACCTTTGAGAAGTTTAATAGTTTCTTCAGATATAGGGAAATTAGAGAAAGCGCCTTCTTTTTGTTCCACAGATATTTCCTATCAAGTAAAAGGCCACAGAAAAAAATCAGTAACTTTATTCCTACAGGTTAATACAGAGAAGCCTTCTGAGAAAGAAACCGAATAACCTATCCTAACATACCTTTCTCAATCAACCCAAAGACATAAAACCTTATAAGTAAATGAAGGTCTAAAAATAAAATAATCTATAAAACCCTAGAAGAAAATTCTGTAGCAAATTTATAGCATACATATACTATGTATGACTACTGAAGGCAGAGTCAGTCTCAACTAAGAACTATTCCATAGCCATTCTGAACAACTAAAAGATTGCACAGGTCTAAGCCCTTTTCCACACCAACATCTCTCATATTTCCAGAAAATAAGGACCAAACAGTGGCACTGATAGTAAAAATCTGAATGCCCAACACATTGGGCAAATAAAATGCCCAATAATCATGTGAATTTCTGAAAATTTAAGTGATGGATTATGTAACCATTAAGAATATTTAAATCTTTTTAGTTAACAATAAATAATTAAAATAAATTAAATATTCAGCAAGTGGGGGAAACGCTAATATAAACGTGGAAAAGTCTGCCGAAACCGGTTTGGCTCATGTCGGCCGGGGACTGAGGGGTCCCGGGTTCGATTCCGGTCAAGGGCATGTACCTTGGTTGCAGGCATATCCCCAGTAGGCAGCAAGAGGCAGCTGATTGATGATTCTTTCATCAATGTTTCTGACTCTCTATCCCTCTCTCTTCCTCTCTGTGAAAAAAATCTATAAAATATATTTTAAAAAATAAAAAATTGGAAGTCTGGATACAATACTGCATATAGTAAATCCTAATCTGATTAAAAAATAATTCCATATATAAAGTACAGCAAGGAAATACCAAAATCAACAGGTTCTGTACCCGAAAAGTGCTTAATATTCACTGAATTACTGAATGCAGAAATTCTAAGGAAACTTTTAAAAGTAAATTTCTATATTTCCTAAATTCTCTAGATCCGTGGTTGGCAAACTGCAGCTTGCAAGCCACAATCCTACTTAGGGATTTGGTGAAACCCCTAAAGAATCAAGGGCCTATTTGCACGACTACATCCCTCCTGTTGATTTCTGATTTGCAAATAAGCTAAGGTGTCTGGAAAGATTTCCCCCCCCCCAGACTTCAACAGATCTGCTTATTTGCAAGGAGGCATTCTGAATGCGGGCTCAATGGACCTCATGAAGTGCTAACAAATCAAATTTCCTCCCATTATTAAGTAGGTAGTGATTACCTACTAATTTATCTGAAATGATACATATCTGAACCTTACCTGCTCCAACTCACTGTTACTTTCTTCACTGGCAGCTTCACTGGAGTTAGAGTCAAGTCCCGAATGAGAGAATCCATTCTGCAGTTTGGGGCTTTTCTCCCCAATTTCTCCATTCATTTCCTTTTTCTTCATCTTCTTGGGCTTAGGAGCATCCCCTTCTTCTTCAGAAGGCTCCTCATTCTTTACTTTTTTGGTTTTAGAGGAAACTTTCTTTTCCACGGGCTCCTTTGTTTTTTTTGCACTTTTGATTTTAGGAGAAATCGCATCACCTTGAGATGGCTCCTCGTTCTTTTTTGCCTTTTTGGGCTTAACTTCATCCTGAGATGGCTCCTCGTTCTTTTTCGCCTTTTTGGGTTTAGCTTCATCCTGAGATGGCTCCTCGCTCTTTTTTGCCTTTTTGGGTTTAGCTTCATCCTGAGATGGCTCCTCGTTCTTTTTTGCCTTTTTGGATTTAGGAGAATTCATGTCAACCTCAGAAGGCTCTGCTTTCTTTTTAACTTTTTTAGCTTTGGGGGAAATAACTTCTTCCTTTTCTTCTGCTGTCTCTTCAATCTTATTAGATTTTGACTTCTCTTTTTTACTTTTCTAAAAAAAAAAAAAATCAATTAAGAAAATACAAACATTGCACAAAGCATCTGATACATCAATTCAGGATTACTCCAAGATTACACAATTATGAAGAAAACAATTTGAGGGCATTTTTCAACATTTGTACTTCACCTTGCAGTAAGGCAAAAATCAAACAGTATGCTTTCTAGTACTATTAGCTATATGGAGATAAAAATATAGCAATAAATTCATTCGCTTGAAAGAGAATGCCTCTTACTAACTACTCAATTCATATTGGTCAAACAAGTTGTAAAATCAAATTTTCACAAAGTATTTGGGGTGGCTCATGAGATGTTCCCACAGGCTCTAAACTAAATATACTATAGCAAATGACCAAGTAATTCTGATAAAAGTAATAAGGCCATAAATATCCATAGGTGGAATATAGACTCTTCTTTCTTAGAATTCATGTACAGTAAAACAAGGATTCATAACATCTGCCTTGCCTACCTCACAAATTCAAATGAATTTACAAAGACACTTCATGAACCAAAAAGCTATAAAAACTCACAATCTATCACCCCAGGTGTAAAAAAGATGAACCTAACTTAAAGAGGATGTGGGGGTGAAGCACAAGTCACAAGGGTCTGGAATGTGTGGAACCTCAAAACCAAATCAGACTATGGCTCCAACCTGAAGTGTCTGACCCTCTCCAACGTTTCCTATTACTGAATATTACTTATTTACTCAATATTACTGAACACAATCGGACAGTCTGCTAAAAACTCTCCGCCAGAGCCCCGGACAATCCCTGAAGTACAGAGCTGAAATCTGCCTCCCTGAAACTTCAGATGTGGCCTCTGCTCTCAAATCCTTCCAACATGCCCGTCCTTCAGACTCCTGGAAAACAGCCTGTTCCCCCTCTCCACGACTTCAGCTCTGAATAGAGTAAGTCACCTTGGTTCTACCAAATCAGAGTGGATTTCCCATCCCCGTTGGTCTCCTTTGGAATAGAAGGGAGTTTGGTCATGTCCTTCCCGATCTGAGCATCCCTCAACTGAACACGATCACTGAGGCAGTGACAGTGCAACAGTGCAGTGTCCTCCCCACCTGTGAAGACATGTCTGGGCTCCCTACAGGGCCAGAATATTGCTGTTGTAAACGCCGCCCATTAAAAAAAAAAAAAAAAAAGAGGAAAACAGCGAGGAAATATCTAAGTCGTTATTCAATATTCAATACAAGTTCTGGGACAATCTTTATTCCCACTGACCTTATCTCAGACTCAGCCACAATTCAATCATTATCTAAGAAAGTAACAAACATCAAGGAGGCAGCAGGCAACTGCCGGCCACTGTCAGAAATGCGGCGCGCAGTCAGCACCACCACCGACAGGACCGGGCATCCCAGCGGGTGATGTGGTCAACACGCCCTCAGAGGCACTGCACTGCAGGACTGCAGCTTCTAAGGGCTGCTTACCGGGAAACCGGCCCTCCCTCAGGAGGAAAGCGGCCCGGCGGACGCCGCCCACGTGTGCCGGTGGGTTCCATTCTCGCCGGTTTAAAGCGCCAGGCCCTCCTTTGCCTTGACTTACAATTCCCTCCGCGCACGCACTGGCCGGGGGTCAGGTCTGAGCTTGAGCACAAAACGTGGGGTCCTAACCTTCCAACGCGGGGCACCCAGGTTCCGGGACCACGTGGGACACCGGGCCCTCCCCACAGTTCGGATCGGTCCCGGCCCGGCCCGGCCCGGGGGCAGAACTCCCGCAGCGCGGCGGCGCGCCCACCGCCCGCCGCCCACCGCCCCCGGAACGCGCTCCCCTCCGACGCCGTCCTCGGCCGAGACCCACGCGGGTCCCCTGACAAGCCGGGTCCGCGCCGCGCTCCCGGCCGGCGTTCCCCTCCCCTCCCCGCCCCAGGTCCCTCCGCGCTCGGTGGCACCTTCTCGTTCTTTGTCGCCGTCTCCACTTTTCCCATGGCCGCGTCCGACTCCAAATCTGCGTCACTGAGGAGTTTCCCCGGCATCCTTCGGCACGAGCGGTGCAGGCGGGCCGATCTCGTCCACCGCGTGGAGAGGAAGAGACAGCCCGAGCTCGTTGGTCCACCCAGCTGTCGTCACTTCCGGTGGCGAAGCGTTTCCCCCGGAAGGAGAGCACGCTCCCGGAAGCAGTGAAGGTGCGGCAGGGAGGCGGGGCCCCACTTGGTGGTTCCGAGCGCCAGCGGCTCTGTGCCTGGGCGCGTTGAATTGATTGCGGCATCTGGACTCGGAGGTGCCTACTGTAGGCTAGAACTGGAAGGAGCACAAAGGTTGGGCTTTGTATTTTTTTTAAAAATATATTTTATTGATTTTTTACAGAGAGGAAGAGGAGGATAGTTAGAAACATTGATGAGAGAGAATCATCAATCAGCTGCCTCCTGCACACCCCCCATTGGGGATGTGCCAGCAACCAAGGTACATGCCCTTGACCGGAATCGAACCTGGGACCTTTAAGTCCGCAGGCCGACGCTCTATCCACTGAGCCAAACCGGTTTCGGCATTTTGTATTTTTTTTAAATATATATTTTTAAAAATATATTTTTATTGATTTCAGAGGGGAAGGGATAGGGGAAAGAGATTTTGAAACATTGATGAGAATCATTGATCTTCTGCCTCCTGCACAACCCCAGTCATGTGCCCTTGACTGGAATCGAACCCAGGACGCATCAGTCTGCAGGCGGACGCTCTATCCACTGAGTCAAACCAGCTAGGGCTTTAAAATACTTTTTAAAATATATTTTTATTGATTTCAGAGAGGGAGAAGGAGAGAGAGGAACATCAACCATGAGAATCTCTGGTCAAAACCGGTTTTGCTCAGTGGATAGAGCATCGGTCTGCGGACTGAAAGGTCCCAGGTTTGATTCCGGTCAAGGGCATGTACCTTGGTTGCGGGCACATTCATACTAGGGGGTGTGCAAGAGGCAGCTATCGATGATTCTCTCTCATCGATGTTTCTAATTCTCTATCCCTCTCTCTTCCTCTCTGTAAAAAATCAATAAAATATATATATTTTTAAAAACACAAAAACAATGAGAATCACTGGTTGCCTCCAGCATGCCCCACATTGGGAATTGAGCCCACAACCCAGGCTTGTGCCTTTGATTGGAATTGAACCTGGGACCCTTCAGTCTGCAGGCCCATGCTCTATCCACTGAGCCAAACCAAGAAGGGCTTTTAAAGTATTTTTATTGATTTCAGAGAGGAAGGGAGAGGGAAAGAGAGAAACATCAATGATGAGAATCATTGATCCTGCAACCTGAGCATGTGCCCCTGATCTGAATCTAACCCGGGACCTTTTAGTTCACAGGCTGACCCTCTATCCATTGAGCCAATTGGCCAGGGCTCTTCACTGCATTAGATTGCTCAAGTTTGCAAAATCTTTTCATGAACAGCTTAGCAAAACATCTATTCTTTTAATTGATTTTGATAGAAACATTAATCGTTTGCCTCCCATATTGCCCAACCGGGATAGCCACAATCTGGGTATGTGCCCTGACCAGGAATGGAACCTGCCACCTTTTGGTGTACCTGATGATGCTCTGAGTCACACTGACGAGGGCAAAATGTATATTCTTGATCATTCTGTTAACTAAAATTAAATGCCCAGACTCATAAACCTGGTTTAGGACTAGAATTTAATAGGGTCTGGTCAACAACAAACTTCCTAAACTTTCGCTGAAGAACTAGTGATCCAAAGAATTGGGAGCTAAGTCATCATAAAATCATTTTTTTAAATGGATTGAAACCCTGGCTAGTTTGGCTCAGTGAATAGTGTCTGCCTGCGGACTGAAGGGACCCAGGTTCAATTCCCGGTCAGGGCACATGCCCGCGTTGGGGGCTTGATCCCAGCCAGTAGGGGGCTGGTGGTACTGGAGGCAGCTGATCAATGATTCTCATTGATGTTTCTCTCTCCCCCTCTCCCTTCCTCTCTGGAATCAACAAAACATTTTTAAAAAATGGTTTCAAATCATGCATGGCTTTGAAAACCTGCACTATATTTGCTCAATGATTTTGGACACTACCTGATTTTCTCACACATGAAATAACAAAACCTACCTCATAGGTGGAGAAAATTAAGTAAGATAATGAATGAAAAGTGTTTGGCACATACAGCACAATAAATGAAAGCTATTAAAACTCATAGGTGTATGAAGGTGGCTAGAAAATTCAAAATGTAATCACTTTGTGACAGGGAAATGCTGGAAATTTTATTTCTGCATGTCATAAGGTTATTTTAACTGTACTTTTTAAATGACAGCTTAACGGGAAATTTTCATGTTTCACATAAACTATTATTTCATGTTTCAGAGTCTCAGGTGTTTTTTTTTGTTTATTTTTTAAAATATATTTTATTGATTTTGTACAGAGAGGAAGGGAGAGAGATAGAGAGTTAGAAACATTGATGAGAGAGAGTCATCGATCAGCTGCCTCTTGCACACCCCCCACTGGGGATATCCCGCAACCAAGGCACATGCCCTTGACCGGAATCGAACTCGGGACCCTTCAGTCCCCAAGCCGACGCTCTATCCACTGAGCCAAACCGGTCTTGGCAGAGTCTCAGTTTTTTTAACAAATAAATTTATGAAATTTATATTCTGTGATATCCTTGAGCCAGGAGCCTTCAGACAGTGCCTGACACACAGTAGCCTATCACCCAACTGTTGACCATTGAAATGGCATTGTCAGGTGAGGGGAAGGAACCCTTGAAATAAATTTTAGCTATATGCCCAGACAGAAAAGCAATTCAACCAATCATCCTGGCATTAGGTGTGAGAAAAGGGGGAGCAAACATGAATGCAGTCAAGCAACTGAATAACAAAATGCTAAACATCTAGGATGTCAGCATTGTACGCAAACGTTAGAGTATCAGCCTCAAGCTGATAAACCACAGTCTGATTGATAAACCACAAAACTAAGGGATACTACTATGTATGATACTGCTATAAATAGTGTATAACATTTTTATTACCAACAAATGTTCAACGAGAGAGAGCCCAGAACACTGCTAAACGAATTGTCAAAGCTTATAAAGTAAAATCCTTTGTAACATATCTGCACAAGGCCAAAATTATGAGAAAAAAATGCAAAAGGCTTTTTTTGGCTCGAAGGTGGCCAAATCACTAATACAGAATCTACTTATCAGCATAAAATTTGATAAGTAGAAGATATGAGTTTAATATACATCTTATAGAAAATTCTAAGTTCTGCTTGAATACTGACTGCCGCAGACTAGTGTCCGCTGATGCAGATGATACATTTCCATGAAATTATGGAATTTGTTTAAAAAAGTATATATACATACATGTACACATACAGTGAATTCAACTCAACATAACAAAAATGTTTGCAGTAATTATCTCTGAGTGTTGTGATTATAAGTGGTTTTTATTTTTTCAAATTTTCAACAATGGATATACATATATATATATATATATATATAATATAAAAAATATGGTTTTTAAAACTTATTAAGCACTACCCCAAAATATACAAAGCCAAATGTGAGAGGAGGAGGCTCTCAGAAATTCATATCTGTGAATTTGTTATAGGGGAATAAGTGGTGCCAAAAGGAGACTTTGGGTGGTGAACACACCATATCATAAAAGATGATGTAATAGAATTGTACACCTAAAACCATATAATTTTATTAACCAATATCACCCCAGTGAAATCAATAAAAAATAAAATAAACAGCTGAAACCGGTTTGGCTCAGTGGACAGAGGGGTCCTGGGTTCAATACCGGTCAAGGGCATGTACCTTGGTTTTGGGCACATCCCCAGTAGGGGGTGTGCAAGAGGCAGCTGATCAATGATTCTCTCTCATCGATGTTTCTAACTCTATCCCTCTCTCTTCCTCTCTGTAAAAAATCAATAAAATAGCCAAAATTGGTTTGGCTCAGTGGATAGAGCGTCAATTATGGTCAAGGACATGTACCTTCATTGCGGGCACATCCCTGGTGTGGGGTGTGCAGGAGGCGGCTGGTCGATGTCTCTCTCTCATCGATGTTTCTAGCTCTCTCTCTCCTGTCCCTTCCTCTCTGTAAAAAAAAAATATATATCAATAAAATATATTTTAAATAAATAAACAAAATAAATGTGAATTTGTTATTCAAATGTCTAATGCCGAAAGTAATAAAACATTTTTTACTAATTCAAAAACTGAAGATCAGGGCAACTGATTCAAGTTCATATAGCTGCGCACAGGGTACCAACTGGAGGCTCTGAATGGCCAAAAAGTGGCACCCTGATGTTCTGGGCTCTATGAGGAAGGAGCAGAGTAAGGGAAGTGGCTGAATGAAGCCCAGGGCCAAGAATTTGGTGAATTTGTCCTGCCTGTTCCTTCCAGAAGATATGGAAAGCTCTGATTGAATCTTTTTAGGACCTGCCTCGCTTTCCCTGTTACTAGGAAGCCAGCCTTTAGCAAGTGAATGCCTTAACTACATCTCCATCCTGCTGGCATTCATCTATATATTTATCTTTCTTTTTTAATATATTTTTATTGATTTCGGAGAGGGAGATAGAATCATCAATGATGAATCACTGATCGGCTACTTCCTGAACACCACTTACTAGGAATCAAGCCTGCAACCCTGGCATGTGATCTGACTGGGAATCAAACCATGACCTCCTGGTACATAGGTCGACACTAAACACTGAGCCACACTGGCCAGACTGGCTCTAAGTTTATGTGTCCAACTATGTCACTAGATTTTGAGCTCCTAAGGGCAGTTACACAGCACTCCTTATTCACCGTTGTACCCCAAAAGGTGCCTGGGACATTGTACATGTACAACACATTCTGACTTAAGTACTAGTTAGTACTCTTGCAGTTAGAACTAGAGATCCTGCCCAAACCGGTTTGGCTCAGTGGATAGAACGTCGGCCTGCGGACTGAAAGGTCCTGGGTTCGATCCCGGTCAGGGGCATGTACCTTGGTTGCGGGCACATTTCCAGAAGGGGGTGTGCAGGAGGCAGCTGATAGATGTTTCTCTCTCATTGATGTTTCTAACTCTCTATTCCTCTCTCTTCCTCTCTGTAAAAAAATCAATTAAAATAAATTTTTTTTAAAGAAAGAAAAAAAAAAGAAATAGAGATTCTATATCATCTTGGGTATAAATGTAGAGCTCACAATTACTTGAATCAGAACCAACTGAGACTTTTGCCCCGTCCTAGTTATCTGGAGCCATGTTCCCCATAACCAAAACTTCCTCCTTTCTTAGTCCAGCATTGAGTCTTTCTCTGCTTTTGGGCTTAACTGAAACCCGATTCTTCCTGAAAAATAATACCCACTACAGCTTTCTTACTCGTTCTGCATTCCCTCCCATTCCATGTACCCTGCCAGGCATCAGTGCCTTTCCCCTTTCCTCAAAGCCATCTGTAAGCGATTATTCCTTCACTTTCATGTAAACACACTTATCTCTTTGAAGATATGTAGCATTATATCATAGTATATTCCTCCTATAACAATTTCCGCTATTCATTATATTTGGGCACCTGGCTTAGACTTCTCGCCTCCTCACTCCTGCTTTATCTTCATTCTAGGAAACTTCACTACACATGAAAACTACCCACTTAACATGCATTTTCTGTTCTTTGACTACCCCAACTGAAATAACCTCCCAACACCACCACAGGCCTACTAGCACACCCTGCACCCGTCTTCCCAACCCCTCGAATTCAAAAATCCCTCATTAATCTTTAGCCCTTTGGTCCTTTTACACTTTCTATTGCCAACCCATCTTCCCATCAACCCCCAGGCAGTCTAGACTCTATGGGCCATTACTCCGATCACTTTTGCTGAGTCCTTAACATTTTCACCGTGTCCTCCTTTCATCTCACAGAGCAAAACTAATCCTGGACCAGTCAAATGTCTCCGGTCTCCACTCCTACAACAAAATGCTGAGCACTGTTACAGAAAATCATTTGATCACTCTAACTTCTGCCATTACAAATTCAGTCTGTAATCTCAACTAGACCCTCAAAGCTACCTGGGACCCTCAGTTTGCCTGGTGAGTTCTCCATCTTATTCTAGAGTTAATACTCCAGCATTTCTCCACTTTCCTCAAACCTTCCAGTCTAATACTTCCCTCTTCAACTTCAGTAGATGATGATGCAAGAAAAAAAAAAAAAATATATAAGACATGAGGCAGGTACTTCATCAATTTTATCCTAACATCTTAAAACTTATGTGATAATCACCTTCTACCTGACAAAATGTTGCAGCTGTGCTTCTAACATCTAAGACTAAAATCTTATGTGTGCTTGATCTCATCCCTCTGGGTCTTCATAGAGATTTTGCTCTATCATATTTTCTTTCTCTTCCTCCTTTCTGGCTCCTTCCCATATTAATATTTCAATATATTCAAACATTCTCATCCTCCCTAACCCTTGGCCCCTCACCAAGACACATGATGCTCACATGATCTCATGTCCTTTCTTATGCATCCAGCTTTAGATTATTCTTCCCTATTCACAGCCAAATTTCTGGAAGACATGTTCCTTTGTTGTCCCTACTTTATTTCCCATTTCCTGTTGAACCCACTGTTATATGACTTCTACTCTCAACAGTATATTAATATGGTTGTTCTTCATGTTAAATGTCTTTTTGCCAAGTCCAATGGCCATTTCAGGCTCATCCAACTGGTTCCTTTGAAAGCTTCACACTTCCGGGCTTTCTCTGTGCCCTGTTCTGCTTATCCCTTCTTAATGGGATCCCCTCCCTCTGCTACTCAGTTCATATATTGGTGTGCCTCTGAATTCCCCTCTCAGTCCACTTTTCTAGCTATGTGGTTCTGGACAATCAACAGCTCTCAAGTGCCTCTGTTCTCATCACTCAAAATAGGTTAGTCTGGCTGACGTGGCTTAGAGGTTGAGCATCGACCTGTGATGCATCGGTCATAGTTTTATTCCTAGTCAGGGCACATGCCTAGGTTGCAGGCTCTATCCCCAGTCTGAGGGTGTGCAGGAGGCAGCCAATCAATGATTCTCTGTCATCACTGATGTTGAGAGAGAATCTTCCTCTATGAAATCAATAAAAAAATATTTAAAATGTTACCTATTAAGGGTTTAATTTCCAAAATATACAAGAAATTCATACACCTCAACACCAGGAAGATGAACAATCCAATTAAAAAATGGATTCTTTCTCTTCCTCCCTCCTTTATAGACACTAAAGAGACACGTCCTCCCTCCTTTATAGACACTAAATAGACACTTCTCCAAAGAGGATATACAGATGGCCATAGACATGTGAAAAATGCTCAAGGTCACCCATCAGCAGAGAGATGCAAATTAAAACTACAAAAAGGAATCACCTCATACCCACCAGGATGACTACCATCAATAAATCAACAACAAAAAAACAAATATTGGTGAGGATGTGGAGAAAAGGGAATCCTAATGCACTGCTAGTGGAAATGGAGACAGGACAGCCAATGTGGAAAACAATATGAAGGTTCCTCAAAAAGTTAAAAATGGAACTGCCTTTTGACTCAGTGATCCCACTTCTGGGAATATATGCTAAGAACCCTGAAACACCAATCAAAAAGATTATTTGGCACCAGTATGTTCACAGCAGCATTATTTACAATAGCCAAAATTTGGAAACAGCCCACGTGCCCATCAGATCAATGGATAAAAAAGCTCTGGGCCAAAACCGGTTTGGCTCAGTGGATAGAGCATCGGTCTGTGCACGGAAAGGTCCCAGGTTCGATTCTGGTCAAGGGCATGTATCTTGGTTGCGGGCACATCCCCAATAGGGGGTGTGCAAGAGGCAGCTGATAGATGTTTCTCTCTCATTGATGTTTCTAACTCTATCCCTCTCTCTTAAAAATCAATAAAATATATTTAAAAATATTTAAAAAATTAAAAAAAAACAAAATCTGGTCCCTGTTAAGTATTAACTCCTTCTCTCTCTTATTCCTATCTTCTGCTCATCACATACAAGCCTGAACTAACCGTAGGTCCTCAGATTGACCATGCTATTCTTAGTCTCTGTTTCTGCATGCTATTCTTCTGCCCGGCCCCTCCCTTCTAACCCCTCTTCCCACCGTACACATTACCTCGGCTGATACCTGGCTTTACTGTTCCTTTTGGGCACCATTTCTTTTACAAGCCTTCCTAATTACAAGATGGGTAGGCACACCCCCAACCAAGTCCTTAGCCTTCATACCCCGTTTCCCCGAAAATAAGACAGTGTCTTAGATTAATCTGAATACAGATACAACACATTTTGTAAAATACAAGTTACCTTAAATAAGATTAACTTGACCGCCATGTTTTAGGAAAAAAATTAAATTCTTAACGCATAATGAAAAGAGACAATAAAAGGTTTTATTATTCAAAGGTGTAACTGGGTAAGTTGATTTGTTTACATCCATTCTTGTGAAATATTTCTTAAAAAAATACAACCAACTTCTTTGTAAATAGCAGACACATACCACAACTATGATGACCTAATTTTTGGTGGATAATGTACATGATTAGGCAGAAATAGGTAAGCTCACACTGGTAGATTAACTATCAAATTCTCAGTCAAAACTCCGTTTGCGGCCCCCACTTCTTGATTGATTTCTATTCCCACTTCGTCTTCGACCATCTTGTCGACTTCCTGACCGACTCCCCTGTTGACTCTGTCTACCTGACCGGCCACCAGATCGACCCCCTGACCGACCTGACCGGCCTGACCGGCCACTTGACCAGCCACTCCTTTGTCTGGAATTAGAAGATGTGTTTCCATCATAATATTCTTCGATTTCTGGTAACTTGGCTGGCACTGAGATTATCCAGTCTGAATCATGCCACTCTGCCTGTTGGGGGAATTTACAGGATTAATATAAAGGCAAACCAGAATCCATAAGCAAGCAAATGAGTATAGAACACTCTTTTTTCATGCCTATTATCTATTAGCTAAAGGTCTTTAAAGTCAAAGTACATGGAACAAACTTAAAAACCAGAGGGAAAAAACCATATTAAAAGCACTTGCCAGGCTGGTGTTGCTCAGTGGTTGGGCAACAACCCAGGAACCAAGAGATCACCAGTTTGACTCCCAGTCAGAGCACATGCCTGGGTTGCAAGCTCGATCCCTGTGCAGGAGGCACCCCATCGATGATATTTATCTCTTATGAATGTTTCTCTCTGTCCCTCTTCCTTCCTCTCAGTCTAAAAATCAATAAAAGTGTTTAAAAAAATAAGTAAATAAAAGTACATTCATGCCCAGTTGGCGTGGCTGTGGTTGAGCATAAATTCCCAGTCAGGACACATGTCCGTGCTGTGGCTCAATCCCCAGAAGGGGGCATGCAGCAGGCACTTGATCAATGATTCTCTCATCGTTGTTGTTTCTATCTCTTCCTCTCCCTTCCTCTCTGAAATCTATAAATAAATCAATCTATAAATTCCCAAGTTTTACTCTTAGGAGAAACCCTCAGGCCTATTTTGAGACTCTCAATTTATACATTCTAAAAGAGCGCACTGGCTTCTCTGCATAAAACACATAGGCCATTAATAAGTAGAGCATTGCTTTCAGCAAGTATATTGATAGAAGCAAGGAGTACGAAGCTGATGATGGAGATTAAAAACGTGTAAGCACCATCTAGGGACTAGAAAAATATGGCCAGTGGAAACAATTTGGTATTAGAATAATCAACTCAACATACACAAATCAACAGCTCATTGATAGTATATTGATAGAAGCAAGGAGTATGAAGCTGATGATGGAGATTAAAAACGTGTAAGCACCATCTAGGGACTAGAAAAATATGGCCAGTGGAAACAATTTGGTATTAAAATAAACAACTCAACATACACAAATCAGCAGCTCATAAGAGCATCAATGTCATATCCTGCAAAAATAACTGTTCTTCATTGTGATCATAAATTGCCAAGGAAAGTTAATATTAAAATACCTGTTGGTAAGAGTGAGTAGACAAACACCCACACACACCATTGGTGGTAATATATAACCAAAGCCTTAAAAATGTGCAAACCATTTGGCCAAGCAGTCATCTTTAAAAATTCATCTTAAAGAGATAAACATAGCAATGTATAAAGAGTTAGCTACAACAACATTGTTTATAACAATATACTATGGGAAATAATCCAAATGTCAGAAAATAGGACACTGTGTATAGCTGACACAGAAATGTATTCAGTACATTCTGAATTTTTAAAAGACTTGAAATACAAGTCTTGTTTCAACATATGTATATAAATATGCACAGGGATGCAACAGACAAATTCTACACTATAATTATTCTGTCTTCAACAGATAAAATATAAAGAAAATTTTTTAAAAGACAAAAGAGGGAGAACCTATAGATTAAAAGAGACTTAAGAAACATCAAATTACAATGTATGAACCTTATGGACCTTACATTAAAAAGTATTTAGGCTGAAACCGGTTTGGCTCAGTGGATAGAGGGTCGGCCTGCGGACTGAGGGGTCCTGGGTTCGATTCTGGTCAAGGGCATGTACCTTGGTTGCAGGCACATCCCTAATAGGGGGTGTGCATGAGGCAGCTGATCGATGTTTCTCTCTCAATGATGTTTCTAACTCTCTATCCCTCTCCCTTCTTCGCTGTAAAAAAATCAATAAAATATATATATTTTTTAGTATTTAGGAGATAATAGGGAAAATTTAAACACAAATTGAACAGTGTCATGGAATTATTATTTTGGGGATTTAATCATGGCATTATGATTATGGTTTGTTTTTTTTTAAAGTATCCTTAATATTTAAGTATATGGAAATATTTGCGGTTGAAATGACAGAATACATAAAACTTGTTTCAAAATCCTAGGAGAGTGGGGAAGTGGACGGAAGTAGGCATGAGACAAAATTAGCCAGAAGTTGATAATTGTTGGAGCTGAGTGATAGGTATATGAGGATTTTTATGCAATTCTATTTTTTATATGTTTGAAATTAGTTATAAAAAGTGTTTTAAATTATTATATAGAATGGATATTTTATAGCAAAGAATTGTTAATTGACTTAAGGCATGATAAATATACTGTTACTATGTTCTTAATCCCTATCTTATAGAGAAATATACTCAACTATTGAACAGATAAAAATTTTTAAGTACCTGTAACCTTTCTGACTCAGTTGTGGGAACATCAAAGCAAACACCCTAAAGACAAAATGAAAAAATTTTATTTAGATTCATGAGTTGATTTTTTTCTTAATATGCTAATACTTTCTAGTAATCTCTATATTCGCTAAAACAAAAAAGATTAGGTGTGTCCCATGATTGCTTATAGGATTAAAACAGCTAATACATAATAATGCATGATAGAGAGTGCCTGCTTATTTTATTTTCTAAATCAGAAAAATAACTAAACACAATATCTAATAAGAATCTACTACCACTGAAAGTCTAGCGCATTCTTTAGAAAAGCTTTTGTAGACGCCATAATGCTGTTCCATGTCATTTATAAAATGACCTGTTTGATAGTCATTTCAAAATTTAGTACCAGTCCTGGCTAGTGTGCTAAATAGTTGGAGTGTCAGCCCGAGCACCAAAGGGTCTTGGGTTAGACTCCTGGTCAAGGGCACCTACCTGGGTTGCGAGTTCTATCCCAGGCCCTGGGAGGGCACATGTAGGAGGCAGATAATTGATGTGTCTCTCTTGCATTGATGATTGTTCTCTCTCTCCCCACTTTCCCTCCCTGCTTCCCTTCCTTGAAATCTATAAATAAATAAACTTGACCTTCTCTGAAAAATCAATGGAAGAAAATATCCCCAGGTAAGGATTAACAAAGATTAATTGCCAGAAGGTTTCTCTCCTAAAGAGCTGCAGTGTTTATCAAATAATGAGAATGATATATCCCAAGACCTCCTTGATCTTGATTGCCAATTAAGGTGAAAATTAACTTAATACTCAAGTATAACAACTAGTTTCGCCTAAGTATCTTGTTATATTTTCCCTCCTCTCCACATTTTTTTCTGAATGTGTATATTTGTCTCATAATTGCCACAAACCCTTTTTGAACGGAAGTAATATTAAATTCTGATAATTACTTCTAATAAACAATCAAGTTAATAAATTCTAGACTAAAATGAAGCTCTGCAGTAAAATTAGATGAATAAATATAACATCTTTTCTCAAAACAATTAAAAGACATCAGTCACTAAAATTACAGATGGTTTTAACTTTGTTATTTCATAACTGTATTAAAATATTTAATGCACTTCATTATCCACATTAACAACCAATATTACTGGTCTGGCTCAGTGAATAGAGTGTAGGCCTACGGACTGAAGGGTCCCAGGTTTGATTCTAGTCAAGAGCATGTACCTCGGTTGTGGGCACAACCCCAGTAGGGAGTGTACAGGAGGCAGCTGAATCCATGTTTCTAATTCTCTATCCCTCTCCCTTCCGCTCTGTAAAAAAATCAATAACATATATATATATATATATATATATATATATATATATATATTTTTTTTTTTTTTTAAACAACCAATAGCAGGCCACTCAAAAATTAATATTGTCTATTTCCTAAATAACAGTTATTTCATAAGTTACATCATCTTAGAAAATAAGCACACACCACACAATAAGTATATATGGGCAGAAACTTAAATAATTTGGATATTAGGTAGTCAAAATAAGAATAACTTACAGTTTTCTAGAGTAATAGGTTATTTAAATAATTGCCAAAAAATTTACAACAAAACAAATTCATCCCATTAGGCCCAATAAAAGAAAGAATGAACAAAACTTGCTGGTCTTTATACACATTACAGTAGTTAAGCTTTTTAGTTGTCTAGAAAAGCCTACCATATTTCCTTTCAGGAGGCACATTCTGGTAATTTGGGATAAAGCATTACTACTCAGTTTTCTGTTAAGTTCTTTCCAAGCACAGCTGACATCCTGTATTTCTTCTGGGCTTTCCAGAGTCATGGTCACAAACCCCTGAAGGAATAAAAGTTACATTATGTAAATGGAAAAAGTAGGAACAATGACGTCCAAATTCAATGAAGTTCATGACTTAAACATGCCAACTTATGAACCGACAATATAACATGACTGCTAAAAAAATAACTTCTTTGAAGCTATATTAATAGAAGATGAGGGTTTATAGATCATTGACAGTACCATTCTCTATGCATTGCTATGAAAACCAAATTTAATTCTAACCATCATGCTTTACGATATAAATAAACTAGAGCATCAGAGAAAAGGTAGTAAAGAATTAGGGAAGTCAATTCTGAAAGAGTCCAAGTTTGCATGGAGTAGAAAAATAAGAGGCTATAAACTCCTTAAACTTTGTAGGGACTATTACATAAACAAGACTTACTTGTTCTGTAAAATTTCACTGTACAGGAAAAGGATCAACATAAAGAATATATATGGAGGCATTCATTTAACAAATATTTCCGTACTCTGTGTGTGTTTCAAAGACTCTAAAAGGCGCTAGAAATTCAGCAATAAATAGCCCTTTCTCTCATGGAGGTTACATTTGTAGTGTGTGAGGAGGAGGAAGGGGGCTGATGGAATGCAACAGACAGTAAACAAATAAGAAAATATACAGAATGTCAGATAGTAATAAGCACCATAAAGAAAAGTAAAGCAGAGCAAGGAATAGAGGGTAAACCAAGCTATTTTAGGGTGATCAAGAAAGTCCTCTCCACTAAGGTGATATTTGAGGAGAGACCAGAATGAAGTGAAGGAGGTTATTGAAAGGAATGAACATTTGAAACAATGCAAGTAAGTACAATGGCCTTGAGTAGGGGTAGGTTTAAGTTTAAGTAACAGCAAGTAGGTTAGGCCCTAAACTGAAACAAGCAAGAGGAGAGTGATAAGAGGTAGCAAGGGAAAGACCCTGTAGGACATTTGTGGTAAA
The DNA here is from genome assembly GCA_036971965.1 of Nyctalus aviator. Lineage (NCBI taxonomy): Eukaryota > Metazoa > Chordata > Mammalia > Chiroptera > Vespertilionidae > Nyctalus > Nyctalus aviator. The sequence goes on along the minus strand of CM072933.1, from coordinate 36,159,150 downwards.
GGCTTTGGATTTGATTAACCTATAAAGAAATTTTAAATTACTAACACCCTGTTTCTAAGATATTCTAGACTTTTATCTAGACAACTGACCTACTCTTTTAAAAGATCAATAAAAATGATGGGCAAACAGTCCCAAATTAAAAGAGAGACATGAATAACCAAATCTTATCTAATAAAAGAGTAATATGCAAATTGACCATACCCCCGCTATACCACAAGTCACCCAACCAGTTACACTTATCAGCCAATCAGAATGAACATGCAAATTAACCCCAACCAAGATGGCTGCAGCCACAGAGAGCAGGTGGGAGGCTTGGGTTTCCAGGCAATGGAAGAAGCCAAGCTTTCCACCTGCCCTGGCCAGTCTAAGCTTCTACTCGAGGCTATAAAGTTTCAATTATAGAAGGTAAACAAATCCAAACAGAAATGGCAGCAGCCACGGAGCAAGCAGAAGGCTTGGCTCCGCTCCAGACTACAAAGTTTCAATTGTAGAAGGTAAATAAATTCCAGATACCAGGGCCTCCGCTTGGGTGGCCGAGGCAGTGGGGGAAGAAAGGGGGCGTGGGTGGCCTGCAAACCACCACAGGCCCTTCGCCAGGCACCCCAAGCCCCAAAAGAACTCCCACACTGATCCAGGACACCCTTCAGGGCAAACTAGCTGGCCCTGACCCATGTACCAGGCCTCTATCCTATCTAATTAAGAGTAACATGCAGATTGATCATCACTCCAACACACAAGAACAAGATAGCTGCCCCCATGTGGTCAATGATCCTGCCCTCACATGGACACAAGATGGCCACAAGATGGCCAGCAGGGGAGGGCAGTTGGGAAGGACCAGGCCTGCAAGGGAGGGCAGTTGGGGGTGATCAACCCTGCAGGGGAGGGATGACCAGGTCGGCAGAGGAAGGAAGTTGGGGGCAAACAGGCTGGCAGGGGAGCAGTTAGACATTAATCAGACTGGCATGGGAGTGGTTAGGGGATGATCAGGATGGCAGGCAGAAGTGATTAGGGGCAATCAGGAAGGCAGGCAGGCGAGCAGTTGGGAGGATTGTGAGGGGGATGTCCCACTACCTTTTTAGGTAGTGGGACATCCCTCAGGGGTCCCAGATTGAAGAGGGTGCAGGCTGGGCTGAGGGACACACACACCCCTGTGCACGAATTTCATGCATTGGGCCTCTAGTATAACATATAAACTCTAATCGGAACCTAATTTTTATTTTTTTTTAAAAATAGCCAAAACTGGTTTGGCTCAGTGGATAGAGTGTCGGTCTGCGGACTGAAAGGTCCCAGGTTCGATTCCGGCCAAGGGCATGTACATTAGTTGCAGGCACATCCCCAGTAGGGAGTGGGCAGGAGGCAGCTGGTCGATGTTTCTCTCTCATCGACGTTTCTAGCTCTCTATCTCTCTCCCTTTCTCTCTGTAAAACATCAATAAAATATATTTAAAAAAAGTATATAAAAAATTATATATATATATATATATATATATATGAGGGATAGGAAGAGAGGGGGGGAAGGGAGGTATAGAGTTGGGCAATTTGTAAGTCACTCTCGCAAAATGACATTTGGCTAAATCATTAACACCTGCCAAGTGGAAACCATCAGATGATTGAGCTGTACCCACTTAAAGCTACACCAAGTAAGTCAGACGCACGTTTATCCCTCCTGCACCTTTGTTTCCCTCTTCCACCAACTCTGTCTCTCTCTCCACCCAGACATCAGAGAGCTCTTTTTCGATGGGTCCCCTCACCAGGGACTCCCCTCACTTACATCATAACATAAGTGAACTACTTGCAACTAATGTTTCTGGAGTGGTTTGTTTTGATATCTGACACGGACATGGCAGGGGGCCAGATCAGATGACATCTCACACACACACACACACACACACACCACCCACATATACAAGCAATCCTTAATTTGCATGGTACTATGTTAACATCACAGACTACTTCTCGATTTGCATAGTTCTATGGCAATTTAAAAAATGAACAGGATTTAGCCGAAACCAGTTTGGCTCAGTGGATAGAGCATCGGCCTGGGGACTGAAAGGCCCCAGGTTCGATTCCGGTCAAGGGCATGTACCTTGGTTGCGGGCACATCCCCAGTAAGGTGTGTGCAAGAGGCAGCTGATCGATGTTTCTCTCTCATCGATGTTTCTAGCTCTCTATCCCTCTCTCTTTCTCTTTGTAAAAACTCAATAAAATATATATTAAAAAAAAAAATGAACAGGATTTGGTTTGCAAATTTCAGTTAAGAAAGTGTCAGGCAAAGTGAAAATTTCCTGTATTTCTTTCCAGATAGCTAGCTAGCTATGGTTCAATTTTAGTCTTTTCTCAAGCATATAATTTTCTTATAGATTTCTACCTTATCAGAAGTAATCAAAGATCGTGGTTCAAAACTCGATGCACCGGAGATATGGGCTAATGCTGCAGCCAATGCATCCACCGCCCCTTTCTCCTCTATCAGTCTCTGAGCTGATGGTCGGAAAAAGTCAACAGCAGCATAAGAAACCGAAGCCAGGGACCTATAGTTTAAAAATAGCAAATTTTCTTGGTCAAGGCAAAGGGGAAAAATTAAAGATAAGAGAATGAATGGGAAAAGAAAGAGCAACGTTTTTATATTTTAATATAACTAAGTATCTGCTGGTAAAACTGGTGATTAAATTTTCTGATTTTTGAACTAGGAGAGCTTAAAGATGAATAGCCTAACACAAAAGAAAAAATTATTCAGCAAGGTCAGAAAGCATACCTGATGGCATCCATGCTTTTAGATTTAACTAAATCCATTGTAGAAGGAACACCTACACGTTTAAAAGTAATTCCCTGAAAATGAAAGAATTACATTAAAGAAAAATGGAAGTCTTTACAATTAATTTCTAAATTAATATAGCTTTTTGAATTTCCATTTCCTGGAAGAGATTTCCAAGCCCTAGCAGATCGAAAGATCTGCTTTTTCAAATAAATCACCAACTACAAAATCTAGAAAAAGAAAGGAGATTTTTCTGAATTGGCCCTTAGTTACAAACATGGAATCCCACTGCAAACTTAAGCTGATTCAAAAAAAGGAAAATGATGCTGTTTACACCTATGAATTTTTTCCTTATTACCCTATCTAATTTTACAAAGTACATTAAATAGTGTATAAAAACACATCATAAAAAATAAAAAAATGTGAAATACCATAAAAAATCCATAATTACTCAATATAATCTTAACAATTACACCAAAACAATGTCACGGTCACCATTATAATGCTGGACTCAAGAGATAATTAAATCATAATGCCCTTCTGATTTTAGTGTCAAGGGAGAAATTCAAGGGAAAAATGAGAGTCAGATTTTCTGTCTTCACAATAAACGTGCATGAACAAAGACTTGCAGCTAATATATATTTCGCTCTCCACATGCTTCACATCCAAATGCAGCTTAAACTGAGAGAAGTTATAAAGACCTATTTGTGAGAACAAATGTAAAAAGAACTCTTTTCGGATAATAAGCCTGAAATAAATTAACTCTACTTACTGCTTTTTGTTCCACATATCTTAGTTGACCTCTTTCTCTCGGTTGATAAAAACATATGCAAATTCCTGTCCGGCCAGCTCTACCTGTGCGTCCAGAGCGATGAATATAGGACTCAACATCCTAAAAATAAGAGGTAATACTTTTTTAAAATTTAACAAGTTACACAGTCAACCCAATATCCAAATAATAATGCTAATAACAAAACTACTACTACCAATAATAATAACTCAATTCTGTTTCTTTTTCTAACATCCCAAAAAATTTATGCAGAATTTTGGGACACGAGGGATATGTTCTTAAACCTTATCTAAAATTTTAAAAAATAAAATAAAAAATAAATAAAACCTTATCTATCCCATTCCAGGATTCTTTATATGGCAACTTTTTAATAATTCCCTTTATAAATCCATGCTTTACATACAAATAATAAAGTTAGCAATTTGCAAAGACATCGGATTCTAGTCAATTTAACACCACAGTGACAAAAATGGCTAAGACAAGAACAGATAACTTTTTCATATCCAAAAGCAAAATTTTTCACACAGAAAGAAAGTCAATTTATACAATTGTTCTTTCCTTCAAATCCAATCCTATTTCCTACCTGTGGAGGAGAGCTCTGAATCACCAGGTCAACCTCAGGAATGTCCAAACCTCGGGCAGCCACATTGGTTGCTACCAAAACTTTAAAACTACCTTCTCTGAAGCCTTTCAGTGTAATTTCTCTTTGTGACTGTGCAATGTCCCCATGTAAACACTGGGCATTCTATTAGGAGAAAGGGGCAAAGTAAGTGTACAATTCATACTTACAATTGACAGCACTCTAACACCATACATTCTGTGTTTTGTTATTGTTTCTTTATCTTATTGCTGATCACTGTAATGCATATTTATTTTTCAAAACACTATTACTGAAAACCTTTTCTTAAAATCATCCTCCTACCTAATTCACTGCTAGTAGTGAGGTGAATATTCCTCCAGAATTTTTTTTTTTTAAATATATTTTATTGATTTTTGTACAGAGAGGAAGGGAGAGAGATAGAGAGTTAGAAACATCAATGAGAGAGAGTCATCCATCAGCTGCCTCCTGCACACCCCCTACTGGGGATATGCCCGCAACCAAGGTACATGCCCTTGACCGGAATCGAACCCGGGGCCCTTCAGTCCCCAAGCCGATGCTCTATCCATTGAGCCAAACCAGTCCCGGCCAGAATTTTTTTTTTAATACACCCACTGCCCTAGCCGGTTTGGCTCAGTGGATAGAGCATTAGACCGTGGACTGAAGAGTTCGGGGTTTGATTCCGGTCAAGGGCACGTACTTTGGTTGCAGGCTTGATCCCTGGCCCTGGTTCAGGGCATGCGTAGGAGGCAACCAATCGCTATGTCTGTCTCACACCGATGTTTCTCTCTCTTTCTCTCCTTCTCCCTTCCACTCTCTCTAAAAACCCATAGAAAAATATCCTTGGGTGAGGATTAACAAAAAGCAAACACACACACACACACACACACACACACACCCCTCACATATATTAGCGTGTTCTATAATTTTATGTACTTACTTAAAAGTAGGGGTCATACTATAATTATATTTATATACTGTTTTGTGACCTGCTTTATAAATTATTAGCCATTTTTCCACATCTATAACTCAATTTTTAATTTTTAGAATTTAGTGACTGTCTATTTTTTAATGCGTGTGTGTGAACAGATAACTTTTCACACACACACACATATTTATTGATTTCAGAGAGGGAGGGAAAGGGAAAGAGAGCTAGAAACATCGATGATGAGAATCATTCATTGGCTGCCTCCTGCACGCCCTCCTACTGGGGGTCGAGCTCGCAGCCCAGGAACGTGCCCTTGACTGGAATCGAACCCAGGACTCTTCAGTCTGCAGGCCAACGCTCTATCTAGACCAGTGGTCGCCAACCTTTGGAACCTGTGGTTGGTGACTGCTGTTCTAAACCATTTAGGGCAGTGATTTTTTAGAGAGACAGAGAAACAATGATGTGAGAATGCAACATTGATCAGCTGCAACATTGATTAGCTGCCTCTCCCATCTGGGATTGAGCCCACAACCCAGGCCTGGGCCCTGGACTGAGGGTCTCCTAGTAGATAGGACAACACCCAACCAACTGAACCACACTGGCCAGGGCCTTACTTAATTTTTAAAAACTATATATATGATTTCTTCATATGGATGCAGTATCGTTTATTTTAGCAATATTCTACTGATGAACATTTGAGTCGTATCCAAATCTTCACCTTCAGAAACAATGCTAGTGAACAACATTGTACTTATATCTCTGGATACCTCATTATATGTATATTTCAGAAGGATATATATCTAGAAACTGTATTTCTTGGTAAAAAATTATGAACATTTAACAAAAGAGGTTGTACCCATTTACTCTTCAACATTCTGAATACTTATTTCCTCATACCCTATCTACCCTGTTTACTATGGATCATTAAAATCCTTGTGAATGTAATAGGCAAAAATGACTTCACAATGTTATTTCAATTTACATTTAGGTAATTTTTACTGAAGTTGAACCTATTAATATATTTATCTACCGCTTTGCTGCAAATAATTCTCCTCAATTACTGGTATAAATTTCCTAGTATTCTTAGGCACTATTAATATTTTAAAGTTTATAACAATGCCCTGGTTGGTGTGGGTCGGTTGGTTGGAACACTGGCCCATACACCAAAAGGTGGCAAGTTCAATTCCTAGCCAGGACAAATGCCCAGGTTGTAGGTTCAATTCCTGGTCAGGTTGATGTTTCTTTCTCACATTGATGTTATTTCTCTCTCTCCTCCCCCACTCTCTCGCCATATCCTTGGGTGAGGATTAAAAAAAGAGAGAGAGAGAGAGCCCGGATGGCATCGACCTAAAACCAGGAGGTCACGGTTTGATTTCCAGTCAGGGCACATGCCCAGGTTGTGGGCTCCAGGCTGAAGGCTCCAGGTTGCGGGCTCAATCCCCAGTGTGGGATGTGCAGGAGGCAGCCAATCAATGACTCTCTCTGATCACTGATGTTTCTATCTTTCTCTCCCTCTCCCTTCCTCTCTGAAATCAATAAAAATATTTTTTTTTTTAAAAAAGACTTTTCACAAATGAAGGCTACATTAGAAGAAATAAATACAAAACTAACTAAACATAATAGATGATGTCTTAAAACTGGGAAGTTTTGAAAATTGAAGATGAAAAGAATTTGAGATAAAGTGACAAAGGAGAAAGAAAAGAAGAGCCAATGCCAACAAGAGTCCCTAAAGAAAAACTCCAAAACAATCAAACCAAATACCAAAAAATTAGAATTCAAAAAAAATTTCACTGAAATTAAAAACATGTATATTCAGAACTAAACATGTACATTGATTGTGTAGCCAGAAAAAGTGACCAAGAGCAATACCAAAATATATTCTAGTATAACTACTGAATTTTATAGAAAAAAAGTATTTTGTGTTTAGGCAAAAGACCAAAATCACTCATAAGGGGAGAAAAGTCTGACTGGCATCAGGCTTTTTTAGTATGCTTTATTCAAAAAATAAAAAATATTTAAGATACCTAAGAAAATGCAAAGCAACCATTATATATTCAGCCAAATTTATTTCTAGGTATACACCCTCTCTGAAATCAATAAAAAAAATATATTTTAAAATGACTATCAAACTTGGGCCACAAATGACAATATGATTTTTTGTTGAGTGATTCACCCATGTAATCTCAATTAGAGAAACCATGAAAAAAGACTCACCTGTTTTATGTGCGGATTCATGGCCATTTCAGTTACATTCTTTTTGGTCTCACAGAAAATAATAGCCCTCCCTTCAGACCCACTGTAGACTTGAAGGACATCTCCAATAACTGCTGGCCTCTGAGACCAATGGCATTGGATGGCCAAATGCTTTGAGGAAAGAAAATGCCAGATACGTTTCATTAAAATTAGTAAAAAAGATTTCTCTTGTACATTTTTCTTTCTATCTGTTCAAGAATTGGCCTTCCTGGGAGACAATAAGACAATGATTCTCCTCAATCCCATTTAAAAACAATATACAAATGGCAATCAATAGGTAAAAGGATAAACAAATTGTAGTATATTTTATACAATGGAGTACTATTCAGTAATTAAAAGAAACTAACTTAGAGAGAAACCAACTACTGACACATCCAACATTATGGATGAATTTCAAAACATATGCTGGGAGAATGAAGCCTTTTGGAAAAAAAGAGTATAGATACTATGATTCCGTTTATATGATGTTCTAAAACAAATTAAAACTAATGTATAATAGAAAAAAAATCACAACAGAGGTTGCCTAAGTATGGGAGACTGACTGGTGAGAAGCATGAGGGAAGTTCCTGGAATGATAATAATATTCTATATTTTTATAGGAATTTATGCATCTGTATGAACTGGGCAAAACAAACAAATATGTTTAAATGTTTGCAATTTTTTGCATGTAAATTTTATTTTTAAAAACTGTAAAAATATATATGGGTGAACCTCAGAAACATGCTGTGACAAAAGCTAAACACAAAAAAGTCACATATTATATGATTACATTTATACAAAATACTAAATGATATTGAATTGCACACTTTACAAGATTAAATTTAATTACAATTTTGTCTCAATAAAAAATTTATAAATATTGAGCTCTAGCTAAAAAACTTAAGAGGAAATGTACTGATTTCTGCATTTTGAAATGCATCAAAAAACAAAATATAGTTTAGGATATAGTGATGGGTAGATAAGTGACAAAGCAAATATAGATGTTAATGACAGACTCCAGCAGTTGGCGAGTATATGGGCGTCCACTGTGAAATTCAACTTTTTGTTGTGTTTATAAATTTTCATGTTAAAAAACTTAAACTATTTGTACATTTTAAATCTGTGCATTTTAACATATACCTCAATAAAATTGTTTTTAAAATGTAACATATATAAATTATAGAACACCTGGAATATAAAGACCACACAGAAGAAAACTAAGAATCATTTGTACTACCTACAACAAAGTGTTGCTTCCCCCACTCTCAAAAACACAAAGAAAACAACCTGAATCGGATCAAATCTCACAACTGTACCATTAACCTGTTAACCGGGGAGTTCCCTTTTTAATTACGCAACGTACAACAGGCGCTTACTCTTTCACTAAGACGTGTCAATATGTCACACCCAGCGGACGTAATTTTATATTATTATTTTTTTATTTATACTTAATTAAAATAAATGAAATATATATTTTTTCGTATACTTATATATAAAACACAAAGGAAAATACAAAATTACAAACAAATAGAAAAGAATATCAACAAAAAAATAGAAACATCGAATTGAAAAATTATAGCCGATACTGGTTTGGCTCAGTGGACAGAGCGTCGGACTGCGGACTGAAAGGTCCCGGGTTCGATTCCAGTCAGAGGCATGTACCTTGGGGGTGTGCAAGAGGCAGCTGATCGATGTTTCTCTCTCATCGATGTTTCTAACTCTCTATCCCTCTCTCTTCCTCTCTGTAAAATATCAATAAAATGTAAAAGATCATAAATTTTACAAACAATTACAAAGATTACAAAAAATATATACCATCCCTCTCAGGGCGCAACATATATTTCAAGGACGTATTCATATGTCCTACCCGTTCCCAATAGTGTTTATGTTTGACGTATTTATAGGTCCCGCTCGGTTAACAGGTTAATTCACAGGGAAAATGAAGGCAGAGGAGCATGTTAAATAACACTACATGGTTGCAAATCAGCAAAATTGAGACTGTGGGAAACTTATAAGACAACTGTTCAGTTCTTTTCAAAAAAATATTGCAAGGAATAAAACAGAGGAAATCTACAGATTTAAGACATAAAAACCAGTGCAATGTAAGGATCTTATTTAGATCCGGACTCAAACTATTAAAAAAAAAAGACAAGTAGGGTAATGTGGACACTACATACTAATGGTATTAAAGAAGTATTGTTTTCTTCTGTGACAAAAACTTTGTTGTTTTCTGGGTTGTTTTTTAAAGATCCCTTATCTTTTAAAAATATATTAAATTACATGAAGATGAAATGATAACTAGATTGCTTCAAATGTAGGGATGAAGAAAGACTATCAGGCTACAGAAAAAAATCATTTCTTAAAACATGGTGATAAGTATATTAAATCCCTTATATTACCCAATTTTCATGTATGTTTGAAAACATTCTTAGTAAATTTTCAGATACATTTTCCATTCTTATTGTAAAACTTCCAGCCATTACAAAATATACAAAGCTTCCTCTGACCATCCCATACTATAAAAGTCCTCCTTCCTAGTAGTCATTATTAACTTGATGTTTAGCCTTCCAACTTATCTTTATACATTTACATAAATACCTAAAGAATATAGTATTTTTTGTTTGTTTTTTTTAATATTACGAATCTGCACATATCACTTTGTAATTTGGTTTTGTATCACTCAAATTCATTCTTTTTAACCATTACATTGTATTTACAGATTAATTATTGTTCATTTAGCCTATTTTTATCTTCTTCCACATATATGTACATCTATTAAATGAAAAAGTTATATATATAGTATATACCTGACTATAATAAACCATGCAAATATTACCTTTAAATTCCTTTTCAAAAAAATATACTATTGGTTTAAATTTTCATTAAGTCAAAATTATTAACCTTTTTCTTTATGATATATTTTTCTAACTTTATGTTTAGAAAACCCTTCCTTTTCCTAAAATCAAGTAATTGTTCATCTACATATGCTTTAAATAATTTTATGCCTTAATTTTTTAAAAAATCTTTTGGAAAATTTTTTTGTATATAATATTAGATGAGGATCTAACTTTTTTTCACCTAAACTTTATTATCCCAGCACTATTCTTTTTAAATTGATATGAATTGCCTCCTCTGTCATATTCGACACACTTACTGTCTTAATGGCTGCTTGTTTAAATCTCCTGGAATTTGCCTGTTCATACTTTTTCCCCATTTAATCTATTTTGCTCCTCAGTCATAGACATAGAATTACATAAGTAACTTATTGACTAAGGGCAAAAAAGAGATTTGGCTTGAAGTGGTACCCAAAACTTAAGTTTAGCTTCAACAAATTTCAAAATACCAACTAAAAGTTAACATCTATCATTCTGGAAAGCTACTTACTTCCACAGTAGTTGCAGCCTTTTGAGTCATTTTTCCAACAAGGTCAACCTGTTCATATCTGGATTTCATGTATTTTTTTGCAACTTTGTATACCCACTGTGGGCAAGTTGCAGAAAAAAGTAAAGTTTGAGGATTGTCTTCAGAATCTTAAACAAAAAGAATTCAAATGCTTTCTTAATATCCCATGATGCAGTAAGCTCTTAAAAATCCCCCCAAACTTCAAAGAAATAGTGAAATATTCAAAAAGGGATGAATTTTGAATATACAAACTTCATTGCAATTATTCAAACTTTCAACTTTCAAAACTAGGGGGAACTATGAAGAAAACCAGAAGGAAGCTGAGAATTTAAGAAGGAAGAATACACAAAGAAATCAATAAATTGATTTAGTAAATCTAACTCCAATCTATAAAAAATAATACACGGAGGAAAACATAGAAAGCTAAGAAAATAGTTAAAGTAAACTACTGTATCTTCCTGTTCAGGAAGAGAACAGATACCAAATAACTTGAGTTGTGTTAGAAGAACATTGGGGACAATGTCGTAAAAATTACGAGATGATAAATTCTTAAGTTTTTAAATGAGAGAATTGCTAATGTGTTTATGTTGAATTAAGATGTACCAGTTTTGTAGGATTCATGGATGATATCTTCAACTTGGTCAGCAAAACCTAAATCTAACATTTGATCCACTTCATCAAGCACAACGTGGCGCAGTTTAGAAAGATCTAATCGGCCGCTCTGCAGATGGTCTTTGATACGACCAGGGGTCCCAACCAAGATGTCAATACCGTTTCGAATATGATTAACTGTGAGAGGAAAGAAATATCAGCAATGTGTAAATTAAATATCTTTTTCCTGCTATTTCTTTAGATTTTTAAAGTAGCAAACAGATATTTGCGCTATTATCGTACATATTTACTCACTTTGGCTTTGATATGATGTTCCACCATAAAAACACGCTACACTGAGTTTCCTAGTTATATCTTTGAAGTCTTTGGCTACTTGATTTGCCAGTTCCCTTGTAGGAGCCAAAACAAGTACCTGAGCAAGAGGTTTAAAAAAACAAAAACATACTTTTCTAAAGATGTCTAAATTCAAACTGAGAAGACTTTTTTAAGGTGCATTTAAAACTAGGAATCTCAACATGGTATATAAAGACAACACAAATAACAAGAACAATAGCTTATATTTATTATATCTTCCCTTACTTCCTTCAGGTCTCTTTCCAAAACTTACTTTTTCAATGAGCTTACTACCCCTTTTTTCATATACTCTCACTCGTTTCTCCTAGCATTTATACCATGTTAAGATATTCATATTTTACTTATTTATTTGTTGTCTGTCCCACCCACTAAAATATAAACTCCAAGGCAAGGATTTATAAGAGTTTGAATTACTGTATTCCTTCTACTTCAAACAGTACCTGGCACAGAACAGATACTCAAAAATATTTGTAGAATAAATGTTCAGTAGTGGTTTTCATAAATTACCTAATTTGATCCTCACAAAAACTCTGTGAGGTGGATTATCCCAATTTTACAAATGAGGAATCTGAGTCTTAGAGAAGTTAAGAATCTTGCCCAAGATCAAATAGCTAGAAGTGGCAGAATTTCCAGTAGTGTGCTTCTAGCAAAAAAGCTTCTTAAGGCGGTGCTGGGACTGTGTCCTATTTTTATTACTTGCATTTTTTCCTAATTTCACCTAAGGAGCAAAACACTCTGAAAAAGATTTGTCCTGTTGGCCAAACTGATCCAAGACCATTATGACTTAATTAGATTCATGTATGTGATACTTTCATACTACAATATCACTTAATAGTCTCAAAAACAAATTATTTAGTCACGTATCTTTTCAAATTATGATGTTGATTTTTTTCTTCTTCACTTTTAAGAAACTTAAACTAGGTTCTCTCTGTTCTTTACTACTTATAAAAACAAATCTCTAGACCTAGCAGGTTAGAGCATTGGGCTGCAGACTGAAGGGTCCAGGGTTCGATTCCAGTCAAGGGCACACGCCCGGGTTGTGGGCTCGATCCCTAGTGGGGGCGTGCTGGAGGCACCCAAACGATGATTCTCTGTCATCACTGATATTTCTTTCTTTCTCTCCCTCCCCCTTCCTCTCTGAAATCAATAAAAATACATTTAAAAACACAGAGCTCCAGGACCCCAATAACAGAGGACCAGCAATATCATTTCTATAGTCTCTTCTTAAAATTAACCAAGGAAAGAAAAATTGATAATTTGCTGAATGACCAAGTAAATGAATACCTCTTCAGCAAATTCATTATTTAAAAGCAAAGGTCGTAACTAAAAGAAGGGAAGTTGTTCACTAAATATACTAACTGTAAATACTTCTAACATTAGATATGCTGGCTTCAAAATAATTTTACAGTTATCAAAGATGTGTATGAATCCATACACATTACATTATTATGCAATAACTACTTCACTTAAGCCTTGCGATTTTTTTTCATTAAAAAAAAACCAACAGCCGAAACCAGTTTGTCTCAGTGGATAGAGCGTTGGCCTGCGGACTGAAAGATCCCAGGTTCAATTCTGGTCAAGGGCATGTACCTCGGTTGCGGGCACATCCCCACTAGGGGGTGTGTAGAAGGCAGCTGGTCGATGATTCTCTCTCATCGATGCTTCTAACTCTCTGTCCCTCTCTTCCTCTCTGTAAAAAATCAATTTTAAAAAATCAACAAGTTTTGCTTTAGGACCCCAATTTTTACTTTATGCCACAGAGTTAATTTTTCTATCTTGGGGGGGTACTTGAACTTAAAACCAGTACACTCTTTTTTCCCCTTTTCATTAGACTATTTAAATCTTTTACTCCTAAAATGGTTACCTTTGGTGAGCGGCTTTTTTTAATTGTCTCTTGATTTCTTTGGAGTCTTTCAATCAAGGGAATGGCAAAAGAAAATGTCTTTCCTGTTCCTGTTCGTGCTTGAGCAATTAAATCTTTTCCTTCATATACAGGATCAAAGGTCTTAACTTGAATAGGAAACAGATAAGTTACCCCTCGACCTGAAAAAATGAGATTTCATTGAAATATTTATATAAGAGTAGCATTAGGAAAAAATATATATTTCTTTGAAAATGATAATCCCGATTCCTCAACATCTGTCTAAAGATACCACCTAGTGACATTGATAGTTATCCCTACCCCAAAGAATAATTCTTATTTTTAATGGTCTAACTCTTGACAATTACATATAATTCTTTAGAGTCAAAAACAGATCGTAATACCAAAAGTATGATGTAGAAATAAATGCAATTAAAGAAGAACTATTTATGCTTTCTATTTTCTCCTTTTGGACAGAAAATTTGGTTTTTAAATTTACATTTTCAATTCCATATCCATTAAATTAATAGTACCTTTGAGAAGCTTTATAGTCTCTTCAGAAATAGGGAAATTGGAGAAGGCTCCTTCTTTCTGTTCACGTGTTAGAGTCTGTCAAAATGAAATCAAAGTTCTAACTAATAGAGTTCATATTTGACTAGGTATTTAGAATCTTTTACTCATTTATTGTTTTTATTTTACTACATAAGTTAACAAAACAACTTCAGTTAATACTTGGAAAAACTATATAGATTAATTTACAAAATAAATTAGTGGGAAATACTTTTAATTTCAAAAGTATCCCTTTAAATAGCAAGTTTACTCAATACATCTTCCATAGTACACTGAAAAATAATTCACACATAAGACTCCCTTTAGTAATAATCTACCATATAAATAAAAAATATATTTCCATTTAACTAAGGTAATACAAAAAAACTAAATAATCTAAATCATATTCACAGGTACAAACAATATTATGAAAATTAATACCAGCCAATAAAACAGCCCTAAAAGAAATTATACATGAGGAAAGTAAATTGCTCCCAAAAAGTTAAAAAGTTGTTCTATAGCTCTAAACAGCACTTTTTTTGGTCACTGATACAAATAAAGTTCCTGTAAGCTTGAAAATTTCTTTAACATATATACAGGTTAGTATAACATTATCATTAAAGATTAGAAACTCTATTAGTCAGTGCATATATGGAACAAAAACAATATATCTACCGATAAACTTTATTATTGGTGTGTTTAAAGAAAATAGTTCCAGAACCACACACAATAGCCACTTTTAAGTAGGGAATCAGATAAAAAACATATCAAATTCAAATTGCAAGTCATTAAGCAAATCTCAATGCTGTCATTTTTTTAAGATTAAAAGAAAAAATATATTACAAAAGTAATACATTTCATTGTAAAAATATTAGAAATCATAGAGAAATTTTAAAATTATAATCCAGTTAGCTAACGCCACATTTGAAACAGACATTCTCCCAATCCTCACTCTATACATATATAAATTTTTAAAGTAAAAATAAGACAACAGTATACACTGTTATGTTATCTGGATTTTTGTGTGTGTTTTTTTCATTTACTATGATACACTAAATGCCTTTTTAACATTCTTCTATGAACTTTATGAAAGATGTATGCTATTGTGTGGATACAGCATATTTTATTAGGCCGATTGCCCACTATCAGACACTTAGGATGTTTAAATTTTGGCTATCATCAACAATGTCACTGTGTTAAGAGTACTTATTCATACATTTTTACACACCTCATAATTATCTCCTTTGAAAGATAAATTCCTAAAAATAGAATTGCTGAACTCTAACATGATCTAAATAAAATTATAAACAGTTAAGTCTATTATAATATAGAGCATCATTGTACCAGGCAAAATCCCAAAAGAGTGAGCAACTTGTACAGTCCATTGCTAGTAATACAGATTTGTGGGGCCTTATTTAGATCAATCTCTAATATATGTGCTTTCTGAACAATAGCAAATTTACAAATAAAAAAACCACCATATTGTAAGACAAGGATTCAATACTATTTCCAAAACTCCCCAAAGATTGCATATTAAATTAAGCTCAAATATATTTATATTCTTAGCAACTCTCAGATTAAAAATTTTAAAAGAATTATTAATTACCAAGAATTAAGAATATCAAAGTTGTCTCTAAACATCTTTCTAAGCATCACTGACAATTTGTGATAACTAGAAAAATCTATAAACTCTGGTAGAGAAAAATTACAAAAACAAACTGAACAAATTCTAAGCAAGAAAATAACTACTGAACAGGTACTGGGCAACAGCAATGAAGATTCTATACTAAACATGTTTTCTACACTTCCCCCCAAAATATTCAAGGGAACAGATTTCTTATATGTTTCCTTTTTAAAAATGCAGCTTTAAGACTGAATTTCAAAGACTTAAAGATCATTTAAAGTTGCTATTGTTATAGAAGCAGAAAAAGCAGAAGGCAAAATACACAGTGAAGAGGGCTTATGTACCTTATTTCAGGAAGTCAGAATCAATTCATGAGTACTAGTAGGGTCCAAAATAACCATAAGAAATGCAAGCATGTGACCATCAATAAGCAATTTGGAAAAACTGTTTACAGGAACCCAAATGTACAGGGAAGGTTTAAATCTGACCATCCCCCACCTCCACCCCAAAGAGGCAACACCTTAAAAGAAACAGGGGACAAAGGAAAAAAGGCTCGGGTTTCAGCGGTAGAGATTCCCAGGTCCAACAGAGTACTGAATACTAAGCAGAAAATATTATAAAATCAATTCTAATTAGTCTACTAAATCCAATTAGCATGTATTTCAAGGATAATATCAAATGCAAGACAAAAAGTATCCATACCTCCTCTAGTTTATTATCACTTGACTTATGAGTAGAACTATCTAAGGATGATACTCGCTTTGATTTTTTTTCATATGCATCAATATCTCCATTTGACAGTTCTTTTCTTCTTGACTTATGAGACTTAGAAAATTCATTTGAAAGTGTATTATATCCTTCTTCAGCGTCTCCATTTAACTTCTCTTTCATTTTAGCTTTTTTGGACTTGGGAGCATCCAGATCATCTGCAACACCATTTTCTCTTGTGTCTGATTTCTCATCCGAGTCATAATGGTGCCTTGATTTCCTTCTATCACTCTGTGGGGAAAAAAACAAAGAAGCAGTGACAAGAGCGCCAAAAGCTCTTTTCTAAGAAGTTAGAGCATGACTCCTCACCAGCAAAGCTCAACATTCCTTTATCTAAAGGAACCTGGCAGACATCCAGGCAGGTTTCCAATGCCAAGCCTTCGTCTCATCTATTGCTTTTTCTCTTTTTTTACATGTTCAAGACTTGGCCTCTAACCCCTCTCTAATCTCATCATTATATATTTTTTAAAGATTAATGCTTTTTAAAAAATGTTTTTACTGATTTCAGTGAGGGAGAAGTAGAGAGAGATAGAAGCATCAATAATGAGAGAATTATCTATCGGTAGGCTACCTCCTGCATGCCCCCCACTGGGGCGGGGCCCCCAACCCCAGCATGTGTCCTTGACCTGAATGGAACACACAACCCTTCAGTCCATAGGCCGATGCTCTATCCACTGAGCCAAACCGGAGAGAACTCTAATTCCATCATCAGAAAAAAGAATTAAAACCCAAGATGTATAAACTGAAAGACACACAAAAGCGTCTAATATCTCCGAGAGAAAAAATATTAGTACTTATTGAGTACCTACCCAGCATTGTGTAATCTTCATAACAACCCTATAAGGGAAATACAGGTCCATAATCCCTTATCCGAAATTCTGATATCCATAAAGCTCTGAAAACCGAAAGTTTTTTTGTAACTTATTTGGAGACAAAACCTTACCTGAACTCATTTGGTGGCAAAATTGGACTTGAACTAATGTGAGGCTATTTATAATTCTTACTTATTATATTAGAATGAATATTCATATTTAATAATAATGTGTTTGATTTTAGATTGGGGGCCCAAAAACCCTTCTTGGGTGTTGCCCTTCTAAATATTCCCAGAATTCTTAATTTCAAACACATCTAGCCCAGGGATTTTGGATAAGGGATAATGAACCTGTATTATTTTCACCATTTTACAGATTAGAAAACAGAAGTTCTTAGGTCAGTAACTTGCCAAAGACCCACATGTGGAATTTCCTACAAGTGGAAGTGCTAGAAATCAAGATCCATCTGACTTGAAACCCCATGAATTTTTTAAATATATATATCATGCTTCCTCTCTGAACTTTGATAAATAACAGGTTAAAGAAAAAAGCAAATTAACCCTTGCCGGTTTGGCTAGAGCATCGGCCTGCAGACCAAAGGGCTCTGGGGTTCAATTCCAGTCAAGGGCATGTACCTTGGTTGCAGGCTCCTCCCCTGGCCCCCGGCCCTGACCAGGGCCCCCCAGGAGGCAACCAATCTATGTGTTTCTCTTACATCAGCGTTTCTCTCTGTCTTTCCCTCTCTCTTCCACGTTCCCTAAAAATCAATGGAAAAATATCCTCGGGTGAGGATTAACAAAAATTGAAAAATAAAACTATATAATTCATGTAAAAGTTCAATTGTAATACGCCCATGGAAGATTGTTAATATATTAGTAATCCTAGAAAGTAAAAGTTTTTAAAGATTTAAAAATTTAGTTACTAGAACAATTTATAAAGGACTATGCTACAACTTTAGTTTGTTGTTTTTTAAAACATATTTTTATTGATTTCAGAGGGGAAGAGAGAGAGAGAAACATCAATGATGAGAGCAAATCGCTGACCGGCTGCCTCCTGCAAGCCCCCTATTAGGGATCAAGCCCGCCACCAGGGTATGTGCCCTGGACCAGAATCAAACCTGGAACCCTTCAGTCCACAGGCTGATGCTCTGAGCCAAACCAGCTAGGACTGCAATTTTAGTTTTAAAACACCAGACTAGTGACCAGTGTTTTAATATCTGCAGCCAGTAAGCAATTATTTGAAAATTTTGCACTTCAGCCGAGACCGGTCTGGCTCAATGGATGGAGCATCGGCTTGGGGACTGAAGGGTCCCCGGTTCGATTCCATTCGGGGGCATGTGCCTTGGTTGTGGGCATATCCCCGGTGGGGATGTGCAAGAGGCGGCTGATCTATGATTCTCTCTCTCATCGATGTTTCTAAACTCTCTCTCTCTCTCCCCCTTCCTCTCTATACAAAATCAATGAAATATATTTAAAAAAAGAAAAAAGAAAATTTAGCACTTCAGAATTACTTGATCAAATATTCAATTAGATAGTAGTGATTAGTAATAGTAAAAGCTACTACCACCAAAATTTTCACCATGATTTGCAGTTTTTACAGAGTATTTTCACATACAATTTTCTCATCCAAACAATAGGAACTGCAGTGAAAATTTAATAACATATGTGAAAATGCTTTGTAAACAACAGACCTTTAAATGAACGTAAATCATACACAGTTAAATGTTACATCATTTGGTCTTTAGTTAACTGAACTAGCCCACATTTCCCCAAATCAACAGGTCCTATAGAAATATGAGGTCATTTATAGAGTCAGCCTTGGAGTTTGAGTTGTTCCTCAGCCCTGCACTTCAGGGAAAGGAAGCAAGGTAAAGGGAGACCGCTAGGTCCAAGCGCAGCAATATCACAGGTGATGAATAAATTGTTCCACATCTGATCCACAGTGCCTGACGATGTCCACTTCCTTGGCTTCCATACCTGTATATCCTCTCCTATTCTCTTACCTCTACCTTCAGTGGTTCTTCCTCCTCCTCTTTCTGTGGATGCTCCTTAAGTCTCTTCTCTACGTACACTTTCATACCATTTTCATGGCTTCAACATACACTGCCAGGCTTCCTTCCCCACCTGCACTACAATTCTGAGAACCTAAGGCCCAGCTCCATAGCTCAACAAACCCCAAACCAAAGTTATCTTCGACTATTCCTATTAGTTAGTACTCTAATCTGTCTCCAAATCATATAGCCCCAGACAGCAAAACCTTATCACCATCCGACCCTAACACCAAGGTAAACTTGCCATTCCAGCTAAGCATTTTTTTAAATTGTACTAAAATATACATAACCTAAAATTTACCACTTTAGCCTACAGTTTGGCAGCAAGTACCTCTGAAGAATCTACAATGTGAAAGCCATCAGTTTACAAGAAATAGTGAAATGTAATGGACAAATACATAGTCTTTTCCCTCCAGAATCTTTGGGAAGTATTTGGGAAATATATACACAGTGAAAATGAGCGAACTTTACAGGGAAGTGCAGTAATAGATGACAATCGAATGATACAGATGGCACTGGAACAAGACTTAAAAGGAGGATAACACTGTCTGTACACACGGGAGTGGTTGGAACATAACTAAACCTTAACAGATGGGTAGGATTTGATGGTAAAAAGAGAAACAAGTATTTCAGGAGGAGCCAAAATTAAAATCACTGCTGGCTGATTCCACTCACATGAGTATCAGGGGCTGAAGGGAGGAGGCAAAGGGGAGTTGGTGTCTCATGGGCACAGAGTTAGGGTTAGAAGGATGAAAAAGTCCTGGAGATGAAGGGTGGTGACGGCTGCGGAACAATATGCATGTGCTTAACACTCAAAAACTGTGGCTTAAAATAGTTAAAAATGGTAAGCTTTATGTGCATATTTTAGTAAATTAAAAAAAAAAAAAGACTGCTTGTCTAGAATGGCAAGTTTACCTTGGTGATAAGGTCGGGAGGGGATACGGTTCTGCTCGCTGGGGCTATCCCGAACACAGTCTTTCTTTTGTCAAATGTCAGCCTTTTTCTCAGCTGTGTTCTCCCACTCTCATTCTTCGGAGGAGCTGGGCAGAGGGGGTAGTCTCTACAATTCTACAGGTTCCTTGAGAGGAAGGGGCTTATTTAAACTCCCTGATGCCCGGAAGAGAGTCTGGCACAAACTAGGCTCAATAAGTACTTGTGAAATGAATGAAAATACTAACAGTAAAGGCTATTAATAATATAACCCACAGGATCCCCATCACAGCGAAATCCTGGCAACGTTGGCGGTGGTACTTTTCCCGAAGCCTCTGGAGGTGCGTTATGGAGGTTTGTACACCTAAGGCCGCTCTCCCCGAGATTCCCGCACACAGGTCGGGGTGACGGAGAAGCCACACACACTCAAGGCAACTGGTTTTGTTCATCATTTTTCTAAAGACGGACAACAAGAACCAGATGACAGGCCTGGCAGCTTAAGGAAGAGGAGGGAAGGGCAGGTTCCGCGATGATGGAAGGGAGCTTACATCTCTGGCCATCTCGTAGGCGCCGACGGGAAGGACTCAAGAACCGAAGCCGAGTGAGTGCCCGGCCGAAGCCCAGGGCCGCCCCTTCTCCCGGTTTGGGGGTGTGGAGGTGGGAAAGGTCCTGGAGCGACCTCAGGGGAACCAGGGCTGCGCGAGGGGAGGCCCTCGGATGCTATGACCCGGTTGTGACAGGCTCATCGGGGACCGCTCCCCTCCCCGCCCCAGCCGGCGCAGCCCAACGGGAGGCGCGGCCCGTCTTCAGCGCACCTTGTGCCTCTCCGGGCTCCCGGCGTCCTCCAAGGGTGCCTCCAGCTCCATAATGTCTCCCCAGAGAAGTTTCCCAGGCATCATTGGTCGCCGCCGCCTCCCTCTGGGCACGGTGGCCACCACCACCTACCGCTAGCGACAGAGTGAAAGGAAGCGGGGGCAGGGCGGTCGCCGGACCAAAGCCGTGCGTCACTTCCGGGACACGCACGGCACAGCGGGGGATAGGGGTGGAGCGGAAGTAATCCCGGATGCTCTCGGTTTAAACTCTTCCCAGGCGTCTCAACCTGCAGCCAATGACGGTGAGAGGTCTCGATTGGGCCCACCCTCTCTCTAAAGTGATTGGCTTCTAAGAGTACAACCTGGCCAATCTGCATAAAGGACGCGCGAGCTTATTAGCATAAAAATAGAGGTGGTGGGGTTTCCTCTCTCTGTCCCTCCCCCGCCCCGAACATTCCTCCTCCGCACCCGGGAGACCCTACAGGGCTTCCCAGCATGCAGTGCGGGCACTAGGAAGCGCCTGGGCCGGGGCTGGGAGCTCCCCGCGTGCGCGCGCGCTCGGGGAGGTGGCGCGTGGACGGCCCCGCGCGGGGCTGGACGGGGCGCCACGTGCCGCCCGCCATTCGCCCCGGAAGCCGCGCGCCTCGGCCCCGCCTTTTGCGGGGTGAAGCGTTCAGGTCCAAAGGCTTCGCGCGAGGCCTGCGGCCCGGCGTCAGTGGGAGGGGGGCTCCGTGGGCGCTAAGGGAAGACCTGGACAGGACAGGGGTCCCGCGAGTGCTAAATTGTCGTCAGGAAGTTGGTCCTGGCCTCGTTGTATGCCCTTCCCATATTCCGCATTGGAAACGGGGGAATCTAGGGAGGGATATGCCGTCTGGTCACACAAGCAGTCGGTGGCAGTCACGACCAGAGAACACATCTCCTGAAGGCGACCGAGACCGGTGCCTTCGGGTTCCATCGACCTGGAAGCTTTGAGTTTCTTCGCAAAGCGTCTTGGGGAAGGTTGCTCTCATGAAACAGAATATGTAATAAGTAAGGAAAACCCTGGAGAAACTTGGAGGGAAAACAAGCCTAAATGTCTGGCACATGATGTATTGGCAGTGAACAAAAAGGATTTTTATAGTGCCGATGGGGATTAACTGCCCCTGAGTTATATACAACCTTATGCAAAACTGGAAGCCTTTTGATTTATACAAAGGGTTAATTCCTTATACCTTTGAGCCATTTCCTTCTCTTCAGGACCTCTTCACTCCAGCTACTCTTGAATGGAGAACAAGAACCCAAATTGAGATGTAGGTGCAGGAGCCCTTCACAAACCACTTAGCAGTGGCTAGCTCCACCAGCCTTGTAACCTGAGCATCAGACTTCTGTGTCAGCAAAACTACAGATTGCGCCCTACCGTCATGTTTGGGGATTGGTCCCGAGTAGCTGGAACCACAAATGGTAAATCTGAGGGAAAACGCATCTCTTCCCTAAATTGTGAGGATGGCTATGCATCTCTAAATCTGTAGGGTTTTTTTTTTTTTTCCTTTTTCTTTTCTGAATCCTTTTATCCCATTCCCTCATCCCCACCCCCAATTCTACCATGGAAAAGTTCATAGACCTACAACAGGGTATAATGTGCATAGGAACATGGAGTGGATGTGGTTAAGAATGTCACATATGAAATTGGGGTAAAAGGAACCAATTAACATATATGTTCTGGTTGAAGAGCAAACAGATGAAGTAAAGTTTTTAAAACCTCCTTATGACAATTTTTGGCATTCATTTTTATGCCAAGGGTTACACAGCAGATATTTAAAAAGAAAAGGACTACACTTCTCCCTATGCAGGAGATATAGGGGGGAGGCAGGTTGGGGATACTACTACGTATGCGTTCTCAATGAGTATCAACTAGGAAACTTGAGAATGAAGGAATGGACAACTTTTTTTCATATTTGTTCCCTCTATAAATTTCAAGAGATTTATATCTGATGAAATTTGGAGGGGGGAGGAGTATGAAGGAATAGCGTAATTAAAATGCACAAGTAATTAAAAATATAATCTTATTAGAACATCTTTATTTTCCAAGTATCTTACCAGTCATTGATATTTCTTAAAATTTAAGAACTGGGGAGCCTCATCTATTGCTGTGTTCCAAGGTTCTATAAAGATTTCCCTTGCCTTTGGCTTCAGCTCATTAAACTTTATGACCTTAAGATATAGACAAGATGACTATAAATTTGTCTCCCTCGGCTCATTCTAAAATTTACAGAGTTAGATTTTTACTCTATATTTAGAAAATAAGAGGTAAAAAGAGCCATCATTTTGCATCTGCATGTCAACTTTATGTAACAAGAAAAATTGAACATCATTTTCAAATGTTATGACATTGAAAATAGTTTAAGGGGCAGTTATAAATTGATCAAGAGACATTGGAGCCAGAGTGTTGCGAGTACTAAGAAGGAAGGAGAAAATGAAAGAGGGAAGAGGAGAGATGTTCCTGCCATTGCTAGCCACATGACCTTGGCCAACTCAACTCTAAAACCTGTTCTTTGTTAGTAATGTGCAGACAAAAATGCCTTCCCTACTGATAGCACAGGGAATTTAGAAGGGTAAGATGATATAACAGTACTACATAGATGATGCTTACATTTATACCTCTAACTTGAGGTTTTGATAGGTTTTGAAAGCATTGGCAGTAACCATCTTCCAGTAATTTGCCAAAATGACTAACACAGAGAGAAAGCAGAGAGGCACCCACTCTCCATTCTCTAGGCCTTTTAGAAAACATGGCATTGTTCCTCTGTTCACATGCATGGGAATCTACAAGGAAGGTGATATAGTCATCAAGGGAATGGGCACTGTTCATAAAGGAATGAACCATAAAGGTTACCATGGCAACACTGGAGAAGTCTACCATGTCACCCAGTATGCAGTGGGCATTGGTGTGTTTTTTTTGTTTTTTGTTTTTTTTAAAAAATATATTTTATTGATTTTTCACAGAGAGGAAGGGAGATAGAGAGCTAGAAACGTCGATGAGAGAGAAACATCAACCAGCTGCCTCTTGCACACCCCCTACTGGGGATGTGCCCGCAACCCAGGTACATGCCCTTGGCCGGAATCGAACCTGGGACCTTTCAGTCCACAGACCAACGCTCTACCACTGAGCCAAACCGGTTTTGGCTGCAGTGGGCATTGTTGTGAATAAGGGCAAAATCCTTGCCAGGAGAATTAATGTACGTATTGAGCATATTAAGCACTCTAAGAGCCCTCCCTGAAACATGTGAAGGGAAATGATTAGAAAAAGGAAACCAAAGAAAACGGTTCCTGGGTTCAACTAAAGCGTCAGCCTGCTCCACCCAGAGAAGCACACTTTGTGAGAACCAGTGGAAAGGAGCCTGAGCTGCTGGAATCCATTCCCTATGTATTCACGGCATGATAAGTGTAAAACAATCAGAAAACCTCTGTATTGAGTCAAACAACACTGGAGACAGCTTTAAACATATTTAGCGCAGGTATACTTATGTATCTAACTTCTAATTCTAACTAGTTGAAAATATTTTTAAGCCAAAACCAGTTTGGCTCAGTGGATAGAGCGTCGGCCTGCAGACTGAAGGGTCCCAGGTTTGATTCTGGTCAAGGGCATGTACCTTGGTTGCGGCACATCCCCAGTGGGGGGTGTGCAGGAGGCGGCTGATCGATGTCTTTCTCATTGATGTTTCTAACTCTCTATCCCTCTACCTTCCTCTCTGTAAAAAATCAATAAAATATATTTATAAATAAATAAATAAATGAGTGGTTGGCTCTTTAAAAAAAAAAAAAAAGAAGGAAAGAAAATATTTTTAAATTTCTTTAACCTTTGGGTAGAGGGCTCACTGTTTCTTTAATCACCTACTATATACACATTTTTAATCAAGTTTTGGAAGAAGTCACATCATTTATCCCAGAAGAGGGCATCATTCCCAATGAATAAAGAGGGAATGCTTCTGATAAAGTGGGACCCTTCTAAGGTTTCAAATAGGAAGATTCGTAGTCATGGGGATGTAAAACACTGCATAGGGAATATAGGCAATAATATCGAAATAACTAGGTATGGTAGCAGGTGGCTATTGGAAATATCAGGGGGAACACTTTGTAAAGTATATGATTAACCACTATGCTGTGAACCTTAAATGAATACAAAATAACATTGAATGTAATTGAAAACATTAAAAAAGAAAATAGCGCCCTGCTGGGTGGTTCAGTTGGAATGTTGTCCTGTGCACTGAAAGGTTTGATTCCCAGTAAGGGCACACACCCGCTCAGGGTGTGCAGAGAAGGCAATGTTTCACTCTCATCTCTCTCTCCCTTCCTTTCTCTCTCTTTTTTTATTTTTATTTTAAAAGTATATTTTATTGATTTTGTACAGAGAGGAAGGGAGAGAGATAGAGAGTTAGAAACATTGATGAGAGAGAGTCATCGATCAGCTGCCTCTTGCACACCCCCTATTGGGGATATGCCCGCAACCAAGGTACATGCCCTTGACCGGAATCGAACCCGGGACCCTTGAGTCCCCAAGCCGACGCTCTATCCATTGAGCCAAACCAGTCTCGGCTCCCTTCCTTTCTCTTAAAATCAATAAAAACATATTAAAAACAAACAAACAGAAACCTTCTTAGCCAAAAGCATAATACCTAGAATTTGATTGATGATACTTTCTATAATCATTACCTAAATTGAATCTCTAATTGGAGGAACTCCAGACAACCTGGCAAAAACAGAGGACCTGTATAGTAGGCCATGCATTTACCTATCAGACAAGTTTGGTGAGCATATAGAATTATATACACACAGGTTTATAACAACATTAGGTATTGGGCACTTTCCATAGATTATCTTCAAATTTTACATCAAGCTGTAGCATCGGTATCATTATCATCTTCCTTTTACAGATAAGAAAACTAAATCAGAGAAGTTTGGTAACTTTCTCCATCACACGACTACCAAGAATTCCAACTGAGATTCAAACTTATCTTTCTCCTAAGCTCATATCATCAAGAGATCAGTTTTCTCATTAGAGAATAGCCTGCAATGGGCAAGACAAATCGAGAACTAAAATTTCCACATACAAGAATTAATAATGATGCCGAAACCGGTTTGGCTCAATGGATAGAGCTTCAGCTTGGGGACTGACGGGTCCCAGGTTCGATTCCAGTGAAGGGCATGTACCTTGGTTGCGGGCACATCCCCAGTAGGGGGTGTACAAAAGGCAGCTGATCGATGACTCTCTCTCATCAATGTTTCTAACTATCTCCCTTCCTCTCTGTACAAAATTAATAAAAATATATTTAAAAAAGAATTAATAATGAGGAAAATGCAAGTCACTTTAGAATAATCTCCCAAAGAACTATTTAATAACACATACACCCATCTTTAATATCTGTACTCATATGTTGTGTTTAATAGAAGGGAATTTTATTCATTTCATAATAGGCTCCATTTAATACATTTCGAATGTTATAATGCATCTAACACTAAAGGCAAATTTAGATGGCTTTCAGTGATTCCTAGATGTGGTTAGAGCACAAAAAGACTAGATTCCTCACTCTCAGAAACTTGTCCAGGTCCAAAATCAAAGAAGAGTTGTTGGCGCTCCTTTTTCCAAGGATTGGCAGGGATAGACGCAGAAATGGAGAATTGAAAGCAATACTCAGGAATCTCACCTGAGCCCTAGCTGGTTTGGCTCAGGGGATAGTGTGTCAGCCTGTGGACTGAAGGGTCCCAGGTTTGGTTCCAGCCAAGAGCACATGCTGGGTTGTGGGCTCAGTCCCCAGTAGGGGGCGTGCAGGAGGCAGCCAATCAATTCTCTCATCATTGATGTCTCTGTCTCTGTCTCTGTCTCTGTCTCTCTCTCTCTCTCCCCCCTTTCCTCTCTGAAATCAAATAAAAATAAGAATATTGTTTTTAAAAAAGGAATCTTACAATTTCAGTATTTTGCAGGATCCACACTGAATCTTTTTATTTAGTTGAGACTTATTTCACATATAACCCTCACTGAAGTGCAAAACCTTATTGTTCAAAGGAATCTTCAAAATCATCTAGTTCAGTCATCCTGTTAAATTAAGTACTGGAAATATCTACGCAATGTTATCAGTCAAGGGATCACCAAGCCTCTATAAGAATGCCCTAAAAATGGGAAATTCATTCATTTACAAAGCTGCCTATTTCATCTACAGATAGTTTTGACTAATAGATGTTCTTCACATTGAGCTGAATCTTTCTCCCAATTTCCATTCACTGTTGTGAATTCCAAGCTACAAGAATTCCTAAAACAATGCCTCCTCACAAGGTTTTTCTACCCAGATTACCCTTCTTGATACTTAGTTCAGGGTTTCAAATGTCATTGTGATCACAGCTAACCTTGGATAGGTTGGTGAGGGCCTACTGAAAACCAATAGTCAGAACTGAGTGGCCCACCCATTGCATAACCAAGTAGCATATCTGATTTCCACTCCTCTCTGCAGTGCTGAGCTTCATCTGGCCTTCACTGCGCCCAGGTCAGTGAAAGCTGGAAAGAGGCACTCTCTAATTATTTCGTTATCCTTGAGATCTAAGGCCTTGACAACCTTTAGAAACCTCCTCAAAGAAACATCCTCAAGCATAAGTCAGCATTAGCATCTTCATAAAACCTGTCTTGACTGCTCCATATTCCCCAAACTCAAGAGAACTGACCATTCCACTGCGTGGTCTGAAAAGGCCTTCCAGAAAAAATTCTGGCAACGTTATGTAGGTCTTATGAGTGGAAATGGATCAAATGGTTTCTCTTCTCTAAATCTCTCATTCAGAACCTCCCTTTTACTCATAAGCCATTCGCAACCATTCTGCTTCCCTTCTATCTCCACGCCACCTGAGCACATCCTGACTTCTCACCGCCATGCTACAGAGAGAGCCTCCCATGTGGGGAGGAGACAGGTGCTTATTGCCACAGGTATTTTGGACATTGCCAATCAGTCACAAACAAAGCTATTTGTTCACATTCAAGCTGGTCACAGAGAAGGTCCTGGGCAGTAGGAATTCCTGCTGCAAAGTACCCAGCTCTTTGCGTAAATTCTTTCAGATAACAATAAGACTTTAGTTGTCAACAAGGTATTTTTGCAACCCTGAAACACTACATTCTGGATTTTTGTGATGCAATCAGGTGAGATCCACTTAACATAAGAACTCAATATTAGGTGTGGGTAGAGAAATGCAAACTGGGTAGTGAGTTAGCATCCTCTGTATTTGAGAAACTAATGAAAATTCAAAGTGATTACATTTAGAAGAGGACAAAGGAGTCCATTTTTTTTATTATTACAAACTATGTATGTCAAATAAATTCATAGTAAAATAAGCTTTAAAAAAGCTTTAGAATGATAAAAAAGAAAAAAAGCCAGCAACTAGAGCAAAATGTGTAATGAGGTTAGTAACATTTACACTCGGCTTTAGAGAATTCGTATGTACTCAGTTGATTAAAACATCCTATATGATGCTGTGCATTTTTACAAAAAGTGTTCAAAAGAAAAATAAGAATTAAACATTGATGACTGGAGTTAGCTGTAGCAAGGGATTGGATGTGAGTGTTTGACTGCTTTTTGTGCCTTCAAAGTTCTGCAGAAAATTCTGTCTTCTTTTCAGACCATCCAGAATGACTGAATTATTAGATGCCAGACTCTGTGTCCTAAAAATATTAAAAATAGAATTATTACCTTCAAAATGGGTTGACTTTCGAATCAAAGCATGATAGTGTCATTTGTTTCTTTGGTGTAACATTTATCAAATAAGTTAACTACTTTAAAAATCGAAAGTGCTCTTTAGATTTTAAATGCTTCACAAAAGCACCTCAATTATTTGACAGCTGCTTTCTGAGAAGTTCATATTTTCTGAATATCATCTGTTCTCAAATCCAATATCAAGTATATTCTGTTCAGAAATAAGTATCTGAAAAACTATTCTATACAATTATTCTATACAACTAAAGTAGCCAATATCATCTTCTGTAATTTATTTTTTTGGAAGTCATAGGGAAGGGAAGAGCTAATTACAACAGTTTTCATATTGACAATGTTCCCTTCCTTGCAGCTGTAAGCTATGTTAGTTTCTTATCTAACACATCTGCCTTGCTTCAGCCACATTACTGTTTAAGCATTTGGCTTCCGCCAGTCCCCATTTCCCACCTCCCCTCCTCTTCATCACATGTCCATTACGTTAACATATGTCTCAGAAATTTGTCCTCCAATAAGCCTCCCATATAGCATATCAATTTTTAGAAATATATTTTTATTTCTTTCAGAGAGGAAGGGAGAGAGAGAAAGAGAGAAACATCAAAAATGAGAGAGAATCATCGATCATCTGCCTCCTGCATGGCCCACACCAGGGATGGAGCCTGTAGCCTAGGCATATGCCCTGACCGGGAATCGAACTGTGATCTCCTGGTTCATAAGCCGATGCTCAACCACTGAGCTATACTTGCCAGGCCAGCGCATTAATTCCATACCCCTTTGGCAGTTATGAAGAGTTTATGCTTTGTTCTTGAATTCAATCTGTTTATTGGTTATTTCAACAAATTAAATTGTAAGCTTCCTATAGGTAGCATCAGTATCTTGTTTATCTCTGTCCCCCAATCCTTATAACAATATGGCACATAGTTGATGTTCAAATGCTATCTTCCCTCCCTTTTTCTCGTCATGTCTTTAAGAATTATAAGTGGGTGTGTTTTTTTTTTTAATCATAAGCAATTTTTACAAAATTAAATTTCTGCCCAGCCACTGGGATCCTCAGTGATTGAGCATCGACCCACAAACCAGGAGATCACGGTTCAATCCCCATTCAGGGAACGTGCCTGGGTTGTAGGCTTAGTCCCCTGTAAGGGGCGTGCAGGAGGCAGCCAAAAGATTCTCTCTCATTGATGTTTCTCTCTCTCTCTCCCTCTCCCTTCCTCTCAAAAATCAATAAAAATAAAAATAAAGTTCTGCTTTCACCTTTTCCAAGTAAAATGTTTACTGTAATGTTTGAGTCTGCGTATTGTTTCTAAATCTTCCATAGAACCCATCAACACTCCAGATTTAATTATCCCCTAGACGTTATTAAACTCTTTTTAAGGGCTTCAAAACATAAGCGACATATTCTATTATTTTAGAGATTGCATTGTAACTTTATATTTTTCCCCCAAGTAAAATAAAGGCTGGCCGAAGAGTATCATTATAAAAAGATTAGTAGAGGGTTGCCCACTAGGTAACTCAATATATCCTTAATTTTAATAAATCCTGTGAGATAGTTGCTCATCGCTTTTATGTGCACTTACCGTGGAGAATCTATTCCACTATCTCCTGCCATGCTCTGATTTTCCGTTCCTTCCAAGTGTCTGTGTTCATGCTGGATATCCTGAGCCATCACTGGCATATGTGTAGTGTTGAGAAGTCCTAACTTTTGTGTGAACTGTTTTCTCATTTCCTGATTCTGAGCACTCTGAGACCAGCAAGCTGCTTTCTTTCCTGTGTCACCAACGCAGTCTTGTGGGGTTTCGGCCTCCGCGCTGGCTTTCCTTGAGCTGTAGTAATCAAATATGCTTCTCTCAGCAGATGCGGAGGCCTGCACACATTCAGCCACGCTGGGATCCTCTTCATAGTTACATCCGGATGGGGTCCCTGAATTGAGGCCACAGCTTTCAGCAGAGAGATTAGGTTTCTGGCTTACACCTGGGTTAGTGAGCAGCGCAGGCTTGCAGCGTTCACTTCCTTTCAGCGCTGGAGGCTCAAACCTCTGCATTTTGCTGTGGTACTCAGTCAGAGATCGCTCGGTTACCTTTTGTTTTCCTAAAGGACTCCATCGGCTTCCCCCAGAAAAGGAATACTCAATGTGGCCGGGCAGCATCTGACACAAATCATCATTCTCGGAAAAGTCATCCTCATCTAAATATAATGAACTGCAGGCGCCGTCCTCATCTTCTCCTTTATTTTGATACAAGGCTTGGGCATCGTCAGAAAGCACCTCATTTTCTAGGCTCACCGTCTCTGCTTCCTGCACAAATGCCTTTCTCCTCCGTGTTTCCTCTGAGTCTCTGTCTTGCCGCTCAGGTTGACTCAAATGGTCCACACCAAGCGGGTAATCCAAAAGACGAAGATTTTGGAATTGGTGTGTTGTGTTATCAACTAATCTACGAGCAGAAGATGCCTGGTCTAAAGAGGAGGGACCCGGTGACGGAAGGACATTCCGTGTGTCAGTTGTCTCCCCTAACATGTTAGAGAGAGAATATCTTTCCCTCGAGTCTTCAGGGATTACTTTGTTTTCTCTACCATACACGTCACAGGCCAACCTGCTTTCCCTAAAGGAACAGCATCGACTATCCCTTTGCAAAACACTCCATTGGGAGTAATGTAAGAGGTGATCTCTAAAAACGTCACTGACAGGCTTGACAGCAGAGTTACTCATATGAATGGGTTCTGCCCTCAGTTTATCGTTGCCTTGTTCAGGACGTGGCTGTTTGGCCTCCCCGTCAGGGATTCGTGAGGAATCTAAAGACCTTGACCTTTGGAAAGGCTTGCCCTTTGGTCTACTCTGGCTGGGTTTCAAGTCACTGGTCTTCTGGGGGCTGTGCCCTTTGGTGATTGGGCTCCTCCGGTGAGACAAACCCTGGAAAGGATTACTGATTCGCTTTTTGTAAATCAGATGAGACCCTCGCTCCGATGGGGTCTCACCAAGTGGTTTCTGAACTACGGCTTCATGTGGGCTTTTCCTTCTGGGGGTGGGCTGTGTGGCAGGGAGCTTGGGGTGTTTCTCCGGTCCAATGCTTCCTGGCGGAGGCTCACTTCCCTGACTCCTGGCCTTGTGTCTGTCCCTGTGAGAATGGCCCCGCCTTCGAGGCTTTGATGACCGGCCCTGCCTTTTCTTAGCTCCCTCTCTTGGAGGATATTTATGCCCGACTGTCAGCATATCAGTGGAAGTGCCCTGGCTATTGTATTTTTTCTGTTCTTCGTATTTTTGCATCAGGATGGTATGTTTGATTAAGTTGTCCACCGTCAGTACGGGATTGATGCGTTTGATGATCTCATGTTCAACGTCTCGGGGGATATTGTCCAAGTTATCTTCATCTCGGACAGGCCATTCCTCCGGTGGGAACTGGGCAGAGAAACTGCTGTGCCCTCTTCTGGACTTCTCCTTTCTGGACATACTGCGCCAGAAGAGGCTAAAGCCAAACTTCTTGCCTTTGTCTCTGTCTCTTGTGTATGGTAAAGGCTTGGTGCTCTCAGAGACAGGATTCTCCTCAGACACTGAAACTGCTTGGTTCTGTACCAAAGGTCTGGATTCCCCAAGACCTTTCTGGCCTTTTCTAGTCACTTCTGCAGCAGCTGGTGGTTCCTGCGGGTCCTGAGTGCACCCATCAGGGAAACACTGGCAAGACGGACAGTGGGAGACGGGGGCAGCGTTTTCTCTGGCCAGCTCTGCCAAGTCCGCACAGCTCTCCACGCTCACCAGGTACGTGAGGAAAGCAGACATCTCACGGCTTTCGTCTGACCGGACTCTCTTATGTTCTTGGGGGTTTGTGTTTGTGATGAAGTAAGTCTGGGGAGTAACGATGAAGTATCCTTCCCCAGTGTGATAGATCTTCCTTTCTTTAATCAGAGTGCCCAGAGCGGCATAGAGTATATCTTGAGATGGGACTGCAATGCCTAAAACAAAAGCATTTTACGCTGGTAAATTCTGAATAAGAAACATTCTAATGAGTGAAGTCAGTCGCACTGAAAAGACCATTCAGTGGCTTGATGAGCCTAGAGCTAACGATAACACAATTAATATATGTAATTAAAATGCCAAAGAAACATTAACAGTCATCATCATTTAACTGAATAGCAGGAATATGATTTGGTCCACACAAAGACATATGGCTAGGCTAATAGTTAAGTAGAGGAAAATAATCTGAGTTCACTAAACTGCAAACACTAAGTTATACAATCCCATTACAAATTTAAATTTTGCCTAAGGAAAGTATTCTTAAGAACAAACATAGGAGTTTTTGAAAACAGTCTCATTGCTTACATCTTAAGAAGCTAAAGAGAAAATGAAATCCAGTTTGTGCTTGGGTGAGGGCAAACTACCTAAAATCTGGATTATGGTGGTTTTTCAAACTGGGAAGGTGATACTTTTAAAAGAAATTTCCCTTTCAAAATAGCAGGATTTAAAATTACATTGTGAAAACAACGTTCAAAATGTGTGTGTAAGTGTAACACTGGAAGGCACTTCCCAAAAGCAGTCAGGGGTGATCGCTATTCACTTAAAAACCCCACAAAGCCATGCAAATCAAGAGGTTCCAACATCCATGTTCACTTTAAGAACACGTGTGAAGCAGAAACTGGTTTGGCTCAGTGGATAGAGCGTCGGCCTGCGGACTGAAAGGTCCCGGGTTCGATTCCGGTCAAGGGCATGTACCTTGGTTGCGGGCATATCCCCAGTAGGGAATGTGCAAGAGGCAGCTGATCAAAGATTCTCTCTCATCGATGTTTCTAACTCTCTCTTCCTCTCTGTAAAATATCAATAAAATATATATTTTAAAAAATAATAACTAAAATATATGTTAAAACACACACACACACACAAAAAAAAAAAAAAAAAAAAAAAAAACCAAAACAAAACAAAACATTCTCATCTTTTATAAAGAAGAAAAAAAAGAACACTTGTGAAACTGCCCAGGTCATCAAGGGTATGCATATCCGCATATCCAAAAAGCCAGTATCTTTAGGATGTAATTTCAAAAAATGTATGTTTTAAAAAATATGTTTCAGCCAAAGCCGGTTTGGCTCAGTGGATAGAGCGTCGGCCTGCGGACTGAAAGGTCCCGGGTTCGATTCCGGTCAAGGGCATGTACCTTGGTTGCGGGCATATCCCCAGTAGGGAATGTGCAAGAGGCAGCTGATCAAAGATTCTCTCTCATCGATGTTTCTAACTCTCTCTTCCTCTCTGTAAAATATCAATAAAATATATATTTTTAAAAATAATAATAACTAAAATATATGTTAAAACACACACACACACACACAAAAAAAAAAAAATTCTCATCTTTTATAAAGAAGAAAAAAAAGAACACTTGTGAAACTGCCCAGGTCACCAAGGGTATGCATATCCGCATATCCAAAAAGCCAGTATCTTTAGGATGTAATTTCAAAAAATGTATGTTTTAAAAAATATGTTTCAGCCAAAGCCGGTTTGGCTCAGTGGATAGAGCATCAGCCTGCAGACTAAAAGGTCCCAGGTTTGATTCTGGTCAAGGGCATGTATCTTGATTGTGGGCACATTCCCAGTGGGGGGTGTGCAAGAGGCAGCTAATCGATGTTTCTAACTCTCTGTCCCTCTCCCTTCCTCTCTGTGAAAAATCAATAAAATATATTTTTTTTAAAAAAAATATGTTTTAGAGAGAGGAAAGGAGAGGGAGAGAGAGATAGAAATATCAAGGATGAGAATCATTGATCAGCCATCCCTGCATCCCCCACACTGGGGATCGAGCCCGCAATATGGTCATGTGCCCTGACCAGGAATCAAACCCATGACCTCTAGGTTCATAGGTTGACACTCAACCACTGAGCCACACCAGCCGGGCAGAATGTTACTTTTAATGTGTGCCATTCTACAATGGTGGAGGGACCACGCCAAACAGTGGGGCTGAACACATGGTCAATGGCCTAATTAAGTGATGCTGGACTTAAGGATGTAGATGTGGTCGCTCTGGTCATTGAGCACATCCGGGTGAACAAAGTTCCCAAGATGCAGAGTAGAACTTTACAAAGCTCATGGGAGGATTCACCCATTCAGGAGCTCTCCCTGCCACCTAGCAGTGATCCTACTGAGAAGGAGCAGATTGTTCCTAAACCAGAAGAGGGATTTGCACAGAAGAAAAAGATACCCCGGAAGAAACCGAAGGAACAAAAACTTATGGCCCAGGAGTAATTTCAGCATAAAATAAATACTAACACATAGAAAAGTATAACACTGGAAGAAAATACATTAATATGTTAACCTTGGTTTCTTTTGGGTGGCCACACTATAAGTGGTTACTTTTCTATATTAACCACATTTTTCTACAATATGCATGTTCATTTTAGAATGAAAAAAATAAAAAATACGCCTGTACATGTACACACTGGGATATGAAAAAAATGAGATCAATATATGTCGATACAGAAAGATCTCCAAAATATGTTTGTAAGTTTTTTTAAAAAGTGCAGAAAGAATGTATAGAATGATCCAATTTATGTTATTAAAAAAAATACATATACTCAAATCTAACTTATGAAAGTATACATAAGAAACTATAGACAATAGAAATGATCACTTCTGGGAAGTGGCGATGGAAGAATAGAAGGTGTGTGTGTGTCGGAGGGTGGGGGGAGAACTTTTCCTTTGCAGAGTCTGATTTATTTATTGCCGTAAGTATTGTTTTTTAAAAAGTTAATTGGAATGTAAAAGAAATACCCTTATCAAATTTGCTGATGTAGGCCTTTTCCTGGCAAGGCTCTAATGTAAGGTTCTATAATAGAAAAAAACTTGGATATCATCCAGCTCATTTGTGTTTAAGATTATTTGTAAAGAGAACCATCAAACACATGCAAAGAACTAACAGAGGAAAACTTGTTACCCTACCTGGGTAATGTTTCATCAAATGCTCCAACAGTGATTCCTGTGTTACTGCAATCTCAGCAGCATTCATGTCAGATATAGCGCAGCAAAGAACTTCAGCCAAAGGTACAAACTGTGCTTGGGCTATTGGATTCATTTGCACTGGAAAGACATCACCTAAATTAGAGATTAAAAAAAAAAAAAAAAAGGAAAGGTGATAAATTTGATAGACTGTAAACTATTTGAAATTAGTGAATCAAGCACATTTATGAAGATTGAATAGCAGGTGGAATTGCTATTCTTTCATCAGTCCTTACTCGGAATCTGTTAACACATGCACAAGAATAGAAACTGTAGAAGGGTTTATTTACATTGTAGTCCCTACTTTTAACAAGTTTGTAGTATTTTTCAGTCCAAGAAAGAGTAAGAGTATGAAAGTCACAAAGTACTATCATAGTTTAGGTCAGACAATGCTTATATGACAATCGTATTTCAAAGCATTTTTCATATTTTAAAATGTGCAAAGCCAGAGAAAGCTCAAGTAATTGTCCCAAGGCCTAAAAACAAGTACAGTAGCAGGAATAGGTCTTCTGACACATAATTTAGTATTTTCATCATTCCACACTTTCCCGATTGGGATGACTAAGAAGATTTGAACTCTTTGCTGCATCTACTGTGAGGATGAAGGCCATTTTCAGCAACAAGACTGTTGACATCCCAGAAAATGTTGACATCACTCTGAAGGGACACACAATTACTATGAAGGGCCCCAGAGGCACCCTGCACCGGAACTTGAATCACATCAATATAGAGCTCAGTCTCCTTAGAAAGAAAAACAAGAGGCTCCGGGCTGACAAATGGTGAACTGGCCGCCATTTGCACAATCGGCAGTCATGATCAAGGGTGTGACACTGGGTCTCCGTTATAAGGTGAGGTGTGTGTGCGCTCACCTTTGCTGTCCGGGGCTCTCTTTGTATAGTGTAGGGTGTTTAGTAGCGCCCTCGGCCTCCACCCACTGTCTCTCTCACATTTGCAGCAGCCAAAAATGTTTCCCTTGCCAAATGTCCGGGGGATAAAAGGCACAGGTAGAAGAACTAGCTTAGAAATTATGAAGATTTTACTTCATCTGAGAAATAAGGAACCAACGGAGGGTAGTAGAAACTCAGAAATATGCTGAGGCAGAGAAAGAATAATATTAGCATGGCAAGTTATCCATGTGAAGTCAGAGAGAGAATGGGTAGGAACGGGAATGACGAGATGAAAGGTAGAAAGGGGAGTCTGAGGAGCTATTCTTGGAGAATATTAGCAAATTAAAAACCAATATGAAGATTATAAAAGGGCCCTGAGTCTCCTCCAGGTGATGATAGTGTTCTTCATCTTCTGGCAGATGAAGCGGCAGGAGAAGAAGAGAGGAAGAGAAGCCAGCCGTGCTTCTAAAACCTGCATGTGCAGCTGGCAATCATCAGGGGACTGTGCTGATGTGATTCTGCATTTCCAACAACCTCCCAGGTGATGTCCACCCTGGAGCGGCAGGGGCTGGGGTGGTGACGACAGCCATGTTAAAGTTGCTAACCATTCAGTAAATACACACGGCCTGTATGGGAGCCAAGTGTCGCCAGAAGAAAGCCTAAGAACTGAGGAACTGAGCCAGACAGTTCCTGCAGGGAGTTTAGAAGCTGCTACACTGCAGGGGTTGTTGAGGGGAAGGTGGTGAGGACTGGCGTGGTGGGAAGGGTTGCAGCCAAAGCTGGTGAGAGACCCATCTATAATCTATAATAATAAAAGCTTAATATGCTAATTAGACCTGACATTTTTCCAGATGACCTTCCAGACAAAGCTGGGGCTGCGAAGGAAGCCCGGGTTCCCTGTGCTTGCCAGCGGCCAGAGGGAAGCCCAGGCCCTGAGTCCGGGTGCTGGGTGCCAGAGGGAAGCTGGTGCCAACAACTAGGGGAAGGAAGGCCCAGTCTAGCATGAATTTCGAATTTTGTGCATCCGGCCTCTAGTAATAAATAAAGGACGCCCTTAGGGAAACAGATAAGCTGTGTGCAGTTATACCTCACATTGGTCTGTTTTCTGGTTTACTTGCGCTTCTCTAGCTGGCAGACTGGGCCTCGGTCCCAGCACAGGCTAGAACTGCAGTTGGGCAGCCTAGGGAAGGCCCCCTCTAACAGTGCTGGGGGCTATCCCACTGGATTCTGAGAAGCTAGAATGAGTGGCTAATCAATTCATTAGCATTTCAAAGGGCAGCAATGAGAGATGGTGCTCTCTGAGCCAAGGAAAATAAACCTCTCTCCTTAACTTCACTTCCTCTGCCTTTCTTTCTTCCCTCCAGGTCAGAGATCTACTCTCTTTCACATCCCTCCTCAGCCAGACAAAACACAAAATTAAAGTATCTTTTCAAATATTTGTATGCTTTCACATAACTATGTGCTATTTTAAATACATTTTATTGATTTTTTTTTACAGAGAGGAATAGAGAGTTAGAAACATCAATCAGCTGCCTCCTGCACACCTCCTGCACACAGAGGATGAGCCTGTAACCCAGGTACATTCCCTTGACCAGAATCGAACCTGGGACCTTACAGTCCGCAGACCGACGCTCTATCCACTGAGCCAAACCGGTTTCGGCAACTATGTGCTATTTTAAATAAGTGACTTTAAACTTTGATATATTTCTCTTCCTCATCTCCCAAAATGCTTTGACTTTAAAAAAAATATAGAGAGATATAGATATATAGATATAGATATATAGATATAGATATAAAATTGATTTTTTTACAGAGAGGAAGGGAGAAAGAGATAGAGTTGGAAACAGAGAATCTGGAACCTTTCAGTCTGCAGGCTGACTCTCTATCCATGGAGCCAAACAAGTTTGGCTACTGTGACTTTTCTTTTCTTTTTTTGTATGTGATCTTAAATTGATTACCTGCCTCCACTCTATGTGGACCAGAAGTCCTTAATTCAAAGAGGAGGGGGTGTCAACGTAAGACCTAGCATGTTTGGCTCAGTGGATAGAGCGTCGGCCTGCAGACTGAAGGGTTCCAAGTTCTATTCCGGTCAAGGGCATGTACCTTGGTTGCGGGCACATCCCCAGTAGGAGGTGTGCAAGAGGCAGCTGGTTGATGTTTCTTTCTCATCGATGTTTCTAACTCTCTATCCCTCTCCCTTCCTCTCTGTAAAAAACAAACAAACAAACAAACAAAGAAGCCACAACAACAACAAAATATATTTTTTACATGAATTTTTGAGAGTTTGAGCCAAACTGTCAACAATTGTAGGGAAGCAAAATCTCAAGCAATTGAGACAGTGCTCCAGATATTGGCAGTTTGTGGCTTATTTTATACATTAAAAAGAGATGATACAAGAGGGTTACATGAAATCCACTGGTGATAGATTAGGGAGGTGGGAGAAAGCAAGCAGCGAGGAGGTAACCTCAAGGCTTGGGTAAAAAGTAAATTGATAGACATATGTATCTTTTAAATACGTGGGTACGGTATAGTTAACAGTCAAAATTAACATGGTAAAACAATGAGAGTATGTTTTGCGTTGGTTGTGCCCTGAGGGACCTGGACAAGGGGGAGTTACCCTGACTGCTTTCAGTTAAAAAGCTTTCATTTCAGCCCAGCCAGTGTGACTCAGACCTATCAACCAGAAGATCATGGTTCGATTCCCACCTCCATTCCTAGTTAGGGCACATGCCCCAGGTGTGGGTTGTAGGTTCGATCCCCAATAGGGGCGTGTGCAGGAGGCAGCCCACTGATGATTCTCATCATTGATGTTTCTTTTTGTTGCTGTTAATCCTCACATGAGATTATTTTTTCCGTTTATTTCTAGAGAGAGTAAGGGGAGGGGAAAGAGATGGAAGAAAGGGGAGTTAGGGGGAGAGAGAGACACACATCGATTGGTTTCCTCCCACATTTGTCCCTATCAGGGCAGGGAAATCTGCTACTGAGGCATGGTCAGTGCACTGACCGGGAATCGAACCGCGATGTATTCATAATTCCTACTGGTTTGGGGAATGTGTATTTTATTTTTAAAATGTTATGTATTTTTAATTTATTTTTAATTATAGTTGACGTTCAGTATTAGTGTCAGGTGTACAGCATAGGAATTCAACATTTGCATACATTAGGAAGTGATCAATGCAAGAGGAAACAAGTCTACTACCAACTAGAAAGACACTTATATTTTTTTCCTTAAAATTAACACAACCATAAATCAGCTGCATTTTAGAGAACATGCTAAATCGCATGTAACCTCTGCTTCGGAGCTCCTTTCCAGACAAAGCTTAGCAGTTTCTCAGTACATTTCCTTCACCGTCGTTGCTAAGATACGTCTGCAGGTGCAAAAATCATCAAGAGTTCCTTATACAGGAAAGCAGAGTGACATGGGAACACCTGTGATGGACGCAGGAATCATTCATTTTCAAGCTACAGCCACAGTTTGCTCTAGCTACTTGGGCATTTCTTGAGTTTTTGAGATACAATAACTAAAATGCAAAAAATAATTTTGTGTAGAAGATCCCACTTACAGACTTCACAGTAAGAGAAGGCCAGCCCTGTGGCTTGACCCTCCGCTGCTATTGAAGAGCATCCTTCCCTCCAGTGGCTGCTGACCTCTGACCCTGGAGAAGGAGCAGGGATCAGAGGGCAGAGTAAACAGTTCACAACAATGCTCTGTGTTTACACAGCCTGCCGGGGTGCCAGGAGAATGGGAAAGTGTTCAGGCTGAAAGACTGGTTTCACAAAAACTACCAACAAAGCAGAGCCATGCAGATTTGTGCCTGCTACAGTGAATGCCACTTTCTGCTGCCAAGATGGTTTTAAACTTGCTGATGTCTTGCTGCTCTTCCCAGGGAGAATTAACCAACTTTAACCATATAGGTGGTATATAAACTTTTTTTTTTACATTTGTGATAAAGCAAGTTATGAGTTTTTTGTTTTCTTTTTTTATTACGGTATTATATGTGTACATATCTTTCCATTGCCTCCCCCATGCCCATATATGCCCTCCCCCCTCCCCAAGTTATGAGTTTTAAAACAATTACTTTTTATAAGTCTACTTTTGGGGGTGGGGGGGAAATAGCGGAAGGCAAATTAAACGTATGCAGCACATAGGTGCCCAGTCAGCAAATATCGAATTCAACTATCAAAAACTGATGACATCCAGTATGTGCTTGGCTTGGAATCCAACCAGCCACCTTTTAGCGTATGGAACAGCATTCCAACCAACTGAGCCATAAATATAAGTTTATGTTACATTGTAAAGCACCTAAACAAATTCTAAAAGGGCCTGACATTTTTAACTCGCGGTGCCTGCATTTGATTTTAAGGTCCGTAAGAGGCTGCGCTACCAAACATGCAGAACAAAGTGTTCTTTGGAAATTCGGAAAGCACCCCATCAGCACTTTTTTTTGCGTCATACTAAAACATGAATTTGCCATCAAACTAAGCTCTAGGCAAAACTAATCCAAACATTGCTTGTTTCATATTCAAAACACAACATTTTCCTCTAAGATAAAAAACTTCAGTCCCATACAAACATGTGTGTGAACGCTTTGCTAGGCAGCCGGCCAGAAATTCATGCATTATTGACCTTCAAACAGTTAAACCGAGCCGCTCAAACTCTGCTAATTACCCGGCACGTGAAATCTGAGACCATCTTTTCGGGCGCCTGTATTGAATCACACGGTGGGAAAGGTATCTTCGAGGTGCATTAGAGATGACAATGGAGCAAGAATAAAACAGCATGCCATGCACCCAAGTTTAATTTAAAAAAAGGATGCTTTGTTCTCAGTAATCCAAGAAGCTCCCCTCATTTTAAAGTGTACTTTTATCCAGTACAGAATTTCCAAATTTCTTTACCATTAAAACCAATCCTGACCTTTTAAAAAAATGAAAGCATTTTGTAACAACGTGCATCTCATCGGAGATAAGACGCTGTGCGAAAATGTCCATGGCTTTGAATGGGCTCAGAGGAATCAAACGAAACGGGAACACAAGGAGATGGTCGGCTTCGGGTCAGCAAAAGCGAGCCCCTCTCCATAGCGCCCTGTTCTCTTTGGAATACAAAAGAAGGCAAACACTTTCCTCTGCGTTCCGAAACAAAAGACTCAGAAACTGGCTGCGATCGAAGGGCAGTCGGTTTGTCTACGGTGGCGGCGGGGACTCTCTCCCCAGCGCGGAGATGTTTATTTTGGACCCCCAGGCAAACGGCTTCCCTTCTGGGAAATGCCCTCTCTTGAAAAGCTCAAGGCGTCCCTCGGAAGGCTGGGCTGTTCGACGGCCAGGAGTTCATAATGCTGTCTTCTTTAATAGCCACACTTCAGCCTCCGCGGATTCGGAAATCAGCATTCCTTTCGAGCGGTACAGCCACTAACACCCACCTTCAATGGAGTGGCAGCGGGCTTGGGCCACTTTTTTTTTTGTTTGTTTTGTTTTAATATATTTTTATTGATTTTACACAGAGAGGAATTGAGAGGGATAGAGAGTTAGAAACATCGAGGAGAGAGAAACATCAACCAGCTGCCTCTTGCACACCCCCTACTGGGGATGTGCCCGCAACCAAGGTACATGCCCTTGACCGGAATCGAACCCGGGACCTTTCAGTCCGCAGGCCGACGCTCTATCCACTGAGCCAAACTGGTCTCGGCTTTGGCCACTTTTGACTGAGACCCTATGCGTTTTGGTTGTCAGGGTAGACACAAGGGCGGCCCTACTCCGGGGAGCCCCTTGAGCCTGTAGCAGCCTTTCCCCACTTCCGCTGCCCCTCACTCTGGGTAGAGATACAGGGACTCCGGCCTGGGAGGGAGGCGTGTGGAAGACTTAACCCCCTCCCTGACCCCCGTTCTTTAAAAACAATAAAACTCACTCACATTCAGCCCCAAAGCCCTTCCAGCCCTGTGGTGCCCTGTCCTTGCCTCTCTTCCTTCAAGGCTTCCGCCATTGGCTATGCTAATGACTTTACCCAAGTGTGTTAGTTTTACTAGGCTGTCAAAAGAAATCATCAGAAACTCAGTGG
This sequence comes from Nyctalus aviator, assembly GCA_036971965.1. NCBI lineage: Eukaryota > Metazoa > Chordata > Mammalia > Chiroptera > Vespertilionidae > Nyctalus > Nyctalus aviator. Next base: position 36,116,456 of record CM072933.1, on the reverse strand, counting down.
CTTAAAACAACACAGATTGCCCTAGCTGGTCTGGCTCAGTGGAAAGAGCTCAGGCCTGCAGACGGAAGGGTCCTGGGTTCAATTCAAGGGCATGTACCTGGAACCTGGTCATATTCCCTGAAAGGGAATCAAACTGGTGACCTCTTGGTTCCTGGGTCGATGCTCAACCAGAGTCTCGGTGGCCGGGATCATTTCCCAAAATGTGTTCTGTGGGAAATTCTTTCTATGAAATGCTCTGAAAAAAAAAAAAAAAAAAAAAAAAAAAGGACCCCACCCTAGCTGGTTTGGCTCTGTGGATAGAGCGTCGGCCTGCGGACTAAAGGGTCCCAGGTTCCATTCCTGCACACAGCCCGGTTGTGGGCTCAATCACGCCAGTAGGGGGTGTGCAGGAGGCAGACAATCAATGATGCTGTCTCATCATGGATGTTTCTATCTCTCTCCCTTCCTCTCTGAAATCAATAAAAATGAACTTTTAAAAAAGTGCCAAGGTTGAATGTTTGAGAAATGCTGCTTGGAGTCACAGCGGCATTGTGAAAGGTTCTAAGAACAGCTATGGACAACCTAGATTAACCCAGTGTTTCCCAATCATGTTCGGCAACAATCCCTTTTCCGCAATACCTATACTGCCCTTCAGCTGTGACTTCTCTCCATTCAAACTAGCCTCTCCCTAAATAGTCTGTCCTTCCTCATCTCGGCATCCTTCCTTACTTCTTCCACCTAAAGCACTCTTCCCCACACCTAAGTGTTTAAAAGTCCTGTCATGAAGACTGGCTCAAATGCCGACTGGCTCTCCCATGAATTGCTCTCTGGCCTCTTCAGATGGAGATACATTCTCCTTTATACATGGGTCAATTAAGAAAAATCTAATGAGGGGCTACCCTAGTGTAGCACTAGGTACACAGAAACAGTGATAGCAGTAGCATTCATTCCTTATCCAGCAAATACTTATGGGGTACCTACTATATGCCAGTTACTGGGGACACAACAGTGAACAGGATACAGGTCTTGCCTTCAAGGGGCTCTGGGTCTACTGGAAGAGCAATGATAACCCAACATGAGGGCTATAATTGGTAAGATTAGGACTTGGTATTCCTGGGTCCCCCTCCCGAATGCCATTCTCAGAAGAGTGTGACTGCTTGGGCATAACTATCATAAGGAAGAGGGCCAGACTTGTCCCTCTGGGGCCTTAGGATACCTAAGGCAGCATCTATCTAATAATAGAGGAATATACAAATTGTCCAGGATGCCAACACAGTAACAACAATGACCAGCAGGCTGCATGGGGTGACCAGGCCGGCTGGGAGGTTACTGAGGGATAACCAAATGACTCAACAGCAGGCTGCATGGGGCAACCAGGCTGGCAGTGGGGGGCAGTTGCGGATGGCCAGGCCAAGCTAGTATTGCTCGTTTTTAACTGCTTGGAGACATCTGTCCTAAAAAAGGTTATAGGAGGGTTTCCTGCCCGCACGGAGAAAATCACAGAGGGGAAGATAACATCGGTCACGGCTGTACAGCCCGCTCTCAAATGGGTGTCTACGGTTACAGCCCTGAGAACGGGACGCCTTTCAACCTCTCCCGAAAGAAAGGCCTGTGAAATGGAACCAAAAGTCCATATCATCGTCAACATCAGTGTAAGATTAACTCCGGGTTTAAAGAGACAGATAATGAATAACCCCACTCACACAGGGGCCCCCGGCCATGTGTGGAAGAAAGGGGCATCTGGTCCTGAGAGAGCCTGGTCCCGCCAGGGCCCAACTCCGTGGCGGGTGCGTGTGACGGTGGGCTGAGCCCGGCACAGGCCTCCCGCGCTGCTTCATTACATCACGAGAACGACGTACTGAATGCCGCCTTTTACCCAGGACCCGTGGTGGGCAAACTGCGGCTCTCGAGCCACATGCAGCTCTTTGGCCCCTTGAGTGTGGCTCTTCCACAAAATACCACGGCCTGGGCGAGTCTATGTTGAAGAAGTGGCTTTAGAAGAAGTTTACGTTTAAAAAATGTGGCTCTCCAAAGAAATTTCAATCGTCGTCCTGCTGACATTTGGCTCAGTTGGCTAATGAGTTTGCCGACCACTGGCCTAGACTGTACACACACATACCTATGAACTTTGCCACAAGCATCATAGAAACTGCCGCCCTGCCTCTTCCTCTCCTGCCGATGAAGGTGGGGGGTGGTGACCCAGATGATGATGAGCGCCTTCCCCAGAATCCACGCCCAGAGGTGCCCCCTCCGCCAGGCTGCTCAGCCCCGTGGGCCATCCTCTCTCCCACCCTGAGCCGCTCCAGCCCCAGCCTGGAAAGCATCCCTGAGTCTCTGCATCAATGGCCCCTTTCACTCCTCCCAGACGGTCTGCTACGCTCCAGCTGCTTTCAGGTTGATTACAGACTCTTTTTGGGCCTCCTGAAATATTAACTTTTAAAAGATAAAAGCCGCGCTGGGGATACAATCCACATAAATGTAGTTTCACTGAGAAGTACTACTAGGCTGTTAGAAACTTTAAAAACATAAACTTTTCAGTTTTAAGATTGTGAACTCCCTTTTCTCCAACCCAGAAGGCTTCCTGTTAAATCTGGGCAGATGTGCCTGAGCCTGGGCAGGACGCTGGCATCTTTTCACAAGGCCATGGCCTTAGAAATGAAGTGGAAAGTTCATCACCCTGAAAAGTCCTAGGAGAAGCTGTAGGGTCCCCGCTGGCTTGGCTCAGTGAATCTCCAGAGCATCGGCCCTCGGACTGAAAAGTCTCCGGTTCAATTCCGATCAAGCGCAGGTACATAGGTAGGTTGCAGGCTCGACCCCAGGCCCGCATCAGTCGCATCCTGGAGGCAACCAATCCATGCATCTCTCTTAACTGTCTTCCTCTCCCTTCCACTCTCTCTAAAACTCGATGGGAAAATGGTCTTGGGTGAGGATTCACAACAACAAGAAGAGGCTGTAGCTCTTGCTGAGTATCAGTGGCTCTCATCTCTGCCTGTGAGGGGTCACGGCTTCCAGGAGCCGACCACCTCCTCACTTCACCTTCAGCCAGACGTGCTCTCGGGTTACGTTCTGGGAGAGAGGCTGCGGGTCTGTGCACAGCGCGTTGTGTCCAGACAGAGATCACCAGGGCCCGTCTTAGCGGTCTTCTGCCCCTCCTTTGCCTTCCACACAGACATGGATCCCCAGCCCCACTCTGGACAAACATGGTGCCACCCCTCAGGAGAGGCTCCAGCATCTCTTTTAAACATGCATGCGTCCTGGCTCACTGCTTCTCTAACACCCTCTTTTTTTGTCCACCTCAGACGGACATTCTCCGTTTCCTCATGAAAGACCCCCTCCCCCGAAGGCTGCACAGCCAGTGCTCCCGCTACCAACCTGCTGAAGATTTTCTCAACTCCTGCTCCCTTCACCAACCCTCCTGCCCAGTGACCCCCTCCCTTTCCCCCTGCCACCTCAGCTTCCCCCCTGGCAGCCCCAGGCATGGGGTGGAATTCAGGGGTAGGAGAGCAAAGCCAATTCTTGTTGGAATTGCCTGGAGCAACGCAGACCGCTGGGAAGTCATGCATCCATTCTGCTTCCAAAGTAGCCCAATGGGGCAAACTGTTAGCAAGAGAAGCGGCATGTTTGACTAAGAGTTGGGGCTTTCTGACAAATGCTGCTGAAATCTGGGGATCCTGCGCTAAGTCAACTTACAACTCTACCAGATAAAATAGAATAGATGATAGGTAGATGATAGATAGATAGATAGAGCTGAGCTTACCTCCAACCTTGGAGTGTTAAAACAAGACAAAATAACCTTTGGACTAGTCTTAAAGCAACACCGTGTTCCTGAGGCACAGTATCCCCCATCTTGTATAAAAACTGCTGTTTGAAATTCTCTGCTATTGTTAGTTAGTCCCTTGTCTTGTAAACTCTGTCATTGTAAACTCTGTCACTTTAAGACAGTCTCTTATTCTTTTTTTTTTTTTTTTTTTTTTTTGCCTTAAAGTAACAATGGTTTATTATTTTCTCGTGATTCTGCACGTTGGCTGAGCCATTCTGCTGCTTTCTTTTAGGCTCACTCACACAGAGCTACGTTCAGCAGGCCCTCAAGGGCTCAGCTGGGACTATTGTGACCTCTTTGTCCACTTTTCCTTTCATTCTGCAGGAGGCAAGCCCACACTTTTTCACATGCTCATATCAGGACTCAGAACCACAAGAAAGAGGAAGACCCAAATGCACCAAAACTTTTGAAGCCTCTTCTTGCATCAGATTCGCTATTGTCCCATGGGCCAAGGCTACTGTTGTACATGACCAAGTCCAGATTCAAGGGTGGAGAACCAGATTCCACTTCATGATGGGAGGAGCAACCATTCTTTATAGTCTGGAGTCTTCTTTAGTACTATAGCGTGCTATAGTAACAGTTGTTTCTGATGTAAAACTATATTTTTCCTGCCCCCGCCCCAAGGCTGCCTCTCAGACATGGCTGGAAACTTTTGCGGGAACTTGAGGGTCTGCTGAATCAAGTGATGAAGGCTTAGATCTGGATGTGTTGAGTTAGTATAGCGCTGGGGTGTTGATCTGTGAGTGCCTCAAGACAGTCTCTTATTCTATAAAATGACTTTGTTTTTAGTTTGAATAATGGAAAAAAAGATAAACTTAACTGACTGACCTTGCAAGCTAGCCATCCAATGTAATAGACTAATACAGATAATAATTCCCATATTCTCATGCCAAGAACGCATTGTGTATTCAAGTTTACAACTGTCTGTAACAATAACTCACACAGAGCCCTTTGAGATATCTGCAGACAAAGAAGCTCAAAAGGTATAAATATGAAAACCTCCCTGTGCGACTTTGCTCAGAGATTTGGAAGAAACACCCCCTCCCTCCCCCCCCCCCCCCATCCTGGGCCGAGTGCAATAAATGACTCCTAATTAATTGGCTTACTAAGGCATCATGTAGCTTACTTGCTGATTTATGATACAACATTCCAAAGAACTGTATGCAAAAACAACAGGAAAGCAAATATTATGACTATTGAATTGATGACTACAAACCGAAAAACTATAAACAAGCGTTATATATTCACTTTCTTCACCTTCTAATTAGAATGCTAGCTGGGCTTCTGCTTGAATCAGTGCTTCTTGGGTTACTCTTCTCCTTTTTATCCCAAACAAATGCTGCTGCCTCTCACACTGACCTTTTACTTTTAGGTAAACAACAGTGAGAAGACTCTAGGATCCCCTAATTGGAGTGTTTCTATTTCAAGGTGATGTCGGAGGCTCATAGGCTCATGGGGAGGCCAAGGGAGACCTCAATCCTGTGTCCTTGGGGTAAACCTCCTACGTTCTCTACCCAGTCCCCGCACCAGGCTTGGCCCTCCACAGGAGCAGCAGGCCAGGAACACTGGGTCTCAACCACCTTCACTCCCGCTCACGCACCAGGCACAGACTCAGCCTGGTGGAGCACGCCCGAAAGGCTACCATTGTGCCCAGCACGGGGTGTGGCTCAGTGTGCCCAGGGGCAGAGGCAGGTCCTAAGAGTTCCAAAACACTCCCCAAAGGAACTGACTTTACTCGGAAAAGTGTCCGGGAGACTTCAAGCCTCAGAGCACTACTGAAAAAATAACTCTTCTGCCGAAATCGGTTTGGCTCAGTGGATAGAGCGTCGGTCTGCGGACTGAAAGGTGCCAGGTTCGATTCCGGTCAAGGGCATTCTGGGTTGCGGGCACATCCCCAATAGGGGGTGTGCAAGAGGCAGGTGATCGATGATTCTCTCTCATCGATGTTTCTAACTCTCTATCCCTCTCTCTTCCTCTCTGTAAAAAAATCAATAAAATATATATTTAAAAAAAGAAAAAATAACTCTTCTTAGTAACAATGCACTAAACCAATGGCCGGCAAACTCTTTAGTCAACAGAGCCAAATACCAATAGTACAACGATTGAAATTCCTTTTGAGAGCCACATTTTTTAAACGTAAGCTTCTTCTAACGCCACTTCTTCAAAATAAGACTCGCCCAGGCCGTGATATTTTGTGGAAGAGCCACGCTCAAGGGGCCAAAGAGCCGCATGTGGCTCGTGAGCCACAGTTTGCCGACCCCGGCGCTAAACTATAGGCCAGTTCCTGCGCCAGACAGAACCAGAAAAAGAGAGGGCCAAGAGCACTCCTGGAGTCAGATTAACCTCAAAGACTGACCTCAGAAGGGACCCCTGACAGAATTTCACTGAATTAGACTGCTGAGCAAGTTTGCCCGAGAGCACTAACTGAAAACAACAGAGCAATCATCAGCAACGATTAGTCCCTCTTAGCAGTGGTGTAATACATACCAAATGAAGCAGACCTTCTAACAGAGTCCAAGAGAGAGCCCTGCTGAGAACCACTGTCCTCCCGGAGGGACTGTGTGCGGGACCACAGCTGCCTTCTTCGAGGAAAAACACCCAAGGCTTCTTGCTGCTGGGGAAGTAGACTTCACTGAAGTAGCCCAATCAAGTTTCAAAAGCAAATAACTACACGTCCCAGAGAGGGGAAGGGAAATCTGGACTCAGAGTGGCTATCATACATATTACCTAAAAGGTCCAGCTTTCAACATCACAAGACATGCAAAGATCCAGGAACATGCAACACATATGCCGGGAGGAATGTAGGCAACAGAAAATGCCTGTGAGAGGGGCCAGATATCATGTTTAAAGACCTCAAGGTAGCTATTACGTGTTCTAAGAACTAGAGAAAACCGTACTTTAAAAGTTACAGGAGCCCTAGCCTCTGTGGCTTAGTTGGTTGGGCATCTGTCCATGCACATAAGTTTGATTCCCAGCCGGGACACAGGCCCAGGTTGAGAGCTCAATCACAATTAAGGTCCTTGCAGGAGGAGAGGCAGCCAATCAATCAATCGATCAATCTCTCTCTCTCTCTCTCTCTCTCTTTAAAAAAATCAATAAAAACTTATGTTTTAAAAGTACAGGAAAGTACGAAGACATAGATGATATCAATAAAAAAGATCTGAAAATTAGAGAGTTGGAAAGTACAATGACCAAATTTAAAAATTCATTAGAGAGGTTCAACAGTAGATTTGAACTGTCAGAAGAATCAGTGAACCTGAAGATGGAGCAATAGAGATTACATAAACAATCCTAAGAACAGAGAAAACAGAATGAAGAAACTAAACAGAACCTCAGAGCATGCAAGGCTCCTTTCAGCGCACCAATCTGTGTGTAAGGAGGAATACCAGAAGTACAGGAGAGAGAGAGAGGAGCAGGAAAAAGTATTTCAATAAACTATAGTAAAATATTCCCAAAGTTGCTGAAAAACTATACATCTGAAAAGCTCAAAGGACTTCCAAGTATGAGAATGCTACAGACAGACACACCAGCAAATGAAAAGACTAAAAGCCAAAGACACACACAATCTTAAAAATAGCAAGGGAATACAACTCAACACATACAAAGAGATCCAAATAGATCAACAGCTAACTTCTCGCCAGAAACAAATAGAGGCCAGAAAGCAGAGTGGTAATGGTTAACGTGATGAAAGAAAAATCTGTCTCTATCAAAATCACCTCCTGTGTGCATTCCAGATAAAATTAATAAAGATGAATATTGAAAGCCAACAATGCTCTCATTAAAAGTTTTTTAGCCGGGACCAGTTTGGCTCAGTGGATAGATAGAGCGTCGGCCTGCGGACTGAAAGGTCCCGGGTTCGATTCCGGGCAAGGGCATGTACCTTGGTTGCGGGCATATCCCCAGTAGGGGGTGTGCAAGAGGCAGCTGATCAATGACTCTCTCATCGATGTTTCTAGCTCTCTATCTCTCTCCCTTCCTCTCTGTACAAAATCAATAAAATATATTTAAAAAATAAATAAATAAATAAAATGTATTTTAAAAAAAAGTTTTTTAATTTAATGACTTTTCACTGACACAGCTGGAGGAAATAATACTAAAAACTGTGTTAAGACTCACATGATTGTTTAACCATGAAGATTTCAAACTGCCCACAACATTGAGGCTCCCTCTTCCACTCTTCTTGCAAGGTGGAGTTGTATTGGACTTCATGCAGAGACTTGCTTTCCCTCATCTATAATAACAATAAAAGCCTAATATGCTGTGTAGGCCCGACAGCCAAACCGCCTTCCGGATGAAGCCGGCGCTGCGGGGGCCGAGCCCCTGGCACAGATTTCGTGCTTCGGGCCGCTAGGGAAATTGCAGAAAGGTATTTGGTGTTTCTCCCTAGTTCCTGGCACAGAGCTCCTAAAACCCTTGGAATTTCCTGAGTGATAAGTGTGATTGGTGGGCCCCTAGACAGTCTCAGGATGGAAGCTGGCTGCCAGAAGGACCAAGCCTCGATTAGAAACTTGGAACTTCCAACCCCACTTTCTAATTTCTGGGAATGCGTGAGGGCCTGGAGATTGCATTCATCTTCAATAACCAACAATTTAAAAAAATATTTTTATTGACTTCAGAGAGGGGGAGAGAGAGAGAAACATCAATGAGAGAGACTTGATTGGCTGCCTCCTGCACGCCCCCTACAGGGGACTGAGCCTGCAACCCAGACATGTGCCCTGACCAGGAACTGAACTGTGACCTCCTGGTTCATAGGTCAATGCTCAACCACTGGGCCCCAATGGCCAATATTTTAATAAGTCATGTGCCATGGCATTTGTAATGAAACCTCCGTAAGGAAGGTGGGAGAGCTTCCGGATTGGTGAGTACATCAAGGTGCTGGAGGGAAGCTCTGAAATCCTTCTCCCCTCTACCTGGCCTTACGCATCTCTTCCATTCGTCTGTTCCCGAGGTGTAGCCTTTACAATAACCCGGTAACATAAGCAAAGCACTTTCCTGAGTTCTGTGAGTCATTCTAGCAAATTACTGAACCTGAGGAGGGCGGCTGTGGGAACTCCTGACTTTGCAGCCAAGCTGCACAGGAGTGTCAGTAACCTGAGGGCCCGGGACTTCAAACGGGCATCGGAGGAGACAGTCTCGTGGGACTGAACCTTAAACCTGTGAGTCTGGTGCTAACTCCAGGGAGTTCGTGCTAGAATTGAACTGGAGGAGACAAAGTTGGCATCTGCAGAGAACTAGAGAATTAGTAGGTAAATTAGAGAATTTACCCTTCTTGTTTTCCCCTCATTCTCTGTGCCTCCACCCTGTGTTCTTAAAGCTGGAGGTCCAGGTCAATAGTATCCCTGTAGCCTCAGCCCCCATACTCTAAGAGGCCCCCATACACACAAAAGTCTAAGTATAAATAAATCAGATGTCATGGAGTCTCAGCTACCGATAAAATGTCAACTTCAAAATGAGTGTGCATCGCCTTATTCAACTCAAAGGAAACTTTTGCAACATAACTCGCACCTCCCCGGCCCTCCCCACAGGTTTCCTTATGGCTGAGAGGAGTTGGAAAGTTAGTGCCCTAGTCCGTTGTTTCCTAAACATCAATCACTTGGGTCATCTTTGGGATTTAGGACCTACCCACATATACCTTTATTTTTTAATCAACTCTATTAAAATCATTACTGAGGAAACTTTATGTCCCTATTTTAAATGGGAAATCAGTACCATTTGCTATAAGAAAAGGTATGCTGTAGTTCATATTAAAAAAAAATAATGTTTCGCCCTAACCAGTTTGGCTCAGTGGATAGAGCATCGGCCTGTGGACTGAAAGGTCCCAGATTCAATTCTCGTCAAGGGCATGTACCTTGGTTGTGGGCATATCCCCAATGAGGGGTGTGCAGGAGGCAGCTGATCGATGTTTCTCTCTCATCGATGTTTCTAGCTCTCTATCCCTCTCCCTTCCTCTCTATAAAAAAATCAATAAAATATATATATATTTTTAATTAATGTTTGGACAGCCAGCATGGCTCAGTGATTGAGCATCAACCTATGAACCAAGGGGTCATGGGTTCAATTCCTGGCCAGGGTACATGCCCAGCTGAGGGCTCTATCCCCTGTTGGGAGAATGCAGGAGGCAACTAATCAATGATTCTCGTCATTGATGTTTCTCTCTTTCTTTCTTTCTTTCTTTCTTTCTTTCTTTCTTTCTTTCCCTTCCTCTCTGAAATCAATAAAAATTAATATATTTTTTAAAAATGAATGTTTCCATGTACACCTACATCAACTTGTGCCACCCCCACTGTTATACACAGAACACTTGGGCAACGATGGCCTACTCCGTTGTGGGATGAGAGGCCAAGGACAGCACTAGAAGGCTCTGGCCCTGTGGCGTGCCCCGGGTTTCAGATCCAGGCTTCCTTCTGAGCAGACTGCCTTCAGCTTCCTTCCTAAAGGCACAGCAAGGGACCACTAACATCTACCGTGCCTTGGCTCCGTGAGGACGCTAAAAAGAAGAGTTATTTTTATCATCAGGTCTTCCAACCAGCAAATCTCAGGGAGGGCAACTGCAGGGCCAGACAGGTCAGCTCAGTGTAAAAAGGCACAGAGCCCGGGCTTTGTGAGAAGTGCCACCAGCGAAGGCTCTTGCTCCCCAGCGGGGGCCCGTGTGATGTGACCCACAATGCCCGTGTAAAGGACACGCCATTCCTTACTCCCTTTCTTAGGGTGGCGAAGAACCGGATGATGGAAAGCTTAAGAAAAACAAGATTCTGGCAAAGGCTGGGATTTAAAAAGAAAGAAAAAAAAAGGAAACATCAAAGCTGCTTCTTGAAGATGACTGTTTTACCTGCACTCCAATAAGAATCAAAATTTGGGTCAGGGATGAAAGAACAATCACAAAAGGAATTCGAGGGGCAGACACACACCCTGCCCTGCTAAGGTCCCTCAGTTACTAGCTCTCTGTTTCTGTGCTCGGGGCTCTCGGCCAATCAGAGGACAGAGGCCTCACAGAAGACACGGCCTTGCCGAAACCGGTTTGGCTCAGTGGTAGAGCGTCGGTCTGCGGACTGAAAGGTCCTGGGTTCGATTTCGGTCAAGGGCATGTACGCTGGCTGCGGGCACATCCCCAGTGGGGGATGTGCAGGAGGTGGCTGATTGATGTTTCTGGCTCTCTATCTCTCTCCCTTCCTCTTTGTAAAAAATCAATAAAATATATTAAAAAAAAAAAAAAAAAAAAAAAAAAAAGAAGACACGGCCTTGCCCACCCTGGTTCTCCTCGGGAGATGAGCTACCTCTGGCTGAGGACTCCTTCCACAGCTCCCAGAGGCTGGAAGTGCCTCTGGTTGGATGGGGAATGGGGTGAAATCACACAATTTTCAATTTTTCAAAATGTAATTTTTAGCCCTACCTGGTTTGGCTCAGTGGGTAGAGCGTCAGCCTGCGGACTCAAGGGTCCCAGGTTCAATTCCGGTCAGGGGCATGTACCTTGGTTGCGGGCACATACCAGTAGGGAGTGTGCAGGAAGCAGCTGATCTATGTTTCTCTCTCATCAATATTTCTAACTCTCTATCCTTGTCCCTTTTTCTCTGTAAAAAAAAAAGTAATCAAATATATTTAAATATATATATATATGTATATATATATATGTATATATATATATATATATAATTTTTACTCACTGAATTACAAATAAGATGGACCATTCCATAGTTTTAGAAAACAGTGATTTATAAATTAAACACTAGCAAGAGGCAGGAATTACTGGCCTATGAGAATCATCCAGTGACTCAAGGGAGTGAGAACAACACAGGACTGAATGGATGACACAAACAGACTAAAGGTGAAGTTCAGCGATGGTCAAGGGGCTGGCTCTGCAGGGAAGGAGTTAAGGCTGGAATCCGGGTCTCACAGACTCATGGGCCAATCATGGCTGAATAGGAAAAAGCAAAGCCACATATATCTTTTAAGTGCTTTATCGGTAGATGTCATGTCATCTTACAACAGCCCACTATAATTTTATTACCTAAGTTTTGCCGAGGGGGAGCAGTCACATACAGAGTTAAATCAACTGTCCACAGTCTCCGTTAGGTGCCTGAACGGGAGTGGAAGCCAGGCAGGCTAGCCCCAGAGCTGGTGCTCTTCACCACTGATATTCACTGAGCATCCTGCCCTGAAATCCCTCCTCCCCCTTAACTGTCAGTCCTAACCGGTGGCACCGCCATCCCTCGGCGAAGGGCCTTGAGGACCACTTGGGCTTAAATGAAAGGGAGTCAAGGAAGCTGCTGAGCTTCAGTGTTGAGCCTGACCTGGCTGAGGTCGGGCCAAAATGCAAAGTGATCACTTTTCAGTTACAGTCATTTAACAGAGGTTAGAGCAGTGGTTCTCCACCTTCTTCTTCTTCTTCTTCTTTTTTTTTTTTTTTGGCCATGCCCCATCTAAGCATCTCTAAAATCTTGATGCCCCCCACAAGACATGTAATTCTTATTATTCAAAAAGTGAACTCCTGCCGAAACCAGTTTGGCTCAATGGATACAGCGTCCGTCTGTGGACTGGAAGGTCCCAGGTTCGATTCCGGTGAGGGGCATGTGCCTTGGTTGTGGGGACATCCCCGGTGGGGTGCTTACAAGAGGCAGCTGGTAGATGTTTCTCTCTCATCGATGTTTTTAGCTCTCTATCTCTCTCCCTTCCTCTCTGTAAAAAATAAATTTAAAAAATTAAAATAAATAAAAAAGTGAACTCCTGTTCACTTGGAGGAAGCCTAAAAGGCCATTAACTTGGTCTAAACAAGCTTCCAAAGAAGATGGCATCCATGAAAGAGAAAAGTAAAGGAACAAAGGACAGTTGAAGTACAGTTGAAATCACTAAGAAATTGTTTAAAATAATAATAATATGAAGTGATATAAAAAATAGCAAATAAAGTTTCAAAACATATCATAGAGAACAGAAATGCATAAGTTTGTCACAATATATATTTATATACTGTATATGAGGCCCCTAGAACCATAAGAAATGCAAAGAATTCACTGTGAATAACTCATTCTCGAATTGCCCCCCTTAAAAATCAAAGTGCCCCACATTGGGAGCCACTGGATTAGAGGCAGGCTCCTCGCCTCTGCTGACAGACATGTTTTGAGTGTGGGAGACATGCCCCTTGGCCTATGCCCACGGCAGGAGACCCAGCATCGCCCACTGTGCCCTGCCTGGCACCCAGGTCAGAGCTGGCCTAGCATGATTCTTGATCAACAATGAAAAAAAAAAAAAAAATTAAAGGCAGGGTACAAGCAGGAGAAGATAAGCCTTGAAAATACTTCCACTTCCAATATCCAAGCCCACTCACAACCTGACAAAACAAACTCCCAACCACCCAAGCAAGCCACCACCACAAACTTGTATCTGGTAACGTTCTTAAGACTTAAACCCAGGTCATCTTTAGTTGGCTTTCAAAACACATTCCCCTCAGTTGATATGGATTTCCTAATCCTACCCAGGAGATGTGTCCCTTTTTGATCCTCTGTGTCCCTGTGCCCCTTGAGAATGTAAATGAACCTTCTGAGGGCTCCCTTCTCTCTGCTTCCTCCCGCACCTGCATTGCTCACTGACTCCCTGGTGTCTGGAAGGCATCTGGCTTCACAGGAGGCTTTCAAAGGCTGCAGAAGTCAAAGGTCAACATTTGCATTTGTAGCACATGGGCAGAATCAAAGGAGATTTAATAGAGCCGTTGTGTTCCTACATCAGAAGACTCAATATCCTTAAGATGTGAAGTCTCCTGAAATTGATCTATTGATTTAACACAATCCTAATAAAAATCCCAGCAGGGTTATTTTCCCGTGGAAATCAATAAACCGATTCTAAAGTTTACAAGGAAAAGCAAAGGACCTATAGTTGCCAAAACAAAAGGAAACAAAATTAGAGGTCTTACCACACCTGGTTTCAAGATTTACTATGTAGTTACAGTAATCAAAACAGTATAGTGCCACCCAGCATGGCTCAGTGGTTAGTGTCGACCTATGAACCAGGAGGTCACAGTCTGATTCCTGGTGAGGGCACAGGCCTGGGCTGTGGGCTTGATCCCTTGTGTAGGACATGCAGGAGGCAGCCTATTGGTGATTATCATCACTGATGTTTCTATCTCTCTCTCTTCCTCTGAAATCAATAAAAAATATACATCTATATATTTTAAAAATTGGACATATATCTGCAAAAAAGAAAGAACATCAACCCATAACATACCATATACAAAAATTTTCATGAAATGCATCATAAATCTAAATATAAACCTAAAAGTATAAAAATTTTTCAATATATTTTTATTATAGGCACTTACGTAAGACTAGTTAGCCATGGGAAAATCTGTGTTGCAAGACCCTCACATCAAATGAATACAGTTACAACTGATGGGGGGAACAAAAGCTGTTTTGATTTTAAAAGAACTTTACAAGAGACGTCCTAGTCCTTAGTTAACAGCTTAAGAAATGGTGCAGAGCTTTGCATCAACAAGAGGGAGATGATCTTTTGCACACATTTCCCCCCAACAGATAAAATTTTAAGTCAATTTCCATGTAATGAGCTTAATATCATAAACTAGAGGCCCTGTGCATGGAATTCATGCACAGGAATGGGGACACACACACACACACACACACACACACACTTCGCTGGCTCCTAACCACAATCCGGGACCACTGACTCCTAACCGCTCACCTACCTGCCTGATCATGCCTAACCACTCGCCTGCCTGATGGCCCCTAACCACCTCTGCCTCTGCCCCCACTGCCACAGCTTTGTCCAGAAGGATGGCCAGAAGGTTGTTCGGCCATCCAGTCTAATCAACATATTACACTTTTATTTTTATAGACGATCCTGGGTAAGCAGTCTCTTGTTTCCTCATCTGTAATTAAGTTAGCTGACCTAAAGAGTTCTCCGCATTATAAAACCTTAAAGCTTCATTTCCCTACTAGCACATGTTAGCTGCATCTCCAGGGGGCCTTTGAAAGCCCTCTGATCTATGAAACCTGTGAGCTCAAAGGAAGGCAAACTCTACCCCTTCCCGAGGCCCCCACTGGGCATGTGCAGGGCAAGCCTGGCCACTGTCCTGTCAGAAGGGGAGGACTACGGGGTCAGTGCTGGGTCACGTGATGAATATTCCACAGCCGCCCAGACTCCGTCCACTGCTCCCCACCACCCAGCCCCACCCTCTGTCCAACACACTGACCTCCCTGGGGGGAGGGTAACCTTGGCAGTTTGTACTTGGCCTCAACATCCCACCATCACAGCTGCTCTGAGACTGTGGCCCTCTATCGGGGGGGCCTCTGGGTCAGCTCTGTGAGCTGGTCAACTCCTTCCACAGGAAGATGCTCCAGAGGAACCCAGTTTCCCAAGAATGCCTCAGACATCTGCCCCAGCAGGAGTTAGGAAACAGGGTTTCCATGGTAGAATACGCCCGAGGCACTAAATTTCTCTCCCGCCTCCTGGATGTAGGCGATCAGCTCACCAAGGTCTCCCAGAAGTCTTTGCAGTCATGAAACCTGTTTACAAGTGGTTTCCCAGCTCACGTGGCTTGGAAACTCGCTCATGTAATACCTATTTACACGCCATGGGCCTGGGGTTTCCGTACACACTTAGATCAGTGCTACGAACTTCTTTGCATTTATACTGTTCCTTTTCTTATGAACTTTTTAGAAATCCTGTTTCCAAGGAAAAAAGGTTCATGTGATACGCTAGCATTTATGTAAAAACGGGGGAGGATATTTCCATACATATGGCGTGTAGATGTATAAACTATCTCTGGAAGGATTCAGGGAACTAACTGCTGTTTCTAGAGAAGGGAAATGAGTGGTTGGGGGTGGGGGAAGAGAGACTTTTTACCGTGTACCCTTTAGTACCGTGTGAACATGTTACCTAGCGATCCATTACATTAAAATAAAATTAAAAAACAGGTACTAAAAGAAAGGGATACCTTAAAAATACACAAACATTCACAAGTGCATGTACACGCACATGCAGGCACTCCAGCCCTAA
Organism: Nyctalus aviator; assembly: GCA_036971965.1. Taxonomy (NCBI): domain Eukaryota; kingdom Metazoa; phylum Chordata; class Mammalia; order Chiroptera; family Vespertilionidae; genus Nyctalus; species Nyctalus aviator. The sequence continues at coordinate 36,100,657 of CM072933.1, read as the reverse complement.
TCAACACCACAAAGAATATAACCAGTGTTAATATTTGGTGTTCGTATTTTAGTCTCAGTTGTCTATTTTTGCTTTAGTTGCCTGTGCCTTTTTTTTTTTTTTTTTTTTAACTGATTTCAGATATGAAGGGAGAGAGCAATGATGAGAGAGAATCATAAATCGGCTGCCTCCTACACACCCCTTACTGCAGACGGAGCCTGAAACTGGGCATGTGCCCTGACCAGGAATCGAACCATGACCTCCTGTTCATGGGTCGACGCTCAACCACTGAGCCACACCTGCAGGCCTAGCTGCCTGTGCTTTTGATGTCATATTCAAGAAACCATTGCCAAGACCTACGCCATTATGTTTTTCTCCTCTTTTTCTAGAAGTTTTACAGCTTCAGGTCTTACATTAAGCCTTTAATCCCTTTTGAGTTGATTTCTAGGCATGGTGTAAGGCAAGGGTCCAATTTCATTCTTTTGCATGGGGATATCGTTTTTCCCAGCATCTTTTGTTGACATTATCTTTTCCCCAGGATGTATTCTTTTTCCTTTTAAATATATTTTTATTGATTTCAGAGAGGGAGATTGAAACATCAATGGTGAGAATCATTGGCTGTCCCCTGCACATCCCCTAGGGGAATTGAGCCCACAACCCTGATCTTTCCCCTTGACTGGAATTGAACATGGGACCCTTTAGTCCACAGGCCGATGCTCTATCCACTGAGCCAAACCAGCTAGGGCTCCCATGGTGTATTCTTTACATCCTTATAAAAAAATCAGTTGATTTTATATGTGTGGGTTTATTTTTGGGCTTTCTATTCTGCATTGGTGTATATGTCTGTCTCTAAGCCAGTACCATATTGTTTTAATTGCTACAGAATTGTAACATATTAAAATCAGAAAGTGTAATGCCTCCAGCTTGGCTTTTCTTGCTCAAAACTGTTTTGGCTATTCAGGTTCTGTTGTGACCACACATGAATTTTGTTATCTTTTTTCCCCTGTTTCTGTAAAAAAAAAAAAATGCCGTTGAGATTTTTTTAAAAAATTATTTTTGTTAATCCTCACCTGAGGATATTTTTTCCCATGCTTCTTAGACAGAGTGAAAGGAAAAGAGAGAGAGAAACATTGATGTATAGAGAGAAACATCTATTGGTTGCCCCCCACACACACACACCAACAGGGGCCGGGGGTGTATCCTGCCAGAAAGCAAATCCTCGACCCTGCAGTGCGAGGGCCAACATTCTAACCACCGAGCTACACCAGCCAGGGCGCCATGGAGCTTTTGCTAGGAATTGCATTGAATCTGTAGATCACTTTCGATAGCATAGACATTGAAAAAATATCAAGTCCTTGGACAGAGACAATAGTGTGGTGAAGGTCTGGGGGGGCAGTGAGGGAGGGGGAAGGAGGTCAACAGGGAATAAAACGGGGGCATCCGTAGCACTTACAACAATAAAAAAAATTAATATTACGGTAAGTCTTTTAATCCACAAACATAGGATAATGTTGAGGAGCACAGGAGACCTGGTTGGGAAGTTTGGAAGGAGGACATTCTGATAAAAGGGAAGTGTGTGGAAGGCCTGCCTTGTCCCGTTTATCTGAATTCCAACTTAGGGGAGCCTTAGGGGAGTGCCAAAGAAGGCACCCCTAATTATTCCTTGACCTTTCCAAACAAGTCTGTGCATATGCAGACCCCCGGGTGTTTACTGGAATCCTTATCTTAATCCCTGGGTGCCCTTGCCCAAAGAACAATGTAAATACCTGTGTCCTTCAAAGATTACTTACTTTGCTGATTGTATCTAAAGGTAAACATTCCAATAAAGCCTAATGAGGCAGGCTGCCTGGCTCCTTCCGCAGGGCCGTCCCTTAGCCCTCTCTTTCCCAGCAAATGTGTCAGAGTGATCCATTCCTCCCTCACTTAAGGTCTGCTGGTCAGCCCTGGCAGGATAAAACTACCTTAACTTAACCTTAATCAAAATAACACAATTAAACCAACAGCTAACATAATAATCAATGGGGTGGGGGGGGACTTTTCCTTTATAATCAGGACTAAGACAAGGTTGCACATTCTCACCACTTCTATTCAACATAGTTCCGGAAGTCCTAGCCCAGTGGTCGGCAAACTCATTAGGCAACAGAGCCAAATATCAACCGCACAACAATTGAAATTTCTTTTGAGAGCCACATTTTTTTTTTAACTTAAACTTCTTCTGACGCCACTTCTTCAAAACAGACTCGCCCACGTCACGTCATGGTATTTTGTGGAAGAGCCACCCTTAAGGGGCCAAAGAGCTACATGGGGCTCGCGAGCCGCAGTTTGCCGGCCACAGTCCTAGCCAGAGCAACGAGGGAAGAAAAAGAGATAAAAGACACTGAAATTGGAAAAGAAGATGTAAGATGATCTATTTGCAGATGACATGACCATGTATGTAAAAAACCTTGAAGACTCCCACACAAAAAAATACTATTACAACTAATCAACAAACTCAGTGAAGTTTCAGGATACAAAATCAACATGGAAAAATCAGTTGCATTTCTATATATTAACAAGGAACTATCTGAAAAGGAAATTAAGAAAAAAAACAAAAAAAAAAAACCCCACCCTAACTGGTTTTGCTCAGTGGATAGAGCGTCTGTGGACCGAAGAGTCCCGGGGTCAAGGACACGTGCCCAGGTTGCAGGCTCGATCCCCAGCTGGGGGCGTGCAGGAGGCAGCCGATCAATGAATCTCTCTCATCACTGATGTTTCTATCTTTCCCTCTCCCTTCCTCTCTGAAATCAACAAAAGTAGGTTTTAAAAAGCCACAGCAACAAAGTTCTAACATACTTTGAATATATTTTTTTTTAAAAGGAAGAAAAGAAACAAGTCCCATTTGCAATACCATAAAAAATCCTTAGGAATAAATTTAACTAAGAAAAAAAAAAGACTTGTACACTGAAAGCTATAAAACACTGATGAGAGATAAAGAAAACATACTAGCCCTGGCTCAGTAGACAGAGCATTGGCCTGCAGGCTGCAGGGTCCCAGGTTCAATTCCCGTCAAGGGCAAGTGCCTGGGTTGTGGGCTCGATGCCCAGTGGAGGGCGTGCAGGATGCAGCCGATCAATGATTCTCTCATCCATCATTGATTTTATATATCTCTCCCTCTCCTTTCCTCTCTGAAATCAATAAAAATGTATCTTTTTAAAAAAGAAGATGGACAGACAGACATCTTGGTGCTTGTACTTTGTGCTTTTCAGGGTTTTCACAGACAGTATCTCACCGGAACCTGATGCCACCTCTGTGAAGTAGGAAGGGCAGATAGAATGATCGCCAAGAGACAAGGAAGCCAAGGCCCCAAGCGGTCTGGATGAGAGACTGGGCACTCGGCTGGTCAGTGAGAGGACTGGATCCACTCAGCCCTGGCTCTTACTCAGGTGACAGACCACCCCTTGGCGAGCATCAGTGGGTCCACAGGGACTACAGAACCCCTCAAAGGCACCGCCACTGCCGACAACAATCTCCACGGAAGATAATGCTCACCCACATGCTGGGAAATGCAGGATGGGGCAAAAGTAGGCTTACAGTTGTGAGTAGGGGAAACACAGAGTTTATTCTTGCATTATTATTTATTAACCAGAGGCCCAGTGCACGAAATTCATGCATACGGGAGTGGGGGGTGTATCCCTCAGCCCTGCCTGCACCCTCTCCAATGTGGGACTCCTTGAGGGATGTCCGACTGACCGTTTAGGCCCAATCCTAAATGATCAATCGAACATCCCTCTCACAGTCTAGGACAGCTGGCTCTCAACTGCTTGCCTGCCTGCCTTCCTGATTACCCCTAACTGCGTCTGCTTGCCAGCCTGATCCCCGGCTAACCACTCCCCTGCCAACCTGATTGATGCTTAACTGCTCCCCTGCCAGCCTATTTGCCCCTAACTGCCCTCCCCTGCAGGCCTAGGTCCCTCCCAACTGCCCTTCTCTGCAGGCCCAGTTGCCCCCAACTTCCCTCCTCAGCCAGCCTAGTCACCACTAAACTGCCCTCCCCTGCTGGCCATCTTGTGTCCACATGGGGGCAGGATCTTTGACCACATGGGGATAGCCATCTTGTGTGTTGGAGTAATGGTCAATTTGCATATTACTCTTTTATTAGATAGGATTACTGTATTATTTTCCATACTCACAACTGTAAACCTACTTTTGCCCCACCCTGTATTTATCCTGTATCATGTTAGACAGGATTATAAATGTAATCACAAACACATGTGTGCACTCTACTACTTACTACTCTTGAGAGGCCTTAGGCTCCAGTCCACACCCCTCAGTACAGCAGTCAAAGCCTGTCACAGTCTAGTCCCTCTCCCCGCCCTTCACGCCACTGCCCACAGCACATGCACTGGCTGTGCTCAGCTGCTTATGGTTCCCCACGTGGGCCAGGCCCTGGGACACATTTCCTCCCCCTCTGTTTAAAATGTACTTCTCACCAGAACCAGTTTGGCTCCGTGGATAGAGCGTCAGCCTGCAGACTGAAAGGTCCCGGGTTCGATTCCGGTCAAGGGCATGTACCTTGGTTGCGGGCACATCCCTGAGGGAGGAGTATAGGAGGCAGCTAATCAATGTTTCTCTCTCCTCGATGTTTCTAACTCTCTATCCCTCTCTCTCTCTTCCTCTCTGTGAAAAATCAATAAAATATATTTAAAAAATAAAAAATAAAATGTACTTCTCATCAAGCTCACATCTATTCATTCTGTGTTTAGACATCACTTCTTCCAGGAAATCTTTCCTAAAAAACAGCTGTGTGTACATATGCACGCACACAGCTCTTGGTCAGCTGTGCTTCTGTTGCTCCCTATGACTCTATCACCTCATCCATCTGACCCCTGGACGGTGAACCCCTTAAGGTCAGGAGACGAGCCCTTCACCCCTCCGTATAGACCAGTGCAGGACCAGGCACACAGTGAACGCTCAGTGACACCCTCACAGGTGGGAGAGCGAGGGGGGGCCCCGGGAAGGTGTGGGTGCTCCCACCGCTGCCCTACTGCAGATGCTTCAGAAGGGGGAGCAGTATTAGAATCTAGGTGGGAAAAGGACAAAATGGCAGCTGAATAGACGGACCTGTGCTGAGCCTAATCCCAGAGCAGATAGGAGGAGCGTCTGAGAGTCGCTCGGGAAGGGTTAGTTGGCAAGCTAAGGGGTGGCAGAACTCTAAAAGAAGGTCAGGGTCCGCTGGACAGGATTTCCTGACCAACAGCCAGCACCTCTGAGCCCGTAGCTCCGGAGGCCTCTCCCGGAGCTACGGGCTCAGAGGGAAAACTATGCCATCTTACAAAGAAAGGGATCTTATCTGAGGCCTGAAAAACCCACAACGGAGGAGAGCATCAAACAGCTGTGATGCCCCAATCGGCTCAAACACGTGGATTCAAGGGAGTTCTTCAATCACCCACGGAAAGGAGAAAGAAAACCACATAACCAGACATCCTGAAAAGAGACCATGGGGAGACATAGGCAATCAAGGTGTCTGGGCAGGACGGAGGGGAAGGCACAGCTTCCCTGCCTGTGGAAACATCTGAAGCAGCTTCGATGTGAGCTTTCGTCTCCTCTTCCCTGGGCCTCCTGACACAGGAGATGAGGAGGCTGATCCAGAAGGAGGGAAGCCTCAGCCGGAGGCCTCACCAGGGCCAAAGTGAGCGGCGCTATTCGCAGCTGAAGACCAGAGGTCCAGAGAAACAAGCCGATAGACCCAAAGGCTCAGCTTGTTAAGAGGACGGCGCCCAGCATGGCTGAAGGGAAGTGTGATGGTCAGTCCTACATGTCAGCCTGGATAAGTTTCAGCCTCATTTTTCAAACACAAACCCAGGCATTGCTGGGAAGCTATTTTTTTTTTTTTTTAGATGTGATTAATAAGGGAGATTATCCTACATAATCTGGGTTTCAATCCATTGAAAGGCCTTAAGAACAGAACTAAAGAAATTCCACTTAGCCCTAACTGGTTTGGCTCAGTGGATAGAGGTCGGCCTGTGGACTCAAGGGTCCCAGGTTCGATTCTGGTCAAGGGCATGTACCTTGGTTGAGGGCACATCCCCAGTATGGGGTGTGCAGGAGGCAGCTGATCGATGTTTCTCTCTCATAGATGTTTCTAACTCTCTATCCTTCTCCCTTCCTCTCTGTAAAAAAATCAATAAAATATATTTTAAAAAATAAAAATAAATTCCACCTACTCACAGCAGCTTTGGTTTGCGCCTGAGATGTCCAGCCTGTCCTTCATGAGGGCCAGACCTAGAGATTTCTGACTTGCCTTGGGGCCCCCACAATCCCACAGAGTCAATTCCTTGCAATCTATTTGCTACTGGTTCTGTTTCTCTGATTGAACCCTGGCTGGTACAGGAAGGCAGGCACCTCTCAGAAGGTGGGGAGAAAGAGGATGATTACGGTGGGATTGGATTAGAGAGCCTTGCAGTGCATATTAAAGGCTGGGGCTTTTCCTGAAAAGCTAAGGGATCTGAGGAAATAAAGAGTAGAATTAGATCTCCTTTTTGGATCGTCATAAGCCTGCCTACCTGTCGGATGGAGAATGAACTGTACAGGACCACACAGGGGATGGCATCACAGAACGGGAGGAAGCTGGGGCCCTAATTCACGTGGGAAATGGCGAGATCCTGGGTGGACAAAAGCCCCCCCTTCCCCCCATGGAAATAGAGAAAGGGGTGGATTTGAGAGAAACCTGAGGTGTTGAGCTTCAAGGAACCTGGTGGCCTTGGGCAGGAGAAAGAGGGCTGAGAAATCCAAGCTAATTTTCAGGTTAATGGCTCTTTTATCTAATTGTATCTCAATACTACAAGGCAGCAACTAGAGGTGTCTTTGCCTACCCACCAGCTGCTTAACCAAAGCATGGAGCCAGAGATACTTGTTACCTACCCAGATGCCACACACAGGACATCCAGCTTGATGACAGCAATGTGCCTACAAGCAATGTGCCTGCTGTAAGCCCTGTGGCTCTTTCAAACTGAACCCTTCAACTGCCCTGCACAGACTAAGGTGAAAGACAACATCTGGCAGAACAAAGCCAGAGAGATGGTGGGTGGGAAGGAGGGAGGTGAGAGTGGGGGCGTGGGCAGAGCAGCTGTTTCTGCCATTTTCTGGGCCTCGGGAGGGACCGAAGGCCTTGTGGGAGGGAACCTGATAGCCCTCAGGGCTTGGAAAATGCCAGGCCCTTTCTTTACAGAAGCCCCAGTGAACTGGGGGTGAACAGAGAAGAAAACCCAAACACTACCCGTCAAATCGCAACCCTCATTCTGCCTCCTGTCTGCAAAACGGGCAGAAGGACTCCGGCTTCCCCCCTCACTGGAGAAAAGGGATGATCAAGCTAGACGGGACCGGGGAGAAACCGAGATCTGTCCTGGGGAAGGAGGAGGTGGAACAGAGGCAGGTGTTTCTGGTGACTGTCTAAATGATCTTGAGTTTCTCGGTGGCCTAGACATTGTCCATCAACAGAATAACATCTTAGAAGAGGAGAAAAGCCAGGAACTAAGAACAGCTATTACTGGGGTTTTGCTTCCAATAATGGTGAACGAGATCCTAGCAGACTAACCCTCTTGCCAATAACAACTGTAACTTTGGACAAAACATAAAAACCGCTACCTGAACGTACTGAAAAGCAACCAAAACCAGGTAGAAACTGGAAGGAAGGTTCTCATGGAAGGAAACGGCACTGGATAAGTTTCCCATTTTTTACAGCTTTTCACCTAGAGGCAGGCCCCATTAGGAGCCTGGCCAGGGAGAAATCGATGTTTCTCTCTCCTACTTTCTTCCCTTCGTCACTCCTTCCCTTCCTTCCTCCTCTCCTGAAAAGCAATGGAAAAAATATCCTTGATGTGGGGGAGAGGGGAGGAGAGCAACACTGTACAGAGGAACATAACAATCCAGAGTTTCTACAACGCATCACTCATAATGTCAGAGGTACAATCTGAAACACTAGGCAATACAGAAATAGAAAAATAAGTGTCTTATTCAAAGACAAGGCAACCAATGCAACTGACTTGCTAAACCTGAGATGACCGAGATGTTAGAATTGTAAGTATTTTAAAGAAGCTGAAAGATAACATTTTAAATATCCTGATGAAGAACAAGCAAATTGGAAATCTCATTAGGGAAACAAATTACTTTATGACAGCCAAATGGAATGGACCCCAAAATTAAATGTATGTGCATACACAGACTTGCACAGAGATGTTCACAGCAGTGTAATTCATCACGGTCAAAAAGTAGAAACAACCCCAAAAGCCATCCATTGATAAAATTGGTAAGCAAAATGTGGTATATCCACACAACAGGTTATTATTCAACCACAAAAATTAAGTTCTAATACATGATTCAACATGGATAAACCTTGCAAACATTACGTTAAGTGAAAGATTTCAGGACAAAAGACCATATATTGTGATTCCATTTACATGAAATATCTTGCCCTAACTGGTTTGACTCAGTGGATAGAGCATCAGCCTGCGAACTGAAGGGTCCCAGGTTCGATTCCGTTCAAGGGCATGTATGTACCTTAGTTGTGGACACATCCCTAATAGGAGGTGTGCAGGAGGCATCCAATCACTGATTCTCTCTCATTGATGTTTCTAACTCTCTATCCTTCTCCCTACCACTCTGTAAAAATCAATAAAATACATTTTTAACCAAAAATTTTTTTAAAAATAAAATATCTAGAACAGGCAACTTCATAGAGAGAGATGAATTAGTGGCTGACAGGGGTTGTGGAGGGAAATAGAAAGAATTTGCTAGTGGGTAGTGGTACAGGGTTTTCTTTTTTGGGTGATGAAAATCTTCAAAAATTAAATAACGGTAATGATTGCACAACATTGTGAAAATCCTAAAACCTAATGAATTATACCCTTTAAAATGGTAAATGTTATGCTATGTGAATTATATCTTGATTTTTTAAAATATGCTTCTATTGACTTTTTATTTTTTTTATTATATATATATATATATATATATATATATATTTTAGAGAGAGAGAGAGGAAAGGAGAGGGAGAGATAGAAGATAGAAACATCAATGAGAGAGAAACATCATCGATCAGCTGCCTCCTGCATGCCCCCTACTGGGAATCGAGCCTGCAATCAGAGCATGTCCCCTGATCATGAATCGAATCCATGACCTCTTGGTCCCTGAGTTGACACTCAACTGCTGAGCCATACTGGTAAGGTTAAAAATAAATAAATAAATAAATAAATAAATAAATAAATAAATAAAAATAAGGGAAACTGGGTGATGAATACAGAGCTCTGTAATATATTTGCAATTTTTCTATAAATCTAAAAATTATTCCAAAATACAAAGTTTATTTTAAAATAATACCACTTATAATAGCATCCAAAACATAAAGTTCTTAGGAACACAAATTTAACAAAAGATATTCAATGCAATAAAAAGTATATTAAGGACATATATTCCATGTTCATGAATTGTTAAGATGTCAGTTCTCCCCAAATTAGAGTGACCAATTCTCCCAGTTTGCCTGGGACTAAAGAGCTCCCAAGATGACAAGATTATCATTTTTTTCAATCCTTGTCTGAGGATATGCTTATTTTTAGAGAAAGAGAGAGAAACATCGATGTGAGAGAGACATCAATCAGTAGCTTCCCTTACCCGCCCCAACTAGGAATCGAACCCCCAACCTAGGTATGTGCCCTGACTAGGAATCAAAGCTGCAAACTTTGGTATACAGGACAACGCTCCAACCAATAGATCCATCCAGCTAGTGCAAGATTATAATTTCTTTTTTTTTTTTTTAATCATCACTCAAGGATAGTTTTCCATTGATTTTTTTAGAGAGAGTAGGAAAGAGAGAGAGTTAGAGGGAGGGAGAAAGAAAGAGAAACAGCACTGTGAGAGAGACATCAATTGACTGCCTCCCGCACATGCCTCAACCAGGACCGGGAATTGAGCCTGCAACCCAAGTACATGCCCTTGACCAGGAAAGGAACCCGAGACCCTTCGGTGCACAGGTGGGTGCTCTAACCACTGTGGAATACCGGCCAGGGCAAGATTATCATTTCTAAAAACTGGGTAGTTCAGGGAAACCAGGATGAGTTTTTCATTTAACTTCATTTTGATCTCCTGTTTCAACATAATCCCAATCAAAATCCCAGCTGAGTTATTTTTTAAGTAATGGATAAGCTGATCCTACAATGTATATGGAAAAACAAAGAACCTAACGTAACCAAAACAATTTTTAGGAAGAACAAAGTTGGAAGACTCACAGACTATTGGCTTTCAAGCCTTGCTATAAAGTAGACCAGATAGTGCAGTATTGGTGAAAGGATAGACTCCAGATCAATGGGAACAGATCCTGACACAGTCAACTGATTTTCAACCAAGCTGCAAAGGAAATTCAGTGGGAAAGGCTAGTCTTTTCAACAAACTGTCCTTGGACAATTAGACACTCATATGAAAAAAATATATAAAAAACAAAAACGAGCTTTAGCCCTAGCCTGTTTGGCTCAGTGGGTAAAGCATTGACCGTAAGGGACCCAGGTTTGATTACGGTTGTGGGCTCCATCCCAGTGTGGGGTGTGCAGGAGGCTGCCAATCAGTTATCTCTCTCTCATCACTGATGTCTGTCTCTCTCTCTCCCTTTCTCCCTCCCTCCCTTCTGAAATCAATAAAAAATATATTTTTAAAAAACACACAAAACTGCTAAAACCAGTTTGGCTCAGTGGATAAGAGCCTCAGTCTGAGGACTGAAGGATCCCAGGTTCGATTCTGGCCAAGGGCATGTACCTTGGTTGCAGGCACACCCCCAGTAGGAGGTGTGCAGGAGGCAGCTGATGGATGATTCTCCCTCATCGATGTTTCTAGCTCTCTATCCCTCTCCCTTCCTCTCTGTAAAGAAATCGATAAAATATATTAAAACACACACACACACACACAAAAAAAAAACACACAAAAAAAAAAAACTGACCCGAGCCCCATCTCTGTTCAAAGAGAGCGCCTCCCTTCGCTCCTTATCCGTTAGGCGAGGCCATGGCTTCTGAGCAGCGCAGCGGGCACTGGGCGCGAGCCTCTCCCCGCAGGAGCCTGGCGCGGTATGGCCTGCGAAGCCGTCCTCCCTCCCTCCCTCCCTCCCTCCCTTCCTTCCTCCCTCCCTCTCTCCTTCCCTCTGGGTCGTGGCCACGGAGCCCCGACCGGGGAGCAGACAGGGGGCGCGGAGAAGCGCGGGCCGCACATGGAGATGATGCGCGGCCTCCCTTCCACCAGGACTGCAGAAGCACCGCCGGCCGCGGGGAAAGCGTGCGGGGGGGAGGGGGGGGGGCCTCGCCCGCCGCCCCACTCCTCCGGGAAAGGCCAGTAACGGTTAACAAGGGCGATGCCGCTCTTAGTCAGGGTCCAGGTGACAACCTGGTGTCCCTCAGCTCCGACAGGCCTGTCCTCTTTGGAGCACTGTTCCATCCCGAGAGGGCTTGCTGAGAGGGCTCGGAGGATGCAAGCTGCTCTTGTACTTGGAGCACCAGCCTTGTCTGGAGGAACCATCTTTCCCTATTTATGTCTCGCACTGTTAGTGACAGTGTCCTGGTCCCTGCTGGAGCCATTGAAGGAACCATTTGTATACTCAAAGCAAATTCTGGTCTTGAATCCAAAAAAGAAAACACACACACACACACACACAAAACCGCCTGGCTGGTGTGGTTCAGTGGTTGAGCGTTGACCCATGAACCAAGAGGTTACCAGTTTGCTTCCCAGTCAGGGCACATGCCCAGCTTGTGGGCTCAATCTCCAGTAGGGAGCATGAGAAGGCAACCGGTCAATCTCTCTCTCCCTCTCTCTCTCTCTCTCTCTCTGTCCCTCTCCTTTCATCTCTCTCTAAAAATCAATAATAAAAAAACACATTTAAAATAAATAAATAAATAAATAAAATACAAGATACTACCAGAATAGCTAAAACTTTAAAGACTGAAAACGTCAAATTTTGGCAAATATGTGCAGCAACCAGAACCGTCTCACTGTGTTGGTAGGAATGCAAAATGGTACAACCACTCTGGGAGAAGTTTTCATAAAACTAAACACCCTCAGTGAGTTAGCACTGAGATAATGAAGTATGCTAGCAATCATCTCAGGTGGAAACTGCTGTTTGAGTTCTGTACTTACGTGTTTGCTAAAACAATAGAAAGTTATTTTGATTTTCTGAACGTATGTATGCTACCCCAATACTCCCTTGATGATGGTTTGAATGCCCCATTGACTGTGATCTCACTGGTCATCAAAGCTCATTCCTGGGAACCAGGACAGAGCAGTTATCCTAAATTGCCTCAGTAGCTACAGATAGTGCATTCCTGTTGACTCAGTGGTCCCGGAATCTGGATAGCACAATTACTCTAAATTGCCCCAGTGGTCCCAGATAATGTGTTCCTGTTGCTTCAGTGATTCGTAGATACTTTGGATAACTAACTTGCTCAGTTTTTGTAAAATCGAGAAACAGGTTCCTCATTCCAGACCTAAAGACTGATTGATACCTCTCTGATATTATGCCAATATAAGGCAGAGCGGCAAGCTGTTCGGGGCTGTGAGGTCTGGAGCGCTTTTGCTCCCTCATATGCCATGGGCCATTAATAAATGACGCCATAATTCGACTTTTTTTGAGGCGACCTTTGTAAGATGGAGGTTATACCACAACAATAAGAACACAAAAAAATAGAAGCATAAAAAAAAAAAAACCACCTTGTACATAAATATTCACAGGAGCTTTATAATAGCCATAAGCTGGAAATATTCCAGGTGTTCACCTAAGGTACAATGGAAAAACTGTGGTATATTCATAAAACCCTACTCAGCAATAAAAAGTAACCAGTAACACAGAGAAAAGAATCTCAGGAGCGTGAAGTTGAGTGAAAGAATCCTCACACAAAAGAGAACATACTAATGATCCCACTTACATGAAATCTTGACCAGGCAGAATTTATAGTTAAAAATAATCAGAAGAGGCCAAGAGGGAACTTTCTGGGACAATGATAATATTGTAAATCTTGTTAGGAGTTTGGGTGACACTCATTTATTTATGTATTTAAAGAAGGCATCAAATGCACACTAATGATTTTGTGCATTTCACTAAATGTAAATTTCAACTAAAAATCCCATTGGCTAGCCCCAGCCAGTTTGGCTCTATGGATAGAGCGTCAGCCTGCAGACTGAAAGGCCCCAGGTTCAATTCCGGTCAAGGGCACGTACCTCGGTTGCAGGCTCGATCCCTGGCCGTGGTTGGTGCCCATGCCCGAGGCAACCAATTGATGTGTCTCTCTCACATCAATGTTTCTCTCTCTGTCTCTCCCCTCTCTTCCACGCTCTCTAAAAATCAACGGAAAGATATCCTCCGGTGAAGATTAACAAAACAAACAAAAAATTCCATTGGCTACTAAAACCTACAAGATGCCCTACTATCATTCAAGGCAGGACCTCAGGGGTAAGGCAGAATAGGAGCTGGACCCCTCTCTCTGCTCACCATCTCTGCACACTCCCCTATGCCATTCCCTCGATCACAGAGTAAGTCAGACCACATTCCAGATGTTTGCCCAACTCCTGTACCATCAGGCGCCCATACCCTTGAGCTGTTCCTCTCTCACACCAGATCCCAGACTAGATTCCGAAGTCAGTCATTTAGACCTTGGCATAAATTAGTGACTGGGCCTCTGGTCTTCAAAGGCACTTGCAATTTTACCTTAATATCTGTGTGTGCTCAGAAATGTTTGGGGAAGCAGGGAGAAGGGTGGTGATGAGAAGGCGGGGCGGGGCCAGCTCCCGACTCCATTTTGTTCTATGAGGCAACTCCCGACTCTATTTTGTGTAACTGGACCCTAGCCCTAACCCAACCAGTCAGGGTCAGCCAAAGTAGTGACATCACCACCCCTATAGAACCCATCCATATGTTAAATTCTTTCTCTCTCCCGCCACGCCCTTGCTGATGTACATGGGACCGAGCTCGGACTAGTCCGAAATAAATACAGGCTTTCTGCAATTGCATCAGATTCGGCTCCCTCGTAGTCTCTGGGGATCATGGCACTTGGGCACAACAGTGAGGGGAGGTGGGAAGATTCTCACATGAGCCCCCCTTCCCCAGCCTGACCTGCCAGATCTGAGTTTACCCACTCCACACACACACACACACACACGCACACACCAGGGAACTCTGGCCCAACTCCATCCGAGGCAGGACCTGCCCCCACAGGTCCCTGTGGGATGGAGAAGACTGGGCACCTCACCTCCCACTCAACTGTCCCTCTTGAACTGAAAATGGAGGAAACAAACAGCTCATGGAAGATAAACTCACGGAAACACCTAGAGCAGTGTCTGGCGCGTTAGTGAATTCATGAGGCACATACTGTAAAGGAGCCGCGGGCATTCTCATCCAATGAGATAAGAAGGAGGGCCAGGGTGGGGTTAAAATGAGGGTACCTCAGCTATCAGTTTCAGGAGAAGGGAGCAAACCTGTTTGGCCAACTGGCCTTCCACCTCCTTACCCCAGGACGCCACCACCCATCTTTCATCTACCTGGAAGGTGTGGACCCAGAGCGACAGCTGATTCACCCAAACAAACCCGTGTCCTCCACCCCTGCCGCCTGCCATCCAGCGAGGTAAACAGATGTCTTCCTCCAGCTTCCAGCTCGCCCCTCTCCTCTGCTCATGTCATCCGCTAACTTAAAAGAAAGGAATGAAAGAAGAAAACACTTGAGGCCTAGAGCACAAAAAGATCTTATGCTGCACACTGAAACTGACATAAAATAATACTGATTGTCAACTGTCATTGAAAACTAAAATTTTAGAAACATACTGATAGATTAAATAGAGGAGGTAGACCGGAGACCGGGATGGCAGGACACGGAGGATCTATCGTATACATCCTATGTCCCTCTATTTAGGGAAACGCTCTCAGCCTGGGAAATACCTTCTCGTCAGAGGGAAGCCGAGGCAGAGAAAGTGAAGAGGGAGAGAAAGGGCGCCACACATGGATAAAACAAGCCCCTTCAGGCCTTCACTTCAGGTCTGCACCTGGGGCTCAGGTCACTTCTGTCTGCTTGGCCCCCTAAGTCCCAGGCCCAAAAGCCCGGGAGAAGGACCCAGGGAAGCACAGTGAGTTTATAAAACTCAGGGCCACACCTCTGGCTGGCAATAGTCCCGATGCCCAAATACTTTTAAGTAGAAGTGAGCCTTTTAAGAAACACACACACACACACACAAGAAACACTACAGCCCTAGCTGGTTTGCTGAGTGGATAGAGTGTCAGGCTGGGGACTGAAGGGTCCCAGATTTAATTCTGGTCAAGGGCACATGCCCGGGTTGCAGCTTGATCCCTGGTGGTGGGCACGCAGGAGGCAGGTGACCCATGATTCTCTTTCATCACTGATGTTTCTATCTCTCTATCCCTCCCTCTCCCTTCCTCTCTGAAATCAATAAAAATATTTTTTTATTTATTTTTAATTAATTTTTTTTTACAATAAAAATATTTTTTTAAAACTACAGCCAAGAGACCAAACCGATCTAACCAAATTGACCCTTTGTATCTTTTTCTAGTTCTGCTGGTTCCCACAAGTAACAAATAAGGTGTGAAGCCCGCAGCGTGCAGCTGCTCTCCCTTGCCTCCCCGGAAGCCCACTGTAGCCTCTGGAAGCCAACAGGAACTCCCAGCTCCTGCGGGCACAGCAGCTCCCGGCCCTCGCCACCTCTGTGACTCAGCTGGCCCACCGCCTGCCTTGGTGCCTCCTCTCCTCTGACCTGAGCAAGGACCCCAACCGAGACCCATAATTAGCCATTCCATTCAAAACAGCCTCCTCCAGGGGAATCCACTGGCCTGCATGAAATAAGATCTTTCCCCAGTTTCCTCCTCAAAATGCCCCAATAGGTGGCTTTGTACAGATTCCAGCTGTCTTCATTCTTATCAGGATGCTGCTAAACACACCTCACTATCATTTCTGCCAGCAGACCCAGGTCAGAGATGATGGCCGCGGGTAAAGACCACTGCCCTGCACTCTCCCAGTGAGGAACACTGCCTGGGGGTGGAGCACCAGAGCACCTGGGGATGGGTCCACTCTGCCCGCTGCAGCTCTCAGAGGGCAGCTGGCCCGGGCCAGCCCAGCCACCAGCCTCCGCCCCTGCTCGCTGGGCCCTGGGCAGCAAGCATCTTGGCTGCCTCCGGCTCAGCACAAGCCCTCTCTCTTTCCCCCTCCGGTCCAGACCCCAACTCCACCCACCCCCTTTCTGCAACGCGCTCTCTATGCTCACCCTTCAACAGGGGGAGGGGGAACCGGAGAATGCAACCGCTAATTCAAACCAGAAAACCCCAGGACACAGAACTGAAAAGAGTTTTTCATCTACCCCTTCCCCCTGTGAGAATTTCGGCTTTCGGAGCCAAAAACCTATTTTCTTCGTTCACTCCTGCAAGTAAAAGGAGATGAAATGCGTTTATGTGGCTTTGCAAGGGAGCTCTTTTTTTGCTCTGAGGGGGAGAGAAAGGGTGTGTGTGTGTGTGTGCTGTACCAGACAGAAGGGTAATGCGCGGAGGTGACAAGCCAAGGTTTAACCGCTCTGACAGGTGACGCACAGCATCCAGTGCCTCTGGCCATCCGGTCCTTCACCCCTGGGGACTGAAACACGTGTTTTTTATTCGCTGCTTCTCCTCTGAGAGGATTTATGGACTGAGACGGAGCGGGGCTCCTTGGTGTGAGTCAAAATCCAGGGCTGGAACAAGTGGTGACTTGTCAACAGCACACCGTCCTATCGCCGTCACGGCCCCACATACACGCAGACAGACAGACAGACAGACAGAACCAGGCTGTTCCCGGGAGCCCACAGCCCCCTGAGCACGGGGGCCAGGGCCAGAGAACCTCCCTCCGGGCTGCAGGGGTTGTCTCTCAAACGAGGAGCTATGTCATGTCACACGGGCCAAAGCCGCTGTGTGTCTCCCAACAAATGGGCTCCCTGGAGCTGCCGGGAAGGAGGGATCCTATGTAGCCGAGGGGATGTGTCCACAGCGTCGTGCATTATGTCTTTACCCGAGCAGTGAATGACCCCAAACCCTCCGCTAGGCCCTGATCCAAAACCACCACACCGCCCTACACAGCAGAATACGAAAACCACACACTGCTCCTTCACGTCTGCAATTCAAAAAAATAAAATAAGCCGAAACCGGTTTGGCTCAATGGATAGAGCGTTGGCCTGCAGACTGAAGGGTCCCATGTTCAATTCCGGTCAAGGGCATGTACCTGGGTTGTGGGCAGATCCCCAGTGGGAGGTGTGCAGAAGGCAGCTGAAGGATGTTTCTCTCTCATCGATGTTTCTAACTCTCTATCCCTCTCTGTTAAAAATAAATAAAATATAGTTTAAAAAACAACAACAACAACAACACACACACACACAAAATAAAATAAAAGCAGCCAGTTCAGAACCAACCCCTAGAGCTCCCCTTCTAAGCGCCCCCGTGGACCAGAGACAGGGGCCCCCACCTCCGGACCAACCCTCTGGCTCCCGGACACAAAGCCTTCCTCCCCTAAAGCATCACTTTTCTAGGCAGAAAGTTCCTTGGGCGGCCGGGGACCTGCGCGCTCCCCTGGCTGGAAGGTTTGCGCCATGGGGGCCTCCCAGAGCGGGCCCCGTGTGTCCTGGGGGCTGGGACCGGAGAATCAGCGCCCCGGGTGGAGGAGATGCTCTGGAGGAGAGCCCCCTTCCAGCCGCCGGCCTGTTTCCTCCTCCCTCGTCCGCCCGCGCCCGCCCCCTCGAAGCGGAGCCGGTGTGCACGCGCCGGGTGGGCCCGGGGCCCAGCACTCACCCACGGCGCGGATGCGGAAGCCGCGCGGCGGGCGCAGCGCGCGGCGGGCCCAGGCGGCGCGCAGCACCTGCAGGCAGGCGGCGGGCGCGCGCACCAGCAGCACGGCGCGGCGCAGCCAGCCCTGGAAGGCCAGCCGCGAGGCGGCGCGCGCCAGCCGCGCGTCCCAGAAGCAGCGCGCGTTGGCGCGGCGGAAGGCGCGGAACACGGCGTGCCCGCCGGGCTCCTCCGCGCCCCCCGCCGCCGCCGGCGCCTCCAGCCGGCTCAGCACCAGCGCCAGCGACTCCGGAGCCAGCTGCACGGGCCGCGCCATGCCGCGCGCAGGGACGGCCACGGCCCCCAGCCAAGCGCACTGGCGGGCGCAGGGCGCAGGGCGCAGGGCGCGGGCGGCCCGGGAGCCGCACGGCCGGCGGGAGCGATCGTCTTACTGCGCGCGGCGCCCGCCGTCCGGGGAACCGGCCTCCGGGAGGCGGGGTCAGCGCTCCAAGGGGCCGGAGGCGGGGCTGGCGGCCCCGGGAGGCGCTCCGCCAAGGTTTCCAAGTGCCCGGTGACCAGGTCCCTCTCCGCACCTCGTCCCGAGCTCTGCGCTCGGCATCTCGGCGGCTCCCCCGGCTCCCGTGGCCTGCCCGGGGGCTTCCCCGAGTCCTCGGGGCGCCCTGCAGCCCCTGGAGAGCCCGCCGCCTCCGCCCGCGGCGCTGGCTGCGCGGCCAGGGACCCCCGAAGCCGCCTGGCTGCGGAGTGGCAACCAGTGAGAGGCCACAGGGTCAGACAGCCTGGCGGTGTCAGCCACCTGGCACACGGCCGGAAACCCAGGTTGGAATCTGTGGGCGCCTAACCTGTTAAGACGTTTTGCTTCCCTCTCTCTGGGCCTCAGCTCGCAGTCCCGTAAATAAAATAAAGCGCTGGCCCGCTGGCGCGGCTCCGCGGTGGAGCGCAGACATAGGAACCAGAAAGTCACCATTCGGTGGGCCGGGTTGCAGGCTCCATCCCCAACGTGGGCAGACCCAGAATTCTTTCTCATTGTTGATGTTTCTCTCTCCCTTCTTCTCTGAAATCAATAAAAATATTAAAAAAAAAAAAAAAAAGGCTTAGGTCTCTAAGGACTTTTTCATCCGTGACCCTCTGGGATTCTAGGACCGGGCCCCGCCCCTGGGACATGGAAGTGATAAGAGAAGTACAGTGTTCCAGAGGTGCTGCCCCGGTTGGAGTGATGAAATCCCTGGGATTCAGCCCTGGGTTGGGTCTGGGGAGAGGACAAGACTGAGACACCGACTTGCCCCGCTAGGAGAATAACTTGTGGTCTGTCATGGACCTGGAGCTGGTGCCTCACAACAACAGGGACATGCAGATGCTGCGGACAGAGGGCTCGTCCACGAAGGGATGGAAAGGAGAGGAAGGGCCTTACTACCCCTAGACACGGCAGAGTGAGAGGGAACAGAGGTCATTCCAGACCCCCCACCCCCTCACTCCACACATCACCAATAACAACTATTGGGGTCACAATAAATGACTGACGATGTCATTACATAGCAATCCCTAGCATTTAAGGAACACTCTGTACTGCAGCATTAAGGTCATAACCCTGCATTAATTGCCGTTCGCATGTAAGTGTTATAGATAAGGAAACGACAGCTCGCTCAGATTAAGGTGTGTGTCTCAGTCACAGGTGAAGTAAGAAATGGAGTCAGACAACTGCCAAGGCAGGCGTCCCTAAGACAAAATTTCAGTTCGAATTATTAGCCCGAGACAACACTCTCTCTCCCCCCTGAATTCTAACTCTAAGATGGATGGATGGATGGATGGATGAATACAGCTGAGAGTCCAAATAAGGTAAACGCCTTTGTGCCAGCACAGGGAGAACAAAGTTCTTCCCTGCGTTCCGTGTCATCATGGGGAATTATGACTTCGAACCCTGTAGATCTAGCATCCAGGACAGTGCCTTTTCCATCATAATCATGACGATGCTTATTACCATTTGCTCACAGCTTCCTCTGTGCCTGGAACTGCACAGAGGGTTTCGGTGTGTTGTGTTTTTTTGTTGTTGTTGTTGTTTTTTTAAGTCTAATTTTATCCTCAAAATTAACTCCTTGAAAGGAGTAATAGTATTATGCGCCACCTTCCACAAGAACAACCAAAGTTTAGAAAGCTTCGGCAGCTTGTCCCGAGGACAAAGCTCGCAGGTGGTGCAGTGGAGATCCAGTATCTCCTTGCCCGTGCTCCTGGCTGGAGGGGGAAGCCAGACAACCATCACTCGGGCTCACTGGACCTGTATCCGATGTGAGTGGCGGACCTGAGCTAGAGTCTCTCGCCCAGGAACCTGAACTGGAAATGCACAGACAGCCAGGCCCTTAGGAGCAGGGCCTGTGGCTGCAAGGCTGCCCCAAGGCAGACCCAGGTGTGAAGTTTCATGGCCTGATATTATGAGAGAGGTTTCGGAGGTGGGACACCTCCCTTATGTTATCTATGCTAGTCCGATTATCAAAGAAGAGAGAAAGGATGTACAGAGAAAATTTTTAAACTGTACAGCCATTCCTTTTCCCAAAGGATCAGCTACCCAACCCCCAGAATTCTCAAACTCCTGCAAAATGGAATGTACCTCAAATGTTAAAACTACAGGCTCTGGCCAGGTAGCTTGGTTGGTTACAGCATTATCCTGACACATCAAGGTTGTGGGTTTGATCGCTGGTCAGGGCACATATACTAGTAAAGAAGCAACCAATGAGCCAATGAATGCATAAATAGGTGAAAGGACGACAAATTGCTGTCCCTCTTTCTCTTTTTCTCTCTCTCTCTCTCTCTCTCTCTCTCTCTCTCTCTCTCTCTCTCTCTCTCGTCCCTCTACCTCTCTCTCTCTCTGGTGTGGCAGTGTACCAGTTCCGTGTGGCAGTGTACAGTCCCGTGTGGCAGTGTAAAGTCTTGTGTGGCAGGGTACCAGTCCCGTGTGGCAGTGTAAAGTCTTGTGTGGCAGGGTACCAGTCCCGTGTGGCAGTGTACCAGTCCCGTGTGGCAGTGTACCAGTCCCGTGTGGCAGTGTACCAGTCTTGTGTGGCAGTGTACCAGTCCCGTGTGGCAGTGTACCAGTCCCGTGTGGCAGGGTACCAGTCCCGTGTGGCAGTGTACCAGTCCCGTGTGGCAGGGTACCAGTCCCGTGTGGCAGTGTACCAGTCCCGTGTGGCAGGGTACCAGTCCTGTGTGGCAGTGTACCAGTCTTGTGTGGCAGGGTACCAGTCCCGTGTGGCAGTGTACCAGTCCCGTGTGGCAGTGTAAAGTCTTGTGTGGCAGGGTACCAGTCCCGTGTGGCAGTGTACCAGTCCCGTGTGGCAGTGTATGCCAGGGTAACTATAACGAGCCCCCAGGAACAGGCCAGGCACCTTCTGCAAACCCTGTAAATCCTCAGACTTGTTGTTGCTGGTGTTGACAACTCCAAGGGGTAGACTCCCCAAAACATGGTCAAGATTCAATCTTCAGTCAGCTCTGGCAAATGGAACCTGGAGTTTGATTTTTTTAAAAAATATATATTTTTTATTGATTTCACAAAGGAAGGGAGAGGGAGAGAGAAATAGAAACATCAATGATGAGAGAGATTGATCTGCTGCCTCTTGCACGCCCTCTCCTGGGGATCAAACCCCCAACCAGGGCATGTGCCCTGACTGGGAATGGAACCTGAAACCTCCTGGTTCGCAGGTTGGAGCTCAACCACTGAGCCACACCGGCTGGATTGAGTTTGATTTTATTTTGTTTAGAAAACTGGACCTGACAGAGAACAAATTCATCCTCGCTACAGTGTAATTGGGATAGAAGGTGGACTAGAGCTTTTGATGCCCACACCTGCCTGATGTCTGTCCCAAGCAGAGCATGCGATGCTTGTCGCACCCTGACTCCGGCCTGTCTTTCTAGCTTCATCTCCATTTCCATCCCTGCCCTCCTTTCGTCCCTCCAAGAGTCCATGCTACAGTAACGCAGAATTCACACCTTCCCAAGATGCCTCTGCTCACGCTATTCCCTCTGCCTCGAAGGCCTTCCCTTCTCCTCCCAGGTGCTGTCCTGCAAAGCCCAGCTCATCAAACCAGTGACACATCCAACAAGATTTCATCTGTTCTTGGACCATGTTCTTACCCCCTGTGGTAAGGGCTACCCTATTTCCCCGAAAACAAGACAGTGTCTTATATTAATTTTTGCTCCCAAAGATGCTCTAGGTCTTATTTTCAGGGGATGTCTTATTTTTCCGTGAAGAAGAATACGGTACACATATATTGTTAAATGAAAATAAAGGAAATTTATTACCTGTATACGGTACGGTAGTACGGTAGTTGTCAACACAAACCAGACAAACTGTGAATCCTACAGTATCAAGAATTTACTCATTTATTCAATGACAATCATGTCATCATTTTCTGGAACATCATCATAACAATCCAATTCCTGAAATTCCTGGTGAATTTCTTGTGACTCCATTTCTTTCAGAATCAGTGGACCAAATCTCTCATGTTTAGCCTAGGGGGAGGCCTTATTTTCGGGGGGATGCTTTATATTTCACTCAGAAGGAAACCTGTGAGTAGGTCTTATTTTTGGAGGTCTTATTTTTGGAGGTCTTATTTTCAGGGAAAGACGGTATAATATTTAGTTACTGGTCTCCTCAGGCAACCTGAGCTTTCTTGAGGGCCAGGCTCTTGCCTGACTCATCTCTGTGACCCCGCACAAAGCCTAGTGTCTGGGCCATACATTCATTCCACCCAAATCAAAACCAATCTAGCTAGTGTTTGATCGAGGATAAAACCGTGCTCTTGCTGCTTTCTCACCAGCCTGGTCTCATTCCTGCAGAAGACCGGAAAGAAAACGAAGCAACGCCTAGAGAGTTTGGACTCACCACATGAATATACACCGGTGGGCTTAGAGAAAAATGAATTCAAATTCTAAGCAGAGCCACAAGCAGAATTTTTCTTTTTATGAAAAAGCCAGCACTGTGTGTGCTTATTGGTTAAATAATGGGAAAACAACCTCCGGTGAGAATTAAGAAATACGTATGTGTTCAAATATATAAACAAAATTTTAGGCAAATGTGAAAAGGCACATTGACAAAAAAAATCATGACATCATGAATAAATGTACTTGAACGCCATTGAATTGTTTACTTTGGAATGAATAATTTGGGTTTATTTAGAACATCCAATTTATATTATGTGAATGGAACTTCAATTTAAAAAATTAGATTCTTTTGAATAACAAACTGAGCACTCTCAATAAGAGTTTTATTTGTTGTGAAATGATCCCCCAAAGGGTTTGAGTACTAAGCTCTGCTCATCCTAAATAGTCCAATATACACTGAAGTTTTTTATTTACAATAAATGATTAGGCACTCTGGTATAAAATAAGGCAACCTATAAATGTACCTTTCCCTCATGGAAAAAAAAAAAAAATTCCCCCCCCACTTATTAAGAAATGTGACTTGAGAACTTCCTGGCCCAGAGGGGTTGGTCTCTGGTTTCCTAAGAAATCCAGCATTCTGAAGGGGAGGGCCTGCTATCTGGTTCTCTTCCTTTGAACCCCAAGGACCTGGGTTACTACACAAGGCTCTAATCGCGTTTTGCCATGAACATCTGTGGGAAACCTGAGGGCAGTCTTGAGGAGGGATGTTTAATTTGTAGGGCCTGTTGGCCCTTTTCCCCCAACGTGTTAGGTCCCCTTCTGGTAAGTGAAGTGAGTCCTTTGACACTTTTCCTAAGGAGCCTGGAGAGCTCCAAGGATTGGTTAGAAGGGGGTCTCTCACTTTTTCAGCTCTGGTTTGAATCTAACCTGGGTTAACCTTATGACCCTGAATTGTTGGTGTGAAATGAGGTGGTGATCTCAGTCTTGCCTGAAGGAAGCGTTTTTCACATGGAAATTGGCACTAATTGGTCTCCCTGTTGACAGGCTGAGCAGAGAGGCTCTGTGATGAATGGCCCAGGAGAACAGAGACTTAGATTACCCACTCAGCTCAGCATGCTAGCTGGAGGACTCAGCAGGCAGCTACCAGTCTTCTCTGCAGCAGTATCCAACATGCAGTATAAAGCAACTGGGCTGGGCCAGGAGGCCCAGAAGGCCCACCATCTGCGCGCTGAGAATACTTTCATATGTCCGGCCCTTCTCTGTAATGCAGTCTGGACATGGATAGGAAACTCCGAAAAGGATCAGAGAGGAAATAGTCGGTTCTGTGGACGAAAGCAGCCATAGAGAATACAAACACAAATGTGTGAGCCAGGGTTCCAATAAAACTTTACACTGCATTTCATGTAATTTTCACATCAAGAAATATTCTTTTTATTTTATTTTTTAAAAGTATATTTCAGCCGAAACCTGTTTGGCTCAATGGATAGAGCTTTGGCCTTTGGACTCAAGGGTTCGATTCTGCTCAGGGGCATGTACCTCAATTGAGGGCACGTCCCCAGTGGGGGGTGTGCTAGAGGCAGCTGATCCATGTTTCTCTCTCATGGATGTTTCTAACTCTCTCTCTCTTCCTCTCTGTAAAAAATCAATTATATATATATATTTAAAAAGTATATTTTATTGATTTTAGAGAGGAAGGGATGGATTGGTGAAAAGGCACCAAGGAGCCTCAGATAAAGTGACTGGATGGTAGAGCCAAAAAATGATGAAAGTAAATACCACCACCAACTTCACAAGAACAATATAATAATGAGAATGGAAGCTACATAATCCAGGCTATATCAGGTCCTTTGGATCATTTGTTTCTCAGAAAGGGCTAACTCTCTAGCTTAAAAATGTTTTTTATATACTAGAGGCCTGATGCACGAAATTCATGCAAGAGTTCACCTTCCTTCCCCTGGATGCTGGCACCAGCTTCCCTCTCCTACCGGGGACCTGAGCTTCCTTCTGGCCACAACAATGAAGAGACACTTACAGAATCCAGTGCTAAGTTATAAATGAATAACGCTGAGAAAAGTAGAAGAGCATGAAGTAACCAAATACTTTGAAAATGTAATTTTTAATGATACCTATTGTTTTATAGTTTATTTGTATTGAGATTACTGGAGTCATATTGGTTACAAAATATAAATGTTAAGGGTAGAATTCCACAATACATCATCTCCACTGTGTTCACCACCCAAGTGCAGTCTCTTTCCACCACTATTTACACTAGTGTGCTGGTGATAGCATTGGAAAATACTGCCCATCCTTGCTGGAAACCAATCATTGTCTCACTAATAGAAAGCTCTAAAAGGCTGGTCAACCTTGAAGCTCTGAAAGGTCAGAGCTAACCACTCCCTTTCTAATTGAGACAATGGTAACTGAGGCAACTTCCCCATCTTGTAATCATGTAAATCCTTACTGATATGATAATCCACTTATTACCTGCCTAAGGGCTATGGGTGTCTCCCAAATCTGCTTAAGGGAATGGGTGTATCCCATTACCTCAATAAAAGGGATAGCAAGGCAGGAGCCTAGTAGTAGTCTTCCGACTGGTGGACTCCTGCCTGGTCCCCCATTTTCCCAAATTAACTCTTTTCCAGTCTCTCTCTTCATTTTAGTGTGCAGCCTTCTCCAGAAACCGGACCCTGAACCACGCGGGTCACCTTAAGGGACCCCACACATTGTTACATGAGGAAAGACCCAGAGGCAGAGCCTCCTGGGCATTAGGAAGACTGAGAAGGCTAAGTCATGGCCAGACTCTGTGGTGGGTGGGATGTAGAATGGAAAAAGCCTATAGAGTTCAAACCCTGTTGAGAGCCCAGCTGTTTCCAGAAGATATAGCTGGGGGCCTACAACAAACCTAGAAATGAGGCCTTCTGGCTTGACAGGAACATGATTCATGACAAGGGCCAGAGGCTCCCTCTTTTCCCAAGCCTCTGTGGCCATCATAAGGAAAAGTGTAGCCAAAGAGAAAATGGCTTGTTGTAAAAATGCAGGAGACCATTCCCCATAATGGAGGGTACTCGATAAATTATATAGAGTTGTGTGCAATTTTCAAATGCACATACATACACCAATATATACCTCACATATAACTCAGGTTTATACACCAGTTAAATAGGACTGCCAATGACATATATATATATAACATTATTGCATATATACCACTTTCTGAGTAAGATGTAAATGTGAGCCTCTTATGTGAAATGTAAGCATGATTCTAAGCCTAATTTTCAAAGGTATTGCTTAGCCTCACCACTGGAGAGTATTAGGAACGTGCTTCTCCTAAACATAAAATCATTGCCTTTTTTCCATTCAAGTCACCTAACCCCTAGTGTTGATATGAAGTAAACAACTTAAAAAATTCAAGTTAATGTAGTTTTTCCATTGGATAAAAGGGTCACTCTGGCCAGTGTGTGTGGTGGCCCTGCAGTCCTGTGAACACTAGCTGGGTGCATGGGGTGTGCTGATGTCACGCACTGGTCATAGAACACCGCTGACACCATGGCGACGACTCGCATCATAACTGCCCCGGTCAGAATAGTGAGTTGGTTAGACAGGAGGTCTCTCGAGTCTCTTGTTATTGATAGTGATTTGTTCATATTGATTGTATTTGTTAATTTGATTCTTTGTCATAATCATCTGACACACTGAAAGCAGAGTTTGGGGGGGAAAGGTATCTGATTTCAGTGACTCTTTAAAGAGTTGAACCATGAAGCATAAAAATAAGCAGAAACATCTGGAAGACAAAACTGCAAGAATGTCAACAGGTATGTGTTACACACATTCAGGTACAGTTTTCTAAAGAAAGAAAGAGAGAGAGTTCCTAGTTTTAATGATGGAGGGAGAAAGTGAGCGAGTGAGGAAGGAAGAGGGAGGATGGAAAGAAAGAGGAAGGGGAGTGAGGGATGGGTGGGAGAGAGAAGAAGAGAGAGAATGAAGAGAAGGGGAGAAAGAAGAGAAAGAAGGGGAAGAGAGAGTTGGTGGCTGAAAGGAAGGAAGAAATAAGGGAGGGAAGGAAGAAGGAAGGGAGGGAGGGAAGGAGGGAGGGAGACAATGAAAGAAAGAGATGGATGTTCACATGTTGAGGGCCCAGGGAGTCTGAGAGTAAACTCAGATGCCCGAGTCCTTGTCACTGTGGTTTAGGACGTGTGCTACCTAAACCTTCTCCATCTGGGTTCCTCTGTTAGAGACATAGTGGTTGATTAGTATAATATTTCTTAGAAAATGTATTTCCCTGTATTTGATTTCCGCCTAAAGGCATTGTAAAGTAAATGTTGTTACTAGTTTCCTAATAGTATATTCTGTTAATAAAGAACAAAGTCTGGTTCTTAGAGATGCGGGGGGTGGAGGGGGGGACGGGAGGAATTTGAACTCATTGTGTAGAGATGACAGCTTAATGTCAAAAATTAATTACACAGAAGTAAAAAAAAATTGTTTTAGATTATGAAGATCTAAATGCGGGCCTCTTATGTGAAATGTAAGAAAAAATGGGATACACACACACACACACACACACACAAATAAAACAACCATTAACAATGATGGTTAAATTAAGGAGAAAGTTTGGCTCTTTCTGAAAAATGGAAAACTGGAATATTTTGGTTATTATGGAGATACAAGTAAACAAATAACTAGTATATGGAAGAACCATTGGGCAGAACCATTGTGAGGGGGACAGATTGAAGCCAGCCCCAAAGTTCCAATGGTAGCTCACATTACTCAAGAGGACTGATATTTCCAACTTTGGGATTTCTGCATTCTCTAGAGGACTTTGAAAAAGGCTGACTTCATTTCACTTTCAAAAAGTAATTGAACATATTTAGAGACATTATTGAGCATAAACTATGAGACAAGCAAATGTACATTCACACCTTTTCACATACACACACATAGAATATAAATAAGCCAGGGAAAATATAATAAGCACGGGGTGGGACGGGAGGTGTCCCTCTGCAATCTGGGACCCCTCGAGAGATATTAAACTGCCTGTTTAGACCCTATCCCACCGGAATAGGGACTAAATGGGCAGTAGGACATCCCCCTCACAATCCAGGACTACTGCTCCCAACTACTTGCCTGCCTGCCTTCCTAATTGCCCCTAACTGCTTTTGCCTGCCAGCCTGATCACCCCCTAACCACTCCCATGCCAGCCTGATTGATGTCTAACTGCTCCCCTGCCAGGCTGTTTGCCCCCAACTTCCCTCCTCTGCCGGCCTGGCCACCCCTACAGGATTGATCGCCTCCAACTGCCCTACCCTGCTGGCCATTTTGTGGTGGCCTCTTTTGTCCACATAGGGGCAGGATCTTTGACCACACGGGGGCAGCCATGTGGTGTGTTGGAGTGATGGTCAATCTGCATATTACTCTTTTATTAAATAGGATACAGGCCTGGTGCATGGGTGGGGGCCAGCTGGTTTGCCCTGAAGGGTGTCCCAGTTCAGGGTAGGGGTTCCCTTGGGGTGTTGGGTGGCCTGGGCGAGGGGCCTGTGGTGGTTTGCAAGCTGGCCATGCTCCCCTGGCAACGCAAGTGAAGGCCCTGGTATCTGGAATTTATTTACTTTCTACAACTGAAACTTTGTAGCTTGGAGCGGAGCCAAACCTACTGCTTGCTCCCTGGCTGCAGCCATTTCTATTTGGATTTCATAATTGAAATTTTGTATCCTTGAGTGGAGGCCTAGGCAAGCCAGCGCAGGTGGAAAGCTTGGGTACCGTTGCCAGGGAAACTCAAGCCTCTTAACTGCTCTCTGTGGCTGCAGCCATCTTGGTGGGGGGTTAATTTGCATACCAGCTCTAATTGGCTGGTGGGCATGGCTGGTGGGTGTGGCTTTGAGCAGAGAGATGGGTCATTTGCATATTACTCTTTCAGTAGGCAGGATTGGGTAAATGTACCACATAGTTTTTTAATTCATCTGTTGATGTGAACTTGGGATGTTTGCGGATCTCGGCTATTGTAAATAATGCTGCAGTGAACAATAGTGCATCAGGGTGCCCTTTTCACCAGCACTGGTTGTTTGTTGATTTATTAATGGTTATCATTATGGCAGGTATAAGGTGATACCTCATTGTGGTATTTTAAAATTGATTTTTAGACAAAGGAAAAGAGGAAGAGAGAGAGAGAGAGAGAGAGAGAGAGAGAGAGAGAGAGAGAGAGAGGAAAGAAAGATCGATAAACTGCCTGCTGCTTGAGCTCAAACCAGCATGAAACCCACAACAAGGGTATGTGTACTAACCAGGAATCAAATCCAACCAACTGAGCCACACCAGCCAGGGTTCATTGTGGTGACTGTGCATTTCTCTGTTGATTAGTGATGTTGAGCATTTTTTTATATGTTCCCGGTAACATGACATGCCCTTGTCTGGCTCAGGGGGACATACTCTTCTATGTTTGTTTATTATTTGTTTCCTTTTTTTTTTTTTAAATTGGGTGGTTCTTCTCCTGGTGCTGAGTTTTATAACTTCTTTATATATCTTGGAAACTAAACCTTTTATGATGTATCATTGGCAGATAAATTCTCCAATAGAGTGAATATATCTCTTCCTTTTGCTGATGGTTTCTTTTGCTATGCAGAACCTTTGTGTTTGGTTAATAGGCAGATAAATAAACAAATAAGAAACGTGGACCACATCTCTATTATGTTTAATTTTTCAGCAAAGCTGAATTTACTAGAAGATGCTTTGCAGCATAGAAATAAGGCAGTGGCTCTAACTGAGGGCCAGAAAGCATGGGCGCCTTCTTCTTCCTCTGATGATTTATCCTGCATCCCACCTAAGGACAATCTAAATGGTGCTGTAGGTGGAGGGGGGGCGGTTACTGAATAGGATACAAAGGGAGGGTAGAATATAGACAGAACTCTGAGTTGAGCTAAGTGGTTCTACCCCTTAGCGGACATAAGGCTGCACAGTACAAACCTCAAATGATTCTGCATCTTCTTTAATGTAATCCTCAGGGGGAGGAATATATTCCAAAGGGAAAAACACTGAACAGGAATGGAACGGAACAAGTCCAAGGAGATCACTGGAGAACAGTGTTCTGTTTGAGGGTATAATGGCAGAGGGGTTAAGTAAAGAGAGTTTTAATCAGAGAAACATAGAAGAATATGTCCCTATGAGCCAGACAAGGGCATGCCATGTTACCAGGAACATGTGAAAGCACCAACAACTTAAAGCTGACCAAAAATAATAGGTTCCCCCAAAACTGAACTTTGGATGGAGTAGAGATATCCAGTTGAAGACCCCATCACATCCATATATTTTCATAGTCCATGCTTGCACATTCAGACTTCTTTGCACTCACTGTCCCATCATTCATTTTATTGAAATCATCCACATGTGTCTGAGTTCTCCACTCTATCTCTACCATACAAAGAGTTAGAATTTACTGGACTGTTAACCCACCAAATTGGTATCCCTGTTTTTAAATTTTAGGTAAACAGACGTGCACAATATATACTTTGTGTCTGGTTCCTTTCCCTCTTCGTTATATTTGTGATATTCACCACATACTTCCAAATTGTACACTTTTTCATGAGGAAATTGGGTTGATACCCAATGTTTAGTTCCTGCACACTGTCTTTCAGACATGATATTAAGTTGTTGATAATCCATATAGATCTCCAGAAATAGCACATGCAAAATGCCCAATCCCATTGACATCCACCAAACATGCCATATAATAACTATTTACTAATAGTTTGGAGTAAATGGAATTTTAAGTGTCATAGTCACTTTAATTTCTGTGAGAGCAAGTGTCATTTGAAGTGACCATGTCTGACAAGTAATATCCACTCAACATGTAGTTGTTGAATTGACACAGACTCCAGAAAATGCCTCATGTCAATGTTCTCCTTTATTCCATTGCCCAGGACCATGCAACACCCAAGAGGACATGCCTCAGTGTCAGTCACCTGTGGAGGCCACAGCCTGCAGTCCTAACTTCTCCGAACGTTTCGCCTGTGTCTTCGCCCCACTGAAGCGTCTTCTCCGTGATAAGGATGGTGCGAAATACTCAAAGATGTGATCTGAGCTTAACCAAGAGATGTAGCTCAATTCTTCAGGCTACTCTCTATTTAGTTCACTTTCCTCTCAAAAACAGGAAAGGGGCTTCAGGGCAGAAGGACTAGAACTAAGTCACCCGCAGAGGGACAAGTAGGGAGTGTGCCTTCCAGAACTGGGCAAAGTCCTTTCCCATAAATCCCCAACAAACAACACTGGGACATGCCAAGACGTATAAGAAAGTTCAATTAGAACCTAAGAATCAAATGAGTACAAAGATTCTCACAAACTCACATTTCTGTCCTCTTTCGTACCCAGTTAGGCTCCATGATCCTTTCCACCCCTAGTTCTCTCACATACACAGGCCTTCGTACCATCTATCTTCCCCACTCTATAGGAGCATTACCTAGATACACTCTTCGTTCCTTCAAACCATCATTTTCAGACTCACACATTTGCACCTTAATTCCATAAACTATCCACACAGGTAACCTAACGTGCCCTGAAGGAAATGAAATTTCATCTGCTGTGTCTCTAACCATATGGCTCTTCAGTGACCAGGCCTCCAGGCCTTCACAGAGCTGAACATTCCAAGAGTGCACACACATGTCCTCTAACATGCTCCCTCTCAAAATCTCAAGTAACAACAGGTACCACTCCTGCACATGTTCACATGTGCTGTCACACAACATAGCAAAGATGCACACCCTCAGTCACCATCCCCTTTTACAGACATGGAAAACACTCCCACATAAGTCCCAAAATATGCATACCAGTCGGCAAAAAGTTGCACACAAACTACATTCTCATTTGCATATTGTTATACCGTGTAATAGCATCTAACAAAGTAACCCACACACAGGATTCTGAAATAAATATATACATGAACTTTCACTCCACATGCTCAGGTAGGCCATGGACATATTAACTCCTACCACCTTCACACTTATCTTCTAATTTTCATAAGTTTGAAAATTTCTTTGAGCATTCCAACAATCACGTCAAAGTATTGCCTGTCCTGGAACCTTTAACATGCCTGCAACCCAGTCAGCTAAAAAGCAGAAGAGCCCAGAGGAGCACAAAGGAGGATTGTATGGTGATGCCTGGACGTGGAACTTGTCATTTCCCACCATCTCCTCTTTTAGAAATGTAGTCTTATGGTCAGAACTACCTGCAAGGGAAGCTCATAAATACAACATAGTAGTATGTCCAGGTTGAAAGGAGACAGCAGTTTCTGTCCATGTTCAAAGAACTCTTGGTGCAAACTCAGTGCCCCATGACATATATCAACACAATAAATATTTCTGTGCATTTAAGAGTTTTCCAGGAATCATATTACACTATCAATGAAGATGAAGGCCATGTGTGCTCACTGAACATGGCACATAGTAGACTCTCCTTGTTTGTTAAATGGACAGATAAATACACAAATAACAAACATCAACCACATCTCTATTATTTTTAATTTCTCAGCAAAGCTCAACATACATAGGAGAAGATGCTTCAGAGCACAGAACAAGGCCGTGGCCCTGACTCAAGGCCAGAAAGCAGGCGAGGCCTCTTTTCCAGACAGTTTATCCCGCAGCTCTTCTAAGACAAGCTCAATGGTGCTGCTAAGGAGGGACTGTCCAATAGGATGCAAAGGGAGATCGGAATCTAGACAAAACTCCGAGTTGAGCTCACTGTCCCATCATTCATTGTATTGAAATCATCCACTCTCTCTACCATTCAAATAGTTATAATTTACCTGACTCTTAACCCACTAGATTGGTATCCCCATTTTTAAGTTTAGAAGTGCACAATATATATTTTGTGTCTGGTTCCTTTCCCTCTTTGTTATATTTGTGATATTCATCCATGTAGCATTTGACTGTAGTTTTTTTAATTCTGTATAGCATTGCATGAATATGATTTTTTCATTAATTATACTTTTCTGAGCATTTTGAATTACATGAAAAGGTGATGTTCTGGGCATTTGATCCTAAGTATTTTTCAGTATGGACATATTTCTACTTGATGAATGATGAAGAGCTGGACCACTGGGCCTAAGGTGCCATATTCTATCTTAACCCCTTCAGAACTCAATCTTTCATAATTTTAACTTCTAAGGCAATTACATGTTATTGGCCTCCTAATTTACACACTCTATTTTTATACTCTTTGCCATCTTTTAAAAAGCAAAGGTATTCTTTCCCTTATGCACCTTCATTTTCACATCTTCACATTCTTTAATTATGCGCTCACATTTTGCAATTCCACTAGTTTCAAAGAGAACATTCTCAGGAATATTTATGTGTGTATATTGCATTTTCTATAATGAAGGATTTGTGTGTTTTTCATATCATAAACCACATGATAGGAAAAACTCACAAATCCTTCATTATAGAAAACGCAATATACACACATAAAGTACGTGCTAAACTAGCACACAAAGTGCACATAGACCCTCCTCAGTCACACAAAGCCCAACGCATATTCAGATTTGCAAATGCCAAATCAATCACACATTAAACCTTAACCCAGGGTTCACCAACACATTATAAACTTAAACATTACATGTATTACCTTCACCATAGCATTTTGCTACAAATATGAGTAATACACATAGAATACATATTCATGAGACATGATGATAATAATGAAAATGGGGCTTGGCTGACATTGAAACTAAGACAGTGACATAATAATATAAAATAATTTCTTCAAAAATAAAAAAATTAATCTTTAAAAATATATATATATTTTATTGCTTTTTCACAGAGAGGAAGAGTGAGGGATACAGAGTTAGAAACATGGATGAGAGAGAATCATCGATCAGCTGCCTCCTGCATATTGCTCACCGGGGATGTGCCCGCAACCAAGGGACATGCCCCTGACCGGAATCGAATCTGGGACCCTTCGGTACACAAGCCAACGCTCTATCCACTGAGCCAAACCAGTTTCGGCAAAAAATCCATCTTTCTGTATCTCTGTCTGTAGAGCAACATCACGATACGTAGCAATATACTATATGTGGGTACATGCAGAATGTTTCATGACACTCACACCACCAACTTACAAATTGTACAATTTTTCATGAGGAAAGTGGGTTGATACCCAATGTTTAGTTTCTGCACACTGTCTTTCAGACATGATATTAAGTTGTTGATAATCCATATAGATCTCCAGAAATAGCACATGCAAAATGTCCAATCCCATTGACATCCACCAAACATGCCATATAATAACTATTTACTAATAGTTTGGAGTAAATGGAATTTTAAGTGTCATAGTCACTTTAATTTCTGTGAGAGCAAGTGTCATTTGAATTGATCATGTCTGACAAGTAATATCCACTCAACATGTAGTTGTTGAATTGACACAGACTCCAGAAAATGCCTCATGTCAATGTTCTCCTTTATTCCATTGCCCAGGACCCTGCAAAACCCAAGAGGACACGCCTCAGCGTCAGTCACCTGTGGAGGCCACAGCCTGCAGTCCTGACTTTTCCAAACCTTACATCTGTATTTTCTCCACACTGAAGCGTCTTGGTCTTGATAAGGATGGTGAGGAATACACAAAGATGTGATCTGAGATTGGTCATGAGATGTAGCTCATTGGCTTAGGCTACTCTCTATTTAGTTCACTTTCCTCTCAAAAACAGGAAAGGGCTTCAGGGCAGAAGGACTATTATTAATTCTTCTGTACAGGGATAAGTAGGGAGTCAGCCTTCCGACCTGGGCAAAATCCTTTCGCATAAATCCCCAAAATATAATACTGGGACGTGCCAAGAGGTATAAGAGAGTTCACTTAGAACCTAAGAATCAAATGAGTACAAAGATTCTCACAAACTCACATTTCAGTCCTCTGTCTTACCCAGTTAGGCTCCATGGTCTTTGCCCCCCTACTTCTCTCATATACACGGGCTTTGCTGCTCATCTATCTTCCCCACTCTATATGAGCATTACCAAGATACACTCTTCGTTCCTTCAAACCATCATTTTCAGACTCACTCATTTGCACCTTAATTCCATAAACTATCCACGCAGGTAACCTAACTTGCCCTGAAGGAAATGAAATTTCATCTGCTGTGTCTCTAACCATATGGCTCTTCAGTGACCAGGCCTCCAGGCCTTCACAGAGCTGAACATTCCAAGAGTGCACACACATGTCCTCTAACATGCTCCCTCTCAAAATCTCAAGTAACAACAGGTACCACTCCTGCACATGTTCACATGTGCTGTCACACAACATAGCAAAGATGCACACCCTCAGTCACCATCCCCTTTTACAGACATGGAAGATACTCCCAATAAGTCCCAGAATATGCATACCACTCGGCAAAAAGTTGCACACAAACTACATTCTCATTTGCATGTTGTTATACCATGTAATAGCATCTAACAAAGTAACCCACACACAGGATTCTGAAATAAATATATACATGATCTTTCACTCCACATGCTCAGGTAGGCAATGGCCATCTCAACTCCTACCACCTTCACACATATCTTCTAATTTTCTTAAGTTTGAAAATTTCTTTGAGCATTCCAACAATCACGTCAAAGTATTGCCTGTCCTGGAACCTTTAACATGCCTGCATCCCAGTCAGCTAAAAAGCAGAAGAGCCCAGAGGAGCACAAAGGAGGATTGTATGGTGATGCCTGGACGTGGAACTTGTCATTTCCCACCATCTCCTCTTTTAGAAATGTAGTCTTATGGTCAGAACTACCTGCAAGGGAAGCTCATAAATACAACATAGTAGTATGTCCAGGTTGAAAGGAGACAGCAGTTTCTGTCCATGTTCAAAGAACTCTTGGTGCAAACTCAGTGCCCCATGACATATATCAACACAATAAATATTTCTGTGCATTTAAGAGTTTTCCAGGAATCATATTACACTATCAATGAAGATGAAGGCCATGTGTGCTCACTGAACATGGCACATAGTAGAGTCTCCTTGTTTGTTAAATGGACAGATAAATACACAAATAACAAACATCAACCACATCTCTATTATTTTTAATTTCTCAGCAAAGCTCAACATACATAGGAGAAGATGCTTCAGAGCACAGAACAAGGCCGTGGCCCTGACTCAAGGCCAGAAAGCAGGCGAGGCCTCTTTTCCAGACAGTTTATCCCGCAGCTCTTCTAAGACAAGCTCAATGGTGCTGCTAAGGAGGGACTGTCCAATAGGATGCAAAGGGAGATCAGGATCTAGACAGAATCCAGTGTTGAGCTGAATAGTTGTGCCTATTAGTCCACACAAGGATGCCAAGGGCAAAAACAGGAATGCTTATGCATTGTCTTCCATAGCATCAACAGTGGGAGTAATAGATTCCAAGGGAATAGCAAGTAATAGGACTGGAGCAAGCCCAAGCAGACCGGTGGAGAACTGTGTTCTATTTGAGGAAATAGTAGGAAAGGGCCTATTGGAGAAACATGGAAAAACATTTTTATATGACCTGGAAAAGGGCACATTGTGTTACCAGAAACATGTCAAGCACTGATAACTTAACACAGGTCCAAAGTGGTAGGATCCTCAGAACTGAACTTGAGGTAGAGTGTAGGGATAAACGAGCAAAGACCCCGTCAAATCTATCTGTTTTCATAGACAATCTTTACCATTCCCATTCATTCCATATCAAACTCCCATGAACTATATCCTTATAATATTCCACAAGATCAAAATTTCATACCATGAGAGGGGTTTTGAAGCGGGGGGGGTGGGGGGGGAGTGTCGAGTTTGGGTCTTGAGTGATTGATTTCAAGGCACAAGAAGGTAGGTGGGAACTTGACTCTGGGTCCCGGAGCACGCCCCAGTCTCTGACAGGAGGGAGATTTTCATATACATTTTACTAATTTACTTTCATCTCTGACACTTCTATTGTAGAGAAAGGGCAAATAGCAATATTAAAATATTTCCTGCCGAAACCGGTTTGGCTCAGTGGATAGAGTGTCGGACTGAAAGGTCCCAGGTTCGATTCCAGTAAAGGGCATGTACATTGGTTGCGGGCACATCCCCGGTAGGGGTGTGCAGGAGGCAGCTGGTCGATATTTCTCTCTCATCGATGTTTCTCCCTCTCTAACCCTCTCTCTTTCTCTCAGTAAAAAAATCAATAAAATATATCTTTTAAAAATATATATTTCCTCTAATTAATTCCCTTTTAATGGGCACACATTTGTGAACTGGGCCACTAGTACTACAGAATATTCCCTGCATTCTGTGCCATTATTTTCAAAGCATAGGTATTCTTTCTCTTATACACCTTAATTTGCCTATCCCTACTGCCTATAATTATTCTCTCACATTTTGGAAATACACTAACTGCTCTTGTCTCAAAGAGAATATGCTTAGTAATAACATTTCTTATCTGAACAACATAATATGTAAAGCACATAAGTCCATTATTATTGATGATGCAATCTACACACATAAATATGTTCTGAACTAACCCGGAGACAAGAAGAACACATAGCCTCCTCAGTCACACAAAGCTCATACCACATTTACATTTGCAGCACCAAATCAATAACACATTATATCTCAACCCGGTTTTAACCAACACATTAACAACCTAAACACCAAGTACATTACATTCACCATGCCATTTTGCTAAAAATGTGAATAATACTATGGCACACACAATCATGAGACATGATGATAATCTTAAACAGTGAATTAAGGAACAGTGAGGTTGGCTAAGATTGAAATGGACAGTGACATAATAGAGAATTTCTTCAAAAATAAAAATCCTTTTACAGCTATGTCTGTATATCTGTATCAGTATAGATAGCAATGTAAATATATGGGTATTCATTAAGAACTTCATGAAAGTCACACCATATATCTCCTAAATGCATAATTATCCATGAAGAAATTGAGTTGATATCCACCTTTTAATCCTTGCATACTGTCTTTCAAGCATAATTCAAAGTTGTTGATAATCTATATAGAGTTCCAGTAATATCGCATGCATGATACCCAATCCCACTGACATCCACCAAACACACCATTTAATAAGAGTTTACTTATTTGGAATAAATATAATTTTAAATACGAAAATCACCTTAATTTCTGTGAGAACAAGTGCCTAGTGAAATGATCATGCCTGATATATAATATCCACTCAACGTGCAGTTTTTGAATTGATAAGAAGATGAGAAAAATGCTCATCTCAGTGTTCTTTTTTTATTCCATTTCCCAGGACCATGTAACACCCAAGATGATGCAACTCTACCCATGTCAACTGGGGAGACCACAGCCTGCAGTCAAGCTGCAGGAGACAGGCCTGATTTGTCTGAAGGTTTCGTCTGTGTTTTCACCCCACTGAAGCTTCCTGGTCTTGATAAGGATGGTGAGAAATAGACAAAGATGTGATTTGAGCTTGGTCATTAGATGTAGCTCAATGGCTCAGGCTATTCTTTACTTAATTCACTTTCCTCTCAAAAACAGCAAAGGGCTTCAGGGCAGAAGGACTTTACTAATTGTTCTGCACAGGGATAAGTAGGTAGTGTTTCTTCAAGGACTCTTCAAGGACAAGGCAAGGTTGATCGCTCAGCACAAATTTCCAAATTAGCAGGCCAGGGACACCTAGAACTGAGGCGATAGATAGTGCCGACCATTGTGGATGATATTTTATTCAGACCTTACCCTCAGAGAAGCATAAACTGAGATCCAATTCCAAAAATACTTGCATACAAAACTACATGAGCATCATATATTGTTATACCATGTAAACACCTCAAAGTAACCCACACATTGAATTCGGAAATATAATATGTACAAGAACTTTCACTCCAAATTCTCATGTTGGTCATGGACATCTTAACCCCCATAATCTTCACATACCTCATCACATAACTTTCTTATGTTAGAAATTTTATTTCCCAGTATCCCAACAATCAGATGGAAAAGTTTCCAGTACTGGAGCCTTTGAGAAACCTGCAAGCCAGTCAGAGAGGAAACAGGAGAGCACCGACGGACACTTACAAGGTTTGTATGGCGAAGCCTGAAAAGGCACATATCATTTCCATTCATTTTCCATTGTAGAAATGTAATCTCACGGTCACAACTACGTGCAAGGGAAGCTCACAAAGATAAGAGAGTTGTATGTCCACGTTGAATGAAGACAGCAATCTCTGTCCCATTTTGAAAGAAGCCACTTTGAACAAACCCAGTTACCCAGGACATATACTGGCGCAGTAACTACTTCAGTGCACTTAATAGTTTCATAGTAACCACATTACACTATCCATCCAAGCCGCGTGTGCTCAATGAATGTGGTACATAGTAGACTCTTTGATTAAAGGATAGATGACTACACAAATTACAGTCATGGACTGCCCATCTGTGATTTTAATTTCTCAGCAAAGCTGGATACTCGACTAGAGGCTTTGCAGCACAGATACAGGGAAGTGGCTATAATTCAATCCGAGAGTGAATCGACAGTGTCTTCTTTGGACAGTGAACTCTTCCTCTCTTCTGAAGACAAGAGGATTGGTGCTGGTAAGGAGGGACTCGTGAGTAGGATGCAAAGGGAGGTGGCATCTAGACAAAAACACTGAAAACAGCAGGAGTGAGACCAAGGAGATAAGTGGAGAACAGCGTTCAATTTGATGAAATAAGGGAAGAGAGTCCAAGGGGAAGAGAGTTTTATCAAAGAAACATGGAAGAATATGTTCCTGTGAGGTGGGCAAAGGCATGTCATCTTACCAGGAACCTGTGAAGCACCAACTTATCAAAGGCCCAATGTGGTAGGATCCTCAAGAACTGAACTTGAGGGAGAGTGCAGAGGTACCCAGACAAAGACACCATCACATCCATTGTTTTCATAGCCAGTGTTTCCCATTCACACTTCTCCCATATAAGACCCCTCCGCTGTCACTGTCCCACCATTCATTTCCCTATAATCTTACACAGGCATCGAAATTCTCCATGCTGGAGTTTTATCCATACCATACTAACAGGTCTAATTTCTCTGACTCCTGAGACCCTAGATGAGTATCCGTATTTTCACATTGTATGTAAATAGAAGGGCAAAATATATATACTTTCTGTCTAGCTCCTATCACTATTCACTATATTCATGGAATGTGTCCATGATAGGTATGACATTAATTATGTTCTTTTTTGGTACACATGTACCATTGCATGAATATTATATTTTCATTGACTATAATTACCTCATCAATAGGGTTGCTTTCAGTCTGAATGGCTTGAAAAAGTGATATTATGAGAATTGTATTGCATGTATTTTTTACACATTTCCATTTGGTGAATGCTTAAGAGTTGGACTGCTAGGCCTTAGTTCCCATATTTTATCTTAATTCCTTCAGAATTCAATCTGGCATACTTTTTGATTTCTAATGCAATCACCAGTTACCACACATCTAATTTACACAAACTTATCTGAACTTCGTGCCATTTTGTCAAAGCACAGGTATTATTTCTCTTATTTGCCTTCATTTTCACATCCCCTTTAATTATTCCCTCACATTATGCAAATACACCGACTGCTCTTCGTCTAAAAGAGTACATTCTCAGCAATAACATTCCTTATCTCAGCAACGTAACATATAAAGCACATAAATGTATCACTATTGATAATGCAAACTACATGCATAAATGTGTGCTGAACTAACAGAAAGCACACACAACCTTAAACTTTTCAGTCACACAAAGTTCATCCCATATTCACATTAGCAAATACCAAATCAACCTTACAACAAACCTTAACCCAGTTTTAACCAACACATTATGCATTTAACCAGCATGCACATCACATTCAAATAACACTTAGATATCCAATCCCACTGATATTCACAAAACACACCATTTAGCAAAGTTTACTTATAGTTTGGAGTTCATGGATTTTGAAATGGAAAACTCGTATTAATTTCTAGGACAAGAGGTGTCATGTGTAGTAATGATGCCTCACATGTCATGTGCACTCAACAAGTAATTTTTGAATTGACACAGACCTAGGCAAATGCCTCTTCTCAATGTTCTATTTTATTCCATTTCCCAGAACACCGCACCATCCAAGACAACGTGCCTCAATCGGAGTCATCTGTGGAGGCCTCATCCTGTATTTACCGAACTGGGGAGCAGTCTACCTTCTCAGAACATCTTATCGGTGTCACTGCCGCATTCAAGCGTCTCCATCTGGATGAGGATGGTAAGGAATAAACGAGTGGGATCTGAACTTGATCAAGAGATGTAGCTCAAAGGCTCAGCCTACTGTCTACTTAGTTCAATTTTCCACTCAAAAATAGAAAAATGGCTTCAGGAAAGAAGGACTAGAACTAAGGCTCCTGCAGAGGGACAAGGAGGTAGGGTGTCTTCAAGGTAGTGTGCCCAGGTGACTTAGCACAAATTTCCAAATTTGCAAGCCAGGGACAGCTGGAACTGAGGCAATAGATAGTGCTGACAAGTGTGTGTAAGTTACTTTACTCAGACCTTACCCTCAGAGAAGCACAAACTGAGATCCTCACACACTCACTCGCACATCAGTCCTCCTTCATACCACTTAGGGCTCTGCATGTCCTGCATTTCTGTTGTTCTCTCATGTACACAGCTTTCACCCTTCATCTGTCTTGTCCATTCTCTAGCAGCATTACGGAGTATACGCTTACTTTCATTACATCACATAATCATTATCCGATTCACCCATGCAGATGCATTAATCCCATGAATAATCCACATCCCCTCACACAGATAACCTTTTTAGGTCCAACTTTAAGAAAGTAATATGCCCTGAAGAAAATTTGCTTTCATGTTGCCTTTCTAATCTATATGGCACTTCACATATCAGACATCAGATCTTCACTGAACTGAACATTCTGAGTCTCATAAACACCTCCCCTAATACTCTCAGTCTCACGATCTTACAGTAAGATCAAAGACCAGGCCTACACCATTTACATGTGCTGTCATACAACATGGCAAACCTGAACATACTCATTTCCCTCATCAACATGAAAAACACTCACGAGAATTATTCTAATACATGCAAACAATTCCAAAAATACTTGCATACAAAACGACATCTGAATTCATATATTTTTATACCATGTAAACACCTCAAAGTATCCCACACACTGACTTCTGAAATATAATATGTACATGAACTTTCACTCCAAATTCTCATGTGGGTCATGGACATCTTAACCCGTATAGCTTTCACATACCTCATCTCATACCTTTCTTATGTTAGAAATTTTATTTCCCAGTATCCCAACAATCAGATGGAAAAGTTTCCAGTACTGGAGCCTTTGACAAACCTGCAAGCCAGTCAGAGAGGAAACAGGAGAGCACCGACGGACACTTACAAGGTTTGTATGGCGAAGGCTGAAATGGCACATGTCATTTCCATTCATTTTCCATTGTAGAAATGTAATCTCACGGTCAGAACTACATGCAAGGGAAGCTCACAAAAATAAGAGAGTTGTATGTCCACGTTGAATGAAGACAGCAATCTGTGTCCCAATTTCAAAGAAGCCACTTTGAACAAACACAGAAACCCAGGACATACACTGGCGCAGTAACTACTTCAGTGCACTTAATAGTTTCATAGGAACCACATAACACTATCCATCCAAGCCGCGTGTGCTCAATGAATGTGGTACATAGTAGACTCTTTGATTAAAGGATAGATGACTACACAAATTATAGTCATGGACTGCCCATCTGTGATTTTCATTTCTCAACAACCTGGATTCTCGGCTAGAGGCTTTGCAGCACATATACAGGGAAGTGGCTATAATTCAATCCGAGAGTGAATCGACAGTGTCTTCTTTAGACAGTGAACTCTTCCTCTCTTCAAAAGAAAAGAGGATTGGTGCTGGTAAGGAGGGACTCGTGAGTAGGATGCAAAGGGAGGTAGCATCTAGACAAAAACACTGAAAACAGCAGGAGTGAGACCAAGGAGATAAGTGGAGAACAGCGTTCAATTTGACAATAAAAGGGAAGAGAGTCCGAGGGGAAGAGAGTTTTATCAAAGAAACATGGAAGAATATGTTCCTGTGAGATGGCCAAGGGCATGACATCTTGCCAGGAACCTGTGGAGCACCAACTTATCAAAGGCCCAATGTGGTAGGATCCTCAAGAACTGAACTTGAGGGAGAGGGCAGAGGTACCCAGACAAAGACACCATCACATCCATTGTTTTCATAGCCAGTGTTTCCCATTCACACTTCTCCCATATAAGACCCCTCCGCTGTCACTGTCCCACCATTTATTTCCGTATAATCTTCCACACGCATCGAAATTCTCCATGCTGGAGTTTTGTCCATATCATGCAAACAGGTCTAATTTCTCTGACTCCTTAGACCCTAGATTAGTATCCTTCTTTTCACATTGTATGTAAATAGAAGGACAAAATATATATATACTTTGTGTCTAGCTCCTATCACTATTCACTATATTCATGGAATGTGTCCATGTTAGGTAAGATATTAATTTTGTTCTTTTGGTACACATAGATCATTGCATGAATATTATATTTTCATTGACTATAATTACCTCATCAATAGGGTTGCTTTCAGTCTGAATGGCTTGAAAAAGTGATATTGTGGGTATTCTATTGCATGTTTTTTCACACATTTCCATTTGGTGAATGCTTAAGAGTTGGACTGCTAGGCCTTAGTTCCCATATTTTATCTTAATTCCTTCAGAACTCAATCTGGCATACTTTTTGATTTCTAATGCAGTCACCTGTTTCCACACATCTAATGTTACACAAACTTATCTGAACTCCATGCCATTTTGTCAAAGCACAGGTATTATTTCTCTTATTTGCCTTCATTTTCACATCCCCTTTAATTATTCCCTCACATTATGCAAATACACTGACTGCTCTTAGTCTCAAAGGGTACATTCTCAGCAATAACATTCCTTATCTCAGCAACGTAACATATGAAGCACATAAATGTATCACTGTTGATAATGCAATCTACATGCATAAATGTGTGCTGAACTAACAGAAAGCAC
This sequence comes from Nyctalus aviator, assembly GCA_036971965.1. NCBI lineage: Eukaryota > Metazoa > Chordata > Mammalia > Chiroptera > Vespertilionidae > Nyctalus > Nyctalus aviator. The sequence continues at coordinate 36,056,999 of CM072933.1, read as the reverse complement.
ACACAACCTTAAACTTTTCAGTCACACAAAGTTCATCCCATATTCACATTAGCAAATATCAAATCAAACCTTACAACAAACCTTAACCCAGTTTTAACCAACACATTATGCATTTAACCAGCATGCACATCACATTCAAATAACACTTTGATAATCAATCCCGCTGATATTCACAAAACACACCATTTAGCAAGTTTACTTATAATTTGGAGTTCATGGAATTTGAAATGGAAAACTCATATTAATTTCTGGGACAAGAGGTGTCATGTGTAGTAATGATGCCTCACATGTCATGTGCACTCAACAAGTAAGTTTTAAATTGACACAGACTTAGACAAATGCCTCTTCTCAATGTTCTATTTCATTCCATTGCCCAGAACACCGCATCATCCAAGACAACGTGCCTCAGTCGGAGTCGTCCGTGGAGGCCTCAGCCTGTATTAACCCAAGAGGGGAGCAGCCTAGCTCCTCAGAACATCTTCTCGGTGTCACCACTGCATCCAAGCAGCCCCATCTGGACGAGGATCATAAGGAATACACAGGTGGGATGTGAACTTAATCAAGAGATGTAGCTCAAAGGCTCAGCCTACTGTCTACTTAGTTCAATTTTCCACTCAATAACAGAAAAATGGCTTCAGGAAAGAAGGACTAGAACTAAGGCTCCTGCAGAGGGACAAGGAGGCAGGGTGTCTTCAAGGGCAGGGCCAGGTGGCTCAGCACAAATTTCCAAAATTGCAAGCCAGGGACAGCTGGAACTCAGGCAATAGACAGTGCTGACAAGTCTGTGTATGTTACTTTACTCAGACCTTACCCTCAGAGAAGCACAAACTGAGATACTCACACACTCACTCGCACATCAGTCCTCCTTCATACCACCTAGGGCTCTTCATGTCCTGAGTTTCTGTTGTTCTCTCATGTACACAGCTTTCACCCTTCATCTGTCATGTCCATTCTCTAGCAGCATTACGGAGTATACGCTTACTTTCATTTGATCACAAAATCATTATCCGATTCACCCCTGCGGATGCATTAATCCCATGAATAATCCACATCCCCTCACACAGATAACCTTTTTAGGTCGAACTCTAAGAAAGTTATATGCCCTGAAAAAAATTTGCTTTCATGTTGCCTTTCTAATCTATATGGCACTTCACATATCAGACATCAGATCTTCACTGAACTGAACATTCTGAGTCTCATAAACACCTCCCGTAATACTCTCAGTCTCACGGTCTTACAGTAAGATCAAGGACCAGGCCTGCACCATTTACGTGTGCAACATGGCAAACATGAACATACTCATTCCCATTATCAACATGAAAAACACTCACCAGAATTATTCTAATACATGCAAACAATTCCAAAAATACTTGCATACAAAATGACATCTGCATTCATATATTGTTATACCATGTAGACAACTCAAAGTATCCCACACACTGACCTCTGAAATATAATATGTACATGAACTTTCACTCCAAATTCTCGTGTGGGTCATGGACATCTTAACCCCTATAGCCTTCACATACCTTATCACATATCTTTCTTATGTTAGAAATTTTATTTCCCAGTATCCCAACAATCGGATGGAAATGTTTCCAGTACTGGAGTCTTTGAGAAACCTGCAAGCCAGTCAGAGAGGAAACAGGAGAGCACCGGCGGACACTTACAAGGATTGTATGGCAAAGCCTGAAATGGCACATGTCATTTCCATTAATTTTACATTGTAGAAATGTAATCTCATGTTCAGAACTACCTGCAAGGGAAGCTCACAAAGATAAGAGAGTTGTATGTCCATGTTGAATGAAGAGAGCAATCTCTGTCCCATTTTCAAAGAAGCCACTTTGAACAAGCCCAGTTACCCAGGACATATACTGGCGCAGTAACTACTTCAGTGCACTTAATATTTCATAGGAACCTCATAACAGTATCCATTCAGGCCGCGTGTGCTCAATGAATGTGGAACATAGTAGACTCTTTGATTAAAGGATAGATGACTACACAAATTATAGTCATGGACTGCCATCTGTGATTTTCAATTCTCAACAACCTGGATTCTCGGCTAGAGGCTTTGCAGCACATATACAGGGAAGTGGCTATAATTCAATCCGAGAGTGAATCGACAGTGTCTTCTTTAGACAGTGAACTCTTCCTCTCTTCAAAAGAAAAGAGGATTGGTGCTGGTAAGGAGGGACTCGTGAGTAGGATGCAAAGGGAGGTAGCATCTAGACAAAAACACTGAAAACAGCAAGAGTGAGACCAAGGAGATAAGTGGAGAACAGCGTTCAATTTGACAATAAAAGGGAAGAGAGTCCGAGGGGAAGAGAGTTTTATCAAAGAAACATAGAAGAATATGTTCGTGTGAGATGGCCAAGGCCATGTCATCTTGCCAGGAACCTGTGAAGCACCAACTTATCAAAGGCCCAATGTGGTAGGATCCTCAAGAACTGAACTTGAGGGAGAGTGCAGAGGTACCCAGACAAAGACACCATCACATCCATTGTTTTCATAGCCAGTGTTTCCCATTCACACTCCTCCCATATAAGACCCCTCTGCTGTCGCTGTCCCACCATTTATTTCCCTGTAATCTTCTACATGCATGGAAATTCTCCATGCAGGAGTTTTGTCCATATCATGCAAACAGGTCTAATTTCTCTGACTCCTTAGACCCTAGATTAGTATCCTTCTTTTCACATTGTATGTAAATAGAAGGGCAAAATATATATATATATATATACTTTGTGTCTAGCTCCTATCACTATTCACTATATTCATGGAATGTGTCCATGTTAGGAATGACATTCATTTTGTTCTTTTTTGGTACACATATATAATTGCATGAATACTATATTTTCATTGACTATAATTACCTCATCAATAGGGTTGCTTTCAGTCTGAATGGCTTGAAAAAGTGATATTGTGGGTATTCTATTGCATGTTTTTTCACACATTTCCATTTGGTGAATGCTTAAGAGTTGGACTGCTAGGCCTTAGTTCCCATATTTTATCTTAATTCCTTCAGAACTCAATTTGGCATACTTTTTGATTTCTAATGCAATCACCTGTTACCACACATCTAATGTTACACAAACTTATCTGAACTCCATGCCATTTTGTCAAAGCACAGGTATTATTTCTCTTATTTGCCTTCATTTTCACATCCCCTTTAATTATTTCCTCACATTATGCAAATACACTGACTGCTCTTAGTCTCAAAGAGTACATTCTCAGCAATAACATTCCTTATCTGAGCAACGTAACATATAAAGCACATAAATGTATCACTGTTGATAATGCAATCTACATGCATAAATGTGTGCTGAACTAACAGAAAGCACACACAACCTTAAACTTTTCAGTCACACAAAGTTCATCCCATATTCACATTAGCAAATACCAAATCAAACCTTACAACAAACCTTAACCCAGTTTTAACCAACACATTATGCATTTAACCAGCATGCACATCACATTCAAATAACACTTTGATACTCAATCCCGCTGATATTCAAAAAACACACCATTTAGCAAGTTTACTTATAGTTTGGAGTTCATGGAATTTGAAATGGAAAACTCGTATTAATTTGTAGGACAAGAGGTGTCATGAGTACTAATGATGCCTCACATGTCATGTGCACTCAACAAATAATTTTAAATTGACACAGACTTAGACAAATGCCTCATGTCAATGTTCTATTTTATTCCATTGCCCAGAACACCGCACCATCCAAGACAACGTGCCTCAGTCGGAGTCGTCCGTGGAGGCCTCAGCCTGTACTTACCCAACAGGGGAGCAGCCTAGCTCCTCAGAACATCTTATCGGTGTCACCACTGCATCCAAGCAGCCCCATCTGGACGAGGATGGTAAGGAATACACAGGTGGGATCTGAACTTAATCAAGAGATATAGCTCAAAGGCTCAGCCTACTGTCTACTTAGTTCAATTTTCCACTCAATAACAGAAAAATGGCTTCAGGAAAGAAGGACTAGACCTAAGATTCCTGCAGAGGGACAAGGAGGTAGGGTGTCTTCAAGGGCAGGGCCAGGTGGCTCAGCACAAATTTCCAATATTGCAAGCCAGGGACAGCTGGAACTGAGGCAATAGACAGTGCTGACAAGTCTGTGTATGTTACTTTACTCAGACCTTACCCTCAGAGAAGCACAAACTGAGATCCTCACACACTCACTCCCACATCAGTCCTCCTTCACACCATCTAGGGCTCTGCATATCCCGCATTTCTGTTGTTCTCTCATGTACACAGCTTTCACCCTTCATCTGTCTTGTCCATTCTCTAGCAGCATTACGGAGTATACGCTTACTTTCATTTCATCACATAATCATTATACGATTCAACCATGCAGATGCATTAATCCCATGAATAATGCACATCCTCTCACACAGATAACCTTTTAAGGTCGAACTGTAAGAAAGTTATATGCCCTGAAGAAAATTTGCTTTCATGTTGCCTTTCTAATCTATATGGCACTTCACATATCAGACATCAGATCTTCACTGAACTGAACATTCTGAATCTCATAAACACCTCCCCTAATACTCTCAGTCTCACGGTCTTACAGTAAGATCAAAGACCAGGCCTACACCATTTACATGTGCTGTCATACAACATGGCAAACATGAACATACTCATTCCCCTCATAAACATGAAAAACACTCACCAGAATTATTCTAATACATGCAAACAATTCCAAAAATACTTGCATACAAAACGACATCTGAATTCATATATTTTTATACCATGTAAACGCCTCAAAGTATCCCACACACTGACTTCTGAAATATAATATGTATGAACTTTCACTCCAAATTCTTATGTGGGTCATGGACATCTTAACCCCTATAGCCTTCACATACCTCATCACATACCTTTCTTATGTTAGAAATTTTATTTCCCAGTATCCCAACAATCAGATGGAAAAGTTTCCAGTACTGGAGCCTTTGACAAACCTGCAAGCCAGTCAGAGAGGAAACAGGAGAGCACCGACGGACACTTACAAGATTTGTATGGCGAAACCTGAAATGGCACATGTCATTTCCATTCATTTTCCATTGTAGAAATGTAATCTCACGGTCAGAACTACATGCAAGGGAAGCTCACAAAGATAAGAGAGTTGTATGTCCACGTTGAATGAAGATAGCAATCTCTGTCCCATTTTGAAAGAAGCCACTTTGAACAAACCCATTTACCCAGGACATATACTGGCGCAGTAACTACTTCAGTGCACTTAATAGTTTCATAGGAACCACATAACAGTATCCATCCAGGCCGCGTGTGCTCAATGAATGTGGAACATAGTAGACCCTTTGATTAAAGGATAGATGACTACACAAATTACAGTCATGGACTGCCCATCTGTGATTTTAATTCCTCAGCAAACCTGGATTCTCGACTAGAGGCTTTGCAGCACAGATACAGGGAAGTGGCTATAATTCAATCCGAGAGTGAATCGACGGCGTCTTCTTTAGACAGTGAACTCTTCCTCTCTTCAAAAGACAAGAGGATTGGTGCTGGTAAGGAGGGACTCGTGAGTAGGATGCAAAGGGAGGTGGCATCTAGACAAAAACACTGAAAACAACAGGAGTGAGACCAAGGAGATAAGTGGAGAACAGCGTTCAATTTGAAGAAATAAGGGAAGAGAGTCCAAGGGGAAGAGAGTTTTATCAAAGAAACATAGAAAAATATTTCCTGTGAGATGGCCAAGGCCATGTCATCTTGCCAGGAACCTGTGAAGCACCAACTTATCAAAGGCCCAATTGGTAGGATCCTCAAGAACTGAACTTGAGGGAGAGTGCAGAGGTACCCAGAGAAAGACACCATCACATACATTGTTTTCATAGCCAGTGTTTCCCATTCACACTCCTCCCATATAAGACCCCTCTGCTGTCGCTGTCCCACCATTTATTTCCCTGTAATCTTCCACATGCATCGAAATTCTCCATGCAGGAGTTTTGTCCATATCATGCAAACAGGTCTAATTTCTTTGACTCCTTAAACCCTAGATTAGTATCCTTATTTTCACATTGTATGTAAATAGGACAAAATATATATATACTTTGTGTCTAGCTCCTATCACTATTCACTATATTCATGGAATGTGTCCATGTTAGGAATGACATTCATTTTGTTCTTTTTTGGTACACATATATAATTGCATGAATACTATATTTTCATTGACTATAATTACCTCATCAATAGGGTTGCTTTCAGTCTGAATGGCTTGAAAAAGTGATATTGTGGGTATTCTATTGCATGTTTTTTCACACATTTCCATTTGGTGAATGCTTAAGAGTTGGACTGCTAGGCCTTAGTTCCCATATTTTATCTTAATTCCTTCAAAACTCAATCTGCCATACTTTTTGATTTCTAATGCAGTCACCTGTTACCACACATCTAATATTACACAAACTTATCTGAACTCCATGCCATTTTGTCAAAGCACAGGTATTATTTCTTTTATTTGCCTTCATTTTCACATCCCCTTTAATTATTCCCTCACATTATGCAAATACACTGACTGCTCTTAGTCTCAAAGAGTACATTCTCAGCAATAACATTCCTTATCTAAGCAACGTAACATAGAAAGCACATAAATGTATCACTATTGATAATGCAATCTACATGCATAAATGTGTGCTGAACTAACAGAAAGCACACACAACCTTAAACTTTTCAGTCACACAAAGTTCATCCCATATTCACATTAGCAAATACCAAATCAACCTTACAACAAACCTTAACCCAGTTTTAACCAACACATTATGCATTTAACCAGCATGCACATCACATTCAAATAACACTTTGATACTCAATCCCGCTGATATTCAAAAAACACACCATTTAGCAAGTTTACTTATAGTTTGGAGTTCATGGAATTTGAAACGGAAAACTCGTATTAATTTGTAGGACAAGAGGTGTCATGAGTGCTAATGATGCCTCACATGTCATGTGCACTCAACAAGTAAGTTTTGAATTGACACAGACTTAGACAAATGCCTCATGTCAATGTTCTATTTTATTCCATTGCCCAGAACACCGCACCATCCAAGACAACGTGCCTCAGTCGGAGTCGTCCGTGGAGGCCTCAGCCTGTATTAACCCAAGAGGGGAGCAGCCTAGCTCCTCAGAACATCTTATCGGTGTCACCACTGCATCCAAGCAGCCCCATCTGGACGAGGATCGTAAGGAATACACAGGTGGGATGTGAACTTAATCAAGAGATGTAGCTCAAAGGCTCAGCCTACTGTCTACTTAGTTCAATTTTCCACTCAATAACAGAAAAATGGCTTCAGGAAAGAAGGATTAGAACTAAGGCTCCTGCAGAGGGACAAGGAGGCAGGGTGTCTTCAAGGGCAGGGCCAGGTGGCTCAGCACAAATTTCCAAAATTGCAAGCCAGGGACAGCTGGAACTGAGGCAATAGACAGTGCTGACAAGTCTGTGTATGTTACTTTACTCAGACCTTATGCTCAGAGAAGCACAAACTGAGATCCTCACACACTCACTCGCACATCAGTGCTCCTTCATACCACTTAGGGCTCTGCATGTCCTGCATTTCTGTTGTTCTGGCACGTACACAGCTTTCACCCTTCATCTGTCTTGTCCATTCTCTAGCACATTTACGGAGTATACGCTTACTTTCATTTCATCACATAATCATTATCCGATTCACCCATGCATTAATCCCATGAATAATCCACATCCTCTCACACAGATAACCTTTTTAGGTCGAACTCTAAGAAAGTTATATGCCCTGAAAAAAATTTGCTTTCATGTTGCCTTTCTAATCTATATGGCACTTCACATATCAGACATCAGATCTTCACTGAACTGAACATTCTGAGTCTCATAAACACCTCCCCTAATACTCTCAGTCTCACGGTCTTACAGTAAGATCAAAGACCAGGCCTGCACCATTTACATGTGCTGTCATACAACATGGCAAACCTGAACATACTCATTCCCCTCATCAATGTGAAAAACACTCACCAGAATTATTCTAATACATGCAAACAATTCCAAAAATACTTGCATACAAAACGACATCTGAATTCATATATTTTTATAGCATGTAAACACCTCAAAGTATCCCACACACTGACTTCTGAAATATAATATGTATGAACTTTCACTCCAAATTCTCATGTGGGTCATGGACATCTTAACCTCTATAGCCTTCACATACCTCATCACATACCTTTCTTATGTTAGAAATTTTATTTCCCAGTATCCCAACAATCAGATGGAAAAGTTTCCAGTACTGGAGCCGTTGAGAAACCTGCAAGCCAGTCAGAGAGGAAACAGGAGAGCACCGACGGACACTTACAAGGTTTGTATGGCGAAGCCTGAAAAGGCACATATCATTTCCATTCATTTTCCATTGTAATAATGTAATCTCACGGTCAGAACTACGTGCAAGGGAAGCTCACTAAGATAAGAGAGTTGTATGTCCACGTTGAATGAAGACAGCAATCTGTGTCCCAATTTCAAAGAAGCCACTTTGAACAAACCCATTTACCCAGGACATATACTGGCGCAGTAACTACTTCAGTGCACTTAATAGTTTCATAGGAACCACATAACACTATCCATCCAGGCCGCGTGTGCTCAATGAATGTGGAACATATTAGACTCTTTGATTAAAGGATAGATGACTACACAAATTACAGTCATGGACTGCCCATCTGTAATTTTAATTCCTCAGCAAACCTGGATTCTCGACTAGAGGTTTTGCAGCACAGATACAGGGAAGTGGCTATAATTCAATCCGAGAGTGAATCCACGGTGTCTTCTTTAGACAGTGAACTATTCCTCTCTTCAAAAGACAAGAGGATTGGTGCTGGTAAGGAGGGACTCGTGAGTAGGATGCAAAGGGAGGTGGCATCTAGACAAAAACACTGAAAACAGCAGGAGTGAGACCAAGGAGATAAGTGGAGAACAGCGTTCAATTTGACAATATAAGGGAAGAGAGTCCAAGGGGAAGAGAGTTTGATCAAAGAAACATAGAAGAATATGTTCCTGTGAGCTGGCCAAGGGCATGACATCTTGCCAGGAAACTGTGAAGCACCAACTTATCAAAGGCCCAATGTGGTAGGATCCTCAAGAACTGAACTTGAGGGAGAGTGCTGAGGTACCCAAACAAAGACACCATCACATCCATTGTTTTCATAGCAATGTTCCTAATTCACACTCCTCCAATATAAGACCACTCTGCTGTCACTGTCCCACCATTTATTTCCCTGTAATCTTCCACATGCATCAAAATTCTCCATGCAGGAGTTTTGTCCATACCATGCAAACAGGTCTAATTTATCTGACTCCTTAGACCCTACATTAGTATCCTTATTTTCACAGTGTATGGAAATAGAACGGCAAAATATATATATACTTTGTGTCTAGCTCCTATCACTATTCTCTATATTCATGGAATGTGTCCATGTTAGGTATGACATTCATTTTGTTCTTTTTTGGTATACATATATCATTGCATGAATATTATATTTTCATTGACTATAATTACCTCATCAATAGGGTTGCTTTCAGTCAGAATGGCTTGAAAAAGTGATATTGTGGGTATTCTATTGCATGTTTTTTCACACATTTCCATTTGGTGAATGCTTAAGAGTTGGACCGCTAGGCCTTAGTTCCCATATTATATCTTAATTCCTTCAGAACTCAATCTGCCATACTTTTTGATTTCTAATGCAATCACCTGTTACCACACATCTAATGTTACACAAACTTATCTGAACTCCATGCCATTTTGTCAAAGCACAGGTATTATTTCTCTTATTTGCCTTCATTTTCACATCCCCTTTAATTATTTCCTCACATTATGCAAATACACTGACTGCTCTTAGTCTCAAAGAGTACATTCTCAGCAATAACATTCCTTATCTAAGCAACGTAACATATAAAGCACATAAATGTATCACTATTGATAAGGCAATCTACAAGCATAAATGTGTGCTGAACTAACAGAAAGCACACACAACCTTAAACTTTTCAGTCACACAAAGTTCATCCCATATTCACATTAGTAAATACCAAATCAACCTTACAACAAACCTTAACCCAGTTTTAACCAACACATTATGCATTTAACCAGCATGCACATCACATTCAAATAACACTTTGATACTCAATCCCGCTGATATTCACAAAACACACCATTTAGTAAGTTTACTTATAGTTTGAAGTTCATGGAATTTGAAATGGAAAACTCGTATTAATTTCTAGGACAAGAGGTGTCATGTGTAGTAATGATGCCTCACATGTCATGTGCACTCAACAAGTAATTTTTGAATTGACACAGACTTAGACAAATGCCTCATCTCAATGTTCTATTTTATTCCATTGCCCAGAACACCGCACCATCCAAGACAACATGCCTCAATCGGAGTCGTCTGTTGAGGCCTCAGCCTGTATTTACCAAACTGGGGAGCAGTCTAGCTTCTCGGAACTTCTTATCCGTGTCACTGCCGCATTCAAGCATCTCCATCTGGATGAGGATGGTAAGGAATACACGGGTGGGATCTGAACTTAATCAAGAGATGTAGCTCAAAGGCTCAGCCTACTGTCTACTTAGTTTAATTTTCCACTCAATAACAGAAAAATGGCTTCAGAAAAGAAGGATTAGAACTAAGGCTCCTGCAGAGGTACAAGGAGGCAGGGTGTCTTCAAGGGTAGGGCCAGGTGGCTCAGCACAAATTTCCAAAATTGCAAGCCAGGGACAGCTGGAACTGAGGCAATAGACAGTGCTGACAAGTCTGTGTATGTTACTTTACTCAGACCTTACCCTCAGAGAAGCACAAACTGAGATCCTCACACACTCACTCGCACATCAGTCCTCCTTCATACCAGGTAGGGCTCTGTATGTCCTGAGTTCCTGTTGTTCTCTCATGTACACAGCTTTCACCCTTCATCTGTCATGTCCATTCTCTTGCAGCATTACGGAGTATACGCTCACTTTCATTTCATCACATAATCATTATCCGATTCACCCATGCAGATGCATTAATCCCATGAATAATCCACATCCCCTCACACAGATAACCTTTTTAGGTCGAACTCTAATAAAGTTATATGCCCTGAAGAAAATTTGCTTTCATGTTGCCTTTCTAATCTATATGGCACTTCACATATCAGACATCAGATCTTCACTGAACTGAACATTCTGAGTCTCATAAACACCTCCCGTAATACTCTCAGTCTCACGGTCTAACAGGAAGATCAAGGACCAGGCCTGAACCATTTATGTGTGCTGTCTTACAACATGGCAAACATGAACATACTCATTCCCCTTATCAACGTGAAAAACACTCACCAGAATTATTCTAATACATGCAAACAATTCCAAAAATACTTGCATACAAAATGACATCTGCATTCATATATTGTTATACCATGTAAACACCTCAAAGTATCCCACACACTGACCTCTGAAATATAACATGTACATGAACTTTCACTCCAAATTCTCATGTGGGTCATGGACATCTTAACCCCTATAGCCTTCACATACCTCATCACATACCTTTCTTATGTTAGAAACTTTATTTCCCAGTATCCCAACAATCAGATGGAAATGTTTCCAGTACTGGAGCCTTTGAGAAACCTGAAAGCCAGTCAGATAGGAAGCAGGAGAGCACCGGCGGACACTTACAAGGTTTGTATGGCGAAGCCTGAAATGGCACATGTCATTTCCATTCATTTTCCATTGTAGAAATGTAATCTCATGGTCAGAACTACCTGCAAGGGAAGCTCACAAAGATAAGAGAGTTGTATGTCCATGTTGAATGAAGACAGCAATCTCTGTCCCACTTTCAAAGAAGCCACTTTGAACAAGCCCAGTTACCCAGGACATATACTGGCGCAGTAACTACTTCAGTGCACTTAATAGTTTCATAGGAACCACATTACACTATCCATCCAGGCCGCCTGTGCTCAATGAATGTGGAACATATTAGACTCTTTGATTAAAGGATAGATGACTACACAAATTACAGTCATGGACTGCCCATCTATAATTTTAATTCCTCAGCAAACCTGGATTCTCGACTAGAGGTTTTGCAGCACAGATACAGGGAAGTGGCTATAATTCAATCCGAGAGTGAATCGACGGTGTCTTCTTTAGACAGTGAACTCTTCCTCTCTTCAAAAGACAAGAGGATTGGTGCTGGTTAGGAGGGACTCGTGAGTAGGATGCAAAGGGAGGTGGCATCTACACAAAAACACTGAAAACAACAGGAGTGAGACCAAGCAGATCAGTGGAGAACAGCGTTCAATTTGACGAAATAAGGGATCAGAGTCCAAGGGGAAGAGAGTTTTATCAAAGAAACATAGAAGAATATGTTCCTCAGACATATAGATCAATGGAATAGAATTGAGAACCCAGACATCAACCCAAATTACTATGCTCAATTAATATTTGACAAAGGAGGCACGAATATACAATGGAGTCAAAGACAGTTTCTTTAATAAATTGTGTTGGGAAAATTGGACAGAGACATGCAAGAGAATGAAACTAGATCACCAACTTTCACCATTCACAAAAATAAACTCAAAATGGATACAGGACTTAAACATCAGAAGGGAAACCATAAAAATACTAGAATCATCCACAGGCAGCAAAATCTCAGACGTATGCCAAAAGAACTTCTTCACTGATACTGCCCCTATGGCAATGGAAGCTAAAGAGAAAATAAACAAATGGGACTACATCAAAATAAAAAGCTTTTTTACAGCAAAAGAAACCATCAACAAAACAACAAGAAAGCCCACAATGTGGGAGAACATATTTGCAAATAATACCACTGATAAAGGCTTAACCTCCAACATTTACAGACAGCTTATACAACTAAATAAAAGGAAGATGAATGATCCAATTAAAAAATGGGCAATGGACCTAAGTAGAATATTTTCTAAAGAAGACAGAAGGAAGGCCAAAAGGCACATGAAAACATGCTCAAAGTCACTAATTGTCCGAGAGATGCAAATCAAAACAACAATGCTGTACCATCTCACACCTGTCAGAATGGCCAACATCAACAAATCAACAAACGACAAGTGTTGGCGAGGTTGCGGAGAAAAAGGAACCCTCGTGCACTGCTGGTGGGAATGCAGACTGGTGCAACCACTGTGGAGAACAGTGTGGAGTTTCCTCAAAAAACTGAAAATGGAACTCCCATTTGACCCAGTAATCCCACTTCTAGGAGTATATCCCAAGAAACTAGAAACACCAATCAGAAAGGATATATGCACCCCTATATTCATAGCAGCACAATCTACAATAGCCAGAATTTGGAAACAGCCTAGGTGCCCGTCAGCAGATGATTGGATCCAAAAACCATGGTACATATACACAATGGAATACTATGCTGCCATAAAAAAGAAGGAATTCTCATCATTTGCAGCAACCTGGATGGAATTGGAGAACATCATGCTGAGTGAAATAAGCCAATCAAGGAAAGAGAAACACCACATGACCTCATTCATTTGTGGATAATAAAGAACATTATAAACTGATGAACCAAAAGATAGATATATAGACACTAAAGCAACAAGCAGACTGTCAAATTAGAGTGGGGAGGGGAGGAGGATCTGGGGTAGATAATAGATCAATCAAAGGACTTGTATACATGCATATAAGTACAACCAGTGGACATAAAGCTCTGGGGAGGGAGGGTATATGTGGGATGGAGGGAGGGGAGCAAAAAAAATCAATAAAATATATTTAAAAAGAAGAAGAAGAAGAAGAAGAAGAAGAAGAAGAAGAAGAAGAAGAAGAAGAAGAAGTTCCTTTGAGCTGGCCAAGGGCATATCATCTTACCAGGAACCTGTGGAGCACCAACTTATCAAAGGCCCAATGTGGTAGGATCCTCAAGAACTGAACTTGAGGGAGAGTACAGAGGTACCCAGACAAAGACACCATCACATCCATTGTTTTCATAGCCAGTGTTTCCCATTCACACTCCTCCCATATAAGACCCCTCCACTGTCACTGTCCCACCATTCATTTCCCTGTTATCTTCCTCATGCATCTAAATTCTCCATGCAGGAGTTTTGTCCATACCATGCAAACAGGTCTAATTTCTCTGACTCCTTAACCCTAGATTAGTATCCTTATTTTCACATTGTATGTAAATAGAAGGGCATAATATATACTTTGTGTATAGCTCCTATCACTAATCACAATATTTGTGGAATGTATGCATGTTATGTATGACATTAATTTTGTTCTTTTTTTGGTACACATATATCATTGCATGAATATTATATTTTCATTGACTATAATTATCTCATCAATAAATAGGGTTGCTTTCAGTCAGAATGGCTTCAAAAAGTGATACTGTGGGTATTCTATTGCATGTTTTTTCACACATTTCCATTTGGTGAATGCTTAAGAGTTGGACTGCTAGGCCTTAGTTCCCATATTTTATCTTAATTCCTTCAGAACTCAATCTGGCATACTTTTTGATTTCTAATGCAGTCACCTGTTACCACACATCTGATGTTACACAAACTTATCTGAACTCCATGCCATTTTGTCAAAGCACAGGTATTATTTCTTTTATTTGCCTTCATTTTCACATCCCCTTTAATTATTCCCTCACATTATGTAAATACACTGACTGCTCTTAGTCTCAAAGACTACATTCTCAGCAATAACATTCCTTATCTAAGCAACGTAACATATAAAGCACATAAATGTATCACTATTGATAATACAATCTACATGCATAAATGTGTGCTGAACTAACAGAAAACACACACAACCTTAAACTTTTCAGTCACACAAAGTTCATCCCATATTCACATTAGCAAATACCAAATCAATCTTACAACAAACCTTAAGCCAGTTTTAACCAACACATTATGCATTTAACCAGCATGCACATCACATTCAAGTAACACTTTGATACACAATCCCACTGATATTCACAAAACACACCATTTAGCAAGTTTACTTATAGTTTGAAGTTCATGGAATTTGAAATGGAAAACTCATATTAATTTCTAGGACAAGAGGTGTCATGTGTAGTAATGATGCCTCACAGGTCATGTGCACTCAACAAGTAAGTTTTGAATTGACATAGACCTAGGCAAATGCCTCTTCTCAATGTTCTATTTTATTCCATTGCCCAGAACACCGCATCATCCAAGACAACGTGCCTCAGTCGGAGTCGTCCGTGGAGGCCTCAGCCTGTATTAACCCAAGAGGGGAGCAGCCTAGCTCCTCAGAACATCTTCTCGGTGTCACCACTGCATCCAAGCAGCCCCATCTGGACGAGGATCGTAAGGAATGCACAGGTGGGATCTGAACTTAATCAAGAGATGTAGCTCAAAGGCTCAGCCTACTATCTACTTAGTTCAATTTTCCACTCAAAAACAGAAAAATGGCTTCAGGAAAGAAGGACTAGAACTAAGATTCCTGCAGAGGGACAAGGAGGCAGGGTGTCTTCAAGATCAGGGCCTGGTGGCTCAGCACAAATTTCCAAAATTGCAAGCCAGGGACAGCTGGAACTGAGGCAATAGACAGTGCTGACAAGTCTGTGTATGTTACTTTACTCAGACCTTACCCTCAGAGAAGCACAAACTGAGATCCTCACACACTCACTCGCACATCAGTCCTCCTTCATACCAGCTAGGGCTCTGTATGTCCTGAGTTTCTGTTGTTCTCTCATGTACTCAGCTTTCACCCTTCATCTGTCTTGTCCATTCTCTAGCAGCATTACGGAGTATACGCTCACTTTCATTTCATCACATAATCATTATCCGATTCACCCATGCAGATGCATTAATCCCATGAATAATCCACATCCCCTCACACAGATAACCTTTTTAGGTCGAACTCTAAGAAAGTTATATGCCCTGAAGAAAATTTGCTTTCATGTTGCCTTTCTAATCTATAAGGCACTTCACGTATCAGATATCAGATCTTCACTGAACTGAACATTCTGAGTCTCATAAACACCTCCCCTACTACTCTCAGTCTCACGGTCTTACAGGAAGATCAAGGACCAGGCCTGCACCATTTACATGTGCTGTCGTACAACATGGCAAACATGAACATACTCATTCCCCTTATCAACATGAAAAACACTCACCAGAATTATTCTAATACATGCAAACAATTCCAAAAATACTTGCATACAAAATGACATCTGAATTCATATATTGTTATACCATGTAAACACCTCAAAGTATCCCACACACTGACCTCTGAAATATAATATGTACATGAACTTTCACTCCAAATTCTCATGTGGGTCATGGACATCTTAACCCCTATAGCCTTCACATACCTCATCACATACCTTTCTTATGTTAGAAATTTTATTTCCCAGTATCCCAACAATCGGATGGAAATGTTTCCAGTACTGGAGCCTTTGAGAAACCTGAAAGCCAGTCAGATAGGAAGCAGGAGAGCACCGGCGGACACTTACAAGGTTTGTATGGCGAAGCCTGAAATGGCACATGTCATTTCCATTCATTTTCCATTGTAGAAATGTAATCTCATGGTCAGAACTACCTGCAAGGGAAGCTCACAAAGATAAGAGAGTTGTATGTC
The DNA here is from genome assembly GCA_036971965.1 of Nyctalus aviator. Classification (NCBI taxonomy): domain Eukaryota; kingdom Metazoa; phylum Chordata; class Mammalia; order Chiroptera; family Vespertilionidae; genus Nyctalus; species Nyctalus aviator. The sequence goes on along the minus strand of CM072933.1, from coordinate 36,040,412 downwards.
CATGTTGAATGAAGACAGCAATCTCTGTCCCACTTTCAAAGAAGCCACTTTGAACAAGCCCAGTTACCCAGGACATATACTGGCGCAGTAACTACTTCAGTGCACTTAATAGTTTCATAGGAACCACATTACACTATCCATCCAGGCCGCCTGTGCTCAATGAATGTGGAACATATTAGACTCTTTGATTAAAGGATAGATGACTACACAAATTACAGTCATGGACTGCCCATCTATAATTTTAATTCCTCAGCAAACCTGGATTCTCGACTAGAGGTTTTGCAGCACAGATACAGGGAAGTGGCTATAATTCAATCCGAGAGTGAATCGACGGTGTCTTCTTTAGACAGTGAACTCTTCCTCTCTTCAAAAGACAAGAGGATTGGTGCTGGTTAGGAGGGACTCGTGAGTAGGATGCAAAGGGAGGTGGCATCTACACAAAAACACTGAAAACAACAGGAGTGAGACCAAGCAGATCAGTGGAGAACAGCGTTCAATTTGACGAAATAAGGGATCAGAGTCCAAGGGGAAGAGAGTTTTATCAAAGAAACATAGAAGAATATGTTCCTCAGACATATAGATCAATGGAATAGAATTGAGAACCCAGACATCAACCCAAATTACTATGCTCAATTAATATTTGACAAAGGAGGCACGAATATACAATGGAGTCAAGACAGTTTCTTTAATAAATTGTGTTGGGAAAATTGGACAGAGACATGCAAGAGAATGAAACTAGATCACCAACTTTCACCATTCACAAAAATAAACTCAAAATGGATACAGGACTTAAACATCAGAAGGGAAACCATAAAAATACTAGAATCATCCACAGGCAGCAAAATCTCAGACGTATGCCAAAAGAACTTCTTCACTGATACTGCCCCTATGGCAATGGAAGCTAAAGAGAAAATAAACAAATGGGACTACATCAAAATAAAAAGCTTTTTTACAGCAAAAGAAACCATCAACAAAACAACAAGAAAGCCCACAATGTGGGAGAACATATTTGCAAATAATACCACTGATAAAGGCTTAACCTCCAACATTTACAGACAGCTTATACAACTAAATAAAAGGAAGATGAATGATCCAATTAAAAAATGGGCAATGGACCTAAGTAGAATATTTTCTAAAGAAGACAGAAGGAAGGCCAAAAGGCACATGAAAACATGCTCAAAGTCACTAATTGTCCGAGAGATGCAAATCAAAACAACAATGCTGTACCATCTCACACCTGTCAGAATGGCCAACATCAACAAATCAACAAACGACAAGTGTTGGCGAGGTTGCGGAGAAAAAGGAACCCTCGTGCACTGCTGGTGGGAATGCAGACTGGTGCAACCACTGTGGAGAACAGTGTGGAGTTTCCTCAAAAAACTGAAAATGGAACTCCCATTTGACCCAGTAATCCCACTTCTAGGAGTATATCCCAAGAAACTAGAAACACCAATCAGAAAGGATATATGCACCCCTATATTCATAGCAGCACAATCTACAATAGCCAGAATTTGGAAACAGCCTAGGTGCCCGTCAGCAGATGATTGGATCCAAAAACCATGGTACATATACACAATGGAATACTATGCTGCCATAAAAAAGAAGGAATTCTCATCATTTGCAGCAACCTGGATGGAATTGGAGAACATCATGCTGAGTGAAATAAGCCAATCAAGGAAAGAGAAACACCACATGACCTCATTCATTTGTGGATAATAAAGAACATTATAAACTGATGAACCAAAAGATAGATATATAGACACTAAAGCAACAAGCAGACTGTCAAATTAGAGTGGGGAGGGGAGGAGGATCTGGGGTAGATAATAGATCAATCAAAGGACTTGTATACATGCATATAAGTACAACCAGTGGACATAAAGCTCTGGGGAGGGAGGGTATATGTGGGATGGAGGGAGGGGAGCAAAAAAAATCAATAAAATATATTTAAAAAGAAGAAGAAGAAGAAGAAGAAGAAGAAGAAGAAGAAGAAGAAGAAGAAGAAGAAGAAGAAGTTCCTTTGAGCTGGCCAAGGGCATATCATCTTACCAGGAACCTGTGGAGCACCAACTTATCAAAGGCCCAATGTGGTAGGATCCTCAAGAACTGAACTTGAGGGAGAGTACAGAGGTACCCAGACAAAGACACCATCACATCCATTGTTTTCATAGCCAGTGTTTCCCATTCACACTCCTCCCATATAAGACCCCTCCACTGTCACTGTCCCACCATTCATTTCCCTGTTATCTTCCTCATGCATCTAAATTCTCCATGCAGGAGTTTTGTCCATACCATGCAAACAGGTCTAATTTCTCTGACTCCTTAACCCTAGATTAGTATCCTTATTTTCACATTGTATGTAAATAGAAGGGCATAATATATACTTTGTGTATAGCTCCTATCACTAATCACAATATTTGTGGAATGTATGCATGTTATGTATGACATTAATTTTGTTCTTTTTTTGGTACACATATATCATTGCATGAATATTATATTTTCATTGACTATAATTATCTCATCAATAAATAGGGTTGCTTTCAGTCAGAATGGCTTCAAAAAGTGATACTGTGGGTATTCTATTGCATGTTTTTTCACAGATATCCATTTGGTGAATGCTTAAGAGTTGGACTGCTAGGCCTTAGTTCCCATATTTTATCTTAATTCCTTCAGAACTCAATCTGGCATACTTTTTGATTTCTAATGCAGTCACCTGTTACCACACATCTGATGTTACACAAACTTATCTGAACTCCATGCCATTTTGTCAAAGCACAGGTATTATTTCTTTTATTTGCCTTCATTTTCACATCCCCTTTAATTATTCCCTCACATTATGTAAATACACTGACTGCTCTTAGTCTCAAAGACTACATTCTCAGCAATAACATTCCTTATCTAAGCAACGTAACATATAAAGCACATAAATGTATCACTATTGATAATACAATCTACATGCATAAATGTGTGCTGAACTAACAGAAAACACACACAACCTTAAACTTTTCAGTCACACAAAGTTCATCCCATATTCACATTAGCAAATACCAAATCAATCTTACAACAAACCTTAAGCCAGTTTTAACCAACACATTATGCATTTAACCAGCATGCACATCACATTCAAGTAACACTTTGATACACAATCCCACTGATATTCACAAAACACACCATTTAGCAAGTTTACTTATAGTTTGAAGTTCATGGAATTTGAAATGGAAAACTCATATTAATTTCTAGGACAAGAGGTGTCATGTGTAGTAATGATGCCTCACAGGTCATGTGCACTCAACAAGTAAGTTTTGAATTGACATAGACCTAGGCAAATGCCTCTTCTCAATGTTCTATTTTATTCCATTGCCCAGAATACCGCATCATCGAAGACAACGTGCCTCAGTCGGAGTCGTCCGTGGAGGCCTCAGCCTGTATTAACCCAAGAGGGGAGCAGCCTAGCTCCTCAGAACATCTTCTCGGTGTCACCACTGCATCCAAGCAGCCCCATCTGGACGAGGATCGTAAGGAATGCACAGGTGGGATCTGAACTTAATCAAGAGATGTAGCTCAAAGGCTCAGCCTACTATCTACTTAGTTCAATTTTCCACTCAAAAACAGAAAAATGGCTTCAGGAAAGAAGGACTAGAACTAAGGCTCCTGCAGAGGGACAAGGAGGCAGGGTGTCTTCAAGATCAGGGCCTGGTGGCTCAGCACAAATTTCCAAAATTGCAAGCCAGGGACAGCTGGAACTGAGGCAATAGACAGTGCTGACAAGTCTGTGTATGTTACTTTACTCAGACCTTACCCTCAGAGAAGCACAAACTGAGATCCTCACACACTCACTCGCACATCAGTCCTCCTTCATACCAGCTAGGGCTCTGTATGTCCTGAGTTTCTGTTGTTCTCTCATGTACTCAGCTTTCACCCTTCATCTGTCTTGTCCATTCTCTAGCAGCATTACGGAGTATACGCTCACTTTCATTTCATCACATAATCATTATCCGATTCACCCATGCAGATGCATTAATCCCATGAATAATCCACATCCCCTCACACAGATAACCTTTTTAGGTCGAACTCTAAGAAAGTTATATGCCCTGAAGAAAATTTGCTTTCATGTTGCCTTTCTAATCTATAAGGCACTTCACGTATCAGATATCAGATCTTCACTGAACTGAACATTCTGAGTCTCATAAACACCTCCCCTACTACTCTCAGTCTCACGGTCTTACAGGAAGATCAAGGACCAGGCCTGCACCATTTACATGTGCTGTCGTACAACATGGCAAACATGAACATACTCATTCCCCTTATCAACATGAAAAACACTCACCAGAATTATTCTAATACATGCAAACAATTCCAAAAATACTTGCATACAAAATGACATCTGAATTCATATATTTTTATAGCATGTAAACACCTCAAAGTATCCCACACACTGACCTCTGAAATATAATATGTACATGAACTTTCACTCCAAATTCTCATGTGGGTCATGGACATCTTAACCCCTATAGCCTTCACATACCTCATCACATACCTTTCTTATGTTAGAAATTTTATTTCCCAGTATCCCAACAATCAGATGGAAAAGTTTCCAGTACTGGAGCCTTTGACAAACCTGCAAGCCAGTCAGAGAGGAAACAGGAGAGCACCGACGGACACTTACAAGGTTTGTATGGAGAAGCCTGAAATGGCACATGTCATTTCCATTCATTTTCCATTGTAGAAATGTAATCTCACGGTCAGAACTACATGCAAGGGAAGCTCACAAAGATAAGAGAGTTGTATGTCCACGTTGAATGAAGACAGCAATCTCTGTCCCATTTTAAAGGAAGCCACTTTGAACAAACCCAGTTACCCAGGTCATATACTGGCGCAGTAACTACTTCAGTGTACTTAATAGTTTCATAGGAACCACTTTACACTATCCATCCAGGCCGCGTGTGCTCAATGAATGTGGTACATCTTTGATTAAAGGATAGATGACTACACAAATTATAGTCATGGACTACCCATCTGTGATTTTCATTTCTCAGCAAAGCTGGATTCTCAACTAGAGGCTTTGCAGCACAGATACAGGGAAGTGGCTATAATTCAATCCGAGAGTGAATCGACGGTGTCTTCTTTAGACAGTGAACTCTTCCTCTCTTCAAAAGACAAGATTATTGGTGCTGGTAAGGAGGGACTCGTGAGTAGGATGCAAACGGAGGTGGCATCTACACAAAAACACTGAAAACAGCAGGAGTGAGACCAAGGAGATAAGTGGAGAACAGCATTCAATTTGACGAAAAAAGGGAAGAGAGTCCAAGGGGAAGAGAGTTTTATCAAAGAAACATGGAAGAATATGTTCCTGTGAGCTGGACAAGGGCATATCATCTTACCAGGAACCTGTGAAGCACCAACTTATCAAAGGCCCAATGTGGTAGGATCCTCAAGAACTGAACTTGAGGGAGAGTGCAGAGTACCCAGGCAAAGACACCATCACATCCATTGTTTTCATAGCCAGTGTTTCCCATTCACACTCCTCCCATATAAGACCCCTCCACTGTCACTGTCCCACCATTCATTTCCCTGTTATCTTCCTCATGCATCTAAATTCTCCATGCAAGACTTTTGTCCATACCATGCAAACATGTCTAATTTCTCTGACTCCTTAACCCTAGATTAGTATCCTTATTTTCACATTGTATGTAAATAGAAGGACAAAATATATATATACTTTGTGTCTAGCTCCTATCACTAATCACAATATTTGTGGAATGTATGCATGTTATGTATGACATTCATTTTGTTCTTTTTTGGTACACATATATCATTGCATGAATATTATATTTTCATTGACTATAATTACCTCTTCAATAGGGTTGCTTTCAGTCTGAATGGCTTGAAAAAGTGATATTGTGGGTATTCTATTGCATGTGTTTTCACACATTTCCATTTGGTGAATGCTTAAGAGTTGGACTGCTAGGCCTTAGTTCCCATATTTTATCTTAATTCCTTCAGAACTCAATCTGCCATACTTTTTGATTTCTAATGCAGTCACCTGTTACCACACATCTAATGTTACACAAACTTATCTGAACTCCATGCCATTTTGTCAAAGCACAGGTATTATTTCTTTTATTTGCCTTCATTTTCACATCCCCTTTAATTATTCCCTCACATTATGCAAATACACTGACTGCTCTTAGTCTCAAAGAGTACATTCTCAGCAATAACATTCCTTTTCTAAGCAACGTAACATATAAAGCACATCAATGTATCACTATTGATAATGCAATCTACATGCATAAATGTGTGCTGAACTAACAGAAAACACACACAACCTTAAACTTTTCAGTCACACAAAATTCATCCCATATTCACATTAGCAAATACCAAATCAACCTTACAACAAACCTTAACCCAGTTTTAACCAACACATTATGCATTTAACCAGCATGCACATCACATTCCAGTAACACTTTGATACCCAATCCCACTGATATTCACAAAACACACCATTTAGCAAGTTTACTTATAGTTTGGAGTTCATGGAATTTGAAATGGAAAACTCGTATTAATTTCTAGGACAAGAGGTGTCATGTGTAATAATGATGCCTCACAGGTCATGTGCACTCAACAAGTAAGTTTTGAATTGACACAGACCTAGGCAAATGCCCCTTCTCAATGTTCTATTTTATTCCATTTCCCAGAACACCGCATCATCGAAGACAACGAGCCTCAGTCAGAGTCGTCCGTGGAGGCCTCAGCCTGTATTAACCCAAGAGGGGAGCAGCCTAGCTCCTCAGAACATCTTATCGGTGTCACCACTGCATCCAAGCAGCCCCATCTGGACGAGGATCGTAAGGAATACACAGGTGGGATCTGAACTTAATCAAGAGATGTAGCTCAAAGGCTCAGCCTACTATCTACTTAGTTCAATTTTCCACTCAAAAACAGAAAAATGGCTTCAGGAAAGAAGGACTAGAACTAAGGCTCCTGCAGAGGGACAAGGAGGCAGGGTGTCTTCAAGATCAGGGCCACGTGACTCAGCACAAATTTCCAAAATTGCAAGCCAGGGACAGCTGGAACTGAGGCAATAGACAGTGCTGACAAGTGTGTGTTTGTTAGTTTACTCAGACCTTACCCTCAGAGAAGCACAAACTGAGATCCTCACACACTCACTGGCACATCAGTCCTCCTTCATACCAGCTAGGGCTCTGTATGTCCTGAGTTTCTGTTGTTCTCTCATGTACACAGCTTTCACCCTTCATCTGTCTTGTCCATTCTCTAGCAGCATTACGGAGTATACGCTCACTTTCATTTCATCACATAATCATTATCCGATTCACCCATACAGATGCATTAATCCCATGAATAATCCACATCCCCTCACACAGATAACCTTTTTAGGTCGAACTCTAAGAAAGTTATATGCCCTGAAGAAAATTTGCTTTCATGTTGCCTTTCTAATCTATAAGGCACTTCACGTATCAGATATCAGATCTTCACTGAACTGAACATTCTGAGTCTCATAAACACCTCCCCTACTACTCTCAGTCTCACAGTCTTACAGGAAGATCAAGGACCAGGCCTGCACCATTTACATGTGCTGTCATACAACATGGCAAACATGAACATACACATTCCCCTTATCAACATGAAAAACACTCACCAGAATTATTCTAATACATGCAAACAATTCCAAAAATACTTGCATACAAAACGACATCTGAATTCATATATTTTTATACCATGTAAACACCTCAAAGTATCCCACACACTGACTTCTGAAATATAATATGTACATGAACTTTCACTCCAAATTCTCATGTGGGTCATGGACATCTTAACCCCTATAGCCTTCACATACCTCATCACATACCTTTCTTATGTTAGAAATTTTATTTCCCAGTATCCCAACAATCAGATGGAAAAGTTTCCAGTACTGGAGCCTTTGACAAACCTGCAAGCCAGTCAGAGAGGAAACAGGAGAGCACCGAAGGACACTTACAAGGTTTGTATGGAAAAGCCTGAAATGGCACATGTCATTTCCATTCATTTTCCATTGTAGAAATGTAATCTCACGGTCAGAACTACATGCAAGGGAAGCTCACAAAGATAAGAGAGTTGTATGTCCACGTTGAATGAAGACAGCAATCTCTGTCCCATTTTCAAAGAAGCCACTTTGAACAAACCCAGTTACCCAGGTCATATACTGCCACAGTAACTACTTCAGTGCACTTAATAGTTTCATAGGAACCACATTACACTATCCATCCAGGCCGCGTGTGCTCAATGAATGTGGTACATAGTAGACTCTTTGATTAAAGGATAGATGACTACACAAATTATAGTCATGGAATGCCCATCTGTGATTTTCATTTCTCAGCAAAGCTGGATTCTCAACTAGAGGCTTTGCAGCACAGATACAGGGAAGTGGCTATAATTCAATCCGAGAGTGAATAGACGGCGTCTTCTTTAGACAGTGAACTCTTCCTCTCTTCCAAAGACAAGAGTATTGGTGCTGGTAAGGAGGGACTCGTGAGTAGGATGCAAAGGGAGGTGGCATCTAGACAAAAACATTGAAAACAGCAGGAGTGAGACCAAGGAGATAAGTGGAGAACAGCGTTCATTTTGACGAAATAAGGGGAAGAGAGTTTTATCAAAGAAACATGGAAGAATATGTTCCTGTGAGCTGGACAAGAGCATGTCATCTTACCAGGAACCTGTGGAGCACCAACTTATCAAAGGCCCAATGTGGTAGGATCCTCAAGAACTGAAATTGAGGGAGAGGGCAGAGGTACCCAGGCAAAGACACCATCACATCCATTGTTTTCATGGCCAGTGTTTCCCATTCACACTCCTCCCATATAAGACCCCTCCACTGTCACTGTCCCACCATTCATTTCCCTGTTATCTTCCTCATGCATCTAAATTCTCCATGCAAGACTTTTGTCCATACCATGCAAACTGCTCTAATTTCTCTGACTCCTTAACCCTAGATTAGTATCCTTATTGTCACATTGTATATAAATAGAAGGGCATAATATATACTTTGTGTCTAGCTCCTATCATTAATCACAATATTTGTGGAATGTGTCCATGTTATGTGTGACATTCATTTTGTTCTTTTTTGGTACACATATATCATTGCATGAATATTATATTTTCATTGACTATAATTACCTCATCAATAGGGTTGCTTTCAGTCAGAATGGCTTGAAAAAGTGATATTGTGGGTATTCTATTGCATGTTTTTTCACACATTTCCATTTGGTGAATGCTTAAGAGTTGGATTGCTAGGCCTTAGTTCCCATATTTTATCTTAATTCCTTCAGAACTCAATCTGGCATACTTTTTGATTTCTAATGCAGTCACCTATTACCATACATCTAATGTTACATAAACTTATCTGAACTCCATGCCATTTTCTCAAAGCACAGGTATTATTTCTTTTATTTGCCTTCATTTTCACATCCCCTTTAATTATTCCCTCACATTATGCAAATACACTGACTGCTCTTAGTCTCAAAGACTACATTCTCAGCAATAACATTCCTTTTCTAAGCAACGTAACATATAAAGCACATAAATGTATCACTATTGATAATGCAATCTACATGCATAAATGTGTGCTGAACTAACAGAAAGCACCCACAACCTTAAACTTTTCAGTCACACAAAGTTCATCCCATATTCACATTAGCAAATACCAAATCAACCTTACAACAAACCTTAACCCAGTTTTAACCAACACATTATGCATTTAACCAGCATGCACATCACATTCAAGTAACAGTTTGATACTCAATCCCACTGATATTCACAAAACACACCATTTAGCAAGTTTACTTATAGTTTGAAGTTCATGGAATTTGAAATGGAAAACTCGTATTAATTTCTAGGACAAGAGGTGTCATGTGTAGTAATGATGCCTCACAGGTCATGTGCACTCAACAAGTAAGTTTTGAATTGACACAGACCTAGGCAAATGCCTCTTCTCAATGTTCTATTTTATTCCATTGCCCAGAACACCGCATCATCGAAGACAACGTGCCTCAGTCGGAGTCGTACGTGGAGGCCTCAGCCTGTATTAACCCAAGAGGGGAGCAGCCTAGCTCCTCAGAACATCTTCTCGGTGTCACCACTGCATCCAAGCAGCCCCATCTGGACGAAGATCGTAAGGAATACACAGGTGGGATCTGAACTTAATGAAGAGATGTAGCTCAAAGGCTCAGCCTACTATCCACTTAGTTCAATTTTCCACTCAAAAACAGAAAAATGGCTTCAGGAAAGAAGGACTAGAACTAAGGCTCCTGCAGAGGGACAAGGAGGCAGGGTGTCTTCAAGATCAGGGCCAGGTGGCTCAGCACAAATTTCCAAAATTGCAAGCCAGGGACAGCTGGAACTGAGGCAATACACATTGCTGACAAGTGTGTGTTTCTTAGTTTACTCAGACCTTACCCTCAGAGAAGCATAAACTGAGATCCTCACACACTCACTCGCACATCAGTCCTCCTTCATACCACCCAGGGCTCTGTATGTCCTGAGTTTCTGTTGTTCTCTCATGTACTCAGCTTTCACCCTTCATCTGTCTTGTCCATTCTCTAGCAGCATTACGGAGTATACGCTCACTTTCATTTCATCACATAATCATTATCCGATTCACCCATGCAGATGCATTAATCCCATGAATAATCCACATCCCCTCACACAGATAACCTTTTTAGGTCGAACTCTAAGAAAGTTATATGCCCTGAAGAAAATTTGCTTTCATGTTGCCTTTCTAATCTATAAGGCACTTCACATATCAGATATCAGATCTTCACTGAACTGAACATTCTGAGTCTCATAAACACCTCCCCTACTACTCTCAGTCTCACGGTCTTACAGGAAGATCAAGGACCAGGCCTGCACCATTTACATGTGCTGTCATACAACATGGCAAACATGAACATACACATTCCCCTTATCAACATGAAAAACACTCACCAGAATTATTCTAATACATGCAAACAATTCCAAAAATACTTGCATACAAAATGACATCTGAATTCATATATTTTTATACCATGTAAACACCTCAAAGTATCCCACACACTGACTTCTGAAATATAATATGTACATGAACTTTCACTCCAAATTCTCATGTGGGTCATGGACATCTTAACCCCTATAGCCTTCACATACCTCATCACATACCTTTCTTATGTTAGAAATTTTATTTCCCAGTATCCCAACAATCAGATGGAAAAGTTTCCAGTACTGGAGCCTTTGACAAACCTGCAAGCCAGTCAGAGAGGAAACAGGAGAGCACCGAAGGACACTTACAAGGTTTGTATGGAGAAGCCTGAAATGGCACATGTCATTTCCATTCATTTTCCATTGTAGAAATGTAATCTCACGGTCAGAACTACGTGCAAGGGAAGCTCACAAAGATAAGAGAGTTGCATGTCCATGTTGAATGAAGACAGCAATCTCTGTCCCACTTTCAAAGAAGCCACTTTGAACAAACCCAGTTACCCAGGTCATATACTGGCGCAGTAAATACTTCAGTGCACTTGATAGTTTCATAGGAACCACATTACACTATCCATCCAGGCCGCCTGTGCTCAATGAATGTGGTACATAGTAGACTCTTTGATTAAAGGATAGATGACTACACAAAATATAGTCATGGACTGCCCATCTGTGATTTTCATTTCTCTGCAAAGCTGGATTCTTGGCTAGAGGCTTTGCAGCACAGATATAGGGAAATGGCTATAATTCAATCCGAGAGTGAATCGACGGCGTCCTCTTTAGACAGTGAACTCTTCCTCTCTTCCAAAGACAAGAGTATTGGTGCTGGTAAGGAGGGACTCGTGAGTAGGATGCAAACGGAGGTGGCATCTACACAAAAACACTGAAAACAGCAGGAGTGAGACCAAGGAGATAAGTGGAGAACAGCGTTCATTTTGACGAAATAAGGGAAGAGAGTCCAAAGGGAAGAGAGTTTTATCAAAGAAACATGGAAGAATATGTTCGTGTGAGCTGGACAAGACCATGTCATCTTACCAGGAACCTGTGGAGCACCAACTTATCAAAGGCCCAATGTGGTAGGATCCTCAAGAACTGAACTTGAGGGAGAGTGCAGAGGTACCCAGGCAAAGACACCATCACATCCATTGTTTTCATGGCCAGTGTTTCCCATTCACACTCCTCCCATATAAGACCCCTCCACTGTCACTGTCCCACCATTCATTTCCCTGTTATCTTCCACATGCATCTAAATTCTCCATGCAAGACTTTTGTCCATACCATGCAAACAGGTCTAATTTCTCTGACTCCTTATCCCTAGACCTTATTGTCACATTGTATATAAATAGAAGAGCATAATATATACTTTGTGTCTAGCTCCTATCACTAATCACAATATTTGTGGAATGTATGCATGTTATGTATGACATTCATTTTGTTCTTTTTTGGTACACATATATCATTGCATGAATATTATATTTTCATTGACTATAATTACCTCATCAATAGGGTTGCTTTCAGTCAGAATGGCTTGAAAAAGTGATATTGTGGGTATTCTATTGCATGTTTTTTCACACATTTCCATTTGGTGAATGCTTAAGAGTTGGACTGCTAGGCCTTAGTTCCCATATTTTATCTTAATTCCTTCAGAACTCAATCTGCCATACTTTTTGATTTCTAATGCAGTCACCTGTTACCACACATCTAATGTTACACAAACTTATCTGAACTCCATGCCATTTTGTCAAAGCACAGGTATTATTTCTCTTATTTGCCTTCATTTTCACATCCCCTTTAAGTATTCCCTCACATTATGCAAATACACTGACTGCTCTTAGTCTCAAAGAGTACATTCTCAGCAATAACATTCCTTATCTAAGCAACGTAACATATAAAGCACATAAATGTATCACTATTGATAATGCAATCTACATGCATAAATGTGTGCTGAACTAACAGAAAGCACCCACAACCTTAAACTTTTCAGTCACACAAAGTTCATCCCATATTCACATTAGCAAATACCAAATCAACCTTACAACAAACCTTAACCCAGTTTTAACCAACACATTATGCATTTAACCAGCATGCACATCACATTCCAGTAACACTTTGATACCCAATCCCACTGATATTCACAAAACACACCATTTAGCAAGTTTACTTATAGTTTGGAGTTCATGGAATTTGAAATGGAAAACTCGTATTAATTTCTAGGACAAGAGGTGTCATGTGTAGTAATGATGCCTCACAGGTCATGTGCACTCAACAAGTAAGTTTTGAATTGACACAGACCTAGGCAAATGCCTCTTCTCAATGTTCTATTTTATTCCATTGCCCAGAACACCGCATCATCGAAGACAACGTGCCTCAGTCGGAGTCGTACGTGGAGGCCTCAGCCTGTATTAACCCAAGAGGGGAGCAGCCTAGCTCCTCAGAACATCTTATCGGTGTCACCACTGCATCCAAGCAGCCCCATCTGGACGAGGATCGTAAGGAATGCACAGGTGGGATCTGAACTTAATGAAGAGATGTAGCTCAAAGGCTCAGCCTACTATCCACTTAGTTCAATTTTCCACTCAAAAACAGAAAAATGGCTTCAGGAAAGAAGGACTAGAACTAAGGCTCCTGCAGAGGGACAAGGAGGCAGGGTGTCTTCAAGATCAGGGCCAGGTGGCTCAGCACAAATTTCCAAAATTGCAAGCCAGGGACAGCTGGAACTGAGGCAATACACATTGCTGACAAGTGTGTGTTTCTTAGTTTACTCAGACCTTACCCTCAGAGAAGCATAAACTGAGATCCTCACACACTCACTCGCACATCAGTCCTCCTTCATACCACCCAGGGCTCTGTATGTCCTGAGTTTCTGTTGTTCTCTCATGTACTCAGCTTTCACCCTTCATCTGTCTTGTCCATTCTCTAGCAGCATTACGGAGTATACGCTCACTTTCATTTCATCACATAATCATTATCCGATTCACCCATGCAGATGCATTAATCCCATGAATAATCCACATCCCCTCACACAGATAACCTTTTTAGGTCGAACTCTAAGAAAGTTATATGCCCTGAAGAAAATTTGCTTTCATGTTGCCTTTCTAATCTATAAGGCACTTCACGTATCAGATATCAGATCTTCACTGAACTGAACATTCTGAGTCTCATAAACACCTCCCCTACTACTCTCAGTCTCACGGTCTTACAGGAAGATCAAGGACCAGGCCTGCACCATTTACATGTGCTGTCATACAACATGGCAAACATGAACATACACATTCCCCTTATCAACATGAAAAACACTCACCAGAATTATTCTAATACATGCAAACAATTCCAAAAATACTTGCATACAAAATGACATCTGAATTCATATATTTTTATACCATGTAAACACCTCAAAGTATCCCACACACTGACTTCTGAAATATAATATGTACATGAACTTTCACTCCAAATTCTCATGTGGGTCATGGACATCTTAACCCCTATAGCCTTCACATACCTCATCACATACCTTTCTTATGTTAGAAATTTTATTTCCCAGTATCCCAACAATCAGATGGAAAAGTTTCCAGTACTGGAGCCTTTGACAAACCTGCAAGCCAGTCAGAGAGGAAACAGGAGAGCACCGAAGGACACTTACAAGGTTTGTATGGAGAAGCCTGAAATGGCACATGTCATTTCCATTCATTTTCCATTGTAGAAATGTAATCTCACGGTCAGAACTACGTGCAAGGGAAGCTCACAAAGATAAGAGAGTTGCATGTCCATGTTGAATGAAGACAGCAATCTCTGTCCCACTTTCAAAGAAGCCACTTTGAACAAACCCAGTTACCCAGGTCATATACTGGCGCAGTAAATACTTCAGTGCACTTGATAGTTTCATAGGAACCACATTACACTATCCATCCAGGCCGCCTGTGCTCAATGAATGTGGTACATAGTAGACTCTTTGATTAAAGGATAGATGACTACACAAAATATAGTCATGGAATGCCCATCTGTGATTTTCATTTCTCTGCAAAGCTGGATTCTTGGCTAGAGGCTTTGCAGCACAGATATAGGGAAATGGCTATAATTCAATCCGAGAGTGAATCGACGGCGTCCTCTTTAGACAGTGAACTCTTCCTCTCTTCCAAAGACAAGAGTATTGGTGCTGGTAAGGAGGGACTCGTGAGTAGGATGCAAACGGAGGTGGCATCTACACAAAAACACTGAAAACAGCAGGAGTGAGACCAAGGAGATAAGTGGAGAACAGCGTTCATTTTGACGAAATAAGGGAAGAGAGTCCAAAGGGAAGAGAGTTTTATCAAAGAAACATGGAAGAATATGTTCGTGTGAGCTGGACAAGACCATGTCATCTTACCAGGAACCTGTGGAGCACCAACTTATCAAAGGCCCAATGTGGTAGGATCCTCAAGAACTGAACTTGAGGGAGAGTGCAGAGGTACCCAGGCAAAGACACCATCACATCCATTGTTTTCATGGCCAGTGTTTCCCATTCACACTCCTCCCATATAAGACCCCTCCACTGTCACTGTCCCACCATTCATTTCCCTGTTATCTTCCACATGCATCTAAATTCTCCATGCAAGACTTTTGTCCATACCATGCAAACAGGTCTAATTTCTCTGACTCCTTATCCCTAGACCTTATTGTCACATTGTATATAAATAGAAGAGCATAATATATACTTTGTGTCTAGCTCCTATCACTAATCACAATATTTGTGGAATGTATGCATGTTATGTATGACATTCATTTTGTTCTTTTTTGGTACACATATATCATTGCATGAATATTATATTTTCATTGACTATAATTACCTCATCAATAGGGTTGCTTTCAGTCAGAATGGCTTGAAAAAGTGATATTGTGGGTATTCTATTGCATGTTTTTTCACACATTTCCATTTGGTGAATGCTTAAGAGTTGGACTGCTAGGCCTTAGTTCCCATATTTTATCTTAATTCCTTCAGAACTCAATCTGCCATACTTTTTGATTTCTAATGCAGTCACCTGTTACCACACATCTAATGTTACACAAACTTATCTGAACTCCATGCCATTTTGTCAAAGCACAGGTATTATTTCTCTTATTTGCCTTCATTTTCACATCCCCTTTAAGTATTCCCTCACATTATGCAAATACACTGACTGCTCTTAGTCTCAAAGAGTACATTCTCAGCAATAACATTCCTTATCTAAGCAACGTAACATATAAAGCACATAAATGTATCACTATTGATAATGCAATCTACATGCATAAATGTGTGCTGAACTAACAGAAAGCACCCACAACCTTAAACTTTTCAGTCACACAAAGTTCATCCCATATTCACATTAGCAAATACCAAATCAACCTTACAACAAACCTTAACCCAGTTTTAACCAACACATTATGCATTTAACCAGCATGCACATCACATTCCAGTAACACTTTGATACCCAATCCCACTGATATTCACAAAACACACCATTTAGCAAGTTTACTTATAGTTTGGAGTTCATGGAATTTGAAATGGAAAACTCGTATTAATTTCTAGGACAAGAGGTGTCATGTGTAGTAATGATGCCTCACAGGTCATGTGCACTCAACAAGTAAGTTTTGAATTGACACAGACCTAGGCAAATGCCTCTTCTCAATGTTCTATTTTATTCCATTGCCCAGAACACCGCATCATCGAAGACAACGTGCCTCAGTCGGAGTCGTACGTGGAGGCCTCAGCCTGTATTAACCCAAGAGGGGAGCAGCCTAGCTCCTCAGAACATCTTATCGGTGTCACCACTGCATCCAAGCAGCCCCATCTGGACGAGGATCGTAAGGAATGCACAGGTGGGATCTGAACTTAATGAAGAGATGTAGCTCAAAGGCTCAGCCTACTATCCACTTAGTTCAATTTTCCACTCAAAAACAGAAAAATGGCTTCAGGAAAGAAGGACTAGAACTAAGGCTCCTGCAGAGGGACAAGGAGGCAGGGTGTCTTCAAGATCAGGGCCAGGTGGCTCAGCACAAATTTCCAAAATTGCAAGCCAGGGACAGCTGGAACTGAGGCAATACACATTGCTGACAAGTGTGTGTTTGTTAGTTTACTCAGACCTTACCCTCAGAGAAGCACAAACTGAGATCCTCACACACTCACTCGCACATCAGTCCTCCTTCATACCAGCTAGGGCTCTGTATGTCCTGAGTTTCTGTTGTTCTCTCATGTACACAGCTTTCACCCTTCATCTGTCTTGTCCATTCTCTAGCAGCATTACGGAGTATACGCTCACTTTCATTTCATCACATAATCATTATCCGATTCACCCATGCAGATGCATTAATCCCATGAATAATCCACATCCCCTCACACAGATAACCTTTTTAGGTCGAACTCTAAGAAAGTTATATGCCCTGAAGAAAATTTGCTTTCATGTTGCCTTTCTAATCTATAAGGCACTTCACGTATCAGATATCAGATCTTCACTGAACTGAACATTCTGAGTCTCATAAACACCTCCCCTAATACTCTCAGTCTCACGGTCTTACAGTAAGATCAAGGACCAGGCCTGCACCATTTACATGTGCTGTCGTACAACATGGCAAACATGAACATACACATTCCCCTTATCAACATGAAAAACACTCACCAGAATTATTCTAATACATGCAAACAATTCCAAAAATACTTGCATACAAAATGACATCTGAATTCATATATTTTTATACCATGTAAACACCTCAAAGTATCCCACACACTGACTTCTGAAATATAATATGTACATGAACTTTCACTCCAAATTCTCATGTGGGTCATGGACATCTTAACCCGTATAGCCTTCACATACCTCATCACATACCTTTCTTATGTTAGAAATTTTATTTCCCAGTATCCCAACAATCGGATGGAAAAGTTTCCAGTACTGGAGCCTTTGACAAACCTGCAAGCCAGTCAGAGAGGAAACAGGAGAGCACCGACGGACACTTACAAGGTTTGTATGGAGAAGCCTGAAATGGCACATGTCATTTCCATTCATTTTCCATTGTAGAAATGTAATCTCACGGTCAGAACTACGTGCAAGGGAAGCTCACAAAGATAAGAGAGTTGTATGTCCACGTTGAATGAAGACAGCAATCTGTGTCCCATTTTCAAAGAAGCCACTTTGAACAAACCCAGTTACCCAGGTCATATACTGGTGCAGTAACTACTTCAGTGCACTTGATAGTTTCATAGGAACCACATTACACTATCCATCCAGGCCGCCTGTGCTCAATGAATGTGGTACATAGTAGACTCTTTGATTAAAGGATAGATGACTACACAAAATATAGTCATGGACTGCCCATCTGTGATTTTCATTTCTCTGCAAAGCTGGATTCTCAACTAGAGGCTTTGCAGCACAGATATAGGGAAGTGGCTATAATTCAATCCGAGAGTGAATCGACGGCGTCCTCTTTAGACAGTTAATTCTTCCTCTCTTCCAAAGACAAGAGTATTGGTGCTGGTAAGGAGGGACACGTGAGTAGGATGCAAAGGGAGGTGGCATCTAGACAAAAACACTGAAAACAGCAGGAGTGAGACCAAGGAGATAAGTGGAGAACAGCGTTCATTTTGACGAAATAAGGGAAGAGAGTCCAAGGGGAAGAGAGTTTTATCAAAGAAACATGGAAGAATATGTTCCTGTGAGCTGGCCAACGGCAAGGCATCTTACCAGGAACCTGTGAAGCACCAACTTATCAAAGGCCCAATGTGGTAGGATCCTCAAGAACAGAACTTGAGGGAGAGTGCAGAGGTACCCAGACAAAGACACCATCACATACATTGTTTTTATAGCCAGTGTTTCCCATTCACACTCCTCCCATATAAGACCCCTCCACTGTCATGTTCCCACCATTTATTTCCCTGTAATGGTCCACATGCATCGAAATTCTCCATGCAGGAATTCTGTCCATATCATGCAAACAGGTCTAATTTCTCTGACTCCTTAGACCCGAGATTAGTATCCTTATTTTCACATTGTATGTAAATAGAAGTGCAAAATATATATACTTTGTGTCTAGCTCCTATCCCTATTCACTGTATTCATGGAATGTGTCCATGTTAGGTATGACATTCATTTTGTTCTTTTTTGTTACACATTTATCATTGCATGAATATTATATTTTCATGGACTATAATTACCTCATCTATAGAGTTGCTTTCAGTATGAATGGCTTGAAAAAGTGATATTGTGTGTATTCTATTGCATGTATTTTTCACACATTTCCATTTGGTGAATGCTTAA
The DNA here is from genome assembly GCA_036971965.1 of Nyctalus aviator. NCBI lineage: Eukaryota > Metazoa > Chordata > Mammalia > Chiroptera > Vespertilionidae > Nyctalus > Nyctalus aviator. The sequence continues at coordinate 36,021,147 of CM072933.1, read as the reverse complement.
GAGTTGGACTGCTAGGCCTTAGTTCCCATATTTTATCTTAATTCCTTAGAACTCAATCTGGCATACTTTTTGATTTCTAATGCAGTCACCTGTTACCACACATCTAATATTACACAAACTTATCTGAACTCCATGCCATTTTGTCAAAGCACAAAAGGTATTATTTCTTTTATTTGCTTACATTTTCACATCACCTTTATTTATTCCCTAACATTTGGTAAATATACCGACTGCTGTTCGTCTCAAAGAGTACATTCTCAGCAATAACATTCCTTATCTAAGCAACGTAACATATAAAGTACATGAATGTATCATTATTGATAATACAATCTACATACATAAATGTGTGCTGAACTAACAGAAAGCACACACAACCTTAAACTTTTCAGTCATACAAAGTTCATCTATATCCACATTAGCAAATACCAAGTCAATCTTACATCAAACCTTAACCCAGTTTTAACCAACACCAGCATGCACATCACAGTCAAATAATACTTGATACCCAATTCACAAAACACACCATTTAGCAAGTTTACTTATAGTTTGGAGTTCATGGAATTTGAAATGGAAAACTCGTATTAATTTCGAGGACAAGAGGTGTCATGTGTAGTAATGATGCCTCACAGGTCATGTGCACTCAACAAGTAAGTTTTGAATTGACACAGACCTAGGCAAATGCCTCATCTCAATGTTCTATTTTATTCCATTGCCCAGAACACCGCATCAGCCAAGACAACGTGCCTCAACCTGATTCACCCGTGGTATCCTCAGCCTGTAGTTTCCCAACAGGAGAAGATTCTAGCTCCTCAGAACATCTTATCGGCGTCTCCAGAAAAATCAAGCGTCCCCTTCTTGATGAGGATGGCAAGGAATACACAGGTGGGACCTGAGTTTGGTCAAGAGATGTAGCTCAGTTCCTCAGTCTACTCTCTGTTAGTTCACTTTCCCCTCAAAGACAGGCAAGGGGCTTTAGGGCAGAAGGACCAGTACTGAGGCTTCTGCAGAGGGACAAGGAGGGATTGCGCTTTCCAGAACTCAGCTAAGTCCTTCAGCACAAATGCCCACCATAGCAGCACCAGGACAGCGGTGGCTGAGGTAGAGAACAGTGCTGACATATGCAGGGGCGATTACTCAGAGCCTTCCCCTCAGATGAACACAAACTCAGATCTTCACCCTCTCTCACACATCTGTCCTCCTCCATACCAGGTTAGGCTCCATTTCTGCTGCTTTCCCCTAGTTCTCTCATACACACAGGTCTTCCCTCCTCATCTATCTTTCCCATTCTCTAGCAGCATTACCTAGGTACACTCTTACTTTTATTTCTTCACAGAATCATTTTCAGACTCACCCATTTATACATTCATCACATAAATAATCCCCATACCCTCAGACAGATAACCTCTTTAGGTCAAACTCACATGCCCTAAAGGAAAGGAACTTTCATGTCTTGTGCCCCTAACTAACCATATGTCACTTCATCCACCAGGCCTGAGACCTTCATAGAGCTGCACACTCTGAGAGCACATACACACCTCCCCTAATGCTCTCAATCGCACTGTCTCACAGTAAGAACAGGCACCACTCCTGCACTGTTCACATGAGCTGTCACTCCACATAACAAGCATGTACTCACCCATTTGCCATCCTCTTTTAGCAACATGGAAACACTTCCCAGCTATGTCCCAAACTCTACATGAATGTGCTAATCATCCTCATTCTTACATACTTCTACCATGTAAATACCTCGGATACAGCACACCACACATAGAATTCTGAAATATCACATATATATCTATTTTTACTTCACATGGTCACATGCTGCATGGGTAGCTTAAACCCTACAGTCCTTGCGTATATTTTCTAATCCTTTTATGTTTCAAATTTTCTTTCCTAGAAATCAAGGAGTTGCCTGTGTCCCGGGTCTTGGAGCAAACGGAGGACACCTCTGACTATTCACATAATGAAATTCCTTCCCATGCGTTTAATAATAACAAACCCGGGACGTCCCCAGTACCTGGGACAGAGCAAAGGCTCGAGAAAATTTACTACATGAGGGTACCATTGAAAAGGGGGGTGGCCGTCTCATACCATACAAAGGAAGGGTGGGTGCCTACCTCAAAAAAGGTCAAAATGGAAGAAATGTTCTATATTGGAAAGGTCCATAAAAATGTCCCTGATTCTCACATGTCTGAGGACAAACACCTAATTTCTCCTGAGCCGAAGTTAGACAGCAGAGCCCAGGAGAAAAGGGGAGAGGCTGACAGTCCAGCACAGCCTCCCGCTCAGAGCTGGTATCCCAGCGCTAAGACCCCTGAGTGGCTGTTGGCCCAGGATACTGGGTTCAGGTGCATGGCCTGCTGCCGGGTGTTCCCCAGTTTAGAAGTCCTCCAGGAGCATGTGGAGTGCGGGGTCAGGGAGGGCTTCAGCTGTCACGTTTACCATAAGGCCATGACTATTCTAAAGTACGAAGAGCGTCAGAGGAAAGAGGAAGAGAAGAGAAAAAGACAACCTTTACATGCCAGAAGGAGAATCATTTAGGCACTAAGACAAACTTGTACAACTAAGTAGGCTGCTTTTCAGCCCTTACAAGAGAGGAAGTGAAGGTTAGACTTCATTCTCTTTAAGCAGACATAGTATCCAGCCTTCTGACTCAGACCTATCACCACCATCTCTACACCCCACCACCTGTCTCAGCAGACAGCCCCTTGTAATACCACCTACCACTTTCCTGAGGGGCAAGAAGGCAGAGAATACTATCCCAGATACTGCCTTTCCTCTATCCAAGTTTATTATATACCATCCTTGATGCAAAAGACTAAACACCCTACCACCTGTCTCAGCAGACAGCCCCTTGTAATACCACCTACCACTTTCCTGAGGGGCAAGAAGGCAGCACACACCATCCAGAGTCTGCCTTTCCTCTATCCAAGTTTATTATATACCATCCTTGACGCATGCTTGATGCAAAAGACTATAAACACCATAAAATTTTGATAGTACAGATTGAAATTCCCCTCCCCTATACCTACCCACGCTTTTTCATGAAATTGGCCTTGGTTAAAAAAATTTTACATATTTTTCTATATCCCTGTCTTTCAATGAAGATATCCGGTTTTTTCCAGTATCTCCCTGTAAATGTTTTCACCTTCACAATTATTTGGCTGGAAGATAGACATTATGGAGGTACAAAAAGGTACTGCATGGGTGAAAGGCAAACCAAGTCTAATCCACCTCTCACCTCCTAGGAACTTGTGGAAACACAGGTGCATATACAATACTTATACATACATATCCATGGGGAAGGATGCAGCACACAATGAACAATTACAAGATACTCTAATATTTATATTAACACATGTATATAAACAGGTTTCTAAAATGTCATAGTGCATATTTGAGTTGAATATAATTTTAGAAGGGTGACAGCTACCAACTTGAAAAACACTATTTCCACTTTTATTTACATGCGTGTAATTTACACTTAAGTTTATACATTTTTAACTGTCAGTATTAATTTTTTCTCAGTCTGCCATCTTCAGAGGGTAAGAAAAAAAATGAAAATTCAAAAAGTATTATTTCTAATTCCCAAAAATATAAGGGAGAATGGAAATTAAAATAGATCCACGTTTAAATGGTCTTTATAATTTGTAGCTTTTACCCTTCTAAAATTATTAAAGCTTAAACCTGTACTATGACAATTTGGATACCCTTATGTATTCATATTAGATTGTCTTGTAACTTTTCATTTTGTGCTGCATCCTTCCCCATAAAAATACATGTATAAGAACTGTATATTCACCCGTGTGTCCACAAGTGCATAGAAGCTAAGAGATGGATTACAGTTGCTGCTGTTTTCACCTGAGTATTTTCTCCTTCTTCCATGGAAAAGGAGGTCTGTTTTCTGCCAAATATGTGGGCAAGTCAAACTAGTCAAGTGACGTCATTACTTCTCTGCCTTCCTGTCATCATCCGGCCCCGTTACCCCCAGTGAACATCTATCCATAACCAATCTGTACTGATAACTTGGAAGGTAAAACAAGACAGACACTGGGGTGTAGTGGTGGTGGTGGTAGCGATGAGTTATCCTTTGTCTGCAACTCAAATGAAAGTTTTCCACTCTTCAATTCCTCTTTTTTTGAAAGTTCGGGCTGTTTAAACTGTTACTTTAAGCCCTTAAAGCATCAGCACTAAATCTTTAATAAGTTCTCAGATTTTTTCCTCAATTAGCCTGAGCCATTGCCTGTTGTTTGTAAAATGTTCTCTAACTAATGCAAATTAGCTTCAACATAATAATTTCTTCCATTTTAATACCTGAAATGACATCACCTAGAAAGGACCACATTATATTCCTCTGACATCATATTGAAACACTAAGGGATACACTTGTAGCCAGTACATATAGTATGTCCTTGATTAATTAGGAAAGTGCATAGTAGCCAATATTTTTATGCACATCTACCACCACAATCCCTACCACCATCCCAGTAATATGAGCAGACTGCCCCTTTTAATACCACCTAGCACTTTCCTGAGGAAGAAGGCAGACCACACAGCCCAGATACTGTAAAACCCTCTATCCAACTTTATTATACCCCTACAAATGCCATCTATGAATACATGCCTGATGCCAAGAAAACTGCAAGCACCTTAGAAATTGAACAATACAGATTGTAATATCCCTCCCCTGTACTCAGCCCTCATATTTCAATGAAAGTGTTTGGTTAAGATAGCATGTACTGGAGTCTAGAATGTATTTGCAAAGTAACATATATTCATTCGTCTGTTCCTTAAGGAATTTTGTTAAATGGGTAAAGCAAATAAAATTTCTTACATGCTACCAATTCATTTTTTGGCATTCACTGTGTGTTCTCATTTTCTATATGATGGTAATAAGTCTATTATCTATATATGTTACACTAAGTTATTTTCCCCATTTAAAAAAAATTGCAAGAATATATCCTGTTGAGATTCAAAATCCTCTCTATGCTTGTCATCATTTTCTGCCTCATTCCAGTACATCTAATACTAAGTACACTATAAAATACATCTTAAAAAGTCTAGTACTTTCTTCAGTGTCTACCCAAGAATGATTCAAGTATCTAAAATCATGTTTTGTATTATAAGATAGCTTTTAATTTTCTACAGGTTAAAAATTGAGGACATTGAAAAAAAAAAACATTTTCCCTTATTAATGAGTTGTGCCTTTGTTTTAAATACATAGTAATTTTATATTGTATAATTTTTATCTATTCATAGTAATGTTTTAAAAGTTTTCTCTTGAAGATAAAGTGACTTAAGAGTTTGCTGTTTTTGCCAAAACCGGTTTGGCTCAGTGGTAGAGCATCGGTCTGCGGACTGAAAGGTCCCAGGTTCGATTCCGGTCAAGGGCATGTACATTGGTTGCGGGCACATCCCCGATAGGGGGTGTGCAGGAGGCAGCTGTACGATGTCTCTCTCTCATCGACTTTTCTAGCTCTCTATCTCTCTCCCTTCCTCCTCTTGTAAAATATCAATAAAATAAAATAAAAAATAGTTTGCTATTTATTTTATTTTTTTTATTTTTTTTAATCAATCTTTATTGTTCATAATATTACAAAGGTTCCTCATTTCTTCCCCCCTCCACCAGGTTCCCACCCCACCCTCCACCCCGTCCCCATCCCCCATTGTCCTCATCCATAGGTGCACAGTTTATGTTCAGTCTCTTCCTCCCTCCCTTTCCTCGATAGTAAATCACTTTTCAGATAGTAAATCAGTTACTTAGCATTTTCTCATATCAATAATACCTCCACATGCCCAATGATACACTTCAGACAAAAGACATTTCCAAATAGGTCAACCAACCTCATCCAGGCCCCACCCAAGGCGCTTACAGATCAACACCGCAGCGCTATACTAACTCAACACAGATCTAAGCCTTCATCACTTGATTCAGCAGACCCTCAAGTTCCCACCAAAGTCTCCAGCCATGTCTGAGAGGCAGCCTTGGGGTGGGGGCAGGCGAGGAGCGAGCTGTTTCAGGCCTGGCTGCACCGGGCCTGGCCTCTGTTGCTCTCGTTTGTACCACAACCAGCTGCTCCGGGTCTGGCCACTGCCGCTCCCGACCTAGTTGCTCTGGACTTGGCTGCTGCTGCTCCGGACCTGGCCGCACCCGACCCTGCTGCCCCGGGCCTGGCCGCTCCCAGCCTGGCAGCCGCAGCTCCGGGCCTGGACGCTCCCAGCCTGGCAGCCGCTGCTCCGGGCCTGGACGCTCCCAGCCTGGCAGCCGCTGCTCCGGGCCTGGCGGCACCCGACCCGGCTGCTCCGGGCCTGGCTGCTCCCAGCCTGGGAGCCGCTGCTGGGGCCTGGCCGTACCCGACCCGGCTGCTCCGGGCCTGGCCGCTCCCAGCCTGGCTGCCGCTGCTCCGGGCCTGGCCCCTCCCAGCCTGGCAGCTGCTGCTCCGGGCCTGGCCGCACCCGACCCGGCTGCTCCGGGCCTGGCTGCTCCCAGCCTGGCAGCCGCTGCTCCGGGCCTGGCCGCACCCGACCCGGCTGCTCCGGGCCTGGCCGCTCCCAGCCTGGCAGCCGCTGCTCTGGGCCTGGTCGCAACCGACTCGGCTGCTCTGGGCCCGGTTGCTCTGGGCTGGGCCGTTCCGAGCCTGGCCGCTCCCGGCCTAGATGCACCGATCTTGGCTACTGCTGTTCTGGGCCTGGCTGCTCCCGACCCGGCTGCTCTGCGCCCTGCTTCTCCGGGCCCAGCCACTCCGGGTCTTGGTGTTCCTGGACTGGCCACCCTGGGCTTGGCCGCCTCCGCCTCAGGCCTGGCTGCCACTGCCCCAGGTCTGGCTGCTCCAGTGCTGGCTGTTGCTGCTATGGTTCTGGCTGCTGCTGCTCATGGGCCTGGCTGTTGCTGCTCCAGGCCCGGCTGCCACCACCTTGTGCCTGGCCACTCTAGGCCTGGCTGCCGCTGTTCCAACATTCTGTCCTTCTGTTTTAAAACAAACAAACAAACAAACAAACAAACAAAAAACAATGCATTTACGTTGCAATGTTGGCTGATGAGTTGAGTTCTGACTTAGTCTTTGATTTTTCAAGATTTTCTTTGTATTCTTTCTTAAGTAATTTTACTATCTTTTGCTCTCACTTGATTTCTTCACATTGAGAAGTTCTTTGGTTTCTTCCTCCTTGTCCTGGAAGCTCAGCAGGTTGGCCTGTGGCACCCCTTTGTTCTCCGCGGGCTCCTGCGCTCCTTCAGCCTGTTGCCGGGGTCGGCGCCGCCCAGGAAGCAGCCCCCAGCCTCGGCTCCATTGCCCTCGCTCAGCAGTCAAAGGCTCAGGGGCACCCCTCCCCCTGGGGGCCCCATCGCCCAGCTCCAAGCTGGTGCCCGGCTGGCCGGTGTCCGGCAGGGGCTCCTGCTCCTCATCGCATTCCTCCAGTCTGGAGCTTTTTTTCTCCTTCCCGCTAGGGGCGTCTAGCATCAGAGTCAACATTCAGTCCTCTGCGCGCAGTGTGCACGGGACTCCGGGGGCCTTGCTTTTCACTGCTCCCCCAGGACTCCACCTCACAGCCCCATCTCCCTCTTCTTAAGCCTGGGTCCCCAGGGATTGGCCTAGAATGGTGAAAGTCCGAACTGGGGCTCAGCACCACCGGAGGCTTTGTTTCTTCCCACTAGGGCAATCCAGCATCAGAGTCAACATTCAGTCCTCTGCCTGCAGTTTGCGCACGACTCCAGGGGCCTTGCTTTTCACCGCTCCCCTGTGATTCCACTTCACAGCCCCGTTTCCCCCTGCCCGAGCCTGGGTCCCCAGGGTCTGGCCCATAACTGGGGCTCAGCGCTGCTGGTTTGGGGGTTCATCCCAGGCTGGGGGTTTTATTTCCTTTCTGCTAGGGAACGCCAGGCAGGCCCCCAGCCTTCTCCTCCTCTCTGGCTGCGACCTCTCCGTGCGCGCATGCGGGCGCGCAGCATGTTTCCCTACCTTAGGCTTTTTTTCAGCTCCTCTGATTTTCCTTCTGGTTTTCTCTTTCCTTCTTGTTGTAGCATTTTCAGTCAGTCGACTACCTATAGCTCTGGGCAATGTCCACTCTACATTTTAGTTGTATTCCATTGAAATTGTTGTGTGCTGCTGCGGTTAGGTGTCTACCCGAGCAGCCATCTTGGATCTCCTAAAATGAGTAAATCTTTTTTTTTAATTATATTTTTATTGATTTCCACAGAGGAAGAGAGAGATAGATGAAGACAGAGTGACTTGGAAAGAGTTTGCTATTTTTTAGAAACATCAATGATGAAAGAGAATCATTGACTGGCTGCCTTACAATCGGACATGTAACCTGATCAGAAATCAAACCATGACCTCCTGGATCAGAGGCTGATGCTCAACCACTGAACCACACCATCTGGGCTAAATTTTTTTATTTTATATTGACTTGAGAGAGAGAGAAACATTGATCAATTGCCTCCCATATGTGTATTGACCAGGAGTTGAATTCAAAACCTAGGTATGTGCCCTGACTGGGAATTGACCCTGCTACGCTTTCATGGAGGAAAACACTCCAACCAACTGAGCTACACTGACCAGGGCAAGCTTCCGTGTTTCTTGGCAATCTGCTGACTGCTGGACACTCCCCACAATGAAGAGCTAACATGACTAAGGCATTACAGAAACAACTGTGGCTGAAAGGATTAGCTTTAGAAGAGCACAGAATTCTCATTTTATTTCCAATTCCAGTTCTTATGGTGGTAGTTGGGTTGGTTGGTGCTCTTCTGAAAACAGTAGCACAAAGGTTAAATATTCACCTCTGGAAACATTTCACAGCCAGGTGAATGCCTCCTGAGTACAAAAGGCCTGGGACAAATAACAGATGGGTTTGGAACATGGCATAAGTGTAGCCCAAGTTTATAAGTGCACTTTATGCCTTAAGGAAGAATGGGCTAAAGTAGGTTTTCATTAAATATTTATGTTATAGTCAGAAATGGCAAATGGTCTTTGTGTGGCCAGGAACTGGCTTTCAACAGGTCCATCTGGCTAAGAAAGAAAATGAATGGCCATTAAATATTTATTCTTTACATTATATTCAGAGGAGATTCTGCTCTTTCCCGGCCGGAAAGAAGATAAAAAGACTTGAGGTAAACAGTGAGCTGCATTTAGAGATGCACTCTTATAAAAAGACAGGTTCAGCCGAAACCAGTTTGGCTCAGTGGTAGAGCGTCGGTCTGCGGACTGAAAAGTCCCAGGTTTGATTCTGGTCAAGGGCATGTACATTGGTTGCGGCACATCCCCGGTAGGGGGTGTGCAAGAGGCAGCTGGTCAATGTTTCTCTCTCATCGACTTTTCTAGCTCTCTATCGCTCTCTCCTCCTCTCTGTAAAAAAATCAATAAAATATATATTTTAAAAAAAAAGGTTCAAGTAGGAAGCGGCTCTGAGATTTTATTGAAGCCGAAGGATGTGAAATATTAAAACTACCATTTATTTGGGCACCATGATAGAATAACTTATTTTTTTGGTTGTATTTTCTTGCCTTTAAAATGGGGAAAATAACATGACCAAATTTTTCTTTTTCTTTTTCTCTTTTGCTGAAGCATAGACTACTAAGAGCTCTATCAATTTTAAAAAATTCTGATATGACCCTTGATTCTGATAAGCAAAGAATTTGTCGTCTTAACCGGTTTGGCTTAGTGAATAGAGTGTTGGTCTTCAGACTGAAGGGTCCCTGGTTCAATCCCGGTCAAGGACGTGTACTTTGGTTGTGGTCACATGCCTAGTACAGGAGTCAGCTGATTGATGTTTCTCTCTCTTCAGTTTTTCTAACTCTCTATCCCTCCCCCTTCCTCTCTGTAAAAAATCAATAAAATATATTTTTTAAAAATAAAAATAAAACAGGGGCTGAAACCGGTTTGGCTCAGTGGATAGAGCATCAACCTGCGGACTGGAAGGTCCCAGGTTCGATTCCGGTCAAGGGCATGTTCATTAGTTGGGGGCACATCCCCAGTAGGGGGTGTGCAAGTGGCAGCTGATCGATGATTCTCTCTCATTGGTGTTTCTAACTTCTGTATCCCTGTCTCTCCCTCTCTCAAAAAATAAATAAAATATATTTTTTAAAAATTAAATAAAATATAAATAAAACAGGAAAATTAACAGCAGAGCTTAAGGCTTAACATCTGAATGGCAGAGTTCTTCTTTTATTCCAACTCCTGATTTCCTCTGAATTTGATTTCATGCAATTTGAAATTAAGCTGGCTCTAACGAAATATATTAAATATATTAAAATGCCTAGATATTTTTGATTAAGAAATCTCTGTAAAACCACCAGTGGTTAACCCCGCATTTTAGCCCTGCACTGCTGTAAGTAGGTTCTCTCTAAACTGCACATTTAGACGCACGAGGTTTTTGAGCTAATCCAAGCAGCCTGACATTTTAGGGTGTTCAGCACATCAATGGCTAGAATGGATTACTTTGATTGTCCTAAATGTGGTATAAACCCAAATGCCACCACCCTCACAGGGCTCTTGTCTTCAATCAAAATCGTATAAGTGAGCCTCTATCTTCACTCCTGCCTCAACTGTTCGCTGACCTTGGGCCCTGCTTCTGCTCCTGCCGCCGTGGTTGGGGTTCTGACAGTCTGCTAAATACTCTTCTTTTTGGGGGCTAGCTTCTGCCTGCATGGCCCTACCACTGGCTGAGTTCTAATTCAAACCAATCAACTTCCCTGCAATTAAGATTATACTCTGCCTGATTTTCAGTAAGACTGACACAGCCTAGACTAGAGGATTACAATCTCCTCACCCCCTATTTTCTCTCTCCACCCACCCGATTAGACCTTTGGACAGTGTAGTCAGCCTGTGCACAGTAATCTGGATTACTGTCCATCCCTGGGTAGGGCCTGGGGGAGCAACACAGGATGACCCCACACATCACCGGTCCCATTGACTACAACATAGTCTAGCTCTGGAACTCAGTGTTTGGAAATGTATCTAACTTAGCCCAACTAAGTTTCTCTCACCAGCGCCTTGCCCACGCAAAGTCATTTCTCTACGAGGGCCTAACTAGTCACGGAAACTCCCCTTTTGCCTCCCGGAGAAAACTCAAGGCTCTTTGGTTAAGGCTTCAGAGGGTGAACGCACTACCTTGAAGTCAGTCCCTTTAAGATTCAGGCAGATGAGTAGCCTCCGGCTGGAGACAGAGAACTGGAATGACAGCCTTTGCTCACGCATGTTCAAGAGATGCTCCCTTCTTGCTTCCGATATCTGCCTAATCCTTGCCTTGTCATTCTCTTAAGATCTCATTGCCACAAAGGCTTTGGTGTCTCTTTCCTTCCTCCCCTGCTGACCATCACATCCCCCCTCTCAGCCCAGCAGCCTACTCTGGTCCCTGCCCAAGCCAGGCGACAGGCCCCGTCACAGGAAGCAGCAAACCTTCACATCATGTCTGAGCATCCCGCTCAGCACTCACCCAGGAGACAGCAGAGACCACGCTGACCGCACACAGACACTCCCTACTGGGTTGTTCCGAAGTTTTAAAAATTATCCTTTCAGCGCGAGGAGCTGCCGCCAGGTCCGCCCACCTGCAACGGGTGACCGCGCGGAACCGGAACCGCTCCAGCGTCCCGGTCAAGAGGAACAAGCGGACCGACAGCACCGAACCCAGAAACCCGAAGGCCCGCCACTCCTTTCGCTGCAACGGCCCGACCCGCCGCAAGCCGGGGGCGTGGAGCCGGCGGGCGCCCGCGGACCGGCCAGCGGAAGCCGCCGCCGGCTGCGTGCGCACCGCCGCCGGGAAGGCGCGGGCCGCGCTGGGCAGCACCCGGCACGGGCTCCCGAGGACCAGCCCCGCCCGCACCTGCGCGGGGCCGCCACCCGCCTGGCCAGCGCCCTCCTGCGCAGCCACCCCGCCAAGAGCCCCTGAGCACCCACCCCCAGACAATAAAGACCGCTCGCCTCTGACCCTCAAAAAAAAAAAAAAAAAAAAGAAATCAATTATCCTTTTATTGATTTCAGAGAGGCAGAGGGAGAGAAAGATGGATGATGAGAATCATCGATCGGCTGCCTTCTGCACAGTCCCTTCAGGGATCGAGCCTGAAACCCGGGCATGTGCCCTGGCCAGAACTGGTGACCTCTTGACTCCTGGGTTGACACTCAACCACTGAGCCACGCACCTGGGCAGATTGTCCAGAATGTGAGACCGCACAGAGGAATTAGCCACTTTTCAGCCGGAGGGTGAGACGTGAAAACGAAGAAGCCCATAGAGATCATTGGATTTTCCTGAGCTTAATTCAGTTGCTTGAGCAGTTATGACCTTTCCCATAAAAAAACTATCTCAAAGTAGCTTTTCAAAGTGCTGTATCCTGCAGGTTCCTAGACTTGCATTCGTTCATTCATTCAACAAATATGGCTTAGCCAATGTAATAATATTTACCCTTAAAGTAAAAGTCTAAGCTGCTCAGAATATCTCCAAGACAACTGCTGCTTTTCTCAGAGTTTTTTGTTGTTGCTAATGTTTTCATTCACATATGAAGTAGGGAGTTATCTGCTGGGTGTGTATACCTTAGTTCGGAGGTTCTCTGGGTCATCTAGAACAGCAGCTGCAGTCAGTACCTGGCACTTGTTAGAAATGCCAATTCCTGGGCTCTACCCTAGACCTTCTCAATCGGAAGTTCTAGTTCCCATCAGTAGTTTAACGAGCTTTCCAGGTGATGCTCATGCATGCTAGTTTAAGAACCACTGCCTCAGGTTCTTAAACCTAATGATCACATGCAGACTCCATCATTAATGGGGCTGAAATAAGGAGCTGACTCAGTGACTATCTCACATCATATGTCCTCTATACACGTAAGAAAAACTATATAATTTATAGTCAAAAGCACTTTGGGACTTACTCTTCATTCGTGTACAAACCGCAGGTTGAGGCTTGTTTTGCAACTAGTGAACACCAAAAGAGGGTCAATATTACCTATTCATAAGGTGAATAATATGTAAGTAGGCAAGAATCAGTTTGCCTTAGTCATCTAATTCCTGATTTATACTTGGTGCCTATACACTGAGTGGCCAGATTATTATGCGTTCAGAGATCATAATAATCTGGCCACTCGGTGTATATATTTCTAGCACCTTCCTCTTCTCTCAAAAGGTTCCCAGTTTAGAGAATAAATTATGTCCTAATTATGACCCACTTTATGAATAAAAAAATAAGGCAGTGTAATGTGTGAATAATTCCTGAAAAATTTTTCATTCCACTAATTTTCACTTAACAAAAGCAGGCCGACGCTCTTCCACTGAGCCAGCTTAGAAAATTTTAACTTGTTTTCCTAACTTAGAAATTTACCTTCAAGAAATGATAGAAAGATTTATCTATTTTTCTCCATGCTTCCAGTATTATGACTTAATTATCTCTGGGTAAAATAAGTCTGAGAGGTGAATGTTATAATTCTTTTTCTCACTTAAAAACATTCTCTATTTCAAAACTACCTTCTTTACTGACTTTTAGTTACAAGTTTATCTTCAAGATTTTTCCTTAAGCAACAACTTTCCAACCACCCTATAATGTTTCATCTTAATCTAAAGATGGCAAAAATAACTGTATAATTAGGGATCAATCTGTAATCTGACTTCAGAGTTAAACAAGCAATAAGACCAGAAACAGGAACTTAAAGTCATATCATGTAACCATATATTACTTTAAATCAGAGCTTTTCAACATAGGTACTATTGACATTTTAGATTACATATTAGGGCTATCCAATGCAATGTAGGATGGTTAGCAACACCCTTGGCCTCTAGCACCTAGATGCTAGTAAGCACTCGCCCAGCTGGGACAAGCAGAAATGTCTTCAGACACTGCTACCACCTGATTAGAAACAGTGTTTAACGGTATATCACATTTCCTACTTTTTCCACTCAACAGCTAATCAACCTTTTAAAAAATATCTTCATTGATTTGAGAGAGAAGGGGAAAGGGAGAGGGAGAGAGAAACATCAATGATGAGAATCATTGATAGGCTACTTCCTGCAGGTCCCCCACCGGGGATGGACCCTGTAACCCAGGCATGTGCCCCTGACCAGAATCAAACCCGTGACCCTCCAGTCTGCAGGCTGACGCTCTATCCACTAAGCCAACCGGCGAGGGCCAGCTAGCTAATCAACTCTTATGTATCCACTCAATTCTGAAGGAAGTACACAGACTAATAAAAAATATTATTTTTAATTATACAATGCTTAACTTAAGACATCATAGTGACATCTACTGGCTTGGTACTGAATTGTACACTTGATATATACTGTAAAAAATCCTCAAAATTATAATACGGGTGCTCTTAGAAAGTTGAACAATTCACTGAAAGCAGTAACATTAACATCAGAACTGTTAATTCTATGTAAAGCCTTCCGCAGATAATATCAACTGTCAATTGCTTCTTAGATTTTTATGTACTCTCTGCTGGATAAATTAAATGTTTAGTGAATGTTTTCAGAGACAGATATTAGAGGATTATCCTTTTATGACGAGTAAAATAAGTCTGGGTCAAAACTTGCAAAATTTAAGCAGCATGCTTTTTTATAATTTATACTAAAACTTAAAAATACCAAAAATTTTAAAATAATGAATAATTCTATAAATAAAATTACAGCAATTCTCTAGATTTTTAATTCTTCTCTTCTCTCTTTCCCCCTAGGTATTTTAATAAAAGACATTTGGTAATTAAATTTACTGTCAATTAAACTGATGAAGTTTATTGGTGTTAAAACTATAACAAAGTTGATCCTAAAACATTTTACAATGCAAAATTATTTCACTCAACGAGTGTTTAATAATTTGAATGCCAGGAATTACAAGCAATTTTCAAAAGCAGAGACTCTCACATTCATAAAACTTTATACATCGTTTGTACTAACAGATATTTATACTACTAAAATCAAACATGCATCACTTCCAAACATTCTTGTATCATGATTTTTTATATTACATTATTTAACACCATTTCTTTGCCATTACACGTATTATCATACACTGGCACCATTCTCCTTGGATTTCTCATCTTTATCTTCACTCTTCCCATTATCCTATATAAAATACCAAAGAAAAAGTATATTTTATTAGAATCTCTTAAAGGTAACTATAACAAATAAAAAACAGAGATATCCATTTTAGTATCTATGGAAAATTGACCCTCTGGGGCAACTATTTTCAAGTCTTTAAATTCTATGCAGAATGGCTTCTAGTATTTGAGAAATGAGAAGTTCTAAGGAATAACAGCAGTGAATTCCCTGCACTACAGATATTTTTCTCTTTGTTCTGAAAGAGAAAAAGATTTAGATCTCTAATATTAAAGTTAGTTTATAATGACATGGAGTTACTGGCTTTTTTCCCTGGTAACAAAAGAATATCAGTCAATTAATTTTGAGAGTGCCAAAGAGTCTCTCCTCTGCCCAATGGTAAATGGGTTTTTAAAAGAAATGAGTGGTTTTATCTTCCTGAAATTCAAATTCACTGAAGAATACAAATACAATTTGTATATGAAATCCGTTCATAGAAACCACATTGACATCCTGAATAGGTTCTAAAAAAATACAATATTGAGGGAATTGCTTTTGAACAATCTAATGAAGGACAGAATGCTACCATTATTTGCTCCAAGAAAAATCACCAAGACATAGTGCAAAATAGATTTTAAAAACTGGAATAAATTATGAAAACATTGGAAGTACAAAACTACTAACCTTGTTGAGAACAGTGTGGATTTCATCCATTACTGTGGATAAGTTTCTGATTGTCTTATTCAGTTGGTTTTCAAATTGCAAATTCATATTTTCTGAAATCTTTAAGTTATCTTGTAACTGACCAAGGTCCTTTTTAATTTCTCTGAGTTCACCAGAGAGGCTTTTGTTGGAATTCTCCAAATTTAATATGGTCTTTTCATCTTCATCTATTAAAAGAAGCATATGCAATTCCTTTAAATAGCCCACAAATGTCAATTTCAAAAAATTACAAAGCAAACTGCAATACTCAAGGTTTTATCTATGTACTACTTCTAAAATCCAGGTTCCATTTACAGATGATTGCATAGATTAGATAAAATAGCAGAAACTGTTCGAAAATAGGAGGATGAAGCCCGTTTGGCTCAGGTGGACAGAGCATCGGCCCTCGGACTCAAGGATCCCAGGTTTGATTCTGGTCAAGGGCACATACCTTGATTGCAGGAGACAATCAATTGATGTGTCTCTATCACATCAATGTTTCTGTCTCTCCTCCTCCCTTCCACTTTTAAAAATCAATGAAATAATATCCTTGGGTTGTCCTAGCCAGTTTGGCTCAGGGCATATAGTGTCGGCCTGTGGACTGAAAGGTCCCGGATTTGATTCTGGTCAAGGGCGCAAGCCCAGGTTGCGGGCTCGATCGCCAGTAGGGAGTGTGAAGAAGGCAGCTGATTAATGATTCTCTCTCATCATTGATGTCTCTCTCTCTCTCTCTCTTTATTCCGCTCTCCCTTCTCTCTGATATCAATAAAAATATATATATTTAGCCAAAACCGGTTTGGCTCAGTGGATAGAGCGTCGGTCTGGGGACTGAAAGGTCCCAGGTTCAATTCCGGTGAAGGGCATGTACACTGGTTGCGGGCACATCCCCAGTAAGGGGTGTGCAGGAGGCAGCTGGTCAATGTTTCTCTCTCATCGACGTTTCTAGCTCTCTATCCCTCTCCCTTCCTCTCTGTGGAAAATTAATATATTTTAAAAATAAAATATATATATATATATATATATATTTTTTTTTTTTTAAATCCTTGGGTGAAGATTAACAAAACTAAAATAAAAATCAAATCTTAAAAAAAAATTGTGAAAAGGATGCAACAGAACAATTAAAAAAAACTGAGCATATGCCTGGTGGAGTGTGGCTCAGTGGTTGAGCATCAACCTATGAACCAGGAGGTCATGCTTCAGTTCCCAGTCAGGGCACATGCCTGGTTGAAGGCTTGATCCTCAGGGTGGGACATACAGGAGAGAGCCAATGATGATTCTCTCTCTCATCATTGATGTTTCAATCGCTCTCTCCCTTCTTCTCTAAAATCAATAAAAATATATTTTTAAGAAACAGCAAAAAAAAATAATAATATGAGAATACATATGAAGATCTAAGATTAAGTCTTATATAGTTAAGCAATTTCTTACCATTAACCAAAATGATCAAAAGTAAAGTTACATTATGTGGTCTAGACTGAAAAATACAATATATATGTACAGGTATGTATATGTATCTACACAAATATAGGGTGTCCCTCAAAAATATATACACACACTCTGAATAAGAATAAAGGTAGTATTTATTAAACTACATTTCAGTTTCAAAATTGAACTACCAGCTGTTTACGTGTGTCTACATTTTGGGGGGAGACACCATGTATATATCCCAATAGGGTGTTAGAAGTACTGACACATCCAATTCTGTTCTTACCTGTTTTTTCTTCTAGTAACTGTAACTTCTGCTCTACTTCAGCTCTTACTTTTTCACTCTTTTCCAATTTTTGTAACAGGCTTCCTACATCTACCATTGCACCATTGTAAACAATAAGACCAACATTTTCTTCCACATCCTTTGATTCCTGTTTTACTGTTGGTGTTGGAAGTAACAACCTGTTTCCTATAACATAAAAGGTACCATATGTTATTTTGTCTTTAATTAGTAATACCATTATATAGTGGCACAATTTTAAAATAATACTTGCAAACCTAGCATATCTTCTTGCAGTGCTTCAGACTCCTCGTGGTTTTCTTCATCTTTTGAGGTATCTGTTAATTTCCGATAAAAGCAAGATTCACGGAGTACTACTTTATTAAGAAGCTTCTTTACCTGTTACATAAACAAGTAAAAAAGTTACAAAGATGAAAATAATTATTTTACTCCCCTTGAACAAGAACTGTTTTCTCAGGTACTCACTCCCAATGAGAGCACTTAAATCTTTGAACTATCTTCCATAGAAACCTAAAATTCCAATTATAATTTGAAAAACCTTTCTTAAACAATTATTATTATTTTTGTTCATCCTTACCTGAGGATAGTTTTCCATTTATTTTTAGACAGAGTGGAAGAGGAGGAGAGACAGAGAGATAAAAACATAAATGTGAAAGAGACAACACATCGATTGGTTGCCTCCTGCACACACCCTGACCAAGGCTGAGGTTTGAGCCTGCAACCAAGGTATACATGCCCTTGACCAGAATCAAACCCAGGACCCTTCAGTCCACAAGGCTGATGCTCTATCCACTAGGCCAAGCCATCTAGGGGCTGAAAGGAAAACTAACACAAATTATATGTACAAAGACAATTATTACAGTACCAGAGGCCCGCTGCACTTATTTGTGCACCAGTATGCGGGGATCCGGCTGAAACCAGCTCTCCGACACCCCCCAAGGGGTCCTGGATTGCAAGAGGGCCGTTCTTGTGTGACACTCCCTGGAATTTGGCTACTTGCTCTCTGATTCCAGGTGCGTCACCTGAGAAGCACAGCTGCCAAATCACTGCTGCTCAGCAGCTCCTAAGTTAAGCATTTGCCCCCTGGTGGTCAGTGTGTGTCATAGCTACCTGTCGGCTGGTCAAACGGTTGCTTAGGCTTTTATATACAGACTAGAGGCCCGGTGCACAGATTTGTGAACACGGAAAGTAAGTTAATTAAAAGGTGGCAGGTGGAGTGGGACTGGGCAAGATAGGCTGGGCATGCCCTGAAGCCAACCTCTAGCGGTCTCTCCTCAGCCGGCCACACCTGGGGTGGTGCCAGGGCTCAAAGGGTATCTGCTGAGTTAGCAGGGTCCCTCCGGCAGGTGGGATCCCTCGGTCTGGCCTACAGGGATCAGGCCAAAACCAGCAGTCTGGCATCCCCCAAGGGGTCCCAGAATGCGAGAGGGCACTCTGCAAAGTTGCTGTTGCTCGGCAGCCCCTGAATTATACATCTACCCCCTGGTGGTCAGTACTCATCATTCCTATACCAGCTGGTCAGCCAGTTGCTTAGGCTTTTACATAGATAGATAGAATGTATAATGATGTTTATTACAGCATAGTTTGTAAGTTTTTTTGTTGGAAAGTTTTTTAAATTCTTTATAATTTAAAATATTACATATGTCTCCTTTTTCCCCCATTGACCTCTCCCCAGCCGTTCCTACCCCTCACTCCCCTAGTCTGTGTCCATGGGTTCTGCTTATATGCATGCATACAAATCCTTTGATTGATCTCTTACCCCTTTTAGTTTGCAATTCTAAAAAATGAAAAGCCAGCTACCAACTGCAACTATTTAAGGCAATTATGACACAACTATACCATGTAATATTAAACAGACATAAAAGGAATAAAGTGGGTATCTATTTTCATGGTAGAATGCCCATGATAGATTGTTAAATAGAAAAAAGTTGCCTATCAATATGTATAAAACTATTTCATACATATTGGATAGGAACTAGAAGGAGAGAGGACATTTAATTCCTTTTTTTTTTTTTTTTAAATGGTTTTACTGATTTCTGAGAGGAAGGGAAAGGGAAAGTGAGATAGAAACATCAATGATAGCCGGGACCGGTTTGGCTCAATGGATAGAGCGTCGGCTTGGGGACTGAGGGGCCCTGGGTTCGATTCCAGTCAGGGGCATGTACCTTGGTTGCAGGCATATCCCCGGTGGGGGGTGTGCAAGAGGCAGCTGATCGATGACTCTCTCTCTTTGATGTTTCTGACTCTCTATCTCTCCCCCTTCCTCTCTGTACAAAATCAATAAAATATATTAAAAAAAAAAAAAAAAAAAAGAAACATCAATGATAAAACAAAATCCTTTATCGGCTGCCTCCTGCACTTCCCCTCCGGAGATTAAGCTTGCAATCCAGGCATGTGCTCTTGACCTGAATCAAAGCCAAGACCCTTCAGTCCATAGGCTGACATTCTATCCACTGAGACAAACGAGCTAGGGTGACATTTAACTTTTTTATACATTTCATAACTACTTGACTGTATTACTATATTTAATACATATATACTATATTGCTTTTATACTTTAAAAATTCAAAGAGGCCGAAACCGGTTTGGCTCAGTGGTAGAGCGTCGTGGGTCTATGGACTGAAAGGTCCAGGTTCGATTCCAGTTAAGGGCATGTATACTGGTTGCGGGCACATCCCCGGTAGGGGGTGTGCAAGAGGCAGCTGGTCAATGTTTCTCTCTCATCGACGTTTCTAGCTCTCTATCCCTCTCTCTTCCACTCTGTAAAAAAATCAATAAAATATATTTTTTTAAAAAAAAGGTCAAAGAGATTTTTTAAAAGTTATTTTAAAATGCTCATTTTAAACATTCATAAGATTACCTGAGCCCGAGAAAGATGTAGTCCCAGAGTATAAAGTATTTCTTCCAAATCCTTTTCAAGAAGGTAACCACAATGACTTTGATCAAAATAAACAAATGCCATTAACAGATCCCTGTTAACTGTGATCATCTGAGTCTTTTCTTTTTCCTAAAGAGAATATAGGAAATATAGTATATAATTTTTATCCCTGAAAAGTGAAAAATTGAGACTGTGTCCATATTATAACAAAATCTGGAAAACACTTTTACCTCATCTTAGCTCAAATAAGTTATCTGGTTTATGTGTATGGGAGAAAGGAGTAAGATATACTGGTTATCTGACATAACCACAAACATAAAAATATCAGAATTTTGCTCTACGTGGTAATATATAGATATACAAGGACCAATAAACTTTATGACTATGTTATGTTTAATAATAAGCCTGGATTATGTAAGAAATGGAATTATCACATTATAAAAATATAGTAAATAATAAATACCTTATCTTTAGAGGGTCTCTCCTTGCAATACCTGTTGATATCTCTTTTGTCATCTCGTTTGTTTATTTCTTCCTCATCCCGATCTGTAAAATAAATACAAAAGTAGCAAAAAACTCATTTATACAGATTTTCAACTACAACAGAGACAAAAAACACTTTCCTATTACTAGTCAGTTTTCTTTTTTTTTTTTTAATATATTTTATTGATTTTGTACAGAGAGGAAGGGAGAGAGATAGAGAGTTAGAAACATCGATGAGAGAGAGTCATCGATCAGCCGCCTCTTGCACACCCCCCACCGGGGATATGCCTGCAACCAAGGTACATGCCCCTGACCGGAATCGAACCCGGGTCCTTCAGTCCCCAAGTCCGCTCTATCCACTGAGCCAAACCGGTCCCGGCATTACTAGTCAGTTTTCAAATGACACATACGCAAATGGTATGTATTATAGAATTATACCCGAAACACATATCTTATTAACCAGTCAGTCACTCAAAAAAAAAAAAAAAAAGATATCTTTGCAAAGAAACACATAAATAAAAATAGTTTGGATTTTGCAAGGCACAGTTAAAAATAATAAGAATCTTATAAACCAACTAGTGCAAAGAAAAGACTGATTTTATTTAATCAGATAAGAGAACCTAATTCTATAAATATCTGCATGGCACAATTTTAAAAAACCTCAATTTTATACACAAAACTGAAAAAAATAACAAATTTAAACAAAACACAGAGCCAAGTATATTTTCTAAAAGCTAAAAAGAGTAATGCTTTCAACAAAAGAATTTAAATCAATAACTAAAAGCTAAAAGGAGCCTGGCTGGGGTGGTTCAGTGGCTGAGAAATGACCTATGTGCCAGGAGGTCACAGTTCGATTCCCAATCAGATCACATGCCATGCCTGGTTGCAAGTGTGATCCCCAATGTGGGGTGTATAAGAGGCATCATTGATGTTTCTCTCTCTCTCTTCATCCCTCCCTCTTCCTTCCTCTCTGAAACCAACAAAAAAAATACTTTAAAAAAAAAAATTAATTTGTATTCTTAAAATAAGTTTTGTGGTATATATTGGCAACCTCAAACTGTTATTTAAAAACCCAGAAAATTGCCGAAACCGGTTTGACTCAGTGGATAGAGCGTTGTTCTGCGGAATGAAAGGTCCCAAGTTCGATTCTGGTCAAGGGCATGTACATTGGTTGCAGACACATCCTCGGTAGGGGGTATGTTTCTCTCTCTCTGATGTTTCTAGCTCTCTATCCCTCTTTCTTCCTCTGTGGGAAATCAATAAAATATATTTTAAAAATAAAAAAAAATAAAAACCCAGAAAATTGACAGTGGAACTTCACAGGTACTTTATGGCTACTATCTATGTCTGGTTAGGAAATCTATTGTGAAGTATTTTGAATAGCATTCACACTGGTAAGTTT
This sequence comes from Nyctalus aviator, assembly GCA_036971965.1. Taxonomy (NCBI): domain Eukaryota; kingdom Metazoa; phylum Chordata; class Mammalia; order Chiroptera; family Vespertilionidae; genus Nyctalus; species Nyctalus aviator. The sequence goes on along the minus strand of CM072933.1, from coordinate 35,998,951 downwards.
GTTTTAAAACTTGGGCGGTATCTGCCGAAACCGGTTTGGTTCATGGATTGCAAGTTGGCCTGCGGACTGAAAGGTCCCAGGTTCGATTCCGGTCAAGGGCATGTACCTTGGTTGCGGGCATGTACCCAGTAGGGGGTGTGCAAGAGGCAGCTGATCAATGATTCTCTCTCATCAGTATTTCTAACTCTCTATCCCTCTCTCTTCCTCTGTAAAAAATCAATAAAATATATTTTAAAATAAAACCTGGGCGGTATCTTTCAATCTGGCTGCAGCCATCAGGCAAGCCAAGGAGGGTGCTTACAAGTGCACCCAGGAAGAGGCAGTCTGATATACTGCGCTTTCTTCTCAGGGTGGACTGCCGGCGGCACTGCCAGCTGGCCTCAGAAAGCTGGGGTACAAGGCCACGCACGGTTATGTGATATATCAGATTCATGAGCACAGTGGTGGCCGCAAATGCTAAGGGTGCAACCTAGGGTAAGACTGTCCATCACATCATGGTGATAACCAGCAAAAATTTGCTGGAAGCCTTTAGTCTGCTTCTGAGGAAGAATCTAGGTGGCACTGTGGGGCCCTGAAAATCCTGAATTCTAACTGGTTTAGTGACGTTCAATGCAGAAATTCATTGAGGTTATCCTCATTGATCCATTCCATAAAGCCATCAGACATCCTGACACGCAATGGGTCACCAAGCCGTCCGTAAGCACCACTATTGGTGATTCTTGTTGTGCAGCTTGGAGAAGGTGCAATACTCTCCAGCTCCACTGTTACCACTAATACATGTTTCCAAAATTTTTACCTAATAAGTAGGTAAAAAAAACAAACGAAAAACAGTAACAAAAAAAAAAAAAAAAACCTGGATGTCTAATAGTCTTCGTAATATTTTTAAAATGCAAAAATCAGCCCTAGCCAGTTTTGCTTGGTGGATAGACCATTGACCTGTGGATTGAAGGGTCCCAGGTTCGATTCCAATCAAGGGCACATGCCTGGGTTGTGGGCTTGGTCCCCAGTAGGAGATGTGCTGGAGGCAACTGATCAATGATTCTCTCTCATCACTGATGTTTCTATCTCTCTCTCCCTCTCCCTTCCTCTCTGAAATCAATATATATGTGTATATATACACACATATATGCAAAATTCAGTTTTCTTTTATTAAATGTATTTTAATTTTCTCACCTAAAAATAAAACTACTTAATATAAAGATATTTTCTCTAAAGAATAGTATTTGTATTCTAAAAATTATTAAAATTATAGATTTTAATGATAAAGTTACTAAACTAAAATGTATTTTTTATACTAAGAAGAAATGATTTTTTTTTTATTGTCTCCCATTGTCCCTCACATTGGCCTGTCTCCATTCAGCCCCTATCCCACCCCACACCTTTACCACATTATTGTTTGTATCTGTGGGCCACATATATTTTTGTTTTTGTTTTTTTTTAAGGAACATTTTTATTGATTTCAGAGAGAAAGGGAGAGAGAGCTAGAACCATCAATGATGAGAGAGAATCATTGGTCTGAGAATCATTGATCGGCTACCTCCCTCCGTGGACTGAGCTCGAAACCCAAGCATGTCGCCCTTGGCTGACACTCTGTCCATGGAACCAAACCAACCAGGGCTGTGTATACTTTCTTTAGAAATAAATTTGAATCATACCATCTTCTTCATCCTCAGCTTCTTCTGCTTCCATTGGATCATATTCATCTGGATTATTATCTTCTTCAGTTTCATCATCATCTTTAGAATCATCTTTTCTTTTATCTTCTTTCTATAATTTAAAATACCTTAAAATTAATAAGCAAAACATCTTGCCAAATATTGACTTAGAACAAACAAAAAATTAAATCCACTGAACTTACTTGAGGTAGAATCACATTATATATTTATTACAATAATACACTTTATGAATTAACTGCCATTCACAATATATAAATGAAATCATGCAGTCTGGCTTAAACAAAAAATAAATAAACTATAAAACTAGTTACAGATGTTTATATAGGCTTAAATCAAAGACTTAAATTTTGAATACACTAAGACGTTTTAGTTTTGCCTTTATGTTTCACTATTCTGATGAAACTCATTATCATTTGTTATACTCTAGAGATTAATTGAAAAACTTCTAAATAAGGTTTGGTGGTCAAGGAAATTATTACAGACCTTCCTTTCATCTCTATCTTCTTTTTTATCTTTTTCATCCGATTTTCTTATTTTGGGTTTTGGCTCATCAATTTCATCATCTCTTTCTTCTTTTTTATCTTTTCTCTCATCTTTTTTGCTTTTCTTCTCCTTTTCTTTTTTGTCCTCTTTCTCAGGAAGAGATAATAATGATTTGTATATTCTGACACCAAAATCTCTCTGAAGCATTTCATTGAAAAGTTCTGCAAACAATGAAACCTACAAAAAAAATACCAACAGTAATTCAGACAACTTTAATAGAAATATTAAAAAAAATCCAGCAGTCAATAATAGGACAAAGAACTTGCAATATCTAACAATGTGCATTAAAAACAATTATAATAATTAATGTCAATGATGTTGAGAAGCCTCAAAATCCTCAAAAACTCTTCTGAAGCTATAAATACTATGTTTAATATCGTTTTGGTCAAATATTATTTAAAAAAAACAAAGTATGTATAGGAAATTTGAAAAGGAATAAAAAAAAAAGAACCTCTACTACCTTATACAATTAATCTTCATGATAAATGTACTTTATTCATTTACTCAAGTTTTTAAAAAAATGAAATATCACCGAAACCAGTTTGGCTTAAGGACTGAAAGGTCCCAGGTTCAATTCAGCTCAAGGGCATGTACCTTAGTTGCGGGCACATCCCCAATAGGAGGTGAGCAGGAGGCAGCTGATCGATGTTTCTCTCTCATTGATGTTTCTAACTCTCTATCCCTCTCTCTTCCTCTCTGTAAAAAATCAATAAAATATGCTTTTAAAAAATCCCAAATCACATGAGCTAACAGTAAGAAAAAGTACAGAATAATTGAATCAACAACAAATTATAAGGAAACAAGCAAGATGAAAGCAGAGAGAAATAAGACTATAATCAGAGAAGGCCTCTCTGATCAGCTGACATTCTAAAAAGTGACTAGAAGGTGATAAGAGAATGTCATATATAGACACTAGAAAAGCATTCCAGGCAGGGGAAACCAATTCAAAACTCTGAGTAGGAAGAATACACCATTGAGAGCACATGGATAATGAACTTTAGCATACTCAGGAACCCAAAATTATATACTAAATTTCTTATGTAAATACATCAAAGGTTAATTGCTTTCAACAAATTAGAAATGCTAAATATGTAATCTTTGGCAATATATTCAGTATATTTGGTAAAACGCTTAAGTCTTTTTCCCTAATCATAAAGAATAATGCAATGTATTCAAATTGTAACTGATTTTATATTTGCTTTAAATCATGCTCAGTCATTATACATTTTTAATAAAAAGTACTCTATTATTAGTAAAATGATCATTAAAGATATTTAAAATTCTACTTTCTCTTAACCATTAATGTAAACTAAATAAAAATCCCCCTTTGGGTAAGTAAATAGTAAGAGGCAAATCTTTTCCTTAAAGTTTTCTATTATCCAGAGATAAAAAGCAATATTTAAATGTGCTAGACTAGTACAGAACAGTAACTAGAAGAGCAGAATTAATTCTGCATCTCTTTTTATCTACAAGCATTGAAAGATATATATCTATCATTAATATTAAATCAGCTAAATATTTATAATTTTAATGATGTATGATTTTTCTTAGTTATAGAATGATTTTTTAAATTAATATATAAAAATGACTTCTTCATTCTAATAATAGGTTGAAAGGAAACTAACCAGGGGGAGGGAAAAAAACCCATTTTGTTAGCAAAGGGCTGTTTCACCAATTACTTTGTTTCCACCAGCGTAGAATTAATTTGAGAGCCTCTTACGGCATTAATTAGATATACAGTACACACTGTATTTATTTTTGCACCATAAATTTTATTCCTGATGCAGGACAGATTCCTTCCATTCCCCCAAATGAATCACATGCTGCTCTAAAAATCTAGATTTTTCCACCATCTCTGGGAAGGAGCAAAAAAGGCAGGCGCTAGGGACCAGGAACACTGCAGTTTCCCAGACAACTTATCTTTCCCTTCTCACTGAGGACTGATTGCTGCTCCCCACTAATTAGTCTTCTCATCTACTCATCCCTTTTTTTAAAAAGTGTATTCACTATTGAAAAACAATAAACATCTTAAGTATGAAGGAGGGGTCTGGGCTGGGACACCAGGTCAAGGATCACCAATGGAAGAGGAAAGGGGGTAGTGGAGGAGTCACTGTTTCTGCTCCAGGGTCTCCTTCCTCGCTGCATTCTGTAGTAACTGCATGTCCACCTCATCTACGGGCAATTGCACATAGCGGATGACTGAGCCCTGGATGAAGCAGTTCTTCACTGATAACATGTGAGGGTATTTCTCAGGGTCTGTGACACTGATGTTGTTTAGTTTGATGTTGAAATATTGATCCACAGAATGGAGGATCTCATAGATGATCAGGTCATTCTTGAATTCCACAACCACATCCTTGCCCGCAAGGGACTTGAAAAAGGAATAGAGGAGCATGGTGCTGGGACGAAGGGAGGAGGGCCAGACCTGGAAAGAGAGGGCCTGATGCTATGGGCCAGAGGCCAGGTGGGAACCAGAGCGTGAGCCAGAACATGGGACAGCGTGGGTTGTGGTGTGGTAAAGAGCACCCACCTCAGGGAACTCTGAGTGCAGAAGGGGGCTACAGTACACACTTTATAAGCAGTAGGTTATAACTATTTTTTCCCCTTATTTCTTGAATAACTACTACATGGTGGATACTACTATGAGTTAAATTTATGGCAACCGTGACAAAAATAAATATCAAATAACATTTAAGGATATTGGCTTATTGGATTAATGATAAAAAAATTATAAATATTTAAATACCTATAACATTTTATATCAAAACCAATATGCATTTCATGTTTTCTAACTACCTCAGTAATCTTCCATACGTGTTTGCAAATGTCTCTAGTCTAAGCACTTTATACTTCATTTTTATCTAATGATTTGGTAGACAATGACTTCTTGGGTCAAATAAGTATGACTGATTTTTCCAATACAATATATAAGCTAAAACAAGGTGAGATATGTTGGTAAGACATAATAATTGAATATGATTATAATTTTGTACAGGCTAATAAAAACTGAAATATTAAATTTTCAATTTATTGTTTTACTTTATATTGTTTTATTCAAAGAATAAAGCAATTTGCTTAAAGATAAACATCTTCAATTGTTTTAAAAAATGACAAGCTGTATGTTGTAAAGCTGCTCTAAAATAATGGTACAAAGAAATAGATTCATGTTAAAAAGATGAACCTCAATTAGTTTATCTTACATCTCAACCCATCACAAATTAAGTTTTCAATAGCATAAATTGGTATTTCAATTCTAAAGTAAGTAATATAGCATTGCCTCATTTCCAAGGGAGGCAATCAGATATTATGTATCACGTATCTCCTGATATCCTGATGAAACATGCCACTACCTTATGAAGTAGTCTTAGGAAAAAAAGATATTGAACCTGACTTAAGATCTATCAATTACAGGAGTACAGAGGCCAGAACAACATTTAAAATATCCCATAGGAATGCAATCAGCAAAGTGGGTCTGTAAAAAATCACCTGTTTTATTTCTCCCCCAAAATAATGAACTGCAAGGAAAAAACAATGAGCAGAATAAAAAAGGACCTTGAAATGTAAGATGTATTACCCAACCAAATTGTGTGGCTCTCATTTGGATCCCAATTCAAACTTATCAGTACCTCAAATGAATGTTCTTTATTATCTTCTAATCTGTAATCCAAAAGTACGCTCAAAGACATGATGCTACAATCAAACTTGCCACTTTTTGCAGCCCAATTTGGATGTACAATAATGGCTGGTTCATCAGGCAAAATATATCTTCTTTCCCGACGCTGGCGTTCCATTTCCTCTTGACGTTTTCTTTCTTCTTCCTAAGAATTTGCAAATTTAAGTAAAAGTTAAATTTCCATGTACAATATGTACATACAGTTGACCCTTGAACACATGTGAATTGCACAGGTCTACTCATGTTAATTTTTTCCAATACCTGTAATGTTTTTATCCCTGGATGGGAGTCTGAGGATGTGGAGGGCCAACTGTATGCACTGATCTAAGACATTTTTTTTTAGAAGACTTGAGTACCCACGAATTTTGGTATCCACAGTGGTTCCTGGAACTAATCCCCAAAATATATCAAGGGTAGCAAGTTTTGGGGGGGTCAAAAGTTGTACAAAAATTTTTAAAAATCCATTTTTAGATAGGAAACGGGAGGGAAGGAGAGAGAGAGAAAGAGGGAGAGAGGAAAACATCTATTTGTTGTTCCACTTATTCATGTATTCACTGGTTGCTTTTTATGTGCCTTGATGGGAGAATGAACCCACAACCTTGGCATACTAGGACAACCCTCTAACCAACTGAGCTACAGCCAGGCTTCTGAATGCAGATTTTTGACTGAGCAGGAGCTGGTGCCCCTAGACCCAGCATTGTTCAACAGTCAACTGTAGCCGAGACCAGTTTGGCTCAGTGGATAGAGCGTTGGCCTGCGGACTAAAAGGTCCCAGGTTCAATTCCGGACAAGGGCATGTACCATGGTTGTGGGCACATCCCAGAAGGGGGTGTGCAAGAGGCAGCTGACAATGTTTCTAGCTCTCTATCTCTTTCCCTTCCTCTCTGTAAAAAATAAATAAAATATGAAAAAATATTTTAAAAGAGTCAACTGCCAATCAAATGTATATCATGTAAAAAAAAATTCCGACTCCTTATTTCCAACCATAAGGGCTGAAATGTAGAAAAGTTCAAATTTATTCAAGTCTTAGTTGTTTTTATGATTAATTCTCCTTCTTTGTATTTCCCAGCATAAGAAATTACCTGTGAAGAGGGAAGAAAATACCTGTTAATGTTACATAAATCAGGGAATTCTGGGAAAATACTGGTGGTAGCACAGTTTCTGGATCTTCCTGAATTCATACAATTAAAGAGATAAAGCCTGCTGAAACCGGTTTGGCTCAGTGGATAGAGCGTTGGTCTGTGGACTGAAAGGTCCCAGGTTCGATTCCGGTCAAGGGCATGTACATTAGTTGCGGGCATATCCCCAGTAGGGGGTGTGCAGGAGGCAGCTGGTCGATGTTTCTCTCTCATAGATGTTCCTAGCTCTATATCCCTCTCCTTTTCTCTCTGTAAAAAAATCAATAAAATATATTAAAAGAGAGAGAGAGAGAGAGAGAGAGAGAAAGATAAAGCTCTAGCTGGTTTGCTCAGTTTATAGAGTGTTGGCCCCTAAACTGAAGGGCTGTAGGCTCGATCCCTGGCCCAGGTTGGGAGGCATGCAGTGTGGGAAGCAACCAATCAACGTGTCTCTCTCACGTCAATGTTCCTCTCTCTGTCCCTTCCACCCTCTCTAAAATTCAAAGGAAAAAATATCCTCAAATAAGGATTGATAACAACAAAAAAGAGACAGGATAATCTAGATATCAATCCCAAAATCCATGCACATTCACAACAAAACAAGGTAACAAAGTATCTCCATTAACCCCCCGTGTACAAAAGAGTGAAAAAAAGCCCTAAGAAGCAGGTCTGTGATTGGTATCTGTGTACGGGGAAGGCAGAAGGAAGTAATGGAGTTGTCCTGAAGGATCTAAGGATAGAAAAACCATGAAATACTCCAAAGGAAAAGAAAAAACAATAGTCAACAAGCATTCAACTGGAAAACAAAGTAGATCAATTATGAACAGCAGCTCAAAGGCAAAGTTCTACTTCCAACAATAGTGAGTTAAGATCTGAAAGGGCCTAGAACATTCTATCCCTATAAACCTATGTACATTGGTTGCAGGCACACATTGGTTGCAGGGGGTGTGAGTAGGCAACTGGTCGATGGTTCTCTCTCATAGATGTTCCTAGCTCTCTACCCCTCTCTCCTCCTCTCTGTAAAAAATCAATAAAATATTTTTTAAAAAAAGGAAATAATGCCTTAAAAGATAACAGAGAAGGGAACTTGCTTGTTCATAGCAGTATTATTCACAATAGCTGAGAGATGAAAACAACCCCCAATACCCATCAACAGATGAATAATAAACAAAATGTGTTATATATACACAGACAATACATTATTCAGCTTTAAAAAAGAAATGAAGTTCTGATACATGCTACAACACTGAAAACATGTTAAGTCAGAAAAGCCAGACACAAAAGGACATCTACTATATAATTCTACTTACATGAAGTACCTAATACAGGCAAATTCATAGTAATAGAAAGCAGAATAGAAGTTCTAAGTGACTGGAGGAGAGAGGTTGGAGAGTTAATATTGTTTGGGATATTGATAAGTTTCTGGAAATGTAGAGTGGTGGCAGTTGCAATTAATACCACTGAACTATACACTAAAAAATGGTATAATGATCATTTTTATTTATGTATATTTTATCACACACACAAAGTTTGTTAAAAATAAACATTCCTGCCAAAACCGGTTTGGCTCAGTGGATAGAGCGTCGGCCTGCGGATTGAGGGGTCCCAGGTTTGATTCCGGTCGAGGGCATGTGCATTGGTTGCGGGCACATCCCCGGTGGGGGATGTGCAGGAGGCAGCTGGTCAATATTTCTAGCTTTCTACCCCTCTCTTTTCCTCTCTGTAAAAAATCAATAAAATATTTAAGTAAGTAAATAAATAAAATAAACATTCCTGGAAAGTCAGAAATTATATATTGAAAGAGCACACTGCCCTAATGGGGTTGGGTCAGTGGATAGGTCTACAGACTGAAGGATCCCAGGTTCAATTCTGGTCAAGGGCACATGCCCGGGTTGCATACAGGAGGCAACCAATCAATGATTCTCTCTCATCATTGATGTTTTTATCTCTCCCTCTCTCTCCCTTCCTCTCTGAAATTAATGAAAGAAAGAAAGAAAGAAAGAAAGAAAGAAAGAAAGAAAGAAAGAAAGAAAGAAAGAAAGAAAGAGAGAGAAAGAAAAGGAGGGAGGGAGGAAGGGAGGGAAGGAGGCAGGGAGGGAGGGAGGGAGGGAGGAAGGAAGATGCCCTAGCTAGTTTGGCTCAGTGGATAGAGCGTTGTTGGCCTGTGGACTAAAAGGACCCATGTTCAATTCCAGTCAAAGGCTCATGCCTAGGTTGTGGGCTCGGTATCCAGTACGGGGGTGTGCAGGAGGTAGCCGATTGATGACTCTCTCTCATCACTGATATTTCTATCTCTCTTTCCCTCTCCCTTCCTCTCTCAAATCAATCAAGATATATATATATTTTAATTTTTTTAATTTAAAAGTTTTTTATATTCAGCCGAAACCGGTTTGGCTCAATGGATAGAGCGTCGGCTTGGGGACTGAAAGGTCCCGGGTTCGATTCCGGTCAAGGGCATGTGCCTTGGTTGCGGGCATATCCCCAGTGGGGGATATGCAAGAGGCAGCTGATCGATGTTTCTAACTCTCTAACTCTCTATCATCGATGTTTCTAACTCTCTAACTCTCTCCCTTCCTCTCTGTACAAAATCAATAAAATATATTAAAAAAAAAAAAAAAAAAAGTTTTTTATATTCAGCAAAACTGATTTTCAAGCATAAAGGGTACAGTCTGTTAAGGACTTAAATAATAGTACCATGAGCTCTGAGGAATCTAAGAGATGAACTTCAGAACCCTGATAAGTAAGTGGACTAGTAGTGAGCATCAGATATTTACTTGTAAAACCAACATTAAATTAGTATTAAAAGACAGTATAGTATGTAATGCTGCATGCTAGAACAGTGTACATAAAAACAATAAGAAAATAGGGACGGAAAATGCAAAAATATTTTCAAACTAACTTTGGCAAGAATATTGATGGTGGTACAATTAGTATTGTGTGTCTGAATATATTTCCACCTACTGGGAAAAAAAAAAAAAAAAGGACAATCTAAGCTTCAATAAGAATACGAAATCTCTTGCAGAAACCGGTTTGGCTCAGTGGTAGAGCGTCGGTCTGCGGACTGAAAGGTCCCAGGTTCGATTCTGGCTGTTCGATGTTTCTCATCGATGTTTCTAGCTCTCTATTTCTCTCCCTTCCTCTCTGTAAAAAAATCAATAGAATATTAAAAAAAAGAATAAGAACTCTCTGGTGAGCATTATGCTAAGCGAAATAAGCCAATCAGAGAAAGATAAATATCACATAATCTTACTCACTTGAGGAATGGAATGAACAATATAAACTGATAAACAAAAATAGATCCAGAGACTGAGAAGCATCGATCAGATTGTCAAACCTCAGAGGAAAGGGAGTGGGAAGGGTAAGAGATCAACCAAAGGACTTGTATTCATGCATATAAACATAACCAATGGACACAGACGTTAGGGGGTGGGGACATGTGCTGGGGGGGGGAAAGGAGATATATGTAATACTTTAATCAATAAAGAATAAAAAAATAAAAGAATAACAATAAAAAATAACAAAAAAGAATACTTGAAACCCATTCAAATACAATTAAATTTATAATTATATTAAAAACAAACACATAACCATCTGAAGATAGGGAACCTAATTCATTATCTTAAAAACTGGATAAAAACTGATTCTGTCTTCTACAGAAGGCCCTTTGTAAATTCAGATTTAAGTGAATCAAAAATATTGGGGGGCGGGTATTGGAAAAAAAAAAAATCTCAGACTTCTGAAAAGCAACACTGAAAATTTCCATGTGCCAAGACTCAAATTAAGTGATGTGTAGGTGGTCCCTACTGTAGTCTATTTGCAAACATAGATTGTATGCAAATACTTCACTTTGTATAAGAGATTTGAGCATCCTCAGATTTTGGTATCCATGGGGGTTGTGGAATCAGTCCTCCAGGGATACTGAAAGAAGACTGTATTTGAATTTAAAAACTATACCACTGGGTAATCAAATAGATAAGAGGAATATGTGAAAATAAAAGATGATAATTATTATATCACCATTTTCACCTGAAATCTTCCTGTCTTGAACAGTTCAATTCTAAAGCAATTCCTCCAGGCAGAGTAGAAGTCTACAAAAGGGATGAAGGCAGGCAGGCAGAGAGAGCTACAATGATCCAGGGCAGATGAGTTACCAGCAATAAAACCCAAATGGAGCCAAAAATGCATCCAAACAGCGAAACAATGTACGGTATATTTAAGTGATTTAGTTTATACCTCTTTATCATCTTCAGATTTTCTATCATCCTCCTCTTCATCTTCTTTTTCAGATTTCTCTAATTCCTTTTGTTCTTCTTTTTGCTCTTCTACTTTAAGCTGCTTTGTCAATCGAGCTATTAACTGGGATTTTAACCCTTTGGAGCTAAGGGCTCGACTTTCTAATTCTTTTCGAAGATCATTTACCTAAATATTCAGAGTATAAAAA